>OY728151.1:1687176708-1688546708 GCA_963277665.1 Viscum album | reverse complement strand
AATGATAATAATAATAATAATTATTATTAATATATCAACAACAACCACAACAAAAACAATAATATTATTAAATCATTTAGTATTTTTTTATTTTTTTATTTTTTATTTATTTTTATATCTTATGATAAACTTTTTACAATGTTCCAACTCTTAGAACTTGGTTTTGAAGCGTAGTTTTAAAAATATCTCATCTGGTAAATGAAACAAATTGAAATTACCCTGGAAATTTTCATTCGGTTGTAAATAAGGGACGTTATAACCACCCAAACTTAAAACTTCTTGTCCTTGAGAGGCCTTCATGAATAACAAAACACATCACCTAAACTATAAGGGTCATGAAGTTTCATTAAAATTGTGACGTTGCATTTCCAGATGCCCAATGAACCTTCAAGCATTACTAAATCATATGGACCTAAATCCATCCTAACTCGATCCAGCATGAAATTCTCCAACTAAAACATTATAATATTGATTAAATTTTCACATTAATATAGATTCATGATCACATAAAAATCTATTTAGAAATTAGGGTGAAGGTTCCCCCCTCTTTAGGCCATTATCATCATAAAGGGACAATTCCAAACAATGGTATATCCACCATCAGAATTACCTCACAAAACATGCCTCAAAGAATTTTAATGATAGTACTAGAATGATTTCATTGAATGTAATGGTAAAATAATGATCATCCTAATAGAAAATAGTCATGCATTCTTTCCATGAATGACGTACCCAAACTATAAACCAAACTCTCCGTAACCTGGAGATGTTCCCAGAAATTTTCCATCACTAACCAAAGACCCCAACAAGGAGGAAAACGAGTCCATCCATTATGGTTTAAAATTCTAGGAGACACTCAAATTAGGTAGCTGATGCTTTACAAACTAAACGGTGATGCCTTCTCTCAAGGAATCTCCCATTTACCCTAAAAAAGTCCACTAAATACCATACCTAAATTTTGATAACAGTCCCTGATCAAAACACTACCTAACCATGAAACTAATGTGCACCAGCATGAACAAGGGTGTAACCCTGATATAAGATGCTGTAGTCATCACCCCTTTAAACATGATATCTGAGCCTAAAAAAGAAGATGTGATAGCCTTAGAATTATTTAACAAGACTCCTAGGAACTAGAAAACGTTTTCCAACCTCCATGATCATAAGTGAGAGATTGGTACATATCCAAGACGCCCATAACAGTACATTAATTGAGCATAGAGCAGCATCTGCCTAGCGGTTGAGTAAAAGGAAGCCACTGGATTCTGCGAGTCTGAGCAAGGAATTCATACTTGGGAACCCAAGAATCAATTAGGATGACCAAACCATGATAAGAACTATGCATTAGCATGCTGTATTGAGAAAATCATCCAATCAAGCACAATGAATTTAAATATTTATCCCAACATAACATTGAATATCACTTAGTTCATATAGGAGAAAATCAAGATAGGTTAAATGGTAGTCTCTTTGAAGAAAACACTAACTGGAGTTAAATAAATACTGAGAAGACTGAAGAAACTCGAACCATATCAGGATGCAGTGATTGATATGATTCTATACCAACAAACCCAAAAAATGGAAAATAATGGCTGATTCAATTTGGGTAAACTACATTAGGAAAAGAACATCACCACATGCTGATGTACCATTACTAATCAATAATTATTCCTTTACTACACTAGGAACCATGTGATCATTCATGTTTTACCACTGAAGCACACCCCAACAATATAGGCTTATTAAGGTTTTCATACACTACTAACAACATTAAAATCATGATTCCAGGAAAGCCCTGACAATATTAAAAACCTGAAATCCTCAAATGAAATTAAGAATAACTGACCATATCTAAATGACCCTCTCAGTTGTGATCCTTCTACTTGGAAGGACATGATTATCCCAAACTAATGTGACCCTCCCCACCTTAGGAGGGTCCTAGTTTTTTAAATAAGAGATAGAAAAGATTCTCACATGCACACTAGGATGTATTCACCTTAAACAAATGTGTGATGCTCCTCAAAGCCATGCTCAAAGTCCTCAAAGCATTAGACAAGGAAACTGAAACCAGATCGACCAGTGTGTTAAAACACCCAAGTCTCAATAATTTCCTCCCAAGAATTGGGACAAATTAATTTTTTAAATGCTAATATAACTCTACTCTGGAGATGACGCAAGAGTATAGAAAATAACATAAGGATCAATGACTTCATAGAACACAACCAATTCATTTTATCATTTATCAAGTCAATGGGAACCATGTATATCAACGCATACTACCCCGATATTTTAGAAGAAAATGACACATTCTCAATACTATTCATAGACATTCCTTCATATGTATTCATGTATTAGGTGGACCATAGAATATTTTTATCCTAGAGTCATATTTTCCCATAAGAATATTACTTTGGATGTTGGAATATCAAATTTTCCATCACCAACGAATAAGGAGGGTCACAGAACCTTCCATGTAGCAGACCATGTCAGAGTCATATTTATCTAGATAAAACATGCATTAGTCAATGTTCATGCCTATTAAAAGTTTCCTAGATACCAAAACCACATATATGAACAAGGATTAATTTAGAAGACATGAGTCCTATGAGTGACAATGACACCTGAATGACACCAACTTCATGAAAGATCGCTACATTTAGCAAGGAATTAAAAATCCAAGGGTGTCGCCTACTTTGAGATGACCCCTTTCAAAAAAAGAAACATCAACCCAAAATGAGGCCACACCAACCATGTTATACTAGTCCCTATGTCTATCATTTAATAAATTTCTAAAAGAAAAGAAAGGCATATAGTAAAATTATCATGATTCCATTCAAAGGTAATGTTGAAGATACAACAAACCACCCTTGGTGGTTTGAATATGGGATACCACTTCAGGTTTCATTTTAAGGAAATTGTATTAATTTCCATTTAAATGATCAAAAATCTAAAATATTTAATTCAAAATATCAAGTACCACTTAAAAAAACACCACAATTAATTTTAAACCATCAGATCAATGAAAAAGAGGTATGTGCCACTAAATATCTTTTTAAAACATTAACAATTTCATGAAATCCAATAATAATTTTGAAATTTAGCATCTAAATTCCTTTTTAACATAAAAGGATAACTATAAGTGTCCCAATAATCGAAATTGGGTTCCATATAAAGTATCCCAATAGAGTATTCTTAGTTATAAAAGTATGAAAATACCCACAAAGTGTTAGAAGTTAACCAATTTATTTAAAATCAAAAATTCAATAGCCATTAAATTTAAAACCATTTGGAACAAAACATGGTCATATATCATTGATAAAAGATACGAGTGTCCATCTACTAGTACATAAAGTACCCATACACTTTACATGTGCGTATTGGATCCCATTTAATTAAAATTAGATTACATTTACATTTTATCATCAGAAGCTTTTTCATTGGATTGAATACATATATTAACTTTTCCATGTTATAGGGTTCCCAAAAACCTTAAAATTAAAAACTGGCTCTCATAATAATCACAAACAATAAAATTTCATCTCACACATCCTTTTATATTTCAAATAATCATAAAATATCATGTCATCAATAGAAATTATCATAGATAGAATGATACACAGCACCAGAGCTGGGCTAGTAAACTAGAAAACCATGCTAAGAAAATCAGGTAGTACGGAATAAAATTACCCAAGTAGTAAAAGGCTAACATCATTAAAAATCATCAAGAATGTTATAAAAATATGCTTGATAAAGAAATTAAATCATGGTATAGCACTCAAGGAACACAATAAAAAATAGCAGGTAAACTACTAATTAATCTATATGCCATTATATATTAATAGAATGTAAATTTCTAGGTTACAAAAATGATGAATTTACTAATTCATATTATCTTACTTGAAAGAGGTTAAAATCACATAAAATACCATAAATCCATAAGAAAAAGAATAATAATCTATTCACTAAAGGTGAAATCATATCAAATATAACAGTAAACAACAATAATAACAATCACATCCCTGGACACTTGGTTATTTACCCATACCTTGTATGATCAAACCCATGCATGGCTATGGAACATGAAATGAAACATTCATAGCCTCTTATTTTCCGGCCCAAAATATCAATACATAGGAAAAATTTACTCTGATATCACTTATTAATTTTCCAACCCGGTTGATGACTAAAATGGTAACTGTACTGGTGGGTCACAAGGCCTAAATCACTCCTCCTCATATTCCAAAGGATTACAAATTGAAGTGATGGTCTAGAGAGGTCATAGTGGGGAGACTACATCCTCAAGATCAGAGTCACACAATGGTATATCAGAAATAAATAGAGGAAATAACAGAAGCAGTAAAAAAAGGAAAATAAGCTAAAGGAAATTTAAAAATAACTACATATATATAGGATGAACAAAACTAGTTTATACATGTAATTAATGAAAAATTATGATACATAAGTTAAGACTTAAAACATATAACTTTCTTTAAAATTTAATATAGTACAAGACACAAGAAAGGAAAATAAAAAAACAAACCCAAAGCGAAACTTTATAAGCATCCTAAGCTCCCACTGAGCTCTATGCTTCTAAATACCAGGTAAAACATAGAACATTCGATGAAAGATTCCATGGTCCTTTGTGTAATGGCCCTAACCTCTCGAGTCCATTACATTGTGAAAATGTGATGTTATAGGTGTTCCAGGAGGTCAATGTGACTTATCCCCAACACTTTGTAAAAAATATCCATTGCGGTGAACAGTTCCAATGGTAGACAATTGTGAGCTGTAATGTCACATTATGTTTTCAGGTACTTTTGGTGTTTATAACTACCTTTTGATTGGATTAGTGACTTGAGGGTGCGTTTGGGTGGACTTTTAAGGACAACTAAAGGGAAATATCTTTCGCATGGGCGGCGCACGATTTGTCTAAACCGTGTGGCCAAACCATGCATGGTTAGTCTTGGAGGTAGTAGCTTATACATGGGAGGCACACTGTTTGTCTAACCGTGTGGCCCAACCATGCGAGAGGGGTGGTTGAGGTAGTTTCTAACACACGGTTAGCACACGGTTTGTCAAACCATGTAGACTAACCGTGCAGGCACTTAAATTTAATCCTTAAATTGTGGATCTAACTCGTTTTGCCTCTAAAGGGTTTGTTTAAGCTCCTAGACAGCCCTAACTCGGGATTTTGCTTCTCCTAAGGTCAAGGATGTGTCTCCCTTTATTTAGGAGGCAATCTGAAGGCTTCTCTTGGAAAATCAAAGCTAGATTCTGAGGTATGTGATCGTTCTTCTTCCTTCTTGATCGGTTTCTTAGATCTACTTGGATCTACTTCTCCTCTTCTCTCAGTTTCTTAGACCTACATCTGTTATGGGTAGATCTAAGAGTTTCAATGCCAAATATGATGAGATTTGGTCTTGATCTTTCTAGGAGAAGAGATCTAAGGCAGGTTTTTGGAGAATCGACATGCGTTTCTTGAGCGTTCTTCGACCATCGTGGTTTTCGTCAAAAACCATTGAGGTCGGGGATTCATTGCTTCTCTTTATTTTATGTGCAAATATAATGTTAGCATGTTTTATCCCACATGATGAAAATGGAATTGACATAATAAATATTTAAACCAGATTAATAAATTGATATCGATCCTATATTGTTGCCTCTTGTTTTGGTAGATAGTGTGATATCTATGCTTTTTCCTGATGAAAATCGGTAAGGAACGTAAACTGAGATTAATTTATATTTTTTTGGCTAAAGATAAAGAGGAATGTGAATGAATCTGGTTCTTGTTGTAATTTTATGTTAATAAAATTGGGGTAGTATGCATGTTTAATCATTTGTGATAGCTTACTGGTTAGGTTTCCAGATTTTGGAACCAACTAATTATAAATCAGTTATTTCAAGATGGATTAAAGAATTGATTGTTTGATAATTCATTGAAGGGTTCTGAGTTACCCCCTTTATTATTATTAAGCCATTATCACAAGTGATGTGATGTTTTTTTTCTGTTTCTTGTGTTGAGACATGTTCTTGGATGGGTGTTGTGATATATTGGGGCATGGAGGCCATTTGGTTGTGGCATCAGAGGATGCCCAGAGTGGCGAGATGCATCAGTTTATGCATGTGCGTGTTAGGGAGGATAGTAGGGATGATGGAGTGGGATGGATGTGATTGTTGGATGCTTGCTGGTTCTTTGGTTGTTTATCTACTTTATTTTTCTTCACTAATCAAGGTGGCTGGTCTTTCTTACCCTTCTTTCGAAAGAGGTGAAGACACGTGGGGTATGCCATGTGCTTTCCGTGTTTAGATTCTCGAGGGACGATGGGTCTACGATCTTGCTATAGGTGGAAAAGACTCGACATGTAGTACATCAACTCACCGTGTTGAGCCCCCTTGTGTTAGTAGCAAAGAATGCTTTGCTAGAATTCCTGGAAACATGGGAAAGTGATTCTGTAATGAATATTTGAATAACTGGTGTTAACCCATGGGGTTGGAGTTCTCTGGAACATAATGATGAGGCTATAATATTACAAGGACAATGGAATTTGGGTGTGATGATAATGAAGTATAATGTGGAATGGTTCATGGTTAATTAATTTTTAATGAATTAATTAACATAATGTGGAACTGATAAAAAGGGAATTAAGTAGTCTAATAAATCTTTTTAAATGGTTGTGTACATATAAGATACCGAGTCTTAGAAGTAGAATCCCAGAGTCTAAGAGACGTTTTCTGCATTGGGTCTACGACAAGGTCATGCCCATCGCGTGGTTATGTGTTATAGTATTTCCTGTACTTTATGTGTTTCTATATGCTACTTCACCATGTCATTAAGGGAAACTGACACCCCGAGGATTCTGAGCCATGGGGGTGTGTTTTCACCAACATTCTGGTGGGTGGAAGAATGGATGACTATCCCCTTTGGCCCCGCTCTCTTCTCTTGGTAGATACATCTGCTGGTAGGCACAATTGTTTTTCCCCATGTATGTGTGTAGAGGGTTGTAATGGCTTCTGGTTATTCACACACATATATTCTGGATACAGTATCCTATGGATTACTATTGGTGTAACGTGTATAGGCTGTGATGGATTGAGGATCCTTACTTGGCGTGTGGGATGTAATGGCTTCAGGTATAATACCCCGATGTATGATACACATTATGCGAGCTGTGGTGGCTCCCAGAAACAACCTAGTTACTTTGGTGTGTGGATGTGGCAGTTTTGTTGCACGAGGTGTATATTGTAGTGCTTCATCTAGGTGCCTGCGGGCATGCCTTTTTGGAGATAGATGCTAAGGACGTGCAATGTTGGGGAAAAGAGGCAGACCAATGGGGAAGTAGTAGTGGGGTACCATTGATATTCATTATTATATGAAAAATTCTTGTATGCGTTACTTGGTAAGAGTATCCATGGTAAGGTTTGGAACATAGTACACTTGTTTAAGTGGCGAGTTAGTTTCACTTGTTGTTCACTGTGCTTTATCATGCTTTCTTTACTTTTGAATGAGGGGATTTAGGTAGGATCCTAATGATTATACTTTTATACTCACCCTATGTATATATAAACTTTTTTTCAGTTCACTTGGAGCAAGTTGGAAATCAAGATGGTTTCTACTAGATTGGAGTTGCAGGAGCTGTTTGGGCTTTTAGTTGCTGCTGTTTTTAATTTCTATAGTGTACTTGCAGTTTTTCCCTTCTAGTTATAGCACTATTCCATGACATTTCATATGTGTGCTTGGGTTTTCTTTTATATTCCAGTTCTGAGATGAAGTTGGTTGGATTCTATCCTATCTCTCTCTTTTGCATGTGTTCTCTTAGAGGGTAATACCCCTCAGTTGTGTGTTTACTATACCCTCGGCGTTAGTCTCCAACTCGGGGCCTATTGGAGGCAGGACTTGAGGGTCATTATCACCCTTCTCACATTGTCGGCCTAGGAGGGGTACACTTTGTGGGGAGGGGGCCATGACAGAGTGGTATCTGAGGTGTGGTTGGGGGATAGGATGGAGTTTGGAGTTAGGCACAAGTGAGGTTGAATGGGTTGGTAGGGCAATAGTGTCATTCATGTTTAGAAAGCGAGGTAAACACTGGATACCGACAGCGACATAGGCATTTAGGGACCCCTATGATCTGATGTACAGACCTTCAAGTATACAATGACTACTAAACAATGTGATACTAGTTGCTGGGTAGAGACCTAGGAAAGGATCATGCATCATTCTTATTTGTGCATGTGTTTGAATGGGTAGACCTTGGGATAGGTTAACCTAAAATGAATAAAAGAAAATGATTAATTAATTAATGTTGAGTCTTCCATATTCCTGGTTTAGGATCTCTAATAGTTGTTACTTTACAAGTGTGGCTCCAGGTCGATGTCCTCGTCAGGATTGTGTAGAAAATATCCATCAGGCTGTTCCAGCAGGTTGCCGTAGGGTAGAGGTTGACGATGATGACACTTGAAGGAAGACACTTTGAGAGTTTCAGTGCTAGAGTCTGTAGAAGTATGGGGCTACGTTTCAGATGCAGTCACAGAAGACTGGTTAGAGGTGGTCAAAATTGACTTCATTTTGAATCATGCTCGGAAGGAGCACTGGCTGTACTTGGTTATGATGATGCTACGTGGAGGAGCAAGGTAGTGGTGGTTCTTGTTCCTTAGGGATCACGAGGAATCAGCGATCTTATGGGGGATGTTGGGGGTAGAGGCTCTATTTCTCAGATAACGATACAGTCATCCCTGATGCACAATGTAGAAGTGTCCCAGTTGGGAGATCTAGTGGTGGAAGTCTCGAGAGACCGAGTTTTTTGTGGTGAGGCCCCTGATGGTTGGTCTAAGGATGAACAACACAGAGTGTTGTATCACTGAAGGATTTTTGTTCCTTTGATGATGTGCAATACGGTCCTCAAAAAGTTCCACAGTTCACCTTTTTCGGTATATCCTAGCATGAAAAAGATGTACTGATCCTTGAGGAGTATGTTTGGGTGGCTTGGACTGAAGCATGCAGTTGCAATGTTTGTGTCTCGATGTTTAGTCTGCCAGAAGGTGAAGGCTAAACACCGTGTTCCTGGTGGTATTCTCCAGCCCTTAGAGATTCCTCAGTGGGAGTGGGAGGATATCTCAATGGACATTTTTACTGGTCTACCTTGAGATCCGGGTGGACATGATGCTATTTGGGTGGTAGTGGATTGTTTAACAAAATCGTCCATGGGTGGTAGTGGATTGTTTAACAAAATCGGCCAACTTTATAGCAATCAAATAGTCAAGATCAGTGAATGTTTTGTTGAGGAAATATCTGGGGGAGGTGGTGACACTTCCTGGAGTCCCTAGGATGACCATTTTTGATGGAGATCATCATTTTACCTCCAGAGTGTGGCAAAGTCTGCAACATGCTTTCAGTTCTCAACTATGCCTTAGCACTACTTTTCATCCTCAAATGGATGGTCAGATAGAGGGAACCATCCAGAATCTTGAATACATGTTATGCTCTTGTGTTCTTGATTTTGGAGGTTCATGGATGAGGCACTTACCCTAGATGGTGTTTTCTTATAATAATAGTTTTCAATCCACCATCAGTATGGCGCCGTTTGAATCCTTGTATGGATGACCTTACCATTCTCCGTTGTGCTAGACTGGGGTAAGAGAGTCTACAATTATCAGACCAGAACTAGTGAAGAATACAACAGAGATGGTTCAGGTGATTCTTGAGTGGCTGAAGACAGTGAAAGATAGTCAGAAATAATATGATTATCAAAGAAGGAGACCCTTAGATTTTAATGTTGTGGATCATGTGTTTCTAAAGTTGAATCCCCGTCGTGGGTAGTGATGGTTTGGACATAGAATTAAGATTTCTCCCCGGTTTGTTGGGCCTTTTGAGGTGTTAGCTCGTGTTGGAGTTGTGGTGTATCGAGTAGCACTTCCCCCACAGATGAGTCAGATATATGATTTTTTCCATGTTTCACAGCTCCATTGTTATCTTCAGGATTATGATCAGATCTTCGATTGGGGGGAGATCGATGTTGATGATGATGCAACCTTTGAAGAGCGACCTATGTAGATCCAAGACCGCAAGGAGAAGGTGTTGTGCGGGCATTCTATTCCTTTAGTTTGTGTCTTGCGGTGACATGGTGGCTTAGAGGAGAGTACCTGAGAACGTGAGTCACATATATGTGCTCAGTACCCAGAGTTGATTGATGTTTAACTCTTTTCATGTATTGATGTAACTTATGCGGTTATGAAAATTTTATGTTTATGAGATGGCTTCCTTTGTTGATTTTGTGGATTGTTCTCTTTTGAGAGGTATCTCGAGGGGTGGTTGTTTAGACCCTGTTTCTTTTTCAGTTTAAAGGGGTTTTGGATTCTCAAGGACGAGAATGTTTTGAGAGGTATCTGATGTAATGGCACAGACCTCTCCAGTCCATTACATTGTGAAAATGTGGTGTTAGAGGTGTTTTAGGAGGTCAAAGTGACTTATCCCCATCACTTTGCCAAAAATTTCCATTCTGGTGAACAATTCCAATGGTAGACAACTGTGAACTATAAAGTCACGTTAAATTTTCAGGTAATTTTGATGATTCTAACTACCTTTGGATTAGAGTAGTGACTTGGGGGTGTGTTTGGGTGGGATTTTAAGGAAAACTAATGGGCAATAGCTTTCGCACGGGCGGCACACAATTTGTCTAAACCGTTCGGCCAAACAGTGCATAGTTGGTCTTGGAGGTAGTAGCTTCCACACGAGAGGTGCATAGTTTGTCTAACCGTGTGGCCAAACCAAGAAAGAGGGGTTGTTTAGGTAGTAACTAATGTATGGTTAGCACAGAGTTTGTGATACCGTGCGGACTAATTGTGTGGGCACTTAAATTAGATCCTGAAATTTTGGATCTAACTCGTTTTTCCTCTAAAGTGTTCTTTTAAGCACCTAGGCGCCACTAACATAGAATTTTGCTTCTCCTAAAGTCAAGGAAGTTTCCCCCTTTATTACGGAGGTGATCCAATGGCTTCTCTTGGAAAATCAAAGCCAGATTCATGAGGTATGTGAGCGTTCTTCTTCATTCTTGATCAGTTTTTAGATCCACTTGGATCTACTACTCCTCTTCTCTCGGTTTCTTAGACCTACATCTATTATGGGTAGATCTATGTGTGTCTACATGAAATATGATGAGCTTTGGTCTTGATCTTGCTATGAGAAGAGATCTAATGTGAGTTTTTGGAGAATCGACACGAGTTTCTTGAGCATTCTTCAAATGTCGTGGTTTTCGTCAAAAACCATTGAGGTAAGAGATTGATTACTTCTCTTTATTTTACATGCTAATGTAATGTTTTCATGTTTTATACCACTTGATGACAATGGGATTGACATAATAAATATTTGAACCGGATAAATAAATTGATATCGATCGTATGTTGTTGCCTCTTGTTTTGATAGATAGTGTGATATCTATGCTTATTCCTAATGAAAATCAGTATAGAACGTAATCTGAGATTAATTTTTATTTGTTTGGCTAAAGATAAAGAGGAATATGAATGAATTTGGTTATTGTTGTAATTTTATGTTAATAAAATTGGAATAGTAAGCATGATTAATCATTTGTGATAGCTTACTGGTTAGGTTTCCCAATTTTGGAACCAACGAATTATAAATCTGTTAATTCAAGATGGATTAATAAATTGATTGTTTGATAATTCCATGAAGGATTGTGAGTTACCCTCTTGATTGTTATAGGGACATTATCCCAAGTGATGTGATGTTTGTTTTTCCAACTGCTTGTGTTGAGACGTGATCCTGGATGGGTGTTGTGATATGTGGGGGCATGGAGGCTTTATGGTTGTGGTAGAAGATGATGCCTAGAGTGGAAAGATTCATCAATTTATGCATGTGGGTGTCAGGGAGGACACTAGGGATGATGGGGTGGGATGTATGTGATTGTTGGATGCTTACTGGTTCATTGGTTGTTTATCTACTTTACTTTTCCCCACTGCTCAAGGCAGTTGGTCTTGCTAACCCTTCTTCAAAAAGAGACAAAGAAATGGTGGGTATGACATGTGATTTCCGTGTTTAGCTTCTCCACGGAGGATGGGTCTATGCTCTTGAAAATGGCAGAAAAGACTCGATGGGTAGTACATCTACTCACCTTGTTGAGCTCCCTTGTTTTAGTAGTATAGAATGCTTTGCTAGAATTTCTGGGAATATGGGAAAGTGATTCTATAATGAATATTTGAGTAAATTGTGTTAACCCATGGGGTTGGAGTTCGCTAGAACATAATGACGAGGAAATAATTTTAAAGGCACAATTGAATTTTGGTGTCTTTATAATGAAGTCTAATGTGGAATGGTTCATGGTTAATTAATTTTTATGAATTAATTAACGTAAAGTGGAACTAATAAAAAGGGAATTAAGTAATCTAATAGATACTTTTAAATGGTTGTGTTCATATAGGATACCTAGTATTAGAAGTAGCAGCCTGGAGTCTGAGAGACGTTAGCTGCAGTGGGTCTAAGACTAGGTTATTTTCATAGTGTGGTTGTGAGTTATAGTATTTATGTACTTTTTGTGTTTAAATACGCTACTCCACCCTGTCATTAAGGGAAACTGACACCCCGGGGATTCTGAGCCCTAGGGGGGGGGGGTGTTTTCCCCAACATTATGTTCCGAGGAAGAATGGATGACTACCCCCTTTGGCACCACTCTCTTCTCTTGGTAGATATTTGTACTGGTAGGCATAGTGATTAGTTTTCCCCATGTATTTGTGCAGAGGGTTGTAATGGCTTGTGGTTATTCACACACATATATTCTGGATATAGTATCCTATAGACTACTATAGGTGTAATGTGTATAGGCTGTGATTGATTGAAGATCCTTACTCGGCATGTGGGCTGTAATGGCATGAGGTATAATAACCGGTGTATGATACACGTGATGCGAGCTATGGTGGCTTCCAGAAACTACCTGGTTATTTTAGTGTGTGGACGCGGTGGTTTTGTTGCACGAGGTGCATATTGTGGTGCTTCTCCCAGGTGTCTACAGGCAAGCATTTTTGGAGAGAGATGCTCAGGACGTGCGATGTTGGGGAAAAGCAGCAAACTAGTGGGGAATTAGTAGCGGGGCAACCTTGATATTGTTTATTATATTATAAATTCTTGTATGTGTTACTTGGTGCGAGTAGACCTGGTGAGTTTGGGAACTTAGTACACCTGTTTAGGTGATGAGTTAGTTTCACTTGTTGTTCACTGTGATTTAGCATTCTTTCTTTACTTTTGAACAAGAGGCTTCTGGGGGGATATTACTGAGTATACTGTTATAATCACCCTATGTATATATAATTTGTTTTTTAAGTCACTTGGAGCAGGTTGAAGATCAAACTACTTTCTACTATATTGGGGTTGCAGGAGTTGTTCGGGTGTGTGGTTTCTGCTGTTTTTACTTTCTTTTGTGTACTTGAAGTTTTCCCTTCTAGTTGTAGCACTTTTTCATGATATTTCATATTTTCGCTGGGGTTTTCATTAATATTTCAGTTCTGAGTTGGAGTTTGTTGGTTTCTATCTTATCTCTCTCTTCCACATGAGTTCTCTTAGAGGGTAATGCTTCCCATTTGTGTGTTTACTATACCCTCGGTTCTAGTCGCCAACCCGGGGCCTACAGGAGGTAGGACTCCGGGGTCATTATCTCCCTTATCACATTGCTGACCCAGGTGGGGTACACTTTGTGGGGTGGGGGTCGTGACACTATGAACAAGAAATTATACTTTGGTACCCCGAGGCAATGGCGGCCCAAGAAGGGTGTGAGATATAAATCATAGTTGGTCAGCACCCACAATGTATAGACCAATCAATTTTGTGTAATATAAATAAATTAGAGTAGATAAAAAAATATAGAAAACACCTTGGTTTGGGTTATGAAATTAACACCATTCCCATATCATCTACTTTGGCCTATAATGAAATTCTGAATAAGGTACCCGTACAAGGAAAAGTATGTATGCAAGGGCCAAATAGAGTAGGCATCAAGTAAGAAAATCCCCCATGATTATGCTCTAAATTGTGGTCTCATTAACATGTCATATAAACAAAGTAATAATTATAAATAATAAACATCACAAACACGTGCTCATAACACTATTAAAGGATGCATCTCAAAAGTGAAATAAACATCAATCCATCAATTCAAATGGTGGGGTACGGTGCCTTTCGAAGGAAATCTAAAAAGAATCCCATGTATCTCAATATGAACATTTGATAAATTCCAATACCATTGATTCCATCATAAGTAAACCATATGGTGTTCTTAGTATCACTCTACGCATGGTGACTCTAATCCCATCCACAACATCTCAATAAAGTAGCAAGTATCACCCAAGGAATTGTGTAGCCATCCTTCCAAATAGTCTATCCATGACTGTACCACTATGAAACTACTATATATCTGGAATATATTAAATTTCCTAGGAATCCCTCATCTATAAAGCCAAAGCATCTCCCCCAGTGAGTCATGGCATAACCACCAGATTGCAGGAGTCCATCCTCGAGTCCTTAATATGAAACCCATGTTCTGTCTCTACATGTGTCAAGTGAATCATATCAAGAAAGAAATATAACATGAAATGCCCTATAAATATATAAATGATAGCATTCCATTATGTAAACATCTTATGGCAAAATCTAACAATATTTTCATAACATGAATGGAAATAATAAAAAAACAAAAGTGAAACCATACAAAGCACACATCAAATCTTATATCTAAGTCCGAGCCCATCCATTATGATCTAAAATGATTTTCATTTATTACTACGGTACATCCAATATAATCCAATACCACCGAATCTATTCTAGGTGACCCATATGATATTCCAAATATCACTCAAGGCATGGTGACTCTAATCCCATCCCAAGTATCTCAATAGAGGAATGAGTTTCAACCAAGGCATGGTACACCCATATATCTAAGCGGTCCATCAAGGGTTGATACCATTTGTAATCTATATCACTTAGGACAATATTAAACCACCCATGAATCCCTCTACTTGAAAGCCAAAGCATCACCCCCAACATGTCGTGGTATAACTGTTGGAGTTTGTGGCCTAGAACCAACTACATTGTACTTTATTCATTAATAAATTCCTTATCACATCTTGATTGTTCTTATACGTGACAATGCATGTGATAATATCCTAAGGACTACTGTTGAATTAATGGGTCATAGAGGATCCCCGCTATGATGAGATCCCGGATGTGCCATAAAACTATTCTTGAATATATGTTCTATGGATGGAAGATATTATTTGAGGGACACAAATAATACAAGTCATTAGGGGTGGGGACTCATAAAACATTGAGGCACATTTTGATGATGTGTACCCATGGTATTATCCAGGAGGATATTATGAGAACGAGACCCACCAGTAGGAAATCCACATTTCATAGCGTCATTGGATGTTCCTATCTGCGGATGTGTGTATTGGACCTTAGATTTTAAGATTATTATTAATGGGTATTACAACCCACACACTTAGATGTATTGACGAAAACTGTGACGACACACTGTTCGCAATGAGGTATGATACGTTGGGTGCGTCACGAGTTATACTTCATTAATAGATAATGCGAGAAAGTATTTTCCCCTTCTGTTCTATAATAGAAGTAGATATCTCAGGCCCTTTGATGGAATTGATATAGCCTAAATAAATCCATGGCCATGGTAAGGTATGGGCGAGTTCAATTCCGGGAAGTCAAAGAATGAATAATCGAGCACATGGGTTGATGGCACTAGCATGCAACCCGCTTGATTGGAGATATCGAGACAAAGGGGTTATATTACACGGTAAGCGTTCGTAGGAGGTGACACGTCATTACGGTGTTAACTTGTTTCTCTATGGGAGCCTTGGTGTGTTGCTAGATGCTAACCTTGGACTTTAGGCAGGCTCTACCTAATGCCACTGAGAAAGAGGCCTAGAGGGTCACACACTAAGTGTGTCTATGTATCTCAGTTAATTATTAATTTAACAAGTTAAGTAAATATTATTCCCGACTGTGGTTGAATAATTATTTAAGGATGCCTGATCACATTTATTTCGACACTATTTATTCGAGAGAATATATTGTGGGCAAAATAATATATATTTATTAGCGAGTAATGTAGTTACATTTATTTGAGAAATAAATATCCATTACTCAAGGTCTAATAAATATGGTGGAGGAAATAAATAAAATGAAAAAATAAAAGTACACGCCATGTATATTTATATACACGCTGTGTAGTTTGTTTTTCGGGATTCGTGAGAAAATATTGTTTATTTAATTAAATGATATTAAATGTAATATGTTGGGCGCATGTCAAGTAATAATGATGGCCAACTGTCATTATTAAGACATGGGGTATTGCTAAGAATTAAATGAAATGATTAAATGCTTTCAGGAAATTAATTCATTTTATTATTCTAAGTATTATAATCCCAATTACATTATTCTCATAGAATCAGAGCCATTTTTGTGCACAAAAGATTTGGAAATACTCTCAAGCCAAGAGAGAATTCCCTTTCCACCAACAACTCTTTCAAGTTACGAGAGCGAGATCCTCCACCAGATCAAGGCGGTAGAAGGCGGACATCGCAAGAGAAGGATATTCAATTCTAGCACCCGGAGATCGCTTCGGCGATGACCAGAGATACGTGAAGCACGTGTGGGTCACCACTAGAGGAATCATGTACTTGGATTATACGACGCAATGGCGGATCACAAGATCATGTCCGGAGACTCCAATGAAGAAATAATTCCATCGAGGTAATTCTTATGAATTAATTAAATTAATTATAACCAACATATGATGATCATATCTCAAGGGTTCCAGGACTCTTCTTTTGTTTTTTTCGTTATTCGTTCAATTCTGAAGATTCGGCATTTTAAATCTTGACGGATCGTATATTGAACATTGTTTAACGTTAAAATTAAAGTTAGGAAAACCCACCAACAAGCTTCTACTTCACCCGAAACCTTCAAGTGGTATCAGTGGGGTCATATCATTGATTATAATTATTTATTTTTCATTTTTAATTTACGCATTTAATGATTTAGTTATTTCAATTCAAGTTTAACTGTTATGGAAATCTGAATATCGAGAGCCGTTCCTCCTCCATCGTTTCTCGGTCAACTCACAGAAACAAATTTTTCTTTTAATTTTGATTAAAATAAAATAGAGGAACTCATCCGGAGGAGCCAAAAGTTTCTGGCTGTACAACACTAGAGTACACAGCGTGTATTCGGAATTACACGCCGTGTAGTCTAGGTTCAATTCTTTGACTGATCTGCCAAATCGGGCTGTGTATTGGATTCCTTCTAAGACTTTAAGACAACGTGTGTTGACCAGAAACAGGTGGCACATGGTTTCTGGATTACACGCCGTGTGGTTCAATGAACACAACATGTAGTCCCTTCGAGTTAGGGTTAGGCCGTGTACCCTGTACACGGATTGCCCAGCTAGAAACCGTGTAATGTGGAAACTACATGATGTGTGTCCCACAGAACACTCCGTGTACTCCGAATATTTCCGAAGTACATAAACATGCCATGTCCCCGGGCATGTACTTCGGATGGACGATTAAGAAAATTACACACCGTGTAGTCGGAACTACACGCCGTGTACTCACAGAAATTATGCAGATTTATTAAAATTTATTATTATATTATACAAACCCTTGAGACATGTACCATGGTGTAGGCGTAAAGCTGAGGCATAACACGTGATAGGTGTTTTATATATATGTGTTTAATTTAACATCTGCGTAATAAATGGGAATTCACCGGGTTTCCTCCAAGGTACAAGTTACATACAAGGATAATTTTAAATGAGTTTATTTATTTAAAATTATGATGGATGAGAATCTCAAGGAAATTCAGAAAAAGTATTTAAGATAAAAGGATTGATTATCTAAAGATAATTAATTGATTCGAGCGTGATTTATCTTAAATAAGAACGATTAAAGAATTGAATGCTAGTTTTATTTATGCGTAAATATCGTTGCATGTATGGATGATCATGAGCTAGACCAAGACCTTTTTATGTGAATGGTATCTTTTAATTTATTTATTTATATTAAATTTGTTGGCCTATGAGCCATCACCTCATTAATATGTAGGGCCTGCGCGCCCAAGGAATCTTTTATATAAAAACCCCTTTTACCCCTTACCTGCGTGTGAGAAAAATTTATATGTAATGGATGGAGCTCCCAAGCTAGTGGAGGTGACTCAAGTCAGGAGCCAAGGTGAAACCAATCCAAGGAGATACAAAGGTGGACAGATGGAAAGCTGTAGACACGAACCCAAAAGGTTCAAGGTGTTTCTCCCCTAGGTCTTGGGTAAGTTTATCAACCACTAGATAAACTAACCAATAGAAAAGATCATGATCATACCATTTATTTAATTTCTGTCAGTTTCATGGTTTATTTATTGTGGGTGTGTTGTCACCATCGCACAATTAATGAATTGAATGAGCATGCAAGATGGAACTAAAATAAAATCGGCTTATACGTAAATATTATCTTAGACATGGTTAATCGCTTAAGTATATCCCACTTAATACTGACAGGCATGCAATCAAAGATAATAAAATGGCATTTTACGTACAAGAATAAAATCCCTCAAAATAAATATTATGTCGGCATAGCCTTCCATAATCTTTGTTAGAATCGAACCATAGTTCAAAGTGCTTGACCAAACCTAGTTGGGGTACTTTCAATTATCGGGGAATTCTAATTCAAGGTTTTGGATTGACATGACTTGGTTCGCATCAAGGGTTGACTGCCACAGTAGGACTTGGTGTGACCAAGAGGAAAAGGTTGAGGAAATCAAAAAAGGATTTTAGGAATGGGGAGTCCACTCAGTGGATCAAGGAGCTGCGAGTTAATGCAGTTGGCATTTGGAGTGCCTACCTAAAACCCTTCAAGTTGCTTGACCAACCCTAGTTGGGGTAATGCGAAGGGAAATATGGATCCTTGACACTAGAATATTCACGCAACAGAATATTCCGAAGTCAATGGTGAGGGCTATAGGATTTCGATAAAATAGTGGGAGACTAATAAGTATTAATTTATTTATTTGTCTCGATTTTTGTAATAAAGTACTAAAACATTGCTCATCTTAATTTGTAGAAATGTTAAGAAAATGAATTCAAACATATTATTGCATACAATACTCGAAAAAGAAAACCTTATCATCGACACCAATTTACAAGAGTGGAAGAGGCGTTTACGTGTCGTCCTTCGCCACGAAAGGAAATTATATGTGCTGGAAGAGCCTATTCGAGTTGCGCTTGGGAAAGAGGCTAGTGATGAGGAATTATCTCTCTACATGAATCACACATATGATGCCACAAATGTCCAGTGTTTCATGCTATCGGCCATGTATAATGAGCACTTGAAGCAACATGAAAACATGGACGTGTATAGCATGATGTCTCACCTTAAACTTCTCTACCAAGAGAAGGCGAGACATGAGAGGTATGAGATCTCCAATGCTTTTTTTACCATGATGTTTGGAGAGTCTGCGCCAGCTGGGCCTCATGTAGTCAAGATTATTGGCTACATTGAACGCCTGTACATCTTAGGGATTAAATTCCTGGATGAGTTGCGTATAGATATCATCCTATCATCACTGCCCAAGAACTTCTCTAGCTTCATTGTCAACTATAACATGAGCGACAATGAGAAGAGTCTAACAGAGGTTCTGACCTTGATTCTCCAAGTAGATAAGGACATGGGGCATGAAAAACATGCGGTCCTTATGGTGAACAAGAAAATGAAGGACAAGGAAAAGGGGCCAATGACTTATAAACGGTCTGAAGCCCCCGAGCACCGTCCCTCCATGAAGGGGAAGATCCAGAGGCAGGGCAAGGAATGAGAGGCAGTGTGTTTTTCATGTGGCAAGCAGGGCCACTAGAAGAGGAACTGCACCCAGAAACATGGGGACGCTAAAGGTGTGTTTTTTATCGAGTGTAATCTTTCTATTTCTACACATTGGGTACTAGATACAGCTTTTGGGGCTCACATCTGTATTCAAATGCAGGATCCAAGTAGATTTAGAAAGATCACCGAAGGAGAGGTGGATCTTCGAGCTGCCAACGGAGCAAGGCTAGCTGCTTTGGCTATTGGCGACTACCACCTCTCATTGCCGACTCAGATGATTTTGGTTTTACATAACTGTTATCATGTGCCTAGTGTTACCAAGAACATAATTTCTGTATCTTGTTTGGATATGGATGGATTTGTTTTCAAATATGGAAATAAGGGTTGTCTCTTTTATAAAAACAACGTATGTTATGGAATGGAACATTCAAATAATGGTTTGTATGTATTGAATTACGGAAACCAAGTGTTGGAAATCAATAACGAAACAAACTCACAGGACTCATACATCACCCAGTTATGGAATCACTGCCTTGGTCATGTGAACGAGAAGCTCTTGACAAAGCTCTGCCAAGATTTCTATTTAGAATCTACTGATCTAAAACCACGTGATAGATGCCACGCTTTTTTACAAGGAAAAATGACCAAACCGCCTTTTGGTGGACAAGGTGAAAGGGACACAGAGCTTCTATGATTGGTACACACAGATGTGTGTGGACCATTTCCAGTAGAAGCTAGAGGTGGGTATTCTTACTTCATTACTTGTACTGATGATTTGAGTAGATACGACAATGTCTAATTAATGAGGTATAAGTCAGAGTCCTAAGAGAAATTTAAGGAATTCAAGAATGAAGTAGAGAATCAGCTTGGTAAGAAGATAAATAAGATTCGATCAGATCGAGGTGGAGAATATCTGAACCAAGAGTTCATCGATCTTCTACGGGAGTCTAGGATTCTATCTCCGCTCACTCCTCCTTATACACCACAGTGGAATGGTGTCAGTGAAAGGAGGAACCGCACCTTGTTGGACATGGTGAGGTCAATGATGAGTCATGTAGATCTTCCATTATCCTTTTGGGGATATGCATTACAAACTGTAGCATACACATTAAACCGAGTACCAACTAAGGTGGAAAATGGAATTCCATCCTAGTTATGGAATAGAAGGAAACCCACTTTGTTGCACACACATGTATGGGGATGTGAGGATTTTGTTAAGGCCTTCTTAGGAAACAAACTAGCACCCCGGGGAACGAAGTGTGTCTTTATAGGATATCCCAATGAAACGAAAGGATATTACCTATATAACCCTCAAGACAATAAAGTGACTGAAGCCAGACAAGCCGTCTTTCTTGAGAGGGAGCACATCCTCAAGAAGTATTGTGGGGGAAAGATTGAATTCGATGAAGTTAATGCTCAAGATACACAGGAGTTGGTACAGGAACAAGTTCCACAGGTCCCCATTGAAGTGGTTCCAGAAATACAAGTACTGCGTAGGAGCTCAAGAGATGTAAGGTAACTAGAGATGTTTGGTTTCCCAGTCACCGAGGATGGTGAATCATTATTTTTGGACAATGATGAACCTATCTCCTACATGGAATCAGTAGAAAGCTCAGAAGATGCAAGATGGCTTGAAGCTATGAATTTTGATATGGATTCCATGTATCAGAACAATGCTTGGGTTCTGGTCGATGAGCCAGTTGATGTAAATCCTGTTGGATGCAAATGGGTATTCAAAAGAATGCTGGACATAGAAGGTCAAGTTAGAACCTATAAAGAAAGGCTAGTGGCTAAAGGATTCAGACAATGTCAATGAATTGACTATGATGAAACATTCTCGCTAGTTTCCATGTTTAAATCCATAAGAATCATACTTGCCATATCAGCTTACCATGACTACGAGATTTGGAAGATGGATGTCAAAAAACATTCCATAACGGGAACCTTCAGGAAGATGTCTATATGACACAACCAGAAGGGTTTGTGACACCAGGTGAAGCCAAATGGGTTTGCAAGTTGCAAAAATCCATTTATGGATTGAAGAAAGCATCCAGTTCATGGAACATTCGATTTGATGAATCCATAAAGGAATTTGGTTTCATTAAGAATGAATGTGAGCCATGTGTTTATAAGCAGTTTAATGGGAATGCAGTCGTCATCCTAGTGGTATATGTTGATGACATATTACTTATTGGAAATGACGTACCAGCCTTACAGTCAGTTATTGACTGGTTGAAAAAGTGTTTCTCCAATAAGGACTTAGGAGAAACAACCGTCATTCTAGGGATCAAGATCACTCGTGATAGATCCAAGTAGCTTCTTGGACTAAGTCGGGGCACATACATTGACCAGATACTAAAGAGATTTAGTATGGAAAAATTTATGAGGGGATTGGTTCCAGTGTCACATGGCTTACATCTTTCTAAGAAAATATGTCCCTAAACACAACAGGAGAAAGATAGGATGTGTAAGATCACATACGATTCAGCTATAGGATCCATCATGTATGCCATGTTATGTACCAGGATTGATGATGCCTATGCACTGATCATGGTAGAAAAATATCAAGCAGATCTTGGAGAACAACATTGGAATGCTGTTAAGACTATCCTTAAGTATCTGAGAAGAACTAAGGATATGTTCCTGGTGTATGGAAGAGACGAGGAGCTTGTCATCAGAGGGTATGCTGATGCTTGTTTTCAGACAGATCAGAATGATCTGAAGTCGCAATATGGATAAGTTTTATGTCTCAATGGAGGAGCTGTGAGCTGGAAGAGTTCAAAGCATCCAGTTGTTGCTGATTCTACAGTGGAGTCCGAGTATATAGCATCTTCTGATGCAGCCAAGGAAGCCGTATGGATTTGGAACTTTTTCAAGGATCTTGATGTGGTGCCTAGAAGTAAAGATCACATTACATTGTATTGTGATAATACTGCATCGCTGACTCTTGAAAAAGAACCAAGATCACATCAACGGTTAAAGCACATACTCAATAAGTATCACCGTTTGAGGTATTTCTATCAAAAGGGTGAAGTTGTAGTGAGCAGAGTTTCCATAGAAAAAAACGTGGTAGACCCCATGACTAAAGGCCTATCTCAGAAGAAGCATGAATATAATGTGAGAGCTAGGGGGTTAAATGTTGTTAGCAGTTGGATCTAGTCGAAGGGGGAGTTTGTTGGATTTGGTGGCCTAGAACCAGCTACTTTTTACTTATTCATTAATAAATTCCTTATCACATCTTGATTGTTCTTCTGCGTGACAATGCATGTGATAATGTCTTAAGGACAACTATTTCATTAATGGGTCATAGCGGATCCCGACTATGATGGTAACACAGAAGTGCCATAACACTATTCTTGAATATATTTTCTATGGACAGATGATATTATTTGAGGGACACAAATAATACAGGTCATTAGGGGTGAGGAATCATAAAACATTGAGGCACATTCTCATGGTGTGCGCCCTTGGTAATATCCAGGAGGATATTATGAGAACAAGACCCGCTAGTAGGAAATCCACATTTCATAGTGTCATTGGATGCTCCTATCTGCGGACGTGTGTATTTGTCCATAGAATTTAATATTATTATTAATGAGTTTTACAACTCGCACAATTAGATGTATTGATGAAAACAGTGACGACACACTGTTCGCAGCTAGGTAGGATACATTGGGTGCGTCACAAGTAATACTGCATTAATAGAAAATGTGATAAATGATTTGTCCCTTCTGTTCCATAACTGAAGTAGATATCTCAGGCCTTTTGATGGAATTGATAGAGCCTAAATAAATCCATGGCCATGGTAAGGTATGGGAGAGTTAAATTCTAGGAAGTCAGAGAAAGAATAATCGAGCACATGGGTTGATGGCACTAGCATGCAACCCGCTTGATTGGAGATATCGAGAAAAAGGGATTATATTAAATGGTAAGCGTTCGTAGGAGGTGACACATCATTGAAGCGTAAACTTATTTCTCTATGGGTGACTTAGCATGTTGCTAGACGCTAACCTTGGACTTTAGGCAGGCTTCGCCTAATGCCACTGAGAAAGAGGCCTAGAGGGTCATACAATTAGTGTGTCCATGTATCTCAGTTAATTATTAATTTAACAAGTTAAATAAATTTTATTCCCAACTTTGGTTTAATAATTATTTAAGGATGCCTGATCGCTTTTATTTTGACACTAGTTATTCAAGAGAATATATTGTGGGGGAAATAATATATATTTAGTAGCGAGTAAGGTAGTTACATTTATTTAAGAAATAAATATCCATTACTCAAGGTCTAATAAATATGGTAGAAGAAATAAATAAAATTAAAAAATAAAAGTACACACCGTGTATATTCATATACATGCCGTGTAGTTTGTTTTTCGGGATTAGTGAGAAAATATTTTTTATTTAATTAAATGATATTAATTGTAATATGTTGGGCACATGTCAAGTAATAATGATGGTCAACTATCATTATTAAGACATGGGGTATTACTAAGAATTACATGAAATGATTAAATGATTTAGGAAAATTAATTCATTTTATTATTCTAAGTATTATAATACCAATTACATTATTCTCATAGAATCAGAGCCATTGTTGTGAACAATGGATTTTGAAATACTCTCAAGACAAGAGAGAATTCAATTTCCACCAAGAACTCTTTCAAGTTACGAGAGCGAGATCCTCCACCGGATCAAGGTGGTAGAAGGCAGACATAGCAAGCGAAGGATCTTTCGCGCTAGCACCCATAGATCCCTTTTCCAACATCTAGAGATACGTGAAGCACTTGTGGATCACCGCTAGAGGAATCTTGTACTTGGATTCTACGACACAACAACGAATCACAAGATCGTGACCGAAGTGTCCAACGAAGAAATAATTCCATCGAGGTAATTATTATCAATTAATTAAATTAATTATAACCAACATATGATGATCCTATATCAAGGGTTCTGAGAATCTTCTTTTCTTTTTTTCGTTCTTCGTTCTATTCCAATGATTTAACATTTTAAATCATGACGGATCTCGGATTCAACATTTTTTAACGTTGAAATTATAGTTGGGAAAACCCACCAACGCACTTCCGCTGCGCCTGGAACATTCAATAACCACCCGACCATGAGAGTACATCCACGAGTCCTTAATATAGAACCCATATTCACTAATATCCTGTTTCAACATTTAATAGCATTCATATATATATATATATAATCTCATTTAATCAATTAAATTTAACTCAAACAATCTATAAAGAAAAATCATCGAAATAGAGAAATCAAAATGTGTGGTCTTACAACCCTTATAAACACTAAACTCTATAGGGCTATTCTTATCAAATTAACCGAAGGTATGGTCACACAACCCTATCTAGTTGATCATAAAAATAACCATTTAATTCAGGGTATTAAATTTCCTAGATAAACAAAAACCATTTTTATTAATCTTAATAAACCCTTAGGAGCTATCAAGAAAAGGAAACCACTTACACATTTATTTCCAGTTGAAAACGGGATCATGAACTTAGAAGGTTTCTTGATTCTTTTATCATTTTTTTTTCAAGGAGAAACCCCATATAAGATCATCAATATTTTATTTTTTCTAATCATTTCACATTAAAACAGTCATATCAAAGAATAAAAAAAATACCGAGCAACATGGCTAAGAAACCTAACACACATAAACTATTACTGTGAGTTTTCACAGATAACACACCTCTGTTGGAAGGGTTTTATTATAAAACCATGAATGTTTTATCAAGAAATGATATATAAAAACAAACAATATTCTTCATAATATATAATTAAAATTAATAATTCCTATTTAGATAGTCATCTAATGTTATTTAAGGTATTCTTTAATTTCAAAGGAAAGCAATGGGATCCTACACCTGTAATACCAATTTATATATCAAGATAAATAATTATAAATTATCACTGTGAGTTTTTGTAGATAAAAGGAAACCATTGTGGGGGTTTTATTATAAAACCATGATTTGGTTTTATAAAAAACCATGAATCATAACTAAGAACTTATTCTAAAATAAAAAATATGCATAACAAAATATTCCCACGAAGTGCAGAAAGAGAGTAATTAATGCATTCATAAATTAATGATAAAATATTAGGATCATACCTAAAGGGAAGACCAAGATAACCATCTAAAATTGATAGATTTAGAGGCAAACACTGGAAACTATCCCAAAATCACACAAACATACATTCAAATATATATTTATAAACACACACACATATATTATTTAGTCTAATGTACAGATTTCCCTCTCCATGAGGGAAAATATATGTCGAAGAGATATATATAAAAATAAATATATATATATATATACCAATGTTTGTATTTTAACTCCTTAAATTATGATAAATCCCACTAAATATTACACATAAGACTCAAAAAACATAGTACCCCTAAATTAGAAGGTGTGAAACCATGCGGTGGGAAGATAAATTCACATCAGATGGTGGAGAAAAACCAAAAAGATTAAATACTATTTTCCATCAGGGGATGATTCTGGAATATGCATGAACATGACTGGAAAGACCATTCCTATACATTAAAATTGGAAGAAAACTGAAAACTAGTTTAACCTAAACCTGGGGGTTTCAGCCAAACCTTATCCAGTGATTGGGAGACCAAAATTAGGCAGCAAATGGAGAGGATAAGGAGGTGAAGACCATAAATCACCATATTGAAGATGATCCATGAGGAATATAAGTAAAAACACTAAAAAATAGTGAACTATAAGAGGGGGTAGTCATGCATCAAGAGAGGAGAGGGGGTTGGGTGCCCGCATAGGTATAGGATGTGAGATGGGGTTGTGTGTGTCACATGTATGGGGTAAGGGATACCATTAAGGGGTTTTCTCGAAACCTAAAAAGAAGAAGAAAAATAACAATAACAATAACAAAAATAATAACATCAATAATAATTATAACAATAATAATAAAAAAATTCTTATCATTAATGAATAATTTAGTTTAATTTATTTTTATTTTTAATTTCATTCAATTTTAATTTCTCAAACAAAATTCGCATTGTTCTGACTCTTTGAGTTAGGTTTCGAAGCTTGGTTTTTAAAACAACCAATCTAATAAATGAAAACAATTCAACTTCCCATGGAATTTTATATTTAGGTCAAAACATAGGATGTTACTCTTATGCTCAATTCTAATTTTTGTATGAAAAATATATAAATCATTAAATATAAATATATTCTAAAAATAATGTTAATAATATCCCCTTAAATAATTCCTTCTTAGAATAAAAAATATGAATAATGTAATAATAATTCTAAATTCTAATTTCATAATTTTTTCTATTTCAAAAAAAAAACAAAACTATTATTGTAATCAATTCATACCATTAAAATATCCTTCATTGTTTTATCATCTTAAAAAAATGGAAAATGTACTCACTAAGTCTTTACTATTAGAATACTATTAGTATAATTCTTTAACTTCACATCAAGGAAACAAACAAATATAAGGAATAATATCAAGGTACATAAATATTTAGAAACAAATTGTGAACATTTATAAGGGATTTGTTAACTATTTTAATCATTATTTTCCAAAATATTATTTCTTTCTTAGTAATCTAGAGTCATATATCCAAACATTCCAAACTTATAAAATTTTTAAAACCCTATTAGACAGTCACTAAATATTTTTTTACCTTGTTAAGTGGTAGAATAAAATAATTTATATTACAATTAAGAATTTGAATTTTATATACTTTCATATATATCCTAGTTTGTTTCTTCTTATCATTAAGACCATGAGTGTTTTATGAGTCTATAAAGTTTGTCTCACCCATCTTCACACACCGAAAAATTTCATCATAACTTAAAAATTCATGAGTGACTAGTGAAATTTATAAAATTGGTTTTAAACATATGAAAATAATATCAATAATATATTCATGATTGAGGAAGAAATTTTGTGTATATCCTTAAAATATTTTAATTTTTTATTCAAAAGATTTATGTCGGTCCTCCTCAATATTCATCAACTCTAAAAATTTACTTTATATTATAATTCATTGAACATTTGAAAATTTTATATAGAAAAATATTTAGAAACATTTAATTCCATGGAATCCATTTAATTCTTTTCCTTTTTATTCTTAATTAGAGACCACTACTAATCAGTTTCACCAACAAAATTATAAATTTAATGAGTTAACTTCGGATGCTCTAAATAACTAAAAACATAAAAATCTTCTTAAAAGAATTTATCCACACATCATTTATAAGTAGATATGTGGTTTCACAAAATGATGGAGGTTATTATCATGTGAAATTCTTAAGTATTGACATATTATTATGTCGAGAATTTGGTCTCTACCTCGCATTGGTACCTCTAATTATATATTGTGTTATACGAGTTCACATAGCTACAAATTGGTGATCCCCAACATTGACCATTTTAGGTTATTGAGTTGGAAGGGTATTACCCTCTTACTATATTATTAAATGATTAACCTTCCTAACTCTATATAAAATTATTATAAAATCGGAATATATTAGATTGAACAATTTAAAATCTATCAGGAAAATGCAATATCATGTCAACATAATTTTTTTTCTCAATATTGAACCATATTTCATACTATTTATCGTCTTTAAATGTCCTTCACTATGTTTCCCACCGAAGATCATAAACCAAAAAGTCACTTAGTCCATGATCTGATAGCATATATAATATCCCTAACATAACAATCACATAATTACATGTTTTAAAAAATATTACAACACTCAAGTAAACAAAACCATTATATTTTTGACTTTTAGATATTTGAAACACATAATCCAAAAAAATACCCTATAATTACCACTTTATTTATTTAATACTAATCATCACAACATGAATTTTGTCGCCATTATCAATTCAACTCATCCTAAACCATGAAAAAATCATTAGACATGTCAATTTTTTATAAAAAATATTAGAATTGGCTATTAAATGAATGAAATACTATTATTCCACTAAAATATATGAAAATTGATAAATAAGTTTTCATGAAAATAAATAACATTGACATAATTTTTTTTATAAAAAAAAATTCAATAATAAAATCAAACTCATTACTTAATTAGTTAAATTTAAAAACTCATAGAAAAGAATAAAAGAAAAAAAATATTCATGAGGGTTTATTAGGTTATCATATTCATAATCACCCATACAATCACCCATATAATGAAATACCAATTCTATTACATCCAATATATTTTATTGAGAGAATAAATCATAAACCAATTAATTAAGGGGATATATGATTATAACCCCACCTATTATCTTATATAATATCCAAGAACCAAAATTTGACTAAAAAATATGAGTTCTAATTCAACCTACAAACATAAGAATTAAAGGTATCCTAAGAAAAGAAAATGGATTAAAAAGAATAGGATAAACATTACATTTTTTGAGAAGAAAATAAAAGAAAAAATAGAATATTAGTAAATATTTATCGATACAAAATTTATATATAATATTATAAGAAAACACTATAGATAATGTTATGTGAAAGTATTCAAATTATTTAAAGAAAAATTTTAAAAGAAACACCTCATGACCTTTGTAATGTATGAGTTAATCCTAATGAATAATTGAAATTGAAATTTCATCTGGATTATAATGAAATTAATATAAAATTTGATAAATTTTTTTCACATTGTTGTATATAAATCATATAAAACAATATAAATAAATAGTTTGAAAGATGTATTAATGAAATGAAATTGTGATAATAATCCACTTAGCTTGAGTCCTGAATAGATTATTATACCTTACAACTTACTGAATAATAATAATATTTAAATATTTAATAAATTCATATCATTTTCATTTTTAATATTCATTTTTATTATTTTATTATGGTATATAATTCCTTTATTTTATTTTTTTTAATAATACATAATGTAGTAGTTTGGTATTTAATTCCATAAAAACAGTACTATAACTATAAATATAATAATACTTTTCAAATAGATCCATAAGCTCTAAAATTGTTTTGTTATATGTCATATGTTATTGAAAAAATAGAAGTAGTTCATTATCTATTTATAAATCAATAATTATTTTTTTTAAATTTTCTTCGGTACACATGTTTTAGATTCATAATGTAAATTAGAAAAATCACTATTAATATCATTAATAAAATTAATATTTTATCATTATAGAGGCATAATTTGTTTTTCATTATCAAAATTATATTAAATAATTTAATCCATCATAAGGAATTTTTATGAGATAATTAAGTTGAAAATGATACATCATCATCCACTTGGGATGTGTAAAACCACCATAGATAAACAAATATTTCTAAAATAGTATAATATTATAGAATAAAATAGATGAGTTTCATAAAAAAATTACAGTATAATCATTAATAGTATTTTTATGCCACTTGTAAGAGTTACCCATTTCAAAGAACTTATTAGTGGATAATAATACCTAAAGTACATGAATTTTGAAACTTGTATTTAAAAATAAAAATATCGTTGGAATATGGATTAATGAGAGGGATAGACTGATATCACATCAATAATGTATTAAATTGTTTTGATAATATTTAAAAAGAATAATTATAAAAACACTAATTGTTGGCTTAAAATTCTTTCAATGTAAGATAATCAGAAATAATAAAGAAATGAGTGACTTGGGAACATTTACCTTTCTCTTGGAGTAACCTCATTTAATTTCTGTCTGATTCATTTAGAAGGTAAGTTGGATGTTATAGAGCATAAATAGCAGAAATAGGGAATTTTATATTGGAGTTTTTATAATATAGAGGAAAAAATAATATTTATATGTGTTTTAGACATTGTAGAAAGAGTCCAATTTTATATACAAAATTTGATGGCAAATTCACAAATATTTATTATTCAAGTGTAAATAAAGCAATAATTGAGTATAAGGTGGATAATAAAAGAAAAAAAATGATATTTTATAAAATTTAACACAGATAATTTATTTAATATACGTTTTTATGTTTTTTTATTAATTGTTTAACCTCTTTTAACATTAAATACCATTTAAAGTCATTTTCATTGTCAATTTAATAATTTGGCTTTAAAAATAACTTGAAAAATATGGAATTAAATATTTTATATTAAATTAATTTCTTACCTATAATATTATCCTAAAAAATAATATAATAACATATTTAATCAAAATAATATATCTTTAAATTTTTTAAAGACATTATTTTTTATTTTTTCCTATTTACACAGGTATTATGTTGACAATACATAAGTATTTTGGATAATTATTGTAACACCCTGATATTTCATGATTTCTATTAATATATAATTATTATTTTTAAGATTTTAGGTAGCAGTATGTTTATATTTCATTACACACAAAAATTAGTTTATTCGATAGTGTCCATGAGACGTGACATCGATATTCATTGAACCATGAAATAATATTACTTCAAATTTGATCATTATAACACACCCATTAAACAAGAGGGTATGAATACAATTAACTAAATTATGAAATATATATATAAATTTCCAACAAAATATTATTTTATTTATTAATGTTTAGTTAACAATCAATTAACTTTTAGTAATGAAAATATATCTACAAAAATATGATTACACTAAAAATAATTTTTATTTATTTTATCCGAAAACTATTATAACTAATTAATAGAGTTTTCAGATAATTTATTTGAAAAAATGAACTTAATTTGTGGATTAATTATTCCTAAATTAACTTATGGTGATGTTTTGAGATTTTTGAGAAAATATTTATTTTTCATTGTATAATTGAAAGTGCTAATTTTTGAAAAACTAGCATTTTTTTCAATAAAATAATTAATTTCAATTAAAAATTATTTTTTACTCTAATATATAAATTATTTATTATTATTTCATTCATTTAATTATTTTTTTAATTGAATTTATATTTAATATTTTATTAAGATTATTTTGGGGTTTTAGATGGGGTTTTTTAAAAATATTTTATAATGAGTAATGTTTCTCCAATTCAATTAATTAAAATAATCCATAATGAGGAATGTTTTAAATTAAAATTTTATATTATATCTCCATAATATATTATTTATAATCATATAATAATAATAATTATTATATAGTTAATATAAAACATTTATCTCTTGAAAAATATACAGTTCTTGAAAACCAACTTTTTTGTCATATCGGTTGGTTTTTTTAAAGTTAAAATTTTCCACCATTAGAAAATTTATTTAATGAAATTTTATTTTTGAAGTCATAATGTAAAAATTATATTATAATTAATTTTTTATAATTTTTTTTAAAAATATTAATTTTTTGATTAATAATGTAAAATAATGAAATTTAACTAAAAACAACATTTGGATTTAATTTATTTATAATGTTATATTTTATTTTAATTTTATTTTAATGTAAAATTAGTAAAACTAAACACACATTAATCCAATTTGGGAAATTTGTTTCAATATTATATTGAATTTATATGTAATTTTTTTTTTACATTAGAACATTCTATTTTTAAGAACCTGCTTTCTCATGACATAAATGGGATTTATTTGAAATTTTAATTTTATCCCTTATGTTATTTTAATTTGAAAAAACTGGATTCCATATTTTTCATCATCATAATTAATATTATCTAATATGGTCTAAGTAACTTTTTTCTAAAATAAATAGTAAATGTTGTAAAAATTAAGAATCATGTTTAAGGAAAAAATGTGTTTATCGAGGAGTTAAACAGAAAAACTAAGGTTGAAAATAACCTATAATTTTTTCTAAATACTATTGAATGTACATATTTTTACTATTAAACCTATATGGTTTGATAATTTCCCATTTTGGACCCTTGTGACAAATTAAAAACAAGGGAGCACCCAATTCTTTTAAAAAATACCAAGTTTTTGCTCTCTCCCACTTATAAAAGGCCAGCCACTCCTCCCAAATTCACACTTTCAATACATTTTGGTTCATCTAATTACAAATCAAGTAACTTACCAAATTCACAAATAATACGATGATATAATAACCTTTGTATATTAAAATAATTTGATGTTTTTATGTTATGGGAATGACTTAAAACTATCCCCACTTATATCAAATAGGTTATGTAATCTTCATCAGTGTGTACGGTAGACTAACACCTAACAAACCGACGCCATTCATTTTTCCATTACCACCTCAAATGGTTGGAAATAATGATGGATTAATAGATTAAATATCATATTTATAGTATTATACTAAATATTTTATTTTTATATTAAACATACCATTATGTCATCTATTGTTTGGGAATATGATAACATTGCTCAGGTGTACGGTGGATAACCAATTTGCGAAGTGATATGATTCATTCACACTATATATTGGACATATTAATGATTATTTAAATAACAATATGAAATTTATATGATATAAAAATTATTATGGAATGATAATATATATATTTTAATTTTTTTGATTGAATCCAACATGAAAAATAAAATAGTCTTCATGCTTACGTGTGACCTAGTGTCTCCATGAATAATGAAGTTCATTTTCAATAGGTAAATATTTTGGATTAATATAAATAAATATATACCCAATATATATGAAACTTATATAATTTTATAAATTATTTAGATTATGAAACATTGATTAGTTAATATTATAAAAAATAATAAGTCAAAACATACATGAAAAACAAAGAAATTATTTCCTGAAACTTGACATTAACATGGAAATGTTAATAAAAGGGTAATAAAAGGTTATAAAAATATAATATATTGTATTAAATATATTAATATGTTTATTAAATAGTTTTATAATAAAATTATATTTATCACATAAGAGGTTTTAATCAGTATGACATAAGTCAAGAGTTAAGGTAATGATATTTCTAGTCCCGGTTTGATTTCTAAGTGACTTATGCCAAATTCACAGCTCGTTTCATTTATGTAGGGTTTATAATTCCTTATGATATTATATATAATTAATATAAATAATTTCATTTTAATTAATGTATGTATTTATGTTATTATTTTATAGGAATTTTAACCCAAATGTTAGTGAATTATTAAAGTATTTTTGTCCCAATTTTCATTCTTTGAGGCATTTGATAAGTTATGTTCATATATTTTTTCCAAAGTTGTATGTACTCCTCTATTGAAATTTAATATAATAAATTTAGTTATCCTAACATTATTATAAGTTTCATTTTTTACCCCATAATGGGGCTTAGGACTCAATGGTGCTAAGGTCGTAAGAGTTTGATATTACAATATCATAGCTTATAGGGATTGTTTATGATTATGCTTCTAATAATTAAATCATAGGATGTATCCCACAAAAAAATAATTTTTTTATTATAGAATGGTTATTTATTTAGAATAATATTTTCCCATTAATTTTCATCTCTTTATATACCCAAGAGTTAAAAAAAAATAACATTTTTAAGAAAAATTGTATATTCGATCAAAAATTAATTTTATTCTAAAATAGTTTTTTCTATAACTACTTAAATTTTTTTTCACTATTTAGTTAAAATGGTTTATTGAATAAATTTTTACCCTTGTTTTACTTTTACACATAATATTAATGTCATTTAAAAAAATGAACTTTTGGCTTTTACTAAAAATGTAAACGGGATATTTATTTCAACATGTATGGTATGAATAGACCTTCTCATCCCAATGAAAATTATTTACATTAAAACATCCATTATATGTAATGTATGTTATTTTCAAAGAAAAATAATTTCAAAATGTTTTATTTTTAATTTTTTTATATTTTATGGTATATATTCCTCAAGAATTTTTTTAATGATATATAAAGATTAATTTATAGGTTTTCAATGTTATTTTCAAATAAAATTATTTTGAAAATGTTTTATGTTTTGATAAATGAATTTAAAAGAATATTTGTTTTCATTAAAAAAATGTTCTGATTGATCATTCAAAATAAATTCTCATATAAGATGACAACCTTCGTTATAATTTATGATTTACTAGTGATATGGACCAATGATAACATTAATTTTCTTTCAATGGATGGTTTTTATTTTTAATTATAAAATATTTATGAAACATAGTTCTCTTCCATGGGTCATACTGGGATATATGTCTCGTGAAACATTATTCTTATCATGGGTTATTCTACAGTGAAATGATGAAATGATTTTGAGACAAGTCACTTTCCCATAGTTTATTATATGATAAAATATTTATGAATCACTTTTCATTTTAGGGGTTATGATATAATTAATGTTTTATGATCTTGTGTCACACATAAGTATGATTTTCATTATGTGATGGTGGTTTAATTATAACAAACAAATGTTGTTATGTAATAGACAAAGACATGTGAAACTTATATCTCCCTCCACTGAATTGGGTAAATATTTATATCTCAAGAGATATAAATGATTGGAATGGGGAGTGAACAAATTCTAGAAAGAAACATTTTCGGTTATGATTGTCTTGAAAGTGATACTTGAATATTATTATGGTTTGTAGAGTGAACCCATTTAACTAAGAAGAAAGGGAATCCACTGGGAATATTGGTGTGTCACCCCTAGGATAGTTAACAACCCATAGAGCTCCCTTATATTTTTTGGAAATGAGACTTGACTACTAAGGAAATAATTTTCAATTCTTATGTGTATGTCAAAATTATATGTATTATGTAATTGTTATTATCCAATGGATTCTATTATTTCATTATCTAATGAATAATTTATTATCAACTTCCAATCATTATTCCATGACTCAAGAATATGATCTTTTATATATAGGGAATGATTTTTAGATGTTGCACTCATGTATTTATACCATTACGTTCATGTTATTATTATATATCTTCTTTGTTTACAATTACTAAGCATCTGATCTCAAACATTCCAATTTTCGTTTTCCCAAGGTTTTTAAGAAAGGTTTTGAGTTGGATTTCTAAAGGAGAGGATATTTATGGGTGAAATTAAAGATCATTAATCAATTAAGAATATTATTTTCCATGTTTCCAATGAAAATAAATTATTATGGTCCGCAGAAGTGTGTTTGTATAATATAATGAATATTAATATAAATATATGTAATATCCATGTATGATAAGATTGTATCATTATATTTGTTTTTATAGAATTGATTTAGTTAACCTTAGGAAACTAGAATATGAAGAATTTAATAAGACCCCTAGAGATATTTCTAAGGATATGACTAGTGGTGTATCAAAGGATAAATCAATGGATGAATCAATGTATATGAATATGTCATTTAATTTTTGTAAAGGGTAAAGAAATTTGTTTCCAATATACTAAATCATTTTATATATACATCAATTTTGTATGAATCTACAATAGATGTACATTGGGCAATAACATTGGAAAGGTCACATTGAGCTTAATTCGACTATCTCCTCGTGCTCAATGATGAGCCTATCTATACACTTGCTTTGACAATCCAGGTGGATATGATTTAGAAATTCACAAATAATTTATGAACTATCATGAAGGATTTAAATTGATGATGAATATGAATGAACTTGTATAAACATTAGGTCTCATAGATTGAAAAGAAGGTGTCATTACTTGTATATAATATAACTTTTTTTTTTCATGTTTATGTGGTTTTCCTGTATGATTAGTGTTTCTAGAACTATGATTACTGTATTAAGTCAATGGAATTAACTATAAGTAACTAGGATAACATTTAATCTGATAGAAAATTTGAAGTTGTGCATCCTAAAGAGATGACGACTAGAGTGAAAGAAGTTTTGAATATGCATAATTAGTCATCACATAACATGATTAACTGCGTACACCTTATCAAAATCTCATGATCACCAATGTAAATATGGATAATGTTCACATAGAGTTTTGGTAGTAGATACCATAGAGGAAATAACATCATTTTTTCCATATTTCATGAATCTATAAAGAATCACCATAGTGAATTCCTCAAATGAACATAAATATGTTTCATGTGTGGAAAATAAAGATACAATGTAAGTAACTTCCAAGGAAAAAGGAAAAGTTTAGCCAATGCGATGGATGTGAATATTTATATCCCTATAGTATTATAAATGGATGAATGCTTTAAAAGATTAAATTATGGGAATTATGAAACTCAATGTCCATGGGAGAAATATCATGAAGGAAATTATCAAGGATATACGTGTAATGGTTTTTCTATTGATGATGAAGAGATAATGAATTACATGTGAAATGTTGGGGCTATGAAAATATTCTTGTTTACATACATGAATAAATTGAGGTAGTTGAATTTTAATACATAACACACATTTTATATTTTAGGAAAGGGGTATTAAGGAATAAGATGATGAATCCTAGTTAATGATTTGAAAATTAAGTGGGAAGAATAAAGTGTTTATGTATTGACATTCAATGGTTATGTTATATGAATCATGAAACTGTTTAGTATAAGTATTTCATTATGTATTTTCAAAAATAATTCTAATGATGATGTTGACCTAGAAATTAGATTTACTGGAAATGAGATATTATGATTAAGGTAATATAATAATCGATATGTTTTTGAAGTTGTTAAAATGGGTTTTGAGCTTTGACAAAGAGGTGATTGATATGGATAAAGTAAATTGGATAGTTGATGACCTAATAACTGTTAATTTATTTGTTGGGAAAGTATTATATGCTATCATTAAGGGAGTTAATAACATTTTTGATTTATGGAATATATCAAATAATTTGTGTTTTATGAAAGGAATGTTGAAGTATTCATGTTTTCAATGAGGTTTTATGGTAATTCCTATCATTACAAAGTATCAAGAGAATATATGACCAAGGTATTCACATATTTGGAATGTGACCAATAATAGAGAATTATTTTTATTTATATTATTAATATTATGTTTATTTTGATAAATTTAGTTATCTTATTTATAAAATTTGAATTTTGAAATGGTCATGAAGTTAAATTTTTATGGAGTGGATTCAGTTGAACATTGGATGTGGTTAATGGAATGAAGATTGTGCTTAATGGAATGTGATTGTGATTAATGGAATGAAATCATGCAATTATATATTCAAATTAGGAAAATGATATTAAAATAAAATGTTTTCCTATTATCATCATTTTTAATGATATCAATGACCTTTCTACCTCCTATTTGTTTTATTATTTTATTATCATTAATATTATTTAGATCACCCATTTTCTATAGATTAGTGATCTCTATTAGTCTATATAATTATAAATTATTTTCTTCCATGTCCAAACTCATCACTTCTCACATATGTTCTACTGTGTGGAAACATTGTTATTAGTTACTTTAGACAAAACATATGTTTCAAACATTCCATTTTTAGGGAATTTTTATTATGGATTTTTATGATGTGGGTTTCTATGAAATAATTTTCAAATGTTAAAACCTTTATTACTGAGAAATTTTTTGATGGAGAAATTCATTTTCGGGGGGGGGGGGGGGGATGTAAGAGCCAATGATTCCATGATATTTTTTCAAATATATTAAATATTATTGATATTTTGGCAGAAATTTGTTTCTATTGCATTACACATAACAATGAGTTTCTCTGAAAATGTGTAGGGAATGTGACACTAAGATTCCTTGAACTATGAAAAAAATATTACTTTAAATATGACCATTATATATTAATCATTAAATATATAGGAATAAATATTATTATCTAAATTATGAAATATAAATATAAATTTCATACTTAATATTAATTTATCATTACATTATTAGTAAATAATCTATTATTTTTTTGGTTAAGTGATAATATTAATCAAAAATATATTTTCTTCAAAAATTATTTTTATTGTTTTTATGAGGAAATATTATAATTAATTTTTGGAGATTTTGTAAAATGTATTTGATAAATTGAACTTTATTTTTTAAGTCAGAATATTGAAATTAATTTATAGTGAATTGTTTTAATTTTTCGGAAAATAATGATTTTTAAAAAATAGTGATAATGCCAATTTTTGTAAAAAAATTATTTATTTTCCATAAAATAAGTAATTTAAATGTAAAAGTATTTTTTAATGTAAAAATCGAATAATTTAGTAATATTTAATCATCTTAAATACTTGAGAATCAACTTTTAGTGGGATTTTTGTATATGATTATTATTTTTGGTTTGGTAGTTATTTTTATAAAAAAACATTTTAATGTGAATAATATTTAAACATTTTAATTAATTTAAATAATCCCTACTGTGGAATGTTTAAAATTAAATTTATAAATTAGATATAAATAAATTTTAATTTATAGTCATAAAATTATTATTATTATAAATGGTGTTAATTAAAATTCATCTTGTGCTTGAAAAAAATACACCTCTAGAATACCTGCATTTTCATCGTATTTGTTGGTTTGATCCTAAATTTCGTTCATTCCACCATTATAAAAATTATTTAAGAAAATAAAATTCATTTTTTAAAAAATAATTTTAAAAACTTGGATAAATTTTTCATGATCTCCTGAAAAGTATAATTGTATTGTTGATATGTGAAAAATATTCAATATCAATTGAAAACTTCATTTTTGTTTAATTTATTTCTAAATTTATATTATAATATAAATTTGTTTTCTGGTAATATTAGTTTAATTATACATCGATTAATCCAATTTATTTAATTGGATTCTATTTAATATTTAATTTAGATATAAAAACATTCTATACTCTTGAATATTTTCTCCTTAAAAATACGCTTTCTTATCACCTCTGTGGGATTAATTTTAAAATAAAATTTCCCACATATATGAGTTACTTTTGGAATAATGGATTAATTATTTGGAATCAGAATAATTTATATTATCTAAAAATTTAAACATAATTGTTGACTAAAATGAATAGTGAATGCAATAGAAATAAATTACCATATTTAATGTAAAAATAGGTATACCGAGGGGTTAATCCAAAAAGAAAAGGCTAAAAATTAGTAATAAAAATTAAATAAATACTATTTTGGGGAAATATTTATACCATGAACCCATTAATGTTCCTGAATGGTCCATTTGGGATCTTTTTAAAAATGGATGATCTGGGAGCACTCAATTCTTTTCAAATTCCTTAAGAGTGTTCTCTCCTCTACTTATAAAAGGCCACCCCTCTCATCACTTATTCACATCTTCAAAACCATATAGTTATGAAAATTACTTCCAAAATAAATTCGAAACTCCCCTCAAATAATCCAAGATCCATTATTTTTGATAAATGGTATCCTAAGAAGAAGTTTTCTGCAAACTTAAGGAGGATACCCAAAGAGCATGTCACATTCATCAATGTGTGTTTTTGTTTTATTTCATCCTCCACCACCTTAAAATTTTAGTATACCATTATTATATATTAAACTATTTATCTTATGTATAGGGATTTGTTTTTTTGTTATGTTCATTATCTAAAAACATATCAACTTCCATCAAATGGGTTGTGAAATCATCTTTTTTGTGTACATCATACTACCGCATCACGAACCAATATCATTGGTTTTTACATTTCCACCTATAAAAGTTGGAAATAATGATGTATTTGTTTCACATATATGATATTTATGATATTATTATTCCTAGTTATTATTTATATCACACATTTCTTCATGATTACCTATTTTTTGGAAATATGAGAACATTGTTTGTGTGTACAACGTACTATTTCCTCACAAAGTAATGCTATAAAATCACATTTCACATGTCATGTATTAAGGATGGGTTTAAAAAAAATGTGATATGTATATGACATAAAATTATTCTATAATTATAATATTTATCATTTAATTTTTCCTATTTCAATCCGACAATAATGTGGACACACCATTCTTGCATACATACGACCTACCCTTTCCATGAAATGTGTGCTTCATTTTCTACCACTAAATTTTATGGATTAATATAAATACATATATAATGGATATATATGATATTTTAATCATGGTTAAATTTAATATATGATTAAACCATAATCAAGGTAATAGGACCAAAAATAACAAGTCAAAGAATACATGAAAAAAAACCCAGTTATTTCCTCGAAACGTAACGTTATTAAAGAATTTTTAATAAAAAGGTAATAAATGATCATAAGAAATTTATATATGGTACGATATATATGATTAAGTTTCAGTAAAAAAATGTTTATTAATCATATAATAATTATATAGTATATTTTATGAGTATTACAAAAGACATGAGTAAAGGTACAAGGATTTCTAGTCTTAATTTTATTTCTTAGAGTCTTCTACAATATTCACTACTCGTATATTTTTGGTGGTGTATATAATTTCCTATGAAATGATACATCACGAATAATAAAATTTAAAAATTATTTATGTTTCTATTGATTTTATTATTTCATAGGACTCACGATTCAAAATGTTACTCATGTAGTAATGGTTTTTTTGTCCCAATTTTCATTCTTGGAGACACAAATTATATTATGCACATATATTTTATTACGAGGTGTATATAAAACTTCTTTGAAATTTAATTTCATGAAATAATTTATTCTCGTGACAATTTAAGTTTTATTTTATTCTACTTCTTCATGAATATTATAATTCATGGTTTATAAAATGGTATGTTTTTTATGTTACTATCTAATCACTTATAAGGATTGTTTAAGATTATTCTTCCAAGGATTAAATCTTATGATGTATATCCAAAAAAACTAATTTATTTTCATATCCTCTATATATTTCATAACAATACAATATTTCACATCATTTTATTTTTTCATATAATCAATTGTTTAAAAAATAAGGTTTTGAAAAAATCACCTTTTCATTCGAAATTAATTTTTTTTTTCAAAACCATGTTTTATAAAATATATTTCAAAACTTGTTTTAGCATTTATTAAAAAGAATTTATTAATGGAATTTTTTACCTTTTTTGAAATTTTAAAAAAATCTCTATATCAGTTTAAAAAACAATTCCCATTTGGATTTATCAGAAATTAGGGAGAAATCATTCTTTTATAATGTATGACCTGAACAAAACATCCCTCCATCATGACCATTTTTAAAATTAAAGATTCTACAAAAATATTTGAAGGTTATTTTAAAAAAGTTTTTTTTGAAATGTCTTATGTTTTAAAGAAGTGTTTTTGAATGAGGAAATTTTATTTTTCTAAACATTTTTCATAAATATTTAAAGAGTCTTTTTTCTGTTTTCAAAATTATTTTCAATGAAAAGGATTTTAAATACATTTTATTTTTTGAAAAGATTTTTTAAATGAATAGTTTTTTACTCCATAAATTTACTATGTGATCTTTCAAAATCCTTCCCCACATAATATGACATCCTTTGAAATAATTTATTTTTTAATAGGGATATGAACTAGGTATATCATTATTATTATTTCCCTAAATTTATTATGATTGAATTGACAAGATGTTTATAAAACCCAATTCTCTTCCATGGGTTATACCATGATATAACTCTTACGAAACACACTTATTTTTATGGTTTGTTCTACAATGCTATTATGAAGTGAATATGAAACCAATATCGTTTATAATGGTTATTATATCATGAAATATTTTCTGAATTCATTTATTTTTATGGGTTCTGTTGTGAGGAATGTTTTAGGATCTTGGGGAACACATTTTTATGATTTTCATTATGTGATGGTGGTTATTTTATAACCAAGGAAGGTAGTTACATTTTAACCAAATATGGATGAGAACTATATCTAAATCCAATGGATTGGGTAATGATTTATATATAATTAGATAGACAGGACACTAATGGGGAGAAAACTCGATTTAGTACGGGAATTTTCCTACAATGATTTTCTTGGGAGTGAACCCTATCTACTATGATGGTTAATGGAGGGAACACATTCCACTATAATGAATGGAATTCAACTAGGGAAGTTGATGTGTCCTATCTAGGAGGTGTATCCACCCATAGAGTTCACTTATATGTTTTTTCAATGAGCCTTGAATACAAATGAAATTATTTTCATGTATTTTGTGTATGTCAAAATTCTATGTATTTTGAATATGTTATACTAATATTTCTTATTTTCTTTGATTATATTATGATTTAGGTTTTATGAACATCCAATCATTTTTCCATGAATCGGGATTATGATCTTTGATATGCAGGGTATGGTTTTAAAATTTTATTCTCATGTTTTCATAAAATTATGTTCATGTTATGCTTATATATATCCATTATTTACAATTAATGAGCATTAGAGCTCACCATTTCTTAAGTTTCATTTCCCCTGGTTATAAAGAATTTTGTTTTGTAGGAGATCTGAAGGGGAATATCTTTGTGTGATACATATCATGAATTAAGAAGATTTTATTCCATGTTTATAAAGGCGATAATATATTTCGATCCTCACAGATCTTTTTTTTATAATGTATGGAATATTTATAAAACAAAAATATAATATATAGGTATGAGAACCTTGGGTAACAATAATTATCCCATTTTCAAATGAGATAAATGATTTACTAAAATAAATATAATTTATTATTCATAATTATTTTAAAATAAATCCATTAAAATTTTTATTTATTATCATTTACATCATGATAACATTTTTAGGATATGAATTTTGAATTTTCTTAAAATTCACAATCAACGGGTAATCATTTGGCTAATTACCTTGATATGTAATTTTAAAGTACATAAATTTAAATAAAAACCATTGATTTGTTATAATAATACCCAATTTACATCTTAATCACCTAGTACCTTATCATCGTTATTATATAAGACATCAATTTTGACTTTTTATATGTTATTAGTTCACCATATAAATACTAATAAAAGTTTTCATATTTATGCATACATAAAAATTAATTTATATTAATTGGAAAATATTTATATGATATTTTGAGTATATTTTTATGTAATATATGTTCTATATGTTTCCATAATTCTATATTCCATTTTATATTAAAATATAATAATAAGAAATAGAATTCCCCTAGAATCGAAACTTTTATTTTAGAAGGAATTTACATCAAAATGTATCATTCAACTTATGACCACAATTAATTTGAATATTATAATATTTGTTTTTAAAAAATAGAAATAAAAATATCATTTATAATATTTTAACCTAATTGTTATCAAACTGTTGAAATACATTAAATTTACTATTAAACATCACGCCTTACTATTTCATCTTTTTTAACGAAATACCTGCCATATAATTTTGAACTGAAAATTTAAAATATAATATATATTTTTATTAAAATCCATCTAAAATTTTTCAAGAATAAATTTCGAAATAAAAAATTATTTTATGTTAAAATAATTTTGTTGTGAACATTATATATTTCTCCTCACATGAAAAAATGTATTATTGTTTCATAACCAAGTAAAATTATTTATCTCATTATCGTAATAAAAAATATGAATTTGAATAAATATAATTCACATAAATTTCTTTTCTAAAAAATATCTTATATTTAAATAATTATTTAAATACATCTAATGAATTTTATATTAAAGGAATATACTTAACCCAAAATAAAACATATTTTATAACAAGAAATAATAATAATTTATTTTATATAAAAAATGAGTATCTAATTGATCATATTATATTTATGAAGTAATATAATTGGTATCATTCCTCTTGTTTTGAGGAATCAGGTAATGATAACCCCAACAGTCATATAACCACTCCCCTAAAAATATATATATAATTGAAAATTAATAGTTATATTTTCCTATATATATCCTTCAAAAATTATCATAGAAACACACTATTATTATCATTTCATCCTCAAAATTTTTATCTTATCTCTATTGGTTGTCCTTATTTACATTATTATATTCGAAGGCATAATTGTCATGGGGGATAACAATGATGAACAATTATATCTTACAATAATTTTATTTACATGTTTTTTTATATCATTGATCTTTTACAGAACATTTAATGTGTATGAAACATTTTTATATTATTATATATCATTAATTAAATAATTATTGTTTTATTATTTTATTTTCATGCTCTGTTCTAATTTTATTCTAGAAAACATATAACTTATAGAAGTGAAATAAAAACTTAAAAAACTAGTTTAGTACACAAACTCATAGAAGGAATTAAGTGAATTAATTATACCACTTAATATAAGGTAGTACGGATTGAAAAATCACACATGTATATATTTTGAAAACCTATATTCATCACACATGAATTATTGGGTAATTGGTTTTACACACCTATTCACTGATACATTATACATTATTATCCTATGTGTAGGTTGATAGGAAACCTCAAGAGAACCTATAAAGTAAATAAGAATACTTAGGGGTGGCTTGAGAGATCATCCTTGAGGGAACTTTAATAGAAACATGATAATATATTAGAAACATAGTTAACACTCTTAGTTTAGAGTTTAGGTATAAATTCTATAAAAGAGGGTTTTACTCTAGGGAGTGTTTGGTATCATTATTGTTAATCTAAGGGTAAAATCTCTTACAATAATATCCCACTTATCCAACATAACTGCATACAATATTTTTAATATTTTACATTAAAAATAAACCAAAAGATAATCTAAATCAAGTCTCTCTAGAGTTTACCCAGTTACCCCCAAAATTATTTTCTTTAGTGACCCTAGGCAGTTTTAGGGGAATGTATTTGAATCACTATAGATATTCGTCAGGAAAATTTTCATCATATCTAGGAATATATTTTTTAGATATATTTTGAGAAATGAAAATTAAAATATTAAAAAAATAGAAAAATAAAATAAACAAATAGATATTATAAATTCATTACTATCATATTTTACTAGATTTAATTCTTTGATAAATATATTGTTTAAAAGATCATGTACTGTAGTTCATGAATTGACCTTACACTACAAATCCCTTTGAATAGTAATTGAAAAATTGAACTATGTAGAAATGTAATAGCTAGAGATAATGATCTCCTAAGAAGTGAAAGAAGATATATTTCCTATATATTTCAGGATACTATGGTGTTATTAATTTCAAGAACATGTTGATATAATTGGGACCAATTAATCCTAGTATATATAAAACTATACCCATTAAATTGAAAAAGGAGTTTCTCAGTTATAATAATAATTTAAAGATATTTATAAATTAAATCGAATAGGTCTAGGATTAATTAAAGTATTTACTAAACTAAGTCATGAAAATATTCAGAACCTAAAAAACAAATTATTCCAAATCAATGTGCAATCAGATGAGCAATAAGTGGATTTATACTCAATAGATTAGGAAAATATGAAAACCATTTTTATATCTACATGTTTGGATTATTAATTCCCCATTTGAAGGTATCTCATGATAGAGGATTATATAAGATCATTTTATTATTTTATGGATGTCAACACTCACAGGGAAGATGAAACCAAAATAAAACTGTCTATTATATAAAGAGTTTAATATATGCCTAAGATGGGCCCCCTAAATTCATAACCGCACTGCATATAATTTTATAATGCACATATAATTTAATAATATATGGAATTAATTTTATATTTCATTATAAATATAGAGACTAAAGGGTACATTAGATAATTTGATCTGTTTTTATAATAAAAAAGATATTTCATTATAAAGAAGAAATTTTTTTACATAGGGGAAGTGAGGCATCCGAAATATGGTGGTTCTTACTAGAGATTCTACATCCCCCATTATAACATGGATACTTCTTATAGAAGCATATATGAAGGCATAAAATCAATATCTCTTAGGAAGATACCCATATAGAAGACTTTTAATTTCTAAGATAAACTTTAAGGAAGTTATAATAATTAAAAATTATCATATTTATTGAGTTACATTATATTTATAGGATGATTAAGGAGAATTATAGTGGATGATGACAAGAAGAGACAAAATATATGGGATGAACTAATCAAGAAGGAAAAATATAATTCCACTATCCATTAAATTTCAATTTTCCAACTGTTTGAATTCAATTTTTATTCAATAATTCCATATCCCAATATCCTTATATAATTATACATTGAAAAATTAAATATTTTTGGATTTATCATTATGTGAACCCCTAAATCAAAACATATATATATATATATATATCATATTCTAAGAGGAAAATTCCCATGGACACATGGTGTCTATTATTTATAGTACCTATGTAATGATGCTTAATTGAATTGATTTTAGGTAAGTCTTGTTTTGGAATAAATGAACTAGATTTTTAAAATCAAACATGGGTAAAGTATTTACAATAAAATAATACCTCTTTATTAAGACACTACTAAAAATTAGATAATTTTTATGAAGTTGTGTAAAGTGGTAAATTAAGAACAAAACTGTCTGTTTACTATGTTATTGTAGAACCTCGAGTGTGAGTAAAAAATTAAATCCATGAGTAAGAGACCAAAAATAATATGAGATCAGGTTACTTGAACTCACTCCCATGCCATATTTATTATATATAACATCATTCGGATCATTCAATTGGAAATAAAATAGTTCTATATGATTTATGTTCATAGAATGAGTATTATTCATTGGAATAAATTTGTAAAAAATATGTCATTGTATATGACAAGTTTTAATGGGAAATGGAATGAATTATGAATTTTGAACTCAAATGAAGAATGGGATAATGAAGTATTAGGTTATTATATAAGTTGAATCAAGGAAGTTGGAAATTGATAATAGATGTGGAACCTAAGTGGGACGGAGATAAAATGGTGTTTATTGTTAAAATATTAATTTGAGTAATCTATTATCATTTATTATTGATTTACCCCAGAATCAATACTGATATAAATTGAAAATTTTGAAGAACTTTTATTGTGAGTAACTAAATAAGGAAAAATATTATTTCTAGTGTGGGGTAATGTTATTTCATGACCCAATCCACTAGGACCCCATTTAGGCCAGTTGTAAACTATGGTTGAAATATGAATCCTGGCTATAATAATCTTGGCGATGGAGACTAGAGCCAAGTATGCATATCACTAAAATAGGAGGCCTTAGACTAATTACCTTAACACAAGCACCAAACCAGATCTATGATATACTACTAGTATATAATAAATGTATGAGCATATTAGTTGTAATAAATGAATGTAACAACCTCTAGGAAAGAATCAATTTTTTATACGATAATACCAAGAATATAAATGGTAAAAATACAAGACCAACTAAAAATAAGGTCCCATCCTAAAAACTATAGGTAAAGGGGGGTATAGTGTGATAAAAAATCATTCTAGAAGGCTATCCATAAAGTACCATCAAGAAATCGAGGTATCTCTATGATCCTCTAAAATTGAGTCCACCAATGTCACTGCATATATTCCAATCATCTTCATAAGACACAATATGTGCCAGCATTTCCCATGTAGTAATGAGTATATACATACCTAATATGAAACCCAAAAAACCAAGAAGGAAGAAATATGACTAAATTTTTTTATCTCAAATATGAGTCTTGAAGACGGAGATAAAAAAGGTAAAATTTTCTTGAAAAAGTAAAAATATTTACATAGGGTCACACAATATGAGACATAACATAAACACCCTGTCATTTCCTCCAATAGATATTTCTTAGACAACATTGTTGCTTTACACAATATGAAAATAGAGTACAAAAAGTTTTTTAGTATCCTAGTTAGGTCTGTGTTTTTGGGCCCATTCCTGTGTACTTGAGCCCATGCATATGTACTCTATACATGCCCATGTTTCTAGACATTCTCGTGAACATGTATCCATAGGTACATACCATGTCACCATAATCATGTCACACAACGTGTGGGTATACCACACAATGTATCATATTAAACCTAGTAGGAAACTGTAGCTACTATAGGAGGGGACACTACAATGTTTGTTCCTTTAGGATTCAGGGCATGTAGTAAGTTTTTTATAGATATATAATTTGGTATTCACATGGTTTCCAAATTCACCGAATTCATTGATTTAAAAATCATTTTACTCAACTAAAATTTCTAAAACTGAGGAATGATTTATGACATCATTATTTACCATTCTATTATGGCTAGAAAATGGAATTTTAGTTACATGAATAGGAACCAATACACCCCCATCACCACCCTGGGTTTTAATCCATGATGTTTTCAACCAAAACCTATAAATCAAGTCGATCAAACAAAAATATTCTAATCTAAAGAGATTTTTGAATACACCACAAATATAAGGGGTTTATGACACTTGTATTAGTCCTAAAAATTTCATGTCTTTAACCATATGGGCCAATGCTGAAGAACAGGAAGAAAAATGGTGTGAAAAGAAAATAAACAAGGTGAAGGCATCAATTTACTTTGTGATCTAGTCAAATGGATATATAAATTGGAACTAATGGTTAAATAAGGACTTATATGATATATACAAATAGGTTAAATAATTATATTTTCAATTAGGATCATGAATTGTATGTAAATAAAAAAAACTATAAGATGATTATAAATCCTTTCTAAAAAAATAAAACATGGCAACAAATACCAAAATAACGAGGCCTACCTCAAAAATTGATCAATTTCTAGTGAAGAACCTATCCACTAACAATAATGGTAAAGATCCCATTGCATCCATCATACATCATATAATTCTCCTCGACTGTTTTTATTGGTCAACATTCTAAGTCTGTCAACACTAATAGATCTCTACCACTCCTCTCTAATCTCATAGGGTAATGAAGCTCAGCTTGGATATTTTACAAAATGTAATACATAGATTTGGAGTTTAGGGTTTGTGAAAATTTATGAAAAATAATTAATTAATTCAATCAACTCACCAAAAAAACATCCTTCCAAAGATATATTATGGTTACAAACATTATGTCACACCATGGATAAACCCCATGTTCATGAAGTAACTGTGGTATATGATTTCCTATCAGAGGTCCTTGTTAATGAGAAAACTATTTATTCACAAAAGACATTCTTTCAATCTTTAATTAGTATTAACATTTTTATATATTAATTATAGGGTCTAGTGAAAACCAAATAGAATGTTTACATTGAATAATATTCTAGAGATATATATAGAACAATCCAATAGATGAAATTAAAAAACTAAAGTCCTTACATTCTCTCCCCCTTCAAGGATTTTCTCCCAATAACGATGATGCTATATAAAAATGTGGGATTATTAAGCATGAATATGGATCTCTTGCTATGAGGAGATATTTTTCATCCCCCATAACAAAAAATCCCTCATTCATGAGGAATATTCTACCAAAATAGGATTATATCTATCTAGTCCACTGTTTTCATTAGGTGCTTTGAGAAGTTCTCTCAATCATAGATTTCCATCCCACCCTATATAATAAAATATTATTGGACATACATGTATCTCCTCATCTACAAAACATAGAATATTTCATGCACACTATTTAACTATGTGGGTAAGGCTTGCCTTTATGTAACCTTCCCAACCTTATATAGGATCTTGAATGGCATGATGGAAGTCACATATAACTTTATTCCATGGAGAAATCCCCACAATAATCATGGTGGGGAGACTCTTTGGAAAAAATTACTCCACTATCAAACTATGAAGGCTTACAATTTTGATCTGTGTAAAATTTCTATCGTCTTTAGGATTTCATCATATGATCTCATATCACCTAAAATTTACCCTTGCCTACATACACCATTTCTGTAACAATAATATTTGTATCACCAATCTCAGTTGAACAAAAGAGTCACCTAAATGGTCTCATATAAAGGGAATTGAAAATTTCCAATAAAATGGTCGAGTGTTTTCTATTATTATCAGAAAACTACACTAATGTAATGTGATCCTCCCAACTAAAACTAATGAACAATATGAATTCAATAAGCTTATCTCCCAAAATCTTGATGGCCCGCTCGATACTTATGTTTTTTTGTGGGGGGAAATAATTTTCTCATATATAAATAATTGCTAAAATCCTCCTACATACCCCTCCACAATTTTTAAATGTACCATGAATCACCATCATAGATGATCATCATCTATACCCCAAGTACTCATACTAACTATTACTTACACAAAATCCTTATACTCTCGAAATCTGCTCCCTGGTGGTAAGAAAGTGTGCGAACATTGTTGTTTAGTCAATAATATCCTAAATATAAACATGGCCTCCCATTATCATTAGAAGAACCATTAAAAATCCATTAATATTCCATCACATAACCATTATCTAGTACCTTAGGAGGATTAGTAAAACAAACTGGAACCTGATGCTCATCATTTACCTATTGACATGAAAAAAATAAGAGACAAAATCAGTATTGATTCACCTCATGTGAACCCTCCAAAACAAACACTTAATTTCTTTATACATGTTTTATGAACCCGAATGTACACAATATGGAGAGTTATGGATATATCTCATCAACTCTTCACGAACATAGCCAATAGAATAAGTTTTTCATAAAAATTATGACATGCTCCCATCATTTAAAAAATCCACTTACTGTACCTCATGAATATATCTGTTCATTTAAAAATTCATAGTTTTCATCCTCCAAATATAAATATATCAAACACTGAAAAATCAGTGAAGTACCTATCACCGACTGAAGATATATTTCACCCCTTGCCTCTACCCTGGAAATCCATAATGAGGCCATCTTCTCTGATGCCTCCTACACCAAGAGAGATTACGATTTAATACTAAGGGAATCTACCACCATGTTTCAATTTGTTAGAGTATAGAATATCTCAAAGTAATTTTCCTACATGAACTCTATAAAATAACTCTATATTTCGTTGATATATCTCTGATAGAAGATGCACATGAGACTTTGATGATCTCATTATCTAGTGAAACTCTCAGCTAGAATATAATACATCAACATGTTTAGGGAAAATACCACCACTTCCAATTGTAGGATATTTGGTGCATTATTCATCTCATGGGGTATCAACTTCCTCAACCCTAAGTAATCACTTCAATCCTGTAAATACATATATATCTTGGCCTAGACATAGTGGCATAAAAAACAAAACATTCATTACTACCTCCTTCAGTATTATTTTCATAGGATAACTAGTCAACCTATACATAAACTCCTTCAATTCCCTTTGAAAATAATTACTCTGGGTTTATGGCTAACCTTTATGCATAAATCCAGTCATAGGGGATGGAATCCATGAATAATGTACTAAAAACATTTAGGACTATCTTGGTAAACTATGAAAACTCTAAATCATTGAAACACTATTGGGTGGTTCAAAGGAAAGCACACACAACTAGGGAAATAGGCTACTGACATAGACCTATAGCCATAGTTTTAAAACAGTGGATATTGGTGGCCACTACCACAGTTTTAAAACTCTAGCTATAGCCAAAAATTATAGCCATATATTTGAAAATTGTGGCTATAGTCCATTTTTTCGATGGGCTATAGACACATTTTTGGAAACTGTGGGTATTGGTATCCTACCCTTGCACGAGAGAAAGAATTTCTTGCCTAAAAATGGAGTTTAGACTATTTCCATGGTTTTTAGGATTCTAACATGGTTTTTAATACTATATATTACATATTATATATATCTATACACAAAATCCTTGGTGGTGTAGTGGTTAGTGAGCTGAAACTTTAAGTGAACATGCATGGATCAAATTCGGGTAGGAACACTTTATTTTTAGGGTATTTCCATGAGGTTCATGGGCTCTAGACATGGTTAAACCAATGGCAATAGGACACTATTTCCAAACTTAAAATTTGTTCCATAGGTCAACATCCATGGTTGACTACGGAGAATACTATTTCCATTGTTTTCAAAACTATGACAATATGTCACCTATTTCCATGGTTATAACCATGTCTATAAGTCAGAACCTACTACTATGACGATTGCGCCCACAGTTTGGCAAAACCGTGGTCGTAGCCTACAAAAAACTATATAGGGCCATATTGACACAGTTTTGAACCATGGAAATAGCCCATTTTTTAGTTGTGATATAAATAACCATACTTCTCACATATAGATATCAAATATTTTTATATTAAAAATCAAAAACATTACAAAAACACATTTTTGGGGACCGTAATAGTATGCTTCTATTGAGAACTTGGAACACATTATTCCTAACTCATGAATGATATCTAGTGTATCGTATTGGTATGTTTCCTATTTAGTTTTCCTACTTATGAACCATTATTCATAATCTAAGGAAATGATACATAAAAAAGGGTGAGGTCAGATTCCCAGTAAGGATAATGATGGAAGATACGTAGGAATAACTTGCACACATGTTTTTGAGAACACGAGTATAACATTTCAAAACTATATCCTACATATCAAAGTTAATAATATTGTGTAATAGAAACATTTATGGTAGATAATAATACATAAATCATAAAGTAATTAAATAACATGATCCATGGGAGAATAATAATAGAAAAAGACATAGAATTTGGGCATACACCTTGGCATAAAAATCATTTCTCTAGTAATAAAGGCTCATTTCAAAAATGTGTTAGGTAACTCTAGGAGTGGCTATAACCCCTAGTCCAGAAACCCCACCATCCCCACTAGTATAGAATTTAGATTGGAATGGGATCACTACACAAACCAATGTAATATTCAAGGTTCAATACCAAGACTATCATTGTACACAAATACCCATACTAAACATGGTTTAATCCGCTTTAAAGTCCTAGATATCCTATGAGATATAAATATGTACCCAATGGACTGGACGAAGATATTGGTCGAAAAAGTATTTGGTTATAATGTACCCATAATCATAGGTTATAACAAAATGACATTATTTGGTAATAACACGACCACCGTCCTTTGTTATAACAAAACTACAATCACATAATGAAAATCTTATAAATGTATGCCATAGGACCATAAAACATTCATTATACCAGAACCCCTGAAAAAAATGGGTTTAGAAACATTTCATTATATCATAACCTATGAAAGAGAGGAAGGATTCAAAATCATTTCATCATTTCATTATAGAATTACATGAGGAAAAGAAGTGGGTTTCATAATAGTTTCTTTATTATGTAACATGTGGAAGAGAAGTTGGTTTCATAAAAATATTATAATCATAAACAATTAATGGAATGAATAATAATTTTTTATTTATTAAAAATTTATAATAATTAATATGTGACATAAAAGGATGTCATCTAAGATGTAGAATGATTTTGAAATATTATACAGAACGTTAATTATGTAATATAACTTTTCTTTCAAATCTGATTTTTAAAACTAATTTTTTTTATTCATCAAAATCGATTTCATTGAAAATAAAATTTGAAAACATTTAATGTAATTTTTAAAAAACATTCATAACACTTGTTGAGGAAAATATTCTTTCAACTTTAAAAAAATAATTTCAAAATAGTTTTTGAATCCTGTTTAAATTTATATAATTTATTTAAAAACATAAAAATTATTCCCAAATACTAAGGAACTTTTTTTCATTGAATAGTGTATTGAAGAAAATTAAGGGATGATTGAAATTATTTAGCATTCATGAGAGTGGAAAATATTATTCATGTCATGTATGTTAAAAAATGATTCTTTTCACATTTTTGGTCAATGAAAAATATGGATTGTTAAGGGAATGACATGAAGACTCCATTCAAATTATTTAAAAAAATAATAATGTGTAAAAATTTCATTAAAAAATAATTCATAAAAAATGTTGAGAACCATTTTGAAAACCTATTTAAAAATCAGGGTTTTATATAAAATGTTTTTCAATCAAAGAGTAAAATAATTGTGATTTTTCTTAAAAACATCCAATAGAATATTTTTTATATAAAGAGATGAAAATTAAGGGAAAAATATATTTTATTGAAATAAATATAGAAAAATAATATTTTTGAGTTAGTTGATACATATTTCATATGATTTTTCCATTAGAAGGATAATCATACAATATCCTGACAAAATATAAGATTATAACATAAAACTCTTATCACTTTGGAATCATTGAATCCTAATCCCCAAAAAGGATAACGTTATATAAAAAAATAAATTAATGAAAAGTTTTATAATCATGATATGAAATAATTTTTTATATCACACCATATATTATTTACTCATAACTTTTTATTATCTGTTTAATAAAAATATCCTATTAAAATAACATTTCAGGCAATAACTATGTTTTTCGTGTATGTTTTGACTTTTTATTTTTTTTATCCCACTTGATTTTATAAGAATTATGCCATTTATATAACAATAATCATGAAATAATCATGATATTCATACTTCAATAATACTTTTAAGAACAAACATCAAATATTATTTTTAGAAATGAAGTATCTTACATTCATGGAGATGGTATGGCATATATATGTAATGGTAATGTTACTATTTTTCAATGATCATTATTGAATGATGGTAAGTAATATAATATCATCCAGTAATGAAAATAATATCATAAATAAAATATTATTATTTTAAATATACTTATACACATCATCCAATTGGTGGTAGGTGGCGGGGGGGGGGGGGGGTGAAAAGCGATTCACATCACTTGATGAAGGAAGTAGTCCAGAAATACAAAAACAATGTTATCATTTTTCAAAGAGTTAAAAGGATTGAAGGAAAAGGATATATTATGATTTTATAATTATTAACATGTCATTAATATCAAAATAATTTCATGTATATCATATATATTAGTTTACTTTATGCTTATTATCTTCCATTTAAAGCATTAGCAAAAATGATGCACATCGCTTTGAGAGGCGGTAGTCTACCGTACACACAAACGATTTTATCATATGCCCTACAGAACTGATAGAAAAAGAGTTATATATGATTTAGTGAATAAAAATGTAATCTTTTGTTATAAATATCATAAATATACTTTAGATCCACCATCATACCTAACCACGAGAGGTTGTAAATGAAAAACAAATGACAATAGTTCGTGAGGTTGTTGTCCACCTTACACATGATTAGAGATTTTGAGGCGCATTTTGTAGAAGTTAGGATGGTTTTAGGTCATGTAATTGACCTAAAAATTATAATAATATGAAATAAACTATGTTTTTTATTTCATATTTATTTAATAATAATTGAATGCGGTAAGGGAAGAAATAAATTAAAAACACTCTTTGAGAAACGTTACTTCTTCTTTGGGTATCCACCTTAGGTTTGCACCAATCCCTGTATAGATTGGATTTATGAAAAAATATCGATTATAAGATTATATGATGTATTTTTGGAAGTGAATTTTCAAGTATTTGTTTGAGAAAAATGTCTTGGGTTGTTTCCATATGTGTAGAGAGTGACTAACCATTTTAAGTGAGGAGGTGTGTCATTTTTGTAAATTCCCAAAAGTGTCAAATAATGAGAGGTCAAACTAAAATCATGTGGTCATAAATATTTAAATAATGTTTTTTATAGAGTATATTGTCTATAAAATCCTCTCCAAAAAACCACATGTATTAAACAGGTTATTCCTGAGACTTTATGTTTACTCACTTTTACTACATTAGTTTCAACAATAATAATTTGTTTTTTATCCTAAGTAATTAATGTGTAAAACCTTAACAAAAGGAGAGATATTAGATACTTTGGACCCACTGATTTTAAATATGAAATCTAATTTATAAAATTAAAATTATTTACATGTTGAAAATTAATTTGGACATAACCATATGAAACGTGAAAAAACATCATTTAAACCTTAATAATGTGAATATGTGTTTTACTAGTTATGGGTAAAAATTATCAATATATAATAAGACCTATCTATTAATTGAAGATAGATAATATTTTTTAACATTTAACAATCACTCTTGATGAAAATATGTTTCTTGTAATTAGAAATCCTTTAATTTAAAATCTTTTATAAAAAGTATAATTAATATAAATTTTGACATTATTAAATTAATTTTAATTTTAAAAAACAAATAAAAAGAATGATTTATAATATATTATATTAAAAATTTTATAAATTGATATATTTATGGTCAAAATTAATATATCATATTATTTCATTAAATTTACATTACTTTTAACATTTTTAGATTCATTTATTTTATTTTTTTATATACAAAATAATTACTGAGTTAGTGTTTCCCAAGTATTTAAAATAATTATTTCATCTCTAAAATTTAAAAATAAATTATCAACATAAAAAAATAATTTATATTTTGAAAATAAAATTATAACCCAACATATGTGTTATTTCCCCTAACATGTATCTTTATTGATATTAAAGGAAATGGTGGTTTATTGTTTTTGTCCTTTTCATTACATAACTTATTAAATTGGTCACTTTCAGGAAAACATGTCTTAAAACAAATAAAAATATATCCGGATGTAATAATGGACTAAATATGTGCATCCAATTATAGTTGGAGGAATTTGTATTTCATTTAAACCTATATATTCATAGTATAATCCTTGATAAACCAATTTTTACCTTAATAGTGGGAAATAATTTTATTATATTTTCCAAATATTTTATGGAAAAATATTATTTATACCTCAATAGATAATATAAATAATGCTTATTATAAATACTAAATCTAATTTTACAATTTCACTCATAGATAAGGAAAATTTTATTTTAAAATTAATCCCATAGACATGATGACAATGCAGGTTTTTAAAGAGAAAATGTTCAAATGATTACATAGTTTTTTATATCGTAAAACCAAAATAAAATAAGATTAAAATGACCTAAATTGGATTAATTGATATATAATTTATTTTTTTAAGAAAAAATAACAAAAAATATTTAACATTATAAATAAATTGAATGAAAAGATAGTTTTCATTAAAATTTAGAATTTTTCATTATTGATCATAAAATGAATCATTTTAAAAACATCCAGAAAATTCAACCCACGTTAATTTCGACATGATAACCTCAAAAATGACGTTTATTTTATATAATAAAATTTTAAAAATTTCTTAAATTAAATATAATATTTTTTCACAAACAACAACAAAACCAATTTATGAATAAAATATATTTTGGAGGATTATAAATAATTTACTAAAAATTGATTGATTATTTTATAAGCATTTATAAATAAATCTATATTGATCAGGAAATTTATATGTGTATTTCATAAATTTGTAAATATTACTAACATATTCCAATTTAATAACTAGTTTTAACTACCATATTCAAAATAATATTACTTCATGGTTTGCTGATTCTCGGTGTTGTGTGTCATGAACATCATTGAAGAATCTTTTTGTTGCATGCATTGAATGATAAATTTATAGTCATTTATAATGAAATAATTGTTATGTTTTAAATTAAATTGTAAAAAAATATTTGAAAAAATCTCTGGATATAAAATTCAACCCCCATTAAAATTAATTTCTCCCTTAAAATTCATCTTCATCATCACAAGTTTAAAATTTGAAAATTCATTAACAGAATCCGTCATCTTATAAATGAATAGTAAAACATCCACCAAAAATTGAAATATGGATACCTAAAGGATACCTTATTTTTCACATAACTATGATTCCACATAGGATAAAATTGGTGGGAAGGGAATTTTAATGACCACAAAACTATAAAACCCAATGGCATGAAAAATTTTATTGATAACATAAAAAATGATGATAATAGGACACCATTTTACTTCGAGGTCATTTTTTACAATATCAGGGTATTTTAAAGAGAATGAATACAAACATGATTTCATTTTATTTCATAAGTACAGTCTCATCCTTTTGTTGTGCCTTGATCAACTTAATATTCATCTCTTACCCAATGAGGTGAATGGTTTTTACATATAATGTACAAAATAAGATCTATAGTTGAATAAAAATTCATTCTTTATTTGTCTAGTTATTATAAAAAGAAAAAATGGTTAGTAAATGTTTTGCATAAATCATCAAATGGTAAAATAATATGTTAATCTATAAAATATCATCCAAAATTACACACAAACCATTAGTAAATGGTTAACATGATAAACTATAAATTTTTTAAAATTAGTTAATAATGTCACTAAATTTGTCAAAATACAATTAAAATTAATCCCTAATATAGAATAAATTATATCTTATTTTTCACATAATAAACTTTTTAATACCTTTATCATGTAATCTCTTGAAACATGGTAATAACTTGAATTATAATAAAAAATTATTAGAAACATATATAAAACCATATTACAAAATAATGAAATATATTTTTGGATTTATTATTTAAATCCATAAATGATTTAAACTCTATCAATAATAGCATAAAACACATTTTCAATATATTCTTAGTTAGTTCGAAGGTAATTTATACTATAAAATTTTAATTATCCATATCAATTATTTATTTATCCAAACATCATTATCACAAAGACGAGAACATATTAAGGCTTATCTTTCCATTAATCATGTGTTTTATATTAAATATCACCATTCCATTAGATCACATTTCTAGGTTATCAAAAAAATTAAACATATTATTTCAAATATTTATCAAAAAACATAAACAAAAAAATCCTTATATATTTCATAATTAATGTAATAGAATTCTTGATTTCTAATACATAAATACTTCAGTCACCTCTAATCCTTCTCAAACCATTATCTTGGCTTCATCATTTTATTCCTGAATACTAATTTCCTTTCATATTTCATTCATAGTCTCTTTATCATCAATAATAAGACCATTACTTATAATTTTTTTTGATTCAATTCCTGAGTTTTCCCTTAGGAAATAAATTTTCATAATGAAATTAATGTTCATATTTAAAAAAATAAATAATCGTAGATACCTTTGGGTGAACATTATTATCATCCATTGAGTTAAACAAATAATTTTCTTTTTTATATATTCATATTTACATGCCTTGTGTCCTTCCTTTCAACACCCAAAACATCCTCCATTTCCTCCGAGATAATCCTTGGAGTGCTTCTTCCCACATTTCTGACATTTGGGAATCAAAATATTATTTCGTCCATAGTATCTACTACCTAAACTCACAACTAATTCTATGATTCTCTTCTTTTGTGAGTTTGTAAAATATTTATGGATAATAATTTTGGTAATGTTTTGTGATAATTGATTTGGAATAAACCCAATATCCACCACTCTAGTAATAATACCATTTGGATACTCATTGGAAAAATTTCCATCACATTCAATTTTATCCTAATTATTTATAGTTCCCTCCATTGACTAAAACCAAAAAGAATATTTGGAGAAATAATAATCATAGTGGAAAACCACATAATAATTAAGAATCACACATAGGATGTCCAAATAATGAATATATATTTATAACCTATAATACCTTAGGTTTATCCTTGTAAAATCACATTCCTAATCTAATTTAATAATATTTTATGGTTTGTTATGTGTTTTTTTATTTCCAATGCATATCCCCCAAGAGTGTCAAACCTGGTTTGCATAAAGGCCCGTTTTCATGCACTAGGTGATGATCGAGTCCTATAAAATGTTCCTTTTTCAGATTTATTATCCCTATGTTCCTCTTTTATAGAGCCACATCCACTTTTATTATGTGGATAGGGATGTAACTTCTTGGAAACCACTCACTATATCCTTCAACAAAATTATATGAAATTTCCCTATAATTATACGTATCCAAAGATTAATCCATAGTCATATCCCTATACATATCATTAGAAATATCCCATGGGATATCAATAAAGTATTCTAATCCATGTTTTCTAAGGTAAAATAATCCTTCCCTCTGATACCAACTATAATGACCAATATTTCTCATTTATAGATATTAAAACTTTTCAGATTAATATTCAAAACATTACAAAAATACATTCCTGAGGACCATAATGATTTAGTGCATTTAAGAAACTTAGAATAAAATCTTCTTAACTAATGAAGTATCTTCAATGTCTCTCATAAAAAACATCCCACTTTAGTAATCTTTCAAAAAAAATTCTTCATAACACGATTAAGGGGAAAATAATTAAATGTGATCTTAGATGGTTATTAAGGGAAACAAATGGATATTAGTATGAATAACATTAGAAAATGTGTATAGGAACATGTGATTTTTTTTGAAAAACATACCTTACAACTAAATGATCATAATCTGGATTCATGGGATAAATAATTATAGTTCATAAAACATAAATAATAATAGAAATCAAAAAATATTAGATAGTAAAGAATTATATTGTAAAAATACATGTAATTATAGAATAAATATAAGAATAGAAAAACATTTCTATTACAATCATGGAATATTTAAAAAAATGTATTAGGGAACTCCAAATGTGGGTACAACTCCTAGGTGACACACCACTATAGCTAGTGGAATATCTTTCATATTGGAATGGGTTCATTACTAAAACCATTACAGTAGTCATGGTTTACTCCCAAGACTATCATAATAGAAAAATACCCTTTCTGAACTGAGTAACAACCCATTCCAATCATTTCTACCTCATGTGATATAAATATTTATCCAATTCTATAGCGAGAGATATAGGTCTTAACCGTATTTAGTTATAACATTACCACAATCTTTGTAATAACTAAACCAAATTGCTTGTTTATAATTTAACCATTATCCTTTGTTATAACATTACCAACGTCACATAATTGAAATCAAATATATGTTCTCCAAAAGATCATAATAAATTCATCATACCAAATCTCATGAAAATATATGGGTATTATAAATATTTCATCATATCATAGCCTATGGAAAAGAGATATCATTCAATTTCATTTCATAATTTCATCATATTAATAACTTTTAGGAAATAATCAAGGTTTATTAGAATTTTATCACTGAATATCCCATTGATGGGAGGTGGGTTTCATAAAAATATTTTCATAATAAACAATTCTAGGAAACAATAATAATGTTATACTTGGCTCATATCCCCAATAATTTACAAGTAATACCCCAGTATTTCTTCTTTGATGGAGAATTATTTGGAATGATTACACAAAACATTTAGTAGAGAAGATAAATTTTCTTTTAAAATTAATTTTTAAAACTAAAAACACAATAATTTTTTTGAAATGATTTTATTAAAAAATAAATAATCATAAATCATAATAAACGATTTCAAAATAATTTAAAACACTTCTTGATGAGAATATTTTTATACTTTTAAAATCACTTTTTGAAACATAATATAGTTTGAAAATCATTTTGACTTTAAAAAATGTCATTTAAAATGTAAAACAATTAAAAAATATTGCGGGAAAATTATCTTCGAAATGTGTTCTGAAAAATATTCTGATAATATTGAAATTATTGAGCTATCACGACAGTGGGAAATACTATACAAGTTATTCATGTTAAAAAAAATTCTTTTTACATTTTGTATAAAATCAAAAAAGGCATTGTTCGTAAAATGACATGAAGATTCCTTTCAATTTTTTTAATTAAATTCAAACATGGGTAAAAATATATTTAAAAAATAATTTAATTTTTTTTTACATTTTTGAAACATAATTAAAACAATTGGTTTTTGAAGAAACCAGCTTTCCATAGAAGAGAGTAATGAATGAATTTTTTATTAAAATTTTTATTCTGAACTCTTAATTACATAAAGAGAGGGAAATAAAAGTAAAAAATTTATTCTAATTTAATAAAAATATTTGAATAAAATTAATTATTTTCTTGAGAGATAAATTATTTTATTTCATCATTTTAAGCAAAATAATTTACTATATCAATAAATGGCGAGATAATAAAATAAAACTCTTACCAATTTAGTAATATTAAATCTTAATAGCCATTAAAGGATAAAATTAAAAAAATAATAGAATATCATAAAAAGGATGACATTAATTATATAACACAGGAAAGAGGAATTATATACACCTCATAAATTATTATTGGTACATAACATAACATATTTCTCAATGTAGGAAAATTGAGTCTAAAAACTATTACTGCTTTGGTCTCTTTTGAATCTTTTACCTCATGAAAAATGGTCCACTAAGGGATATTTAAATCCCAATAAATTATTTTGATAATAATAATATAATAATTTCATGGTTAATATATACACACCATAAAATAAATATGTGGTTAATGTGGCATGTGTCTCATCAATGAAAAAAGGTGAGGTGAAAATCCCTCACCTTAAGATTGGACTTCCTTTTTACATGTTAAAACCTCATCTATAATAAAATAGAAATTTATGATGCATATATTAAAAATAATAATTAAGTATATAATGCAATATATTATTTAATTATGACCTTATATTTTTAATTTATTAACAATTTAATGTTAAAATTACGTTTTGGGTAATAAAAACATTGTTCTTCATGTATGTTTAGATTTTTTATTTTTTAGTCCATCAAGTTTGATCATTTTATCATCATTTCTATAAAAATAGTTATTAAATTATTGTCATAATTATGAATAAATAATTCTTATAACACTAATCATGAATGATAGATTTTAGAAATGAATTAAATTACAATCATAGAGATGGTAGGCCTTTGTATGCATAGGTAAAATTTTAATTTTTCAATGTTAATATTTGAAATAAGTTAACTAATATACTATTTTTAAAAAAGAATAATAATATGATAAATAAAAAATAATTTATTTAAATATACTAATACATATCATTCATGCGGTGTGGTCATGAAAAGAGGTCTACATCGCTTCGTGAAAACGTTAGTCCACACATATACAAACGATGTTGGTATATTTTAGTGAGTGAAATTTTAAAAAATAAAATGATATTTTATATTTTAATAATTATTAATGTTTCATCAATACAAGTAATATTTCATATATATATTTTAAATTTATTTTTATTATCTTTTATGTAATGTGTTAGTGAAAATGAATCTCATCGATTCGTGAGGTGGTAGTCTGTCGTACACAAGAAAGACATTGTCAAATCCCATAAGGAATGTAGTGTTAAAAATTTATATATGATATAATGACTCCATAAGTATAATTATGATTTAAATATCAAATATATTCTTTATATCCACCATTATACCCAACCATTGGAGGTGGTAATTGAAAAAAATGACATCAAACACGAGGCAATTGTCTACTATACACATGAATAATGATTTCATAACCCATTTTAGGAAATTTGAGATTTTTTTTAGGATTTGAAAATAAAATAAAAACATCCTAATATGTTTAAGATATTGATATTTTTATATAATAATGTTTTAATAATTATTTAATAAAGGGGAGGAAGAATGAAAATATAGACGTTCGTTGAAAAAAACTACGTCTTCTTCAGGTTTCCTCCTTAGGTTTTAACTAAAACCATCCTAGGTTCTATTTATAAAAAATATTCTTCTATGATGATAGGATAAAAATTGTGAATTTATTTTGATAGGGTTTGGTAGAGACAAAGGGCTTGTTAGGTACGAATATGTTAGGGGAGTGAGTTCTATTTTATAATTGAGGAGGAGTGGTATTTTTTAAATTCTCCAATGTGTTAAATAATGGGATGTAAATTTCAGAGCATGTTGCTTAATAATTGATTAAAAACACATGGGATAGATGATATGATTAAGAGAAGTCTCTACCACACAAAAAAACTCATGTTTTAGTCATTTTATTCCTTAGCCTTTATGTTTACTCACTTTTACCGCTTTAGTTTCCACCATGAAATTGTATTTTTTTAAACAAGGTAATTAAATAATAAAAAATAAAATAAAATTTAAATAATTATATAATATGGACCCACTAATTATAAATTTTAAATCCGTTTAATCAAATACAAATTCAATTATTTTTTAAAATTTATATTCATAAAAGTGCATGTATAGTGGAAACACATTGTTTTAACAATATCAGCGCTAATAGAGAGCACATGAGCCTCAACCCATTTGGTGAGGTCTCTCTATGTGCATCCACGAGACCCAGGTTCAAAACTAGGTGGTGGAATAATTTCTGGGGCACTGTAGTAGTTACTTTAGCAGTGAATGTAGCAAACACTATAGCAGCACTGTAGTAGGTACTGTTCGGTACTGTAGTAGCCAGAACTAGTCATCTTGGGTCACCAGTTTGGGCATGGATTCCTTAAGGCCATCGGTCCACCTAATTCCTTTAGGTCAGTAAGGATTTTGGGCCACATCATGGCCTTCATTCCACCTTAAGGCCCTTAGGACCACCTGATTTGCAGCTGCATAGACTTATTCTACAAGGAACCACTCTAGAGGAGTAAAGATCACCACACATCCCCCAGAGTAGGGACAAACAGAATTTTGAAGAATGAGATGGTATGGAATTTTCCATCAGTTCCACGCCTCTCAACCCCTGCACATGGACATGATAGTCGAACAGTCATGCAAAGGTGAAGGGCTGATCACGATGCAGATGCTGGGGAGGCCCAGTTTCAAGTAGTCATAGTCTGTATGATTTCCTTAAGATGTAAGAGTCATGTAATGTCTCCAAGCCTATGGGAAATGTAATTCTTAAGCCTACGGGCCTTTTAAGGGTTCCCCTTCATCCCTTGAAAGGGGGGTTATCAAAAAATCAATAAAAAAGAAGGCCTTCATGCCATTCAGTCAATGTTAATAGATTATTTAATATTTAGGGGTCAATATAGTCACTAAAAGTATCAATTGGTACATTAATGTACCAAATTTTATATTTATAAAAAATTTAAAGTCACTATATATATATATTTATTAATATTAAATCACTTAATAAAATATCGTTTATTATAAAATAACATTAATGAAAATTATAACATGATTAATATAATTAGAATCTTAAAATAACAAGAAAATTATTAAATTATAATATATTATGCTAAAAATTTTATAAAATGATATATTTTTCTATAAAAAAATTTTCAAATACATTTCATTTAATTTATATTGCTTTATATACATTTTGGTATTTATTATTTAATTTTTATATTAACTGAATAATTATTGAGTATGTGTTTGTTAAGCATTTAAGGAAATTATTTCATCTCGAAAAGTTAAAAATAAATTAACATGTTTATAAAATAATTTATATTTCAATATAAGATTGATGACTGAACATATATTGTTTTTCCCTATACCAATCATTTTACAATATAAAATCATGGAAGGTTCCTTCATTTTATTATTCTATAAATCAATCATTATATAGGTCATTTGCATTGATAGTGGTCTCAAAAAAATACAAATATATCCTAAGATAATAAGGGAAGAAATATGTCCACGCAATGTATTTTGGGAAAACTGGAAGGTCAATATGACCATTATCTTCTTATTTAACCACCTAAAAACCCACTGTTACATTTAGCACTGTAATTACTTTTTTATTACTTTCACTATTAGTTATAGGAAAAAATTCATTTTAACTATTTATAAAATATAAATTATATTTATTCCCATTATAGAATCCATTTTTTCAATTACACTCATAGGCATGATGAGAAAGAAGAGTTCTAAAGGGAAAATGTTCAAAATTTTACAATGTTTTTTTATCAAAACTAAAACATAAAATGATTACAAGGGTATTAATTGGATTAATAGACATATAATTGAAATAATTTTACATTAAAACCAATTAAAAATCTAAATTAACATTCTAAATAATTAACATTAAGAGGAAATATTAATTTTAATATAGAAATTTTCACTATTTATCAAATTTTTTTTTGGAAAGTAAAATATATTCAACCCAAGTTAATTATGAATGGATTAATAAAATAAAATGTTAATTTTATAAAATAAATGATCTAAATTATTTTTAAATTAATTACAATATTTTCTTATAAAACTCAATATTTTTTTTAAGAAATCATATTTTTAAAAAATATAATTAATTTACTAAAAATTAATAAATTATTTAGTAAGAGTTTATAAGTATATATATTAATTATATAGTAAATTTATATGTATATTTAATAAATTAATTAATATTATTCAGACCTTCATGTTTAATCGCTAGCTTATAATGGTATTATTTAAAATAAAATCACTTCATCGTTCGCTGAAGCTCGATGTCATTTTTCTTGCATGATATCAAAGAAACTCGATATTGTGTGTAATGGAAGATAAAATTAGTTTTGGGTATAAATCAAGATATCAAAAAATTTAAATAAAATTTAAATAAAGTACATAAAACATTCAGATGTTATAATGAACTATGTCAATATTCCCCTAATCCATAGCTAAACTATGCTTAGAAATGTTATTCCACAATAGGTAACCTATCAGATCCCAAATAGGAAATTTGAGATCTTACTGTATAGTTTTTTTCTCAAAAAGTATGTTTTGAACCATCCTAAAATAATTCCCATGATCCTCTTATGATATAGAAAAAATGAGAATGTCATCGATGAAGACAACTATGAATTGGTCTTGGTATGGATGGATGATCTGATTCACAAGAGTCATGCGAACAATGGGGATATTAGTTATAGAAAAGGGATACATTGAGAACCCATATTGTCTTTATAGACATCATATTTCCATTTTAGAAATATCAGAATAAAAAACCATAAAAAGATGGTATCTAGATGTGAGATTGACATTTCAAAACCATCTCACACCTTTGAACTAGTCGAAAATGTCATCAATCATTTGTAATGGTTTTTTTAATTATAATCTCCAGATTTAGGAAATGATAATCAACCAAAATACTAAAAATCTCTTCCACCATTTTGGTAAAAAAACACTAGAGACACCCAAGGGGCACATTTTTCTAAATAAAACCATTCTTTCAAAGGTCTTACTAATTAACCCTTAGCTCCTAGAGCTCAGTAGTGGCCATACAATAAACCACATAAAATATTAGTATTGTCCGAGGGTGAAAATAAAGGAAGAGTTATATCTCCCACAATTAACATTATCCAATGACATATTCAGGATAACATTCCAAAAATTCCACCACTACTACTACAATCCAGATTATTGTAGAGACCACTACACAAAGGTATATACACTTTAACTAAAGGATGATAGGTTTGATATTCCTACTCACAAGACCCACTCACATATCCATAAGACCAATCTTACCCAAGAAAGGGAATCGAATTCCATCAGTATTCTAATATTTTACACTCTAATGATGTGAATATATCTATAAAAACACTAAATACAATCATTCCATTCCCCAGATGATGTATAACAATTTCATCGTAATGATATTGAATTCCCTGAGAAACCCTCTCTAATAAGAACCAAATCATTTTGTTAGAAATGTGTTATATTAATGATCCACTCCCTACAAGAACCTATGTCCATAACTGATGGTCCCGATACTCAACATGACTCTATAGCTCTAGTACATTTGATATTAATATAATGGAATGAATCTGTCATCTGTCTACAAGAACTACAGAAAGATTATAAATAACATATATAATACCTAGATCAATCTCACAAGTATCCTGATCAAATCCCTACATAGCCTATAACTACCCACACCCTCAACCGTCATCCTACGAGACTTGCATGGGTCACCTCGTGGTGGTGGTGGGTGTATATCATATCATCCTCATTCTATTTTAGCTCCTCCCTATAGAGATCCAATGGTTCATCTTTTAAAACCACCATCTTAGGGTATGTTCAGAACACACTTTGGAGATATATTATCATGACATGACCTATATCATGTGGTCTAAATAACAAATATTCTCCATATGTAGTATATGTGGTTAGGCAATCATAATCCATTGAAACCCACTAATTACATTAGTAACATATCCTATAGTTGCACTAACTAGATCCAATTTTTGAACCGTGTGTCACAAGCCCACTTGTTAGAGTGTTGGTATAAGTATGCATCATAAGATTATATCTTGATGAATGAAACCTACAAGATGTTGTAGATGACTCATCCCCATGATGTCCACTACCAACTCCAACTACCTGAAAACTCTATTCTAGGAACCTCTCTATAATAAAACCCCACTCCATTATTCCATCTTATGTGGGAATGCACAAGGTGACCACAATTGAACGGATGTATAAGAGAAGTCCATACTCAAACATCCATTCCCATAATAATCCATCCTACACCATATCATGATAGTTATTTTTTAGGTCTATAAAACTCATGGTATTCTCAGAAATTGACAAATACACCTACTGAATCATGAGAAGATCATAAATCTTCTCAGAGTACAAGATCAAGGGAAATAAGAATAACAGAACAACTACCGATTTAATACACATGATAGCTTCACCTAATAATGATTCATTATGATAAAACATCAAAAAATCCAAACTGATCTAGGATTAAGGTAGGTAACTAGCACACCAATCTGATCAGTCGAGGTTCATACAACTACAAACACATAGACCATCCCCTCGATCCAATCATCTATTTTCAATGGTCCAATATCTCCATGAAACCAGACTGGTCTCTATAACTATAAATCACACAAAAAACTAATCTTGTATGAAACATCATCTTGACCTTATAGATTTATTGGCTATTTGACATGCATTCGATCATTCACCATTACCACAATATTAATCACCTCATAAATAGGTCCCTCAACTAAGGCCTCATTCTCATCTTATCATCATAAAATTACTATATCGATATACTAGATGGCTATAATCGAGGATGAATTTTAACTTTAATGAGATAGACAATGGAAAGATGAACATATATAGGGAGATGACTCAAGTGGGACATTAAATCCAAAATTACGAATCCTATATGATACATGTACCATTAGTTTATTTTCAATTTATGTATTATAATTCCATGTAATAAAGTATGTAGTCTAAGTCCTTGTGTATGGATTTAGTTGATATTATACCCTCACTAGGTTCCCTTTCCTATGAGCTGGACATGAGACACACATAAACATTAGACATATGTTCTCAAACCATACCACATGACATGTCCTATAACAATCACCAACCCAATGATAGACCACTCTGGATACCACTCTTTCATGACCAGAACCAACATGACCACTACAAGAGAAATAGTAATCCAAGGGTGAAACATCAAGCCCAAATCTGATAGGCTAGGGGCTGGAGATGAGTGCTGCATTGGCATATATGTAAAATCAGAGGCCTTAACCTATGTACCTATAAACACATACACAACTAGACCCATGATATAGTGAATATATATATATTAAAAGAATAAACATATAGAGTATAATTAATTCACGCAACATCCTATAGGATAGAATCAATGTAATAAATTATAATTACAAAAATATAAAGGGGAAAAATACATTCCCTACTAGAAATTATGTCCCAACTGGAAAAATAACATGAATGGTTGAAAACAATAGCGAGTCTGATTCCCAATCAGTAAGGACACCCACCAAACATAGTAAACACAACCAAGTTCCACAATCCTCCTCAAACAATAGGACCACCAAAGTCATTGATGATGCGTATATCTTGTACATAAGAAACAATACATGTGGGCATAGCCCATGTATGGGTGACTCTATACATACCTAATAAAATTACTTGAAATCCAATAAGGAATCAATATAAATCACAATAGTCAGGTAAACCCATAATGCTTGATTGTAAGGAAAACCTATCATCAGATGTGCTAAAATGAAACCCAATATAAAAGATAATGGAGATCTCAATATTTTTATCCATACACGAATGATGAGTCATCCTCTATCTCCCAAAGGTATATATATAATGCTTAGAATAGTGAGAAAACTCATATGAAATTGGGTGAATGGCCCACACCTCACCATTGTGATCCATAGTAAAGGGAGCACTTACACTGGTAGAGGATTCTATCCACACCAGATCTTGATGATGTGGGAGTAACACACCCTAGATAGAGGACCTTCACCCTTTGAATTATAGAGGAATACCAACTCCACCTATGTAAGGATTATAGGGGACAAATTCCATGGGGTGTCTAGGGAGTAACATACCCTTTATCTCTTTTATGACCAACCTGATCTTTTCTATCATCCAAGAACCACTAAAAGAATTGTTATTCCCATAACACCTCAAATTGTATGTGTGATTCCATAAAAATGAAACCATTACGCCCCATGAGGAAAAACCATAGGATAAGATACTCATGGGTCCAAATCCATGTTCCTAATGAATAGATATTTAATGTAGATGTTTCTAGAAATGTATTGGGCAGTTAGGGTCACACAACATGTGACTTCACTTGGACACCCAATCATGCCTTCCCATGTACATGACATGTATTTCCATGTGGATCTACATGGTGTGTCTTGGAATCCAAGGTATGCTCGTTTTCACAATCCTTTTTCTGTGTACTCTATGCCATGCATGTGTACTCTGGTCATAGCCCCGTACCTGGCTTTGTTTGTCCCCATGTACCCAAAGGTACACATTAGGCATCCAACTTCAGGTCACATGATTGGTTGTTATGCCACATGGAATGAGATATTTTACTATAAATGAAATCCAAAATTCCATATGAGACTACAAGATGTTTGGTCCTCAAGGATACTCATGTTATAATTGTGTTTTCATAGAAAGCTAATTTTCCCTTCAAAAATTATCTAGATCTTCTGAATACACCAATTATTCCAATGATGGACTCACCTAAAACTCCTAAAACTGAGGTATGATATCTCAGAAGATTATTTCCCAGCCTTTGGTGGACATAAAATTGTATTTTGGTTACCCATGACACAACCAATGACTCTCCCATCACCATGCTAGGTTTCAATCAATGATTTCATCATCTGAAACCAAAAAATCAGAATTATCCTATTTTAAATCACTGATCCCCATTCTTTATCACATCTTCTAGGTAACTGGTGATTTAATAATTCCCAAATTTTTCCTAGAAATGTCGAATCTCGAAACCCATGGGACCAAGACAAATAATGTGGAGAATAATAGAGAGAAAACAATAGGAATAAGGTGATACCATCAATAGATAGTGCGATCCCATCCAGTGATTACATAATGTGGAACCTAGTTAGAAATAAGGGTGTTGATGACATAAAAAAATAGATTCCAGAATTCTATTTGAAATATAGTAGATTCAAAGAAGGTAAATAATAGTAAAATGATAAGTAGATAAGAAAAAAATTATTAGGAATATAAAAAAAGGGAATAAATCACAAAATATCAATCCATACCTCAAGAATGGACAGATCCCTAGGGATGAACACGTTTACTTGGGATGCAAGTGAATATTTTTCTATGTTCATTTCCAGTCAAATGATTCTCCTCACTCATTTTTTTATCCATATTCATGGTTAATCATAAAAAATAGAGATCTATTCCCTCTATAATATGACATGATTACACAACCAAGCATAGATATTTTTAAAATAACATTCATATAGGTAGAGTGCATGGTTAATGAGAATTGAATAAAATAAATAAATAAATAAATTTATTAATTAAATGCACCAACCAACGCCTTCCTTCCATGGAAAAAAAATTCCATCTAAATTTATTTCATTCCTATCATAAACCTTATGTTAGGGAAGAAACAACAATCCATGATTTACCATATGAGGTATTGATCAATGATTAAAACAATTATGCAAAAATATACATACATGTGCATTAATATATATTAATATTTTCTATATATTCATTATGGGGTCATGAAATACCCAATCATAGATCCAAATATAAGGAAAAATATAAATATTGATATAGAAATATTAAAATAACCAAATAATAAAAAACACATTTATTAAATGTAATTTACATAATTTTTTTACTTATTTAAGGCTGTTATTTACCATTTTTAAGTGTTTTTTGGTAAAAATTATATTTAAATAATAATTTAGATTGTTAGGTATTTTTAGAAAAAAAATTATTCGTAAACATTCATAATGATACTTCCATCCATTTATGTCAATATTTTAAACATGATTACTTGGAATAATTCAATAAAAATATCTAATATAAATTTTTGTTAGAATTCCAAAAATGTAATGTTAATTTAATACATTAGTAAAAAACTAACAAACGTCAACCCATAATGTCCCCAAAAATGGCTCAGTATGTGGATTAAAGTGCATTCCTGATCCCCACAAGTTGGTGAGAATCTCCAGGGTTTCAAAATGAAGAACAGAAAAGGTTATATCTAATTTTAGGATAGTCAGGACTAAACAAAAAACATAATACCATAATAATTCAACTAGAGTCAATGCATGGGAATATATCCTCATAACCATATTCAACCACAATCCCAACCCAATATAAAGGTATAAAAAACTATGATATATTCCTCTATATAGAGATGTTTCATTCAAAATTATGCTACAAATGCCAAAAGGAAAAATTATGGCATGACTACTAAATCACAATATGATACCACTTAAGAATATATACAAATTTCCACCCACACGCATCCATTAGTTATGGATTTAAATATATATCTAAAACAAATAAAAAAACCTATTTCAATGTAAAATTCATTCATTAGTTTTACTTTAATAGTCATTCCATTCCTTTCAAAATCATTCCATATTCAAATAAAAATAGAAATATGATATATCTCATATCTAATAGAATAAATAGATAAACAAAACAATTTTCATGAATCGTATTTCAGATATTGATCAACTGGGAAAATAAGAATTTCAATATAAATTCACATAATACAAACACAAATCATCCATTTATGGTAATCCATGATGCAAGGCTGGACCTAACTAAACCACTAAGACACATAAATGAACTCTAGCTGTCATATGTGAGTCCTAAAGTCAATGAAAATTGGTCCTTCAAAAAGGATACCCCAAGTATCCATGGAATTAAGGGAGACTCCCTTAATGATATATTACTCCACTAGGTCTTATCCATGTTTAATTTTCCCTCATACCTCAAGGTCTTCCAATATTCTATTACATCATAATTTCTCTCAAGTAAAACAAAACCTTATTTCAAAAAAACTTTATCGAGGGAAAATTAATTTAATATTCATGGAAATATTTTCATGAATGTTTATCTATATAAATACCATAGTGCTATCCTGATTGAAAAACCATTTTTATTTCTAGACCAACATTGATGAGTTCTTCTAAACACATAACTGAATAAAATATCGGTTTTGATGGAAAACCTTTTGGAAAACCCATTACCTTTGACCTAAATGATTAATTCCATTTTGACTATTTAAAACCAAATAAATTAATCATAAGAACACATGGATTTCCTATGGGTAATGATTGGGATAAAACCCCCACTTTTGATATGATGAAAATGAGATTTCATCTTTAACTAGTGATGAAAGGGAATGTAATCAAATCCTTGAGAAAATTATCCAATGTAAACAAAGTTAATTCTACATGAATTTGGTTTATCAAGTGATCTCATATTAATTCCGATTGAAAACATAAATAATAAGAGAATAAAATATATCAGAATGGATATTCTTACTAAATTTCATCTAATAGGGAACCAAATATCAAATCAGTATAAGGATTCATTAACATGATGAGGATAAGAGACCAATCATCACCCTAAATCTTGTAAATTGATAGAATTTGAATTAGGTATGTAATGGTTTTATTAGAGGAAATAATTCATTATTTGGGAAAACATTTCATTTTAGCCCCTTACCAAATAGTTCACCGAGTGATGTAACCAGTGAATTAATGGACCTCACCCATTGACTGTTGTGCACATGTAAAATTCCTACTCCTAAAATACATCCATTGATAGGCTAATGAGTATTTAGAAAAATATATATACCACCAAGCCCTCTATTAGTATGCCTGTGAAACCTAGAAATATACAGGTGTTTTTCTATCCAACACAGGATTTCCACCTCCCTCCACCAACTAGTCGGTGGCCTCCTATAACCTCTAACTTCCCAAAAACCTTCTCCGAATGTAAGTAGATAAAAAATTGAAAATATAAAAAGAAATATAATCTATATACCAATTTATACATGTTAGGGAGTGATGAAGATAAAATCATTTAAATAAATAATTCAAGAAAACATAGATTGTAAAAATCTATTAATTTGGTCTGTGTTGTGGGCTTGAAGATTTTTTATTCTCCAAAACTATCTGCACTAGTTTCCAAGAATTTTTTACTCACACAATGCTGTTGTTGCAGAAATTTTAAGTGTAATTGATTGATAATGTTGTATTTATTTCCATAATAGGTATTGATAATCAAGAATACTTCACTCTTGGGGTTCCTAAACAACATCTGAAGAATAATTTTGAGGATGTTATGATTCCCCATTTTGGAGAAAAATGAATTGCCATAATAATTATATAAAAAATAATCGAGCACACTCAATGATATCAACACCAGAATAATCTCACCCAGAATTATTTCAGTAATGTATTCACATGTATATTTGCAAACAAATAAATCATTAATCAAATATCCAAATAGGGTTTCACATTGGCAGAACTAGTGAATTCCATGATGCTTATGACCACTAGTTATAATTTTCTATGATATTAGTGTGTAAAAACAAACCTTTATAAAGATATCACAATACAAAAATGATACTTGGCAGTGAAATGCATCTTTTGAATCCCAGAATCATACATCGGAATTAAAAATATGGTTAATGATTAAACTGGGTCATAATGATCATCTCTGATTGATGTAGAGTGCATGGAACCCCAGGAGATAAAAATAATTTTTTACATACTTTTATAACTAATATCGTAAAACATTTAACATAAATTCCACACGCATTCTAGTGTAGGAGAAAAGATAATGTATGAAAATAGTGGTTAAATCCGATGAAATGCATCCCCCAATATCTATATTCTATATAAATAGTCACTATCATATTCGAGACCACTTGTTAGTAATTCATGAAACATTAAGAGAAAGGAAAAAGGGATACCTATTAAAACCAGATGAAGAAATGTAGTTACTGATCCTCAATTAACAAGGAGGAACCTATAGCATGGATTAATATTTTTTTTAAAAACCAGGAGGAGGCTTAGAGAGTTGTGTTATAGTTAATGAACTAGATTAAGAATCATGACGATATTATATAGAGGGATTTATGAAACCCTAATCATAATTATCTCCCCTTATCCATATTTTTAAATTATATTCTATCAATGTTTATAATTTTACTCTAAATATTTTAATAGGTAAGATATTTTTACTTCTTAATTAGGGTATTTTTTTACAAATACTATGATGAGTCAATTCAGTGTTTTTGTTTTTAATTATTATCCAATTGGCCACCAGATTGATGATCTAACAGTGTGTGTGATATAATAAGGTTTGAAATTCACACTACTCACTATAAAACAAAATTCTATCACATGAAGTAAGGTAGTGTTGTATGAAAACCCACACATGTATATGGTTTGATAGACCATACATAAAAAACATGAATTATTGATACAATGTTCATAACACCATGAGATATTGTGATATTTATATATATATTTCAAATAAATTTAATCATTTAAATATTTTTTGTTACACAAATATACTATGTTTATCTTGCATTAACTATAACACCCAAGTTTATCTTGTGTTTCAAACTATAATGAGTTTAAACAAAACAAGTCATTCTTTTCAAATATTATTATTAAAAATGAAATTTATCACCAAGATGTTGTAATAGAGGGTATCAATATAATTAAATAAAATATAAAAATATATGTTCGACACATGTATGTAAAATAAATTCATTTATAATAAATCGATTATAAATGAGAAAAAGTATTTAAAAATAAATGAAATATTTTATGAAAAATTATTTTCATGAAAAACCCATTTTACCTCAAAAAATTAAAAATAATATTTTTTTGAATGGTTTTAATGAAATTTAAATTATATTTATGAAATAAAGTATTTAACATTCATCTTAAATATTTTCTAGATAACAGATAAGAAAAAAAAATCCAATTTTACACAACAAAATAGTTTTTTTCTGAAAAAACATTTTACCACCATTTTACAGAAATATTTTAAAATTATTTTTGAAATTTTGTGATTTTTTTGAATACATATTGTTTAAGTTTTTAATTGTAATTTCAAAATTATCTTAGGGTCCTTATGTTTTTGTAATTTTATGAAAAGATAAGTTTTTCCATGAATAGTGAGAAATACTGAATTTTAATTGAAAATTTTAATTTCGAATGAATTATTTAAAAAGTAAAATTAAATTTTAAATTTGTTTTACATTAAAATTATTTGAATTATATATTTATATTAATCTAATTATATGATTGGAATAATTTTCATAATATTTTTTTATAAAATCCTTGCATACTATTAAACATTTTCTCTTTGAAAACCCACTTTCTCCTCATGTATATGAGATTATGTTTATATTAAACATTGAAACTTATATTAATGGTATTTTCAAAAATAGACTCAGTGAATTTAATTAGAAAAAAATTATACGATCTTATAAGTTCAACTAATGTTTTTTCCACTAATTTACAGTGAAAAGAAGTTATAGTTATTTACCACGGTTAAGGTAATGATTTGTTTTCTAGGGGTTCTACAAAAATGATAAGGGCTAAATTAACCTATCTACTATTCTAAAATATATTTTATTGACATATTTATATCATATAATTTAAAAATCTCTATAATACTCAAAATTTTCCCCTTGTGACATGTGAATAATATCTATCAACCTTTTTACGTTGAAACATTACGAGTGTGACACTCACCTCTCTTATAAATTCCCACCATCTCCCTTCTCATCGTCACACCTTCAAACCAATTTGGATCAGAAAATACCAGGACAAATCACTTCTAAACTTACCTATAATCATCCTGGATGACTTATTTTTTTTACATAAATCCCACCTATTAAGTCTGTTGGCGTAATAATAAGAATGTAACTTGATGAAGATGTAATGTTTTCAATGAGTATTTTTATTTTATCTCTTCCTCTATCCCGTTAAATTTTTATTAAAATATACATATATAATATTATAAGTATATTACATAGATATATATTTTCTTTTGTTAAGTTACTAACATATTACCATTCCCTTATCCATCAAATGATTTATAAAATGATCATTTATTTTTACAATAGACTACCTCCTCGTGAACTGGTGTCATTGTTTTTTCATTAGAATATCTCATGGTGGGGTATGATGATGGATCTAAAGTATACATATGATAATTATTACAAAATTATACCATTTGATATATTATAATACATATATCTTTTCTTCATTCGATTATTTTAGTGATACGATAACATCGGTCATGTGTAAGGTGGACTACCGACATGTGAAGCGATATAATTCATTTTCACTAATGATTTTCATTGAAGACAATTAAGATAAAGTTAATGTATATTTTTGATATACATGAAATAATTATGATAATAATAACATATTTATCATTATCAAAAGATAATAAATCATTTAATTTCTTATCTTTTTAATTTACAGAATGATGATAATGTCGTTCATGTATTTGTGGAATACTCTCTTCACAAAGCAATGTGACTCTCTATTTTTATCACCACACCACATAGAAATTATGTATATGTGAATATAATGAAATAATATTTTATTTATGATATTATTTCAATAATCCAAATATAAATTTTGACATACTTAATTTCTATCATGAGCTTGAAAAAATGGAAACATTATTCATTTATACATATGTCATACTTTATCCACGATCAAAACATACTTAATTTCTCAAAACAATCTTTCATGATTAGTCTTAATATTATAAATTATTTATAATTATTATTTTATTAATTTTTTTTTGATATGATGAAACAATGATCAATTTAAGAGGACCAAAAATGAAAAATTAAAACATATACAAAAAACAAAGTGGTTATTATCATAAACAGGAATTTTACAAGGAATTGGTGATAAATAGGTTATAAATTGTCATAATTAAGTAATATATGGTATGATATATATAATTATTGTTATATAATAGATTTATCAAAAAATAATATTTATTATAAAGGAGGTTCGAACATATATGATGGAATTCAAGATTTAAGGTAAGGGATCTCTAGTCCCACTTTTATTTCGAGGAGGCATAAGAAAATTCCACATTCTTTGATTTTGTGTAGTTTATATACTAAAAATTTGAAATGATTTATCAAGATTATAATTAAATTATCTATATAAATTTTATTTTTATATTTTTTTTATTTTTTGGGACTTATTTCAAAAAATATTACAAAAGTTGTATGAGTTCTTTGTCCCACTTTTTTTTCATCTATGGGACAGATGTCACATTCACAACCTATTTCATTTATGTGGTGTATATACTACCCATTAATGAATTTTATGATTATTATATGGAAAATTATTTGTATTGAAATATCCATTTTGGAATCCCACCTTCATGTGGTTTATAGTTCAAAAGATGAAAAATCTGAATGGAATTGTTTCTCAATTTGGCTTCATTAGGACATAAGTTATGTTGTGCACCTATATTCTTATACTAGGTGTATATACTACCCCCTTTACATGATATATCATGAATATAATTATTTTAATGATATTATATGTTTCATTTAATGTTATTATTTCATGGGGATTAATATTCAAATTCACCAAATTAGGAAGCATTTTAGGCTAAATACCATGACTTTTCATCATTGTGTATGTTTATGATTCCAATGATGAAATATTATAATATATCTATCAATAAACTCAATAATTTTATTCTCATGTAATTAATCATGATATTTTCTTGTAATTTTTATGTTTACCTCCATATTTTACATTGTGAAATATTTTTTTTATGAAAATGTGTCTTATTTTACTCTTTAGTCAAAAACCTGATTTCTTCAATACAATTATTTCCAAAAAAATTTATGAAAAATATTTTCAATATTCTTGAAATGATTTATTATTTAAAAAATTACCCATTTTTCACATTTTACCATATTTTTTGTAATCACTCTTGAGAACATTTTCCTTAAAATGACCATTTGGATTTTACCGTGAATGTGAACTCAATCCTTGTTTTAATATGTACAACATGAACATAATTTTCCACCATCATGAACATTATTTTCATTCATGATTTATTTATAATATATCATTATTATTTTCTATGAAAATTATTTTCTAATTGTCAAATATATATTTTAGTTTATAAAAGGAGAAGCTCAAAAAAGTTATTTTCCTCAATAAATTATCCATGTGATCTTTCATAATCATTCTTCATATAAGATTATATCATTTAATGTAACTTATTATTTTATAGGGATATGAACCAATCATACCGTTATCATTATTAAAGTGAATGTTTTCTAATGAAAACATGTTTATAATTCTAATTTTTCTACCATGGGTTATACCCTAATAAAATCAAATCTTGACCTGATTATTTTTACACATGTAATTATATGATGAAATGATTAAATGATTATGATAACTATATCTTTTGTAGAGGTAATTATATGATGAAATTTTCATAAAACCAATTTAATTTCATTTTTTATTACATTATTAATTTTTTATGATCTCATTTCACACATTTATATGATTTTCATTATGTGATTTATAGGAACTGTATATCATTCTATTTCATTGGGTAAAAATTGATAATTAATGAGTAAATATGTTATGTTTGAGAGTATGTACATGTTATAAATTTTATGTGTAAATATAATTACATATTCATAATGTTTTGTTTTAAGTTGATTATATATTCATATTTTTATGAGTGATCCTAATTTCATGTTCATAGTGTTATCCATGTACATGTCTTTTTTTTCCCATAATGTTATTCATGGAAATGGTTACATGTCCATAAGTTTATTGAGGTCATAATTTATTACCCTTAACTTATTTAGTGAATTTTCTTCTATGTGTACTGGTTCATAATGCCAAAATATATTTCTTATTCAACAAATATATATCTTTCTAATGTTATGTTATAATAAATTATTTTCTTTTACTCCATTATAATTCATGTTTACTGAATTTCCATGATTAATGCCATGAATCTTGTTTGTGATATATAATATAAATGGTATCGTTTTAAATTTTTCCCTATGTTATCAAACCCATATTATCATATAATATCAGAATATCCCATGTATTACCTTACAGAGAATTGGGGATCACCCTTTCTTTTGTCTCTCCCTCTAGGTTATGAAGAAAGGTTTATATTATGGTATGTCTATGAATGGTAATAAATTAGAAGAGTTTCATCAAAGACATTGAATATATCTCACAAAATAAAAAGAATGCATTCTTATTCAATAATGAAATAAAAAAATTATGGTCATCATGTGAGTGATTTTTCAACCTAAAGAATATTCGTCTAAAAATATATAATATCCTTGTACGAGAAACTTCGATAATTATAGTTGGAATCCAAGTAAATGTTTACTCATCCCTAGGAAACTAGGTTGAGAAAATTTTGTGTAACCTATAATATATTTCTAAGGATATTTCTAGGGATGTATCCTAGTATATGTCTTAATATTTTTTCATAATATATGAAAATTTGTTGGAGTTTTGGTAAAAGATAAAGAAATAGATTTAAATGAAATTACATACATGTCAAGATACATTAAGTGGTTTTGGATCATATAATGACGTACCTAGGGATAATAAATCTGAAAGGGTGAATTGATTTGGACTCAATAATCATATAGTGCATGAAAACATGCCTCTCTACATACATGGTTTTGAATCTCCTGGGAGATATGCTTCTAAATTTCAAAACTCTTTACGAACCATATTGAAGTATTTAAATAGATGATGATAATGGATGACCTACTTTAAGCATATGGTGTCATATATTTAAAAGAATGTGTCATTATTTAGACATACTATAAGTTATTTATCGTTATTATATGGTCTTCCACTATGATTAGCATTTCTAAATCTATTATTTTGGATTTCATCAATGGAATGAAATAGAAGGAGTTGGGATAAAATTGAATATGATGGTTAATTTTCTAATGGGAATCGGAATAGTATAAAGACTAGATTGAAGGTTGTTATGATATTTTCATAATCAAGTATCATGGAACATGATTAACAACATAAACCATGAACAACTCTCAGACTCGATAAAGAACAATTGGGTAGAGTTTGTTGTGCATTCACGTAGTGGCGACCATCGAGGAAAGAAGACTCAGTTTCCTATATTTCGAGAATGTGGGAAGAATCACTCAAGATAATGTACTATATACATGAGAAGGTGTTTTGGGTCTGAAAAAGGACATAAATATAGAAATTAAAAAATAAAGATAAATTTTTTTATTAAATTAATTAATGATAATAATGTTTTCCCTAGGGTATATTCAATGGTTGAATGTTTTAAATCTAGAAAGAATAGTAATTAAGAAAATTGATGTACTATGGGGAATATCGTGATTACAATCTTTATGTTTTTATGAGTAATGGTTTATCAATTGATAAAGAAGAGACTTTGAATGACATATAAAATGAAGGATGTATTAAAGAAAAATATTTTGAAGCTTAGTTAATGACTTGAGTATGAGGTCGAATAATTGAAGTATTTACATATTGGAATTCCAAAATTATGTCATATGAATGAAATTATATCTAAATATTGTTCAATATATTATTTTTGTTATGGATTTTCATGAACATATTGAATAATTCTGATGAAATAGAAATGTGAATTCATGGAAAGGTGTTATTTCAAGAACAATGGATGATTAAGGGAAATATATCCCATAAATGGACCTAAAGTTTAGATAATTATGTTTGTATAAAGACTTGTTTGATATATGTAAATACTATTGGATATTAGAAATTACCTTGGAAATTGTTATGTTTTTTTGGCAAAGCTATTTATGCTCTCATTCATAAAGTTTACATAATTTTAATTTTGATGTTATCTAGAAGGAATGAATTATAATATAGTTATAGATATTGTGATATTTAGTGTTTTAGGTATAAAAAAATTCATCATCATGACATGGATTATGAAATAAATGGAAGTTCATCAAATATCTAACAATGATTGAAATTGTTCTTATAAAAAAGGAAAAAAATCCCTAGGTATATCTATCCAATAGAAATTATTAATCATATTTAGATGGTAGACTACTGACTGGTTTATACACTTATACTCACTCATGTTCAATATTTGATCTATATAAATCTCTAGAGGAAGTAAATTAATGGTCCATAATTGTTATTGAACTGAGAGAATGTACAACTAGAGCATGATTTTCCTTACAAGGAGAAGCCAGTGGAGGGGGGGGGGGTAAATATGACATCCCAAGATTTTATAAAATATATTTCTAAGTTAAATTTAATGTTTTTGATATTTTGTGTTATGAACATCACTATTTTAATATTTCATGACACATAACATTGAGTTTTTCTTGTGTGACATGCATCGTTGAGTATGAACAAAACATGTCAAACTATTAAAATATTATTATTTAAAATGATAGTTTTCTGATAGCCATTGGAATGGAGGGTATGAATATTATTTACTAAAATTGGAAAATATATTATTTATAAATGTATAAAAAATGAATTCTTGGGTGACTAATTAATTAAAAATAAAAATAATAACTATTTGAATATAAAGGAAATTTGTTTTGGAATTTTTTTTTATGAAAACAAAAATGTTTTACATCATTAAATTAAAAAAAACTTTTGGTGAATCTTTCATCCTAAAATATATAAAGTATATTATATATTAATAATTAATCATTCAAATTATGTTTTTTCGAGAAAATATATAATAATAAGTATAATTTTATGCTTAAAAACTGTTTTTTAAAATTTTTGTTGACCATCTTTGTCGATATTTTAAAACTAATTTTTTACACATTTATAATTTTAATTGAAAAAATAAAGTTCAATTTTCAAATAAGTTTTTAAAAGTTAAATTAGACTGAATTTTTTAGAATTTCCTAAAAAGAATTTTTTTCTTGAATAGTGAAAAATAATAAATTTTAATTGAAAACTTACTTTTTATTTAAATAACTTTTAATGATAAATTATAAGTTAATTTTTTTCAATTAAAATAAAATAATTTATATATATTAATATAATTTAGTTTATTTAAATAATTTGTATTTTAAAATTTAACATAAAAATCTATTAAAGATTTGAACATTTTCATTGAAAATCCGCTTTCTCTTCACATCAGAAAGATTAAGTTTTTATTAAAATTTTCCAAAAATATGAATTAAATTCTGAAAAATTGATTCCATTATTGGAATAAAAATAATATATTATCTAATAAGGTAATATTAATTTTTGATTATAATGAATAGTAAATGTAGTGAAAAATATTTACCATGGTTATGGTAAAAATGGGTTCATCCAGAGTTATGTAACGGCCCACACCTCTCCGGTCCATTCCTTTGTGAAAATGTGGTACTAGAGGTGTTCTGGGAACTCAAAGTGACTTGGGGGTGCGTTTGGGTGGACTTTTGAAGAAAGTGAATGGGTAATATCTTTCGCATGGTTGGCGCACGGTTTTCCTAAACCGTGCGGCTAAACTGTGCAAGGCTGGTCTTGAGGGCAGTGGATAATGCACGGTTAGCACACAGTTTGCCTAATCGTGCAGACTAACCATGTAAGGAGGGGTTGTAGAGGTAGAAGCTAACACACGGTTAGTGCACAGTTTGTTAAACTGTGCAAACTAACCCTACATGCACTTAAAGTTAGATCCTAAAATTGTGGATCAAACTCGTTTTCCTTTAATCACCTTGTTTAATCCCTTAAGAAGCCATAACTCGGTATTACCCTTCCTTAGAGGTGGAAGAACCTCTCCCAAGAATTTTAGAGGTGATCTGAGGCTTCTCTTCGTGAATCAAATCCAATTTCTCAAGGTAAGTGATCCTTTTTGTTTGGTTTCCTAGATCTACCTAGATCTACTCCTCCTTGTCTCTCTGGATGTTATATCTATCCCCGTTATGGGTAGATATATGTGTGTGTATGCTGTTTGTGATGATCTATGGTATTGACTGTGTTAGGATAGGAGATATAGGGATGATCCTTGGTGAATCAACCCGGTCTCCATGGGCATTCTTCGACTACTGTGGGTTTCCTCGAAAACCTTTTTGGTAGGGGATTCGTGGCTTCTCTAATTGTTTATGTGAAATCGTAGAGTTAACATGATTTAGCCCTTTGGATCACAATGGAATTGACCTAATTAAATAATTGAACTGGATTAAAATAATTGGTTTTATCTCTTGTTGTTGTTGCTTTGTACCGTGATAACGGTTTGCCTCATGTTTTTCTAGATTGAGTGATAACTATGCTTACTTTGTTCAGCTGTTCATTCTTGAGGGAAATCAATAAAGAATGTAAAGCTAGAATTAATTGATAATCAATTGTCTAAAGATAATGAGGCATGTAAATGAATCCGGTTTTTTCCGTTGTTGTCGTTGTTCTAATTTGATGTTAACCAAATTGTAATAGTAAGCATGTTAATTTTTTTGATAGCTTACTGAATAAGTTTACCATAATTGGAACCAATGAATTGAATATATTAATTCAAGTGGGATTAAATAACTGGTTGGTTGATAAAATATAATGCCTGGTTAGTTTCTTAGTTACCCTCTTGTTCGTAAGGCCGAGTGCCTTGTAATTTAGAGCCATGAGTGCTCATTACGTATGAAGGCTCGATGCCTTGTTAATGGTCCAAGAGCCCATTTGATGTGATGTTTGATTTCCTACTGCTTGTGCTGTGATGTTACCCTGGAGGGGTGTTGTGGTATGTGGAGGTAGGGAGGCCATGTGGTTGTGGTAGCAGATGACTCCTAAAGTGGCGAGATTCATTGGTTTATGAATGTGGGTGTCAGGGAGGACACAAGAGATGATGGAATGGGATGGATGTGTTTGCTGGATGCGTGGGGATGTTGATGGAATGTTTATCTGCTTTAATTTCCCCCAATACTCAAGGTATCTGGTCTTGCATACCCTGCTTCCGAAGGAGGTGAAGACGTGTGGGGTATGCCACGTGATTTCTATGTCTAGCTTCATGAGGGAGGATGGGTCTACGATTGCTGTAGGCAGCAAAGACTCGATGGGTAGTACATCTACTCACTGTGTTGAGCCCCGTTGTGTTTAGTAGAATAGGTTTGTTTTTAGACATCCTGGGAATATGGGAAAGTAATTCCTGTAATGAAAGATTGATTAAATGGTGATGATCCACAGGGATGGAGATGCTAGAATTTAAAGGTGATGTTGAATATTTAATGGAAAAATTGTTTTTGAATGTGATGCCAATGAAGTTTAATGTGGTTGTGTTCATGGTTAATTAATGTGCAATGAATTAATTAATGTAAAGTGGAACTGATGAAAAAGGGTATGAAGTAACCCACTGAATTTTATTAATTGGTTGTGTGCTTATAGGATACCTAGTCTTAGAAATAGCATCCCGGAGTCTGAGAGACATTAGCTGCAGTTGAGACTAAGACTAGGTTATGCCCATTCTCTGGTTCTAAGTAATATATTCAGTACGTTTTGTGTTTCTATATGATACTCCACCCTGTCAGTAAGGGAAACTGGCACGCCGGAGATTCTGAGCCCTGGGGGGGTGTTTTCCCCAACACTCCGATGGGAGGGTGAATGGCTAACTACCCCCTTTGACCCTGCTCTCTTCTCGTGGTAGATACTAGTGCCATTGGGCAGAGTGGTTAGTTTCCCCCATATATGTGTGTAGATGGCTATAATAGCTTGTGGTTATTCACACACATACATTCTGGATATAGTATCCCATTGACTACTATAGGTGTAACATGTATAGGCTATGATGGGTTGAGGATCCTTACTCAGTGTATGGGCTATAATTGCTTGAGGTATAATACCCAACGTATGATACACGTTATGCGAACTATGGTGGCTCTCGGAAACTACCTGGTTACTTTTGGTTGTGAGGATGGTTTGCAGCTTCGCCCAGGTGTCTGCGGGCACGCCTTTGTGGTGTATGTGGTGTAGATTGTGGAACTTAGCCTAGATGTATACGGGAAAGCCGTTGGAGAGAGAAGCACATGACGTATGTCGTTGGGGGAAAAGTGGAAAACCTGTGGGGAAGTAGTAGCGGGGTACCCTTGATATCCTTTTCTATATGATATATTCTTTTATGCGTTACTTAGTAAGAGTATCCATGGTAAGGTTGGGAACATAGTATACATGCTTAGGGGACGAGTTAGTTTCATTGTTGTTCACTGTGATTTAGCATACTTTCTTTACTTTTTCATGAGAGGCTTCGAGGAGGATCCTACTGAGTATACTGTTATACTCACCCTACACATATATAAACTATTTTTCAGGTCACATGGAGCAGGTTGGAGATCAAGCTAGTTACTAATAGCTTGTGGTTGGAGGAGCTGTTCGGACTTGCAGTCCCTAGCTTTTTTACTTTATTTTGGGTAATTGTATTTTTCCCTTTTAGTTGTAGTAATTTTGCATGACATTTCATATATCTACATGGGTTTCATTTATATTTCAGTTCTGAGTTGGAGTTTGTTGGTATCTATCTTATCTCTCTCTTCCGCATGTGTTCTCTTAGAGGGTAATACCTCCCATCTGTGTGTTTATTATACACTCGGTGCTAGTCGCCAACCCGAGGCCTACTGGAGGTGGGGCTCGGTGGTTATTATCTCCCTTTTCACATTTCCGGCCCAGGAGGGGTACACTTTGTGGAGAGGGGGTCATGGCAGAGTGGTATCAGTGGTCTGGTTGAGGGATAGGATGGAGTTTGGAGTTAGGAAAATGTGAGGTTGCATGGGTTGGTAGGGCAACGATGTTATTCATGTTTAGCAAGTTCGGTAAAAACTGGAAACTTGCTAGGACATAGGCGTTTAGGGCCCCCTATTATCTGATGTACCGACCTTTAAGTTTACCACGGCTACTAAACAAGGTGATACTAGTTGCAGGGTAGAGACCTAGAAAAGGATCATGCAATATTCTTCTTTGTGCCTGTGTGTGAATGGGTAGACCTTGGGATAGGTTAACCTAAAATGAATGAAATAAAACAATTAATTAATTAATGATGAGTCTTCCATATTCCAGGATTAGGAGCTCTAAGTGTTTGTTATTTTGCAGGTAGGGCTCCAGGTCGACGTCCTCATCAGTTTTGGGTAGAAGATGTCTAGTGGGATGATCCATTTGGTCGCCGCAGGGTAGAGGTTGACGAAGACGACACTTGGAGGAAGAAACTCTGAGAGTTTCAGCGTCGGAGTCTACAGAAGTATGTTGGATCCATTTCAGATACATTCACACAAGACAGGTTAGAGGAGGTCAAGATAGGATTTATTTTGATCTGTGCTCTGAAGGAGCACTGAGTGTCCTTAGCTATGATGATGCTGCGTGGAGTAGCAAGTCAGTGGTGGTTCTTATTCCTCGGGGATCGTGAGGAGTCAGCGATCAAATGGGAGGTGTTTCGAGACAAATTTAGAGTCGAGTTCCTTTCCTCGACTGTAAAGGTGTCCAGTCACCAGGATCTTCTTACCCTTTGACAGGGGAGCTCCAGTGTTCGTGATTTTGGAATCCATTTCAGGAACCTTTTAGGATATTCTTCGGACCTGTTTCAAGATGAGGAGGTCGGGGCAAGGCATTTCGAGGAGGCTTTGCGTCCCGAGATCCTGCTTTAGGTCACCCCATTTATGCTGAATACATATATTGAGGTGTTGTCGAGGAAAGAGGTTGTTGAGAGGAATTTGGCCAGGACCAGATCATCATGAGAAGGGGATCATCATGATCCCTCATGAAGAAAGGATATGGTCCGGGGTTCCCGGATTTCAGGGCAGAAGAGTTTCCATTCAGCCTGGGGTAGGTCCTAGCCCTTCACATATTGCTTCTCTAGAGACAACAACTCTCAGTCCTATTCCAAGGGATCAGGTGCTTGTTTTCTTGTGGTGTTCGTGGCCATCAGTAGCGGGAGTTCCCAACCTTTCAGAGCAGTCATCGTGCAATAGGCACTACGGTCAAGGTTCCTCCGTTGCGGCAGTTTTCGCTGAGGCAGTAGAAACCAGTTGCACCAGATTTAGATCAACAGGGGGGAGATGGGGTAGGCAGAGGATGGCTCCATGATTCTCCCCATCCTTAGAGAGCATAGCGCGACCGTGTTGGTGGTCTTCATCAGGGTCAGAGAGGCATTGGAGGAGGTCGTGGTCAGCTTCATGCCCTAGCATTACTAGCACCAGGTGACCCTGATGTCGTTCGAGGTACCCTTCGCCCATTTTCTACGTTGGACTATGCCTTTTTTGATTTAGGAGTGACACACTCCTTCATATCACCTACCCTTGTCCATGCTTTGGGACTTGAGGTAGAGAGGCTTCCAGTGCCCTTGGCATTGACTACGCCAGTTGGAGGTCGAGCTGACTTGTTTGAAATATGTTGAGACTGTGAGCTAGTGTTGGGGTAAAACCAATCTTGGGGAGATTTACTATGTTTACGGATACAACCATATGATGTCATCCTCGGCATGGATTGGTTGTATTTGGTGCAGGCTATCACGGATTTCTTCAAGATGAAGGTCATCTTCATCACTGCTGATGTAGAGCAGGTGGTGTTTGTTAGTGAGCAAGATCTTCGGATGGGTCATAGACATGTTCCATCCTTATCGTCCATGGCGGCTGAGATGATGCTGAGTTCTTCAAAGGATCGGAAGTTGGCATTTCCTAGGGTCGTAGAGGAGTACCCTGATGTGTTTCCAGAATAGGTTGTAGCATTACCCCCTCGATGAGAGATCGATTTTGGGATTGAGCTACAGCCATGAGCGTCTCCTATTTCTATGTCTCCATATAGTATGGCCCCTTCGGAGTTACGAGAGATTCGTATACAGCTTGATGTTCTGTTGTAGTGCAGTTTTGTTCAACCAAGTGTGTCCCCATGGGGAGCACCAGTTCTGTTCGTAAATAAGGCTGATGGCAGTTTGCGGTTGTGTATCGATTATCGTCACTTAAACAAAGTGACAATAAAAAAACGCTATCCTATTCTGTAGATTTATGATTTATTCAATCAACTAATGGGTGCATGTTGGTTCTCAAAGATCGACATATGGCCAGGATATCATCAGATTCATGTGAAGGATGAGGATATTTCGACGACTACTTTCAATTGTCGTCGTGGCCATTATGAGTTCATTGTAATGCCGTTCGGCATGACGAATTCTACAGCTGTGTTCATGGTATTGATGAATGCTGTGTCTCGTGAGTTCCTAGACAAGTTCGTGGTAGTCTTCATCGACCACATCCTTGTGTACTCCATATCTGAAGTGGAGCATGCAGAGCATCTACGATCCATTTTGGGAGTTCTTCGTCAGCATCAGCTATTCGGGAAAGTTGTCGAAGTGTGAGATTTGGGCTCGATAAGTCCATTTCTTGGGGCATGTTGTGTCCCAACAGGGAGTATATGTGGATCCATCGAAGACAGAATCTATTGTGTCTTGGGAAGCCCCCAAGAAAGTTTGAAAGGTGCGAAGTTTCCATGGTCTCGCAGGCTACTACAGGATGTTCGTGGACAATTTCTCACAGGTTGCAACTCCTATGACATCTTTGATAAAGAACGATCATCCATTCATATGGACTGATCAGAGTCAAGTAGCATTCGAGTATCTAAATGAGAAGCTAGTAAGTGATCTAGTCCTTTGTCTTCTAGCTGAAAGAGTTCAGTTTGATGTTTTCTACGATGCTTCACATCTGGGATTAGGCTGTGTTCTTATGCAGCAGTGGTCAGTTGTTTCTTATGGGTATCGGCAGTTACGTCCCCATGAACGCAACTATGCCACCCATGATCTCGATTTGGCAGCCGTGGTGTTTTCTCTGATGTTTTGGAGACATTACCTCATTGGTGATCATTTTGTGGTTTTCACCGATCATTTGAGTTTGAGGTATGTTTTCTACTAGCGTTACTTGAACTTACGATAGCATTGGTGGATGGAGTTATTGCAGGAATACGACTTTGAAATATCATATACACCTGGAAAGGGGAATGTTGTAGCTGATGCGCTGAGCCGAAAGTCACGTAGTGATGTCGTGCGTGAATCTAGTGATTCATGTAGAGTAATGGAAGAACATTCAGCATTTCATCTTGATATGGGAGAAGTCGGAGGTAGAGGTTGTCTTTTTCAGATAACGGTACAGTCATCCCTGGTGCAGAAAGTGGAAGAGTCCCAGTTGGGGGATCATGTGGTGGAGGTTTGGAGAGACCGAGACGTTTTTGGAGAGGCCCCTGATGGTTGGTTTGAGGATGAAAAACACAAAGTGTTGTATCATGGAAGGATTTTTGTTCCCTTGTTGATGTGCGAGATGGTTCTTAGAGAGTTCCACAGTTCGCCTTTAGCAGTACATCCTTGTGTGACAAAGATGTACCGATCCTTGAGGAGTCATTTTTGGTGGCCCGAGCTGAAGCGTGCAGTTTTGGAGTTTGTGTCTCGATGTTTAGTTTGCCAGAAGGTGAAGCCTGAACACCATGTTCCTGGTGGTCTTCTCCAGCCATAAGATATTCCTCGGTGGAAGTGGGAGGACATCACAATGGACATTATTACAGGTTTACCTCGTGGTCCGAGAGGACATGATGCTATTTGGGTGGTAGTGCATCGTTTAACAAAATCGGCCCACTTCATAGCGATCAAGGAGTTGAGCTCATTGGATGTTTTGTCGAGGTAGTATATGGAGGAGGTAGTGAGACTTCATGGAGTCCAATGGATGATCATTTCTGATCGAGATCCTCATTTTACCTCTAGGGTGTGGAGAGCTCTCTAGCATGCTTTTGGTTCTCAACTATGCCTTAGCACTGCTTTTCATCCTCAAATGGATTGTCAGACAAAGAGAACCCTCAAAACTCTTTAAGACATGATACACTCTTGTGTTCTTGACTTTGGAGGTTCATGGATGAGGCACTTACACTAGGTATAGTTTTCTTACAATAATAGTTTCAACTCCACCATCGGTATGGGGCCGTTTGAAGCCTTGTATGGCCAGATTTTCCGTTCTCTATTGTTCTGGGCTGGGGTCGGAGAGTTGGAAATTCTCGGACCAGAACTAGTGCAGAATACAACAGAGATGGTTCAGGTGATTCGTGAGAGAATGAAGTCAGCACAAGATCGTCATAAATCCTATGCCATTCAAAGAAGACCCTTAGAGTTTAATGTTGGGGATCATGTGTTTTTGAAGGTGACTCCCTGTCGTGGGCAGCGAAGGTTTGGTCATGGGAGTAAGCTTTCTCCCTGCTTTGTTGGGCCTTTCGAGGTGTTAGCTGGTGTTGGAGATGTGGAATATCGAGTACCAGTTCCCCCTCAGATGAGTCGGATACATGATGTTTTCCATGTATCACAGTTAAGTCATTATCTTCATGAAGACTCCCACATCATCGACTGGGGAGAGATCGATGTTGATTATGATGCCACATTTGAAGAGAAACCTGTGGAGATCCAAGACCACAAAGAGAAGGTGTTTCAAGGGTGTTCCATCCCCTTAGTTCGTGTCTTGTGGCGACACGGTGGCATGGAGGAGAGTACATGGGAACGTGAGTCACATATACGTTCTCAGTACCTAGGGTTGTTTAATGTTTAACTCTTCCATGTAATGATGATTTCTTATGTGGTTATGAAACCTTCATGTTTATGAGATGTCTCCATTTGTTGCTTTGGTGGCTTTCTCTCTTTTGAGAGGTATCTCGGTGGGTGGTTGTTTAGACCCTGTTTCGTTTTCTCTTTAGGTGGTTTTTGGATTCTTGGGGATGAGAATGTTTTGAGAGGTATTTGATGTAATGGCATGGACCTCTCCAGTCCATTCGTTTGTGAAAATGTGGTACTATAGGTGTTCCAGGAAGTCAATGTGACTTGGGGGTGCGTTTGGGTGGACTTTTGAGGAAAGTTAAAGGGTAATAGCTTTCACACAGTTAGCGCACGGTTTGCCTAAACCGTATAGCCAAACCATGCAAGGCTGGTCCTGAGGGCAGTGGCTAATGCCCGGTTAGCACAGGGTTTTCCAAACCGTGCAAACTAACAGTGTGAGGAGGGGTTTTTGAGGCAAAAGCTAACGCATAGTTAGCGCACAGTTTGTTAAACCGTGCGAACTAACCGTGCATGCACTTAATGTTAGATCCTAAAATTGTGGATGTAAATTGTTTTGCCTTTAATCACCTCGTTTAAGTCCCTAAGTAGACATAACTCGGTATTACCCTTCCGTGGAGGTGGAAGAACCTATCCCAAGCGTTTTGGTGGTGATCCAGAGGCTTCTCTTCGCGAATTGAAGCTGGTTTCTCGAGGTAAGTGATCCTTTTTGTTTGGTTTCACAGATCTACCTAGATCTACTCCCCCTTTTCTCTCATTTTCTTAGATCTATGCCAATTACGGGTAAATCTATTTGTGTGGATGATGTTTTTGATGATCTTTGTTCTTGGTTGTGTTAGGAGTGGAGATATAGGGAGAATCCTGGGTGAATTATCCCTGTCTCCTAGGGTGTTCTTCGACCGTTGTGGGTTTCCTCGAAAACCTTTGAGGTTGGGGATTCTTGGATTATCTAATTGTTTTTGTGCAATCCTAGAGTTAGCATGATTTATCCCTTTGGATCAAAAGTGAATTGACCTAATTAAATACTTGAACCAAATTAAAAGAATTGGTTAGATCACTTGTTGTTACTGCTTTGTACTGTGATAACGGTTTGCCTCTTGTTTTTCTAGATAGAGTGATATCTATGATTTATTTTTTCAGTTATTCATTCTTAATGGATATTGATAAAGAACGTTAAGCCAGAATTAATTGGTAATCAATTGGATAAAGATAATGAGGCATGTAAATGAATCGGGTTGTTGCTATTGTTGTAGTTGTTCTAATTTGATGTTAATGAAATTGGCATAGTAAGCAAGTTAAATCTTTTGTGATAGCTTACTGATTAGGTTTCCTAGAATTGGAACCTACAAATTGAATCTGTTAATTCAATAGGGATTAAAGAACTGGTTTGTTGATAGAAGATAATGCCTGGTAGGGTTCTTAGTTACCCTGTTTTTCATAAGGTCAAGTGGATTGTGCTTCAGAGACATGAGTTCTCATTATGTATAAAGGCTAGATGCCTTGTTAAAGGGCCAAGAGCCCATTTGATGTGATGTTTTATTTCCTGCTTCTTGTGATGTGATGTTAACCTAGAGGGGTGTTGTGGTATGTGGAGTTAGGGAGGCCATGTGGTTGTGGCAGCGGATGATGCCCTGAGTGTCGAGATGCATTGGTTTATGCATGTGGATGTTAGGAAGGACACATGTGATGATGGAATGGGACGGATGTGTTTGTTGGATGCATGGTGACTTTGATTGAATGTTTATCTTCTTGAATTTTCCCCACTGCTCAAGGAATCTGGTCTTGCTTACCCTTCTTCCGAAGGAGACGAAGACCCATGGGGTATGCCACGTGATTTCCCTGTGTAGCTTCTCGAGGGAGGATGGGTCTACACTCTTGATATAGGCGGTAAAGACTCGATGAGTAGTACATATACTCACCGTGTTGAGCCCCCCTATTTTTAGTAGTATAGGTTGATTTTCTAGATTTTCTGGGAATATGGGAAAGTAATTTTTGTAATGAAAGATTGATTAAATGGTGATGATCCACAGGGATAGAGATGCTGAAATTTAAAGGTGATGTTGAATCTTTAAAGGAACAGTTGTTTTTGAATGTGATGCCAATGAAGTTTAATGTGGTTGTGTTAATGGTTAATTAATGTGAAAGGAATTAATTAACGTAAAGTGGAACTGATGAAAAAGGGAATTAAGTAAACTAATGGAGTTCTTTAATTGGTTGTGTGCTTATAGGATACCTAGTCTTAGAAATAGCAGCCTGGAGTCCGAGAGACGTTAGCAGTAGTTGAGACTATGACTAGGTTATGCCCATAGTGTGGTTGTGAGTTATATATTCTATAATTTTTGTGATTCTATACACTACTCCACCCTGTCAGTAAGGGAAACTGGCACCCCAGGGATTCTGAGCCCTGGGGGGTGTTTTCCCCAACATTCCGATGGGAGGGTGAATGGCTGACTACCCCCTTTGACCATTCTCTCTTCTCTTGGTAGATACTAGTGCCATTGGGCATAATGGTTAGTTTCCCCCATATATGTGTGTAGAGGGATGTAATGGCTTATGGTTATTCACACACATATATTCTGGATATATTATCCCATGGACTACTATAGGTGTAACATGTATAGGATATGATGGATTAAGGATCCTTACACTGTGTATGGGATGTAATAGCTTGAGGTATAATACCCGACGTATGATACACGTTATGCGAGCTATGGTGGCTCCCGGAAACTACCTGGTTACTTTTGGTTGTGAGGATGGCGTGAAGATTCGCCTAGGTGTATGCTTACAAGCCTTTGTGGTGCATGTGGTGTAGATTGTGGATCTTAGCCCAGGTGTATATGGGCAAGCCTTTGGAGAGAGATTCACATGACATATGTCATTGGGGCCCAACGGAAAACCAGTGGGGAAGTAGTAGTGGGGTACCTTTGATATCCTTTTATATATGATATATTCCTTTATGCATTACTTGGTGAGAGTAGCCATGGTGAGGTTGGGAACACAGTATACCAGCATAGAGGATGAGTTAGTTTCACTTTTTTTCACTGTGATTTAGCATTCTTTCTTTACTTTTTCATGAGTGGCATCAGGGAGGATCCTACTGAGTATACTTTTATACTCACCCTATGCATATATAAACTATTTTTAGGTCACTTGAAGCAGGTTGGAGATCATGCTGGTTACTACTAGCTTGTGGTTGGAGGAGATGTTCGGGGTTGCGGTCCCTGCCATTTTAATTTATTTTGGGTACTTGTAGTTTTACCTTTCAGTTTTAGTACTTTTTCATGACATTTCGTATATGTACATGGGCTTCTTTTTTATTTCAGTTCTGAGTTGGAGTTGGTTGGTATCTATCTTATCTCTCTATTCTGCATGTGTTCTCTTAGAGGGTAATGCCTCCTGTTTGTGTGTTTATTATACCCTCAGTGCTAGTCACCAACCTAGGGACTACTAGAGGCAGGACTCGGGGGTCATTATCTCCCTTTTCACATTGCCATCCCAGGAGGGGCACACTTTGTGGGGAGGGTGTCGTGAAAAGTTAAAATAAAATGCTAAATTTTAAAATTGTCTATAAAATTTATAAAATTAATTCTATAGAAATAATTAGACCCTATATTAACTACGTCTATAAAATTCAAAATTTTCTCATTTTTATTGGAAAAACATGGGTACACCTTTTTCTATTCAAAAAATTCATTTGTCGCACTCAGATCACTTATAAAAGGTCACTCCCTCCTCTCCTCTTCACAACATGAAACCAATTTTGTTCACCCAATACGTAAACAAATAAATTACCAAATATTATACTATATTAAATAATTTTAACTTAAATCGTACCATGAAAGGTTTTTGGTGCAAGCTAGAGGAGGATACCTAAAGAAGAGATAATGTTATTCAACCAGTGCTTTTATTTTATTTCTTCATCCACCCACATAAATTATTATTATAAAAATGATGATATTATAACCTCAGAATAATATCTACACTAATAAATTTTTATGTTACTTTCATGACCTATAACCATCACCACTTCAATCAAATGGGTTATGATGTCATTATTCATTTTAATGGAAGACTACCTTCTCACGAACAATTACAATTGATTTCTTCCATTACCACCTCTCACGATTGGGTATGATGATGGACATAATGTATATATATGAGTCTTATAAAATTATTACAATTATGGACTCATTATTTCATATTTAAAATTTCTTAATTTCCATTTAGTGGGTGATATGAAAATGTTGCTTGCGTGTATGATGATCTATTGTCTCCTAAAGAGATGTGATTCATTATCACTACATTTTTCATCAAAGTGAATAAGGGAAATATTAATGAATATATTTGATATAGAAAACATAATTTTTATATTAATGAAATATTTATCATTTTTAAATATAATATTTTATTTTCCATATTAACATTTCACAAACTGAAAGATAATAATGCCATTTATGTACATGTGGACAACAACCTTCCTGAAGTAATGTAACTATATATTTTCATCACCAAACCAAATAGATTTTATGTATAAGAGTATTTTTAGATAAATATTGTTATTTATGATGTAATTATCATTCTGGGATGATAAAATATTACATACCTCATGTCCATAATGATCATTGAGAAATGGAAACATTACTCATGTGTACATATGACTGACTATCTCCAAGATCATAATGTGCTTAGTCTCCCAAAATATATTTAATGATATGTATTAAAAATATAATTGATTTATAAATATGATAATTATTTCATTATTTTTATTTTGGATAATATGGAACCTTGATCAATGTATGAGTACTGAAAATAACAAATCAGAATCATATACGACAAAAAAGAGGTTGTTACATAAAATGTGATTTTAACAAGGATTGTGTAATAAACCGGTGAGAAATGGTAATATTTTAATAATATATGATATAATATATAAAATTATGTTTATGTTATATATTAATAGTGAACTTATATTAATTATATAGGATGTTTGGACATGTATGAAGGAAGTTGAGACTTGTGGTAATTGGCCTATAGTATTTCTTTAAGTTATAGAAGACATATTAAAATACATAAGTCATTTATTCTGTATGATGGATATACACCTCTTTGACATGTTGTGTCTGGAATATCTTTATTTTCATTATATTAAATGTTTTATCTTATGATATTCATTATTTGGATTCATTTTTAAATGATTACAAATTTACTAAGGTATTTCTCTCTTATTTTTTACTTCTTTGGGACACCTTCCATATTCACCACCTATTTCATTTATGTGGTGTATATACATCCTATGAATGCATTTTATTATTATTGTTCTGATAACTATGTCCTAAGTGGTTTTTTTCTGAATTTATCTTATTTGGGACATAAGTTATTTTATTCACCTATCTTATTTTATGTGGTGTATATAATACCACTTTGACATGTTATATCATGAATTTACATCTTTTAATTATATTATTAATTTAATATAAAGTTATTATTTCATGGGTATTATGATAAAATGTTTCCAATTTAGAATGTTTTTTAAATTACAATCTCAATGTTTATCGACATTGTCTATGATTATGCATCCAAGGATAAAATTATATCATCTGTTATTAAAAAAATCAGGAATATTATTATTCTTTTTTATTAATTATATTTAAATGTGATATTACCTTTTTCATAGTATTTTGTACTAAAAATAATTGAGAAACTTATTTTAAGAAAAATCATCATTATTTCTCTCTTGAGTCGAAAATAGTTTTTCTTCCAAAACCATGTTTTCTCTAAAAAATTTTAAAAAATGTTTACAACATTATTCAAATGATTTATAATAATATTCATACCCATGATTTAAATTTTAAATTTTTTAATGGAATCTTCATGTCAATTTCCAAAGAATTCCCATTTTTATTTTTCCGAAAAAGCGAGTAGATTTATTTATTATGTAAAACATGAACACAATTTTCTATCATCATGAAAGTTATTTTCTCTTGAGATTCATTTATATGTTTTCAGGGTTATTTTTAAGGAAAATAGCTTTCAAAATGTTTTTGGAATCCTTTAATTTTAAAAATATTCTGTATAAATTGAATTAATTTTAGTCAAGAAAAATTCCAAAAATATTTTAAAATGATTGTCCATATAAGATGAGATATTTTGTTGTATGTTATTTATAACATGTATATTAACCAAGGATACTATTCTCATTCATTAAAAGAATGGTTTATGATGATAATGTTTTTATGATACCCATTTCGCATCCTATTGTTATACTATTACAAAGATCTTATGAAATCATCTTCATTTTCTATAGGTAATTCTATGATTAAAAGATTAAATGATTATGAAACATATATCTTTTTCATATTTTTTTATATGATTGAATATTTATAAAACCCATTTCTTTTAATTTTTTATGGAGTGATGAAATTTTTATGGTCCTACAGAATACATTGGCATATTTTTCATTTCATTATATGTGGGACCTATATAAATTTATAATGAATTGAGAAATTAGTGATAACTAATTAGTAAATATATTATGTGTGAACTGGATTACATGTTCAAATTTCTTTCCATAATCTAAATTAAATGTTCACATTGTTGTACTTAAACCAGATTATGTGTTATCATTGTTATTTATAAACCAAATTATTTTATCACAGTGTTATGTATAGTCCTATAATTCATGTACTTGTTGTTATGTTTAGACCTAGTTAAATGTTCATAAGTTTTTATGAGGATATTATTTTAGGTCAATAACATAATTAATGTACTTTTATGGATTTATACATTCTCATAATGTTGTAATCTATTGTCTATTCAAAGAATAAATGTCTTATGGCAATGTAATGTTGTCATGGATAATGTTTTTTGATTAAATATATTAATCATGTTGTATGAAATTCTAAGACATATGAAATGTCTCGTGGTTATCCTCTATGGTATATAGGGTATGGTTTTCAAATCATATTCCCATATTCTCATACCTTTATTCTCATATTATGTGGATATATCCCTTACTTACACATACCGAGCACCTGATATCACCCATTCATATTTCCCCCACACTATAGCTTGTGAAGAAATTTTTTATATATGGTATTCCTACAATGAGTAATAAATTGGAAGAATAGTTCCAGTGACATTAGAGATATATTACTAGATTAGAATATAGCATTATTAGTCTCCATAGTCATTAAACTCTTATAATCCTTAGGTGTTTTTTATGTATCATAATGAATATTTTTCCAAAAAGTTGTAATATCTCTGAATTAGAAGCCTGGGTTTCTATAGTTGTAGTGCACATACCAATATAGATTCAATATACTTTATTATCTTATGTAGAACTTGAAAAATCTTTATGGTTTTATAAATATTCATTATAAATTATTATAGAATCTCAAGAGAGTATATTGGAGGACACTATTGTCGTTTATTGATAACTAACATGGAATATAGTTAATAATCTTAATTAATATTTAGGGTATATAATTTATAAAAAATTGAAGTTGCTTTAATTATAGTTAATTAACACAATATTTCATTATATGAAACACATTCTAATAATTCTATCCTACCTATATATAAAATGTTAAAATTCCTTTTTTACTACATTATATTTATAAAACATAAATTTCATGTAATCCAACTTTTTTTTCATCTTGATATGACTAGGTTACTCACTAAATTAGCTTCCATAGTGACCCTATGAACTTGTTGTAGAATGTGTAGTTATCACTATAATTTTTCCTCTATCATTTACTATGGTAACCCATGGGTAATTATAATATTTGAATGATTCTAGATCCCTTTATAAAGGAATATTAGTTTTTAAAGACACTAGAGACATAGTCAGTTGACAATTTAGGTAATTTATATGTTCATGAAAACGTTAAGGTTGTATGGATCACCTATGAATACTATTTATATAAAGAGTCAACATTTTATATTAAATTATTTTAAGTAGTTTTTTGGGATTTAATTATTAGTAAAATGGAGTAGTGTTTCATATTATCAGATATATGTTCTACACTAGTGTATTTTAAAAAATTTAGAGTGTATATTATAGGAATATAACCTTGAATTTTATAGGGATTAGGAAAATAATTTAATTATTCTAGAGTTTTTTTATAATAACACACACCCAAGTTTTTATTCATATAAATCAAATTAATGATTTTAATATAAGACTATATTAGTATCATTTGTGTTGGTTGGGAGTTGGATTTTTATTATTGCATGCGATACATTTTATATAAGAGATAAAAAATTAATTCCATTACTCTGATTGAAGTTAATAAAAAGTTAGAGTAGAAAAAAAATTATTTCAAAAAGAGATTATTAAAATTAAAATTTATTATGGCTGGCCATATATTTCAGTAATAGATACCTCATTTGGAACATTATAAATTAGGAATGTAGAAGAAGTTAACTCCTTGGATTATAAAAACCATTAATACAAAAGAACTTTTTCATGGTGTTTTTTATTGATTCCCTATCAATTTAATTTTTTCAAGTATCTATATTTATTATGTATATATCATATATTTTTTTGGTCATTAGCTATGAAAATGTGGATTTTGAGCTGGTTGATTTGTCCTTGGAAGGACCAGTGTTGACCATTGACTGGAATGAGAAAAAACTATGAAGGAAAAGTATACCATCATTCATTATGTTGTGGAAGAATATATTGGGTTAGGATGATACATCATAACAATAAGGGAACATGAGATCTTAGTGGGATGATTTTTTATTAGAGATTCTCAATGCCACATTTGAAGAATTGGAAGCCTGATAGTGGGATATGTATATTTACTGTCAATTTAATTTTGTTTTTTTAATTTTTAGTTTATACTTATAGGATAATTTTGGATGATATAGGTAGTTTTGGAAATATACGAAGGATTTTTTGGGAGAAACTGAGGTGTTTTTGTGTTACAATTACGCAATAGATGTCATGAATTTATTGGTAGGTTGCCACTTGGTATTTAATGACATAAAATTAAGTGAAGGGGAACCACTTTTTCCAACAATTATTGGCTATTGGGATACCCTCAGGTACCTAGTTTATTGAGAAATTATTTTTTATAATGAATTTTAGGAAATTATTATATCATAAATTTGATAAACAATATTTTTTCCTTCATTTTAGTTATGGAAAAATGTTGTTTTTTCATCTATTTGATTTTATGCACTCATCCAGTCCTAATAGAATTCTAAAAGCATAATATATTTATGATCAATTAGTTTAATTAGATTCAATTAATTAAGGATAATATAAATAATAATATTTCTTTAAATTGTCTTTGTTTCGATAGTTCATGCCTATAAAATTAAAATTTTATTCTAGTTTGATTATTTATTGAATTTTTAATGATTTATCAAGATTTTGAATTCTATTTATTGTGATATTCATTAAGTTATCATTTCTTATGTCAAAATAATATTCTATTATGATCTAATCTATGATTCATATGAATATATACCTATGTGAGGAATTATAAATAGAAATAAAAAAAAATTAAATTACCATATAATGTGTCTAATTATTAATTAAATTTAATATATAATTTTTTATTATTATATTGATTATTTAACATCAGTTAAAATAATTTTATGGTATATTTATTATTGAGATACTTATTGAGGAATTAGGGTAAATTAGGAAATGTCTTAAATGATTTCCTTAAGGGATTTTAAAATGGGAAAAAGGGTATTTATATTTTATGTCATAATAAATTGTGTTTCAATATAAATTGTTATGTGTTTTAGTTATGTGAACTACTTTTCTAAAATATATTGTGTATATGATATGAGCATGAATTTTATCCATATGTTATTTTATATGTAATTCCACAAATATTATAGTCTCAAAATTATTTTAATGAGAGAAAATATTTTATTATAATACATTCCAACAATATTTTAGTTTTAGAGTATTATAGATTTTGTAAAAATAATTAAAAACCTAAAACATATCTTTTCCAACCATTTTATATTTTTCCACTATATATGAAACTACATAATCCAAAACAGGTCTTCAATAACTCTAAAAATTTCTCCCCAAAATACTCTTGTATAAAAATAATAAGTACTAATTTTATTCCTAACCCTAGGAAATGAAAACATATGAAATGTGTGGGCTTAGATGCTCAGTAAGGGTAAATATAAGGGATTACAACCAAATACCATAAGTTATAATTAAATAAAGATAAGAATATAATTATGAAACATATGAATGTTATTCAAAATAAATAATACATAATAAATCATGGTATAATGCATGATATATAATAAAAACATATATTTGAATTTATTTATATCAAGTGGTACAACAATAGTAACATTTCTTAGATTGATAAGACAATAATCCTAAATCATGTTATCAAAATAAAAAGTGTTGAATATCATATGAAAAAGCAGAAAACATGGAAGGAAACATAGCATAAAAATAAAGGAATCATAGAGTGGTGGTATAATAATTACCATAAGAATCCTTGAGAGAAAACTAAATATGCCCATGCGTTTGTGAACAAACCCATTATGTCCACAAATTAATGTGTGGGAAAACTCATTATGTGAACACCTTTATGAAAAAACACTTTATCTCCATGGATTTTCATTTTATGAGAACTCCAAATTTACCAATGCATTTAATGGGGTTACTGGACCCTACTCATCATCATCCATACATATGTATACACATTTAAATACATTATCATCATATCATAAGGAAACCAAGAAGAAAAATGGACATCATATCCCCTTAAAATGCAATAATATATGAAAAAAAATTATAATTTAGTAAATAAACATGATCAACATATGAAATATAAATTGGTATCCAATGATACTAAATAAAATTATACGTATAATTAATTCAATGATTCATGTGGTATTTAAAACTTTTAGATAAAGGTTATACAATTTAGTAAACAATTTCAAAAATCAATCATTATATGGAATCTAGATGGACACCCTTCAATAAAATAAATGAATAACACGGTATTCAAAATTGGAATTCATTGTAGGAAATGTTATTTATATTCATAAATAATGATTAGGAAAGAAAATAAAATGACTAATGACACATACAATAGAAAAAAACATTTCAAAAGTCATCAACATAAAACCTTATGGATATAAACTGTAAAATCCTAAACCTCATGGTGTTGTGTCCATATTTTAAATTTTATTTAAATACTTTAAAGATAGTTAATTAAATTTTCACTAGCTGTATGAGGAGGTTCGAGGATGTCATGGGGGTTAGGGTCACAAAAAAATGGATAATTAGTCCATCCTATACATGTTTCATAGTTGGTGGATGGTTAGTAGTAACCATACACCTAGGCTACGCTTACCAGGAAGAGGGGTTCCAAGTTTTAGAATCCAAGAAAAGGGGGAGTCCAGAATATGTGGTCTTGGATAGAGCCATCCCACACTGTTGGAACATATTTTTTCAAAGCGCATGGGATCCCCATGTAACCTTTCAATCTTCCCCCTCTTAGACAGAGGCTGGAAAATGGTCATCACACAATTTGGGAAACCAATTACCCCATTAAATGCGAATTTTAACCATTCTCCCCCATCAGGATTTATGATTGCTACCCAATTTTTATTCTCATTTCACCTCTAAAAACCCTAGTGATGATCCCAAAGGTCAAAATAATCCTAATGGTCAATATACTTTGATTCCAAGACATTTTGAGGGTATTTGGGTGTTGACCTAAGGTCCAAACGAGTCTAACACTCATCCTCCTATTTTCAAGAATAGGTCCTACCGATTTGTTCTTCTTCTTCTGATTCCCGAAAACCCTTTTTCAGAGGATATTAGGTTTGGTGGTCATAGCATACTTGAATCCATGTTAAAGGATAATGTTAAGTGAGAGTTCAATTTTGGGTATTGTGCTAGGTGGCATATAAATTATATCCCATATTCTTGATGTTTCATTTTTGTGTATGTGGGTGTGTTATGGTGACTTCTTACTCTGCATTTTATTCCTTTAGTATGTTTTGGTAAAATGGTTGGATAAATGATGAATTGAACCCCTCATTATCCCCTTTGAATACATTGAAGTTGACTATATAGGTTCTAGGGCCACCCATGCGGTGTGCCTTCATCACATGAATTAATTTGTAATTGAAAATATCAAATTTGTAATGATGAAAAAGATCCCATGATAGATATATTGACATGTGAGCTTTAATTATGAGATACAATAATGGAATTTGTATCTATTCATCATCAATGGTATAGGGGATTGTTTGCAATATTGTGAATGGTTTAAATGAATTAAATTGATTGTGATAAATTGATGATTGGTTGAAATTGTAATATGCTAATGAGTTAAGGCATGTAGTTAAATTGATGTGTTGATTGAATAGTAAATTGTGAATGTTATGTGTAATGATTTTATTTGTATTGTAATATGGTAAGGGTGTCAATGGTTACTAGAATCTTGTGAACATGGCTTGGTAATTATGTGGTATTGAGTAATGTTATAAGACCCTGGGTTGGGATGGACTGGAGCTCAAAACCCCACCACAAGAATGCATGGGTTAGGGAGTTGGAATGATTATATATGCCCCTAATGGATGAATTTAATGATTACCTGGACTAAGGATCCAGAATAAGTTTGATATTATTGGTTGAGACTACATTTAAATATGATCGATTGTATGAGGGATTAAATTTAATGTATAATGTTTTTCCCTAGTCAGATAAGGAAAATGATTTATTTCCATATGAATAGTGGTTGAACAGAATATTCCATTGTGTGATAATTGAATTACCAAACCCAAGGATTATATGTTGATAATGATTTAGTTAAATGATGATTAATTATTGGAATCTTTTTATACCTTGTTTAATTGTCATATAATTGTACATGTATACACTATTTTATTACTGTATATTTTATAGACATTATTGATGGTTGCCTATTAAGTTGTACTCACACCCTGATCGGGCCACCATTAGGTACCCAATAAAATTTCATGGCTATAGGTCCGGATAAGTGGAAAGACCCCATGATAGGGGTTGAGTTAGGCTGGGGATCTATATGTATGAAGATCTATATTTGAAGTTAGGACACAGTCTGGGAATTCAGTTGTTTTTCTTCCATTTATGATTTTGGTACACCTGGCACTGTATAACATGACATAGCATATTTACTATTTGGTTGGGGGCTTATAACATATTTTGATAAATTTTGGTATTTCGTGTTTATATCTTATTTGATATTGATTCAATTGTTTTTTATTTTATCTATATTTTATTTCACTAATAAAGAGATTATATTATCCACATATTTTCCTATAGACACTTGCTACAAGTCGGTGACCTCTGGTATATGGGGAGCAGTTCTTGAGGTCATGTAAAGACTCGACTCACAGAACCTATTTAGTGGCCTCTTGGTTAGGGTCCTTAAAAAGTGGTATATAAGCTATTATTTTTTATTGAATTACTATTTTGGAATTGTAGAAAAGATATTTAGATGTTCCAGGCCTTGGAAATGTGTTCATTCTTTGGGGTAGATAACCTATGTATGTGGGAAAACCCAAGTTCACATTGTTGGATTGTTTTTCTTGAAGAGGATTGTTATGGTTGAAGGATATTTCAGCATTGGGTGATGCACTCATTGTTTGATTTCATTATTTTATGATATTTATCTCATGGTCAAAATGGAATGAGTTCGTTCATTCATGTATCAGTTTAGGTGACTACGAATATATATGGGATGCTTCTTGGTAGGAAAGGATGAGGTGGATGTTTGGAACATGAAGGAAAAATGTGTATTCCATTTATTTGAAAACATTTTATGGAATTCATGTTTATTAAAAATAATTTGAAATTGGTAAATGGAATTAATATGAAATATTTTTTAAAGATTAATGCTTAATGAACAGTTATAAATAGGTTAAAATTTGGTTTTGGATATTTTCTAATATGACATGGTTTCAAAGTTATAAGGATTTATGTGTGATGCTTAAATGGTTCAAAAGGGTCTCTAATGAAAGGATGGTGACTATTTTAGTTTTTTTACTCCATGTTGACCATGACCCATAGTAGGGATGGATAAAGGTTGTGAAAGTGGGGTGATGATATCCTTGGGATGGAGAATGTGTAATGGATTTTTTATTCCTAGTGGAGTGATTTATATTATTAAATTTTTGGTGCTTTGTGTTATGTGTTCTGAGATGTATGTTTGGAATTTTTGGAAGATACCACCATAATGCAAGGTGACAATTGGGAGACAAAAGGATGTAAAAAAATGTTCCTCTAGAGGTAGAGTAAGGAAACCTAGTGATACAATGTAACATGGGGGAGGATAACTTCTATGAGAACATATTTCATTTTATAATGATGATGTAATGACAATGTGAGAAAGATAGACTATGTATATTTTAGCTAAATATGGTGTTTTAGATGTAACATACTTCAGATTTTTTAGGAGAGGGTGGGACTATTGTTGAAGGGTTCTAGAAAGAGTCCATTCAGAAAATTATTGATCAGCAAGAGACTCCTCCTGAGAAGAGAATAATGTTAGCAGATTACATGCTACGAGCTTAGGAGAATCACTATTGGTATGTTCTTTTTTAGACATAATTGGCTGACAGAATGATATAGAATGATTTTTAGGATATGTTTCTCAAAAATTTATATTTGTAAACCATAGGATAGAAGAAGGCTTTGATGTTTATGAGGTTGACCTATGGGTCTATGTCAGTGATGGATTATACTGGTTGCTTCACTAACATGCAGTGCTTGGTTCCAGCATTGGAAGTTGTTGAGGTAATTACAATAATATTTTTTCATGATGGGCTTAAATACAAGATCTAGTCATAGGTGTATACCTTTCATTTATAGAGGGTTTATAATGTCATAGATCATGCCCTTATTTAAGAAGGGAACCTCAAGGAGGCTTCTAGTAGTGGACATATGGTTCTAGTTGGGTGATCCAGTGGTGCAGATTATAATGGAAGGAAGTGTTTCTTTATGAGTTTACATTAGGGTGGTGGTGGTGAGAGTAATCTGAAACATGAACATTTCTCTTACAGTGGTGACTGAATTTTCATCTATCAATGAACATGGCTAGGGAACATGAATAAATAGTGTCCCTGACCACCAGTTTATCATCAAGCATGTGGAAGGATGTGACATGTGCACAGGTTCTACATGAATACTCATGTGTGGGAATATGGTTAGTTACCCTATATTAGATAGAAAATTGGATCTCTACCAGCCATACATGCCAGGGTGATTGATATGGTACACTATGATTATATTTTTCAAACTAGAATTGTAGTGAAGAACTAGGAACTAAATCCTATGCTTAGGGTAGAGGGGTAGGACAGATTCACACATTTTAGTATAAACCTATAGGTGGTGAGGATGGGTCATTGATAGTTCGAGGTATGATTCTTGTAGATTACACCATTCCAAGCACTTTTTTGTATTAGGTGCGTCATATTATTTTATCTCTGCTCAATTTGTGAGTGTGTTGGGCCATGTATTTGTATATATGGGTTGAGTTTTGTTGATTGATACATAGTTGGGAGTTTGGTCAGAAAATATCCTATAGTGTAATGGGTGTTCTCTCAATGTTGGTGGCTACAATATTATTTGGGACATGTTTGTGTGTGAGATTTTGGGTTTTGACATGATTTTTGTAATGTATTGGATAGTGTCATACCAAGCCCATTTTGAAAATTATCTCTATATGCTAAGGTTTTCATCCCTAGAGGGAAATAAATATGATCACTCTGGGGAATGGAATATCCAATTAGGTCATGTAGGGAATGTCTATCAGTAGTGGGGTCAACTCCCAACCAAAGTTTCTTATCCTGGGAAAGATTTTGGAGGATTGGATAAAATTTTCATTCCACACGTAGTGGATCAGTTTTAAGATTTGATTCAAAAATAATTCTTAATTGTGCCACCCAAGAGGGATATTGAGCCAATGATATATTTTCTACCATGAGCAGAACTAGTTTCCAAACCACTATATTGAATGGACCCATAGAACTCAAGTATCATGAAAATTAGCTATAGAAAATGGAGAATAAGGGGTTTATTATTCTGAGTACATCACCTTGGGGATCTCCCATGCATCTTTCTAAGAAGGCTGATGGGTCCTTATGATAGAGTGTATATTATAAGATGAAAAAATATATTATAGTTAAAAACATAAAACGTATTATATGAATAAATTGTATTTTTGACCAGCTGATAGTTTATTTAGTGTTCTCCAAATTTAATTTAAGGTACGTGTATCACTAGCCATGTGTGAGGCCTTATAATGTACCACAAGCTTCCTTCAGGAGAAGGTATAGGTTATATGAGTTTCTTGACATGTTGTTTGGGTTTTCCAATTCGCTGATAGTGTTTATCGCCCTACTGAACCCTATCTCTTACCCATACATAGATTAGTTTTTTGGCTGTCTTTCTGGATGAAATATCAATGTACACCAAGACTCATGATGGTAATTCCAAACATATTAACATCATCTCGATTACACTAAGAGAGAATAGGCTACATGATAATATATTCATGTGTCATTTCTTGTTTTAAAAGGTACATTTATTAGGACACATCATCTCTATGGAAAGTGTCTTTATAGACCGAGAGAAAGTGAAAGCTAATGTATCTTTGGATTAGCCCAAGTATGTGTTTGATGTTCAATGTTTTCTAGGGATGGTAGGATATTATTTAAGGCTGATTAAAGAATTATCCTATTTGGAGGCCCCTCTTTGAAGATTTACTAATATGGGATTCATGTTTGACTGGTTTCGAGCATTTGATGATTCCTTCCAAGAGTTAAATAATTTGGTGGATTTTGCACCGATTGTGATACTACTTAATCCAGGTATGTAACATACATTGTTTTTTGATGAATCTGGTGTTGGTATTGGGGAAATGTAGATGAAGAATAATCAGTAGGTTTTAAATGGCCCATGGTATTTGAGGCCTCATGAACTAAATTACGCTTTTTGTGCTCTTAAATTGGCCGTTGTGGTTTATACTATGATGTGTTGAAGAAATTACTTGTTGGGGAGAGGTTTTCAATATATATCTATCATAAAATATTAAATTACATTTTCTCCTTGTGTGATTTTGATCATTATTAGTAAAGATGCATTAAGTACAAGCAGTACATTTATTTCAAGTTGATATACATGTTAGGAAAAGGGAATAGTGTTGTGGATTCATTGAGTCGAATGACTCAAAATCAAGTACTTCAATAATCCAATTCCAATTGGATGATGATGTCATTGTTTGCTGAGATGCATCAAGAGGTACAATATGGACAGGGGGGATGAACCATGCATACATTGAATTTGAATAAAAAATTATGAGCATGAAAAAGGAGAGTAAATGTGATGATCTAGATTGATTTTCATTATGGAAATGTATTACAGGTGGGGTGTCTCCATCTGGTTGGACTGTTGGTGATGATGAGATCATTTATGTTAATGGTTGGGTTTTCATTATTACTTTTATGTATAAAGAGTTGATGAGAAATTTTCAATCTTCTAAGTGGTCGGAGCATCCTTGTTTGATTAAAATGTATCATGATCTTAATAGCGATTATTGGTGGCCAAATATAAAGAAACAAGTCATATGTTTCATGGAGCGAAGATACACATGTTAGAAAGTAAATTTCGAGCATCAATGATAGGGTTATTTTTATATTTGATGCCAATTGTAGAATATAAATGGGATGAAATGTTGATGGATTTCATTGTGCTAACTATGAGCATGCCTTCTAATTATGATGCAATCAGGGTAGTTTTGGATCAGTTGACCAAGGTGGAGCATTTTTTACCAATTCGATACACCATCACCATTGATCAGTTGGGTGAGTTGTAGGTTTGGGTGACACTATGTTTGCATTGGGTGCCAAAAAATATAGTTTCTGATCATGATCCATATTTTATATCATGCCTCAGTAAATGGATAAAAAAATGTTTTTGTACCCAAGTGTTTTTACATACGGATTTCCCCCATAGATAGATGGGAAATCGGAGCGATCTATTATAATACTAGAGGATATTTTAAAGGAATGTGTCCTAGATTTTGGTGGATCTTTGGAGATGAATTTGTATCTTGTTATGTATTCATATAACAACAGTTACAAGGAGAGGATTCAGATAGAACTATATGAGGCACTCTATGGTAGGCCATGTAGATCCCCATTATATTGGATGGAGGATTGGGAGCGTAAGTTGTTGGAATCTTGTATCATGCATGAGATGTCAAAGTAGGTTTAGTTGATTCGAAAATGTATGGATACAACTAAGAGTAGGAAAAAGTCATATGATAATTCAAATTTTTTGACCAATTGAGTTTTTTATGGGAGATCATGTGTTTTTTTTGGTGTCTCATAGGTGTGTTTACCATTAGATTCAGAAACATGATATGTTTCCAACTACGTACATGGTCTTGTTTGAGATTTTAGAGAGTATCGGACTGATGTAATATAGATTATCACTTCCAAAATGGTGTGGTTCTATAAATTATTTTTTTCAGGTGTCACAGCTTCAACGGTACCACCCTAACCCATCTCATATGATTCATATTGAGGATATTGTTATTTCGGCTGATGCGTCCTTGGAGGAGAATATGTTTTATGTTGTGGATCATAGTGCTAAAATATTATTGGGAAATGTTATGCCTTTGGTTCTATTTCTATATCAGCATAGTAATTTCTAAGAAGAAATTTTTGAGAGAGAGATGGTTATTTGGGATTAATAGACCAATATATTTACCTTAAATGCTTAATGATACAAGGGAGTGTGGCTTGAGGATTATCTATTATAATGTAGGTAAGTTTTAAGATCTTTAACATTAGGGATGTATGTATATCTTAAAACATGAATTTAAATATTTTAATGTTGGATAATTAAATGTTCACTGAGTGTATGAGGTGGTTTGGGGGTGTCTCGGGGGTTTGAGAGATGAATGAAGGGAGAATCATCGCATCATGTGTATGTTTCTTGGTTGGCGCACTATTATTTGTAACCGTTTACCTAAACCATGACATTCAAGTGTAGGGGTTCACGGTTTAATAAACCCATCAAAAGGGGAGGCCCAACCATATGGTCATGGATAGAGCCATTCCGCATGGTTGGCGCATTGTTTTTCAATCCAAATGGACTCCCCAAGTAACCTTGTGACCTGGTCTATCTTAGATTGAGGATGGATAATTGTTGGAAAATAATATGGAAAATTGTGTGACCAAACTATGTGCCTTAATAAAGGTGAACTTTTACCACTTTTCACCCATGGTTATTGTTGAGTTATACATTATTTTCTTTCTCATTTCATCTCTAACAACCCTAGTGAAAAACAAATCCCCAAATCTTCCTAATGGTCGATCTACATCATTTCTAATCCATTTGGAGTGTCGTTCGGTTAATATAGAAGCATTGGGAAATTATAACACTCCATATACTCTTCTCTTCCAGATTATGGATTACAAATTTTTCTTCTTATTATGAAGCCCTAAAACCCTATTTTTCCCTCATAACATAGGTTGGGGATTCAAAGGGTGGTTGAAATTTAGTTAAAGTCTAATGTTAATAAAGCCTTCATCTCCAGATCGAGGTAGGTGGTCTACAAGTTGTATCCTAAAATAGTAATGTTTTATTTATGTGTATGTGGTGGTGTTACGGTGCCTACTTATTGTTAATTTGATTCCATTAGTATGTTTTGATAAAACAATTGGCTAAATGTTGAATTTAACTACACATGATCCCTATGGGATGCATTGAGGTTGACCAGACTGGTTTTAGGGCCACCCATGGGGTGTTCCATCATCCTGGACATGGGAATTACAATTGTAAATATGGAATATCTTATGATTATGTAGATACCCTATGTACTGAAATGATAGATTAAATTATGAAAGACACTAATGGGGGGTTGTCAATAGTCATTATTAAAGGTATAAGGGATTTTTTGGAATATTTTTAATTGGTTAAATGAATTAAATATATTTTGGTAAATGGATTATGGTCTGAAATGGGATTATGTTAATGCGTTAATGCATTAAGATAGATTTATGTTCATATTGAATATTTTATTGTGGATGTTATATGTACTGATTGGATATATATTTTGATTGGGTAATTATGGTTAATGATTAATGGATGAATGTTTACATGTCTTGGTAATTATGGTGTATTGAATGATATTCTAGGCCTATGGTTAAGGTTAGAATGAGGCTCTAAACCCCACCACTTGAATTCATAGGTTAGGGAGTTAGACTGATGGTCTAGGACCTTAATGGTTTCATTTTATGATTACATGGACTCATGATTGATGGAAAGTGTGATATGATTGGATGAGACTATTTGGACTAAGGCTCTAAAGTATAAGTGGGGAAATTTATTGAATAAAAGTTTTCCCTAGTGAGATAGAGAACATGATTTATTACCTTATGCATAACAGTTGACCGACATATGGCATTGTGCAACAAGTGAATTACCAAACCCATAGATTAGATAATGATAATGGTTTAGTTAATTGATTATTAACAAATGGGATCTAGTTACCCCTAGTTTACATGTTATATAATTGTAAATGAAAAACATATTTGTTTTTATATGAATATATTTTGATTTGATATTTTATAACCACCATTGGTGGTGGGATACTGAGTTATACTCACACCATGCTCAGGCCATCACTGGGTACCGAAGAATAATTCTTGGTTTCAAGTTAAGAAAATGTAAAAGGCCCTATGCTAGAGGGTTTGGTTGGGATATGGATGTTGAAACATGAGTTTCAATAAGTTTTGTTTGGGCCCATTATTGGGATTCAACCATTTGTCTTTATTTTGGGGTTTTCTTACACATGCCACTGTATGAAATGACATAGCATATTTGCTATATGGTTGTGGGATTATACCTTTTTTGGAAAGTGTTAGTAATTCATGTTCATTTATTATTTGATATTTCCTCATTTTTTTTGTATTTTATGGACTATGGTTTAATTTGAAAAATAGGGTATAGTCTCCCAAAGTGTTCCTTTATACCCTCACTGATAATCATTTTCCTATGGAATTTGGGGAGTCATACCATAGGTTATGTGGCGGCACGAATCATGGAACCTTTTTAGTTGCCTCCATGTTGGGGGAAGTGATAGTAAAATTTGATGAATATAATCAATTAAGGATAAAATATATCAAAAGATGTTGATGTAAGTGAAAACACCTTTTTGGAGCATTAGGAAAATAATTTTGGAAAAAAAAATTTCCTTTACCTTTAATAAAATTATTATTAAAATATAAATATTTTATAAAATAAGGTGGATTAGAATTTATTTGATAAAAAATGTTTAGAAATTATGCTTCATATAAGATGAAAAAAATACGAAAAGATTTATCTATATATAAATCCTTAAAAAAGGATTATTTTCACAAGTTGATGAAATTTTATAAAAAGGAAAATAATAAAAAATTTCAATAATACATTTTAATGAACGCTAACATAGAATAAAATGACACTTAATCAACCATTTATGCATGGATGAATGAATTTAAAAAATCATATAATTAATAAAAACCTAAAAAGGGATGTCCATGAATAAAAATTAGATGTGATGTTTGTTTGACTTACTAGAAACTCATTGGATAAAATATAAGTCAAAGGGAAACAAAATTTTGAGGGGAAATTTAAAACATTATGAATAACCAGATAAAATTAAAATGGGTTATAGAAAATATACAAATTCCCAAAATAGACTATCTTACAAAGAACAACATTGATTTAACGAGATGTTTGACATGGAAACCGTTATGGTTTTAATAATATTTTAATAAAAACCCATTTATAAAGAGAGAATGAAATTAAAAATAAAATAACCTGAATAAAAGAAAATTCATGTTATGACATCTTAAATTGGATGTCTATAAAACCTATAAAATATTGTGTGAGAAGACAAATATGTAACATTGATCTGAAAACTAGACAAAAAAACCCATACAAACATGGTTTCATTAAATTAAAATTTCATTTTAAGAAATAATATGTTATGGCTCTTCAAATCCCATAAATTTAATGTATATGAAAAAACAATTCCATTATAAAATAATCAAACCGTGTAAAATATATCATGGGGAACAATTTAAAAAATGTCTCATGAAATTTTATTTGAGACAAATAACTCCTTACCTTAATTTGTGACCTCAAACAAATTGATTGAATAACATTTAAAAAAACAGCTTAATCACCTATTTATAAACTGTATTCATATGTAAAAACTTTTATAAAAAATATTAGAATTATTTTCAACACTTATATTAGTTGTTTATTATTTAATTTCTATATCATGTGAAATTACTATTGATCAATTTTTACAAGCTTTTTAATAGAAGTGTTCTTTTTCTTTATTATTCCAAATTTCTTCATTCCAAAACAATAAAAGGTATTGGATTGAATGATTTATAACTATATAAAATGTAATAATTTCATTAGACTGTATTTTTTTGTTATGGTCTAAAATGTTGAAATTGGAGATGAGCATATTTTAGTGATTTTAATGGAATTGATGTTGGTATCTTAAATAATGAGATTACAATTAATGTTACCATTACGAAACTAGAGTAAAATAAATATTTAATTATTCAGGTAATATATTATCAGTAATTATGTTCTCATTATCATCATTGATGTTATTTTATAGAATTTTTCAAGTAGGTTGTTAGATCAACCAAAACATGAACATACCAAATTAATAGATGATTTTTATGTGATTTAGTTATAATATCCACAATCTAGAGAGATAATGATATATTTAAGGTTTTATAAAAGTTATAAATCCTAATTTAAGTTAATTATAATTATAGGTAATTGTTAGGAAATCATCGTATATTATAAATAAATTGGTCTTCCTCTTAGTAAAATAAAATTGGTGTGTTGGCAGAGTGGTAAAGAAAACTCATTATATAGTATAAAACTCAAGTTGAAATCATGTTGGGGGATGATTTATATGAAATAGTAGTAGTTCATGTACTCTAGCATGTAAATTAGTGGTGACATTAGAACTAATAATATTCCCCCAAATTTGGATTTTGGGCCATGTATATAGGATTTTCAGCCACTGGGATTTTTGGTCCTATAATGTTGGGATGATGAGCCATAAATGGTGGTACAAATACATCATGCTAGAGAATTACTTAGCATGTTTAGGGTTTAAAATGAAGCGACATAACTATATGATTAGTGATATGTGGAGCTTTATTCATGGAGTTCCATGAAAACTACAGGTGAAGTTGCAACGTAGTGGAGATAGTGATGACTGACCATGAATGTGATATCAGAACTACAAGATGGAGTGACATATGTGGGAGTTAAGGAATGGGTTGTTTATGTATGGGGCCTTGGGGATTAGATCTAGGGGTAATGCATTATGCACCAAAGATATTGAATCAATAGTCTATGGAAAGCCCTTTTTTAAATTAGTATTTTGGGATATATAAGGGTTTCCAATTATTCTTTTTGAATATGTGATTATCTAGAAATAAAAAACAATATAATGCCTTCAACCCATTTCATGCATGATTAGTTTTGATGTTTTAAATGATTGAATTTATAATGACAATTTTTAGCTCATGTTATTAATAGGTTGTCCAATTTGTCTTAAAATAGTCCTAAAAAAGTTATAAACATCATGTTAATTAAAAAAACACATTATCAAGTCCATCAAAGAATGTTTGGGATGAAAAATGAAATACACCATTCCAATGGAGTGGTAGTACATATGTCCATTTGGATGATAATTTTATTTTCCATAGAATGGGATAAAGGTATAATTTTATATATTATTTAAAAATAAGAATAATGTTATAAATATCATTATTATTTATCCAATTCGACATTAAGGCCATCTATATATGGTAGTGATGGAAATTTAAACATGATGCTTCATGGAGATGGTAGTCCACTCATACGCAATTTTTTTTATTTAAACAGAAGGGAAAATGTGGAAGGTGGTAAATGGTTATTATAATAGTATAAAAACATTCATTATGCTCTAAATGATGATTCCATTATATAATATTATGAAATATCGATATGAATGATGAATATAGAAAAGAAGTGGTGGTGAGAGGGCCCTTTTATAAGTTATGAGAATGATATTTTTGATATTATTCCATCTTAATATAAAGAGAGTGTGTGTTTTACATATTAATAAGACTAAAAAATAGTAAATAATTTATTGGATATAATTTTTGGTTGGGACACACATTAATTACTCAATTATTAACATGTTCATAAATTTTTTAAACTTTTAACCATATGGTTAACCATTTTTTACTTTTTTTGTATATTACCATTATATTTATTTTTTACCTATGTAAATAATTTTATGTTCCCAAATATATAATGCAATTTATTACATAATATTGATATTTTATATCTAAATTTAAAAAACATATAATTATTTTTACCTTGAAAAAGTGATAAAATTTTATTTTAAAATTTTAAATTTATAATGTAATGAAAATTAATTTAGAGAACAATTTATGTCAAATTCAAAAATATAAATCATAGATTATTTAACTAATTTAGTGACCCATGATTTTACCCAATTGGAAATCATCATGATTTGGAGTATTTCATTTTGGGGACCTTTAAAGGGGTAAATTGTTATATTAAACAGAGTATTCAATCTTAAAAAAATTATTATAGTTCTGTTGGTCCTAGAATATATTGATTAACCCAGGAAAATACATAATTGAAATGAAAGTGTTGTGAAAAATATAAAAAAACATAATGAAAATATAATTTTATTTTGGGACACATATATGTGTTTTAAAAGAAATTTGTATAAATACTGAATGAGAACTCAAATGTGAAAACTATGACCTCCATTGAATATGAAATGTGGTGATTAATATAGGATTGTTGTTAATTTGGTTCCCATCTAAATTATCATGTTTTTACAATTGGGAGTGGAATAATTAAATAATTAAATAATTAATTTAATTATTTTTTGTTATGGTGAAACCCTAGACAATATAATTTTATTCATACTGGTGAATAATCTATTGGTTTAGCCAAATTTATTATTTAATAACCATAAATAAAGAGTATGAGTGTAACAATATAATATTTTTGGGAATTATATTTTCAAATTAATTTAATCTTTTCGATATTTTGTATTTCCCACCACAATGAATTTAACTTTTGTTATTTGAAAAATCTTATTTTTGACTGGCGTTATATGCCCCACCAAGTCGAGATTTTGCAAAACAGAACACATACATTATCTTTCGGTGTACACAACACTATTATTGGATATTTTATACACAAATCCAAGTTCATTTTATAGATTTCATTCCGTGCCAGATCGAGTTTTACCAGAAAAAGTATATTATTATAAAACTATATTTTAATGTTATAATATATAAACTATCTATTAAATTATTGATTAAGAATAATATTAACGTTCTTATGAAAATATTAGTTTTATAATATGAATTAATTTATTATCAATTTATTAGAAATGGAAATATATACCAATTGATTAAAAAGAAAATAGTATTGTTTTTATTCCCCCAAATACATTTTCCATAATAAATTACATTAATTACAATTAGTTAATGATATTAATAAAATATATATTTTATATACTCAAAAATATATATTTGATATTTATCAAATATATTTTACTATAATATGTTAAAATCCAATCCAATCTTATACATGAAAACCCATATTATTCAAAAGGGTAATTTTATTGCATTTTAGTGGAAAATCCATTTTAAATCATATTATGAATCTATTATTTGTTATATTGGAAAAAAATTCTTATTTAAAATATGAATATAAGTATTTACATTGGTATAATTTTTAATATTTTTATCATAATTCTAATGTTTTGGTGAATTATAAAAATAATTAATGAAATTTAATTGATTTTTATTCATCAATAAAATAAAAAATTCTTAAATTTGTTTTCTATTGTTTTCAAAGTTTAATTAGATAAAATATTTATCATTAATCTAATAAAGGTCTTTGGAATTAATTTTAAATTTAATTTACATATAATAATTTTTCTATCGTTTGTGTGTTTTAATTTTAATAACCTATTTTCTCACCCCCATCAACAATAGTAATTTTAAATTAATTATTGGAATATCATTGATTTGAATTTTGAAAAATGGATTCCAAAAATTGGAATCATAGGGTTTAAATTGTTTAAAAAGGATTCTTATATTTTTGGGAAATTTGAAGAGTATCATTAGAAATTTTTTATTAAGAGAGTAAAAGGTAAATTGAGTAATTAAGGCTAAAAAGATAAAATCATATATAATATAAAATTAATCTAAAATTTGTCCTAATTTCTTTAGATGGGTGGGTTTATACCAAAATAAATCTTTTGAAAATTTATATCATTTTTAAACCACATAGATAATAGTACAGAATTTATTATATTTTATTTAAAGAATGTTTAAAGATGTCATACTAATATTTTCATTAAATATATCATTTTTAATATAGTTTTATATAGAAGATAAATTTGAATATAAATATTCATTTTAAATATAAAATGTTATTTATTTCCCATGTAAATTTAATAATAATTTTTAGGAAATTAATTAATACCTTAAAGGCTTCTACAATGATGCTGAAACAATTAATAAATTAATTGAAATAAAAAATAAATTAAATTTATAATAGTAAAATAAATATAAATTTTTATAATTAAGACCATATTCAGAATTTATAGATGTAATTTTCCTACAAGTTATGATTATATATTTTTTGTTCAAACACATAATGTTGTTTTTATATTTTTAAAAAGACAAATTATGAAATGTGTCAAAATTGAGACTAATAATAATTTATGAAAATAATATTCCATGAAAAGATTTAAAAATAATGAAATTACTAAATAAGGACAAGGGGAATAAATATGGAATATAGTATCATATATTTACTATATATGGTCATATTTACACTTTATATGTAAAAAATATATTCTCTTTAAATTAAAAACATTGTTTGCGAAGTTAAAATTAAAATAGGTTAACTATCGGTTAATAAGAAATAATAAGATTAAAAATTACATAAAAACCATCATAAATATTATTGGTTAATTAAATTAAAACTTTATAATGTTTTATATTCTAATAAATTGAATTTTTGTTTTATTTTTATTGAGGTTTACTTTATTTTAAATTAAAATTTAAAACAATTTCAAAAGTACCCCTCCATTCTCTTATAAAATGTTACATATCCATCCCTTATAATTTAACTTTTGAATCTATTTTCATCATAAAAACACTATCTAAATATCCACCCATCTTCCATCCCTTCATCCAATAATCCTTTCATTTAGTTGAATGAAAACTAATGGAGTCCTTTTATGAAAATCTAAAGGAGATACCCAAAGAAGCGATTTTGTTTTATTTTATAATTCAACAACTAAATTTATTTTTATTTAATGTTTATATAATAACCTCAGTATCCAATATTATGTTTTGACATTAATCTTCACACCTACAATCACAAGCACTATCATATAATGGGTACAAAATTTACCGTTCTTGTGTACAGTGAACTACGTCCTCACAAAACGATATTGGTTTTCTTCTTTGTAAACTCTAATGGTTGGTAATTACGATATATTTCCTATATATATATATATATTATATTTATTATATAATTATAATATTTAATGATAACATAATTTATAAATTTTTACCATCCAATATTTTGGGAAAATAATAACGTTAATAGTGCGTATGTATGGCTTACCATCTTTAAGATGTGATGTGATTCAATATTCAGCTATATTTTACAGGAATGGTAATAATGATGAATTTTATCGATATATATGTTTTATATGACATAAAAATTATTCTTTAAGGACAATATATCATATAATTTCCATTCTTTTTTCCCAACAAAAAAATGAAAACAATGTTATTGCGTATGTATGACCAACCATATCTAAGAATTGTGTCTTTTATTTATTGTCCCAAACTTTTATTAATCACCAAGTACGCATATATAATGAATACATATATATATGATATAATATCATTATTATCATTATTCTTTGGTTGAAATCATATTCTATCAAAGGTGACCAAGGATAACAATTCAAAACATGAATAAAAAACAAAGCTAACATTACCAAATGTATAATAATAAAAATGAATTATTAGTAAAATGGTAGTATTATGTAAAAAAGTAAATAATATATGGAATAAATATATTCATGTCTAATATTCTTTGGTATATTTATAATAAACTTATTTATATTATTCATGAGGTTTTATAATGCGAGGAAGAAGTCAAGACTTAATTTAAGGGAATTTCATCTCATTTTTATTTCTGTGGGATATATGGAACATTCACCACATGCTTATTTTTTGTGTCGTATATAATAAAATATGGTATGTAATATAATGAGTTTCATTTTTATAATGATATTAAAAGATCTAATTTATTTTATTATTTTATTGGGTTTACAATTCAAAAATTACTCAAGTAATAGTTGATTTTATCTCACTTTTATTTTTATGGTACACATGCCTTATACACTAATTTTTTTCATTTGTGTGGTGAATATACTAAACATGGATGTATTAAGTTATTTTTTTACTTAACTTTATGTGTATTTATAAATATATTTCATGATCTCTCTTTCCTGGGTTTTAGGGTTCAAATGTTTCCAAATTAGTAATTGAAGTTTTTCTTAATTTTCCTTCTCTGCGAGACATGTTTTTTATACACCTATATTATTTTACAAGAAGTATATAAATAAAATTGAAATTTTATATCATGAATCTAATTATTTTCATGATATTATATTTTTTATGTAATTTTATTTTATCTTATGTTGTAAATCTATGTTCTTTTAAAATAATGATTTCCTAAAATGTTTTAAAAGTGTTTTAAATGATCTTTAAATAATTTTTTAGGAAAATTATTTTAAATATGATTAAAATAGTTTTATAATAATATTTTATAAGTTTTTAATTTTATTCTCAATTAAAAGTATTTATTAATGTCTTTTATTTAGAAATAATTTTTCAAAATGGATAGGATATTTTCGACAAGAATTATTTCATCTGAACATTAAAAATAATTTTCCATTTAAGAAAACTTTTTTTGATATCAATTATGTTTTGCTGAGGATATGAACCCATGATACATTTATTATTCTTTCTAGGAAAGGTCTATTTTTATGATAGAATGATATATATTAAACCCAATACATTTCAATGGGTTATGTTATGATTGGTTAGTTTTTATAAAACCCATTTCATTCCATGTGTTAAGATATGATGAAGGATATATGTTCGTGTGACATAAATTTGTATTATTTTCCTGATATAATGGGTGGAACCTATATCTTCTTCCAATTAATTGTGTAATGATTTATATCTCATGATAATGACATGGATTGAATGGGATGTGAACCCGCTTCATTAATTGAATTGGTCAGCGAAGATAGTCATGAGAGTGAACCTTAACAACTAATATGGTAATTGGAGTAAACAATTACTATAATGTTGGTATATGGAGTGAAATAATATTAATATGATGGACTTAGACGCGATGCCTTCTCTACTATGGAAATAATTTTTTATGATTATGTGTATGCCATAAATTCCACGTCTTACTCTTATGTTTTGATTTGATGGATTATGTTCTTTATTTCATTGTGATTTATTTATTTTGAACTACCATTATTTTTGTGATGATTATTGTTTATGATCATTTATACACATGTTATGATCTTATATTTTCATGATCATGTTCTCATACAAGCATTTTCATGGTTATGTTTGCTTGTATCCCTTGTTAACCCTTATTCATTATCTTATGTCACCAATTTCTATGTTTCCCTTCCCCCATTTTGCGAAGATATGTATTATGTTTGATGTTTATATGAAGGGTAATACTTGAGAATAAACTTGTTGTTGTTAATATAGACCCCTAATGTACCAGTTTTTGTGTTTGAATGTTTCATAAGGTAATAAAATAATAGATTCTTTCGGAATATGTTTCTGTATTGTATTAAGAATTGTGAAAAAGTAATGAAATGTTAACATATGAAAAGAATATGTCATTATAGTTGGTATCAGAATGAAGGTTTAGTCAACCATTGGAATTTTTCTTAATAAATCTTTAGTGAAATACATTGGTATATTTCTTTGGATATGTATAGGGGTGTCTCTAAGGATAACTCTAAGGATGAGTTAATGTTTTGGAAAACATCCTGGAATTTTGAGAATGGATATTGTAAGTGGTTTCTTATTATTACGTTCCACTATGGATTCTAAAAGGGTTGTTTCTTGGAGATAGATGCATCTAGGTGTAACAACATTGAAAAGGTATGTGAGGCATGACTTGAGCATAACTTGGTATATGACAATGGGCCTTCCTGCACACCTAGTTTAACACTCTTTTTGAAATGATTTAAACATTCACCAACAATTTATAAACCATCATGAAGGATTTGAATAGACTAAAAATATTTATAATGTAACACCCCAAGATTTCATAGTACATTATCTCATTAATGTAATTCAATAGCTTCTGCTCCATACAACACTGAGTTCAAGCGCACCACAACATACCAAACCATCCATTCAAAAAGCGGTTATGAATAGTATTAAAAGCATTTTGGATATTATATACTCTATATTGTTTTAACATAGATATTATGTGTTTCATAGACAAAATATGATATCAAATTCAATTTATCAGATAATGGAAGTATTTTTAAAAAATATAATTTTACATATTTTTAATGGAGAACGCCTTTTAAATATGATATTTTACACTTATATATATTCAATTTGAAAAAATAAACTTCTTAATTATAATTGAGATATAAAAATTTAGTTTTGTAAAATTTTGGCTGTTTTAGGATAACTTTCATATTTAGGTGAATAATGAAAAATACTAATTTTTAATTGAGATCAAATTTTTTAATCAAAATAATATATAGTTTTCAATTGTACATTTGAATGTTTTGGAAGTATAATTAGATTATATTTTTATCATTTAATATAATGGAGGTAATTATATGTAATTTCACATTTAAATTTGATATAAACACATGTTAATCTATTGATACTTTTTACTTTATAAAAACCCACCTTTTGGTTTTGACAACGAGAATTAATTTTAAATTAATAAATGAATCTTTTATGTTTTTAATTTGGAAAAATAGTCCTCATTTATGAATTCAAAATATCAAAATTATCTTCGGGTGAATTTTTGGTATTTTTCTGAAAACATTCATTTTTTGATGAATAATGAAAAACATTGTGTTATTATTTCAAACTGACTTTTCATTTAAATAATTTTTTAAATTAAATCAATATAGATATATAATACCTATATAAGTTCAATGTAATTCATTGGAGTCATTTTATAAAATAATTAGATGTATAAATTTTTACTAAACATTTTATGGTTTTTTTCGCACAATGTAGGTGTATTTAAATTTTTTCATAAAACATAATTGTTCTACTTCTATGAGTTGAAATAAAAAAAATCCAAGATACACTATTAATATCAGTAAGTAAAATGTAGTTTAATAAGGAGAAAATAATTTTTTTATGAATAGTAACATTTGACTTTTATTTACCACGGTTAAAAGTAAAGAGGGTGATTAAAGATAAAATGATATTGTAATTACCGTACCAAATGTACTAATTCAATTGGATAAGTGTAATTCTACCAAAAAAAACATTAGGAATAAAATTTTATCCTTTAGGTTCACTTAGATTATATTAGGACATTTATTATTATATTATTTACAGAAGAGTTAAAAGTGTTAAATTCAGAGTTTATTAACAAATCCATTTTAAATATAGAGTTATACTGAAGATACATTAGACTATAAATATTTATTATAAATATAAATATATTTCCTAAATCATGGTATTTTATTTATAATTTTATGATATTAAATATTTACATTTACTTATGACACAATTATGATGTATTAATTACCATCTTAATGAAATATTAAAATAGTTTATATTATAAATATTAAAAAAAATAGAATTTAAAAGTTTTGATGCCATAAAAGAATTGTATACATTAAAATGACATGTTAGGGTTGATTAAATAAAATTTATTTGATGTTATAAGGTTTTTATAACTTAAACAAAAACAAAATACAAAATAGTGTCAAAATTGACATAAATTAAGTTTAAAAAAAATACTATATTAGTGGTTAAATTCGGAGTTTATTAACTAATCCATTTTAAATATAGAGTTATACTGAAGATACATTCGACTATAAATATTTATTATAAAGATAAATATATTTCCTAAATCATGGTATTTTATTTATAATTTTATGATATTAAATATTTACATTTATTTATGACACAAATATGATGTATTAATTACCATCTTAATGAAATATTAAAATAGTTTATATTATAAATATTAAAAAATAGAATTTAAAAGTTTTTATGCCATAAAATAATTTTATACATTAAAATGACATGTTAGGGTTGATTAAATAAAATATATTTGATGTTATAAGGTTTTTATAACTTTAACAAAAACAAAATACAAAATAGTGTCAAAATTGACATAAATTAAGTTTAAAAAAAATACTATATTAGTGGTCGATATAATATTTTAAAAAATATATGGTTATACCAAAGGGAATAAATAATAATATAAATGTCATTAATTAATCACATAATGGTCTCTTTGAAGTTTTTGAAATGTTTATTGACCATATAATGTAAGAATACAAGATGACACGGTAAAAGTTAAACAATTTAACTAAGAGTTTATTGTAAATGATAAAGTTAAAATATTAACCGAAACTTGTCAAAAAACTATTGGTTGAGAGGGTTTCGACCCATAAACACCTAAGGCTCTATATAAATTCATTTGGAGAAATTATAAACCAAATATTATTATATAATAAATTAATATTTTAATATTTTCTTAAAGTGACCCTCAACCCTCTTATAAAAGGGAACTTCCCCTTCTCTCAAAATCACACCTCCAAAGCCATTTGTATCAGCCAAACCCTAAAACAATATCCTCCCAACTTCCCTCACAACAACTTATAGTCCTTACTTTGATCATAAAGCCATATTATGGATCCCTTTTGATCAACTGAAAAGGAAACCCCCAAAGAAGAGATAATAATTTCAGCACCCTCATTCAAGTTCTTTTCTTCTTGCACTTCATCTTTGATTGTTGTTTACATACCCAAATAATAACTCATGCACCTAATACATACTGTGATGTTATTATAAATATTTTATATCCATATTAGTTATAACATCCATCCTATAAATGAAAATGTCACCATACATGCGTACGTACGGCTTACCGTCTCCTCATCGTGGTGTAGTTTGTTATTGAAACTTTTCATTCTTTGGAAGGGTATAATAATGAGTATAACTGATTTAAATAATATATATATCATTTTAAAGATACTTTATAAATTATATACCATCCAATTACATACGATTTCACTATCAATATAATGATATTGTCGCTCGTACGTACGTACGGATTACCGTCTCCACGAAACGATGAGATTCATTCCAATGTTCACCATTCAATGATGATTATAAAAATATATATTATTAATAAATATGTCAGATATGACATAATAATTCTACTTAATATATATATATATATCTTTATGTTTTTACATATATCTTATTCACTTACTTCTATACAATATGATATGAAAATGAAAACAACGATTATGTGTACGTAAGGCCTATCGTCTCCATAAACGGTGTTTTCAATTTCATATATCTATCTATTATACATATTTATATTATAAATATATATGAAATATAAATCATGTGTTATATTCTTGATGTATTTAAATCATGATCTAAATTGCACAATCAAGAATAACATGTTAAAACACGTACGATAAAGAAAGCGATTATTACCCAAAATGATAATTTTACATGGAAATAATTATTAGTATAAAGTCATAAATGAATAAATTATGATATAAAAAATATGAAAATTGTTCTGGTATAATTTTATAACATATTATGGTCATTATACAGGAGGTTGAACGTAGCGCAGACCAATGGAAAGTGAAAGGTTAGGGTTAATTGTACAATCTCTTTACATATTTGAGGTTGTTAGTACGTATGTATATACTAGGACCTCTTTATCCTCCACATTAGTGTTTTCTTAAAAATGAAAATTTTAAAATTATTAATATTTAATAGAATATGGATTAATGTTATTTATACCCTTATTTTACCATATATGTTTTAAAAGGAATCTATCAATCGTTTTCCAAACAAGGTAGTTTATGAACTTTTTGTCAAAATTAAGGTAAAAATGTTTTTTATCATATACAGCGGGTGAGGATATTTTCTTCCATTATATCATTGTTGAAGCTTCCCATACAAGATTATAAGAATATTTTCATAATAATGTTTTTCTTTTATAGTTATATAACTTTTAAATGATTTCAAAATAGAGAGAGATATTTCTCTAAAAAAAGTTTTAATTTCATCTTTGTCAACATCCTTGGATGGATTTTAAGATGGTTTGATGTTGATATATTATGATACAGAATTTCAATATTGTATTGTTGGTTTTGTGATATTTTTGACTGGGTTTGTGTTATTTTTATACCATTAATGGTTTAAGTATAAAGTATTAACATTTTGTATGCTACTTTTAATAGGAATGTTTATATTATGTTTAAGCATTTTCATATGAGGAATGAATTGGACAAAGTTAGTGACCAGTGGAGCCCACTATAGCTCCTCGATTCATCCGTAGGTCTCATCAGACAAACTAGTGTCTTGTCACATGGCCTTGACAAAATCTTATTTGTAGTCTGGTCATAAGGCCTTGAAAATGTGGTTATGAAGTCCGACATTATGCATTCCATCATTATAATATTAACTATTGATATTACATGTGCTTATTCGACTAGTAGAATATCCATAAGAATATGTAAATGGAATAATTTGATTTATATTTTCTGTGTTATGGCTATTTTTATGTTTAAATAGATTTTGTTTTAGTTTTGCACATTTTCGTAAATGTTTATGCTTATTTATGAAAGTTTCTGCTATATTTTTATCCTTAATGAGCATCCGAGCTCACCCCTTTCTATGTTTTATTTCTCCTAGGATGTGAAGAATTATATTTTGACTGACCTGTAGGTATAATCTAAGGGATATGAATGTGTTCAATGGAGATAAAATTATCATTGTTTTTAATTTTATAATATAATGTGACGTTCATGTATGTAATCTATTTTCCAGGACTGTTGAACTGACTGGTCCTTCAAGACTTTATTCCTTATAATCATGCCAATGTATTTAAATAATTCACCAAATATAGGTAACTGGGGTTGGGGCATTATAGTTGGTGTCAGAGGAAGTTTAGAATCCTCCTTGTAAATAGACATAGATAAAATCTAATCAGAGAATGTTACCCTAAGATAGACTTTGAGGATTATTATAGATGAACATCCTAGAATTTTTGTAATGTAGAGATTTTATGTATTATCCAAGCAATTCATCCTTTTCTGGATACGAGCATATAGAGGAGACTTTGTCATAGATGTACCTAGGTGTGAAAATTCTGACAAGGAGTTTTAGGCTTGACTCGGGGTATCCTAGTACACAAAAATGATCCTTGCTGCACTCTTGGTTATGAATCTCTTTGGGGATATGCTTTGGATAATTCAAATTTTCATTACAATCCATTATAAAGGATTTAAAAGTAATACATCTTCAAAGAAAACATTTTATGATTATAGATTTTATGCATAATAATTTCAATTTACGTTAGGTATTTTACTAGTTTAGAATTATGCTTTTTAATTCATAATCTAACCTAGTGTATGACATTTTTTAAAAATGGTGCCAGTAGATAGAATGAGAAATCCAGCAATACACATGTTCCCAAGAGTATGAAGGATCATATCTTTCATGGTATTAATCCATAATTTATAAAGGAAATAGTCTCCCTTGTATTATTATCATATGAAGAAATATTATCATGTTTTAATAAGATATGTAATGAATTTTCTGAGTCCGATGGATTTTAAGGGAAGCAAGAGAAGAAAAGGATGGAAGAGAGAAATATGGATTAAGGGAAGAGGGGAAAGAAGGATTTTCCCATATGTGACAACTATGGAAAGAATCGCCTTGGTAAATACAAGATGGGAATGTGATTTTTTTATAAGTGTCAAGAAAAAGGACACCAAGTATGTGATTGCAAGGGTATGAAAAAGGTTTCAAATGTAAAATGCTTCATCTTCACGGATTTGAGACACTGTGTGAATCAATTTCCAAATCATCAGAGTATACCCCAAATGATTCTATTGGATTACAATCAAGTTATGATATTACCCCAGATGATGTGTAATGACTAGTGTTCTTATGTTGATATTAATGAATTATTTTAGTTGAGTATTGTATCAATGATGTACTAGTTATAATAATTATGGAGTATATAAGTATTGTACAATAATAATATTTCATTAAGGATTTTAGATTGTGTGGTACTGAGAAAAGTGACTCAATAACAAGTTAAAATTTATGGAAAATACATGGTTAAAGGAAAGATAAAAAATTCAATTTGGTCCTGATACATAGGTATCGATTTTGGAATAATAGACAATTGATTTGGATAAATTTCATCAGATATTATTGACATCCTTGGAACTAATTAATGGTTTGTTTATTCCATAATTTTTGGAGTTTACAACATTTTTGGATTTTAGGAATATATCCAGTATTCTATGATTTAAAGAAAGAATAAGGAAATACAAACCTATTTAAAGAGGGTTCTCTGACAATTCATTTTATTACAATATTTTAAGAGAATACATGATTAATGTATTCACATGTATATTATGTGAACTTCCTTATAAATTTTTGACTGTGAGTTTAGATAGATGTATTTTGGATAATTCTAAAGGTTGTAATATATTATGTTTGATATTGGATACTATTGTTATGGTTAGATAATTTCTTGAGATTATTTTTGGATTCTCATAAAAAGGACAACCCATAGGTCATGCGACAACCCGTCGCGTCCAGCAAGACCATGAGACTTGAACCCACAACCGAAGGGCGATAAGGGTGGATCTCCTACCATTAGAATATGTGATGTACAGGTTTTTATAATGTAGATTCTTCAATAGTCTGACAAATGAATTATAAATTTATTATTTTTGGAGCCCTATACGTTTAGGATAAATAGAATATTAATGAATTATATTATCCTTTATAGTGAAAGATGAGTTTGTGGTATGAATTAGTTGAAGGATGAATCTCTACATGTCAATTATATTTTTTCTTCTTATTCTATGAATAAGTTAATTCCTAATCATTAGGGAAGGGATCCTAAAACAAAAAATGAGATATCTTAATACCTTATGTTTTGTTGAACCGATGATATTTTAAATCATCATAGATTGATAGCTTTGAGGACCTCAATTTTACATTTTTTTTGTGATTAATGACCTCAATAACTGCCTATAAATAATTACATTTTCCCTCCAATTATGTGTCTCTAATTTATGACAATGTTCTCTTAATCTAGATCATAATTTGGTGGTGGTCTTTTTATTCCCTTTCCCTCTTTTTAAGATAAAACTTTATTATCCCAATGTTTGATGTGGGTTTTCCACAACGGTATTTTTCTATTTTTAACATTTTATTTTCATAGAAAATTTTCAAATTGCGAGGACACAATTTACTGAAGGAGTGGAGAATGTAACATTCCATGATTTCATTGTACAATATCTCATTAAAGTAATTCAATTTCTTGCACTACACTTAACACTGAGTTCGAGTGCACCACAACTTACCAAACTAGCAGTTCAAAAAGAGGTTATTAATAGTATTAACTAAATTTTGAATCTTTAAAATCTATATAATCTTAACACCCATATTATATGTTTCTTCGACATAATAGGAGAACAAATTCAATTTTTCAGATAAACAAAGTATTTTTCAAAAATGCAATTTTACAACCTTTTAAAGGAGAACCCTTTCTAAATATAATATTTAACTTTTTTATATATTCTATTTTACAAAATAAATTTCTCCTTTAGAATAAGGACATAAAAATTTAGTTTTGATAATTTTTTGGTGTTTTTCTGATAACATTCATATTTGGGTGAATAGTGAAAAATTTGAAATATTAATTGAAAACAACTTTTTTAACCAAAATAATTTATTGTGTTTAATTATAAATTTGAATGGTTTGGAAGTATAATTAGATTATATTTTTGTAATTTAATACTATGTAGGTCATTATAAGTAATTTCACATTTATATTTGACAAAAACACATGTCATTCTATTGATAGTTTTTAATTTTTTGAAATCCGCCTTTTTGTTTTGACAATAAAATTAATTTTCAATTAATAAAAGAAACTTGTTTGTTTTTAATTTGGTAAAATTTTCATAATTTTTGAATTCGTAATATCAAAATTAGATTTGGGTGAATTTTTGGAATATTTGTTAAAACATTCATTTTTTGATAAATAATTAAAAAAACTTTGTTATTATGTAAAACCGACATTATATATATATAATTATTAATTTCATATAATTTTATTTTATTTCAAAATTAATATTCAATACCTATATATGTTAAATGTAATTCATTGGAGTCATTTATAATAAAATTAGATGTATAAAATATTATTGAAATTCTTTTGGTTTTTTACCCACTTTTTAGGTGTTTTTGAATATTTGCATAAACCATAATTTTACCGCTTCTATGAGTCGAATATGAAAAATCAAAGAGACACAGTTAATATCAGTATGTAAATTTTTTGCAATTAGATGATAATAATTTTTGGTGAATAGTAACATTTGACTTTTATTTACCATAGTTAAAAGTAAATTGGGTGATTAAAGGTAAAATGATATTATAATTGCCATAACACATGTTCAAATTCTATTGGATACGTGTAATTATTCAAAAAACTACCTTAGAAATAAAATATGATCCTTTAGGTCTGCTTGGATTAGATTAGTACAATTATTATTATTTAATTTAAAGAAGTGTTAAAAGTGTTAAATTCACTATTTTTTATCTAAACCAATTTTAATATAGGGTAATAAAGAAGATAAAGAATATAATTATTACCCAAATTGTTAATTTAACAGGGAAATCAATATTAAATGTGTAGTTTAATGTACTAAATGAAACATTTATGATATAGTAAATATGAATATGGATCTGTTATAATTTAATAATATACTGTTGTCATTATATTGGAGGTTAAACGTACCCTCGACCAAACAAAAGTGCAAGGTAATGGTTAATTCTAAAATCTCTTTACTTTTCCGAGGTTGTTAATACATAAGTATCTACTTGGACCTCATTATCATCCACATCCGTGTTTTCCTAAAAATATAATTCAAAACATTTTTAGTATTTACTAGACTCTATGTTAAATTCATTTATATCCTTATTTTACAATATATTTTTTGAAAGGAATCTTTCTGTCATTTTACAAAAAAATGTACATTATAACCTTTTCGACATAATGAATGTGAAAATGTTTTTTTAACATATACGGCGAGTTTGGATATATTCCACCATTATGTCATCATTTAAGCAGCCAATACAAGATTATAAGAATATTTTAAAAATAAATGTTTTTTTTAATTATATAGCTTTAAAGTGATTTCAAAATAGAAAGTGATATTTCACTAAAAAAAGTTTGGATTTCATCTATGTCATAATCCTTGGATGGATTTTAAGCTTGTTTGAAGTTGATTTATTATGATACAAAACAACCATATTGTATTTATGGTTTTGGGATATGTTGGATTATGGATGTGTTATTTTTACACCATTCAAGGTTTATGGATAAATTATTGAAATTTAGTAGGCTAGTTTTAATATGAATGATTATATAATGTTTAAACGTTTTCATATGTGGAATACATTGGACTCATTAAGTGATGGTGGAGCCTGCTATAGCTCCATGATTCATTGGTAGGTCACATGAGACAAACTGGTGTCTTAAAACAAGGCCTTGACATATCTTATTTGTAATCTTGGCACAAGACCTTGACTATGTGGTTATTAAGTCTTATATTCTGCATTCCATCCTTATGAAAATAGCTATTGATATTACATGTGATTATTCGAATAGTAGAATATCCATGTGAATAAGTAAATGGAATTATTTGATTTATCTTATCCATATTATATAGAAGTTTAAGTTTAAAACTCTTTTTTTTAGTTTTATACATTGTATTAAATGTTTATACTTATTTATGAAAGTTTCCACTGTATTGTTATCCTTACATAGCATCTGAGATCACCCCTTTCTTTGTTTTATTTTTCCTGGGATTTGAAGAAGTATAATATGACTGACCTATAGGGATAATCTAAAGGGTATGAATGTGTTCAATGGAGAAAATGTTGTTGTTGTTTTTCATTTTAAAATGTAATGTAACATTTATGTATTGAATCTATTTTCCGAGACTGCTAAACTGATCTGTTATTCAGGACACGATTCCATGTAATCATGCCAATGTATTAAAATAATGCACTGACTTTGGGTAACTGGGGTAGAGGCATTACAAATAACCTTGGATAAACCAAATGTATCACTAATTAAAAATTTGGTGTCACAATTTAGATATCCTATAAGTAATTTTTTATGATCATGTTGTTCCCTAATATGAAATGTGTTTCTCACCATATAATTTCTAGTTTTAATTAATAGTGGGAACTAGAATGAACTGGGTTAAAATTTTAGGTTTCAGATGTAGAAACTATGGGAATTATTAATGTTTATTTTCTAAGTTGAAATATCATGAAAATAATTAGGAAGGTCCATGAATATTGGTTATAATGCAGAAGATAAGGAGACCACAAATGACATGTGAAATGTATGGGATGGTATTCCAATATTGATTATATTATATATAATAAGCATGATTATATTGAGGTTCAAGAATCATAAGACATGATACAAATTTAATATTTTACGATAGGGTTATTTACTATTATGTTTATGATGTTTATGTAATGGTGTAAGAATATGGTTGGATAATTTATGTTTATTTGTTTTGGAATTCCATGATTATGTTATAAAAATATTGAAATATATAACTTTCTTCATTATTTGTTTTTCTTAATGGATTTAAATGGATATTTTGAATGGTTAAAAGGACATAAAAAAGAGACATTTTTATTTAGGTAAGGTAACCATTAATGTGATAAAGATGTTTAGAAAATTTTTTTTATCTTGGATAAAGAGATGATTGATTATGATAATGTAAATTTTATAATATCAATGACCTTATAACCAATTATAGATTTTTGAAAAAAGTAGTATATTTCATTATCAATGATGTTTAAAGCATTTTGGATTCAAGTAATATGTCTTGTAATCTTTGGAATAAGGAATCATGCATTGTTTTGAAAAGGAATTATGGTAATTCAGATTGTTAACAGTTTCAAGAGAATATTCAGAGAAGGTAATCACATGTCTAAAAGTGGAAACAAAGAGATACTTTATGATATATTAGGGATCATTGTTAAACTGATTTCCTGACCTTATTTCCAATTTTTTGGATTTCAACTTCTAGAATAGATACAAGGTTTACCATTTATGGTAGGGCATATGTTAAACATCAATTGATGTCTATGAGATTAAATTAATATATCAACATACAAGGATTTATGCATATTAGATAACTTTTGATAACCTTTTTGTTACTATAATGATATATGGAGTGTATTATAATTTTATTTATGGATCTCATGATCTTTTAGGTCTTCTGGAATGATAGATTCACCATCATTTCCTAGAGTAAAAGATGAAGTCGGAATTAATCAAGGTATAAGAAATGTTGATTCTATGTTGAAATCAAGTAAGTATATCTTCTAATGATTATTCCTCAACACTTGGGAAATAATATAGATAACAAATTTTTCCCTAGTGCTTTCTTTTTCGATGAGTCAAATGATCCCTTAGATCATCTCAGCTTTAAGGAGTTATTATAGTTAACTTTATTCTAACCATGTTCTCTATAAAAATCCAGAAGAACATTAATGTTTTATTTCTATTCCATGACAATGTTTTCATTTTCCACCTATGTTATCCTACATGGAAATCCTTTTATGACTTACTTTAAGTAAATTTTAAGGTTTCATCTTTCATTTCATGAAAAGTTATTTTTAGTAATCAATTTTACTATGTGGGTTTCTATGAATAGATATTTCATGAATTATTCCTTTAATAAACTGATAAATTTGAAGTGTTAAATTCATTTTAGGGGGTATAATGTAACAACCACAGATTTTGGGGAACAGTTTTTTGAATTATTTTATCATTTTCGGTATTTTTCATTTAACAAAATATTGAATATTGATTTTGTTATAAGAAAAAGCACTATGATTGGATTTCATTATACCCAACACCAAGTCAATATTTCACTTCATGAAACACTTATATTAGATTAAAATATATGCAACATTATTGTTGGCTTGTTCTATAGACAAAAAAAGTTCTTTTGATAGATTTCATTACATGCAAGACTTTGTTTTTCCAAACAATAGTATATTATAAAAATATTATTATTTAATATAATAAGATATAAAATAATTTTTAAAAAATCGTTTAATAATAGTAGTAACAGACTTATGAATGTTTTTTATTATTTGAATTAAATTATTATCAATTAATTAGAAATGATATACTAATTGATTATAAAGTAAATAGTATTATTTTTCTTCTCCCAAAGTAATTTTACATTACTAAATTATATTAAAAACCATTAGTTAATTATATTAAATAAATTCAATTTTATATATTCAATCAAATATTTCTTATATTTATCAAATATATTATGTAGGCATAAGATATCAACCTGCCCAATCCTATGAATAAACCTATATTTTTTGAAAGGATAATTTTCTCACCTCTTAATGGAGAACCCATTATAAATCATATTTTTGATACTATTATATTTTATATTGTACAAAATAATCTTCCCCATTTAAAACATAGAAAAAAACTTTGTTTTAATCATTATCATTATTTTGTTATGTTTCATATTTGGATTGATTGTAAAAAAATATTATATTTCAATTGAAAAGAAATTATTTCATCAAAATAATTTTTAGTGTCAAATTAAATTATTTATTAGATTTTAATTATAATAAAATCAAATTTTTACCATTTAATATAATATAGTTATGTGGAATTAATTTTTACATTGGATTTAGTTATTGAATATTTCAATATTTCACCAGTAGTAAGATTTACAACCCGTTTTTTCATCCTGCCAACAAGATTAATTTTAAATTAATTACATAAAATTATATGTTTTCAATCATTAAAAATGAATTCCCTATTTTCAATTATTGGTTCCAAATTATTTATATATGTATATTTTTTTTATGCATTCAGAATATTTACATTAGTAATTTTTTATTAACATATTAAAAGTTAAATATGTTAATTAAGGGTTAAATAATAATATTATAATTAATAAAAAAATGCCCTTAAACATGTAATAATTTCATTATATTAATTTTATTCAGCCAAAAAATATTTGGGAAAAAATTATAACATTTTTACTCTACATGGATGAGAGTAATACATTTATTATATTTTATTTAATGAAATGTTAAAGATGCCATACCAATATTTTCAAAAACAATATAATTTTTAATATTGGGTTATATATATTATAAATTCTACTATAAATATTCATTTGAAGTATACATTTTTTTATTTATTATGGTAATTTATTTTTGATTTTAAGGAAGTAAATAAATACCTTAAAGGCTTTTATAACAATGATGGAATAATTGTTTAATTAACGGAAATACAAATAAATGATATTAAAAATGTTTATATATATATATATATATATATATAATTTTACATAATTAATGGAATAAATGAATTTTACTAATCAATTTGATAATTTTGGGATGGGTAAATATTGTTGGTTCAAAGATATAATGTTTTATGCTATTTTAAGAATGATAAATAATGGATAGTGTCAAAATTGACTCTAATGATATTTTATGAATGTAATATTTCTTAAAATTATATAAAAATTATTATAACGCTAAATAAGGTAAAGGGGATGTGATATTGTCGACAATTTCACCCAATGACAATTTATGGTTCAATTTAAACTTTATATGTAAAAATTACATTCTTATAACATTAAAAACATTGTTAGCATAGTTGAAATTAAAATTGGTAAACTGTGAGTTAAAAAAAATTACATCAAAACAAATCTAAAATTTATTGTATGATGAGATTAAAAACTAACTATGTCTTAGTTTTGAATAAATTATATTTTGGAGTTATTTTGTCTGAGATTCATTTTCTTATAAATTAATCTGTTGACAAATTCTGATTGTTCCCCTTCCCTCACATATAAAACCGAACCCCTCCTTCTATAATCTTCACACTTCACAACCTATTTGGTTATGAAAAAATTAGTCTAAATATCTTCAAAAATTCCATCCATTCATATAATAATTTTTAATTATGTTATACAAACAAACAAATTATGTTTTTGAGAAAATAAAATGGAGATACCAAAAGAAGACGTAATTTTCATGAATGATCATCTTTTAGTTCTTCCTTAAACACCATTATTTATTTTTATTTAATATTCAACATCATCATTATCCTCATATATCATTATTTTTTCCAATTAATTATTTGACCTACACTATCATTCACTTCTGTCTAATGGCCAATGTATTTACCGTTCTTGTGTATGATGAACTACTACCTCACAAAACGATGTTGTTCGTTTTTCCATTACCACCTATCATGGTTAGGAATTATGATGGAAACTATATTTTTATGTGATATATATGACATAATAATAATTATGTAGTTATAATATCATGTCTATATATTTAAAATCTTATATTTTTGGTAAATGATAATGTTTCTTGTGCGGATGTATGGATTACCATCTCCATGATGCGATGTGATTCGTTATTCACATATATTTCACATGGATGATAATAAGGATAAAATTTATTATTAAATATGTTTTATATGATATAAAAATATTTTTTAATGATAATATATGATATAATTTTATTTCTTTTAACCATACTTGAGAATGAAAACAATGTTCATGCGTACATACGACCTACCATCTCAATGAAAAATTTATTTTTTCCTATCTCATATATTTATGAATAAAATTGAATAAATTTATAATAAATATATATATATTTATATAAAGGAAATATATATCATGATTGTTATTATTTAGATGATGAAATCATGATCTTTGTAAAATGATCAAGGATAACATGTCAAAACATGAATGAAAAACAAATCATATATTACCTCAAAAGTAACGTTAAGAATAAATTATTATCAAACAGGAAATATTAAGTCACTATAAAATCATGTATGGAATATGTATATATGACATTTTTCACTTTTTATATGAATAAAAAACCTATATTTATAATACAATCGGTTTTAATGTGTGCAAATGAAGTCCACACTTACTGTAATGGAATTTCATATTACTTTTTATTTTTATGAGATACATAACATTTTCAAAACTCACTTATTTTATTGTGGTGTAGTAAGGTAATTCTGTGTCACATTTATTTCTATGGGACACAAGAATTATACAATAATTTTTTTCTCTTTTTGTGGTGTATATATCTACAAAAAATTTCATATATTTTTTTATACATAATTTTTTGGGTATTTAAACATCTATTTTATTATCTACCATTCATGGTGTCTAGGGTTCAAAAGCTACCAAATCTCTTTATAGAATTTTTTCACAATTTTCCTTAATTGATAAACATGTCTTTTATACACCTATATTATTTTTCGAGGTGTGTATACATCCTTTTTTCATGTTGTATAATTTATCCTTTTCTTTTTATGATATTATTAGTTTTATGTAATTTTATTATCCCTTCAGTTATAAATCTTTGTGCCTTTTAAAAAATGTCTTCTAAAAACGTTTTAAAGTGTTTTAAATTGTATTTTATGAAATTTCAGGGAAATTTATTTTCAATAAGATTAAAATAATTTTTAATATTATATTATAAATTTTCAAGGTTATTTCCAACGATAATGGTTTTTTAAATGTTTTGCGATTTAAGAATAATTTTTTCAAAATGGAAAGGATATTCTCATCTAGAAATTTTTCAAGCGATCTTACATAATAAATTTTCAGGTAAAAAAATGTTTTTTGACGTTACTTATTTTTTAATGAGGATATCTCCATAGGTTACCGTTCTAATTCTCTTTTTGAGTGGTTTATGTTTTTGAAAGAATTATATTTAGGAAACCCATTTTTTTCCACAGGTAATGATATGATTTAATGATATTTATGAAACCCATTGAATTTAATGGGTTTAGATATGATGGACGATTTATTCTCTTCAGGAAATCATATGTATAGTTTTATGGATTTTATGGTTAGGAAATACATATCTTTCTAATTAATTAGATAATAATTTTTATATCATGGGATAGCCTTGGTTGGAATGGGTTGTGAACTTAGTTTAGTAAAGGAATTTGTCTGCTAAGATGATCTTGTGAGTGAACCTTGAAAACTAAAATGGTCATGGGAGTAAACCATGACTACCAGGATAGTAAGATGAGAAAACCCATACTACTATGATGGTATTAGAACAATTTTATTGAATATTATATAAATAATTTTATATGTTTATGTTTCTACCACAAATTTAATGTCTTATTCCTATGTTGGGATGCCATGGATTGTGTTCTTTATTTACATATGATTCCAGTATTTTGAACATCCAATATTTATTCCGTGATTAATTTTTATGATCATTAATAATAAGGGTATCATATTTTATTTTTAGATCACATTCTCATACACTTTGGTTCTGGATTATGTTTATGTATCTCCCTTGTATACCATTATAAGGTATCTTAGCTCATCACTTTTAATGTTTCCCAACCCAAGGCTATAAAGATATATATTATTTTTGGTGTGTCTAATAAGTGTTATAGTTGAAAAGAACCATCTGGGAGATAATATATATAAATTATTTACTAGTTTTTATGTTTCCATGTTTCTAAAGGCACTAAACTAATACAGTATTTGGGAATCTATTTGGGTAATGAATTAAGTACTATAAAAATGTAATGTAATATAAGGACCTAGACTTAAATATTAATTATTATTGTGTTTTGATCATGAATTTACAGTATTTCACATTGTGGATCTTTTTAGGTTTTGTGTTGTATAGAATTAGACCATAACTATTTTGTTACATCTCAAAAACTACAAAGTATACACATATACTCTATCCAATTTTTTAAAAATAATTAAATGCCTTAAAAAAGAATTTTTTTTCATGAAAAAAATTATTGAATTATTACTTTCTCTTACCATTCCTTATACCCAGTGAAAAACATTTCAAAATATTTGGATGATCATAAAAATCTCATTAAGGAATAAAAAATATGGAAAGAAAACATTAGTCCATGAATACATACAAATCAATTAAATCATACATTTCAATAATATAACACAACCTCTTTAATATAACTCAAGAAATCTTAATATTTATGAATAACTCATAGATGTCCTAAATCATGAAGGTATCTTGTGGCGTCCATAACAAACATACATTGTATATTTCATAACTACATAGGGCGTAACCTTCATGGTTACATTTGGAATACCCGCCATAGTATATTACCTATATCTCTTAAGATAAACCTTAATTTTTACCTATTTCATGTCATCCAATGCATTGGAGGGATATCACGGGATCACCCACCCTAGTTTTATCATTGAACTACCCATATTTGGTATATCCCATAACCACCCTTCAAATATCCAAGTACCATTACATAATCATTATATATAAAAGTTTAAAACTATCGACATTTGACTTATCAATAACAAAAAATAAATTCATGATATTGAATTATTCAATGCTTTTCCATAAAAAATTTAACATTTAAAAACAATATTTTTTAATAAAAGTGTTCTATACCACATTGAAAATTCTGAAAGGAATTTAAACTATAAAACAATTGTTTTTATATAAATAAATCCTTAAAACCATATTTATAACATGGAAATTAGTTAGAAATATTTAGAAGAAAAAATCTTGAAAACATTTAAAACAACATTTTAGTTAAACATACCCTTTCCAATTGAGAAAATACTTGATTAAAAATAATTAAAAAAACTTATAATATCCTGGTAATAAGTAGATTCATGATATAATATGTCAACGGGAAATATATACACCATATAAAAGTGAGTTGGTTCATAACAACAAATATGTCCCAATAGATTGTAAATTGAGACGGAATCACTCACAAAGAACATATCCTTAGATTAACGAAAAATTGGTTAAATAATTATGGTATCATAAATATAAATTAACCCATTAAAAAGTTTATTAAGTTTAAAAAATCATTGTAAATTCACACAAATTCTTGGAAAAAATCCAATGGCATGGATATTTAACTCAATGAAATGAGATTGAGTTAAGATTTCCAATACAATGTACATATAAATGACATAAGAATTTATCAATGGGATGACTATATTTATAAATAGTATATAAAAACAATGAGAAGTAGAAATTATAAGATAAATAAATAAATTTTGATTCTACACATAATCTTGGCATAATATAATCAACGAAGAATGCGTAAAACATAATGAGTGGAAATTGAGTTTAGAAATTCCCTTACAATGATCAATTTTTATCAAATATATTGATTGTGTGTATTCACTATAAATAAAAATAAATACATTATAAATTATTGATAAGATATCAAAAATAATTTCTCACATAATAATTGAACGACATAATGAAGAAGTAGAAGATCAACCCAAAGAATGGAAATTGGTTTACGAAGTTCCATAACCTTTAATCTGATTGGTCTCGTTCACTCTTTATATTCCTAAATAATAAATATTGGTTAATTTTTAAATTCTTAAGAACCTTTTTCATGTATATTACTCATTTTATATTACTTTTTATCATGTTATAAAAATTATATAATTATTTATGTTCATATGGGTCATTTTGTAAATGTTCGGTAAAGGAGTTGAAAATGAACTCATTTTGATTTTAATTGTCTATGTTGTTACAATTTAATCATTTGAAGAATATTATTCATTGATTTAAATATCATATATATCCATTATATTGGTATTTTATACAATCTATAATATTTGGAGATAATAAATGAAATGCACTATTTATGGAGAGGGTAGGCCTTACGTATGCATGAACACTACTTTCATTTCTTTTTCATATTAAAAGAATAATAATAAAATGTTATAAAGGAATATTATAATACCAGTATTATATTTATGTCATTTTTATCTCATAGGATTAATAAAACAATATTTTATATGTTTTATGTATAGAAAAAACGAGTCATATCACTTTGAGTGGGCGGTAGTCCACAGTTCCTCAAATTAAATTATCATACGTACACATCATGGAATGGATAGAGGTAATTTGTAAATAAAAATTAAATAAGAATATAGACAATATAAATATAATATATATCGTATATAAATAATGTGACATCATAATGGCACCCATGAGAGGTGGTAGGAGATAATTGAACAACCACCATTTCGTGAGGTAGTAGTTCACCGTACACTGAAACAGTATGTTCATATCAATTAAATGGAGGTGCATGTAAGTGAATTTTGAATCCTCCCCATAACAATATCATATTATATTGAGTATTTTGGAATTATAATGTAATCAATTTATATGAATAGAATAAGGAATGGATAATGAACATAATGGAATGGAACTAGAGAGAACACTTTACCTATAATTGTGGTAACCTCTTTTGATTTGAGAAAAAATGATTTCTTGAATTTCTTTATGCCAAAGTTAAGGCATCTAGGAGGAAGGGAGTTATGCTGAAAACTTATTTTATCATAAGTTGGATTATCATAGGGACTTGAGAGCTGTTAGTAAGTGGGTATAGGTGGTACCCTTTTATAAGAGGGAGGATGGGCACTTCAGGATGGGATAGGAATATTATTTTATTATAAATTAAATATTGTTTCCAAATTGTCCAAAACAAATTTAATTTGAATATAAGATGATTTGGGTTCAAATAACTATCAAAAAATATTTTTTTGGCATGTTTTAATTTTTTTATCCCTATGTTTTTTGATTAAACCTTATTTTATACTTTTTAATCTTACAGTGATATCATGTTATTTACACATTGTGAGTTACTGTAATTAACATATCATATCAAACGACCAAAAAAAAATTAATTTATGAAATAATTGCTCTTATTTTAACAACTTGTAAGAATATTTGTTTTTTAGGAATTTAATATCGTTTAATAATCTATTTTATATTTTAAGTTATGATTTTTTTCAGTTTTGTACACTATTCATACCTGACTTTTTAAAAAATTCATAAGAACTTGATTCCTTAAAAAAAATATTTAATCAATATTAATATGTTATATTAAGCAAGATAATTCATGGATGACATTAATTAGGTCGAATAACAGTTATTTATATATTTAAAATAACATTTATTTGAATCCTTTATTAATGAAGCAATCACTGCATCGTCATTGTTTCATAAATAAATAAATTTATTTAATGTATAATAATTATAAATAAAATATATTGATGTAGTAAATATTTTTACCCTTATAATTAATATTTTTATTCGAATAAATCTCTTATATAACCCCATATAATTTCATTTATTAAAATTTCAATTTTTATGTTATATTTCCCTTTTCATTAAATTAAAAATTGTAAAATTCTATTTTCCCACCCAAGTGGCTCTCAAATTCAATGTTTCTTCTTATGAATTATAATTTCAATGCATATTACATCCAATAAGATTATGAATATTTTTAGGGTAGTTTTATATTAATACATTTTTTTACCCTTATTTATTTAATTTTCTTTTTAACCATGGTAAATAAAAATAATTACTAAAGTTTCTATTCACAATCTCCAAAATTAAAACGTAACTATTTACCCAATTTTTAAGTTTTAATTCAAAATATGGAATCAATTTTTCCATACACAAAACACAGAAATTTTCGTAATTAATTTAAAATTAATTCGCATTGTCAAAACCGGAGAGAATGTTTTTTAGATGTAATCAATACCAAATGATTGACATGTGTTTATGTCCTATTTCATTGTAAAATTACTTATTAGGACCAAAATTTAATAAAATGAGAAAAATATATCACATTTATACTTTAAAACCATTAAATAATAGGATTAATCAATACACATTTTCTCAATGGAAAATGATTTTTTCAATTAAAATTCAGTGTATTTTTACTATTCATCAGAACATGATATTTATTAGAAAAATATAAAAAATTAAACCAAAGTAAATTTTGATGTATTTATTCTAAATAAGAATTTTATTTTATCAAATAGAACATATAATAGCATCAAAAATGAATTTAAAAAGGGTTCTCCATTAAAATATGGTAACACTCCATTTTAAAAAAAATATAGATATAAATTGAATCTCTTATTATATAATATCTAAAAAAATATAATATTAATTTTAAACATTACATTTAATATATAACATATAGATTTCATTAAATTAAAATCCATAGAGGGTGATATGATTTTATAAACACAATTATTCTCTTTTTAAATAGGTTTTCATAAAAACACATCCTTTATATTCAATTGGTTTAGATTACCATTTATAATAAATTTTGTTACCAATGAATCATTATTTAAACATGATTATTCCACATATTAATAATTCATTTGATATTATTCTTTGCCTTTATTCTAATGACTAGTTTATAACTATAACATTTAAATAATTATATTAAATAGATTGTTTATGCTCGATGTAGCGTATCATGTATGCTATTTAACATTGTGTTTCTTTCTAAAAACTCATGATGTCACTTCATTACCCACTTTAGGAAATTTCACTCTCAAAATTTTTTAAATTTAGCTTGGTAAAATCATTAAAAATCGCACGTCAGAAAAAAGGTTTTATACAACTACCACTTTAAAAGAAAGTGATGAAAAAATGTCACCTAAGATTGCACATAATTGGGTTCAATATAATAGAACATGGATATAGAGGAAAATCTATCCATATTTTTTCGATGTAGTGTGATTGAAATCATGATCAGGAGAAAGATGAGAATTTGAAAACCAAAAAATTTTAATTGGTTAAACAGTCTTTGATTCCCCAATATAAAAAGTAAAAAGAAAAAGTTTTTTTGTTTTATTATCCTTTTCATAAAAATGAGGAATTTATATTTGAGCATGAAAAAGTACATAAGGAAACATACTTACATGTCATGTAATGATTCATACTTTATTAAATATGTACCAAAAACTGATTTTTTCTAGAAACGATGAGTTTTTAGGATGACATGGTCACACTTAAAGCTCTATAATCTACTTCCATAGAATCACATAATCCAAAAAAGATGAACTATATATTTTTCCTATATTTAGAAAATAACCAATTACAAAATGGTAAATACAAGATCATATAATCCTCTTAGAAGAATAATCTATTATTAAAAGAAATACTACTCCTAATCTCCCAAATTCATCAAACAATGCCAGAAGTTCAATAAAGACCATTCAATAAACAATTAACCTTAAAATTCTTAAAAATAATCCAAACGAAACTAAAAACCAAAATTTAAAAGGAATTGATCATAATGTCTTCCACGATAAATAATAAAATTTATCTCCAAATAACATTTACTACTCTTAAGGTCTGATATTTAAATGAAATTTACTTAATCACATATTCTCCTTGATATGTTAACTATTTCAATAAATAACCTAAATCACCATTTCTTCCCAATAAAAAAATAGATTCTTCCACAATAAAATTCAACCATTACTCATAAAATGAATTCCCGTAGCATTCTATTTTCCAAAGGCATATAGTGTTCCCAAATGAGGGAACATCATTCAAAATAAAATTTATCACACAATAACCAAATAATTTTCCTATAATAAGTATATCCATTTGATAAAACATAAGTTCCCAAAATCAACTTATTCTTTATTGATAAAATAATTTAACTAATAATTAATTATTAGATTCTTGTAGAAATATCCATCACAAAATTTTGTCACCCATATTATGGTTTTTCCCTTTTATAGAACTAAAAAATAACCCAAACATGGTTTATCCTCACTAGTTTTCTTATAGTACTCATTTTCATCAAAACTCATAATGACATAAACTTCTTAATTCATGATGTATTATATATATTGATATTTTTTAATTCAACTCCATATGATAAATTAAAACTATTTCCAAAGAAAGAACAACATACTTTGATCATGGTGACCACCTGGTTTCATCGTCATCTTGTTCACATAGATAGATGGTCCATGCATTGCAAAAATGATGTAAAGATCCTTTTATAACATTATCTTCATTTATTCAAATACTCTTTGTACCACTTGGGTCATATGGGTGTTTATCGAAAAATCTTTTTGGAAAATAATCATGTATGATATATAATTTCAAAACATCTGATAAAACATGATTTTATAAAATAGCAGACTGAATTTGAGTTGAAACTTTCAATGAATGGTACTTTTAAAATACCATATGTATATGTTGAAAGAATATATTTTAAAATAAAATTTAAATTGGTTTCACAAGGGTCTCCTTCTTCATCCCCATTTTTCAAAATGAAAATCGGATTAAAAATTTTGTGATAATGTAAAATGTTGGAAAAGCACTTGATAATATTTACCTTTCTTGAAAATATGTGAATATTGAGAAAAATATATATTATTGAATGAAACCCATTATCCGTGATGGTATCGAGGTATAGTGGATGTGTTTTATATCTCAAACAACTACTTTCAAGTGATTTGTATGATAGAAAAAGTTTCACAATCATCCAAACATGACTTTGCAATAGTTATTACAATCATGTCTTCTAGAAGAGATAAGAATGTTTTTTGAGATCCTCCTACTTCTAGTTGTATCCAAAATTCATTGATATGAAAGAGTTATAAAACATGGATTTAGCCGAAATAGTAGAAATAGAGAATTACCATATGTTTTTCCAAAACACATAATCCTTAATTTCATTTAAAATATTCCTTTATAACAACTATAAACCCTTAGCCTTAAAATTTTCTTTATATTGTGTTTCAATCAAGAAATTAAATTCTTTCACATTGTGGATCCTTTTCTATTTAGAGTATTAGGTAAATAGGCCATTATTATTTCATTACATATCAAAAATTAAAAAGCCGACATTTATACTCTATCCAATTTTTTCACAGTAATAAAACACTGTAAAAATAATAATTTTTTCATGATAAAAATATTCTTGAATTCTTCATTTCTATTACCATTCTTTATATACTTGGAATGTTTTTTCAAAAAAAAATCGGATAAGAAAAAAAATATCATTAAGGGTTATAAATTATCGAAAGAAAACATTTGTCCATGAAGATGTAAAAATCAATGAAATCATACATTTCAGTCATAAAACATAACCTATTTAATATACCTCACGAAATAATAAGATTTAAAAACCACTCATAGAAGTCATAAATCATAAAGGTACATTGTGGAATCCATAACATACATACATTGTAGCTTTCACATCTATATAGGGAGTAACATTAATTGTTACATTTGGAATACCCATCACATTATATTCCCTAAATCTCTTAGGGGAAACCTAATGTTTACCTTCTGTATGTTACACAATGCATTGGAGAGATATCACGGGCTCACCCGCTCTAGGATTATCACAGAACCACCCATATTTTGTTTATTACGTTACCATATGTCAAATTTTCCATGTTATACTACATAATCATAACACATAAAAGGTTTAAATTATCAACATTTCACTTATCAATCACTAGAAATCAATTCAAGATATTGAAATATTCAATATATTTCCAAAACCATTTAAACATTTAAAAAGATGATATTTAAATCAATGTTTCCCAAACGAATTCGAAACATTGGAAAGGAATTTAATCATTTTAACACACCTGTCCATATAAAAAAATCTGTAATACCATTTTAGAAACATGGACATTAATGATAAGTATTTAGAATTATAAATATCAAGAACATTAAAAATGATGTTTTAGTTAAATAATACCTTACCAATTGAGAAAATACATTAGTAAAAATAAATTAAAAAATGTATAATATCCTAAGAATAATTTAACTTACTATATAATGTGTCAAAGGGTAGTATATACACCATGTAAAAATTAATTGGTGTAAAACAACAAATAAGCCTCAATGGAATGTAAATTGAGACAAAATGACTTATAATGTTCATATCCATAGATTGAAGATAAATCAATGAAATAATTATGTTTTATTAAATAAATACAAAAATTATAAGAGGATATTTAGTTTTAAAAAATATTAGGTCATTCACACATATTCAAGGAAAAACAAAACCAATGACACAGATATTTAACTCAATTAAATGAGATTGAGTTAATATTTCCCTTACAATTTTTGTATAAATGATGTAAGAATTTATCAATGGGGTGATTATGTTTAGTAATATTATATCCAAAGAAATAAAATTGGAAATTATAATATAAATAAATAAATAGTGATTCTACACATAATTATGGCATAATATAATCAATGAAGTATGCGTAAAACCCAAGGAATGTAAATTGAGTTCATAAATTACCTTAAAAGATCATTTTGTATATCAAATAAATTTATTATGTGTATTAAAAATAAATCCACATAAATCAAGTATAAATAATATGTAGAATATAAAAATTCATTTCTCACATAACCATATAATGACATAATCAAGAAGTAGAATATCAACCTAGAGAATTAAAATTGAGTTAAGAAGTTCCCTTACCTCAAATATGACTTATCTCGTTTGTTCTTTATATTCCTGATTATTAAAAATAAGTTAATTTATACTTTTTTCATAACATTATTCAATTTTATTATTAATTTTATATTAATTTTCATCATGTTAAAAAAATTATATAATTATTTAAGTTCATATGGGTTGTTTTGTCAATGTTCGGTACATGAGTCGAAAATTAACTCATTTTGATGTAAATTATACATGTAATAAAAATTCAACCATCTACAGAAAGTTATTAATTAATTTAAATATCATATATATCCATTATATAGGTATTTATTATAATCCATAATATTTGGTGATAAAAAATGTAATGCACCGTTGAAGGAGAGGGTACGTCGTACACACGAATGAATAGTACCTTCAGTTCTTTGTCTTATTAAAATAATAATAATCGAATTATATTAAGGTATATTATAATTCCAGTATAATATTTATTTCATTTTAATCAAATAGGTTTACTAAAACAAACATTTATAATTTTCATGTCTATCATGAGCGTGTCATATCACGTTGAGTGGGCGGTAGTCCACTTCTTGTCAAATAAAATTTTCATATTTACACTTGATGAAAATAATAAACATATGTTGTAAATAAAAATCACCAAATAATAGAGACAATAAAAATATAATATATATAATATATAAATAATATTACATCAAAATATCCACAGTGAGAGGTGGTAGGGGAAAATTGAACAATCATCATTTCTTGAGGCAATAGTTCACCGTACACAGAAATAATATGTTCATGTACATTAGATGGAGGTGTGTGTAAATGTTTTTAGTGTAATTATCATAAAAAATACTAGTATATTTAGGATACAATATTTTTTATAATAAAATCTTATAGAGTGGAGAAGGAAGATAAAGGAAAAATACTTGAGAGAAGACATTACCTCTAAATCAGGTAACTTATTTGGATTTGAGTCAAAAGGAATTCTTGAATTTCCTTCTCCATGAATCAAGGATTATAAGATGAATTTAGAGATGTTTTGAGATAATTTGAGATGAATTTTGATGATCCAATGGGTTTTAGGGGTGAGAGTTAGTAGGTATATGTGGTTCCCTTTTATTAGAGGGAGGAGGGGCACTTTAGGATGGTCTTGAAATATTATTTTATTATGAATTCAATTTCGATTATAAATGGTTAAAAACTCATTTAAATATAATATGATATTATTTTTGTTTTAATAGAAAGAATAAAATATTTTTTAGATATGTTTTTAATAATTTATTATACTTATCGTTTTGGTATAACCCTAATTTTTCCCTTTTTAATCTTAGAGTGACATCATGACATTTACTCATTGTGGGTTAATGTAATTAACAAATCATATCAAACGACCCACAAAAAAATAATTTATGAATTAATTAGGATTATATTAACCATTTTGTAGAGTATTTTATTTTTAGGAGTTTAAAATCATTTAATAAACAATTTTATATTTTAACTTATGAATTATGTAAATTTTGGACACTATTCATATTGAATTTTTTTATAAATTCATAACAACTTGATTCCTAATAAAACATTTAATCAATAAAAACAAGTATAATTAACTTAGGTAATTCGTGTGTGACATTAATAATTACTAATAATAGTTATTTTAAATTTTTTAATATCAAATATTTTAATCCCTTTTTAGTGAAGTAATCACTACATTATAATTATGTCAGAATTAAATTTATTTATTTAATTTCTAAAAATTATTAAGAAAATATTATGATCTAGGAAATTGGTTTATCTTAATAATGAATATTTATAGGCTAGTATATCACTTATATAATCCAATATAAAAATTATTTTATTAAAAGATACATGTTTATGTTATATTTCTATTTTGTTTATATTAAATATTATAAAATGTCATTTTCACACCTAAGTGGCTCCAAAATTCAAAAGGTTATTCCTAATAATGATAGTGGTCGGAAATATTTCATCCAGTAGGATTATGACCCATTTTAGTGTTGTTTTATGTTATTATAATATTAATTTTTTCCCATATATACCTAATTTACCCTATAACCATGGTTAATAAAAATAATTACTGAAGTTTCTATTCATTATTTTAAAAAATAAAAGGTACCTATTTACACAATTCGAGCCTTATAATCTAAAATTTGGAATCAATTTTTCCAAATTCAAATCAAATTTTTTATAGTAATTATTTAAAAAAAATTACTGCTCTCAAAACCAGAAGGCGTGTTTTTAATAAGTACAAACTACCAAATGATTGACATGTTTTTTAAGTCCAATTTCAATGTGAAATTATTTATAAACTCGTTGTACAGTATCATTCATATTATTTAACAAATGATTTCTTTCTTAAAACAAGGAATTTTACATGTAGGTTCATGGAATGAAAATACTGGGTCATTATAATGAGAGATTGAAATCTGGAGTTAGTTCTTATGGATAGAAGAATTAGATTAGATTTGTGGTGATATTTATTGAATGAATTTTGGTCAAAATGATGATCCCAGATATGTTTTTGATGAGACATTAGAGGTTTTAAAATTATCCATTGAGTTAGTGATTTTTTTTATTATATTAATGTTGGATTCTTTCCTGATGAATTTATGTATTTTAAGTCCCCATAAAAACACTGCTAACCATGAGTTTTTATATGCCTTGCTAGCTATCAGTATTCCTTTGAATTTTGAATTGTTTGGTCTTGGTTGTTGATATTTCATTATTATCTCTATGAAATAAGATTTTGGCTAATCCAAACACCATAATAATGGGATCCCCACATTTGTGTTTTATGGATTTTTCTATTATATATATGGGGAATCATCGTTATTATTCATTTGGTCTGTGGTTCAACCATTTCTATGGAACCAAATTATGAGGTGATTGATCATTGGTTTTGTAAATCATATTTATATATTCATCTTTTTGGATCATGTCATAGTGGAAGATTTTTTATGATAATATAATATCAATGATATCAAAATATTTATAACAAACTATTGGGTGATGGCCATTTTGGCGAGCTGATGTGTGCAGAAAATATATAATCATGATGGGAAACCATCCCTTTAATGATCAGTGGTCTTAATAAATTTTCTAAAAAGGTGGATATGTGGATGAAATATATTGTGTGGGATCACTATTTCATAATGATGAATCTTGGAAATAAATTGAATATTGGGGAAGGAAATTTTCAAGTTAGGTTATGCGGATTATGTGAGGAGGTGAAAAAATATGAACTTCCATCAAAGGATAAACAACATTCAGTTTTAAAAAAATTATATAATTAGTTTCAAAATAGTTATAGAAATTTTATGATTCAATCTTGGTGAAATTAATGAGGGATCTGTTGAAATTTTAATGAGTGACACTGATATGGAATTTTGGTGAACTATTGGCTACAAACCATGAGAATAAGAAGACGACATAACATGTAACCTCTTTTTTTTTGCGGCATTAGGGTTTAAACTAGAGTTCAGTGCCACATACCGTGTGACCTTTACTTATCTAGTATAATATTAATGGGATGTATATCACTAGGGACCCATTTGGCCCCTCATTTTGTGTTTTCTAATCTACACTACAAATACATTCAGTGGTGCATGATAGAAGAATGTGGGGTAAACACTAAGTACCAACATAAGCATAAAATATTGTTTGACCATTCTAAATAATTTTTAATTTAACTTCTCATGCTATGTTGTAATGAATAGCATGAATAGGTGGATGAATTGGTATAAAACATCATGTTCCTTAAGGACATTCCATGTACTTCTGATAGACCTTGAATTATTTTTATTTTATGTGGATTACCACCTCATTATTCCCATGTAGAGTTATCAATTCAAATTATGGGATTGAAATCCACATAGGGAGGGAGAATTTATCACATGTAAAAATGTGGTAGGGATCCTCATATTGGTGTAGGGATCATACAACAATATTTTAGAGAATAAACACGTTGGTTTCTTGAGTTTTTACAATGGTATTTTTGTATCATATGAGCATACAAGATTTTTTAATTACCCTCAGGTAGTGCATGCTACCATAATGGGTGAGTGAGATTCAGTGTTTAGAAGAATCCCCATCCTAACATATAATGGTGGTGTATCCATTAGAAATATTTTCAGTGCAAAATTATTTGATATTTTGGATTCCTTGGAACCCCAGTGGTTAACATTGAGACTTGATGTTACAACTGGATATAAACATAATAATTCTTGGAATCTTTAGTGTTTTGAGCACACCAGCTACCCATGCATAGGGGAGTCTCAGGGTTGATGTTATGATTATTGGGACTTCACAACATCCTCAATTATTTTAGTCATCATTAATCCTAGACTATTTATCTTGATTTCATTTCAACTATTCTGTTTTATTGGGATCCTGGACTTTACATTTTCATTCTAGGATTCTTTATTATCCTACTCATGGACATGAGTAGTACCGAGAGTCGAGTTGATCATGGATTCATACTACCGTTATGGATTTTAGAGTTTTATAATGTGTATGATTAAATTCCCCACTATGTGGCCAATATAACCACAAATGTTTTGTAAGTGTATATGATGTATTAGTTAGATATGGTTTTGGAATGTGGGGATGAAGTATCTTGTTCAGAGATGACACCTCTCATCATTTTGGTTTAAGTTATTGGTATATAATTTGGAGGACCAGGAGATGATTGTAGCAATAGAAACATGAGTTTTGAGCCATATTTTAATAAGGGACACTTTTCATTAGTTGTTTATTAGAATTATTTTTAGTCCATTAGAAATTTATTTAAAACAATTTCATATTTTTTATTTATAATGGTTATATTTATAGATTTAGTAAATGTATCATGGATGTGTTAAATTTAGTTCAACTAATAATTTTTGTATATCCTTCTATGATTTATGTTGTATTACAGTGTTGTTATGTATCTATTGTAGGTCAGGTCTGGCTAAGTCATCCCATGTTTGTTATATACCTACTCGGTTTTAGTATAAGCCCATGGGCGATTACAGGTGGGTGAGGGGTGGTACACTATGTTTATTACTAGTCTTGGTGGGACCTCTGTGGTTTGATGCATATAATCTAATATAAATAATTTTTTAATAGAAAATTTATCTTATATAATAAATATGTTTTATTGAAAAGGGTATTATAAATTTATAATTCATACTTACATGCAAATAGTGTCATAAAAATGTATTTTTTTAGAATCATTATTTTGTACATTCCCCTAAATTCATTTTTTGAAAAAAAAATTCACGAAATTTTATTAAGAGAATATTTTAATTCTAAGTAAAATAAATTTTTTAAATTTTTTAAAATTAAATTTTTAAATGTTTAAAATTTAACTTTTAAATAGGAATATAATTAAAACCGTTCTCACAAGAAAACAACATTCAAAATTTGAAACTATTTTTATTATAGATTATTATCTTTGAAAAATTAGATTGGTGTTGAAATATTATTCAAAAAGATAATTATTTATCTTATATTTAATATTTTGTTTCTTAAAATAATAGACATTAAATTACAATTTTATGAATAGTATATTTTTATGATTAAAATTATCTTGTTAATTTTATCAGTGTGTTAGTAAATAAAAAATATTTTTCATTAAAAGTAAAAATGTGAAATAGATAAAATAAAAATGAAAAATAACTTATCACCTTACATATTACATTTTTATTTATTATTAATTTCAATTTACAAAACTCCTTAGGATCACCGTGTAATATATAACCATAAGGTAAGCTCGGGTGGAATTCAAAGGTTGTTCTTATGTTAGGATGGATCTCATGGAAATTTCAACGGTCTTGAAATATATTTCATTAGATTTCACTCATATCATAATTATTTGGGATTTTCATGGTATTATTCTAGGAGAACACTAGTGAATCTACCTCATTTTCTTGCTCGATGTAATGTGATTTCAAACGGACACTTCCATTACCCGAAGCCATTCCATTCATTTTTCATCCTAGATTTCATAATATAGTTAATTATTTTTATACCTCATAATTTAAAGACTATTTTATAATTTTAAATTCTATTCTAACGTAACACTATATTTTTCCAGTTTGGGGATGTGTGTGAAATAATCTATTAACATAATATTTATTTAATGAAAATGAATAGTGAATTTTCATATTTTTTCATTCTCCCCCATTTACTCAATTTTTTCCTTGAAATTTAAATTAATCATTAATAATGAATTATTTGAGGGTGACCATATGATATAAGTGCCTCTGAATTGAAATTATAACAGGTATTCATCCACATTAACATTGGTAAAGAAAGGGAACTCATATTTTCCCTCATAATAGGAATATAACTAAGGTTGAGTTTTTCCCATTAACCATTTATTCTTAATACCACTATATAATTGTTGTAAATTTTCATTTGGAGATCATAATTATCCTTGTATTAATAGGTGGTCATGTCCTGATTTTTATATATGACTTTCCAATATTTTAAGTTGTCATAGTCAATATATCAAGAGAGGTAATCCATGCCTAATATATCATCAAAGTTTACTAATGTAAGGAAAATATGATTTTATTAAAATCATATTCCTCTAAATATATATTATAGACAAGTTTTATACTTGTAATATAGTAATAATAATATTAATATGTGTTGAATAAATCATATTATAGACATTATAATAAATATTTTAATTTTTTATGAATAGAGTACATTGAAGATGATATGAATAAAAAAATAAAAATTCTAGAGTGGGTGATTTTTTTACCATATTCCAAATCATTTTCTGAACCTAACTTTTAGTGGGGGTTTCAAAGGCATGTCCTTGACATGGAATTTTCTTGTGCCTATCATTCTTGTTTTACCTTATATTCGTACAATGACTAAGATAATTCCCAGGTTCACAATATTTATGAAAATAAACTATTTTTGGTTCCTCCAAACAAACTATATTTCCTTTCAATGCATGTTCCTAAATATTTACTTTTACATTGTTATTAGTTACTATATTACCCCCTCTTAAAAACATAAAACATATCCTAGTTCACTGATGACATTCCCATTAGCAATTCCTACAACCTTTTTTACATGAAAAAAATTAATCTTCTTTCCTTATCATCATTATTGTCCAAACATCCATGAAACTACATCCTTCCATTATATGGTGTGTTTGTAAACTCATCTATGTTTACATTGATAATTATAATTCATGATATATAATTAGGAAAAACCATAATATATTTGAAGTATATATTATCCAATTTGGATGCTTATTGGGACTATCTATGTACTATCCATGACATCCATTGTTAACATGGTTCCATCAATTATCATTAAAAATTAAAATAAAATTATGTTAATCCTAATAGATTAACACTTAACACCATAAGATAATTATTTTAATATAGTATCTTAAAAACTTCAATGTAAAAATTCCTTACTCATCAAAATTCTTATATTTTCTTTCAGTTGATCCTAAATAAATCTTGTTTCAATCAAGTTTTATTTATGTTGTGTTTTATCATATTCCTTAACATAGTTCCATAAGAAAAAAATCATTTAAAATGGATGGTATAGAGAATATGAGTTATCAAATCATATCAAATATAATTTTATATCTATGTGTGAATTAATATGCTCACTCGTCCTGCACCAAAGTGAATATTAAGTTGACAATAAATTATCTTTTTTAGGTTCATTACCTCTAGGTTCATATATTCTAAAACATTATCCACTTCCCAATATCTAAATAGGGATTCAATTTATAGGATAACCATTCAATCTAGACTTTACTAAAGCATTGCAATATTATCCTGTACTTATAATTTTCCCATGGTTTTTGTTTCTCCTAATTAAATAGAGAACATGTGGAAGATATTCATGACATGTGTATCGAAGACCTTCTTCATGGATGAAACATGTCACACTGTGGGTCACAACCTGTCCTCGAGGCCCGTGCCATGACTACCCCAAACCCGCTTTCCATAGGCCAGGGGATCGCGGCTAGCAACAAAGGCGTAAATCTCGACAACTGGGAAGGCATTGCCTTTATAAAAAATAACACATCCAACTAGAGTACAAGTGGAAGTAAAACACTAAGTACAAAAGATAGTGCTAAAAGTACAAGGGGCCATAAATACAAGCCCAATGGAAAGATACATCTACAACTGAAAGAAGGTATAATGAAAAGACAAAATAGTAGAAAGGTGTCAAGATACTCCAAGATCATCCTCTGGAGTTCCAACCAGAAGGATAGGTACATATGGCCACCTTAGCTCTCCACGTCCGTTTGTCACCTCCGGGTACTGTCTCATTGTGAAGTCCACCTCTGGGTACCGTCTTGTCGTTAAATCCACCTCCGGGTACTGACTCGTCATGAGGTCCACCTCCAGGTCCCATCCAGTACTCGTACACTCGATCTCTATCAGCGCTATCTGTCGTCTGCATCCAACACAACGAGGTGAGGGCATAACTCATGCATGGGTGAGTATACGATACTCAGTAAGTACCCCGAGACCCTCAAGGTCTCACTAAATCCATCAATTATATTCAAAAAGAAGGTTCTCAACAAGTAACCCTTACATAAGTATAAGCCCATACTTATACCTATGTTATTAAGTAACTCATCTCATCCTCGAGGTATCACATAGATATGAAGTCTATGGATAAACAATACTTAGGTATATGCCCATACATATACGTATGTTATAAATTAACCCATCTCAAACATGAGGAAAACACAAAGGTCATTGACTCAGCTCAAACTAGGATTTTTATTAATGATGACAAAAACACAGCTGCTGGAGAACTCCTTCTCTGTCGAGCTTAGTAGTCCTTCTACGACTCTGAGGTGCAACTCACTAACCTTATACTACTGAGGTACTCCTCCTGTCGAGTACCACGGGTCTGCCACCTCACAGAGTAGTGCTCCTCTTCCATGGGTCTACCACCTCATAAAGTAGTTCCCCCCCTCATAGCTTAAAGAGGTACTCCTCCTGTCGAGTACCATGGGTTTGCCACCTCACAAAGTAGTGCTTCTCCGCCATGGGGTTTCCACCTCACAAAGTAGTTCTCCCCACTGGGCTATTCAAGTGACTCCAAATCGAATCGGACAAGCAGTCATCAGGTCTCAGCCAGCTACAAGGTCACCGTACTCTGTATGCTCGTCTCCGGGAGGATCTGCTCTACGAGCTACTAGATGATACTTCCAAGTGTTACGTAAACTCACGTGGGAGTATCTCAAAGGACCACCTCTTCATAGGGGTCTCAACACAACAGAAGGCATGTCAATCAAACACCCGATCTGGAGTTATTAGCATTTCCGTTCCAGGGGCCCAATTGGATTTTGGGTACAATCCCACTTGGCCATACTCCAACTGCGACCAAACATTAGGTGAAGTATGAAAAAGAACCGTCTCATCATGAAGAATCCAACAGAGTTGACGACACGTCAATCAGATGTTTGGTCCTTAATTTATAATCAATTCCACTCTGAGGGCCCGGTTGGTATCGGGTGCGAACCAACCCGGCCATTTTTCTAAAGTCTTCCAAAACTCACAAAGAGTAAGGAAAAAGGACCAACTCGATCCAAGGATCCCTACACAGTTGACTGTGCGTCGATCGAAGGTTCGTAGCCCAAGATATGGGTGTTTGAACGAACCTTGTCCAAAAATAGGGGGTTCGGGCCTGGTTCGACCCGGCCAAATACCCCCTGGCTCGGCCCGAACTGGGTCCGTGTCCGGCCCAGTTGGGTGCAGCCCGGACCAGCTGACACATCCCGAACATGTGGCAAGCCGTGGCTCCACCAGCGTGGCCGAGCAGAAGCCGCGGAGAGGGGGCGCAACCCCTGCCATTAATTAATGTCGGCGGTGCCAACTAGCGCCGCCCTGCCATCCCAGGATCCCGTGCGGCCGCGGGATCCGACAGACCGCAGCTGCAGCTACTGCCAAAGTGGGATTTCTCCAGAGGTGCACTGGGGCGCCGCCACATCCAGGCGGCCGGACGGCTCTGACCGCCGCCTCCGGTCGCCGGCGCCGCTGATAGTTTCTTCCACGGACCACCGGACGCGCCCCGGTGGTCCGATTTGCCCACCGTCTGTGCCTGCTTCTCTCCCGAGACCCTTTCATCAATGAGAAGACTTCCAAACGCCATTGTGGTCCCGTTTCGTCATCGCCCATCAATCAAGGCATCAACAATCAATCAGCTGAGGGTCGTCGGGCTGTGTTTGTTCGGACCGCGCCCTCTGCTTTAGGCATTATCAAATAACCAATATTAAACAGGGTTTTACGAAGAACGAATAATATATTTTATTTAAATAAAATTGAATCTAACCATCACACAATCTCTTAAAGAAAAATTTGAAACAAACCATTCTATAAACAAATATTCCCAACCCGCGATTAAAAACATTCACGGATCAACTTGATAATGAGTTGATCTGCATTCTTTATTTTAGAAGGAGAGAATCAAGGAATTATATGCATACTCAAATTTAAACCCCTACCTCGAGTTGTTCATCGTTCGTTGAATATATCGCGAATGGGATTGGACATCGGTTCGTTGACGTATTCGCAAGGTAATAGGAAAAGGTGATGATGGTCATTGGCATTTGTCGTTTCCTCAAAGGCCATCGATCTGGCTCGAGCATCATTCATTGGAGATCCACCGGATGGAGAACTATTCTTCACTGGAGAATGAAGTTCTTCAATGAAGGAGATGAAGTGTTATTCACAACTCAAGAGCTTTCTCCCCAAAATCTCTAGACAACCCAACCAAAAATAAAATATGGTTTCTCCCTTATTTTATTTTAATCATTCCATGAAAAATAAGTTCAAATTTCAAACACTTAATTGATTAAGAGTTTCAATAACTTAATTAACGTGTGAGTTGGCATGAGTTATGAGGGATAGATGGAGAAAAGTAGTTACCGAAATAAAGATGAGTTAATAAAAAATAAATAGGGAGTTAGTGGTGTTTTATGGAATGTGAAGGGGTGGGGTTTGTGTGGGCCCCACCTCAAAAATATCCTCACATGGGTAGTTAGGGGATTGTGGGTCCCACCCCAACTACCCCATGTAGGATATACCCACTTGGTTAAAGAATTAAAAGTTCTTCCACAATTTTTTCATTCAATTCTTTATTAATCCACAATTTTTAACAAGTCCTCCCAAGCAAACACATCTTCAGTAATGGTTCTATTAAGAAATTACCGAAGCTGCTGTTTCATTGGTGCCCTTGGTTTTCAATTCCGAGAACTGGTTTAAAAGATAGAAAAACCCGCTCGTTCATTTACTGAATGTACCCAAGCTAAAATTCGGAAATTGATTCCGAGCACACTGGGCCTGGGAATCAGGTACTGTCAAAAACTGCGCACTCGTGAAATTCCAATGAAATTAAGAAAAAATATTCTTTGAAATTTTCGGGTCTTTACATTACTCCCACCTCAGGGCTACACATCCCCTTAAAGCTACAACATAAACTAGGGAATCTAAAGGAGGTACTGAGCATTAATCTGAGCCTCCCGCTCCCATGTGCTCTCTGGGAGGTTCTTGTGTTGCCCGCGAAAGCATACAAGAAGAATTGACCATCCCCATAGGACCCACTCATGAATATCCTCAACTTCTACTAGAACCCCCATGGAAGTCTCCCTGTCATCGACGTCCAGCTCCCCGTGATCAATGAGGACGGATTGGTCATGCACACATCTCCTTATGTCAGATACGTGGATGACGTCGTGCCCCTGGTGCTTTTGAGGTGGAATGTCTAGGAGGAAATCCACCTTGCCTACTCTGTTGGGGACCTAAAAGGATCGTTGAACCTCAAAGATTACTTGCCACCTTGGCCACATCTCCGTAGACCCCGTCGAGGTGAGACTCGTATGAAGACGTGGTCATCACCCTCGATCTCATGTGGTCTTTTCTCCCATCAGCATAGGACTTTAGTCTACTCTGTGCAGTCTTCATCTTCTCCTGGATGATCTACACCTTCTCCATCATAACCTGAACCAACTCTTGTTCTACACGTGCTGACCTCCCAGGGTCAGTCCATCATACAAGTGATCTGCAAGGTCGGTCGTACAATGCCTCGAATGGTGCTATCTCGATGGTGAAATGGTAGCTATTGTTGTACGTAAACTCCACCATGGGTAGGTGATCTCCCAGCTACGTCGAAATTCAAGGGCACATGCATGGAGCATCTCCTCGAGTGTCTGAATGGTCCTCTAAAAAGGATGATGTGCCCTACTCCTACAGAAAATATATCAGGTTCCTGTCTTGTGGATATCTATCCACATCCCATCTCACAGTCAACACCCCCATGCCGTGCCTCTCTGTTCGCTGAAGAAGTGGAGGAGTGAATGTGAGGGACTGTAGGAAGGCTTCCCCATCTCTATCCACGAAGTATATCTGCAATGTGTCTAGCTTGTCTTTCACCTCTCCATGTAGATGAGCGCCTCATCTCCTATTGAGAGAATCAGCCTCAATGTTTCCCTTCCCAGGAGTATAGACTATCCCAAAATCAAAATCCTGATGGAAATCGAGCCATCGGCGCTGTCTCAGGTTCAGGTCTTTCTGCAAGAAGATGTACCTGAGACTCTAGTGGTCAGAGTAGATTGTAAAGTGCTCACCCATCCGATAGTTCTGCCACATCATCATGGAAAAGATCACCGCTGCTAGCTTCAGGTCATGGGTAGCGTAGCTCTGCTCGTGCTGCCTCAACTATTGTGAACCAAAGGCGATCACTTCCCGCTCTTGCATCATGACACACCCGAGACTATTATGTTTTAGAGAGAACCGTAAACCATTCACTCAATGAATGATGGTTGAGTCTAGCCAACAGTAAGAACTCATCTCCACTCTTCATTGTTTACGTTCTTCAAGAGTTGCTGAGATTTACCCTCTGCCAAAAAGAGAAATCTGGTCTCATCCCTGGGATGATCCAAGTTATTTTCCTAATACATTCAATCATGACATGAACGGTACCATTTCATGCCATGGATGACGTTGTAAGGCCTAGACGCTACTACCAAGAGATCCAACCTTTACTCTCACCTCCAAGGACTGGCCACATTGTCGGCAGTAGTGTGTGCTCACTGGGTCTCATCCAGTAGGTATCTCAAAAGTGAGGATCAAGTCAACAGTTTTTAACCGGAACCTCTTAGTATAAACCCTACATAGAGGACATGAAAGTAAACGTCACAAAGAAATGTGTCTTTTATTACTACATTTGAAAGTACAATGACACATACAACCACAACAACAACAAAAGGAAGCTTGAAGCACCAATAACAAAGGCATCTATTCCTGGATCTAGTCCCGCTCCTGTCCGCCTGCTTCCGGAACTCCATGCGGTCCACCTCGATCGAACCTCTGCCTCTGCCTGGGAGGTCCTTCATCTACTTCCTGTTGGTCATCTGCTAGACAAGTCGAGTAGTCTCGATCCAAGTGACCATGTCTTCTACATGCATAGAACTTACTTCTACTCGTATGACTGGCACTATTTTTTTGCCTCTCACAACCGAATCTATAACTCGAGTTCTCCCACCTGTTGGTCTGGTCCTCTTGGACCCTTGTATCATCCTTCTAATGCCTACATATGACTCGGCATATGCTGGTAAAACCTGCATAAAAGGAAACAACTCCTGAACATGATCAGTGTGTAGAGTCACTAGTATAAACTCCACCCTGAAGAAGGTCTCGAAGTATCCCCAGGTGAAGGTCATCTCATCGCAAAACTGGAGCATCTGGCTCCACAATCTGCCTGCTGCTGCCTGAAAGAGGCTGGCAACAAGGATCACCGTGAAGTCCGCTGGTGTACCTACTATCCTGAAGACTCTAAACACAACCTCCAGCCAATCCTCGAATACTTCTCGGTCCGTCTCTCCCTGGAACCTAGGTGGCCTCTGGTGCTGGAACTCGTGCAGCGCACTACAGCGGCGTGCATCGCCTACTTCTGGGGCTGGTGGAATTGGTGGCCCAACGTATGGTAGTACCGTTGGTGCCTCAACTGAAAGAGGCCCCTGTACTGAGGCCTCATCACTCGGTAGGTTGTCTGTACGTAGATCTCTCGGGGCTCTAGTTTGTTGTCAGCAGAAAGGCACCCTGAATGAAACATATGTGACATGGTCAAACAATTATACCTGGTGAGCTCACCCGGATTGAGCTGACTTTAAAAATTTCTGAAAAAACACACAAAAATAGTTTTTTCATGCACTAAGTTGAAAATCAGTAGTCAGGGTCCTAGTGTATGGATACGCCGACCGTCGCACCAACATTGGACTTCCTGAACTGAAGACCACACTTGGTACACTTAACACTGTTGCTTCAGAGAAAGGAATGATTAGAGTCATGAGTTTTCTGGCAGAACCGACTCCTCTGATTCCAATTTGTCACGACCCGTCCTCTGGCCCCGTGCCGTGACTACCCCAATCCCTCCTTCCAAAGTATTGGGGTGGAGACTAGCACCAAAGGCGTAAATACCGATAACTGGGAAGGCATTTCCTTTATAAAACATAACACTTCCATCTAGAGTACAAGAAGATGTATAACACTAAGTACAAAAGATAATGCTGAAATTAAAAGGGGCCCGAAATACAAGCCCAATTCAATGATACAGCTACAACTGAATGAAAGTACGAAGAAAAGAAAAAACAACAGAAAGGTTTCAAGCTACTCCTGGATCGTCATTTGGAGTTCCTACCTGAAGGGTAGGTATAGAAGGCCACCTCAGCTCTCCATGTCTGTCTGTCACCTCCGGGTACCGTCTCTTCATGAAGTCCACATCCAGGTACTGTCTTGTCATGAAATTCACCTCTGGGTACTGAATCATCATGAGGTACACCTTCGGGTACCGTCCAGTCCCCGTACAATCAATATCTATCAGCGTTGTCCATCGTTTTCATCCAACACAACGAGGTTCGGGCATAGCCCATGCATGGGTGAGTATATGATAATCAGTAGGTATCCCAAGACCCTCAAGGTCTCACTAAATCCAACAAGGATATTCACAAATAATTTTCTCAACAGATAAACCTTACTTAGGTATAAGCCCATACTTATACCTAAGTTATCAAGTAACTCATCTCAGCCTCGAGGTATCACAAAGATATGAAGTTGATGGATAACCACTACTTCGGTATATTCCCATATATATATATGTAAGTTATAAAGTAACCCATCTCAAACATGAGGAAAACACAGTGGTCATTGACTCAGCTCATACTAGGATTTTTTTAGCGATGATGAAAACATGGCTGCTGGAGAACTCCCCCTCTGTCGAGCGCAGTAATCCCGCCACGACTCCGAGGTTCCACTCACTAACCTTAGACTGTTGAGTTACTCCTCTAGTCAAGTACCGCATGTATTCCACCTCATAAAGTAGTGCTCCTTCGGCATGGGTCATCCACCTCACAAAGTAGTGCTCCCCCATCATAGCCTATAGAGGTACTCCTCCTATCGAGTACTGTAGGTCTTCCACCTCACAAAGTTGTGCTCCTCTTACATGGGTTTTCCACCTCACAAAGTAGTGGTCCCCACTGGTCTATTCATGTCACTCCAAATCAAATCGGATAAGCAGTCATCAGGTCTCAGCCGGCTACAAGGTCACCGTACTCTGTATGCTCATCTCCGAGAGGATCCGCTCCATGAGCCACTGGTCGATACTTACATGTGTTACATAAACTCAAGTGGGAGTATCTCAAAGGACCACCTCGTTATAGGGGTCTCAACACAATAGATGGAATGTCAATCGAACGCCCAGTCTGTGAGTTATTAGCATTTCCCTTCCAGGGGCCCGGTTGGATTTCGGGTACAATCCAACTTGTACATACTCAAACTACGTCCAAACCTCCGGTGAAGTATGCCAAAAGATCTGTATCATCAAGAAGAATCCAATAGAGTCGACGACACGTCAATCGGATGTCCGGTCCTTAATATATAAGTGTTCCTGCACCGAGGGCCTGGTTGATTTCAGGTTCGAACCAACCCTTCCATTTATCCGAAGTCATCCAAAACTCATAAAGGGTATCACAAAAGGACCACCTCAATCCAAGGATCCCTACGTAATTGATGGTGCATCGATCAGAGGTTCATAGCCCAAGATATGGGCGTTTGAACGAACCTAGTCCGAAAATAGGGGTTTGGGCCCGGTCCGACCCGGCCCAATACCCCTGGGTCGGCTCAAAACAGGTCGACCCGAACCGAATCTGGGTCCGGCCTTGTTGGAGGTGGCCCAGGCCGGCCGGCGCGGCCCAGCCCAGAGGGTGCTTCCCGGCCCAGCTGGCGCGGCCCGGCCCGGCCAACGCGGTCCGGCCCGACCGCGTGGTCGGGCGCGGCTCGGCCGGCGTGGCCGCGCGGTGGCTACAGAGCGAGGGGTGAGACCCCTGCCATTAATTTATGTCGTCAGCCCCAACGGGCACCACCCTACTGTCCTAGGATCCCGTGCGGCTGCGGGATCCGATGGACCGCCTTTGCGGCAGTTGCTGCGGCGGGATTTCTCTGGTAGCGCGCTGGGGCGCCGCCACCGCCATCGGTTGTCGGCACCAGCGCGCCGGTGCGGGGGTCCAGCTGTTTCATCCGCGGACCACCAGACACTCTCCTATGGTCCAATATGCCCGCCATCTGTGCCTACAGCTCTCCCGGGACCCGTTCCTCACTACGACGACATCCAAACGACGTTGCGGTCCCGTTTCATCATCGCCCGTTAATCCACGCATCAACAAACAATCTACAGAGGGTTTTCGGGATGTGTTTGTTTGGCCCATGCCCTCCGCGTTACGTGTTATCCAATAACCAAGATTAAACATGGTTTTACGAAGAATGAATAATCAATTTGATTTAAATAAAATTGAAGCAAACCATCAAATGATTTGATAACGAAAAATTTGAAGCAAACCATTCCGAAAAGAGATATTCCCAACCCACGATTAAAAACATTCAAGGATCAACTTGATAATGATTTGATACACATTCTTTATTTTAGAAGGAATAAATCAAGGAATTATATGCATACTCAAATTTAAACCCCTACCTCGAGTTGTTCGTCGTTCGTTGACGATATCACGAATGGGAGTGGACGTTGGTTCGTTGACGTCATCACAAGGTAAGAGGTAAAGGTGACGATGGTAATTGGTGTTTGTTGTTTCTTAAAAGGCCTTCGGTCTGGCTTGAGCATCGTTCGTTGGAGATCCGACGAATGGAGAACCGTTATTCGTGGGAGAATGAAGTTCTTCAACGAAGGAGATGAAGTGTTCTTCACAACTCAAGAGCTTTCTCCCCAAAATCTCCACACAACCCAACCAAAAATAAAATAAGGTTTCTCCCTTATTTTATATTAATCATTCCATGCATAATAAGTTCAAATTTCAAAAACTTAATTTATTAAGAGTTTCAATAACTTAATTAAAGTGTGAGTTGGCATGAGTTATAAGGGAGAGAGGGAGAGAAGGAGTTACCCAAATAAAGATGTGTTAATCAAAAATAAAGAGGGAGTTAGATGAGTTTTAATGAATGTGAAGGGGCGGGGTTCGTGTGGTCCCCACCTCACAAATTTACTCACATGGATAGTTAAGGGTTTGTGGGTCCCACCCCAACTACCCTATGTTGGATATAACCACTTGGTTAAAGAATTAAAAAATCTTATACAATTTTTTTATTCAATTCTTTATTAACCCACAATTTTTAACAACTCCTCCATAGAAAACGCATCTTCGGTAAAGGTTCTCTTAATAAATTACTGACATTACGGTTTCATCAGTGCCTTTGGTTTTCAATTTCGAGCACCGGTTCAAAAGATAGAAACACCCACTCATTCGTTTACTGAATATACCCAAGAAAAACTTCATAAATTGATTCCGGGCACACCGAGCCTTGGAATCTGGTGCCGTCAAAAACTGCAAACTCGTAAAATTCCAATGAAATTAATAAAAAAAATTCATGAAATTTTCGGGTCTTTACACTAGGACTGGTGAGAATTACGATATTACACATTAGACTCAAGTACATGATCTAGTGTGGGGGAGTTTTAGGAATTTAATATAAGTCCTTTGATTACTCCCCATATTATAGGGAATTTTCAAGTGATGGATCGAGATCCCTATATTGTGATCCCTACGAATGAAAATATATGTAGGGGGATCACAATGAAAACTATATTGTGATGGAGGTGTTTTTTCCACTGTATTATCACTGGTATTGGATTCAAGGAAAACCTTAGTCCATTGGGAATTATTTTATTGAGTGATTTTTAATCCCACATAAATGAATCATGATACCTAGTGATTCATGGAATGGATCGCTCATCCCCTCCCCAAGGAAACATTATGTCATGAATATAATAGTGAGGGTATATCCATGATGAATTTGACTTGATAACCACATCTATTGTGGAGGAAGTTTATTATTTGAATATATGTCCTTTGATTAATCCTCCAATCACAAGGTTTTTTCTAGTCATTTAAAATGAGTCGTAGGATGTGATTCTTCTAAATATTAAGAAGGTTTAGTTTAGTGGGATATTAGGACTACTATATTGTGTTATCTGAACAAAAGTAGTGCACTCTAGTGTTTTAATTTCCTAAGAAAAGGTCCATTGAATTCTCATTAAACATGAATATATTGGGTGATCCAATTAAATAATCTCTTATGTTCTTTGTTTCTTCCATTTCTCATAGATAAAAATTACGAGATAGAATGAGGTGTTCGTCACATTGTGATAACTAGATTAAATTTAGGGGAGCAAGTATGAATTAAATCACCAAATTTTGATCCATAAAGTGTTTTTAGAAACTAGAAATAAATCCTACACAATTTCTTCAATCATTTTAAACATCTTCAGGGGTAACTTACATTTATATTGCAACCTGGATTAGTTTTCATATAATCTATCAATTAAAAATGCAATAAACACTCTTTTATTTCTAATTGAGCCATTTTAAAAATTTAAGGGCCAATATTATTTAATAATTAGGGAGTACATCATGAATTTATTTATTTAGGATCAATATATTTTTTATATCTGGTAGAAATACTCACCCAAAATCCATTCTTTTAGACACCATAGAATGTCCTAGTGAATCTCCCATGAAAAACACCCCTTGAAATGACAAGATCTACATATTATTATCCATTTTAATATTCATTGTAGAACTAAAAATATCCATAAGAACATTAATTGTAATTCCCTTCACCATGTGAAACACCACAAACACTTTTGGGTTTATCATTTCTCCCCAGGAATCCTTCATCAGGACATATCCAATAAACTAGTGATGTGAAAAACCTATGACCTTTTTTAATACAATAATACCACTAATATATAATTTTACTCCATGGTTGAATAATTTTCCATATCAATATCCAAATCCTTAATATAGTTCCTCCACTAAACCACATCCTATGAAGCACTCAAAGATGAGATTCACCATATCCCATAGGTAAATTTACAAAGCACCACACTAAACTCCCTAGTATGTTTATATCCAACAATAAATTTATCGTCTCCATATAAACAATGTTATTCGAGACTCAACTAGAACATCTAGAACTATCATGTTGAGTTTCACTATTTCTTAAAGGTGCACTAGAACTCCATCATGGGGACCACCATCATGTAGTACATTTTAGTTTTTCCTTTTTGGGGCACTTTTACTCAAAATTACATATACAATAACTAGGTCTCCACCAAATCTATTTTTTTCATTAAAATTAGTTCCTATAAAATTATAATTGTTACTTGATGTCCCCCATTATTATTATAAAAAATTACTCTTACAATCACCTTTTATTCTCTACATCAACCCATCACATACAATTTTAAAAATACCCAAAAAAAAACAAAACCAATGGAGGTATTTTTTTAACAATATCCCCACATTGTTTTTGGAGAAGACCCCGTAAGAACAACATAAATGATTCATAAAATAAATGAAAAAGGGTAAAAAGATACATTGATTTATGTGAGAAAAAGTGTTAAATAAATTTATTATAATGATGACAAAAAAATTCACTACATCTTTAAAACCACCGTCCTTTAACCACAAGAATTTTCAATCAGAAATTTATCAATAAAACCCCCATAGTGGATGCTCTACTTTATAGCATTATCAACAAATGTTTCATTGTATCCAAAATAAAAAATATATTCGAATTTTTAAAAATACCATAGAGAACATCCATGTAGATTCAGAAAATATAGTTATAATGTAATAAAAAATATTGAAGAGAGAAATCATGACATTCCCTATTAGAAATTTCCATGGGTAAGAGGGGATCACATATCCATGGACGTCTAAAGTGTTGCATTCAGTTGGAATCCAAGATCTGAACCTTGATATTTTAAATACCCTTTGGTTAAATCCATTATCATGATATCAATTAATAGATTTTGGGTACACACATACTCCTAATTAATAGCATGTTTCTCTACCTTCTCTTTTTAGAAATAATACTTATTAACAACATTATTTTTACATGAGTATTGAATTATATTCTTTCTAATTATTATTGGAAATGATTTGTGAAGGTTTTTTGTTTAGTGTTTCAATATTATTGTTCCAATTCTAGAGATCCTGTCTCAAACTATTCATAAACCGTTCTCTAGTTATTCAGTAATTTTGGGGCCAGAATTTGGGACACAAATCAAGAAGAAATGAAATGGATTTTTCAAAATTTTTAATTGATTCATTAAGTGGAAATAAATAGATACATAAATGGAATAATATTTACCTATGATGAAATTTTTTATATTCGAAGAAGTAATGATTTATTTATTTGTTGTTTTTGAAGACCCATTATGGTATATTTTGTGGTTATTTTGTTATCACAAGATCCACAATTTTATATGGTTCAATTAGAGGATAAAATAGATCACATTAAGAATCCATTTTAGAGGATATATAAATAGTAATTAGAAAATTGTATTGTTAGGAAGGGGAAAACTACAAGAGGTTTATCTTACTAGAATATTATCAGATTATGTAGTAGTGACCCACCACTCTAGGTGTATTTTAAAAACTCTAACTTCTAATGAATAAAAAAGTGGTCATGGATGGAGAAATTGATTCATATTTTTGAAAAACAATAAGTGACACTTCTCAATTATTTGACCAATGATTTCAGAAGGTCCGTGATACTAATATATTTTATAAAAGAAATGATTTTTTTTCAATCTAGTGTTTTAGGTGCATCGTCACATTGTATTTTTATGATTCTTAGACTATCATAGTTAGCATTAACAAAGTAAGAAATATCTTGTGTTATTTTCTATTTTCATCTATCATAGAGTGAAATTAAGGGAGAGTAATATGGGTTACTCACATTTATATAACATGATAACATTTAAGGGATGTAGTTTTGAATTTTTATTACCATTATTCACCCAATTCGTTGCATAATCTTCTTGAAAAAAGAATAACATAATTTCACAAATTTTCCCTCATTATAATCCAAAAAAATTTCATTATAACCTCCATTAGTTGAAAAAGTTATATATACCTTTTAAATTATGATCAACCATAACATATCAACTCTTATATTATTACCAACTAACAGTATTACCTATGAAGTAATCTAAAGCCTATTATGATACCAAGTATGACACTATATAAACAATATTTCTTCACAGTTACATGGGTTAAAAGGAAATATAGAATTATAAAAAAATCCCCTGATCTTTTAGGTTTTTTATATTAGAGAATAAAAAGAAAAAATCATCAAACATAACCTATTCATTTTTCAACAATTCCACCTTTTCCCACTACATATGAAACTACTTAATAAATAAAATCCTTCAATATCACCCACATTGTTTCCACACAAGATACTATTTTGGAGGCATATTATTTTTTACGACTCGTCGTAATATGATGAAATTGAAACATGATAAAGGGGTGGGATCAAGTGCTCCAAATGGGTAAATATAAGTTAACCAATCCTAGATAATATGTTAGAATAATATTAGAATATTAGTACAATTAGGATACATAATAAATATATATACAACAAACCATAGATCAAAAATTATTTTATATGGCATGGAATAAAATAATAACATACCTAGGAATTTCAATATATTAAATTATACAACATTAATAACTTGTCTTATATATATAAATCAATACTCCTGAGTAATGGGGGAATAAAATAAAAGTGAAAAATATATTATAAATTAGTAATAAACATTGAATAAAACATATTGTTGATGTAAAGAAAACCTATAATGATGGAAAAATCATAATCATTGGAAAACATATTAGAAAAATAAATTATTCCCATAACTTTGAGTATAAAATAATTATATACACTCATTAAAATGTGACTAATCTCACTATGCCCTTTCATTTATGAACAAAATCATTATGTCCAAACCATACTATCTCCTATGATATAAAATTAATCTAATTAATTAGAGGGTGATATAGGACCCCACCCATCATCACCTGTACATATATGTTCCACATAAAATGAATAATCATATTGTTATAAATAAACCTTGGAATGATAATCAGTTTCAGATCTTTTTCATATGGAATAAAATAAGGAAAACATTCATAATCCCATCAATATATATGGCAATCCCATTAAATATAAATGGTTATCAAATAATACTAAATTACATTCTTGGTAGATTCCATTAAGTTATTTATAAGGTATTTACATAATATAGATAACGGGTGTACATTTTATTAAACAATTTCAATAATCAATCAATGTATGGAATCCTATTGAAAACCCTTCATTAAAATAAATGAAAAATGAGCTTTTTATAAAGTAAAGTTATTGGAAAATAAGTTGTTCATATTCAAAGTGGATGTATGAGTACTATAAGAAGTGTATTGTATTAGTCCTCTAGTGTAAAATAATATTTTATGAGTCATATAATTGAAAAAGTGACGTTAATAAAATTTTAATAACATCATCCATTAAATATTAAATACATCAAACGATAATACAATAGGTTGAAAATCACTTTTTGGAGTGTTAAAAATATCACATTGGAAATAATGAACAACCCTGAAAATTTCAAAATTTCTCTTAAAAATATACATATTTTATAAATCATGTATTATTAATATTTATTTGATAGAACATTAGTATTTATAAATTATTCTTCACAAAAAAAGAAAATATGGAAAACTTTTGTGTTCACATGAAAATTGATAAAAAGTGATTATTTCCAAAATTTGAAAGAAAAAACCAATAGAAAAAAGATAAAAAATTATTTAAATCTTTTTAATGGTGTTAATTAATGTATAAAATCACCATTAATAAAACAAATTATGAATATATAAGGATATTTTAAAAATCATATAATTAATACATTCAAGGAAAAGGGAGGTTCCTAGTCAAAAAGAAGAGACAAGGCATGTTTCACTAACAAAAAACCCATTCAGTTAAATATATGTAAAAGTGAACAAAAATTATGAGGGGAAATTTAAAACACCAGGAATAAAAAAAATTATGTTGGGTTTTAAAAACGCTAAAAAATCCCTAGATGTATTATTATTTAGAAAAATCTTACTTTGATGATTGATTTGACGCAAAACCCTTCAGATTTAAGAAACATGTAAATAAAAAACCCTTTAAAGATGGATATTGAAATGGAATAAGACATACCATGAAAAAAATATAATTTGTGATATGAAATATGAAATGAGTGGTGTATACCTCATATAAAAACCATGGTGTAAAAAATAAAACTATCTTATGGATTTGGAAATAAGACAGAGAAATACTTAGAACTATGGAATCATTTGAATCAAATGTCATTTAAACAATGAACATGATATAAATTTTGAAACACGATAAATTAATATAATATTGAAAATTACATCCATTATATAGTATTCAGAACATATCAAATATTTCATGGTTTATAATATGAAATATATCTCTAGAAATTAAATTTGAGATAAAGAACCCCTTACCTTAATACCAAAATTCGGCTAATGTGCATGAATATCCTATAAAAAATATCTTTCATAATATTCTATTCCAAAATTTTATTCATATATATATCCTTTTAAAAAATTATTTATAACTATTCTCTACATATATATAAGTACGTTATTCTATATTTTCAATTTTGAGTGTGTGTAATATTGATCATTTTGAAGCAATTTCATAATATTTCTGTTATTCTTCACTCTTATAAAGAAGTTATTAATTAAAATAAAATAAAAGGTGTTTAATTGGATTGTTTATGATTATTTATAATTTTATAATTTCATTCTATGGGAGTATCAGTTATAATCATTAAAGATGAAATCATAGATTAGTATGTTTTGATGTTTTTAACAAACAGGCATTGGTTACTTTATTGAAGTGTTTAGAATTTATGTTACCATTAGGGAACCAAGATAATGTAATTAATTTCTTATTTATATCAAATATTATCATTAATTATGTTTTCATAGCCAAACATGATATTATTTTATAGCATTATTCAAGTAGGTGGTTAAACGGACCCAAACCTGAACGTACTATAATTAATGGATAATAGTGATGTTAAATGGTTGTAATATCATTATTTCATAGGAATAATAATATTTTTCATATTTTATTATTTTTATAAATAATAATTTAAAATAATTTAAATAACTTTAGATGAATACAATATTATTACATAGTCTGAATAATGTTTTCCCTCTTAGTGCGACCCTTTTAAATAGTTAAATTTACAACCATCCATTATTACTCATATTATTAATCGAATTAAAAATATTTCTTAATAGTGGAAAAATAATTTTATAAGCACTATAATTATCTATTTAACCCATTATCATTACTATCCATGAAGGGAGGTGATAAAAAATGGAATTCATCATCCCATGGAGGTAATAGTTAGCTTGTACGCATGTATGATGATTTCATTTTACACAGGATGAGAGAAATGTATTATAAGTTTTATTATATATGAATATAAAAAATTCTATAAATATAAAAAATATTTATTAAATTCTACAATAGGATAATTCATGTATTGTAGTGAAGTACAATGAAATATGACACTTTGTGGAGGTAGTAGTTCGCACATAAACATGAATATTATTTTCTTTCTTCTAATGGGGAAAGGAAGATTTTTTTAACATTTATTACAATAACAAAACAATTAATGATTATATACATACCTAATTTATCATATAATTTTGAGGAAATACATTATATGGGGAAATATATAAAGGAAGAAATATTAGGTAAAATTTATTACTTATGTTTAGAGCATGATATTTCCATTGGGGGGATCCTTAGAAATGTGGGTATTAGGATAAATTATTATGACCATAAAATAAACTATGTGACATAATATTATAGTGTAAAAGAAAATTTTAGTTCTTAAAAAGGATATAAAATTTGGGAGTGGTCATGAAGGGGTGGTGAGGATCCCCTTTTATAAGTTCTGAGAATGACATTTTTTGTAAATATTTCATCTTATAATGAGATAGAGATAATCTTAAGCTGATCAATACCTGAAAAAATTAAATTGAAATATTATTTTATTTTTTTTGTTTTTTACACCGTTGGTTAACTCTTTTTACCATTTTTTTGCTTCTATCAAGAGAAGTAGTTTTTTACTAAAGTAGTTCATTTTTATGTATAAAAATTACCTGATAATTTTTATTTAATATATAACATATGATAACAAATCTGAAATTAATTTTATTATATCGATTTTCTAAAAGTTATACAAATTATTTTAATATAAAAAATGTTGAATGTATCAAATAGAGTTTAAGAGAAAAATGTATCTTATATTCTATAATATAAAATATCTGATTTAAAATTAAAATGCAGACTCAAATTATTATAATATCTCTCAGGAAATATCTTTATTTGTAGAGAATGGTTTCATAAATTTCCAAGTCATACTTATATAAAAATAATGTCATAAAAATCAAAGTATGTGTTAGAAAAGAATTCAGAACTATTCACCTAAAAATAAATCTTTTTTTAAAAAAGGTTATCCTAGGACACCATCATTTTTATAAATAAAATTATAATGTTAATTTCATCAAATTAAATTTTTTAAAATTTATAATTTAATATTTGAATAGAAACATAGTGAAAATTATTTTCATAAGAAAATAACATTTCAAAATTTTAACATTTATTATTCTTATTTCCTTTCAATTACTAACAATATGGGTTTCAATAAATTATTCATATGAACAAAATGAAATATATGTTATATATTTATTATCATAAAATAAATCAGATAAAAAATAAATTTTAAAATAAAATAAATTTTAAGGTATAAAAGGTTATTGTTAATTTTATAAACGCTTTTGTAAATAAACCTTAATTTATAGTAAAATTAAAATATTTGAAATTTATAAATTATGAGTTATAAATAAAATATAACATTAATAATTAAATGATTATAAGAGATTAATTTTAAAATTCATAAACATAAATAGTAACTAATTTTGATTTAAACATAAGGTAAGCTCTGGTTGCTGTCGATAGTGGTGATACATCTAGCATGGATCCTTGGAATATTTACATAACCTTGAACTTCTATTGCATTAAATTTAAATCATAATTTAATGTTCGAATTTTTTTTGAGATTTTTGTAGGTGAAATCATAATGAATATACCAATTTTCTATGCTTGGGAAAATGTACTTTATAAGTGAGAGTTCTGCCACCAGATGTGATTTCCTTTTTATTTCTTTATATATTTATTAATATGGATACTTACTTTATCCCCAATTATTTATTATCTATATTATAATGGTCATGTTTTGTTTTTATATAATAGTTTTGGTTTTAGTACAATGTTATGTGTGAAGTAATTAACTAACATAATATTTGTTTAAGGGAAATCATGAAATTTCAAGTCGTTACATATAACACTATGGAAACATGAGAGATTTCCATTAACTATATAATTACATGTATTTGTGGGAAATTTCTATAAGCTAGGTTAAACTATGGGAATATATTGTATTTATATATTCTATGTTATTTCATGGAAGATATGTGAATCAATGAGTTTCTTAAACTATTGATAAGGTATTTCAATTAGCTATGTTTATCTATTAATATTCCTTAATTGACAGATATTCACCATTATCTCTATTTATAGAGTAAAATATAATAATGAAAGCATTATTATTTCTTGGTTGACAAATGAAAACTCTTTTTTTTATTTAAATATTGAAATGCATGATCATAAATTATTCAATAATTAAGCATTTGTACATAATATTTTAGGGGATACTTTTATAGATGTTGGTACGATTATGGTGAGTTATACCCATACATCAAATGTGTACATCATGTAAACCTAATATGATTATGGATTATATTTTTTCTAATAGAAAAATTCCTATGTTACGTAGATTAACATTTTTATCGGATTGGGATATAAAAATTATATGATGGGGAGAATCCAAGATTAATTGGCGGGGGGTGTCTGGAGTATAATTTCATAATTATTAGTTTGTTATAAAATTACAATTCTTTTATATATATTGTGTTTTTTATATAAATATATGACATGAAATTTTTGTTTTAGTACTAGGATATTATTGAATATTTTTATCTCTATTTATTTTAGATATGGTTATTATTTATTATTATTGATTACATATTATTATGATATTAAATGGTGAATCATAAACCCATGGATTTTGGTATTCCCTTAGTGTTAGTAAAAAATATTTATTAATTGGTGGATGACTTGGAGGCCTTACGTATTTTCTTCTTGGGGGTATAATTTTACTGAGGTGGGATTTTTCAATTTGAGACTCAAAAACAATTCATTTAGGAGAATTTTCATATACATTTTCTATAGTTTAGTCCCATATCCCAATCCTGATCTATTATTGGTAAATAATTATTCAATCATTCTAGTATGTTGGATCCAAAAAGTAATTATTTTTTTAGTCACAAAACCACTTTGGATCCAAAACCTTTTTAGGGAAATCCATAAAAATCATTTTAGGAATTCTCTCATAACAATACTACGCTTCAGGAAAGATATGCTGCATCTATTTAGTTACCCACCATAATTTTAGTTGGGGGGGGGGGTATACAGTATATTGTATAAAATATTATATTATTAAATTATATCTAAATAATAATGTGTGTGAATATTTGTTTAAATAAAAATAAAAAAGGAATGGTTTGTCTCTTTCTGCTAGCCTCATCATTAACTGAACATTATCGTCTCCTCGTCCAAAATAATTTACAAACCATTTACATCATCTCATAAATTTGAATGAAAACAAAACCTCTTCATGTTGAACACCTTCATTATATAAGTAATTCATGGTTGGAATAATATTCTTCCAACATCAACATGTCCCTCGTTTTTATCTAGATTGGGTGACCCCCACCATTATATTGTTTTAGTGTATAGAGTGTATGAAAAATTAGGTTAGATTCTCTCTTATTCTCCAGTTCAGAAAAATGGAATATGGGATCTCCATAATCATAAAATATAAATTATTATTATAAAAATGTAATTATTATAAGGTCAAAATATTTATATTACAATAAAATCACAATGATCCATAATTCTTAAAATAATTTACAATGGCTGTCAAATTATCTTACATTGGGATGTTTTACCATTTATCATTTAAAATTACTATGATTATGTTCTCCTAAATGTTTATGATAATGATCATGATTAAGGTGATACACTTATTTGTAAACAGAATAGTCTTACCTGAGATCTGAAACCTAAAAATAGCCAACATTACCCCATAATTAAATACATTATTCAACAAATATTATACTAAAAAATTAATATTCCAAATCCAAAATTGGAAGATATATTAATTTTTCACCATTTAGGATCCTTTTTTATAAAAATATCACTTCTAAAATTCTAATTTCTCTCATCACCTAACATTAAACTAAATATTATCAGAGTTATATACAGTAAGATATTGAACTCATTTTTTTAATTATGAAAAAGGAATTAAAATAATAAAACATGAAAAGATAATCAATAATAAAAACCGAGTTTTACATTATTTTCTACTTCCTGAATTTTCTTTCAAATATATATTAAAATTTATAAATTGATGGTGTTATTATTGTCATTTAAATTTTGTGATCTTCTACATTCTGACAAAAATGTTAACAAGCCACCCAAAAATTTTCATATAAGAAATAATATTCTCTTGAAGAGATTTCTACATAAAATACTCAATCATTATTTATTACCTGAAGAATGTTTTATTATACATGTTTTTTAACTCTCAAAATTAAATTACAAAAAATTGATTATGAAAAAACAACTTGATATGTGCCTCAAAAAACTTATTATGTTCTCTATACAACTTACATAAAAATTAAAAATGATTAAAGGCCTCTCTTATACGGTTTTAGATTAAGAATAGTTTCATAAACCTTAAGGAAAACATTATTCCTTAAAAAATATCCTTAGAAAAAACTATTGACAAAAAATGTTATACATCCTAAATCATTAGTGAACTACATATTTTTTTTACAAATGAATTTTTATAGTTGTGAAAAATCTTCATTGACCCAAAAAAACTTTTATTTATTTGTATCCTATTTCACAAATTCAATAGTGTCTATTTCTTTCACAGTAACCACAATCTTTAAAATGTAAGACAAACATAAAATCCATTATAAACATTTTAATTTATTTATACTAGTTAAAGAAAATTAGTAGTTTTTAGGGAAATGTACTAAAATTAAATTATCAATCCAGACTCATTTGGGTTCATGTACACAATATCTAAACATATTCTCAAGAATAAATATTCCATAGTCAAATTTTTCACTAATTTGATGGGGGAACACCGTGATATGTTTTTGTTATGTCCCAAAGAACAACTGAGAAATTATTTTATTCCATATGTGAAGATAATATATAAATTAAATATGATAATAACGGGAACTAATTTTATTAGAGTAATCATACTTATATATAGTAATCCTATTATCTCTACTGGTCTCTCGCCTTATATAGATAAGAAGTGAGAAGGATTTATTATTGAATTAATGATAACCCATATAGAATCCTAACCCTTCAGTGAATATTTAATCTTGGTTTTAAAAAATATCTATATGAAATCACACAAACATTAAAAAATGTGAAGTGAACAACTCAAACATATACCAACCTAATGCATATCTTCCACCCAATAATTGTCAAGGTACTTTAATATGACATCAAAACACTCATATTTATTCATAATCACCAATAATATTGTAATTAAGCCCAAATAGTTTGGTATCATTTAAATATATATTTTTTATATTATTTCATTCATGATGGTTGATTTATATCATGGTAAGAATGATTTAGGGTAGAGGAATTTTAAATAGTGGTAGTCAAGTACTTTTTATAGGAAAACACTTATAGTTGTCACTAGGTATATAGTATGTGGTACTATTTTCCTAGTGAACTTTTTGGGGCCTCATAATGCCAAGAGCGCCATCAGCCAGCTAGTGTGGCTTGAAATTTTGACCACAAGAGTATTGGGTACACAGTATAGGCAGAATAAGTACCCAATGTTCTTTATGGGTCTTTTAATTGATTTTGTTATTGTCCCCACTAGCCCCTTTAATATATTCTATCCTTTAACTCTTGACCCAAAATCCACTAAAACACTATATTTTATGTTATTGTTTGGTTTCTCAAGATATTAAATCCTTTTTCAACCATGTATAAAGTATTATTAGTAGTAATATCCTTATATTGGGGATTCTTATATTGTCTAAGCACTGTGGGTTCCTTTATCACACTGGTTTCTCTTCTATCATTCCAAATAGAAAATTATAATGGTTTTTATTTGGTTTTTTAGTTTTTGTCAATCCATATTTAATCGAGCTAAATTTCATGGTGAGTTGGATTCTTATGGATTGAGGTATGAAGTTATTACCTTGTCTCATTGTTTTTTTTTTGAGATTTTATGAACATCCATGCATTCCTAAAAATATTCTAATAGAGAGTTTATCGATTTAGGGTTTCAGAGTGACTGAGTGGGTCTTAGATAATATAATTATCCCTAATGATGGTAGATGCATAAATTATTGAGTGGTTATGTTTATCCATTGTGGTGATAGTTCTTGGGAGTAAGGATGTTCAGCTTGATGAATTAGGCTTGGTGTGTGGTATTGATTCATGTTATGGGTAATTTCAAGGAATTAAGTTTTATTATGAGATAAAACTTTTTGAATTTAATGATTGGTAAAGTTTTTGAGAACTTATTGTGACTTCTCAATAGTTAGGGAGTTAGGGTTTTAGATATGAATTTGTAGTGTGTGTGTGTAGAATTCAGTTGGTTCATGATTGATATTAAATAGTTGGTAGCCATACTACCTCACCATGAGTGATAGTGTGTTGATATAGGATATGGTTATGTGAAATCAACCTGAGTGATAGAGTATTTGTAGAAGTATTTGTTACGAGACATCACCATGAGCGATAAGGTGTTTGTAGGAGACATGGTTGCAGACCCTATATTGAGTTATAGGTTTTTGGTCATTTTTCCGGGGATTTTGTATATGTTGTTCCCTCCTTTGTATCAACTCCTATATTATCTAATATTGAACCATGGTTATCAAAGAATATTCCATCAAACATGGGGTCAAGAAAAGTATGATTAGGGTTTTTGGTATTTTTGTTTTCACATGATGAACCAATATATGTGTAAAATTGTTAATTATTATATTTTTCATCATTACATACACTCACATATATTAATTTCACTTATAATATGGATATATTGGTAGTACTATGGAGAAATACACTCACATCCAATTCCATAACTTCAGTGCATGTGAAGACTTTGATTTCAGGGTTACAGGTAAGGGGAAGGCCTCTATATTGAGTGTTTTTGTAGGTATAGATGGGTATGGATAGATGCGATACCGCAATATGCATTGGGTTAATTTTATATTATCCCCTCTATTTAATTTTTTTAATTTCAAATTTTCATTTATATTGATCAATGAATTATCAGGATTACTCTTGTATAATGATGTATGAAAACTATGTGTACATTTTGAAATTTAATTGGATGTTATAATATGGTTTTCATACATGTTTGATGTGATTTAATTTATTTATTGCTTATTTTTTATTATACTATTTATATTATTTTTGGTTGTTTAATATCTGGAAAATAATATACAAAATATAAGACTTAATATATCACTACTAATCTGGAGCCTTTTCAATATGGGAAGGCGCACAAAGGTCATGTGGTACAGCAACATGATCTTGATGAACAACTTAGAGGCCTTAAAAATCATTAATGATATTGGAATATCTTCATGGAACATAAATATACCACAATGGGAGATGTGTAAAAATCCCACTGAACCTCCTCCGTCATATCAACTGACACTTCATCATGGCTATGATAGAGGATTTCATACTCCGAACCTTTATATAATCCATTAAGTGTTTCATATGACAATATCTTATATTTACAAAATTTTAATAATTTATCTATGATGATATTACTTCCCTCAATATTGAACAATGGGTTCCACTATCATAAAACTAAAGTATTCATAATCCCATTAATCATCCATGTTGGGGCCCAAATTATTTCTAGATAATCCATCATCTTTCAATAGATTATTTTCTTTATTTTATATCTAATATAAATACTTTTTTTCTTAGAGATTATTCCACCATATTACAATTACGACTATTATTATTGACATTATGATCATTTTTGTGGAAAATTGAGCGAACCACTCTATATCTGACATATATTATTCTCAGAAAATATATTTATGATAATATTGTGGAATATATAGATAAAAAATAACTCCCAACATAGGTAATGATTACGTTTATTTAGGTTTAAACCATCATTTGCCTCATCAATTTATGTAACAAATAATTATTCCCATGTGGTATCGATCGTGAGGATCTATAAGAAATAATAACCTTTTTTGAATAAGTACACATTATAACCCATCATAGATTAAATGGAAAAATTAAATAATATATTACATACTAATGAAGTCTCATAAAAATATCATAGGTCAAACTCATCTTCGCCCACATAAAAGATACAATGAATTGATTCTATATGAACCAATTTACCTAGTCTATAATGGTATATATAGGAGTCATAATTTAAAAGAAATTTGGAACTTAATAATGTAGTATCATACACTACGAAGGAATTTGAACACATAAAAACATTATTTGGTGGGTTTGTGACAGAAATTATTGGTTTTTATGACTTATTACATGTACAAATGCAATGGAAATCACAAAACCCAGATGAAAATATCAATATATGGCAGGTTTTAGTGAAATATAACAAAATAAAGTATACACATTCAATTTTGAATGAACGTATAACCAAAATTTTATATTAATAAGATAAATGAGCACTTTCCTATATACTCTTTTCTCAATACAAAATACACCAACTGTATAAATTATAAATCAAATATATATTTATATTTCTCCTTAATGGTAGTCTATAAACTTCTATTTCTGATGAAAGGAATAAAAAGTGATCTTCAAATAAGGATTATCACACACATATTGTTTTTTGTTAAGCTGTTAACTATTTATATTGGATTGCCTTATCTTATTAAAGAAAGTATAAAGGTTTCAATATGTGTTCAAAATTTCATAAATGATCACACAATTTAAAATAATTTTGTAGTAACTTGTATCATAAAGTTTTCACTCATTAAAAACTTTTATTCATTTTTTCACATTTTAAAAAATAAATTATTTTGTTTTAACTACTTTTACTTACTGATGTGAAATATTAACAAAATATTCCATATTAAATTATTTGGGAGACATGATGGTAGATAGTGGAGCGTGATATCTAATATCATATGATGTTATATATGATATCTCAGGTATTTTTAGGTATACAACTCCATGTGATATACTAGTTACTCAGGGAGTAATATAAACCATATCACACATTGAAATTGAATCACATAGTCACAAAACAGAAGCATGAATTCATTTATATTCTTGAAATATTAATACTATATCTATAATCAAATACTTGATTTGGTATAAAGATACCTGATTTATTATGAAGATGAAATAAAATATAATTTATGTCTATAAAAAATTAATTTGGCACCACATTGGAATGGAGAGATCCTGATGATGTCTTCCCTTTATAGATTTTCATTTCTTGAATACATAAAATTATATTCCCTATAGTTCATCCACACATGTAATGAGACCCTACAAATTCTATTCATTTATCCCGGGTGATAACATAAATGATCAAAGGCCTCATAAATTTTGTATGATCACCATATGATCACCTGATCAATTTGTTAATTGGGAAAATTTTGTTCTTGATATTTCTCTTACTAGATACATGGGATAACGTATGAGAGGAGATAAATTCTTAAAAATCAAGAAAATTTCAAGTTACACTATTCATGGTTAAAAATGAGCTTCAATAATTAGATTTAACTTTCCAAATTTTATCTTAAGTACTTATATAAGTTAGTCCACTTAAAAAGACCCAAAATGAAAAAAATAAACATGTAAACAGATCAATCCATTCACCACTCAATGGGGGAATTTTAATACCCAAATATTATGTGAAATATTTTTCGAATATTTTTTGATACCTTGCATTAAACTCAACACAGATTTTTAACACCCCATAAAAAAAATTAATACTATTATTCAAACCTAACCATTATTAACTATATGTTAATATTAGTAGAATGAATAAGAATCATAAAATATTAAATATTATGTAAAATGGTTTTATATAATGATAACATATTGGTAAAAAAAGGAACTAAATTTTAGTATTCTTTATATGTTTCGATAAGACAATTTTCTAAAAAATTCATTTAATTCTATAAAAAATTAATAATTTTATATTATAAAACTTGGTGAAAATTATTATAAATGTAAAATTAATTTTATAAATTCAACATAAAAAAATTACCTAGGGTGATATTTTGGGATTTTTTGAATAAACATCGACTCTTCAATGAATAGATAAAATACCGATTTTCATAAAAATGTCATTTCATTTAAATAAATTATGTAAATTGAATTTACCATTTTGTTTTTAATTTTATTTAAAATAAAATAAGTATTCATTAGTTTTAATTTATCCACTTAATTACCTTTTATTCTAAATTATGTTATAATTTAGTATAAGAATATTTCTATGTTTATAAGCAAGATTCTTCTAAAAACTTTTACTAAGTGAATCAACATTATAATTTCTAATTAATTAAATAATTTCCTAATAAGGAATAATTTAATTTAAAATGTTATATTATAAATAAATAAATATTATTTTAAATTAGTTTTTATATTATAACTAGTAATGTATTTAATATAAAGCCATCATTTTCTTGAAATTTACACTTCTTGAGAAACTGCTTTTTGACAGTGTCTATGAAATTAATTTTAAATTAAATTTTATCGATTATGTATATAAATTTTTAAAAAATGGGTTAAATATTTATAATAAAAATAATTTATATTATCTAACATGTTTACCTAAATTTTGTATTATAATGAATTGTGCAAATATGAAACATTTTTTACTATGTTTAGGGTAAAACAGATTTATCAGGGGTTGAACAAATATTTTATGGTTAAAATGACATATAAGCATGTCTAAAATAAATTTTATTGACATATTTTGGCCATATATTGCGTAATTATTGGTAATGGTCCTTTTTTAGTCTCGTGTCATAATAATAACGTAGTTACATATGTTTATTTTCGAAAATTACAATTGTTCTACACCCTCACCTGTAAAAGGCCACCCATTTCCCCTCCACTCCACACCTTCAAAGAAAATTTTATTGGACAAAACCTTCCCAAATATCTTCCCAACATTCGTAAAAATGGACAATATATATTATTTTGGTCATAAAGGCATCATAAGAATCCATTCAGTGCATACCTTAGGAGGTTTTCTAAAGAAGATGTATAATTCATTACCAAGCGCCTTTTTTTATTTATTATTATACCTTATAAATGAATTATTTAATTATTATGATATAAGAAATTATATTCCGTATTAATATATTTAATAATGTTAGTTTAATTACCTAAAAAAATATCATCTTCTACCAAATGGGATACTAAGTCATCTTTTGTGTGTACGTTGGGCTACCGCCTCATGGAATGATATTATTTGTATTCTATTACCACCTTACATGCATGGATATAAAAAAAATATATATGTATATGTTATTTATGATTTTATTATAATCTTTGACGTATTATGTCACATATACCTTATTTATATCCATTCCTTGTATGACACAGTAATGTCATTGGAGTGTATGATGGCCTACCGCCTCTTGATGAAATGTGATTCTTTTAATTGTAACTATTTGAATAGATGTCAATTAGGGGACATTTGGAAAATATTTTTCTTATATGTGAAATAATAATTTTATTTCAAAATTAATATTTTTTTACCATCCTTTTGTTTCATCATTCAATAAAATGGAAACTGTTTTCGTGTGAATGTACGACCTACCATCTACAGGAGTGGTGAATTTCATTTTCTATCTCTAAATTTATAGACTACACAAAAAAAAAAGTTCTGAAAATATATTATATTTATTTCATGGTTAAAATAATATTGGCGGCGGAACCATTATCAAACTAACAAGTTAAAAAATACCAAAGAAAAACACACACAAAATAACTAGTTATTATGCAAAACACGATTTTAATATGGAATTATTAATAAATGGTTAATAAAAGGGAATAAATAATTCATTTATGGTAAGATATATATAATTATGGTTCATTAATATATTCATAATGAAATTAGAATTACTATATATGATGATCAAATGAGTATGAAGGAAGTCAATTCATAAGGTAATGGATTAGTTTTGTCTCAATTTGGATTCATTGGGACATATGTTATGTTATATACCTATATTCTATGATGAGGTTCATATAAAGCCCGTTTGAAAATTATTATCATGAATTATTTATTCACATGTTATTTTAAGATTCATTTTATGTTATTTTTTCATGGGTACTATGATTCAATGTTGAACATTTGTTAAGGGTTTGATGATACAATCTACTCATTTATTGGGATTGGTTTTGTTTATAATTATAATGATGAAATCTTATGATATATCACTCAAAAAAATATTAACTTTTATTATCATATTGTTATGTCAGGAGAATGATTTATTTCTCTTCATTTTCCTCTATTTATGCACATAAGAGTTCAAAATAATGTTTTTCTTAAAAAAAATATTTTTTATCTCTTAGGTCAGAAACCCTTTTTTTCATATAAATTATTTTTAAAAATAGTTTTAGAAAGATTTTTTTAAATTAAAAAAGGATTTATTAAAGAAATATTTACCAATGTTTGGATTGTTAAATGTGTTTTAAAAGTAATATTCATGTCCTTCTACAAACAAGTCCTCGTCTTCTTTTACTAAAATTTGAATAGAATCATTATTCTAATGTGTTTGAAATGGAAGAAATATCCCATTGACAAGAAAATTATTTTATTTAAATAATAAATTATAATTTTTATGATTATTTTAAATTAATGTTATTTTTATAATATCTTTTTAAATTTTTATTTGAAAAATATGATTTTCAAAGAATGAATATTTTCCTCAAGATACATTATATGTGATTTTTCTTTCAAAATAATTTTCTCTAGACTATGAAATAAATTGATGTTACTTAATGTTTATTTGGGTTTTTTCCAAGGAATCCATATTTATTCATTACCTTGATGTTTTATGTTTATGAAACTATGGTTTTTATGAAGCATGTTTCTCTTCTATGGGTTATGGTATAGTAGAATGTTGTATAAAGCACATTTATTTTCGTGGATACTAATATGATGAATAATTTATAAAATCCATTTACTTTAATGGGTTATGATATAATTAATGTTTTATGATATTATGGTGAATGCATGTATGATTCTCATTATGTGATGTTAGGGACCTATATTACCCTCTAATTCATTGTGTAAAGATTAGTATCTCTAGAGATAAACCATATAGGAATGGGGAGTTAACAATATTCAATAAGGGAATTTTATCACTCCGATAGTAGTGGGGGTGATCCTTGAATACTATGATGCTTTGGAGAGTGAACCCATTCCACTATGATAGACTTGGAAATGATCCTTAAAGACTATGAAAATGTTTTTATGATTATTTGTGTTCTAAAATTATATGTCTTATGAAAATGTTATGCTCTTATGGATCATGTTATTTGGTTCCATTTTTATTTCTGTATTATGGATTCCCAGTATCTATCCCAAGACTCATGATTATAATCTATTATATCAAGTCTTGGTGTTCAAATTCCATTTTCCTATTCTCATACCCTTAAGATCACATTATTTTTATACATCTGTCTTCTTTTCCTATAGAGAGAATATGTGATACGACATTCTTATGATTCATTTCTCTAAAGTTATGAAGAAATGTATTATGTATTATATTTTTTAGAAACTTTATAGCTGTGGTGAACTTTGTGGGAGATAACATATCTAACTTATAGACTAGTTGTATATGTGTCTATGTCTCATAAGGCACTAGACCTAAGTGGATCTAACATGTATCTTTATGTTATTTAACAAATATTCATATATTAAGATTCTTTTTTATGTATGACAATGTTGAGGATTTATTGTTTATATTAGATCCCATTTTATTTAATAATATGAAACTAGGATGATAAATTGTTAGTGTGAACCTTTAGAATGATCCTATGTATAGGGGAACATCACATTTTATGGTAAATAAAAGAGTGTAGATTTAACATAAATACAACCATATCTGGAAACAATGGGTATATTTTGTTCTAGACCATATGTACCAATGGATAATAACTCAAAATATTCATTATGGGATAGAATTTATAAAAATATGGGACATAAAAACATGATCTACTACCCTATATGTTTCACACTACTATGGGATATACTTTTTTCAATTTTCATTATACTTATAAAAATCATGAAATATTTGAATTTGTAACATCAATAACCTTGGATAAACTTGTGGGGTCATATATTTAAAAGAATATACCATGATTTAGACATCCTGGAAGTGATTTTTCAGGATTATGTGGTTTCTCTCTAGGATTACTATTACTTACACAATTTTTTATTAGTTTTAAGAAATATCTAGAACTAGAAGAGATCATGTTAATGTTGTGTGTGAGAGAAAATGAAATATATTTCCCATAAAGAAACTAAATTTTATGGGATCTTTAATGAAAAATATCATTTCTATATAAACCAAACATCCTCAAGCTATGAATCATCCAAAAAATCCAAACGAGAAATAATGGGAGAAATGTTCTGTACAGTCCTTCATGAGACAACACCTATCATCTTTTTTTTGTTTAGTTGATCCACTAGATTCTGAAAAAAGGTTCTATAACATTGAGAAGATAATACCCATTCCCCAGTGTTCAGACCTTGATAACTTCATTTTGGTTATCTATCTTTTGGGAGGAGAAGAAGATAAATGGTAGAATCTTATCAAGAAGAAGAGTCAAAAAGAAGATATTTAATCCATGAAATTGGATGATTTTATGTTCTTATTTTTTTCAATAAGAATGTAACTTTTATTTTTCATATGAAAATGGATATGGAATTCCTTGAGTTAAAGTTGAATGATGTTGAATTCTTTGTTACCTATGTGGTGAAATTTATAAGAATTGTGAGGTATGATTATCATATAATCGTCCAACATAAACGTAATGTTGATTGATTTATCTATATATTAAAACAAAATATATGAAGGGTGTTTTCAATCATGAACATTGGTATTTATGAGCATATTTTTCATTTTTCTATAAAGGTAGAAATGGAGGATGGGATTACCCAACAATCACATGATTTTTATTAGAAAATAAAGATAAAATTAAATATAAAATTTATAACTTGTAGAGAAAAATTTGGATATATCCCTCATAATAATTATGTAGAAGTAAATATATATTAAATTATCTTAATAGGAGGGATAATTTTTTTTAAATGTGGATACAGAGGTCATCGAAAAATTTATTGCATAAGTGATGGGATGATGTTTGCTAATGATGTGAATAGAGAGAATGCTCGAATGAAAAAACCACAAACACTATAGTGTTTCAAGTGATACACACCATGCCAGGTCATCATCTATACTAGTTACCAACCAGATAAATGGAAATTCCTATAGGGCCTTCCCAATCCCCATGGGCTGGAACAAGTTCCATGCAATAAATACTAAAAAATTGGAATGATTTACCCAAACATACAAAGATAAAATAGTCAAAAATATAAAATAATCCAAATCTATTAGTCACCACCAAAAAAGGATTTTCAAGGATTTATATTTCATTCTATAACATTATAGAATACAAAAAAAAGGCTACCAAAAAAAGGGAACAAAAAATCATCTACAAAAAAACTACTAGGTAAGGGAAATGTCTCCCTAGATCTGTCACTGCCACACTGCACAAGGGGATCACATGCACCCCAAACCACCATCACCAAAATCCTTACCCTTACATGTATAAAACATAACCAAATCTACTAACACCCATGTTTGTAAGTAGAGTTTTTTCCATTTCTTACTATGATTCAACATTATGTAAAAACAAATTTACTTTTGGAGTAACTCAAATATGACCCATTATGCTGATAGTGAGTGCAATTTTTTCAAAGAGCACTAGAAATTAGAGAGGACCTATGGGTACTAGCAGATAATGGTACCGTAGATCCTTGTGTCTTAGTGTAATATGGTATATGAACCACAATCATCTACGTTCCTATTCACATGTGACTATAGAGGAGAAGAGTCCAAAATTGTAGTAGTCTTCGATCAACATAAATATTTAGTTAGTTTTGTCATCATTAATACCTCTATGTGAAATTGTGTTATAAAGACATCTGTATCACTAGAACACTAGTCCTAGTCCACCCTCCTAGCTTTCCAGGCTTCCCCTAATGCTCAACATGCTCCTCATTTTACAACAGATATCATTAACACACTACAAAAGACAAACAAGGCACTACACACAGAAAATGTATCATTTCCATACCAAAAACTCTTTTTTAAACTAACAAGCACATGAAAAATCATTCGTACCATCATTCATATCACAAACCCAATTTAATAAATCATATAATCAACTAATAAGACATTTTAAAATAACAAAACAAGGGATTACATCCATAATACACCATTTTCACATGTAATGTCCATTTTAAAATCAATTCCATATCCAATATATTCAAATACTACTTTCACACCGCACTCAGAAATCATAAAATAGGCTAAATAACACAAAAAAAAAACTAAATAAATTCATCAAGAAACATTTATGAGCGAAATCATATACCTTAGGTGGGAATTTTTAGGAAATCGGTGAGAAACTCCGACTGCACCATAGTGATGCCAAATAAAACTCTAAATCAAGAGATCAATACCAAACATTCAAAATGGAACCCTAAAATCAGAACCCTGGGTATAGAGAAGATGAAACCACAAAAATAATAGAGGAAAATATATAATTGAGGTAGATGAAGAGAAGAAATAATTTTTACTTAATGATTGCAGGAGAAACCATCCTCAATACACCACAAAATAGAATCTCCATGGGTTGTGGAAAGAGGGAGAGACACTCCTAGGGTGAGGAATCTGGAATGATGGGAGAAATAAGTTGGATTTGGGGTTAAAATTGAGAGGTGATGGAGAATGCTCAAAATTTTTAATGACATGGATACCACACATAGTTAGTTCACACAGTTTGCTAAACAATATGGTAACCATGCAGGGAATTTTGTCCGATGAAATATATGGGCATGGTAACCTAGGCTGAGGTGCATGACCATATAGAGACAGTGCAGTAGGTTATGTCTCCTACCACACATTTTCATGGGCAGGTTACACAATTACTATTAACCCTATGCCAAGTGTGAGAAGGAGCCTGTCCACCCAAAACTCTCCATTTTTCTCCAAAACTGAAAGGAAAACCAAAGAAAAAAAATGGTAAAACAAAGATAAAATTGAGAAATACCATAATACAAGATAACAAATATGGCCATTCTCCCCACCATGAAAACTTTCACCCCTAAAAAAGTCAACCAGAAACATGATGAGTAAATAGAAATGTATACTCTTTCTCAACCCAAGAATTTTTCTCCCAACTATCTAGTGTATCATTCCCATTCTACCAAATGACATGGAGTAACGAAATAGACTTCCCCCAATGCATCTTTCCTAGGGAATACAATATCTACCCTATCCATTTGAACACTGATAAATTGGGATCTATCTCTTACTCTTACAAATTAAACACATAGGATGAATAGGTATTATACTTCTTTAGTTGTGATACATGGAACACATTGTGAATCAATGTCAACTAAGAAGGAAAACCTAACCGATATTCTACTTTTCCAATATTCTCGATGATTTCAAAGGGTACTACGTACCACGCCACTAGCTCTTCAAACTTTCACAAACGAAGTAACACATTTATGAACACTAGATTACCCAATATGAAATCAAGATCCCAATGCCCCTTATTAGAAAAATATTTATGGAGACTCTGTGATATCAATAACTGCTTCCTAACCAGTATGAAATTATGAGATGTATCCTGTAGAAGGCTTGGTCCCAAAAGTGAGCTCTCACCTATATCAACCAAGCCCAAAGGAGACCGACAAGTATGATCATAGAGTGACTGAAAAAGGTTCCACTCAAATGGAAGATTGGTAACTATTGTTATATGAAAATTCAACTAATAACTTTGGGATATCCCAAGAATCTCTAAAATCCAAATCACATGCACGAATCATGTCTTCAAGAATCTAATTTTCCCACTGTATCTTACAATCCATTTGTTAGTGCTCATTGGTGATCATCTTGATCAAGTCCTAATTCTTTTTGAAGGGCCTCCAAAATTGAGTGTTATAATGAGGTTCTCTATTAGGAAAAATTGCTGAAGGAACACTATTAAGCCAGACCAATTCTAGAAAATAAAACTATTAGAGATCATCTAACTTCACTGAATAATTAATTGGAATGTAGTGGGATGATTTGGTCATTTGGGGAGTCACTACCCAAATATTGTTCCTTCCTTGAGGTGTATGAGGTAATCCAATAATGAAGTCCATAGACACCTCACAGAACTTCCTAGTAGGAATGGGTAATGGACGAAGGAAACCAGAGGGACTTTGATGCTAATCTTTCACCTACTGACAAGTATAAAATCTCGATACAATGTTAGGTATGTCTCGTTCCATACATGGACACAAAAACTTCCAAAAAACATCATAATACATCATGGTATCACCAAGATGAATGTCCAACTAAGAGTGGTGGATATTATGCATCACGACCTTTCTTAGAGAAAATGCCACCCTGAAATGGCCCTTGAAATATTGAATTCACTCATGAGAAAATGAAAAATCGGACAAAATCTCCCCACCATGAGGAAACTGCATATAACACTGACGCATATCCTCACTTGGATATTTCTATTGTATTATATACAGAAGAGAAGGGTTCAACTTCACACTCTACAGGAACACACCCCCACTATGCTCCTTGGTCTCTAAGTGAATATGGGAAAAGAGACTCATCTGTTTCCACTCATCTTTGGACTTACTCAAGGTATACACATTCACATTCCTGCTCAAGGAGTTGTCCACCACTTTACATTTTCCTATGGTATAAAAGATATCAATGTCAAACCCCTGTAGATATATGATCCAATGGAACTGCCTTAGATTATGATCCTTCTGTGAGAAGATGTAGGTTAAGATCTTATTATCAGAGAAGACCAAAAACATCTGCCCAATGAGATAATGATTCCATGTATTCAAATAATTCATCACTAATACTAACTCAAAGTCATGGATAATGTAATTCATATCATGTGGAAATAATTGGAATGAACTATACACCACTAGAAAATCATCGGACATTAACCCAGACCCAAGACATATACATAAATATTCACAATAAACCACATACCATTTTCCTAATTTTAGAAAGATCAACACGGTTCTAGTAGTAAAGCAATGATTTATCTCATCATGAGATTCTTGGCATTCCATGTTCCATTTAAACAACAGCCACTTCTGAGTGAGTGCAGTCATAGGGGAAGAAATCCACGAGAAACCCTGAACAAATCACTTGCAATAACATGCCAACCAAAGGAAACTCAGGATATAAAACACATGCTTTTGTTTCCCTATATAAATAAATAAACTGATCTCTTAAGGGTCTACATAAACCCCTTACTCTGAAATTACATGGTTCATAAACTTCGCATCCTTAACATTGAATGTGCATTTCGAGAACTTATCATAAAAACGATGATCCAGAAAAGTGACCAACATAATCCACAAATGATGCTCTTTCTCTTATTCAGATATAGATTTGACTATGCTGTTGTCCACAAATACCACAGTTCAGTAGTCGAGATACTGGTGGATCACTCTATTCATGAGTTCCATGAAGAACAATAGAAACTTATTCAATAAGAAAGGCATAAAAATACAATAAGTGGTCGTACGTACTGGAAAATGCCATTTTCAGAATATACTCCTCTTTTATGCAGGATTATTGGAAACCCGAACAAAAATCAATATTGGAGAACCACTTTTCCCCTTAATTATTATCAAAGAAATTTCCAATTCGGAGAAAAGGGTCACTGGTTGTGATGGTTACCTTATTTAGCTTCTGGTAGTCGATACACAACTAGAGAGATATGTGATCCTATTTCACAAACAAAATAGGTGCAGCCCAAGGAGAGATGATCAAGAAAATGAAACATTCTGATTAAAAATCTTCCATTTGTATATTTAATTCCCTCATTTCAACGGGGTCTATACGATATGAGGGAGTATATATCGTCTTTGTCCAGGGCACCAAATCAATCGAGAACTCCATGTCCCTCTCTAGTTGGAAACATAAATAATAATCAGGAAATACATTTGGGAACTCATCCACCACATGAGGTAATCTTCCCTCAGGAGGACCGCTATCATCCTCCATAATGATCAATGATAATTTAAAGGAAATAATCCCCAACTCTAAGAGAATAGGTACAAATCAACCCGACCAAATATCCCATTCCTTGAGAATTACTTGAGCACTCACATCCGGTGCCACAAGAAATACATGTGGCTAATAAAACTTAATGTGCATTGGGAAACACACCATCTTGTCTATGCCACAAATCACATAAAATATGTCCATATAAAAGACTATAAAATCCCATTCCATCTCAACCCCTCGCACGAAAAGCACACATGATGGGCATCCAAGGACATTCTCATAATTCTTTCCCAATGACTTCACCAACTCCAACGCAAAGGATAAGAGCTCGGTTGGAAAATAAAACCAGTTCACAACATTAGAATATATAAAAGGCACATATGTAGTGGTATCAAATAGAATAGTAGTTAATGAATATGCAATTAGAATGGTACTTTAAACAGTCAAGTCGCCTGTATCCTATCCCACTTTTACCTGATCCACACCATGACGGTTCCTGGTATCTGTCTTAGTCTAACCACAGCCACTGGCCTAAGGCTCTGCTCCGAGATGAATCTGACTAGAAGAAGATCCTGTGATCCTGCATTGAATTCCAATTTGGGATCCCAAAATTCTGGATGGTTCGAACCGAGATAGCATTCCCCAAGAAGACACTAATCATACACCTACCTGATAAGAATGTTTTTCTCTACATAATTACAACAAGTTCCCCATCACTCCACATAAATTATATGATTTTGGAGGATAAATATTAGCACGTCATTTGTGTGCCACCTTCCCACCCTGGTATCACACAATGGACCCTGCATTGGAATCCTTAAATGTAGACTTCCTTGAAGGTCAGTCGGAGCTTCCACCTCCTTTCACCCCTTTCCCCTCACTATTCCTCTTCTTCTCTAAAAACCTATTGCTGCCCATTACTAAAATAGTCCTAGAGTTACTTGACATTCCCTTACGCTCAATCTCTACAATACAAGATAGATCTTCCACTTCAGTATAAGTCATCAGTTTTAATAAGAAGACCCGAGAATAGATCTCTGCCCATAAACCTTTCTCAAAACATTGAGCCGTCATATTATCATTAGAGTCTCTTTCAGGGGAATACCACACTAGCTCAGAAAAACGGTTAGCATACTCCATGACCAACGGGTCCCCTTGGACAAGATCTATGAACTCCTAGGATCAATCACAAATCAAGGCCTCAAGGAAGAATAGGTCATTGATGACCACATTTATGTCCTTCCATCTAATCTTCTCATTCTCCCAAGACTGTATCACTATGTCCCAGTACCTTCATATAGGATCCTATAGTAGAAATAAAGCACAATTTACCCATACTTCATCAGAAGTGTCCAGGAACTCGAACATATGCTCTATCTTCTCAAGCCATTCATTCCCTTTCTGAGGTTTTGATCAACCTCATAAAGAAATAGGTTTATTCTTCAAGAACTCCAGTGCATTATCCTTATGATAACCTGGCTCAACTACCCTAACAGAAGCAATAACAGGACCGACTCCCGGTCCCAGAAACTAAATAGCTCAAAACAGAACATATTCCAACCTCTAATCATGTGGTGATAAAGAACCCTTTCCGAATTCTTACCATAGTTCTAGGGTAACTCATTGTGGAGGGATGCTTCTACAAAAGCAAAAATCACAAGAGAAAATCATTAATTCAACATGTATTAAAAATTTCAGCAATTAGAATAAGTGATAAATCAAACATGCCACGTAAAAAAATAACCAAACCACATTACCCACACCTAATGTCCATGTACAGGCTAAATCCTGTACGTCCCACCTGGTGGAGAATTCTGACAAAAATTCCATCATCCCATGGTGACTTGTGGTCTTTCATGAGGTGTACGAGATATGTACCCTACCCACAACCAGAACACCAAGCCCCTATAGTCCTATATCCTGTCTGTCTATAATAATCCAATGTTGAATGATCCAAAGATCTAAACCTGGTTTGATACCATTTTTTCACAAACCTAGCCAGTTCGTTATCCAAATCAGTTCCTGACCTAGTCTATGGCATGGTTCGAAGGGCATTCTCGATCCCCATGGACTATCACTAGTTCCTAGATATCCATACTAGAAAGTGAGAAAAATTTATAGATACTTATAATGATAAATTATGAACAATATAAAATAAAACAATGTTAAAAGTCACTACCAAAAAATCCTTTATAAGGTTTCAGATTTCTGTCTACACGTTTATAATAAACCAAATGAGGGATACCACAAAAAAGGAACAAAAAAACTATCTCCTAAAAACACCACCGGGAAAGGGAAACATCTCCCCCAATAAATCACTCCAACACCACAAAGGAGGATCACTAGCATCCTGAACTAGCACCCCCAAAATATTTACTCATACCTGTATCAAACATAACCAATTCTGCTTACACCTAAGGGTGTGAGTAGGGTGTGAGCTATTTCCCAGTAAGATTCAACCCAAATGGATTCCAATCTGAAAATGTTAAATAAAAAATAAAAATGCAATTTTTACAAAAATAAACTCTTGAACAATTAAAAAGATGGAATCATTAATTGAAATAAATTTTAAGTGAATTCAACATTAAATAAAAACGACATTACTTTGTGAGTAACTCAAATGTCACACCATATTCCAACTGTGAGCATGACATAGTAAATGAGAACTAGACATGTGATTTTCACCATGGGTACTAGCTAGCAATGTGATACTAAAACCTTGCATCTCGATTAAAAGTGGTATAAGAACCACCATAATCTTCATTCCCATGAACGAGACACAAGGGAGTAGAAGAATACACAATTAGTGTAGTCTATTATCATCATGAATATTTTTTTAGTGTTTTATTCATCAATCGAGATAAGTGAAACTGAACCATAGCTACTTCCATATCACTAGAATACTAGTCACAGTATGCCCTCCTAGCTATCTGGGCTTTCCCTAGTGCTCAACAAGTTATAAATTTTACACATGATATCACTTACACATTCCACAAGACAAATAAGTCACTACACACACCAAAGTTATCATTTTCATACCCAAACCACTTTTTAAACCCCAAACAAACCCAAAAAACTCATTCCAAAGGTGATTTGAATCACAAACTCAATTTAATAAATCATTCACTCAACAAATAAAATATTTCAAAAGAATATAATAGGGGATTACATAAAGAATAAACATTTTCACATGTAAATTCCATTTTGAAATCAATTTCATGTCCTATATCTTCAAAAACTACATTTTCACAACACTCATAACTCATAAAAAATGATAATTGGAAAAAGAAAACCAAATAAGTTCATCATTAAACGTTTAAGCATAGAATCACCTAACATGGGTGGGAATGTTCTGGATATTAGTGAAAAACTCCAACCACACCTCAAACAAACCACAAGGATGATAGATCAAACACTAAATCAAGTGTCCGAACCCCAAATATGAAAATGGAACACTAGGTTCAGAGAAGAGGAAACCCCCAAATTTATATATGAAACCCTATAATATAGGGATAATAAAAGAATAATGAAGTTTAAAATGATGATTTTAGGAGAAACATCCCTAAATCCACCACAAAATCAAAGCTCTAAAGGAGGTGTAAGGATAGAGAGCCCTGAATAGGGTGAGGAATACTGAAAGAGGGGATAAATGCGGTGGTTTATGTGTCAAAATTGATAGAAGAAATAAAATACTCAAAATTTAATTGACCTAGATGTCGTGCACGGTTTTGTAAACCCTGTGTTAGCCATGTGGAGGATTCTATTTGAAGAATGTCCTGGGAACAATTACATGGGATGATGAACACGACCATGTAGAGGCCATGTAGTTGATTCTATGTCATAATACATGGATTCTGGGATGGCTACATAGTTACTAATAATAATGAACCAACTATTCACATGTTCCGGTCCACCCAAAACACTACACTTTACACCAAAATTACAAAGAAAATGATGTAAAAATGGAAGACAACAAATAAAATAGAAAAATACCTGAAAATAGAATGAATGTGACATCAAGTGAAAAGATTAAGGGAATTACGATATCTATTTCCTGAATTCAATGTTTAAGGATTATGATCAAATTCAGCATCCACTATGCGGTGCAAATTAAATTCTCATGCAATCACTATTTTTAATGAGTGTTTTGATAATGACATGGATAAATGTACACTTACCGGCCACTCTAGAAAAACTAATGTCTTATTTGACTCAAAATCTACCCATTTTTTCTTATCTTATGAATTTTCATAGGGTATGAGGACAAAAACAAAATGATTATTTTTGGAATTAGTAGTGAAATACACTAATAGTATGATGATCACATCCCAAGTATGTGATTCATATCTGGTTGATGATTTTGGGAATGTCCTTCCCCAAAATATTGTCATTCTTCATTTGGTAAAATTTTATTTTATCTTATTAAATGGTTTTGGTTTATCGACATAAATACCTCCAAAATTTTTCTAGAATAGAAGTCACATAAAAAATTCCAAACTATAATACCATCTACTATTAGTGCAACAATAATTATAAACATCCAATGGAAATAAAACCCATTATACCAATATTTATTCATACTGAAAATGGGTGTTTATAACTGATGTTTTGGGAGATATTAAAAATCAATGTTATTTTTTGTGTGTGGATTTTTGTAGATTTATTTTCAAAAGAGATTCATATTCCTCCATTCAAACAAGATGTTGAGTTCACAATAGAACTATTATAGAGTTCCGATCAAATTTCCAAGGGACCCAATTGATTTACCATGATTGAGTTGAAATAATTGAATAACAAAATCCAATAGAACCTTGAAAAGGGATGTATTCATCAATTTTAATTACCTTATAGTGCACATATTCTATTTTTTTAAATGACGGATTGTTGCAAGTCTACATTGATTATATGGAGCTGAACACTATCATGATCATGAAAAAGTATCATATTCCTCATATTGATAACCAATTTGATCGACAACACGATGCTCAATAGTTTTCCGTAATTAAACTTCTTTATGGTTATCATCAATTGAGGGTCAATAAGAAGGATATACCCAAAACAAAGTTACGTACAAAGTACAAACACTATTAATATTTAGTTATTCTATTTGGTATTACTAATTTCCTCCACTATCATATATAATTTAATAAATAGAGTCTTTAGTTATTTCCTTGATTAGATCTTAGAATTAATTATAGATGATATTATCAATTATAAAAATTGAAATGAGTAGCATGAATATCACATGAGGATTTTACTAGAGACCCTAAAGAAAGGGAAGAAGAATGTAAAATTTAAAATGTGTGAATTTTGGATACAAACGGTTTAATTTTTGGGTTATATATTCTCAAAAGACAATATTTTTGTAGATCAATTAAAGATAAAGGATATTGAATGTTTTCCTAGACTGAATATAGTTAATTAGATCTATAATTTTTCAGTTGTGGTGAATACTATAGATTACTTGTGCAAATTTTCTCACAACTATCTAATCCACTAATGAAGGTAATTCTAAATAGATCCAGGTTCTTATGGATAGATGAATATATGGAAATTTTCAAGCCACTAAATAGAATAATAATAAACACACATATTATTGCATTACCCTATAGTGGAATAGGGTTATAATCCATGCTAATTAATCCATAAAGGGATTTGGATGCGTTCTTATGATGAATTACACGGTTATATGATATGCATCAAGAAAATTGATGTTTCCTGTGAAGCATTACCCAACTCATGATTTGGAGTTATCTTCAATTATTTTTTCCTTAAATATATATTGGAAATATTATTATAGGGAAATGTGTGATATATATACCAATCAAAAACAAAAAATTATATATTCACATAGAAGGAGTTGAATATGCACAAGAGAAGATGGTGAGAGGTGATTAAATATTATGACTTCTCAACACATTAAAACCCTAGTAAGGAAAAAAGGTGTTTATGATTATAGTCAAAAGGATCCAGCTGAATTATCCCTGAAGAGGATCACAAATGATCCAATATAAATGGGGATTTAAATGATGTAAGTACAAAACCTTAAGGAAGGGTAGAAACACAACCATATTCAATTCAATGTTCAACTATCCATTAATGAGAAAATTAAAGAGGTGTTAAAATAATATGTAGATCTTAAAACAAATGTTTTAAAAGTTATGGGGTTAATACTTGACTATGATGGAATGATAAGATTCAAGAACCACATATGTGTTCCTTACAAAAAAAATTGATGTATTTTTTTATAAGAAACTCATAGATATTAATTATATATCCATCATGTATGTACAATGATGTATAGAGATTTGAAAGAGTGTTTCTATTGGGACATGATATTTTTGAATGTTAAGGCAGAGAGAAAAATGTATAAGGAGATGTTACATCAATTACCAATACCAAAATGGGAATTTGAAAACATAACAATGTATCTTTCATCAGAATCCCCAAAACTTATAGAGTCAATACTTACATATGGGTTTTAGTAGATCACCATCCAATGATATCACACTTCATCAATGTCAATGAAAATTTATATTTGGATCATATTTCTAGAAAATACATAATGAAAGTGTTAAGGCCTCATGGAGTGACACATTACATTATATTACATCAGGATCCATGATTGAATTTAAATTTCTAGAAAAGTATTCAACACGATCAATGATATAGATTTGACTTTTAGCACTGTGTATCATCCTCAGATAGTTGGTCAATATGAGAGAATAATTAAAATCATAGAGGTTTTTTAGAAATATATTTATTGATTTCAATTTAGGTTGGTATCAATATCATCAATTAGATGTTTTTTCCTGGAATAAAAGCTTTCAATCAAGTATTGTGATGCATAATTATGAATCCCTCTATATAAACTAGGGTGGAGCTATGATTTTCTAAAAAAAGTTTTAGAATGAATTCTATTGGGACATATGGTAGAAAAATAAATTTAAAATAAGGTTTGATCCATTTAAACACACATAAAGGCTGCCAAAAGTTGATAGAATAGTAATGCACATAATCATTGTTGTGATATAAAATTTAATGATGTTGATGTTGTGTTTCTTAAAATTTCTCCCTAGAAGAAGGTAATAGGATTTAGAAATATGGAAAACAATTCCCAATGTATTTCATCCCATATTAAATTATTGATCATATTGGGATGCAAGCCTATCTTTAGGTGCATCCACCAATCTTCTCAAAAGTTCACAATTTGTTATTTGTATCTCTCATGAGGAAGTACATAACCAAACCGTCACATATACTAAAATTAGTTGTTATACTGATGGAGTAATATGTTTTATTTTAAAAACAACTATTTTATATTATTGATCATTTAGAGAATGTTTTGAAACAATAGATAATTTTACCAGTCAATGTTTTTTGGTCTAACAACTTGTTTGGGGAATCAATGTGAGATCCTAAGGATATGCTATGAACGAAGAATACAAATATTTTTGTATGAGAGTAATGAATATTGTTTGATAAATTAATTTTAAATGGGATTGAATGTAACACCACAACATTTTATGAAATTTGTTTTCGAAATAAATTTAATTTTTTCGATATCCGGAGTTACCACAACACAGAGTTTCAACGAATCGTGAAAAAATGTAAATAGTATTATTTCAACATGAAAATTATTACCCAACTATTAAACATGGTGAAATGAATAGGAATAATACATTAAAATATTAAATATAATTGTTTTATATAAATAAAACATACTGATAAAATGCCCTTAATTTTTAGTAAAGTCTTTTTATGTCTTGAAATTACCATTGTCCCAAAAAACATGGTTTATTTCATTTTGTAAATATATAAAAAAATTAATGTTTTCCCATTTTTTTAAAATGTATTTAAAAAAATATTTTTCAATATTTAAATAATCACATAAAAATTTAATGAGGGTTAAATTTTGGGTTTAATTAAAAATTGCTAAATTTTCATTTAACAAAAAAAAATACAGATTTTGGTAAAAAATGTCATTTAATATCAATAAAATAAATAAATACATAGTCCCATTATGATTAAAATATTATTTTATGAAAAATAATCATTCATTTTTTATATTTAATCCACTTAATTTATTTTTAATAAAATTTATATATTTTTTAGTGTAACATAATTTTTGGGGTTGAAAACAATATTTTTTTTTAAAAAATTGTTCTTAAGTGTATAATGGTTCTCCTATATAATTATTCTGAAAAAAAATATTTTGAATAATATAAAAGAAATTTATATATTATAAATAATTAAATATTAATTTATATTCATATAATTAATCTTATAATTCATAGAGTTAATATAAAATCTTCAATTTCTTGCAAAATACCCTTATCGAAATACAAATTTTTCATTATGAATGTGTGTTTAATTTTAAATTAAATTATGAAAATTATGAGAATTTGAATTGTTAAAATGGATTATATTTTTTTAACAAGTATAATTTATGTAATCTAATATGTTCTACATAATGTTTTTTCATAATTAATAGTGAAAACAATGAAATAATATTACAATGGTTATGGTAAAAATAGATATGCCAGGGGGTTAAAATAAAAATATATGGTATAAAATGGCACAAAGGTTTTTAAAAAACATATTTTGGAGAAATATATTTATCTTATTATGTATAAGTCTTTGTAATGGTTCACTTCTAATTCTTTTTTGATGTGAAAAACATGGTTACACATTTTTCTTTTCACAAATTACAAGTGTTCCACTCACATCACATACAAAGGCCTCCAACTTTCTGATCATATTACCACATTAAAATCACATTAATAATCATATAAAAACCTAAATATATTCATATCTACACTATAAAATTATTAAATCCACTATTTTTACCAAAAAATCATTATAATAAGAAACAAATTGCTTACCTAAAGAGGTTGTCAAAAGAAGAGGTATCATGGTTAACTGAGTGTCTTTCTAATATTTCTTATTACAAATCCTCCAAATACTATTCGATTATGATTATATAAAAACATATTATAACTAATATAAGGATATTTTATTATGTTGATTTAATATCTAAAATCAATCTCATCATCCATTAGATGAGATATGAAATCATCATTCTCGTGTATAGTAGACAATTGCCTCACAGAATGATGTTATTCATTTTCCCTAACCACCTTAAAAAATAAATATAATGATATATTTAATAAATATATATTAAATATATGTTATTATTATACTTAAATTACTATTATATCACACATACCTTATTTCTTTCTATTTCGCGAGGGATACAATAATGTCATATATGTATACTGAAGACTATAACCCCACGAAGGGATGTGATTCGTTTTTTACTCACAATTTACATGAATGTTAACTAGGGTAACTTTATTGAATATATTTGATATAAATTAAATAAAAATAATTCTTTAACATTATTTTATTATTTATCTTTCTTCCCTTCTATCCATCAAGAAAAGGGAAACAACATTCTTGTGTAAATTTGGCCCACCGTCCATATAAACAATGTATTTTATTTTATATATCTAAATTTATGGATAAAAATAAATAAAAATATACTTATTATATATTATATTTATATTATGGATAAAAATTTTATATTATACATCCCTAGTAAAAGTAATAGTACTAAAATTAATAATCCAAAACATACACAAAAGACAATGTTGTTATTACCCAAAACATGATTTTAACTAGGAATTATTAATAAATATTAAATAAATGGCCATAAATTACTCATATATAGTGTCATATATATAATTATGTTTATTTATTCGATTTATAAAAGGAATAAATTTATTTTATTTTAGTTTTTAATGTTTATGAAGGATGTTGAGTCTTAACGTAGGACATGGATTGTCTCAATTTTCCTTCATTGAGACTTATATTATGCGATGAACCTATCTTTTTTATGATGTGTTTATACATTCCCATTGAAATTTAATATCTGTAATTTAATTATTTTCAATATATTTTATGATTTATTTAATTGTAATATTTCATGGGGCTTACGATTAAATGTTACCAAATTGGTAAGTTGTTTATGATTTAATCATAACATTTATTTGGATTGTTTATGTTTAAGTTTCCATTGAAGAAATGTTATAATCATTATCTCATGAAACTCAATATTTTTTTTTGTAATTTTTTAATTTTGTAAGAAAATATTTTTTCCACTCATTTTCAACTCTTTAGTTACTTATGAGTAAAAAATAATGTTTTTAGAAAAAAATAATATTTATTTAACTTTTGAGTCAAAAATTTATTTCTTCCATATATATGTTTCCTAATTTGTTTTCAAGAATTATTATAAAATTTAACAATGGATTTATTAAATACATTTTTACCCCTATTTTATTTTTCACAATGTAATTTATTAGGATCCTTTTAGTCATTTTCAAACAAGGATCATTTGGATTTTAATGAAAATGTCAAAGGAATTTTTATTTTAATTAGTAAAAAATGAATGGAATGTAACTTCAACCTGAACATTATTTTTGTTGAAGATTAATTTATATTTTATAAAGTTATTTTTCAATATAAATAATTTCCAAAATATTTTAGGGAAAAAATATTTTAATAAGGTGATTTTCAAGAAAGGATATATTCTTCATGAAACATTCCCTATTATTTTTTAAAAAATTACTTTCTATCTAATATGTCATCCATTTATGTTACATAATCAATAATATGGTTATTGTACAATTATAAAATAGTTATTATTTGTTTGAGTGATTTATATTTATGATGAAGAGATGTTTTTTGATCTTATTTCTTTTTCATGGGTGACAATATGATGAAATTTTATACAAAACCCATTAATTTTCATGGGTTATGAAAAGATGAATGATTTATTAAATCTATGTATTGTCATGGGATTTCATATAATGACAGTTTTAGGATCTTGTGGAACACATATGTATTAATTTCATTATGTGATGGTGGGATGGATTTCTCCCTCTAATTCATTGGGTAAATATTGATATCTCATGAAATAAACATGAAATTAATACTTATTGAACCTGATAAAATATGGGAAATTGTCAACTAAGATACTATTTGTATTGAGCCTTCACTACTATGATGGTTTGGGGAGCAAACCAGTTAAACTATGATAACCTTTGGAAAATAACCTTAAATATTAGGAACATTTTTTTATGCTTATATGTTTTCCCAAATTCCATATCCTATGCCAATTTTATGATCTTTGGGATCATGTTAATAGATTCAATAATGATTCATATCTTATGAACTATCAATATTTATTATGTGACTCATGATTATGATCGTTGATATGTAGGGTATTTTTATCAAATTTTATGCTCATATTCTGATACCCTAATGCTAGTATTATGGTTATGTATCTCCTTGATTACCCATACTGGGTATCTAAGGCCACACTTTATTATGATTATTATATATAGTTTATGAAGAAATGTACTATTAAATATATGTTTAATATGAGTTATAGTTATGAATAACTTAGTGGGAGATGATATAGCTCACCTATAAACCAATTTATTATGTTTTCTAGTTTACCAAGGCACAATACCTAAATGATTCTGGAATGGATTGTTATTATATGTAATGAATATTCATCTATTAAGATTTCATATTTTAATATGATAATTTCAAGTCTTTAAATAAATTATTAAAGACCATGTTTTGATACATGGTCCATTTAAATGACTGATTCCTCAAATAATTATTTATTGATCCTTGAATAGTTAACCTTCATTTGAAAAATAATTCTTTCACAAATTTAGTAATTTAAAGTTAAATAAATTATTAAAACCATTATAATTATATTCAAATCCCATTATTATTAATTGGAGTAATAAATCTGTATTAATTTAATTATTATTAGTCACATATAAACTCATTGGTCCCAACATATGGGCCCCATATCTTCATAAAATCCAATTCATCATAATTAGAAAAACCTATTAATACACTTTGTGTGTGACTTGCTAGACATAATCTTGAAAAATATGAGTCTAAATCATTGTAAAAGACTTGTATCAAGACACAGATCATTTCCTCTAACTTGATAATGACTAGTTATTAATATCACTACCTCTTTTGAGTGTTTACCATGTAATATAATATTGTTATCACAAAATCAAATCATGTAGGTTGAATTGAATATTTCATCAATATATATACATTATATATCATTATTTAACATTATAAAATTGAGATCATCAATAAACAAACATGGAACTATACATAATCTTAAAATTTCATTTCCATTAAGGGGAGAGAGTTATCATCATCCATTAACACAAAATATACAGTTCATTGCACGACATATTCATCAATGTCATGCCACTCATGAATCCCGTAACATATCTGATTTCACTAAGACCATATGTCAATAAATTTATTGATAATACATGAAATCATGTATCTCAAGAGATCAATTAATAATAATATCATGTCTTAGGATCCACAAACACATTCATAGATAGGAATATCTAATGACATATAAAAGAAGTGGAATTCATAAAGACAGGTAAGTTTGTATAACCTCATATCATAAAGAATACTAAGGGTAGCCACCTTGATAAGATTCCTTGATTTTAATTTATATCCCCTAACCCTGATTGCCTATATCACCTTTGTCCATTTCGATAATTTCATTTAGTCACAACACATATAATTAATAATATCATCATAATGCTTCAAGGTTCTCATCAAGTCCAGAAACATATTTGAACTTTCTATTTGACATACACTCTAAGGAAATTATTCCTTCACATTTATTGTAAAATAATAATCATCAGGTGATATGATATTGATTAATTATCAAAACCATAAATATTTCTGTAATAAAAAGTATGAATTAGTTCATTATTATGAACCAACTAAAACATACTCCCACTTTCAGTAGATTCAACTACTAAAAATACTTAGTCTTGTGGTCTCAAATGATTTTTATACTTCTTATGAGATAATAATTTAGTCAATGAGTTTCACATGTCCTTCTCTATGGAATTTATGATTACTATAACCTCCAACCTCTAATAAAATTCAAAAAATATGTGATATTTTAGAATTTTAGGATTCATAGGTTGGTGTGATTTGTGTTTCGTGGTTAGAATCACTATTTTTATATTATAGAAATATATATTGATATCATATTCATGTAAAAAAACCATATATATACTCCAATTGATGTTGGGAATCAAAATTACTTTTTAAATATAGTAAAAGTGAATGTATACTAAGAATACACTATATAATAATTATCTCTATGATGCTTTGTGCTCCTTGATCTAACGACTTCTACATTGAGGGTGAATCCCTATCCTTTATATGATTTAAAATCATTTATATCTATTAGGAAAAATGAATATATATATATATATATGTATCCCTTGATGTCTATTTCTTAATATGATCTAAAGACTAGGAATATTTCCAATATTAACCATAGATACTTTAGAATAGTCTTAATAGTGGTCCAATGATACTATATTATATCTTGATGTCTTCGTACCATGGCCATGGTGTAGGAAACATCATAACCGGTGTATATAATAACATACATGATGGAATATATCACAAACGTTTAAGGTGTTATGATCATACCCCCTCTCTCATCTTGTATCTAATGTCATATTTTATTGGAGAGATATATACCATGGGATACTGGAACTAATCCACTTATGATTTTCTCAATACTAAATCACCTTATTATCTATTCTATATATATACATTGATTTATCCCATGAATCTTCATTGATCTGTCAAAAATGAAATTGATACTATCAATTTAGATTGATTCACCTACTCAATCATGTATAAGTACTTGTTCAACTAAACCATACTATATAGATTAGATGAGTATCCCATTTTTAAAAAGTAAAATTTCATTGATATACTGTACTAGGAAATTGATTCCCACTAATGGTTTATAAACAAAATTATCAAATTCATTAATTATGAATCAAAATTTACATCTTGTATCATAAACTAGAATTTTACATGATCTTAATGCTTTCAATAAACCATAAATTCAACTCTTTGACTATAATACAATTGTAGCATCCAGTGAAGCTAGAAATCATTCTTAGTATGTCATATTCACATCTTTTATAAGGATCTTTTTTTAAAAGGGAATTTCCCAGTGTGGCCTTTTCAAACCCTCCACACAGAGGAACCCCCCTCCCCCACGAAGGGGTAGTACCCGCAGGCAGATCCCCAGCCGGCGAAAGAACCATTACCAGCCGATATGTCAGAGAGTTTCGAGGGTAACAACCCGAAGGTGATAGACCGATACAACAATCCGTCAACAATTGGGTCGCACCTCATTTTTCCCACCCAAAATAATCTGGGCAACCCAGCAAGGCGGGTGTCTTCTATAAGGATATAGTTAAGGGAATTTTTCCTAACATCCATATTCCAAATCTCATATTCATGGTGAGAATATTGGACTAGTATAATTATATTGTATTTCATGATTGAAACTATGGAAAATGATTTTATATCATATATGAATCGATGTTTATAGACCATATAGATACTATCCATTACATATAGGTAATAATTTTTAATTTCATATCCAGTTTCTTCTTGAATACCAATTGATAAACAATAGGATTTACAACTAATGGAGGAATGAATAGAATATATAATTGGTTACAATACGAGTAATCAATATCAGTATTAAAAAATTATTACCAACATCAAACTTTTGATCTACATTACACCTCCTTATATGATAGTGGTTTGTCACATTCAACAAATAATTAATCACCTCCTCAGTGAATATAAAACTATATCTATCTAATTATATAACCTATATGGAACTCATACATAGTACATGGGTCATTGGAATAACTTTTCCATAAGGTATTCAAGAATATGATCCTATGATAACTCTGGTTTATCTTGAGCATCAAATTCAGTAGTTCAATCATTCTCCCACTGTCTCTTTTCGAGATGTACCCCCTATGAAGGAATAAACCACATATTTCTAATACCACATTATTTTTTGAGGGGACTTATATATAATATGTTGTTATTACCTTAGGATATCCTCTAATGATACAGTTATTTCTTTGAGGAACTATTTTATTTCTAGAAGTTGACTTACGAAATACCAAGAAACCCCATACACGATTATGTAAAAACTTGAATTTTCTCTTACACATTTACCCACATAGAATCAAAATTTTCAATTTTGTGGGGACTAATTTTATTATATATATTGAAAAATTTAACTCATTTCACAACCAATGCTCCATGAAAGGTTGATTTGATATATGAATATATTATGTGATGGAATGATATTGTGTGCACTATAGTTATGATACTTCTGATATATGTCAGGTCAAAGGTCTAGGTATGATAGTAATCTTATGTTGAAATAGGAAATTATGTGTCAATGATCCATGTATGGGCTAATGTATAGTTTGGAGGAATTGGTATTGGGTGACTTAGAATACTCTCTAGGGTGAAATGAATATCATAGCATGGGTAAATGGTATAGTTATGTTGATTGTAGTTTCCATGGGTATTGATCCCTCAGGTTTTTTTGGGATGCACAGTCCTTGAGATGATCTTAGTGATATTCTAGCGTTGGAAGATGTAGATATAGTTGATTGAGGTCATGTGACTACAGATTTACAGTTGTTTATTTATAATTTGGTTTCTTGTTATATATCGTCTAGGATAAATATATTTCATAAGAATGCAGTAATGGAACCGGTTTTGGTTCCCAGTGGTCGTGGCCTATTGAGATTTATTTCTAACCCCTATACATGAACCTTGTTTTGTGTACATACATTTTTTAACTATTTGGTAGAGGTAATATGCACAATGGATAGGGAGGAGGCCCAATATTTTATGGTTTAGAAGGATTTCCATATAGAGTCTACAGTTCGGACTGGAGCATCTTGACAGGGTACTAGTGATCGGGTATGTGTTATATGACAACCCAACTTTTATTACAAACATAAACATGATTTATTACATAAACCATTAAATTGATACAAAATGGATGATCGAGAGGTGTAGTGTCTTTGGGGATTAGTATAATTACATAACAACTTAAAAAATAAAGTAAAACATCTTCATCGAAAACTTCCTTTACATGACCACTACATTCCCTAGTACATAGTATTGCATGGGATAACCTGAGGACATGCATAAGAAAAGGGGTGAATTATAAAGCCCAGTAAGTGAATAAAAATGGAATACATGAGGAGTACAATACATGTTAAACAATAGGAATATCAATAGAGCAGAAGAGAAACATGAACATAAAGTCATGATAAAGAATGATAATTATAACATGGAAATGTGGCAACAACACTTAACATTGAATTAGCATGAGCCAATGCTCATTACACATAGAGCATGAGTAAATACTAATTTCAAATGAATCATGAGTAAAACCTCATTTCACTTGAATTAGAACGAGTCAACACTCATTGCACATGACATATTATGATACTATACTTTACCCAATGCATTGGAGCACAATAAGGGCACACCCTTCTTAAACATTTCATTTAATGCATAAGTGTGCCACATGGATCATAAAACATGGATTCATAAAACATAATCATTTATTCCATGATAATGGAATATGGAATTCATACATGAAACTTCATAATCCCTAATTAAATGTGCATAAAGTTGAATACCCTTGATGTAGAAATGAGCATGGTATTCACTAAACAATGTCATTGGCTTAGAAAATCAGTGCGATTTTGGCAGCGTAACGACGTGACATAAGAATTAAAAAAAATGGTTGATGAGAGAGAAAGGGGTTCCTCAGCATATTTACATGTAATGGACAGTGAGGAGGTCATATAGATACATTTCCCAACAATTTTAATGGAATTCAGATTCACGATAAAAAGTATTTCTTGAATGAAAATGAGGAGAGAGAAGTTCCTTTCGGAATTTCGGCATAGTAAAGGGTGTACATGGGAAGAATTTAATGAGAGGGAAAGGGGTATCCCATCATTAAAACATAAAGAGGGCAGTATGAGGGATGTGAGAAACCATACCCCAACATTCATAATTGAAATTAAAAGGTCAAAACAACTTAAAGAAAATTGGACAAAATAGAGAAAGGAAGAAAAAACCCTAACTTGGAAGTGTGCTTCCAAAGGCTTGAGAGATGCTTGAGAGAGGCTTATTGGGAGCTTGGGGCTCCGTGATAGGGTTATATAGAGAGTAGGGAAGATATTTCATGAACTCCAAAGGATTTGATTGATGAGGAAGTGGGAGATTGGGTGGGTTTATATAGGAAAGGTGAGGGAATTTTTTATTATTTAAGTTTGGGACACCTTATATTAAATTAATCCAAACCACAAACCATCCCATGGTTTTTGCCCTTGATTTTTGGAAAAGGGAAGAAGGAAAAAATATTTTATAAGTCCAAAGTCCGAAATTATTAAAATAATAGGGTTTCTTATGTGGAGGTGAGTCACACTCCCATGGAAAACAATTTAAAAAGACAAGGTGTTTAATAAGTCTTGAAGGGTCCACTAATGCTTTGAAAAGTAAGTAAAACAAACCCAAAATCACATTATTATAATGTTAAAACTTATATTGGCCTAAAATAAATCTTAAAGTATTTTATTACATAGCTATTGGGTCATTATGATGTCATAAGACACATTATATATTTAAACAGTATTTAATTTTTACCCAAAAATTGACTATCTCAGAAAATTATGAAAAATTCACCGTTGGATAATTTCGACATCCTGATTCTAGAAATAACATTTATTTTTATAAATAATTATCTAAAATCACTAATTTTCTCTTTTAAAATAAAAAACGACATTTATAAAAAATTCACGGGATTTGAAAAAAATTGCTTTCAAACCTTAATATAATTTACAATTGCATTCATAAAATTATATGATCATTTATATTTAATAAAAATTAATTTAATAATAATAATAATATTTTATTAAAATAATATTTAATTCAAAAATCCCTTAATTTAATATAATAGAATTCTTAATTAAATAATAACTAAAAACACTATTTATACTTTAAAAACTATTTATAATGTATCAAGGATGACAAGAAAGTATATTCATTATTATATACAAAAATAATGTACATGAACATAGTACTAGAAATTTGTTACATAACCCCTTAATACAGCCGCAAATGACCTAAGGGTATGGTGTGCGATGGTGACAAACTCTTGGGGAGGCTCAGATAACATCATTCTTGTGGTAATCTATATCGACTCCCACTTTTCCCATAGACGGTACCGTTTGAGCTTGAAATGATGAACCTCAGCTTGGGCTTGGTCAAGAGCGAAGCCCAAAGATGCCACATATTTTCTTTGCTCCGATAAATGGGCTTCGTATGGAGCAATTCTACTGGATGAGGCCATCACTTCCTTTGTCTGAGTAAATTTGGTTTGTTAAAGACCTACATTTCTACTAATCATGTGATCATTATTCAACGACTATAAAAGCAATGGTCACAATTAAAAACATAAAACCATAGAATTTGACATTTTATATAAACATATTACATAATGAGACATTTAATTAGATAAAGAGGGATTTCCAATAATGAAACTTTGGGACGTTACATGTTACGACTAGTTTTGGCAATGGGTCCTGTTTCATTTACATTTCAGTTGATTATTTTTGTATATTTGATCAGCCCAGTGGGAGATCATGGTTACATTTATTACATGATTGTTCTGGCCTTACCCCATTTTCATTTTATTTCATCACCATTCAATTTTTGTTTATTTATTCCTCCACAATACGCTGATGTGAATGAAATTTCGATAGTTACTTTTTTTGTGCACTCTGATATGGGGGAATAATATCCTCATATATTTACCTTAGACCCCTTCTACAAGTTGGCAGCCACTAGAATATGATGAGGCACGCTTGAGGTCTTGTGGAGAACTATCTAAGAGCACCAGTTTAGTGGCTACCAAGGCATGATGTTTCATAAAATTTATCAAAGGATTCATACTTATACATCATTAAGAAAAATTATTCATATCTAAAAATACATTAGGAAGATTAATAATGTTTTAGTAACCATGTACATCAACAAATATAAATGGACTACATAATATATGTTTATAAATTCATATAGTTCAATGTACCATTCATATTTTCCAAAAAAAGGTCACTTTGTCATTTTACCTTATAAATAAGAGATACAACATTCAATTTTTTCCGTATCAAGGAATCTAAATAGTAGTCCTGATAGACCATTGTTACACACTTATTGTTTTCATGATGATATTGGGGATGTCATAACTAGGTTTTAAATACGCTATAAAAAACTATTTTTTTAATCAAATTCTAATCGTTGGACTTTTTATTCTAATGCGTAACAACAATTTTTTGATGCGAGATACAAAAAAAATCAATATTTTTAAATTTATTATATTTTATTTCAAAATATGAATAAAATAAATATTTGTTTTAATGTATACACAAATATAATGTTATTGATAACCTAAGGAACATAATAAAAATTCCTCAAAACTAAAATAATTACTAATGGAAAAGTGAGGTGGTAGTCTCCTATTGATAAGGTAGTTAGTATTTATCCATTGATATTTCGAAGAATCAATTCCCATATTGAAACCATCTTAAATAAAACGTTAATGTTTTTGGATTAAAAAGTGATCCCCAAAAGCTGTATCTAATACCTAAATTATATAAATCAAATGGTTTCACTTGATCTATAATGCATGAGATGATTCCCAAATATTATTTACTAAGGTGATTTTATTCTTTAAGTAGCTATGTTTTACATATGAAAAGAATACTCTATATTGTTTCTTGTTTTTCCATTGGAACTTCATCTTCTTGGTTATTTCATGCATAGAATCCTTTGACATAAAGTTAGTTTTCAGGCCATTTGAACTACCCTTCCACTTGTTAACCATAACAAATTTTGGGTTTTCATGCATCATGTCCTTATTAAAATGGTTAATTTAAGGAAAGAGATTTTGGATCGTCTTCACACTAATTTTTATGATTAAATTGATAATAAGAATAGAGAAGCATCGAGGTAGTGAAGATAGCACAACATATGTGTAAAATTCATTTTCCTACCTAGAAACCCAAGATATACAACCACATAATATACCTAATTATCTTGATGAAATGTGGTCAAACCATGAATCCCACTCAAATAATCCACATGAAATGTGCCTTCATGATATCATATCAATATTGAATCCCCCTTTTATAATATAGATTACAAATATGGGTTTCATTATGTATTAATCCATATCCACATTTATCTTTTAGTTCTCACTAAATATAGATGATAACATGAGAGACCAGAAATATAGGTAATCATTTACATGTCTCTAGTAGATAGTGATGTTATCCTCATTTTGATCATTATAAGGATAATTTTTTAGAACAATGAACTCCAAAATATAGAATGTCTACTCCTGGAGATTTATGATGCATTAGTGCGTATATAAATCCATGAAATTCAATCATGTGTGGAGTTTATCATTATAAAATATCAATTTCAGTTGTAATGTTTTGATAATTGTACATTCCATTTAAAAAAAAGAGAAAAAATATTCTATTAGAATATATTTATCATAAAATTGTGATGTAAAAATATTTATTTATTAGTCTCACACTATTTTATGAAATCCTAATATCCCTCACTATAGGAATAAAAAAGTGACATTGCATGGATATTATAGTGTCAATGATTTATATTTCTCAAGACATAAACAAAATGGGTGATGAAAAGTTATTCTATGGAATTTAGCTAGGTGGGTATTTATAATTACATTATATCATAGGTCATTGATTAGTTGAGTGGAATCTCCAATCCTATAATCCTAGACATAGATTTAGTTAACACTTTCGTACTAGTTTCACCATGTCTCATAGAGTTGAGCAACACTTTAAAAAATCTAGGTTATGTTGAACACATAAAGTTTATAAAACTAACCTATAATTGAAAGCACCATGATGGAGGACATACATACTCAAGGGACTATGGTTTTTTTAACATATATAATGAGAGGATATATTGAATATATATTTTCTTTGAGGGATTTATATCTTATATATAAAAATTAATTATATATCACTTCACATGTTTATTTATATTATATGGTTTTTATACAATTGATTAACCTTGTCTTGTTAAAATATGTTATGGACAACCCATTTACATCACACGGAGTCTAAAATTCAATTCTATTTATCCAAATAGTTTCTATGTGATCACAATAAAAAAATTCAACATTCATAAATAGAAACATTCATCTCATTGTTATTGATTTTCCTTCTTTAAATTCTTATTCACTATTCTATGTGATCATATAGAATTAATGCAATCACAAAATTACCCATAAAGAAAATATTATTAAATAATTAAATGATAATGAGATTAATTATACTGTTTGATCAATCAGGTGGGTAATAAATCTAATGAAAACCTATGAGATTACCTTCATTTGAATATCAACTCATGTTATAGTATTCAACAAACTCACATACTTTTTTCCAGATTTATATTATGCTGGACCTCAACTCAAATAAAATCATTCTAAAATCATTTTATATTTAAAATATATACTAATAAGCATGTAAGGGGACTTTATATGTCATAGTTATATTTTATGACTCAAATGTGGAAACTGTGCCACCATGTGATTTAGTGAAATTCTTTTTCTTTCAAATGAATTTGATCTTTTCTATATTTCATTGTGACTAAAAAACCAGTTTTTTTAATCATTAAATGTAACACTGAGTTTATCTTGAATTACACACAACACCAATTTTACTTCTGTTACACACAATACTTAGTTTAACATCCATTACATAAAACTCCGAGTTTAAAAGAAACATGGCATATTGTAAAAAAGTTGTTATATAATAGTTATCAATTAGCCATTAAAATAAAAGGTATATTTAGAATTACCTAAATCATGATTATATATTGTATCAAAAATTATTTATAATTAATATTTTGGTGAAAAAATATTTATAAATAAAAAATAATATATTTTGAAAATAATGGAAATCGATTTCAGGAAAACTTATTATTAGCATATAAATGGGTTTTCCCACAAAAAATTAAAATAATCACATTTGGTGAATGATATAATTGATATATATATATATATATTACATATTCCATCAAATTTTTAACAATAATATTTTGTTTTTTCAATAGAATATATTAGAATATATCAAATTTTGGGCATAAAAATGTATTTTATATAAAAAATGTTTTTCCACCATTGGAACACTTATTTTACAATTAAATTTAACCAATTTTATAAATTTATATGAAAAATTATAATTAATTATTTAAATATTAATATAAAAATATTCGATGGGTAATTGTTTTGATATTTTTGAGGTGATTCATTTTTTGACGAGTAGTGAAAATACAATATTTCAATTGCAAACATGCATTTGATTTAAATAAAATATAATGTTAAATTATATTCTTATTTAGGTTTAAAGTAAAATTATTTTAATTATAAATATATTACTAAAACTTATGTATTTTATATAATTATCATTCTTAATTTTGTTAAAAAAAATTATAAATTTTGGAATATTTTTTCCTTAAAGACCCATTTTCTCATCACGTATGCATGAGTAAATTTAAATCAATATTTTCCACTTATTTAATTTGATTTTTTGAAATATGGATTCCATATTTGGAATAAAAATAATATATATTATTTAATAAAATGAGATTAATTTATTAAATAATGAATAATTAAATCATTAAAAATTAATTATCGTAGTTACGAGAAAAATTGAATTACCGAGGGTTAAACTAAAAAGATGAGGTTAAAAATGAAAAATAAACACGTCTAATAACTATTTTATGGAAAGTTTTCTACCATGATACCTCTAATTTTCTTTGATGGTGAATTGTTTTACCGTTATGATATATTAAAAATGTAGGATACCTTAATTATTTTCAAAAATAAAAAGTGTGTCCTCTCCCCCACTTATAAAAGGCCTCACCTATCCACTATTTTTCTAACCTTAAAATAATATTTTTTGACCAATACAATAAAAAATAACATCACAATACCCAAATAAGTGGTAATGTTCATCAATGAGTGTTTATGTTTTATTCTTTCAACTACATAATTAAATTAAAAATTTAACATGATTTTAGGATAAAATATTTATTATAGATATACTAAGATATTGTTATGATAATTTCAATACAAATAACTTCCTCCACTTCGATCAAATGGGATACAAAATCATCATTCGTGTGTACAGATGACTACCACCTCACGAACCAATGTCATCCTTTTTCCATTAAGAACTATAATGTTTGAAATAATTATGGATTTAATTTTTTATATCATATTTATGATATTAATATGGATATTTAATATTTATATCATACCTAACATATGGATTTCAATTTTTTGGAAATACAATAATGTCCCTCGCATTTATGAAAAACTACACCTCATGAAGCAATTTGATTCATTCAAGCATTACATGGAGTATATTAAGGATAATATTAACCAAAACATGTGATATAAATGACATTAATGTTATTATTTAATGAAAATATATCATTTTAATTTCCTTATTACAAACCAACATGAAAACGGAAACTACGTTCATGCATATGTATGACTTACCATCTCTTAGAGAGGTGGGTTTCATTTTCTATCTATAAATATTATTGATTAATATAAATACATATATACAGAATATATAATAAATTTATATCTTGGATAATACTCTATAATTATGAAACTACGAACAATTTAAGAGGATAACAAATTTTAAAAGTCAAAACATATATGAAAAGAAAAGCGGTTATTACCTAAAATGTAACATTAACATTATATATTTAATAAAAAGTTAATAAAATGAAAAAATAAAATAATATATTCTATGATTTATATTAATATGGTTCTTTAATATATTTATAATTAACTTATACTTATTATAAATTTGGTTATAATGAGTTTGAGATAATTCGATAGTAAAGGATATGGATTTCCACATCACTTTTTAATTCCCTAAGACACGTGCCATTTTCAAGTACAATTTCTTTTATATTGTATATTAACTTCCCATGAATTTATATTATGCTGGTACTACTGAAAACTGTTTGAGTATACATATTCATTTTAGTATCACTCATTCATGGGGTTTATCTTTCAAATGTTAACAAATTGATAAGGGAGTTATGTATCAATTTTTATTCTTGAGAAATATGTTATGTTATGCACCTATATTATTTTATGAGGTGTATACACAACCCATTTAACCTATAATATCATGAATTTATCCTCATGATATTTTAAGTTCCATTTAATGTTATTTTTTGGTGCGGATTTTTTTCAACATTTTCTAGGTGGTAAGAGATTTAGGTTATAATTTCATTATTTATAAGGATTATTTTTTATTATGTTTAAAATGATGAAATAATATGATAAACCTATAAATAAATTGATGAATTTCTTGTCCTATTTTTATTCCATGAGAATACAAGTTTTCATTTCATTTTCATCTCTTTATATGCTCAAATGTTATAAAATAACGTTTAAAATTATCATCTTTTTAGAAGAAAACACATTTTTCATAAAAAACCTTGTTTTATAATAATGTTTTCAAAAAACAGATTCCCAATTTTTTGGAAATAAATTTTTACATATATTTTTAAACAATTTCTACTTACTAAAATGTTTTAAAATGAAAATTTATGTGATTTTGTAATCAATTCCTATTTGGATTCTATTGAAAATTTGAATAGAATCCTTATTCTAATGTGTACGACATAAAGGAAAAATACGATCATTATGAACATTATATTATTTAAATATTTATTTATTTTTTAAAAGTTATGTTCAAATAAGATTAATTTCTAATATTTTTTATGAATTCAAAAGTTTATTTCAATGAGGAAAAAATATTACCCTCATGAAATTTATGAAATGATTTTTTAGACCATTATTTATAAGTTTCCAATGTAACTTTCATAGAAAAGGAATTTGATTAGTTTATATTTGACCAATTGATTTTCAAATAATGATTATTTTCCCTAATAAATGTATGATGTGATCTTTAAAAATCATTTTCCTTGTAAGATGACATAATTGAATATAATTTATTATTTACATGGAATATGAACCATGGATACCATTATTTTTATTTCTCTAAATGGTTTATGTTCTTTCTGAAAATATATTTATGAAACCAATTTCTGTTCCAAAAGTTATTCCACGTTATAAATATTATAAATCCCACATCTTTTCTGGGGATATTACATAATGAAATGATGAAATTATTATGAAATATGTCTCTTTTACAAAGGTTATGATATGATGAAAATTTTATGAATCTATTTTTATTTCATTTGTTATGATGTGATGAATGTTTTTTTGATCTTTTTGAACACAGATGTATGATTTTCATTAGGTGAAGGTGGTTAAGTTTTAACTGATTATTCTGGTTACCTTATAACCGGGGAGGGTGGTTATATTAAAAGCAAGGAAGCTGGTGGAATTATTAAAAAATAGGGGTGGAATTATATATCCCTTTAATTCATTGGCTAATGATTTATATCTGATGATATAGAAAGGACTGGAATAGGGTGTGAACTCAATTCAACATAGGAAATTTTATATTATGATTGTCTTGGGAGTGAATTTTGGATACTATGTTATGATAGAGAGTGAATCCATTTCTATATGAGGAAAGGGTTTCCACTGGTGATGTTGGTGTGTCCCTCCTAGGAGGTGGAGCCTCTGATAGAGTTCCATTACATGTGTTGGTTGTGATCCCTGACAATTAAGGAAATTATTTTCAATGTTTATGTGTGTTTAAAAATTAATTGTATGATTGAAATGTTATTCTCTCATGGCTCATAATATTTTATTGTCTTATAGTTCATGTCTTATAGAAATCCAATATTTTTTCCATGACATGGGATTAGGATCTTTGAAATGAGGGTTTTTTATTATAATATTATGTTAATGATATCATACCCTTATGTTCATGTTATTATTTGTACCTCTCTTGATCACCATTATTGGGTAGACGATATCACACTTTTTTATATTTCCATTCCATAGGTTTTTATAAGAGTTTATATGTAAGATTACAAAATAAGAAGATCTTTACAGGAGGAATTTGATAACTTTCATGAATTAAGATTATTTTGTTCCACATATAAAAATAAACTAATCTATTGTGGTACATAATCATTTTTTTGTATTACTAATTGAATATTTGTCTAAAAATAATGAATATCCACATATAAAATGTCTAGGTATAATTAGTTTTTATCAATGGAATAGTTTAGTTAACCTTTGGAAACTATGTTGTGAAAACATTAGTGAGATCCCTAGTGATATTTCTATGGATATTTCTAGGTATTTTTCAATAATAAGTATAACTATGTGTAAATGTCTAGGAAAAAATCATAGAATTCTGTTAATGGGTAGAGAAATTAGATTCCAAGAAAATACTTCCATGTTTGTATACTAAATGTGGATATGGCTCTAGCATAGAAGAAAATAATGGTTATAACTATGAAAATTTAACATTGAGATTGACTCAATCATCACCTAGTGTCTCAAAACTAGCTTTACGGCACACCTAGTTTGACAGTAATGGATTATATGTCTTGGAAATTTAAAAACATTTTAAGTAACATATAGGATCATTAAATAGATGATTTCTATGAATGAACTTGGGTAAACCTCTGGTTTTATCGATTAAAAATAAGGTTTCCTGATTTAGACATCATATATGTAGTTTTTTGATAAACATGTCATATTTTTCAATGATTGGTGTTTCTCACACAATTTCTTTTGGTTTTACTCAATGACATGATTATGAAGAAACTAGGTAATCATGGAATGGAAAAGGCAATTTTCTATAGATCAACCAAATGGGAAGATGACTATAGTGAATGATGTGGTGATTATTCCTAATTAGTCTTCCTGATTCATGATTTAAAATTCCCACCTTAACCAAATCTGAAAATCATAAAAGAAAATAAGTGAATATTTCATTGTGATTTTTATTAGTGTATTCCATAGATGAAAGTGTAATTTGGACATATGATTCAAAAATGTGGGAAGAACCACCTGGGTGGATGTCATAGTGGAATGAAAAGATGTTTTAACTATGGAAATTATGGATACAGAGCATGTTACAGAAAAGACAAATGAAATTTTTGGTAAACATAATGGATTGGAATAATGGTCTCCCAAAGATATCACCGACTATAAAATTCTATAAATTTAGAATGTATAGGAATTATTCAAATCGATGTCCTAAGGCGAATGCTTGAGATGAAAATCAGCAAGTTTATAAGAGTAATGGTTATATTATAGTATATTAAGAGACTAAACATGAAATATTAATGGAATGATATATTAAAGAATGATATGGTAATGAATAATTAAGGTTTTTCAATGAAAGTGGGATGAATTAATTATATATTTATTGGAATTCCGTGTATATGTTATTAGAATATTGAAATCTATAAGTATTGATTAATATATGTTTTTCATTGAGGATATGATATAATATGTTGAATGACGTTGAGGGACTTAAAGTGTGATTCACTGGAAATGTGATATTTTAATAATGGGAAGGTAACACTTAACATGTTCCTAATGTTGATAAAATGTTTTTTAAATTTTGATAAGGATACGATTGATATGGATAAAGTAAATAATATAGTATTGATGAACATTGAATTGATAAAGGATTTTTGGACAATATGGTTTATGTTATCATTGATGGAGTTTATAACATCATTAAATCTATGAAATATATTCTATAATAATTGTGTTTAATATAGGAGTGAGAGGGGATGATTATATTAATTTATGTTCTATAGTAAAGTTAGTTTCAAGAGAATATATAATGATGTTATTCACATGTTTGTTATGTGACAATTAGTAACTCTTTTCATGATTTTTGGGGGATTAATGATAAGTTAATATTGGGCATATACTGACCTTATTTCAAAATATTTGGATCTTAATATTTTTAAAAGGTTATAAGGTTATCCATTTATGAAATAATTATTGTTGAATGTTTACTGAGGTTTAAGAGATTAATGTATTACTTATCCATATGAAAATTTACAAATATTTGATAACAAGAGATAACCATTTTGTTGTGATGATAAATATAGATAGACATAATGGCATATCATTATATCTATTGATTATATGATTCATTTGTGATTCAGGAATAAAAATTTACCTTCATTTTATAGAGTATGAGATTATGTGGAAATTGATAAAGGGAAAACCAATGGGCGTGATTTCTCTTATGAAATGGAATGAATCAAGTAAGTGTATCTTCTTGTGAAAATTATGCATAATTAGTAAGAAGATATTGAAATAAAATGATGTCCTGTTATCAACATTTTTGACTATATCAATTACCTTTCTCATGCGTCATTGGTCTATGGTTTTAGGTTCAATAACCTTCTATAGATCACCCAATTTATTATGACCAGCAATATTTTTCACTATATATATTTATTTACACATTTAATCCTTGTAAAAATCTTCACTTCCCAACTATGTTCAACTATGTGGAAAAACAGTTATGATTTACATTATGAATCCTTTATTTTTCCAAAGTTCACTTTTAAGGGTTATTTTATTATTAGTATGAATGATGTGGGTTTCAATAATTGAATTTTTTAATGTTAAAAATTTTATTATTAAGATGAATTAGGAGGGGTAAATTCATTTTATGACGGGTAGAATATAACAACCTATGAATTGGTGAAATTATTATATTTCATATAAATTTGATATTTTTATATTTTTTGTGAAAAATCATTGATTTTGTCACGATATACAAATAATACTATGTATATATTTCGTTACAAAGAACACTATTTTTTTCTCATGTTACACATGATATAGAGTTTAGCGTGTGTTACACACAACACCGAGTTTTTACAAAATGTGACATATTATTAAAATATTATTATATGATTGTTATCACTTATCCATTGCAATGGTGGGTATGTGTATGATTGAATAAATTATTAATATATATATTTTAAACATGCATATATAATTAATTCATTAGTGACTATTTAGTTTGGAATGAAAACCAAAACCATTTCAAAAATAAAGAAAATCATTTTCTAAACAAAATTCATGATTTAAAACGAATTTTACCTAAAAAATTAAACAAATAGAATTTCAAGAATGATTTAAATATTATATATATATATTATATTCTATAAAAAGTTTAGAAATCATCTTATTTGTTTTCTATCCAAGAGATACGAATAAATATATTGTTTATCATAAAAATATATTTTATACAAAACATTATCTTATAGGTAATTAACTTTAAAATTTGTTTTTACCAATTTGATAAAATTTATGTGAAAAAAATAAACATTATTTTTTAAATATTATAATAAAAATTGTCTTATGGTGACGTTTTCATATATTCCTGGAAAAAATCAATTTTTGAGAAATACTGAAAAATATGTAATTTTAATTGATAAATTCAATTTCATTTATATAATTTATAATGTTAGATTATATATTTGGTTTTTTTCAGGTTAAAATTATTTCAATTATATATCTATTTACCAAATATTTTTCATCAACCAAATTTTTGAATTAAATTTAAATATAAAAACTTTGTAATATTTTTAACATTTTCTCTATAAAAACCCACTTTTTCAACATGTTTGTGGGATTATATTTCAATTATAATTTTAGACGTCTATGACTTGAATTTTGAAAAATAAATTTATTATTATTAAAAATAATAACTTATATTATTTAATAATGAATATTTACTTTTTGACTAAAATGAATCGTGAATGTAAAGAATATCAATGATCACTATTAAGGTAAAAACAGATTTATTTGAGGGTTATATTAAAAATAAAAGATTAATAATGTCCAATAGATTTGGATAAATAATATTTTAAGGAATAAAATTTAACAGTAAACATATATGGTTATATGGTAGGATATTTTGGACTATTTATACATTGAAAAAATGTGGGATCACTCAATTATATTAAAAAATACCAAGTGTGTCCTCACCCCCACTTATAAAAGGCCACCCCTATCCTCTCTTTTCACACCAGCAAAGCCTTTTGGATTGGAACATACCGAAAATAATAAAATCAAAACAAATATACCCTACACCTATATGCATTATGTTTATCATAAATCCATCATATGAATGGTTTTAGTGAAAACCTTATGACGATACATAGAGATGATGTACCATTAATCAATAAACATTATTTGTTTTATTTTAACCTCCATCTCCTTAAATTTTTATTATAATATTATTATATAATATAATAAGTATATAAAATATATTGATATGGTTTTATGTTATTTTAATTACCTAAAACCCCTTGCACTTCTATCAAATGTGTTATGAAATAATCATTCCTGTGAATTCTAGACTACCACCTAACGAATAGATGTCATTTATTTTTTCATTGTAACCTATAAAATTTGAAAAAATTATGGATTAATTTTTTTAGGATATCTATGATATTATATTTCTTAAATAATTTTATATCACACAATCATTTATTTTCTCCATTTTGTAGGAATACGATAATGTCGCTCGTGTGTACATTAAACTACCGCCTCTTGAAGAAATGTGTTTCATTCAAGATTTACTCAGAATGTATGAAGGATGGGTTTAATAAAAATATGTGATATAAATGAAGTAAAAATTATTATTTAATAATAATATATAATTTACCTTTATTTCATTCAATTCATAAATAAAATAGAAACAACATTCATGCATATGTACGACCTAGCATCCTCATGAATGTTGAAGTTGCTTTTTTTCTAAATATAAATAGCAATATTAATGAAATATATTAATTATATATATAAATAATTATATATTATATTGAAATATAGATAAAAACAATCCATGTTGGTGATAGTGAAAAACATAATACACCTGTCTAGGGTGGCAGTAGTCCACATGTACTCATGGGTGATGATTTGATTTTTATATAAGGGTAAAAAATAAGTAGAATGGATAATAATTTCAGAATTTTAAAATTTCGATAAATAAAATAATTATTTATTAAATTACATATTATTTGAATAGTTTTACGGAGCTAAAGGAATATGAATCATGTTATATCATGATGGGAGTGGTCCCCACAAAGAACTCAATGTTTGAATTCTTCTTATAAAACAACAAGGAAGTCAGTCTTTATTCACAATATTTTTATTAATGGTCACCTTCTAAGAATTTAAGGATTACATTGAATAATGTACATGATTGAAAACATAATGTGTTCATAATGGTTTTTTTTATATGATGAAGAGGATGTATCCTGTTAATCCTATGAGGGGGAATAAATATGAGATAAATCTATCATCAAATTAATCCAAAAATTCTTGATGGCTACAAGAAACTATAGATTTATTTTTTCAATCAAAATTGTTGTTACATAGAACTATCATTGTGTCCTTTATTTTTATAATATTTTAAATTGATTTTTTTCCATTTTATTATTGAATTTATTAGGCTTATGATTTTTAATTTTTAGACATTTTTTACTTTATATAGTTTGCTTATGGTTAGTAATTATCATACAGAAATGGTGTATGGGGTAAAGTCAATGGGATAATGAAAATTGGTGTTGCTAGCACCAGTCAATTAAACCATGTGGTATATTAAATGAGTCTGTTCATCATATTTTTTTTTGTTTTACTTTAGGGGAAGCACAATTTGTGGATAGTTTTGTAAACTATGTGCCAAAAACAGCATTATACCCTTGGGGAAAAATTATATACCCAAACATTTTATTATGATATGCCAGATATTTTATTCGTTTTTCTCCCACATCCCATCACTTCATATTCCTAGCTGAGACACCCATGGCACACATGACACGCTCCACTAGACCTCCACTCACTTGATTTTTTATAAGTTTCATTAGGATTCTCGAACAATCACTCATAATGAGGACTCCCCATCATTCTCTATTAGTTTCCCCATTATTTCTCCATTCCCCATCATAATTTTGATACATCCAAAACTTATGGGATATTGGTGGTGTTATTTTGATATATGTTCTGGTTTTAGGGTTTTTATGGATAACTTTTTGCTTATTTGGCCATCTTCTATTAAAGGTGACATATTTTGATATGTTCCATCTTACCCTCTGTTTTAAGGATTCTATTATTAGGAAATACTTTTTAATAAAATGTATTAAATTATGTTAGTCTAAAATCCATTTTTATGAATTTTATATTAAAATGTATACTCGTTGTGGGCTTATTTCGACATTTAAATGACTTTTGTTCATGGAATAGTATAATAATATATTCAATGTTCTTATAAAACAATCATGTGGATATTTTAAAATGATCTGTGTGTTTTAAAATTTCTATTTTGGTGTTATATGTAACTCGAATTCCCAAAATTTATTTATTTCGTTTCTAGGAAGTGTAAATACATATCATTGAGTTAATACCCAAGTGTTGTGTTGTATTAAATGACTGATTGGATTTTCCCATGAGGCCTTAGTGTTTTATAAACAATATTTATCTTAGTTCTATCTTGAAATGGATATAAATTATTATGATGTAATGTTTTATAAATAAATATATTTTTATACACCCTTTTGTAATTATTTTGAGATTTTATGTCTCATTATGATTTGTAATTACCTTTAAAAATGTTAATGGGATTTTGTGAAAATGATAACTGGAACCTTTTAGTTTATTATTAAAGAAATATATTAATTTTTGAATGTTATTTTATATGGAAATACTTTTAGTTTCAAATACTGGTTTCAAATTATTATTTTTAACTATTTTTTTCAATAAATGTTAGAAATTTTGTTTTTAAATGGTCTAAAAACCACTCGACTTCTTGATCTCTCTTGTGAAGGAATGAATAGAAATTCATGATAAATAGTTTTATAAATATGTGAGTCCATATTTGAGCCCAATATTCTTGTAATTTTCACTTGTGTCACATAACCCCTTGGGGGATGATTTATATTGAAATTCATGTGGTGATGCTTATGCAGTAGTGTGTGATTAAGGATTTTGTGTGTGTGGGCATTGTAGGTGAGGTGTGTGTGTTTTTAAAATGATTTATTTTTCCCTTAATGTTAATATTTATTGATTATTATAATCTCCATTTAAATTATCATGGGATTACTATGAATATAATAAGTGATCTATATAAGATCTGAACCTACTATTTAACATTAGGATTTCTAGGGAATGTTTCCGGGATACACATCATCAATTTCACTAAGAGGGTTGAAGGTTGTGTGAAAGATCCATTCTCATATCATGTGGTAGAATGTATGAAATAAACAAGTCTATTCATGATTATTGTTAGGAGGATAAAAATAAAATGTAGAGGTTCTGTTGTGTCGGTTGAGGAACCAAATTAATACTTCTAGTATTTTATTATTAGAACCTTGGGACAATTCCCTTTCCACTAAGTCCTTTTTGGGACCCACTAGTTGATTTAGTTTTATTATTAAATTTTACTTCCGTCGGTTTGCCTTTTTTGTGTGGAAATATTTGTTTTGTAATGATTCCATGATTTATTTTTTCCAATGTGTGGTATGTGTATCACTTTATGTTTGTGGTTTTTTGGTCTTTACTTGATCCTGTAATTTTCCAAATGATTGAAGTTGTCGTTTATAAAAGAGAATTGTTCTTTTTTTTTCTTAATAGTGTCTTTATGAAATTATTTTCCTTAACAAGTGTTATGAAAATAGGTTTTTTTTATGATAATCATGAGAATGGAGGTATATTGTGATTTGGGTTATTTTTAAGGTTTAATGGTCTCCTTTCATTGATTTAAAATATTAATTTTTAAAGGATTAATCCCCAATTTTTTATTTTACAAAAAGGGATGGTTTCATGAAAATATTTTTGTGGCATGTTACTCAGATATTTTTTAATTATTGTGATAATATACATTATAAATTATATTCAAAATATCACCTTATATGATATTTTTTCTAATGTATATCCATTGTTTTTGTAGGTGGTGACTCAATGGAATATTTATGATCAAACATAGCTATAATTTTGGTTTCAGGTTATGATTCAACTTCTGAACATCTTTGATTGTTTATTGATCAATGAATTAAATAAATTTCATTGATTTTATTACATAGGATAAGTAGGCCCATTTACTAATTTATCTGGGTAAAGGGTAGTTATATATCCCTGAGGCCGAAGGAAACACATCTAGAAGAAAAATTATGTCTTTGCAAATATAGTGAATGTAGACTAGGGTTTAGTAGAGATGTTTTTATTAAGTTATTTATTTCTACATATATGTTATATAAAGGATATCAAGTAAATGAATAGGACTTGGATATTTTTCATTAGTTTTTTACTATATGTTTTACATTTATTCATGGGAAAAATGTTCTAAAGTCTATTCTTATGATTCCTAAGAACTAGTTTCCAGCTCATGGGGATCGCTAATGCCCTTCAAGTATTTCATTGTATGGTTTGGTTGTCTGAGTAATGAATTAATTGTTCTATTTTGTGACAAAATTATACAATAGGTGGGTTCTTCATTCAATATATGTTAATAAAATTTTGGGAGTATCCCTCCAATTATTTTGGTCTCTTAGGGTAACATCATGTGTGTATTTTTTAGGATCAGGTGGTTGGTCATGAGTGGGTTCTTATTCACCACTCTTTTCCATGATGCACAAATTACCTTTGGAACTGGGATATGAATTTTTAATTCGGAATGCTTTTCAACTTGACAAAGATTATATATTGACAGTCATTGGTTTTTTTTGTGTTTCCTTGGTGTTATGAATTGATTTGGGGACACATATGGGAAGTGTATTAGTGGTGTGAGTCTTGTTTTCATGGATTCCTAAACTGATAAAGTGACCAAATACCAGATCATTGGAACAATATAGGTATTATTATATCACTAGATGATTGTATATCAAACCTTGTGGACAAGTCTAGAATTGTTTGGTTTCATGTTTAGTATTTTTTTAGATCAGCATAGAGAGATCAATAATGTAATTGGATTAGATAAGGTGGGTCTTTTGATATTTTTATGAATAGTATTGGGTCTTGATGATCGTTTAGTGTGAAAACATTTCAGTTTGATTGGGGTGTGAAATGTGTTTTCCTAAACATGGATCATTTTTTGGAAAATATTTTTAATTAGAAGGAATACATCGTGATATTTATAGAATTGATTAAAATTATTTAAAAAAATTTGGGCTATTTATATATCCCTGATAATTTAAAAAAAAGGATAGGGTTTTTTAGGAAACATCATGGATTTGAAAACCACTTTTTGGTTTAATTATAAGGAAATTTTGTACTCATTGAGTAATTTTTAAATGTGATATTTTTTCATTCAATGAAAAATTACTATGAAATATTTCTGAAATTTTTTAATAAATGGGATATAAGAAACCTATTTTCATTCCGTATTTTATAAAATAATTGGGTGGTTTATGGAATCAGGTGAAAGTGTCTTTCAATTCGCATAATGAATTTGGGGTTTGAAATTAAATAATTTGTTCTAAAAGTTGTTGGGTTATTTTAAAATATTTCAATTTGTTGTTGTATAGTTATCCATTTGGGGGTGTTTTGGTTTTTAAATAAGTGATATTTATCAGGTGAGCTTCCTTTTATAATATCCCTATATGATATTGTCCTTTTTTCATGCTATAGAAATTTTATGTGATTTTAAAAAGAATATTTACTGGGATCATTTCATTATTTTAATATAAATACACCTCTTATAAAGGTATTGATAAAGGTAGTATGTTTTATTATATGTTTATTTATTATATGGTCTTTATGGATATTTCTTAGACATAGAGTTGAGTCGATAGAGTCGGTTCCCTTTTATAGAGATTCATCTAATCATCATTTTTGGTGACATGGCTTGGTGAGTATTGGCTAGTCAGTAGAATGACATGATAAGGATTAATCTATTTAATAATTTGGATAATGATTTATTTTTCTATTAAGTTTATATTTGAGGGATTATAAATGATTATTTTAGAGTCCTTATCTATGACTTGGAAACTATCTGGGTTTCACTATTTGAGTGGAGATTATTTGGGTTTGGTAATGCCTCATTATTTCCATGCCTTCTGTGAAACCTTTTAGTGATACTAAATTTTTAATGAGAAACTTATATTGTGTTTCTATCAATTTTATGGATGTTGTATGATCATGTGAAGGTGATTTAGGTGGTTATGATAGCTATGAAACCAGTGGATATTTCCCACCATCTGGTGTGAGTTTATATATTATTGGGCTCACCCTAAGAGGTTTGGTCAAATATAAGGTTCTTGTTTGTTCTATTTTCACTCAATTATTATCCAAGTTTATATCTATTTTCATTTCAATTATTGATGAATGTGTTTTTTAACTTCTATTTTTGGGTGCTTTGAGATGGAATGATTTTGGGTAACCTGGTTTCATTACGTCTGGTTTTCCCCAAATTTTTGGTTGTGGTTTTTTTGAAGAACCAATATCAGGATATTGTTTGTTCCTTGGCTTTGCGTTCCACTGGGAATATTCTGAACTATACATACTTTTTATAGATTATCTCATTATATATGTATGTGGTTTGTGAAATACACGGTTTTCCATTATGATTTTGAGGAATTTTTTTTACTTTAGTGTAATTGGAGCAGATTTTTGATTCCTCATCATTTGGATATGCTATAATCTGTGATGTGGCATCAGTTCGACTTCCCTTTGTGTAGAGTTTATTATTTTATTCTAATGGTCATTTATAGTTTGTGGTAGTTATCATTTATTTGATGAATTATAGTGGATCCGTGGAGGATTGTTCTTGTTGTCTATTTTGTGATACTAGGATATCATCAGTTGTTTCTAACCATTTTCGCTTCTTGTGATGGATAAATGGGGTTTTATCTTATTATGTTTCACTTACCATGACATATTAATTACTAGGGGAATTAGGATCCATGGTGGATAGAATAGTTTCCCCCAATTTTTATTTTATTTGTATATTTTATATTATTTTAAAGTAAATTTTGGATTTTTTTTTGAAGTCTCAAAAATAAGTTTCCTAATTCTTAGGTTTACAATGAATGGTTTCAACATGGTTTGGAATAACTATACAGAAACCATGTGTGGAGGTCTATCAATGGGAGAGTTCCATTTTACTATTTAAAAATATGGTCAGTAAAAATGTGTGGTGTCTGGAAAAATAAGTGTCAGATACGTTGGGTTTCATAGTAGGGGTAACACAGTGAAATCATCATTTGGTAAACCATGAACCAAAACCATACATTCTACCCTGAATGTATTTTTAAATTTTAAAAAATGACCTAGATTAATTTTTAGACTTTTATTTCCACATCACCCCATACAAATGTCACATTTCCCTAGATGAGACTCCTTAAGGCCCATGTGACACCCTCATATGGACCACCTAGCCTCACATTATTATCACCCAATTTATTCAAGATTCATGTCAAACCATCATGGTTGGGACTCATTCTCATATTATATTCCTTATTTCCCAATGATTTAACCCTAAACCCCCATGATTTTAATCTATTATAAATGTATGAGTATCATGTAGTTAGGTTTTGATTTCTACTTTTAGTCTAAGAGTCTATATGGGTCTCTTTAGGACAATATCTTCATCTTCTACCATGTTTTATGCGGGTCAGATCGTTTTGACTCTCCTACCATTGATTTGAGGTAGGAAATATTTTCTAAATCCAATTTATTTCAAGTTGTAAAATGGTTTTAGTTTTAAAAATCAATTTTTATTCCTAAATTATATTTAATTCCCTTATTAGGATTTTATCTACATTTTAATGGCCATTTCCAATGATATGGGCTTATGCAGCATTCCAAGTGCCTGAAAAATTTCTCTTATGGCTCTATAAAAATAATTTTGGTCAATTAAAATTTATCTTATACTATTTTGTGTAAAATGAATTACCAAGTTATCTTTAAAAATGTATTATGTGGCTTAATGACTTGGCATGGACTTAAGCTACATGTCAGTGGTTGGTTTATAAGATTGCGTGCATTTTCTAGTGATTTATAAAATTTTAAAAATAATTTTGAATCTTATTCCATTTATAAATGGCTGTGAAATATTTTATTGGACAATTTTATAAAATTTTGGGTGTGTGGTGGTGTCCCCCCTTTTTAATGGATTTTGAGACCATGGGTTTTTAGTAATTTGTAACAACCTTTAAAAATGTATTAATGATTATAAAAAATGGGTTATTTACATAATTTGGGTTTTTTGAAATATTTTTTTTATTTTATAATGACGTTTTGAATGGAAAGAGTTGTATTTAATTGTTGGATTTCATTTTCTGGTTATGTGAATTTGGATTTCAACATATGGTTTAAATGCTATTTTTTAAAAGGTTTGGTTTTTATTAACCTATAGATCTCTTTTTTGACATTCTAGTTAACAATTTAAATGAAATAATTTTATAAATGTGTGATACCCTTTTAAATCCTTGTTAATTTATGTTATTCATTATGGATTTTAAACCATTATGGGACGGATTATATTTTAAAAGCATGTGGTGATTCTTATTCTTCGGATTGTGATGTGGATTTTTATTATGCGGGTATAAGAGGTGAGGGGCATGTTGTTTTCAAATGTATTATATTTATGTAGTTCAATACAGGGTGATTGTACTCAACTATATTTTACATAACATGGGATTAATATAAATATAGTAACTTACCTCTATGAGAGAAATACATCTTGTTTTAAAATAGTATTTCTAGGTAATGTTTCCTAACATCACCCAATTAGTAGCACTAATAAGGGGACTGGTCGTAATATCTCACCCTTTTTTCCATAGTGGAATGTAATATTCTGGGATATTGATTAACAATTAATATGATAAGGATACTAGGGATATTTATATTTTTTTGTAGTGTTTACCTAGGTTCCTTGATTATAGTTTCGGTCTTTTAGTACATGATTTTTGGTATGATTAACATAATTTGGGTTTCTTTTTGGGGAACATTAATGAATTTTGTGTAATGATTCGATTGTTTATTCCAGAGTATGATTTATATTATTGTAATTGTTTTATTAGGAATCCTTTATTTCTTAGATACCATGTGTTATTATTGTATCACCTTGCCTGTGTGATTTTTCGTATACATTCAAATGGGTAAATTTTAGATGGAATGAATGTGTGGATTGTAAAGTAGAATGGATTAGTTTTTCATATAATATTTTTGATGAAAGTATTATCCATGAAATGGATTTATAAAATAGAGGTTTTATATGATTATTTTAAATGATGGAAAATAGTGATTTGGGTTATCTTAAATGGTTAAAGTCCCTCTTTCTTTCAATTGAATGATTAATTTAATAATTATTAATCATCCTTATTTTTATTTAATAAAAATTAATTGTTTCTATAAAACATGTGTGAAATCTTTCTTTTATTTGTTTTATAAGGCACGTTAACACCTAATTTATGACTTATGTTCAAACTTAAACTCTATAATATCTTTTTCTCCAGGATTTACATTGTTTCCTTGGGTGGTGACCTACATGGAAAATTTATGTTCTTACATATCTATTATTATGGTTTTAGGGATTACTCAAATTATGAACAATATTTGAGAATTTATTGATATGGGGATTAAGGATAATAATTTATTTCATTATATTGGCAAATTAGGCCCTTTTAATTCATTCTATAGATTAAGGGTAGTGGTATCTGCTGGGGGATAAAGCAAAGGCATCTGGAGGTGGAATTGCATCTTTGTATATAAAGGGGGAGATTGAGGGTGAGAGGAGAGGTTGTTTGTTTCCATCATTTACTCTTGTTTTTATTTCTACATATTTTACTTAGAATAGATTTATGATATATGGAATAGATCATAGAGTATTTTTTTATACAATTCTATTTACTCTGATTCATGGAATAATCCATTTATAATTGGGATCCTTTAATTCCCACAAACTAATTTCTAGTCTGTGGGGACTAGAATGACCTTATGTAATGTGATTAGCCAATTTTGGCTCTGAATTTATGTGGGAATTAGGCTAGTCTATCAAACACACAACCACTAGTTTTTAATAAAATCAATGTGTTTAAATAGGGTTATGGTTGGTTGATAAAATTATGACATAAAAGCTGAGTTATGTTTCTTTCATATGAACTATTTTGATGTTTTATGGAGTTGTTTGTAGGATAATTATTTCTCATGTAAATTCTATGGATAAGAATTCCAAAAAATGAAATTCTTCAAATAATAACAATTGTATGGTAATTTTAGGGACAACATTGATTTAATTTTTTATTCATCTATTGATTTTACACTATTTTATACCATGAATAAATAGATAATACTAAATATCTATTATTTTAAATTTTCATCCTGTGGTATCTCACATCTCTAATTTATAAAAAGAAAATTTATCAAATATGAGAAGGGGATAAGAGTAAGTTTCTTTGAGAAATTTTTAAAGGATGAAGATGAAGTGATATATCTCCAATATGTTATTTAGATTTATTATCAATTAGTGGGAGAAATAATAATCCATGGAGATACACATTATAAGATTGGTTTGTATCGGTATTTAAAATAAATAAATATTTAAAATTAATGTTCCCATGTACGAATTCCATTTGTCTTTAAAAAGTCAATTTTTTTACTAATGGACGGTGATAGTGATACTTAGAGGATTTTATAGATTACATCCTCATGATTTTCATTGTCATGATTGTTTCACTAATCATCAATATAGATTTTTGTATTAATGGATCTTAAAACACTATATACAACATTTGATACATGTTAGAATTCATGGAGTTTGTGAATGGATGAATATGATTTTGAGTAACTGTGAGTCCTGGTGTAATGGTGGCATTGAGTTCCTAAAAGAAATGTGAAGGAAATACTCATTTATGTTGGGTAAATAAAATTCACAATGTTAAAATATGATCTATTTAATTGGAATTTTAATCATACTTAATGGTATTATTTTAATATCATTCAAAGAAAAAATGTTAGTATAGATATATATAATGGTCAGATTGAATAAATTTTGTTTCATTATAAGGACCTGACCTTATTACATACATAATATTGAATTTAGTAAAGAAAAAAATTTCTTTTAAATTTAGGATATTTTCATGTTTAGAGCTTTAGAGAGTTGGTATATAATTCATTCATAACATTACACATTGTTACAGAGTGGATAAAATAAAAATAAATTCCATGTTTTTTAAAATATAAAACATTAAAACATAAAACATGAATCCTTAAAAATTATTCAACATTTAACATGGCATAATTCTTTGTATTACACATCCATTAACCTGTGAAAATCATTTAAAACTTTGGATGAGCACAATAAATCAGTAAAGGATATAAAAAGAAGGAAAGAACATATTAGTCCCTGAATACTTATAACATATGAAATAAAATTTAAAAGACATATTATCACATGTATATATAAGCTTACATTTTGAAACATTAAATTTACACAATACATAAGAAAATAAGTAGATCCATAAAGGTATATTGGGGAAATACTTACATAATCTTATAACCTTCTCAGCTACATTATAATTTGTTACCCTCTTGGCTACCATACTAAATATGTAACCATCGCAGTTACACATTGAGTAACCTTACGGACGACCTCCATCATACACATACCAGATGAATTTGAGGGAGATATAGGTCCCACCCTTCATCATAAATAGTTCCCAAGAACCAGAACATAATCATACAACATGAATAATAGCATGAAATCATTTCTTTTGAATTTTGTAAAACAGATTTGTAAAAGAGGGGTTTAAATGAAAATGCCATTAGAAATATCATAAAATTGAAGAGAGATATAATAGAGTGGATATAATATGTATATACAATAAAAATAAACATTATTAAACATAATATAAATATATCCCATCACAAAAACTATTATAATACCACATAAATAATTTAGTAGAAGGTTAACCCAAAGAATGAAAATCTACTTAAGAATTCCCTTTCCTCAAGCGATTATTTCATTAAACGTGTTTAACCATCATGTATAATGGCTAAAAGAGTGTTATTAGTATTTTAATGAAAAATTTTATTGTTTATATCATCTTATATTACCATTTGATAACCTCATTTCACCCCTAAATTGTTAGTATTTTGTTCCTTGCACTGTTTTGGGTAAATTTCTTACATGATTTCCATGATTGGTTCATAATTGATGTTCATGTCGATTGGAAGTGAAACTCCAAAATTTTAATGGAAATGTATTTACATATTTCTAGTACAATAGTTTATATCATTTATCATTTTGATTTTTTATATGAGGATAATTCATATGTTAAAACATCAATGATGTTCTTTTAGATCATTTTAGTGGTTCTTTGATAATAACAACCTCATTTTGTCTTATAAATTAAAATTGCGAGTAAAAAACAATTACAGAACCATGGATGAGATATAATACATATATTATAACCTGGTTTAGCTATATAAATGGTTTCATGAATATAATTGAAAAAATTAATTGAAATTGAAATCACATTGTCCATGATGTCAGTAATTCGACGCATTATGGACAATGTTTCTATTCATTGAATAAGTTAGGGAGGAGTAAAATAATGTTGATTAATTTTCCATGAACATGAGAAAATACATAATATTCATGATTTTTGGAAATTTCATGCCACTTGGGTATAAATAGGTGAGGAATAAATAAGAAAATAAAGGAACTCAAAAATAAAAGAATAATAGAGAAATCCCTTACAAAAATTCGGTATCCTAATGGCACTGCAACATGGTTTTAGAAAATATTAAAAATAGAGAGAACAAGGGTCACCATTATAGTAATGAATCATATTACAAAATAGATCATGAATAAGAAGGATTTAAGAACCAGATATGTACACTTGAATGTTATACCAAATAAAGGAGAACTTAAATGGACAAAGAATGAAATTGAGAATTTTCCTACCATGTAGAGTAACTCCTAGAACATGAATGTTGTGACCTTGGAGGCTTGAGGAAACCTTTGGGGGATTATAGGGAGGTAATAAGTCCATAGATTCATTTATTATGAATTCATAATGAAGTTAATGGTGGAATGAGTTGGTATTTACAGCAAAAGTGAAGGATTATTTTAATTATTTTCACGGGACACCACATTAGTGGTATTTGAAAAACTATGGGCTTGAACATGGTATTTTCCCCTGGTATAAGCCACAAAGGAATATTCATACCGTATTTTTCTGTACAGAAGTCTACCATATTTATTACATAATTATTACATCATTAATGTTTTCTTTAACACAATGAAATTCAAAACTGTATTTTTTATTATTCACCGAAAAGATAACTAATTCAAAAAAATCCTCAAAATTCACCCTAACCATTTACTGACGTGTAGAATTCAAAAATGTAATCCATTTAAAAAAAAATAATTTTCAATATGTTTTTAATTTAATTTTTATATAAAATCATACTTAATTCAAATGTTAATAATTTAAATATTATAACTAGTTTCATAACACATTTAAAAATCAATGAAGATGTCATTATCTTAATTCCTTAAGAAAATAAAATAATTATACAATTTACTATTCATTAGGAATATATTACAATTCCTATTACTATTCAAAAGGGTATGTTACTATTCAAAAAAAAACAAGTTGGTTCTAATAGACTCCAAATAACATATCGAACACAATTGTAGGTGAGCATTTTTTAAAATTTAATGAATAGAATCAGTAAAATTATGTTTAAAGGATACTTATAAATATCCACATTAAAAAAAAATTCAATCATTTAAATTTATATTTGGAAATAATTGGGGTGTTACATTATCACCACCTTCTGGGAATTGCATCTACATAATTTTATTTACATATTAAACAAGTGAGGGTACCTTTCCCATGTAGAATTTTCAGACTCCCTTGTATCTTGTTCAAACATGTGGTTTCTAGACAAAACCTTTACCCAGTGGATTACCTTATTCTGCAATACTTTTTCCCTTTAATCTAGAATCTGAACAGGTTTCTCTTAATAATAATTGTTCTCTTTCAACTGAAATGATTCTGGGCTCAAGACATGTTATTAATTTGGATCATAATTTCTCAACATCGAAACATGAATAACATTGTGTGCCTGATAAAAAAGTGGAGGAAATGCTACTACGTATGAAACTATTTCATCTTTCTCCAAGGTTTCAAAAGGAACGATGAACCATGGACATAGCTTCCCTTTCTTAAAGAAATACTTCACATTTTTCCAAGGATATATTTTATTAAAAACATGGTCACCTACCTCAAAAGATAAGTATTTCCTTCGTTTATCAGCTTAACTTTTCTGCCTGCTCGGAGCTTTCCTCGTCTTACTAGAACATCTTCACTTTCTTAGGTACTTCCTCTTCTAATTAGTGCCCCATAAACTTTTTTTCAATGAATTCATCAAAAAATGCTGGAGTCCGACACAGCTTTCTGTACAAATCCAGAAAAGGTTCTATCTGTATACTAAATTGAATACTGTTATTAAATAAAAACTCAAATAATGAATGTTTCTGATCCCTATATCTCTTGTAGTCTATTTATCAAGATCAAATAATATCCTCCAATGAATTAATCATTCATTCTGACTACCCATTTAATGACGGTAAAAATATTTAATGAAATTTAACTCTATGACCAATGACTTGTCAAGTCCCTTCCAAAAGTTAGAAGTGAATCTGGGATCCCGGTCAGATACAATGGAATAAGGATCTCCATGTAACCTGAAAATATACTTAATGTATAATCGTGAAATCTGATCCAAAGAAATTGTATCTCGAATTGAATGAAAATGTAAAGATTTTGTCAGCCGATCCACAATAACCAAAATTCCATTGTTACCTTGAGATGTCTTAGGTAGTCCCCCCACTATTTACATGGATACATTCTCCCACTTCCACTCTGGAACCGGTAAAGGATGAAGCATCCCCTTCGGTAACTCTAGCTCTGCTTTAATCTACTTACATTTCAAACATTTCTTGATAAAGTCAGCAATATCCCTTTTCATTCCATCCCACCAGTAACACTCTCGAAGGTCTCTATACATCTTAGTACATCAAGGATGAATTGAAAATGGAGATCTATGAGCTTCACGCAACATATCTTTCTTTAACTGAGAATCACAGGGCACACACAACCTTTTTCTAAATATTAAAACACAATCTTTATCAAGCTTAAATTCTGGAAGCTTGCCTATTTAATCCAATTCTACTTTTTTCTGTAGCTCACATTCTCCCTTCTATGCTCACTTAATTCTGACTGACAGTGAAGACTACACTGAAACCGGAAACAAAATAGATGTATTCCCGTCCAACAACTTCCAAGACAAAATTCATGAAATCAATAATCAAGGGATCATGATCCAAATGTATCATGGTTAATGATGCATGACGTTTTTGACTCAAGGAATCCACCACATTCCTTTCTTTTCCAGGATGGTAATTGATCGTGCAATCATAATCCTTTTTCAATTCAAGAAATCTTCTCTGCATCATGTTTAATTCCTTCTGAGTGAATAGATACTTTAGACTTTTATGGTCAGTATATATTTTATATTTGGATCTGTAAAAATGATTCCTCCAATGTTTCAAATGAAAAACCATAGATACCAATTATAAATCATGTGTGGGATAAATTAACTCATGAGGTTTTTTTTGTCTTGGAGCATAAGCAATTACCTGATCATTCTTCATCGAAACGCAACCAAGTCCATTCAATGAATCATCATTATATATGAATAAATTAACATTTTGGGATGGAAAGACCAAAACTATAGCATTTACCAGTATCTTATTTAGTTACTGAAAACAAACATCACATTCTTCAGTCCAAAAAAATTTAACCCCTTTTTAAGTTAACATAGTTATTGAGATAGATAACTGAGAAAATTTCATAACAAAACATCGGTAATAACCCTATAATCTGTAAAGACCCAGAAATTTCAAGGAATGTTTTTATTAATTTTCTTGGGAATTTTACAAGAACGCAGTTTCTGACGGCGCCTGATTCCGAGGCCCGGTGTGCCTGAAATCATTTTCCAAAGTTTAGCTCGGGTATGTTCAGTGAAAGAACGAGCTGGAATTTCTAACTTTTGAACCGATACTATGAATCAAATTCCGAGGGCACTGATAGAACCGCAGCGCCGATATTTGCTTAGGAACGCCTATTCCGGAGTTGCGTTTACACGAGGGAAGTTGTTAAAAAAATTGTGAAAGTTAAAACAAAAATTTAACTTCAATATTTAGTTTCCTTAAGTGTTTTTATCCATTGGATGGAAGTTGGGTAACTACCCAACTACCCTTGAGAGGTTAAGAGGGTGGTGGGGCCCAGACGAACCCCACCCCTTCATATCCTCTAACCCCTTCAACTCACCATTAATGTTGTGAACTTAAGTTATAACTTATGACATTACTGTAGCGAGTTTAATGTGAGTTTTTGAAATTCAAACTCTTGAATATCAAAGGTTTATGTTGTGTTAATAAATTAGGTGTGGGCTTAATTTATTTTTTGGTTAGTTTATTTGTTGCTTGAGAGGTTTGGGAGAATTGTTGAGGAACTTGAATATCTTCTTCGTCTTCGACGAAGAACGTGAACAATGGTTCTTCTCAGACGAAGAACATCGACCCCACGACCTAGAAGACTTGGCATCCCGGATTCTTCCGTCTTCATCTTCCTCCACGACAAGGGAGAAGTCACCGACCGTGGTGATCATCGCCAATGACAACGTACCTCCCTTCTTCATCATAGCAACAAGTGAGGAGACGTCTTTTCCTCCTCGGACACACCCCGACGTCCACGGAATCTACGTCCGACGCAGCGACGCCATTCTCCGCGATACCCTACGTGCGGCGTCAAATATCAAGGTAGGTGTTTGTTTCATTTTATTCTTGATTCTATCTTTGACGTTCTATGGGTAATGAGAACCCCCTTGTTATCGTTTAACGGGAGGAGGCCGGACCGCACAAACACGGCCGATGCTCCTCCCTTTTTATTCATTCTTGTCGTTGCAGATCGAAAGAGAGTGACGCGGTGCCGTCACACTGCGTGGGAAAGAACGACAAGAATAACGTGACGTCCAAAAGAAAGTGACGCGGTGCCGTCGCACTCCGTGGGAAAGAACAGCAAGGATGGGTGACATCGTCACGCCGCGCGGGATCGAGCGGCAAGAATACGAGACGTCGTCACGCCGCGCATTCAAAATTTTAAACCCTCATGCGTGGGTATTTGATTGCAAGATGATCGTACAATTTATTTTGGATAAATTATACCCTTGTTAATGATTAAAATCATGTGTTTAATTATTTTCCAATTGATAACACCTAACATGGAGGGCGCGGGCCGAACAAACATGGCTCGACAACCCTCCGCAGCTTGTTTATCGATGTGTGGATTGACGAGCGACGACAAAATGGGGCCGCAAAGTATATTTGAAGCTTGCGCAGTAAAGTACGAGACCCGAGATGAACACCGGCTTAGAAGGTTTTGAAAATGGACCACCGGAGCAACTCCGGTGGCCCGCGGAAACACTCGGAGGTGCGGGTCGCCGGCACGGCACCGCCGGCGATCGGAGTCGGCGGCCGGAGCCGTCCGGCCGCCAGGAGGCGGCGGCGCCCGAGCACGCGGCCGGAAGATGGGCGGCGGCGGTTCGCCGCCGGCCCCAATTATCGGCGAGGGAGGCCGCACACCGCCCCGTGCTCCGCGACTTTGGCTCGGCCATGCTGAGCCGTGGTTGGCCGGTCGGGCCGGGTCGGTCCGGGCCCAGACCCCCCATTTTCGGACCACTTTCGGTCAAATGCCCATATCTTGGGCTACAGACCTATGATCGACGCACCGTCAGTTGCGTAGTGATTCTTGGAAAGAGACGGTCGTTTCGGTATATTACACTCAAGGTTTCGGAGAACTTTGTGTTCGGCCGGGTTTGTTCGTACACGAAACCAATCTGGTCCTCGGAGCGGAAATGGATATATCTTTAGAACCGGACATCTGATTGACATGCCATCGACTTTGATGGATTCCTCTAAGTGAGAAGGATCTTTTGGCTTACTCTGCTCGAGGTTTGGATGTTTTTGGAGTGCGGTCGGGTTGGTTCGCTCATGAAACCAACCGGGCCCCTGGAACGAAAAAGCCAATAACTCACAGACCGGGCGTCCGATTGACGCGCCGTCTGTTTCGTTGAATTCCTCTTGATGAGACGGAACTTTTTGCATACTTCGCCCGAGATTTGGATACAGTTGGATAGTGGCCGGGTTGGATCGCACCCGAAATCCAACTGGGCCCCTAGAACGGAAAAGCTGATATCTTTCAGACATGACGTCCGTTTGACGAACCGTCAGCAGCGTTGTTGATCACGTTGAGAAACGGCCCCAATGAGTACACCCTATCAGAGTTCGGGGTACAATTGAGATACGGCCGGGATTGATTCGCTCACGAAACCAACCGGGCCCTTGGAACGAAAAAGCCAATAACTCACAGACCGGGCGTCCGATTGACGCGCCGTCTGTTTCGTTGAATTCCTCTGGATGAGACAGAACTTTTGGAATACTACGTCCGGGATTTGGATATAGTTGTATAGTGGCCAGGTTGGATCGCACCCGAAATCCAACTGGGCCCCTAGAATGGAAAAACTGATATCTTTCAGTCATGACGTCTGTTTGACGAACTGTCAGCGGCGTTGTTGATCACGTTGAGAAATGATCCCAATGAGTATACCCTATGAGAGTTCGGGGTACAGTTGATATATGGCTGGGATTGATTCTCTCATGAAACCAACCGGGCCCCTAGGATGGAAAGGCTGGTAACTCACAGACCGGGCGTCCGATTGACGCGCCGTCTATTGCGTCGAGACCCCTATGATGAGGCGATCCTTTGAGATACTTCTTCGTGGGAGTTTGAGATACTTGGAGTATTGACCAGTAGCTCGTGAAGCGGACCCTCCCAGAGATGAAAAAACGGAGTACGGAGACCGTGTAGCTGGCTGGGACCTGAAGACTGCTTGTCCGATTCGAGTCGGAGAGACTTGTATGTCCCAGTGGGGAGCACTACTGTGTTTGGGTGGCAGACCCACAGCGGGGAGAACTACTGTGTTTGGGTGGCAGACCCGCGGGTGTCGACAAGAGGAGTACCTCTGTAGGCTATGAGGGGGGTGCACTACTGTGTTTGGGTGGCAGACCCTGGCAGGAAGCACTACTATCTGAGGTGGAAGGCCCGCGGTACTCGACAGGAGGAGTACCTCAACAGTCTTAGGATAGTGATCGGTACCTCGGAGTCGTGACAGGACCACTGTACACTCCAGAGACGGAGCTCTTCAGCAGCTACAGTTTGGATAATGAAAATCCTGGTTTGATCTGAGTCTATGATCCTTGTGTGTCCTCATGATTGAGATGAGTTATTTGATAACTTAGGTATATGTATGGGCATACACCTGGGTAGTGGTTATCCGTTTATTTCACAATCCTTGTGTTTCCTCATGATTGAGATGGGTTACTTGATAACTTAGGTATATGTATGGGCATATACCTACGTAGAGGTTATCTGGTGAGATCTTCTTTGTGGTTATCCTTGTTGGTTTTAGTGAGACCATGATGGTCTCGGGGTCCCTACTGAGTATCGTTATACTCACCCCTGCACGGGCTATGCCCGCACCTCGTTGTGTTGGTTGCAGACGACGGGCAGTGCTGACGGAGGCTGAGTGTGCGAGGACTGGACGGTACCCAGAGGAGGACTACACGACGAGTCAGTACCCGGAGGTGGACTACATGACGAGTTAGTATCTGGAGGCGGACTTCACAGTGAGACGACACTCGGAGGAGGTTGATGGGTGAGAGCATTTTGGTGGACAATCTAGGAGCTGCACCATCTGTACCTACCCTTCAGGTTGGATCCGAGGAGGATGAACCAGGAGCCGCTTTCGTTCTTCCAGCTGTTGTCTTTTCCTGTTCTACTTTGTTCAGTTGTAGTTGTACTTTCTTTTGGGTTTGTATTCTGACCCATTTAACTTTCAGCACTTCTCTTTGTACTTAGTGTTTTACTTCCACTTGTACTCTGTGGTGTTTTGTTACTTTTATAAAGGCAATGATTTCCCAGTTATCGGTATTTATGCCTTTGGTGCTAGTCGCCAGCCCATGTCCTATGGAAGGCGGGCTTGGGGTAGTCACGGCACGGTTCCCGAGGACGGGTCGTGACAAATTGGTGTCAGAGGAGTTCGGTTCTACGGCTGAACTCAGGACCCTAATCTTTCTCTATGTGAAGCAATAATGTTAAGGGTATCGAGTGTGGTCTTCAGTTCAGGGAGTCCAGTGTTGGTGAGGCAGCCGACGTATCCGTACACGAGGACCCTGACTACTGATTTCCGACATTGTACACGAAAACACTAATTACGTGTGTGTTTCCAAAGTATTAAAGTCAGCTAAAACTAGTTCAACTCACTAGGTATAAATGTTGACTGTGTCACATCTCTTCAGGATTTCTCCACGTAGACAGTCAGTTGGAGTTCCGAGAGAGTACTCGATGACGACTCACGGAGCGACGAGGCTCTGGTGCAGGGCCCTTTTTACTATGTTGGCACCCTCGGGTGGTGTACCAGCATCACCACCACATGCTGGGCAGCAGATGCCAACAACTATACTAGAAAACTATGCACGCTGGCAGAGCACGTTGCACAAGTTCCAGTAGCAGCGTCCTCTGAAGTTACGAGGCGAGATAGATTCCTAGACAGCAGAGCAGTGGCTGGAGGCAATTGCTAGAGTTTTCCACCTAGCTGAGACATCAGTAGAGTGGATGGTGGACTTGGACACAAGTGTTAACTAGTGAATGACCATGAGGATGGTCCGCATAGTGATGAGGCTTTGGTACGTGGACCAATTCCTGAGATAGTACCTTTGGGTAGTGTGTCAGCTATATATCACTAGCTGTTGGTCAACAGTTACAACCGGTGGTACCAGTAGGTGACACATGTAAGCTTATTGCCTTACTTGTGTTCTAACATCAGATACCCTCATGTTCTGAGGCGAAACTGACTCACAGGTAGCTGAGGACTGGCTTGAGGAGGTAGCATAGAGTTTTCTAGAGCTTATAAAGTTTTGGCGGGACGACGTGTTGATAGCTGAGAAATCATCGAGGCGTACCGAACATACCGGGTACTCGATGGATGCGTTTCGATCAGTGCTATAGAGCTCAGACCTCTGAGCGTGGTGTGTTTAAAGACATTCGAGCCAACACCTTTTTCTTCTATGCAATCCTACTCACGTTAGGGTGCAAGAGAGAACCTTGAGGTTGAATGATCTTTGGCTGAATGAATGTAGCCAGTGTATGTTAACAGTGGGAAGATGTGAACTGGCGTCAGTCACAGAGACTTGGACGTGTAAAATGTTTCAAGAAGAGGAAGCTTTAATGAGAGATGAGTCTGCGAAGCGGCAGATGTGGAGGCAGATCTAGGTGAGCATCATGAGGTGGTGTACAACATAACATGCTACAACCACCCGCCTTAGTTATCCCCGCCAGGCTCAGGGATATGGAGGGCGGAGGAATAGTGCGGCTGCATGCGGTCAAGGAGTGTGACTCAATGACTCTAAAAATGATTCAAGGGACAGTCTGTGTCCACTACTATCTGCTGTAGTAATAGATGTTGATATGAATCATTTCTCGCTTTCACAAATCTTGTCCCAGACCTATAGTTTCCTGTAAGCCATGGACTTGACCCTCACGTCTGGAGATACCTTGGGAGGAGACTCGATAATCACACTTAAGCCGACGGTGTGGTCAGACCCTTGAGGCGAGAGTTTCGGTTGGAATCTCTTGGTGGAAACGTCGAGGTCTTACGATGTTGGTTTGAGTATGGACTGGGAAATCACAGTTCATACACAAATTGATGGTATTAGGAAAAAATGTTGTGGTTTAACTACAACTTCGGGACGGGTTTTCCTTGGTCAGAAAAAAGGAAACCCCAGGAAGCACATGATAACTCATGCATAGGAGGGTGTGACCGATCACTCTTGAGTCGGTCAACCTTACCCTCGTGGCAGCAGTCGTTTGAGTTCCAGTTCTAACAGGAATTGGAAACCTCTGGAGTTCGAGGATAACGATCACGTCCTTATACGGGTCTCACCTCGACGTGGTTTACAGAGATGTGGCCAAGGCGGCAAGTTATCTCCGAGGTTCAACGGACCTTTCTAGGTCCTCAGCTGGGTAGACGAGGTGGTTTACTGCTTGACCCATCCACCTCAGTTGCACCAGGTGCACGACGTCTTCCGCGTATCTCAACTGAGGAGATACGTGCTTGATCCTTCACACATCATCGACCTTAGGGAGTTGGATGTCGATGACAGGGCATCATGCATGGAGGTTACAGTGGGGATTGAGGATCTATGGGAGCAGGTCCTATGAGGACGGTCGATTCCTCTTGTGCGTTTTCGTAGGTAGCACAGAAACCTCCAGGTGAGCACATTGGAGCGGAAGGCTCAAGATGCGTGCTCTGTACCGCTTTTGTGACCCTGGTTTTTGTTGAAGCTTTACGGGGACGTAATGTCTTGACGTGGGAGTAATGTAAAGACCTGGAAACTTCAAGGAAAATGTTTTCTTAATTTTCTTTGGAATTTTACAAGAACACAGTTTCTGACAGTGCCTGATTCCGAGGCCCGGTGTGCCTGGAATCATTTTCTGAAGTTTAGCTCGGGTACGTTCAGTGAAAGAATGAGCTTGAATTTTTAACTTTTGAACCGATACTCTGAATCAAATTCTGAGGGCACTGATGGAACTGCAGCACCGGTATTTTTTTTGGAACACCTATTCCGGAGTTGCGTTTACACGAGGGAAGTTGTTAAAAAAATTGTGAAAGTTAAAATAAAAATTTACCTTCAATTTTTATTTTCCTTAAGTGTTTTTATCCATTGGATGGAAGTTGGGTAACTACCCAACTTACCTTGGGAGGTTAAGAGGGTGGTGGGGCACACAAGAACCCCACCCCTTCATATCCTCTAACCCCCTCAACTCACCATTAATGTTGTGAACTTAAGTTATAACTTATGACATTAATGTAGCGAGTTTAATGTGAGTTTTTGAAATTCAAACTCTTGAATTTCAAAGGTTTATATTGTGTTAATATATTAAGTGTGGGGTTAATTTATTTTTTGGTTAGTTTATTTGTTGCTTGAGAGGTTTGGGAGAATCATTGAGGAACTTGAAGATCTTCTTCGTCTTCGATGAAGAATGTGAAGAATGGTTCTTCTACGACGAAGAACATCGACCCCACGACCTAGAAGACTCGGCGTCCCGGATTCTTCCGTCTTCATCTTCCTCCACGACAAGGGAGAAGTCGCCGACCGTGGTGATCAACGCCAACGACAATGTACCTCCCTTCTTCATCATAGCAACAAGTGAGGAGACGTCGTTTCCTCCTCGGACGCACCCCGACGTCCACGGAATCTACGTCCGACGCTGCGACGCCATTCTCCGCGATACCCGACGTGCGACGTCAAATATCAAGGTGGGGGATTGTTTAGTTTTATTCATGATTCTATCTTTGATGTTCTACGGGTAATGAGAACCCCCTTGTTATCATTTAACGGGAGGAGGCTGGACCGTACGAACACGGCTGATCCTCCTCCCTTTATATTCTTTCTTGTCGTTGTGGATCGAAAGAGAGTGACACGGTGTCGTCGCACCGCGTGGGAATGAACGACCAGAAAAACGTGACATCTGAAAGAAAGTGACGCGGTGCCATCACACTGCGTGGGAAAGAACATCAAGGATTCCAGACATCGTCACGCCGCGCGGGATCGAGCGGCAAGAATGCGCGACGTCATCACGCCGCGCATTCAAAATTTTAAACCCTCGTGCGTGGGTATTTGATTGCAAGATGATCATATAATTTATTTTGGATAAATTATACCCTCGTTAATGATTAAAATCATGTGTTTAATTATTTTCCAATTGATAAAACCTTACGTGGAGGGTGCGGGCCGAAAAAAAACGGCCCGAAAACCCTCCGTAGCTTGTTTATCGATGTGCGGTTTGACGTGTGACGACAAAACAGGGCCGCAAAGTATTTTTGAAGCTTGCGCAGAAAAGTACGAGACCCGAGATGAACACCGGATCAGACGGTTTTGAAAACGGACCACCGGAGCAACTCCGGTAGCCCGCGGAAACACCCAGCGGCGCGGGTCACCGGCGTGGCGCCGCCGACGACCGGAGGCGGCGGCCGGAGCCGTCCGGCCCCCCGGAGGCGCCGTCGCCCGAGCGCGCCGTCGGAAGATGGGTGGCGGCGGTTCGCCGCCGTCCCCAATTAGCAGCGAGGGCGGCCGCGCACCGCCCCCCGCTCCACGACATCGGCTCGGCCACGCCGAGCCGCGGCTGGCCGGTCGGGCCGTAGCGGGTCCCGCCGTGTCGGACTGGGTCGACCCGGTTCGGGCCGACCCAGGGGGGGTTGGGCCTGGTCGGTCTGGGGCAAGACCCCCGTTTTCGGACCACTTTCGGTCAAATGCCCATATCTTGGGCTACAGACCACTGATCGATGCACCGTCAGTTGCGTAGTGATTCTTGGAAAGAGATGGTCGTTTCGGTATATTACACTCAAGGTTTCGAGGAACGTTGTGTTCGGCCAGGTTGGTTCGTACACGAAACCAACCGGGTCCTCGGAGCGGAAATGGATATATCTTATCACCGGACGTCTGATTGACATGCCGTCGACTTTGATGGATTCCTCTAAGTGAGACGGATCTTTTGGCTTAATCCGCTCGAGGTTTGGATGTCGTCGGAGTGCGGTCGTGTTGGTTCGCTCACGAAACCAACCAGGCCCCTGGAACGAAAAAGCCAATAACTCACAGACCGGGCGTCCGATTGACGCGCCGTCTGTTTCGTTGAATTCCTCTTGATGAGACGGAACTTTTGGCATACTTTGCCCGAGATTTGGATACAGTTGGATAGTGGCCGGGTTGGATTGCACCCGAAATCCAAATGGGCCCCTGGAACGGAAAAGCTGATATCTTTCAGACATGACGTCCGTTTGACGAACCGTCAGCGGCGTTGTTGATCATGTTAAGAAACGGTCCCAATGAGTATACCCTATCATAGTTCGGGGTATAGTTGAGATAAGGCCGGGATTGATTCGCTCACGAAACCAACCGGGCCCCTGGAATGAAAAAGCCAATAACTCACAGACCGGGCGTCCGATTGACGCGCCGTCTGTTTCGTTGAATTCCTCCTGATTAGACGGAACTTTTGGCATACTACGTCCGAGATTTGGATACAGTTGGATAGTGGCTAGGTTGGATCGTACCCGAAATCCAACTAGGCCCCTAGAACGGAAAAGCTGATATCTTTCATACATGACGTCCGTTTGACGAACCGTCAGCGGCGTTGTTGATCACGTTGAGAAACGGTCCCAATGAGTCTACCCTATGAGAGTTCGGGGTACAGTTGAGATATGACTAGGATTGATTCGCTCATGAAACCAACAGGGCCCCTGGGATGAAAAGGCTAGTAACTCGCAGACCGGGCGTCCGATTGACGCGCCGTCTATTGCGTTGAGACCCCTGTGATGAGGCAGTCCTTTGAGATACTTCTTCATGGGACTTTGAGATACTTGGAGTATAGACCAGTAGCTTGTGGAGTGGACCCCCCCAGAGACTAGCGTACGGAGTACGGAGACCGTGTAGCTGGCTGGGACCTGAAGACTGCTTGTCCGATTCGAGTCGGAGAGACTTGTATAGCCCAGTGGGGAGCACTACTGTGTTTGGGTGGCAGATCCACAGTGGGGAGCACTACTTTGTTTGGGTGGAAGACCCGCGGTACTCGACAGGAGGAGTACCTCTATAGGCTATGAGGGGGGAGAACTACTGTGTTTGGGTGGCAGACCCCGGCGGGAAGCACTACTGTGTGAGGTGGAAGGCCTGCGGTACTCGACATGAGGAGTAACTCAACAGTCTTAGGATAGTGAGCAGTACCTCAGAGTCGTGACAGGACCACTGTACACTCCAGAGACGAAGCTCTTCAGCAGTTACAGTTTCGATAATGAAAATCCTGGTTTGAGCTGAGTCTATGATCCTTGTGTTTCCTCATGATTGAGATGGGTTATTTGATAACTTAGGTATATGTATGGGCATACACCTAGGTAGTGGTTATCCGTTGATTTCACAATCCTTGTGTTTCCTCATGATTGAGATGGGTTACTTGATAACTTAGGTATATGTATGGGCATATACCTAAGTAGAGTTTATCATTTGAGGTCTTCTTTGTGGTTATCCTTGTTGGTTTTAGTGAGACTTTGAGGGTCTCGGGGTCCCTACTGAGTATCGTTATACTCACCCCTGCACGGGCTATGCCCGCACCTTGTTGTGTTGGTTGCAGACGACGGGCAGTGCTGACAGAGGCCGAGTGTTCGAGGACTGGACGGTACCCAGAGGAGGACTACAAGACGAGTCAGTACCCGGAGGTGGACTACACGACGAGTCAGTATCTGGAGGCAGACTTCACAGTGAGATGACACTCGGAGGAGGTTGACGGGCGAGAGCGTTGTGGTGGACGATCTAGAAGCTGCGCCATCTGTACCTACCCTTCAGGTAGGATCCGAGGAGGACGACCCATGAGCCGCTTTCATTCTTCTAGCTGTTGTCTTTTCCTGTTGAACTTTGTTCAGTTGTAGTTGTACTTTCTTTTGGGTTTGTATTATGGCCCATTTATCTTCTAGCACTTCTCTTTGTACTTAGTGTTTTACTTCCGCTTGTACTCTGTGGTGTTTTGTTACTTTTATAAAGGCAATTCTTTCCCAATTATCGGGATTTACGCCTTTGGTGCTAGTCGCCAGCACCTGGCCTATGGAAGGCGGGCTTGGGGTAGTCACGACACGGTTCCCGAGGACGGGTCGTGACATAATCCATGTAAAATATGGATCTCTATAACATTTGTGTGTCTTGGACATTCATCAAACACTTTTGTTTTGGAATGATCAACTGTTATTCCATCCTTATTTATAGTGTTACCAGGAAAAGAAATCTTTTGCAACCAAAAATCACACTTTCTGAATTTTCCATACAGTTTAATTTCATCTAAGGTTTTTAAAACAACCCTTAGATGTTTTTTCATGCTCCTCTATATTTTTAGAAAATATGATAATGTCATCAATAAATAGATCAAAAAACATATCCAAGAACTCTTGAAATACTCTAATAATAAAATTCATAAATACAACAGGTGAATTAGTTAACCCAAATGGCATAACAACAAATTCATAATGTCCAAATCTAATTCAAAAGGGTGTTTTTGAGATTTCATCATACTTTACCTTCAGTGGATGGTATCCAAATCTCGAGTTATTCTTGGAAAAGTACTGAGCTCTCAGGAGCTGATCAAACAAGTCATCGATATGAGGCAAATGAGACTTGTTTTTAACAGCGATGTTACTCAAAGCTCTATAAACAATGAAATATCTCATGGAACTATCTTTCTTATTATCAAAAAAATATAATCTCTCCATGGTGAAGTGCTAGGATGAATGGAGCCTTTATCAGGAAAATCCTGAAACTCATTTTTCAATTCAAGAAGTTCCATTTGAGCCATATGATTTGGTGGTTTTGAAATTGGATTAGCATTATGAACTAAGTCAATTTTGTATTTGATATCCCGATTAGGTGTGACACTAGGTAACTCATCAGAAAAAAAACAAGGTATTCATTTACCACATGCACATCATCAAACAAAATAGTTCTCTTGTTTTAAATAATACGAGCAAGAAAACATTCATTTCCATTTTTCAACAGTTTCTCAGCTTCCTGATATGTTATCAATTGATTGAGTTCATTATTTTATAGAAACTGAAACTCTTTTTGGAAAACAACTTCTTTATCTCTAGGGTCAATTTTAACAAGATAATCAGAAATCCAATCCATTCCCAAAAATAAAATCATATGCGACTAATGGTAAAATAACAAGATTTTCAGGTAAAGTCTTTCCACAGACCATTATAGAAAGATTCTAATAATTCCTCATTTTATAATATTTACCTTGGTGTTTTAACCACAAGTTCAGGTCTCATTTGTTGAGGTGATATTTCGAATTTACCCAGAAATTTCTCAGAGATGAAGGAATGTATAGATGTTGTATTAAACAAAACTTTAGTAAAATACAATTGAACAAACAATGAACTTGATACAACATCATTGGATGTAATGAAATATTCTGATGTAGTTATAAAGGCAATCACCGCACCTTTCTGCTTATAGTTTGGCTTCTTTGTATCATTCAGATCTCTCTTTGGGTATGCATTTTCATAATGAACCACCTCACCCCATTTAAATCACGTTATAGTTTTCATATAAGATTGGTCTTAGGATCATTTTAATTGCAATCATAGGCCATATGTTTAAACTTACAACATTTAAAACACTTCACAATTTTTCTAAGACATTCCCCAGTGTGTTTCTTACCACACATTTCACAAACTTGATACTCGATTTTCATACAATAAGATTTCTTTTCTTGATTATTTCCCATCACATTCCTCCTATAACTCTTCTTCTTGTTTTTTCAAAAATGAAATTGATCATCATAAAACACCATATATACCCTCACATCACATCAGACAAGTTTCTCTTATCTTTTGAATTTACGGGAGGCCAACAACCTTTGGTACATTGGCTTCAGTACTGAGTAAAAGTGGTTGATTTTCCTATCATGATCCAAAATAAGATTTATAGCATACCTCACCAATAATGTGATGTTCTCTTCATACACATCCATCCAATCCTCCTCATTTTTCTTCAGTTCATTTAATATCTTCTCCATCCTATGTCTCACCACCTTCAGAAAATATTTTTCAAGGAGAATACTTCTAAATTCACCCCACTCTAAGGCATAAAAATCCTATATACCCCTCATATTCCTTAGCATTGACAACCACTAATCAGCTTCACCTTCAAAACAATAAATTTAAAGGATTAGATTTTGATTGTCAAAACACCATATAAGATTGAATATATTTTCAATGGCTTTGATCCATCTTTCAGCTGCTACTGGGTCAGAAGATCCATTGAATGCAGGAGGGTGTTATCTCATAAAATGTTCCACTACTGTCATGTTTCATTATGGTACCACTATTTGTTCTCTTACATGAATTCCAACACCATTTATTGCCTACATTAGCTGATCCATTACTATCAAAAACTTCTCTGTTACAATCCCTACCCTTATGGGCTATAGATCTGGAAGGATGGAATTTCGTTGGTGCCTATCCTCTTCAGCATCCCTGTTACTTCTACAGACAACCATTCTGAACAAACAAATCTTTTATGAAGCAACATTGTAATCTTTAAATTCAATATCATTTCAAATTAATGAAAGAGTAAAAATTAATTTATGTTATTATTTTAACGTCATCCAAACCCCTAAAGTTATCTAAACCTCCATCTAATACCAACTATAAGGACCCATCCTTATTGCAATCACAATATTGAATTTATTCAAGAAAACACATCCTTTTACATTTATTATCTTTTCAAGTTTAGATCTTTAGTTAATTGGTACATAATACATTCATAAAATTACACATTGTTAAAGAGTGTATACCATAAAAAGAGCTTCCATTTTTTTCAAAACATAAAACATTAAACCATAAAACACGATTCCTTGAAAATGCTTCAACATTTATCATGGAATCCTTATTTTTATAAACCATCCATTAACCTGTTAAAATCATTTAAAACATTAGATGAGCACAAATACCAAGTATGGGATATAAAAAGAAGGATATAACACATTAGTCTATGAATACTTGTTACATATGAGATCACTTTCAAAATACATACTTATCACCTATATATATACTTACTTTTTAAAACATGAGATTTACACAATACATTAGAACATTAGTAGAACCATAACGTTATCTTGGGGCATTACATACATAATCATCTAACCCTCTCAGCTACCTTATAATTTGCAACCCTCATGACTACCTTACTACCTGAATGGCTAGAAGGCCTTCATTTTTATTGATTTTTGATAACCCCCATTTCAAGGGATTAGGGGGAACCCTTACAAGGCCTGTAGGCTCATAGATTACATGGACCATAGTCTTAGGAGATTACATGATCCAAATTTCATGGGGAATTTAACCAGACAATCTACAAGGAACTACCCCTCCCTAGCATCTGCAACATGATAGTAGCTCTCCACCTTTGCATGATCGTCTGAATAGGATTCCCGTGAATGAACAGGCTGGTACCAATGGCATAGCCATACCCTCTCATTTTGACAATCCAATTGGCTCTTCTCTAGTGAGTGCACCTGCTCTGAATCCTCTTTTGGGGCTCCTCCTTTTTTGTAGTGTGTACGGGGCCTGCAATCATGTGGCCCGAAGGCCTTTGGGTGGCCCTAAGGCCTTAAAGTGGCCTGAAGGCCTTGAGAGTCAACTGTCCCGAAGGAACTGGGTGGCCCGAAAGCCTTGCAGGAATCGAGGACCAAACCAGTGGCCCGAAGGGCCAGATTGATGAATAGTTCCGGCTGATACAGTACCGAACAATTCCTGCTATAGTGCCTACAACAGTAATTCTACAGTTCCTACTACAGTATTGCTACAATACTACTCTAGTACCCAGAAATATGCCTCTACCAGTATTAGATCTCGGGTCTCTTGGAGTCATTTAGCGAGTCCTCGCCAACTGGGCTGAGGATCATGTGCATGACTACCTTACAATTTGGGTAACCATTGCATTTACACTTGGTGTAACCATACGACCGACCACTAAAATACACACACCCAATGAATTGGAAGTATATATTGGTCACACCCTTCTCCATAAATATTTCCAAAGAATTATAACATAATCATACAACATGAATAATAGCATAAAAAAATTTCTTTTTGATTTTGTAAAAGAAATTTGTCAAAGAGGATTTTAAAAGAAAATCCCGATATAAATATCATACAATTGAAGAGAGATATAATAGTGTGCATGGAATATGTATATACACTGTAAATAAAAATAATTAAACATTATATAAATATAACCTATCACAAAAAACAATTTTAATACCACACGAATGTTGAAGTAGCAGGTAATCCCCAACAATGAAAATCGGGTTAAGAATTCCCTTACCTCTGGCTTGTCTCACTTCAAACTTGCTAAAAATTTATGAATAATGTTTAAAAGAATGTTATTAGTATTCTAAAGAATCATTTTTATGTTTATAACATCTTATATGACCATTTCATAACCACATTTCACCCCTTAATGGTTAGAATTTTGTTCCTTGCACTGTTTTGGGTGAGTTCCTTAAATGATTTCCATGATTGGTTCATGATGGATATTCTTGTCGATTGGAAGTGAAACACCGGAATTGGAATGGAAAGGAATTTACATATTTTCAGTTACATAAATTATACCATTTATCATTTTGTTGTTTTATATGAGGATGATTCATATCTTAAAACATTAGTGAAGTTCGTTTAGATCATTTTAGTCGTTTATTAATAATAACAACCTCATTTTGTCTTATAAATTAAAATCGTGAGTACACAATAATTTCAGAACCATGGATGATATATAATAAAAATATTATAACCTATTTCAACCATATAAATGGCTTCATGACCAGACATGAAAGAATTAATGGAAATTGAAATCCCATCATCCACGATGTCGATAATTCGATACTTCACATGCAATGTTTTTATTCCTTGAATAAGTGGGAGAGGAGAAGAATAATGATGAAGAATTTTACATGAACATGAGAACATACAGAATAAAAATTATTTCTAGAGATTTCATGCCACTTGGGTTAGAAGAGATGAAGGAATAATATGAAAAAAAGGAACATAAAATAAAAGAATAATTGAGAAATCCCTTAAAAAAATTTGGCAGCCTAACATATATGAAACATTGTTTTGTAAAATATTAAAAAGAGATAGGAAAAGAATCTCCCATCTAGAAATTAATCATAATATAGAATAAATCCTGAATAATAAGGAAATATGGACATTTTATAGAACCTTTATAGTTATACCACATAAAAGAGAACTTGAATGGAAAAAGAAAGAAATTGAGAATTTTCCTACCTAGTAGAGTAACTCCTAAAACATGAAGGTTGGGTCCTTGAAGGCTTGAAGAAACCTTGGGATGGCTACTAGGGTGATAAAGAGGCTAGATATTCGTTTATGTGGAATATGGAATGAAATTAATGAAGGAATGGGTTGGTATTTTAGAAAAAGTGAGAGATTATTTTAATAATTTTCATGGGACGCCTCTTTAGTTGTATTTGTGAAAACAAGGACTTTCCGATGGAATTTTCCCATAGTATAAGCCACTTAGGACATCTCATAACTTATTTTACTGTACAAAAGTCAACTAGATTTACAACATCACTATTACATCATTAATGATGTCATTAACACACTGAAACTCAAGAATGTATTTTTTACTATTCATCGAAAAATAATTTGGTTCAGAAAAATCCCTAAAATTCCCCCTACCAATTTATTGTCATTTATAACTATGAAATAAATTCCATTTAAAAAAAATATTTTCTAAACATTTTTAATTTAATTTTTAAATAAAATCATACTTAATTCAAAAATTAATAATTTGAAAACTATAACTACTTTTATAACATATTTAAAAATCAATAAAGATTTCATTATCTTAAAGACTTAAGAAAATAAAATAATAATACATTTTACTATTCATTAGGGTCATATTACTATTCATATTTGTATTCATAATGGTATGTTACTATTCATGAAAAAAACAAGTTTGTTCTAATATACTACAAATAACATAATTAACTCAATTGTAGATGGCCATTTTTCGAAATTCAAAACATAGAAGTAGTAAATGTTTTTTTGAAGGATACTTATAAATTTCTAATTTATACAAAATTTCAAGAATTTCAATTTATTTTTAGAAAACCATGGTGTGTTGTATTAATAAACGCAATGAAGTTCCTTATAAAGGTTAGGTGGAAAACCAATATCTATGTAATGTTTTCTGAATATTTAAGTAATGGTTGGACCATGATATTCATTGGTTATAAAAATTTTGAATTAAATTTATATAAATTTAATTCAAGTTAACCATGACCTAAAAAATTGAAATGGGGATGTTTCAAAGGTTATGTAACGGTAATATCAAGGTTTCAAAAAGCTGGGTTATGGTTGGTTTTACCTTCTCATTGTAGAACACAATTTGTTTTCAAAGTATAAAATATTATCAATAAATAGTTAATCAAATTAAATTATGATCTTTAATTGTGTTTAATGAATTAAATATCAATATCCTTCATGAGGATTCTGATTTATGATTTGATTATGAAATTATACCAATAGTGATGCTAGAAGAGTTTGGGGCCTGGGATGATCTATGCCAAATAAAGAAATAGATATGTTACAGAATGATATGACATGCGGATACCACTCCATAGTAGAATTTTATTAACATTTTGGTAGGTGTAATAGACAAGAATATAACCTATAGAAACAGTATTCTATAATATGTTGTTGAGATTTTAGTGAAGTCTTAAAATAGAGAAGAAAAATTATTGAGAAAACAATATATACTATAATGAATTGCATTTTTGATGGAAATTTTGAGATTCTTAATCTCTTGAATTGGGTGTTATATTTCATGTTTCTACATTATTTATGAATATTCAGAATCAATGATATTTGTGTAAATATTGAGAGTGAAGTAATTTAAATATGACATAAGTGATTTCAAATTCAGTATTTAAGATATTTTATGGGTGATGTTATCTTAGTATACAATGATATTTTGTGAATATATATATAGGGTATTTAAAAGATCCCTAATCCATGTATATAATATACACATGGAAAAATTAATATATATTTATGTAAGTTAGTATAAGGAATATAGAGGAGAAATTACCAGGGGAACTTCAAGATATATGGTTAATGAATTCTGCGAGTCTTGATACTACCAAATAAAATAGTTATTGAAGGAGTATGAATATAGGGATACCTTAATCTAGATAAGAAGACTAAGATTTGGATTATTCAAAAATAATAGGAGGACCTATATCATTCATAATATAGACGGAGAGTTCAAGACATAATGTTTTGATCACCATTGTTAGTTTATGAAGCTCTTGAAGGAATTGTACACGAGTGAACCTGATCCTATAAGATCATAGAGGAAGATCATTATCATGTTTTTTAGAAGCATATCAAAATAATTTTTGAGGCCCTTCCTTCTCTGGATCAAATTTAATGTATAATTCTGATAGGGTTTTTTAGCTAGCCACTCGAATTGAGTTTTTAAATGGGGTGTCAAGAAAATTTTAGAATATGTTACTTGTGATTGGGGTGTATAACAAGTTATTGGGGCACTGTAGTTTGGGGGTCTAATCAATTTGATCTTTAATCATTTGTTGTTATAATTATTATTCCTTATTGGGGAATCTAATCAACATGGTTACTAGAAGGTATTGAAGGGTGAACATGGTAAATAATCTGTTATTCTCTCTTTTTTATTAATACATCCTATAATGTGAGGATTTTATGTGATATTTCGTGGACAAAAAACATTAATAGGATCAATATTAATAACTAAAAATGTAATGAATTTATAAAATAAGACAACAAAATCACCCCTATCAAGGGTCATTCTAGCTTGGAGAACAACAGTTCTATTTTCTCACATTGGTATTTTGACATAACTTGTCAAAAATTTATTTAATTGGTTATTTAATATTTCTGATATATATTTATATTATTTATTACATTTATGTGTACTTTGGTTTTTTTAATAATTTGAATGTGTTTATCTACTTGCACAGATTTCAGACATATTGACACTACAAGGTGAATTCTTGGTCAGAAATTATTTTATTTTATTATATGTTTCTATAGGAGGATGTAAATTGAATTATATATTTTTTTAACCATAGACACTTGTTTCTATACTACGATGATTAGGATCATAGTTTACGACTTGTGATAGATCGATTCAGGTATATATGTATGGTTAGTCAGTCTGTATGGACACAAAAGTGTATTGTTATCTACTTTTTTATTTGACATGTAAAGGTAGAATACATATAAGATTATCAAATCATAGGTTCTAGGTATGAGAGAGTTTCTAGCTAACATTATCACATGTATATCTATGATTTTACAAGGGATTTAGGGGAAGTGTATTTTTAGTTTTGAGTTTTATTTATTATTAGTTTAATGTAATTTTTTCTTCTAAAAGAGAAAATCTATTGACATATAGTGATACAAGGTCCGCAAGAATATGCTATATATTTTTTGAAATATCTATGAAATCATTTTTAGGGTTCTGGTACCCATTCATGGTTATGTTCATATTCTTAAAGATCACATGGTTAACCTATTCTTCACAAAAAGATATATTGGTTTTTAACTAATTATTTTAATGATGATTTAGTATATTTTTCAATGTTTTTGAGGTATTTTGTAATGAAAATTATTTTTCTAGTCAATTAATAATATATTTAATATATAATTAAACTCTTATATTTGTTTTGATTATGTTTCATACTTCTTTTTTATAGTAGAAAATATACCCCAAAAGGACACTAGTGACCCACATAGAGAGATATTTGGATATATTTCTCTAGGGTATCCACTTATTAATCTAAATCCTGTAGATTTAGTTATTTATATTATCCAGATCATAGGTATAGAAGGATAATAATATCAAAATAAATTATTATATTGTGCTCATGAATTCGTTTTGAAGAATACACCATCCTACAATTGGTATTTGGGGTTACATAATCCTGATGAGTTTATAGAGAATGATCAAAGAAAATTTTACATAAATCAATCACCTATGACTTCTAATGTTATTTTTATTTCTTACCTATTGGAAGGTCCAAGAAGAATTTGGAGGGATTAAATAGTGTAGGATAAGAGATATGAAAAATTACATGAAAATAATTCAATGACATGTTCAACCAAGAATTATATCCTAAAAATGAATATTTATACAACCTGATATTTCAAGATTTTTTAATAATAAGAACATTAAATTATAAAATATAATGTTTATTTTGTTTTAATGGTTTATTAATCCCCTTATATTTTCAAAAATTACACTCTAAATGCTAATATCCATGAGATGTGTATAAGACCTAATGTCCAATCCTAAGTCATTTACTTCTACCTTCGTTCATATGTTGATGTTTCCAATTATGTAGTGATGAATGAGACTAATATTGAGGCAATGAGAATTATGGGAAGCTCTTAGACAATAGTTGGTGGAATCCACTATTCTATGACTAATTAGAAATTAAAAAATTAAGTCATGAGAGAGAAGTAGTGAAATTTTTTAGTGATTAGATTACCCAGTTTCTTTAATCGATCTAGGGTGTAAAATAATTTTGTACATATAATGATGGAGGTTATATAATTTAGTTATATATTTATAGGAGATTAAAAAGAAGTTTATATCTATTGGTATTTAGACCATATAATAGTTTTTTAAGTGTTCTTTTAATTTTGGAAGTACGACTTGCTATTATTTTATCATAGGATTACAGGTGTATTAAAATACATACTTGGTAGTCATGAAACACTCTATGTGGTGGATATGACTAATTGAAATGAAGTTTAATCTCATTATGCTATGGAGACATATAATAGGCTTGTATCTGGTTGAATATTTATGGAAAATCATGCACTGAAAAAATGAAAACCAAATCCAACGATGGATTGAGGGGTGGCAATAATTTCTTTTTTTATAGTTCATGATCTATATCACATTGGTAATTCATGTTATTTTATCTCATCTATATTTTTTTATCAATTAATTTTGTGATCGGGTCTTTTCTATTTTGTAATGGTGATCACGAATTATTTGGTAATGAATATGTATAAAAAATTCAAATTCCATTAAAAATATGTGGTGATAACAGATGTCAATGTTGTAAAGGACATTATAGTCTATGATTTAGATACATTCAAACAAATTCATAGAAGAGATTTGATGGTTATCATAGAGGCTCATATATATATATTTATCATTAAAATGTGATGTTATTCTTTTAAAATAGAACCACTCAAGATTTTCTTGGTGAGTTGGATCAATGATAATGTATAGAAATACATATTATTCAACATATCTAGGGTTCATCCCAGATGATTTAAACAAACCACCACCAGTGAGAGATGTTAATTTTTTTTTAAAAAACATATTAGTACAATTATTATATATTTACATTTATATTTAGCAAACCCAGCTATATTAAATGAATTGATTGTCATGTTTTAGGATATTAAGAAGAAGGGTTTTATTAAATTTACTGTGTCTCAATGGGAAGGAATATTTCTCTTTTAAAGATATTAAAAAGAGAAATGATTTCTATTGATTGTGAAATGATAAACCATGTGACTATTAGAAATAAATATATATTTACTTATATTTATGACATTTTTGATTGGATTAGTGGAGAAATGTGGTTTAAAAAAATTTATTTTATTTTAGGATAACACCAATTGTGGGTGAAATATGTTGATATTCTCAGGACTTATTTAGGGATTAGTTATGGGTACTATGAACTTTTTTTGTAATTTTCTATTGTAGTAGTGAGTTATGGGTTGGGGGGTTGAAGAGTTTTTTTGATTTTCTTATTACATATACTAATTTATTAGAGTAATATAACATTGTTTAATGTGGTAGATAAAATAAAATAGCTAAATATAACATTTTTTATAGAGGTATGGATCACAATGATCCCAGACCTCTATTTAATATCCTATATTCATAGAGGATATTGGTATGCACTATTTCCACACTTTTGAAAAGGAGTGATAACCCGATTAAATACATATTACTGCCACACCATTTTCATAATTGGTTGTATAACCTCTAACTTTTAAAGGATTCACAACATAAATTTTTTTAATTTGGGAGGGACAACCCACCTTCGTTTTTTGGGAGGAACAACCCGAACACTTCTTTTTGATAGGAGGAATAATCCAATGATATCTTTTGATGCTGAAATGCTCAAAAAATTTAAAGAAGAAACATGATATTCGTTGTATTACAATAGATGAAAATTGATTAAAATATAAAATAACATCTTGATAAGTTGATATTGAAATTCATTAAAGATTTTATTCTTTTCTCTTAGCTGTGGAGGAAGATGAAGAAAATGACGATCTCCAGCAATCACTACAAAAAAGATGATGCCATAGAAGTTTCTTGATCAATATAAGAGTAGTAGGAAAGGTATTATCATATTCTCATCGAATGAATCATCCGAATTGGAATATATTTTTTATCCTTGATGGATTCTCTTAGAACATAAAAAAATTATCTACCTGAGTTTATTTGTGTGAAATATAAGCATAAAACAGGTTAATTATTAATAATAAAATAATATAACCATAAATTAATTTTTTGAAACCACACTGAAAAACCTAATAGGACATATATTTATAAATGAATTATTAAAGTGATATTTAATATTTTAAGAATAATAATTCATACAAAAATCAAAGTTGATAATTAGTTGAAATAAAAATTTAATTCTTATTATTTATACATGCACTAAAATGATAGAAAACTAATTCATTGTAAAAAATAATATTATGTATGAGAATGTCACTAAAAGTAATTTTATTAGTTTTTAAACCATGTTACTATTGAAATTTCATATTACATAAGAACCATTTGGAGAAGTAATTAATTTTAATAATATTAACCAAAATTAATGAAATAGAAATTTGGAAAAAAAATTAACAAATGGTGAGACATTAGTCACTATTGAAAATGGAGAGCATTCTGACATTTCTCACCATTTGAACTGATTAATGGTGGACTAATATAGCGTTACATAACATTTTAGTTTTATATAAAAATAAAATAAATTAGAAAAAACTAACATTATTTCCATGAATCATAAAATAAAACCTCTTAATGAGAACAGCAAAAATTTACTCACCAATCGATGTCTAAGGGTGACTTGTAACTCACCATTGGGTATCAGTGGTTACTCATGTCTCTCTGTTGGGTCCAATAACGAGTTTTTGAAATATTTTGTTAATCAAATTATAAATATAACATATGAATAAGTTGAACTAACTAAATTTCCATGGAATAATAGAATAATACTATTTTACCAAATGATTTTAAAATAAATCTATATTCGTTCTCATAATGTATCATGAATATGATTCTAAAAAGTACAACATAAATTATGATAATAATTTTTTGTTAAAAAATATATAATAGTTTAAAACACACAAAAGTTATAGAATATAACATTTAAATATGAGAGATGGGGTAGGATATTCATTTGGAATGTGTGACTGAAACTTTCACAGAAGATAGAAGCCATGATAATGAAAAAATAGTTGAAAATATCATAACTATTAAAGAGAGGCAGTGAGTATATTTATTCACCATTATTCTCCCAGCAGTGATAAAGGGAATCACATCATGGTTTCCGATGATGAGTAAATTACTCACCATTGGATAAAAATATAAGCTATGAAAATATCACCATTGGTCTAAACCAATGGTTTAAAAAATACTAACCATTTGTTAAAACCAACGGTGAATTAAAACATCAAATCCCCATTGGTAAAAACCAATGGTAACATCATAGGAAACCAAAGATATGTGAAAAATGAAATCGAAGTATACAGTGATAGCGTGAAAACACTGAAGAGGAGGATGAAACAAAAAATAAGTGGAAGAAAATTTTAGAGACCCCAAAACTGGAAAGTATCTCAAAACTAAAAAAATAGTGAGAAATATTGAAAAAGAAAAATAAAAGAGAGAAAGGATATGGTTGGAGGAAAACTAAGATGCAATGATAATCACCATTGACAAGAGGTCTATCAGATGGTCAAAGAAAAAAACACTAAACCACATAAAAAAATGAACAAATAATAAATAGAGACCAAAAATAGAAAAAAACATAAGCCTTTAAGACACAAAGTACTAGTATGACATCCCGAGATAAAGATCCACCGGTGAAGACACCATTGATACGGAGAAAAAATTTATCATGCTAAGGATGCAATGGAAGATGACAATTAGAGAAAAATGAAACACACCTAGGATTTAAAAAATATGTGTGAATGAAATAGAAGGAAGATATGAATATATATAAAAATAGATTAAAAGATCCAATAGATTAAATGAGAAGAGATAAGATCGGATGTCTGAGATTGAATATTGATTTAAAAACATCATCCAACATCAAATTGAAACCTTGTAAAATAATCAGAATATAATACAGGACACAATGGATATTTTCTATAATAGAACCACAACATCGGAACTCTGAATGCGGGCTTGCGAGTTCTTTTAGCCCAACCCATGCAGGCACATTCTCTATCCTCATACACATGCCCATATGCAAAAAGCATGCACCATACTCAATCATAGCCCATCTTCTTGTGATCCACATGAGTTAGAAGTCCCATGAGGGTAGACCTTCATATCCCTTTAAGACTGGTTGAGGTTCACCTTGAACACTTGAAAATAAAGGAATATTTTTAAAAAAAAAATAATAAAAAATATATTAAAATTAAATCAAAATAAAAGTATATGTGAAAGCTAAACATTATTTTCATTTAAACAAGAAAAAATTTAAATAAATATCATGTAATATCAATTTTTCCAATCAAGGGATGATATATAATTGTTAATACCTAATTAAAAACAATCTCCAATTTTCGTAAATTAAAAAAACAAAATATCTAATAAATTTTCAATAAAAAAATGAAAAATTATTAAATATTCAAAAATTGTCTCCCCTTCTATGAAATTTAACAAAAATATACATTAATAAAGAAAATAAATAAAAGGAAAATAAATAGAGTAAAATATTTCATTTTTGTACATTATTTTAATTTTTTTTATTATTAAACTCTGTAATTTTAATCACTATGGTATAATTATTTTTTAATCACAGTAGGAAAATATCAATGAGATACATAAAATAACATATAGTTACAAGAATCAGATAAATAGTTTTATTTAATTAAAAATAATCAATGTCTAATAAAGAACATTCAATTACATAAGACATGCATACAATATTGAAATGTTTTATCAAAATAGAAATCATACTAATTAATTGTTAAGATTCCATTATACACAATTATAATCATATATTAGTTTATAAAATAGATACCATAGTTTTAAAAAACAATAACTCACTCTAAAAGTGACAAAATACAATATTCATCGAAAGAATAATTGAGACATAATTATTTTATGAAAAAAAATTCAAACCAAATGATTAATTAGAAACAAATTTTATAGGGAAGTAATGAAAATTACATTTTCACAAAAATAAAATAATAATTTTTACACTTTATTTATAAACACCGGTAAAGTAAAAATAAATTTTAAATTATATGAAAAATTTATATTTATGATTAGATTAAATAAAAAAAATACTTCATAAAGAAATAAACAATCTATTTTAATTAAATGATTTAAAAAACAAACAAAAATACCCCGTAGTTTAAGAATATAAAAATTAGATTTAAAAATAGATTATCCAAACACAATCAATTTTCAAATAAATTGATTACATATATCAAATTTGGATTGTAGATATCTTTCGACTATGAATTATGATCATCTAAATTATAATTCATAAAAGATATTTATAAGTGTATTTAAGACATCCCTAGATCGGTTTTTAGAAAAATTATTTCATTCAGAATATGAAATTTTTTCTTTTTATAACCTATTTTTTAAACACTTATTTATAAATAGAATATATGTTCATTATTTCAAAAAAACCATCAAATTGGTAACACTCCAAAAATTCATGATTATTTTATGAAATATAGAAAAATATGTTAAGAAGATTTTAGGGAAATGTAAACATATAGTCTGTATATTTTGAACTGAAGTTTGAACTATATAAACTAAAATAATTTTATAAGAAAAAGAATAGAAATATAATTTAAATAAATAGAATCTAGCTTGAAATAAAATGATTTTATAAAAAGATATCAGATATCTTATATAACAACATTTCAAAATATATTATAGTAGATAATATGTATAATGAATAGAAATGAACTTATATTGATATGTTGACTCGCTTAGTTTCAATATAATTTGAAATATCGTTTTTAGGGCCCATGTTTTCCATATATCGTGTGACTTTGGAACTCATCAGGCTTGCTTCTTTCAAAAAAAATTTAGAAGGTATTTATTTTGTTAGCTAGACAATGTTATGTCCAATTAAATTAGTATTAACATATTTAGGTACCAATATAGATGTGAGGAATTTGTTGAATGGTAATCGGGATGAATTTTTTTAATTTAAAGTCTTAGTATGACCTAAATTCAGAGTAAAAATTATAGAAAATTCGTCTCTATAATTCCCATTTAAGTAATATTTAAATAAATAAAAAAATTTAATATTTCAATTTATTCCTTTAACAAAAAAATTTCTATATATACTAGAAACATGTGTATTATAACCATAACCCTTTTAATCATATTTTGGATTGTTTATAGAGATTATTGTATCTAATTTTCTACGCCTTGATCAAATATAGATAATGTTTGGCATGAGCTTGTAGTTTCCTTTTTATGTTTTCATTCCCTTTCTGAATAACCTTCTTGTCTTCACATACAATCACTTTTGAACATGTTCCATAAATTATCAATTCATTATTTTCATATTTAATATTCTTACATTCCTTTTCATGTTTATCAAAATCATCATAGACTAATTAAAATCCTATGGTTGATCGTCAAATTTTTTTTAACAAGAAATATTTTATCCTTATATTCTCATCTTTAACTTTTATCAGTTAAGAATCCAAAAGAATTTATTTTCTAAATTATTTAAAATAGAATCATATAGTTTTTTTATTGTTTTATTTTATCATTTTTTTATTTTAGTAAATCCCTATACAACTCAACCATTGTTAATCAGTAACTTTGAAAATTTTCATTTTGAGATGTTAATTATATAGTTTGATTTTCAAAAACGATTTCATATCATGAACTATATTTATAGTCACATTATACCAAATTTAATGTAGAGGCCATAAAATAATGTTTAGAATATTCTTTTTCACTTTCATAACCCACATTACTTGAGTCTGAATCTTTTGTAAAACTCCATCCATCATGATAATCATTTATTTGTTCCTTTTTATATTGTATTTCTTTTACCTCTTAATTTAATGTAGGGAAGTTTGTTTTATTGTTCCCCTTCTTATTTCACTCATAACATATTAATTCAGAAGCATCATATTTACTAGTTTTACCTATTTTACTGCACATTTTTTATAATATTAAAAATATATTCTAGGAAACATCTCAAATAATATCATACCCTTCATTTAATTATAAACGACTTCGGTGAAATATTCAATTTATTTCATCCCACTTTTCTCTAACTCGGAATCATATAAATTAGTTATAAAATATATATTTTATTTAAATGAAATGCCTTTCACTTTATAATGGTTATCCCTGTTATCAATTTTATATTCAGGTCGTATTGAAAAAGTTATCTAATCAAGTCAACTAAAAAATATAGTGAAATCCTTACTTTATTCAATAAAAACATTCATTGAATTCCATCTTTTAGGTAGAGATCGACGAGATCATTCAGGGAGAGAATCATTCAACAAGTTATCTCTTAGAGAAAATATTTTGTTGAATATTTTGGTGTATATATTATACAAATAATTTATGCTTTCCAGATCAGTCATCTTTAAATCTTCAAACTCTCCTTGGTGTATACCTAGCTTAGTTCTTTGAAAATTATCAGTTCCTTGATGAATGACTTTAAAAGTTATCTAATTGTCAGAAGGAGTTTTACAGGTTGAAATATGACAATACATATTCCTACATAATTAAATATACATTTAATTCATAACATTATAATATAAAACATGTTTTGAATCATTATTACAATGAAAGTTTCTATATAAACATTTAGAAATTTATATGTTTTAAATATTATAAACCAATAATAATGACATATATTTTTTAGAAATACCTCTATTATTTATTTCTAGTATAAATATTCACATTCACTAAAGTGATGTTACATGAATGGATTCAACATCTCAAAATCCTAATTAGCCTTATACAATAGTTGATATTTTACTTATAATTTTAATTCATTGATATTGGTTATTTTAGAAATAAATATTGAAACAATTAAAATGAAACCCTCAAAAGGGTCCATGTTCCATTACCAATTGTTACGTCCCTTGGTATGGAAGTAGTGACTAGAGGGGGGGGGGTGAATTATTTTTTTGATTTATTATTACAAATAGACATTTATCAGAGTTATATAATAGTGTAAATATTTTTAGTGGAAATAAAATAGATAACATATTAGATTTTTATAGAGGTTTAGGTAACTAAGATATTTGTCCACTCTTAAAACTAAACTAATCTTCAGGGATATTAGTATGAACTATATCAATTCTTTTTAATGAGAGGGATAACCTGATTATATAAAAATTATAGTCATAACTTTTTCACACCTGGTGGTATAACCCCTGAATTTTGGTGGATTAACAACATACATTCCTTTTTTCAGAGTGGAATAACCCACCATCCTTTTATTGGGGAGGATCAATAGAATGTTATTTTTACATGTGAGGAATAACACAATTACATCATATGAAGTGGAAGTGATTAAACCAAGACATTATAGAACATACCTTTGATTTGAAATGTTACAATGGATGAATAAAAAAACAATAACATCTTGAGAAGATGATGTATAAAATCATTGATGTTTGTGTTATTTGATCACATACATGGAGAAAGATGAAGATGATGAAGATATATACTCATCACATTAGAACAATAGATGTTTGTGATGTTTCTTGATCAATATAAGCGAAGTAGGAAATGTATTTTTGAATTCTCATCAAATGAATCATCTTCACTAGAACATATGTTTTATTTGTGAAAAATTATCATAGAACATTAAACGAAGATTCATAAGAGCGTGTTAATTTCCAATATAATAATGATACTAGTTAGAGATTAATTATAAAATTATATGACTCTTACATTAATTTTTTGAAACCACGCTTAAATCAAATTTGAATCGAAATTATATTTATTAATATAATATAATAGGAATATTTTATATATTAAGAATAATAATTATTAAAAAAATAAAAAATAAAAATCAATTGAAAGGAAAATATAATTCTGCATATTAGGACATGAAATAGAATGTTATAAAAATAGATCATCATAAAAAATATTAATCGGAATGACCATATCACTAAATGTACTAAAATTAGATTCTAAACAATTTAGAAATGGAAATTTAACATAAAATATTAAAAAATAAATCACAATAAATAATATTAACCATATTAACTAAAAATATAAAAAATAAAAATTCAGGTGAAATTTTTTCTAATGGTGACACATTACCTACCATTGATAATAGAGAGTGATGAGACATTAATAAAAATTTGATATTTTCAAGTGTAGTAAAATAGAGTATTACATACCATTTCAATTTGATGAAAATATTAATTAAATTAAAAAAACTAAAAGAATTATATGTATATAAAAGTCAAATGGTTTAATGAGAATAATTAAGAATTACCCACCTTTTTATCAAATTATGACTCCTGAATCACCGTTGGGTTACATAGGTTACTCATGTATCACCATTTGATTCTAACAGTTCAATTTTAAAATGTTTTTAAAAAATAACAATCGATGAAAAAATAAAAATTATTAAATTTTCAATGAAGATTAGAGTAAAATAATATTAAAATATGAACATACCATAAATCTACATCCCTTTGTCTAATGGCTCATGATTATGATACTAAAATTATTATAAAAATAAGAGGTATAATTTTCTAAAAAAATTATAAACTAGTTTAAAACACTCCGAAAGTTATAAAATATATCATCGTAATACGACAAAGGTGGAAATAGCCTCTTTTCACTCTTATGACTAAAACATTCATAATAGAGAGAAAGAAAGATAATTAAATGGAAAGTGGAAAAAATCACTCTTGAAGTGAAGTAGTCAGTAAATTTAATAACCATTTTTCTCTTTGCGATGAGTAAGCGAATCATGATTTGGGTTATAGCGATGACTAAATTGATCAAAATTGGTGAAAATTCATAGCTGTTAAAAGTATCACTATTGGTAAAAAACCAATGGTGACACCAAATAAATGATTAAATTAAGTAGAAAAAAATAGTGACAGTGGGAAAACATACAAGAATAAGTTGAAACATTGAAGAATTGGAGACCAAAGAGCACAACACATCGAACTAATATGTAACTCAACACAAAACAAGAAGTGTTCATATGTGAATAGAAAAACAAAATATATTAATTCTATGTTGGGTGAAATCATGATATTTTATGATAATCATGGGTTATAGGAGATCTAGAAGATAGATAAAGAACAAAAATTCATGCCCCTAAAAAACACATTATATAAAATAAGTCAAAAAAGGAAACAAATTAAATCTTGAGGACACAAAGAATTATTATGATAACTCAAGATGAAGAACCACTGATTTTAATTCCATTTATATAGAGAAAAATGGAATTAATAGTAGAGATAATATGGAAGACGATGAGTGGAGGAACAAAAAACATGTGCATGGTTTCAAAATATTAACCCCTTTTCCACAGATCACATATAATTATATACAATGCACTCAAGCTTGTGCCAACCTACTTACCCGCTTCTGGTCAGTCTATACATATAACCATTTCATCTAATTCTACCATTGTAAATTTTCCTTTGTAGTTCATTCCAATGAAACAAAAAAATCTTCTCAAGGCATGACATACCATTAATTGTCTTCATCTCACCATCTTGTTCTAACCCAAGTAGATCCACAACATGCACCAAGCGATATTCCCATATACATGAAGCTTAACCTACCAACAGTGTTGCATTGGCCACCAACCAAAGACTCCACCAATGGGTCCCACTACATCTTCAATGATATATTAATGAATATGAATTTATGTACCATAACATAGTGAGGTTTCCCTAGTCCCTAACTCCACCAATGGGTCCCACTACATCTTTGTTTGATAACAGAACATTGAATCATCCACGGTCCCTGACTACTGGTTGTTTGAGAAGTCTTCCTGAAGCACCTCATGAGCTTCCCATACTACCCACATTCCCTGAACTCCTTTGAAGTCTCCTCACATGATGTCAAAATATATCTTGGATTCCCAAACTGAAATCAAACAATTAATGGAAATCTATGAGGTGGTCTTGTTTAGTCCTTGGCCTGAATGACCTGTTGGAACTCATCTAGACCTTGCTTCCGAACATCTGTAGAATTTCCACAGTCATCACCTAATGTTGCTACTCAGATTGAGTATGATATGTCTATTAGGTTTCCCTAGTCTCTGAGCACTTGGTTCAACACCTTTGAGAATGATTCCAACCCTAATATGATTACATGCTCTTGAATGTCGTTCGGTAAACCATCCACAATGTGCCTCACTCTTGAGGTTACATCACATATCATGTCGGGTGAAAAAGTATACAATTCGGTGAACATAACAACATAGTCCATGATAAAAAAAGTAACCCACTATTGGCTCAAGAAACCTTTATCTCTCTCCACCATCAACATATTTGGGAGGATGATTTTAAAAAACCTATCCTCAATGTTCTTCTTGGAAATTACCTCAGGTCTGCTTTTCTACACCTTCATGCCCGACCAACGCTTAGCCGATCCTCTAAGCATATTGGTTGTTAGCTTCACCCTCTACAAAGTTGGCAACTATATCTTCTTGAAGAACATGTTCATTGATTTTATCCAATAATATTATTCATTTGAACCATCCTCAACTTAAAAATTCAGAGCGTATTGAGGCTCAAACTCTCAAGTTTGATACAACATAGATGGCTCTACTTTCTGAGCTCCCCTATTAATAACCTAGATCACACATACTCGTCTCACTCCGATCTAATCATCATGTCACAACCAAAACACTACCAAATTTGTTAGCTACCCACCTAAAAATTAAACAAAGATAGAGACTATTTCTATAACAGGTCTTCTTAATCCTTAGGGGCCTCAACCTTCTCATGCTCTAGTGACACCATGTCCTCTCCGACCTAATGATCTATCTATGATATTAAGTCACAGATAGGGATAATAGTAAGAGGAATCATCAACTCACTACCCTAACCCACCCCCTTCACAACCATGTAACACGACATCCTAGAATCATCACCTCCTTACCCTTACATAACTGATCCAAGTATCAATCATACCCAATACCAAACCTGTGCTGAAAAACTATGTCACCTAAAAGAGAAGACCACATCAACCAACATAATGATCAATATCACCACATTTTATCTCATCTGTATACTCCTATACAATCTGAGACTATAATTATAATTATAAAATATCCTAGAAAATTTTAATCGGCACATGAATTTAAATAATTTAATCATCTTACAATGTGTCCATTATAATTATAAACATGACTATTAAACATAAAAAGAACACTAGTAATACCAATATAAGGGTCCAATATTTATGCCATTTCCATATCAAGTTAATGTTCTCAAATCCTGACAAGTATGAGTTATATTACAATTGCTACATATAAGGGGGAAATACATTCAACTATCAAATGAACAAAATAGAAAAATAATTTCAAAACTCAGAAACATGGTCTGTCACCCATGCATGGGGACGTGGGAACCCATGTTGATGCTATAAAAATCGTTTGGATAACATCCTTAACTAAAATATACCATAGTCCAAAAATTAAGATCAAAAGAAAAAGGAAAAAATATTGATCTCATTACTGTCCTTCCAAACACTGTTACTAAATCCCAATCAAGAACTATTCTGATACCAGATGTAGAATCCCCAACATGGATGACCCTTTCAAATAGTTCTCTGGGGTGAATAGATGCTAATCCTAAAGACCACCACCCTGAATTACAAAGGCTTCAGACTGGAAATGATGTTTTAAAGAGGGAATATTTGGGAGGATATACCACTAGGGTATGTTTAAACAAATGAATAATTACATAATATAATAATCATGAGATGAAAAATACTAAGTAGAATAAAATCAGAAATTCTAATGGTATAAGAACAATAAATAGTTTATAATTTCAGTAACCGAATTTAATAACAGCAGTGTGATAAGAGAGGAAGACAACAATTCCACTTGAATATACTAAAACAAAACATTAATTCTATATAATTCATAAAATTCAAAATCGAAAAAGGGATTAGAAATGGATGAAAAAAACACACAAACACACACACATATATATATATATATGAAACATGATGAATTAGAAAAGCAGACACAAAAAATAAACTCCTTGTGACGTAGAAAGATCAAGGTCCCCTCCCATTTTTCTATGCCCATTAAAATAGGATCATTGTCTTCATTCAGAACCTTAATATGTTCATAAAATTGTAATTCTACATGTGTCATGAAGGTATAGTGTAGGGTGTTACTACAATGTCTTATTAGAATACCACCCATGAATTTATTCCCGACATATGTGTTTAAGAAAGTGTGTTATATAAAAACTACAATATCTCCAACATTTTAAATTAAACAAACAATCTTTCATAGTGCTAAACAGCCACCAGAAAGTTATCACCTTCTTTCGCCAATTCGTGAATCACTATTGATGTGAAGAACATTTTCCCATGTCCCAAGGTATCTCAGGATGTCAATTAAACATGGTGAACCCACAGGCTCCCCCTCAAAATTCACAAGCATGTCATTCTAACGTAAAACCTCATGTCCAATAAAAAACACCGACATTATGAAGGCATTCCAAATAAAAAGTAACATTCCCTAAGACCACTAATTTAAATCACCCATTAGATAAAATCCCAATGTTCATAGACACAAATATATATGTCATCAAATTTATATCATATCGTACTCATAGTACGAAATCCCAAGGAAGGAAGATCTCCACCCTCCAAAACTAGTCCAGGCCAATCAGCCATAACACTGTGAGCCTTAGCCCCCAACCATTATCATCAACACTAAAATATATAAGATCCTCTCCTTCCTCATGGATTTCCACAAAAATCACCTCTATCATATTTACCTTTTCCTAACTACTTGGGGATTTTACCCACATGAGTGGTCAAAAACACCTTATTAGTGAGTCAAACTATTTTCATGTGACTCCAACAATGTAATGGCCAAGCATGGGTGACAGGAAATCACGAATTATTAACTAATCCATGTCAACATTGGCACATCATACCCCAATGACCATGTAACTCAAGGATGATGGTCTTGCCATCCAATTTTATCATCCATACCCTAATCTTGATAACCTCTCCCCCTCAAATTGATGAATGAGTCATCCAATCATATGATCAATGTCACTCATGTGTATCCAAACCCTACCCAACCTGATGACCACGTCACCTCAATACCGATGGCACTTACACCTTAATCCATCGGGCCAAGCATTCCATGAAAAGATGTGCCACAATATTATAAAACAAGGGTTATATATATACATCTAATTCACATCAAATTAAAATTAGAAGAATAGTTAAATATAATTGAATCTTATAATTTTAATTAAACAATATAATTCAATTTCTATAAACGGAACACCCTAATTGGAAAACCCAAGGTGTTCAACGATCACATACCTGGCCTCTCAAATATGATCATGGATAGGTAATTACCAAAGGCATCCCATCTGTTCATACCATAAAATTTAAATCAAGTAATAAAATTAAAAATGGTCCTGCGCAACTACACAAAGGGAAATAAAATCCAAATCCTCAAACATCCACAAAAACATGATAACTTATATGAACTACCTTCCATGGATTCTTAGATGTAGGAATATCCAGTATTATCCTCTAACATGAATTGTTTTGGAAGAAATTAATGATTTTGTTGAATTCCATGAAAATAGGGTAACACGACTCAAATTGATTTTTCACTCAATGAGGTAAGAGAAAAGTAGGGAAGATGCATAGGTGAGGGAAGCCATACTGATGCAGTTCCATTTCACATGACAACAGATAAATTATAGATCAGAGAGGGGAGGGAGAGAAATCACTAGTAGAAGAAGAAAATAGAGGATCTCCCTATGTAGCCCCTAAAGAAGAGGGGAGAAATTGGGAGGATGATAAAAAAAAGGGAAGATGGGAAATTTGGTAATTTTACCCCATTAATGAGGTCGTATGGTTCTCTCTCTTTGTTTAGATAACGTTTCATCAACCATGAGACAACCACTGACCAAGGATCTATGTCTGGATGGTTTCCCCGAACGGTTAGCCATACCAAGTAGTAAATTAATGTGATCCCAATTTTTAAATCTATATGCATGGATAAAATCAATTTTAATTTACACTCATAATTTCCAGAACAGTGTGATGGAAAAAAATTCGGCCATACTATTAGATGGAAGGGGCCACATGGTTTTACCAAAATAGAATACCTCATCCTACAACTCCAAAACATGATCTTTTGGCCTCTAACACTACAGAAACCCAACTGAATACCCGAGGCTCACTCGATGTCTCTATAACTAACTAGAAAAAAGATATTAGGCTAATGGAAATATTATAATTGATTTTCAATGATCAAAAAAGAAATTGGCATACCCTATGATTCAAAAATTCAAAATGGGATTGGTTTCTAATCTGATCCAAAAACCTGATAAATTACACCAAGAAATGATTAATATTCCATACATCCCTATATTTTCATCAACATAATATGAGCACACCAAATTTATTTCAAGGTATCATGGAGTAACTTTCATATTTATGACGTGATACTCTTATGGAATGTTCTATTTGAGAGAGGTATATCTGTGGAATAAGAGGAAGTTGAGGATGTGATGTCTTAGACACATCCCAATAATATTTTTGAGATTAATATATTTTTGAAATTTTTTGGATAATATATATGTTTTATCTAGAATATCAAGGATTATAAACTACTATTAACGTGATAAAAAATATAAGAGTCATGATATAGTGGTTGAATTAGCGCGAAGATTCTTTTATTAATATAAACATGTGGTTGACTATATCTCATGTGTCAATTATTCTTATGCTTGATATTGGTTATTCCATATAAAGAAATGTATCTAGTGTTTTTTTGGGGGATGTGATGATGCATAGGGACTGGGTAGTATCTTATGAGTCACATCAGCTATTTACCCAATAGCATAACTATCCTAATCAGGAATTATAGATGCCATTCTTGGTCTGCAATTTAATGTGTCACCCTCATTATCTATTCAGTGATGGTTTTGTTTCCTCTACTAACTAAAAGAGCCTAAATAATAACATCAAAAATTAGAACATCAATTTGTGGTAGTGGAACTAGGTGGAGTACTTGAAAATGAAAGATTTTGGGATTACCTATTTACCAAGAAAAGGTAAAATTGATACAATTGATATTAGCTATAATAAGTGGGTAGTTAATTATATTGGATAATTAACCTCAAATGAACAATGTAACTTTATTATATTATTGGATAACTTGAGGATATATTATTTTCAGAACTGTGGATAAAATATGTATGATATATTTTTTATCAAATATTCATTAGTAGACCTTGTTAATGTAGGATAAGAGTTATAAAAATAGTGTATTATGGTAAGGGAACAACTAGATAGAGGTAAAACGATCCCTAGGTTGTTATTCTATGCTAAGTTGTTATCCTGGTACATGAGAGAGTTATAGTATATATATTCATTTAAAAAGAGTTGATAACAGAATTATATACCTATATGTGGGAGACACATCATAGAATGAAAAATATGAACCATAATGTCATTTAGTAGTTATAGTGGCTAGGTATGGAGTCGAACATTGTTTGATTTTATTCCCAATTCCTTACCTTCTGTAGGATTATTTTTGTGTATAATCTTCCAGGTAGTTTACTATATCCACTTCCAGTTCCCTTATGGATGAGGGAGGATATCATGATTGATATTGGGATAGGGGTACCTAAGACCCCAGGGAGATGTAAACCTATCTAGGTTTTTGTTTATCTACTAATAAATATTTCTCTTTTCTTCCTGATATATAAGACTCACTCAATAGATGATATGGGAATGATTTATAACCATGAGATGGTATTCATTAATTGAGTTCTATTGAGAATTATAGATTAAAGATATTCATTTCATACATCAGGGTTTTGGTAAGGCTTGTAGAAGGACATAAGGGATTACTATGATTCATTATTGAATACTAACCCTTGAAAAATATACAATTTGACTTTATGATCCTTATTTTAGTGGATATGTGTACATATTAAATCATTGTGTTTTGTGGAGTTTTAGAGTATCATTTATCCTTGGTATATTTTTCAAATAATGATAGTTACTAGGAATGACATTTGATTGAAAATTACGAGTCACTTTATGAAATAAAATGTCATTCACCACTTTTTTGGAATAGTGATAAAGGTGTAGTGATATAGGATATAGTATGGTTCAAGAGACCAATGAGAGGCTACATATAATTTAAAAATGGTTGATCATATCTCATAGTAGTATGAGATCTTATACTAACCATATATGGAGAGCTACGATGTTTACATTTAATGAAAATTTTTTCTTGTTAATGAATCCTTGGTTAGTCTACAAACATTTTATGTTCCAAGGAAAGATACCTACACATTTTTCTAGACCCTGTGATATTACCAAGAAAGTTAGGATTCTATCACACCATATGGATCTACCATCATGATTCCGAGTTATGCAAGATGAGTTTCATGTAACCTGAATCTATAACTATATGGTGCTCCAACAAATGAAATTAATTGTGAGGACTTGTTTCTAGGTCCAAATTCTTTTTGGGAGGAATTTCCAATAACGATTGTATATTGGAACAAAATATCCCTCTAATGGATGATAACACCTCTTATCTATATTATTTTGTGGAATAGATAGATAGAAGGAGATACTTCAAAGGGGGAGGATAACGTTCAAGAATAGTGTAACAATTTTTTTTGAGCAGGACCCATGAGGGATCTTATCAAGGATAAGAAGACATTATCTAAGGATAATCATAACATTTTTAGTTTTTAAATTTCCCAATAACCATATTTTATATAAACTACATGTTATTTTAGTGAAAATTAAATTATATTCAATTTTATTTTTCCAATACATATGGAATGGGGACCACGTAATGATTGTTGTCTTATAACAATATGATTGATGTATTTGATATGTTAGAAATATTCTGCACTGAGATTCTGAGGGTTATGTAAGTGTTACCAGGCCGTGGTGTATGAGTGATATGAATTGATTGAAACCAAACACCTGTATACTTAGTTTATGAATGGATAGTTAATGTTAAACCCTCATTGTGTAAGGGTAACCCCATGATTCTAAATGTTTTGTAAGGGTAGTATCCTAGAAACTTAATTATAAGAATGATTTTATTCACACAATGATAGGGCCTATCAAAAGTCCCTGACCCCAATATCCTAGAGTCAGTGCATTACATTATTATGTTGTTGCTATGAACAAGAGTTTGAATCCAAAAGGGATGAGTATCTTTGTAGTTTTGGAAAGCTAAATACAAACATAATTATTATAGTAAAAATTGAAAGGAAAAATGATATAGTGAAACTATATTAAACATCCAAAAATTCATATATAATCTATTCAAGTCATTGATATTATATATCATTTCATCCTTAGTAAAAATAAAGCATAAGAAATGGGTGAGCTCAAATGCTCAGTAGGGGTAATAAATATGCAATAACCCATTAGAAATATAAACAATAAGGAAATGTGAATAACAAAAACACATTCCATTAAAACATAATCATCAACATAATATGGATATAATAAAATCTAAATAAATAATTCTATATAAATATTCTCATGAAAATGAAACCTAACAATGGGTATTGTACTAGTAGAATTATCAAATGGATTATAAAATACCAATATAATAGTGAGGGAATGGATAATGTTTGAAATCAGGAATTGTCCTTCAAGGCTTCATCCAAGATACCATACATGAAGGGGTAAAAACCTAGTCTTGATTGACTCATGAGACCAACCGATACATTGAGGGGATATAACAGGCCCCACCTATCACTTTATAAGTACTATTGATTACTCATATTGATTGGGTGAAAAATAATAAACATATACATTAATATTGAATCTTTTAGAAGAACTGTATATAATTTCCCCAATCAGTAAACATAATCATAAAATATCTAGAGTACTATGTTTAATAGTTTCATGTTAGTATGCCCCCAGTCAAAATAACCATAAATCATTCAATAAAATTTGGTAGATTGTAACATAATATATCTATATAAATTAATCATAATATTCAATAAGAGGGAGCCAATATATTTAAAATTCCCAAAAATCATTGAGAAATGATAGAGAGAAATACCTTTTTACTTTTGGAAAAAATAGTTATTTTGTAAAATATTTTTATCTTCCAAAATTTCAGATTACAAAAATTTATATTCTTGAAAATAAAATATATGGAAAATAAAATTAAGGTTCAGTAATAAATGATTTTATACAAATGTGATAACTTGTAAAAAGTGTTTTTATGAAACTTTAGATGTGGTCCAGTTTAGTTTGGTTTAAGGGAAAATATAAGAGATTGGAAAGAAGAAAAATATTAAATTATATAAATGAAAAAATAAATGATATATGATATTTTGTCATGATGAATATACTGATTTGATAAAAAATTATTCTCTTAAATAATATTATGCAGTGTACATGAAAATGGGAAAGAAATTGGGATATAGATATTAATCAAGCTTTCTTTTTTGAAGGAATTCAACAGAAAACCCTGTAAAACACATATTTCCCGATAAAATAAAGATAAACTGGTATTGATACATGGGTTTCAATCATATAAATATAATCTATCATATTTATATAAATATTATAAATAATTACATTTTTATTAAGAGAGATAAAGTGTAACCTGAATGAAAAATTTAGGTTTGGGGAAATCTATTACCTTAGGTCCAAAAGCGTTTGACACTTATACATAATAACACAGATAATGAAATAATTTTTTTTAATAATTTAATACATAAGATATTAGATTTAATTAGATTTATTTTAATTTTATTATGTTAATTTATTGCGTTTTTATGAGTTATAAGATTCAATTAATTTATTTGGAAGTATTCATTTCTTGATTTTCTTCATAGGTTCACTTGTATACATGTACAAAAGATAATGTAAAATCCCAGGTTTATGTTATATTATTTTAGTGAAAAAATGAATATTTATTGTCTTATATATAATTTTGGCTCGAGATATAATGATTATTTATTAGATAAAATGTTAATGGTAACCTTTTTGTATTATTTGGTCATAATTTTATCATCATGAACAAATTATTTTCATATAAATTAATATTTCGCATATATACTTGTTCTCGAACAGTAAATAAGTTTTAATATACATATTATAATACTTTTTAACCAAAAAAATTGTTTCATTACTAGACTTGATGGTGTTAATTGAAAATTAAAATACATCATCCAAGATAGCGGTAAATCGACATATCATGGTTAAAATATTCATTTATAGAATAAAAGTCAGTGGATAAGAGGTTTAATGATGGATCTTCCATTAACATAAAAACATTCCAGTATATATGATATAATGTAGTTTTAAATCCACATGGAAATGATTTGGTTACGAATGAATAAATAAAGAATGAAATTAAAAGATAATTAAAAGAAAGGAATGGGATTATACCTCTTTATTTCTTACCCTTGAGAACCTCCTCAAGGAACATTAAAATGGAATTTGGGGTGATAATAGAAATACCAAAATGCTGGGGAGTGTTTTTGGAGTGGTATTTGGTAGAAAATTGAAAATATTAATGGATTTGGATGTGTAAGGAGAATAGGTGGTGGGGGTGGTATTTATTGTTGAGTATATTGCTGTTTTTCTGATATTTTATTTATTATATTAATATTTTTGATCACGAAAATTAATTCTTGATTCCCATGACTAAATAGAGTAAATATAGAATTAGAGTACGAGATTATGGGCTTACAACATCCATAAATCATCCATGAGTCAATAATTCATGTATTTGTAAAATACTGTAAATTACCATACATCAATATTTAAAAAATATTAAACTACTTTAGAGAAATCCCATAAGTTCACCGTAACAATTTATTTTTAATACAATAAAAAATGGAATCTATTTTATTTAAATAATTTTATAAATATGATAAAATTAAATTTTAAATAAAATAATCATTTACTCAAAAAATAATGATTTTAATAAAAATAAATATTTTTATGAAACATTTAAAAATTAATTAATGTCTCATAAAATTAAAATATAATCATAAGAGAAAAATATTAATTTTTGAATATTTTTTATGAAAATATATTTTCTTTTAAATCAATATATTAATTATTAAAATGAAAATAATGATTTTGGTTTCCCAAATATACCAACACATAATTTAGCAGTTTTAAAACATTTATTTACTAATTTGATTATATAAATATATCATATTTTCATTTATAAGACACCCAAATTTTATTTAAACATTCATAAGTGATGTTACTATTCTATTTTCCATAATAAAATTCCAAATGGTCAAATTACTATTCCAATTTTCATATTTAAGAGAATATTATGGTCATAAACTCATTGTTTTGTGAAGTATAAAATATCAAAGATATAAAATTTTAAAATAGGCATACCATAATATCATACGGTGTTAAATTCTCCCCCTATTCAAGAAAAATGTTCCTTGAAATTTACAGAATTTAAATTCATGAAAATATTTGGGTAGTTATTCATCATAAAATCCTCTACTTCCCACATCACCTCTTACTTTTTTTGATTTTTTTGAAGTATCATTACCAATAGATGGGTAAGATTCCTCAAAACTAGTTTTCTTTTGTCTAAAATATATATAGGATCTTTATAGTGGGATGAATCAAGTTCCAATTCTATTCCATTTGAAGTTAAAACATGTGTGGGGTGTGGTATGTATTTTCTCAACACAGAGATGTGGAACATGTCATATAATTTGTAAACGATTGTTGGCATCACTATATTATAAACCACAAATCCAATTATATCTACAATTTCAGATGGTTCAATGTACCAAGGGCTTAGTATCACTTTATTACAAAACCTTATGACACCTTTCCTTGTAAATTCATTTTGAAAAACATGATCTAACCCTTGAAACTCCTAAAACATTATTTGGTTATCTGAATATCCCTTTTTAATAATTTTGGGTTCTCTTATTTGGGTTTGGATAATATTTTACTTTTCTATTGTTTACTCCACATGTTCTAGGCCTATGTAGTTCCTCTCTCCCACATCAACCAAACACATTAAAGTGAAAAAATATCTTGTGATATACTTCCTTTTATGGTGCCATTGAAATACATGAATGGAAAATATTATTTTTTGTATCCTTTACCCAAGGTACATATTTATCCCACATACATTCAAAGTCACATAAGAATGATATCAAAATCCATTATAATGTTTGAATATTCCTTTCAGACTACCTATTAGTTTGAGGTTGATAATCATTGATCAAATGTATCTCAGTATCAAGGGCCTTTCAAAAAACTTTCTATAATTTTAATTTAAATTAATGATCATGATTGAACAAAATTAAAATAAGTGCACAATGAATTATTAAATCCTAATTATTATAGAGTTTTTGAAGGATCTATAATTGATAATCCACACATATAGAATGGAAATGTACATATATGGCATGTTAACCAAAAATTACGAATATTGAATAATTAATTCGTTTATTATATGGTAACTCTGTGATAAAATATATAGAAATTTAATCTCATCTATTTATAGTAATAGGTATAGTTTTCAATAATCCACTAAGATGTTATCTTTTAGCCTTCACCTATTAGAAAACTAAACACCTTAATAAATAATCATAAATTTTCCACTTTATATTATCCCACCAGAAATGATCTTTCAAATATATATACATATTTCTGCTACCTTTCTATATAGAGAAATTTTAGATATGATATTCATAAAATAATTTTATTTTAGATTAGGTATAGAAGGAACACAAATCCCTCTATCGAATTTAAAGATTCCATTTTTCATATATGTAGCCTTCAAATTTCCTATCATCCCCAAATTTTATTTTCATTTCAAAATTCTCATCACCATACTGAGAACTCGTATTACTCTCCAATAATTAGGGTATTTAAACCAATTTAAAATGTAGTTATCTTTCACTTTCCTTGATAATTCCCATATCTCTCTTTGCAATATCCATTTACAAACAATCCATTGTAATACTAATTTTTTTAATTACTATATGATCCTTCATATTCAATGAATGTTATACAATATTTTCCTTCCCTTGGTGATAGTTTATTGAACAATCATAATATATGAGTAGATTTAGCCATTTAATTTTCTTCATGCTGAGTTATTTCTCTCAGAAGATATATTTCAAACAATTTTCTTTTGTATATATCTAACATATTTTACCATTGAGAAAGTGTCTACACATCTTAAGGGGAATGATTATATATTCTAAATGATTATCCAATTTGATAGAGTGTTATTCCTTAGTTTTTAAATACCTTGATCCATAGGTAATAAATCTATCATTCTGTATAAGGAAACAACCAAGTGATTTCTTTTATGAATCAATATGTATAAAAAATCCATCATTTTCTTATGGTATACTCGTGAATAGATCATTCAAAAAATATCCTCATGAATTTTTCAAAATAGACTTCACATATTTTGTCTGTACCAAGTTATCCCACTTATGAGTATGTTTGGTTAATAGTTTAACTAATCTAGATAAATTCTAAAAAAACCCCATTGGTTACATACAAAACCAGCAAAACATCGTACCTCATTTATGTTATTTGTTGTAGTCCACTCTTGAATTAAATTTCTCATTACAGGATCAAATGATATTATATCCATAGAGAAAATAATTTCAAGAAAATAAACTCTTTGAATCCAAAATTCTCATTTTCTATACATCCCATGTAACTCTATTCTTCTATGATTCTTCAGAACAACACATATATGGTTCTCATGGTCCTCATAGTTTTTGTAATAGACCAAGATATAATTAATGTATACAAGAAAAAATATCAATATATTCATGGATTTCCATATTTATTATATCCATAAAAATAGGGGGTGAATTAGTCAGTCCACATGTCATTACTATAAACACATAATTCCCATATGATGTTCAAAATGTATTATTTGGAATATCTTCTATCATTAAACTACAATAGATAATATCTAGATCAAAGATCAATTTTCAAAATATATTTCGCTTCATGAATTTGATAAAATAATCAATTAATGGTAGTTATGGGGAACCTTATCTTTATTTCAATTGAATTAAATAACTTATAGTCAATGTACACCCTTATAGATCCATCTTTCATATTAAAAATGAATTTCAACTCTCGAAGGCGAAACACTAGGGCATCGTAATACCCAATCACTCAATTATTCTTGTGTTTCTCTAAATATTTTTATGCTCCTGTTTCCATTTTATAGGGAGTGTTTGATATAAGTATTCTACCAAATATTAAATCAGTATAGAACTACACATCCCAATCTAGAGGATTTCTATGTAAGTCCTCTATAAATACATCAATGTATTCATGAAAAATAGGAACATCCCCAATTATAAGATCAAATTTTCCATTAGTATATTTTATTTTCTCTTTTTCTCCATGAATATCATTTTAGAAGAGATATTGGGGTGGATCCAAAGATGACTCAGATGATTTATGTCCCCTATAAAGATAATATATTACATATATTCATCATGAAATGTAATATCCTTCTGTTTACAATAAAAATTTACATTATATATAAAAATCTTGTCAATGACAAGGATTATTTGCAAAAAAACCATAGGTATGATTAGAAAATTATAAATTAATGCACGATTATGTGTCATAATTGGAATATCTCAAAAAATAATTATTGTAATAAGGTATCCACTATGAGTCATTACATAAAACTACCTTGTTATGGTGAATTATAAATATGTAATTTTAAATGTAAACTGGGAAGATACAAAGGTATCTGAAGATCAAAAATCAAATAAATCATTAGCTATATTTTAGGAGATGATTAATGTACCTACCACCACATAATGAGGAACATAAACCTCAACTTTTGTGACTAAATATGAGTATCTTTGTTCACTGTCCTTATCTTCAGCATGATTACTTGACATTTTGGCCAATTGTTCATATTGTGTCCCAAATCCTTACACCCAATGTCGTGCACATTTCTGGATTCTATTTTTCCTCTAGAATCATTATCATGGTGGAATTTTTCATCACATTTTTTACTAAATCCAACACCAAATAAAGATGTTCCATGATATTTTTTTCAACATTTATTTCAATTTGAAAAATCATCCCTACATTCTTCCATTTTTATTTATTTCATTTTCATGAGTACTCATCACCACTCTTCTTATATTTCTTACCTTTCAATCCATTTGGAATGAAAAATTTTATCTCCATCCGGAATAAGCATGATACTATATCCAAGTATGATTAGTGTTTTAGTGACACTAGTACCCTTCCTAGAACTGGTTTAATACCATCAAATAATCAATAAATATTTATCCCAAGAAAACATATGTCGTCCGTAGGATACCTTGATAACCATTTTATGTTAGAACCAAAATATGCAAATGTTTTCATCCACATTCTATCTCATACTCAAGAATTTAATCTCTATTTCCACACACAATTCATGGGGGAATTTTTTTTCTATGAAAATTTTCTTAAATCCTTTCATACAATATTTACAATTTATTCCTCCCCTTTGTGTCTTAAATTATTTACCACCACTAATCTACATCTCCTGAGATACAATAATCTACAAGGATAACATTATCTCTTTTGTTGCTTCCTAAAGTTTGGAATATATTGTCTAAGGAACTTATTCATTGATTGAATAAAAATGGGTTTGTAGTCAAATTTAATTATGGTGTATTTTGTACCATAAATGTTCTAAAATTATAACACCACATTTTTGATCGAGCTTCTCAATTCAAGTAAGGTTATTTCTCATAACATGAGTCAGTTTTTTCAATATAGTTATACATTGTTCAATCTCTAGTTACAACTCCAACTCTGACATCATTATCTTATATAGGAAGTAAATATCTACACGGGATTTGTGTGTGGATGTGGTTTCCATTCATTCTATTAGGTTTCATTTCTAGAAAATGGTATATAATATACTAGATCATAATATTAATAAACATAATGTGTAATATCTAATCTTGTGAATCACAGATTCTGAAATTGAATTTTTAAGTATATTAATTCTCTAAATCATAATATTGGTATATTTAAATGTATATAAAAAAATTTCATATGTTTTTGTTCTCTACCCTATGTTATCATAAATTTTTATTCCATGGTTTCTTCAAAATTTTCTTTGATACCAACTGTAAAGACCCCAAACCCGATACCCTAGATCTGGTACCTTAGATTATTACATTGGTACTATGTACAATTATTCACATCTCAAATATCCAAATATTTTTGTAGATTTATAAATAAAAATAGAAAAATAATTACTATATTACCAATTGAAAGGATAAATAATAATGCAAATCCACTTGAAACACCCATAAAGTGCTTGATAATCCCTAAAAACATTAGTAATATAAATCTTCTAATCTGGGGGAAAAATAAAACAAAAGAAAAGGGTGATCTTAGTCGCTCGGTAAGGGTATATAATAATGGGTAATATATCATATGTAAAAACAATAAGGAAAAGTGAATAAATAAAACACATTCCATTAATAAATAATCCTGAGAATAATATGGTAGGTAAAAATGATGCATAAATAATTCCATATAAATATATAGATGAGATTGAAATATAAACATGGATACTCTATTAGTTTAATAATCATATGGATTATCAATTACAAATACCATAATGATGGAATTAATAATTTCGGACATCAGTAGCATTTTGTTAATGATTTGGCCAAGACACCATACAAAATAGTTAAAACCCGGATCTAGTTTCTCAAATGAGATATAATAATGCATTAAATGGCTATAGAGGGCCTCTCAAAGATTGTACTAATTCCAATTCATTCAACATATAAATGGGGAGAAACATAATCAGAATATACCATCATATTGAAAATATAAAATGATACACAAATAATTTCCCCAATCAATAAAAATAATCATAAAATGTATAGAGTAATAAGGTGAATGGTATAAAGATAGTACGTCTAAAGACAAAATAACCCGATAACATTTAGTTAAATTATATATATGGTAACATAACATATTAATATCAATTATACTTATGATTCATTATAGGGTTTCAAAATAAATAAAAATATTCCAAAATCATTGATAAAATCTTGAGAGAAATACCATTATTTACTTTAAGAAAGAATAATTTTATTTGTATTTCATTGTAATTTGTCATAATTTCACAATGTCAACATGTATTTACAAGAAATGTAGAGATAAGGAAATTGAAATTATTTTGAAGAAATAATGAAGTCCAACTGAAGTTAATCATGTAAAAATAATTTTTAAGAATCATTATGAATGAACCACTTCAGTGCGGTATAATGGAAAATATACATGTCTTTAAAAAAGATATCGTAATCATTTTTCAAATAAAAAAAAAATTTCTAAGATAGATTTTCATTATAAAAAGAGTGATTTTATAAAATATTGGTTTCTAAAAATATATTATGGAGTGTACATGAAAATGGGAATAAAATTTGGAAGTACCCATTAACCAGACTCACTAATAAGAAGTAATTTAAAAGGGAACCTTGATAAATATGTATTTCCTTGTAAAATAAAGATGAAATGATCTGGATACATGACTTCAAACATATAAATACAATATATATGATTTATATATAAATAATGAAGAATGAGAAAGGTGTAAATAGATTGAATGTGTAACCCGAATGAAAAATAGTGGGTTGTGGAGAATCCCTTACCTTATATCCAAAAGCATTCAACAGTAGTATATAATGTACTAGATAATGAAATTATAATCATTAATAATATAACTCATAACCTATTAAATATTTATTTTATTTATAATCCTTTTTTTATATATTTTATGTCCTTTATGGTGAGTTATAATATTCAATTCAATTGTTCAGGTTTGTTCATTTCCTTCGTTTTCCTTATTGGATCACTTGTATAGATATCTAAAAGGTAATGTAAAATGGTAATAGTTATTCAAAAGTGATGTTATTTATTATTAATTAAAACCCTTGGAATTTAATGGCATCATTTATCATTTTTATCTAGATATGTGGATTATTTATTAAATAAAATGTTAATGTTATCCATTTATATTTTTTTGGAATTTTTTCATTACCAAGAAAACATATTGACATATCATGTAAATTTTTGTATATATAAGGGGTACGTGACACTAAATGAGTTTTAATTTAAGTATTAAAATATTTTTCTACCATAATATTTTTTTCATGATCATCCTTGAAGGAGGAAATGGAAAATGCAATTGCTTCATCCATGATGGCTGTAAATCGACCCATCATAGATATTATAATCATTTTTAGAATATGGATCATCCAATATGATAAAAAAATTAATTTATATATTTGTTATTGTAGTAATAATTCCACTTTGATAAGGTGAGTTTAGGAATGTATAAGAAAATAATGATGTCAAAAGAATAATTAATGTCCAAAAAGGTGATTTTACCTCTTGAATTCCTCTCCTTAATAACCTTCTTAAGGAACTTTGAAATGAACTTTTGGGTGAGACCAGGAAGTTGAGAACTTTTTTGAAAGGCTTGGGATATGTATTGGGTAGAAATTGGACAAAATTCATGGATTTGGAGGTGTGAGGAGAACATGTGGTGATGGTGGTATTTATATTGGATGAGAGGGGTGTTTTTTGATTATTTTTATCATCAGTTCATTATTTTGGATAAAAAATATGAATAGTTTTTATTTCCATGAATAAATATATTAAATATATAAAGAGTGTATGATATTTTGTGCATACATGATCAATCATTTATCCATGACTCATTAATTCATGTATTTGTTAAATACCATAAATAACATTATTTCACTATTCACTAAAATATCTAATATTTTAGAAAAACACCCATAAATAACACTAATTTTTATTGAAAAATAATGAAAGTAATATTATAAATATTTTTATGACAGTTAGAAAAATTTATTAAGGACTCCTAAAATTATGTTACGATAATATGAAAGCAAAATAATAATTATGAATAATTTTTTTGAAAATAAATTTTATTTTATATAATTTACTAAATTATATTATTGTAAATAACAATTTATGATTCACAAATATAGCAAGATGTAATTTATCATATTTAACCATTTATATATAGATTATATCATATAACTACAAAATATTTTCAATTAAAGGACACCCGAATTTTATTTATAAATTCATAGGGGATGTAACTATTCTATTTCTCATATTACTATTCTAAATGATCACATTATTATTGAAAAAATCCTATTTAAGAGTATATTACCATTATAAAATTGGTTTTTTATGAATAAAATATCAAAGATATTATATTTTAATAGTGACATAACATAAAATATTGGGGTATCATAGTAGGAGACATGAATAAGGGTAAAACTCTTAACCATCAAGTAATTTAAAAGAGTTGAATATGGGTAAAACCATGTCACACTTAGATAAGGATCTTTTTGGTAAAATGTTTTTAAATAATATTAGAACTTTTTCTTCTAATAGATAATATATTTAAATTTATTTGATGAAATTAATATAAAAAAATCATAGGAATTGATTTCTTATTACTCTTTAACAACATTAAGTTCGATATTAAATATTTTTAACACCATGTTTTAAAGATATTTATAAATAATGAAATAAATGGTAATTTAATATAGGGGTATGAAAATGTTGTAAACTGGAATGATTTGGTTAATTTTATAAAATAAATATTCTTTTTCTTAATTCCAATTTGTTCTCTTGAAGTATGTGTAGTCCATTATTCTTAATCCACGATAAAAAATTACATAATTTTTAAAATTAGGTTCTTCATCTAGTTTTTAGGAATTGAAAATACCCTCTATCTCTCACCTTTTCAGTGTACAATCTTTTAATAAAATCATTTCTAGATGGGTTTTTTATTATTTATATTACCTTTATTTTATGGACTGTTTTAGATTTTATCTTACTAGTGTTTTTATAGAAATGGAATAGTACTATAAAGTGGTAATAACTTAGATTTTATGAAATAATAATAATAAATAAGTAACACTTGATCATATCAAATTATTATAGAAAGGTTTAATATTATCAAATGTGGTATTATAATTGTTTTTTAGGAAAAAATAGTTAGAACATTCTATGGATTAAAAAATATTTTTAAAATTTTTAGGAGACAGAAACCATTATCATATGTGGTGTTGTAGTTTTTTTTAAAATAATAGAATTGGAATTATTCCATTGAATATTTGGTGAGCGGTTGAAACTATCTAATACAAAGGGATGATTTGAGTGATTATTCCGTGAGGAAACATGATAATAATGTTTAATGTTATGATTTTTTATGTTACCTACCATATATGGCCTTAAATATCATGTTTGGAGGATTTTATACTCTTTATATCCCATTCTTGATGTTTTTTAGTATGTTTGAATGATTTTCCCTTGAGACCCATTTTATGATGTGTGATCTTATTATATATGTGTAGCATCTTGAGAAATATTATTATTTTGGTATCAGGATGACCAAGCTTCACAGTTTCAATTAAATGGACTAATGGAGGGGGAGTGTCATGATACGATGATGGGTACAAACTATTGATAATTTGATGGTATGGATCAGACCAAATACATTGTTGATGATGCTGTTAAAATCCACATATGTGACAATAATCCATCAACTAGAGGATGTGGTGAGAGAATTCCATGTAGGTGTGATGTGTTATCTAATTATATAAAAAATGTTGAGTGGGAATTACCATCATCCAATGATGATGAGCACTCTCAGGGTGGGGTGGGAGGTGTTCTTGATAATGACCATTATTTGGCCGGGTTATGTGGTCTCCTTAATGGTTAGACAGGGTTGAATAACATTTAAATCCTTACCGGTATTGATCTAAAGTAGGTGGTGTTGGGGTTCACTGGGTATTGGTAGGTGGATGATGACTTTAAATTATGTGATTGTGTTTTTTTAACATTTACATATGTCATGAAATACAAATTTAAATATTATTTTCACATATATAAATGATACTTTTTTGTGTCCTATTCGGTATATTACTCACACCCAGCACTATAATCTCTGTGAACATGTAGATTTCAAGACCAGGGACCCAATGAAGATAAATGGACCTATGATAGTATATTGAGGAGACATAGTCTTGGAGTCAGAGGAAATGTCAAGACACATTACAAAATATTTCAGTTGAATTTATTATATATCCATAATTTCATGATATTATAGGTCTTTATTGCCCCAATGGGAGCCAATTTTATTATTTTTATGACTTATTTTCAATGACATATCAATTTAATATATTTAGATTTAATATGTTACTCTGATTATTATATTATATTTTTTATATTAATTTTTTATATCTATAAAATGCTACCGAGGGAATATTCTTGCTACGAATGACATTAAGAACCTCACAACTATTTAGTAGCCTCTTGGATATGAGGATGTTCACATAAGGTAATATAACCCTCTATCTTGGACCTCGTGGTTCATATCAGTATGTTACATTTATCTTGGATATTCCTTGTAATGATAAACTATCCTAAAATATATTGAATATATCTATTAAAAATTTTTCAAACATAGTCATTTTATAATTAATAATAAATTATCCGAACATTTGTTATAGTGATTCTATAATGAATTCCATAGAAGAATCTATCATAATAGAAGATATAAAAATCTACGAGTTGTTAAATTTCATAGTATAATTGTATACATGAGTAGGGACTGAAGTAACTTTTACATTTGTACATTAAAGAGGTCCATTTATGCCTCATAACTCTTATGCATAGTTTATTCATAAAATATATTTTTCAATTTTCTATCATCTTGTATGCAATGATATTATATTTTAACTTTTGAAAAATAATATTTATAGTCCGAATAATTATATTAAATATATATAATGAATCATTTTAAATCTTATCATAAGTATATAAGTCATTTTTTGAGTAAATACAAAGTTCGATTGATTAAGAATCACTGTTTCAACACATATATATTTCCTGATTTTTGAAGAACTATTTTAATATTTTTATACTAGTCTGAAAATTTATTTCTATAATATTAATATTTTTCAATGAAAGATCTTAATTTTTATCTCAATGAGTATGATAATTCCATTTTATATACAACTAAATCTTTTATGTGGTGAGTATAATTTTTTTTAAAGTCCATTGTTAATTTTACTCCCACAAAAATAATGACCCATTTAAGTTAATAATCTCAAATAGGGGTCGAATACTTATGTCAAAAAGTAATGATTCCACTATGTCATTCCAATTACAACATTAAATATTTAAGTTGGAATTTATCTCAGTAATATTTTATATGAATCTTGGATAGTTTTCTGGAATAATATTTACCCATTCCATCATATAGAAAAACTCAACACCATTCTTTTGGTATCTCTCATGGGAGTTTTCTAGCTAGTTGTAACCCAAATAACACTATAATATTATGCTACCTATCTTGTCTAAATAGGGAATAATCCAATGGGTATTGATATATTCAACTAAAAGTCTCTCTATGTAGGGATAATTTAATAATTGTTTACTTCATTCTCATAATTATTCCAACACTAACTATGTATTACCTATATTTAAATATTAAATTCATTCCCCTAACACAATAAAATCAAACTTTAGAGTATATGAAATATAATTCCATTTCCACATCTTCAATGAATCTTTTTATATCTACGCATTTCACTTTCTCAATGTATTTTTACTCATTAAACTAATAAATACACATATTACTAAAAAAATACTACACAAGAATAAAACATCAAATAAATTTAAATAAATGAAAAATAACGAATATAAAATGATAGTTTATCATAGGTTTTTTTAAAAATTTTACAATGATTAAAATAATATACCATGTTATCCTGGATTAAAAATTATGTATCCATATTATTTTTAAAAAACTAGAAATGAACAAAATTTTTAATTTTATTTTAATTAAGAACCAAAGTAGAATGGTTGAAAAATGTATCTTGATAAAAATTTTCAATGTCATTTTATTAAATAAAAAATATTCAGATGGAATTTAGAAATTTATTATTATTATAACTGATATAAAATTCTCTTTCATCATCCATAATAATTAAAACTGATGTTGAATGTTTTAGAAAATCTACTTTAATGAGGGTTTCAACATCGACTTTATGAATTAACTCTCATCAAGATGTAATTATTTCTTTCAAAAATACAATGGAAATACAATTCTATATCCAAGTTAACAAACTTGAAACCCAAAAACAATAACATATTAAACCCCTAACAATATAATAATACAAAATATCACAATGCATAACTTTATACAACATTTTTTCTGGATTTAAAACATAAAAATTAATACGTTATACATATTTTTAAAAATTAATAATGACTATTTAATTGATTGCAAATAAATCATTAATTTGGTTTATATATTTAATTGAATAAGAGTTGAAATAAAAAAACCAATAAAAACAATAAATTTTATATAATTTACACTTTATTATTTTTTTAAATTAATAAAATATAAAATTGAACAAACCTTGTAAAAATTTGTAACTATTCAAATAGTGATAGTCTTAAAAATTAATTTTAAAAATAAAAAATAATCATTCAACAAAACCTCTTGGAAGATAAAAAAATATTTATTAAATAAAAAATTAATAATAAAATATAAAATATATGGAATATAAAAAATTATTCTCTATACATTAAAATATATATCTCTTTAAATTCATGTAATTATATTAATTCGAGTTCGTTTCTGATAAGTGATCATTGTTAAATTTTTTAGATGACCTACTTGTTTTCAATTAATAAATAATAAAAAATATGTAATACGAATAACTGTATATTAATGGACTTCTAAAATAGTATAAAACATTCAAATTAAAACATTCTCAGAAATTATCATGATCATTACTCTGAAAAGTGAATGACCAATTTATTGTGAATTAATATAGGAAAAATATGAATAACATTCAATATATAATAAAATTTAAAATGCTTATCAGGAATGATATATTAATGAATACTAGTATATAATTATATTACCCTTCTTACCAATTATATTATGGAAGAATCCAATACTTAATATCAATGTTTTCTAATCTATCAAATATATATTTCATTATAAAATGTTCTCTCTAGTTTTTCAATTGCTTTGAAATAAATTCTGGATTCAGAAATCCATAAAAATAAGTGATCTCATTCTGTAATAATTGTTTGTAGGAATAAAGAATAGGATAAAAAATATATTAATTCACTAATTTTTATATTTATTTATAGAAATTTATATGAAAAATTGAAATTTGATTACATGGAAAACTAATGAACCATTAGTATATAGATCTCATCACTGATAAAAGCATCCATGATGTATTTTTGGAATATTATTATTTCATATTATCTCTGATATATTTATAAAATTATAAAAAACAAATATTGACAATAAAAAATGATTTCATCATTATTTATTTAAAATTGGATAAATTTGATAAGTATATAAAAATGTGGGTTCGTGAATCATTTGTTTATTTTGTATTGAATCCATAATTTTTAGATAATCTTATACAATTTAAATATATGAAAAAATAAAAGAAATTTAAAGATAAAAGTGTAAAAAGTTATGAAACAACACAAACCACATTTGTTAATTAAAGACTAATGATATTTCTACCTAGTAAAAAAGAACCCATTATTTATAAAACTATAGCCACATCCTTTATAGGAAAAAAATAATAGAGTACATAGATCAATAATATCATGAAATACCACTTTTACATCATTTAAATTCTTATGACAGTGATGTATTAAATCCTAAGAAAATATATGATTCGAAACACTATAATATTTTATTTTGGATCCTAAATATGTAACTCACAACACATAGTTGGGCCTAAATAAGGAGGTGAGGGATTGGGATTTTTGAGATCAGTAAGCCGAGGATTCCATGTTTATTTCCTATTTTTTAAAAAAGTATCTCACATAGAACATTTAATTAGATTATTTTTTGACTGATTAATCTCTTATAAAAAAGTACTATTAATACTTTTCTAACAGGTTTTTTGCTCTCAATGATATACTAGGATGACTAAAAACATTTCTAAATCAAACACCCACTTTATATACTCAAATTTGACAAGGGTGTTCATTATTTCCTAGAGTTGTAGCCTTAATATCCTACATTACATAAAGGATAAACCCACATCCATAAAATAATCATAAATAGAATATTGGAATAATATATGCAAATTTTATATTTTTTATGGTGAATCTATAACACAATAATATTTAATAAAATTAATAATTATCGTCTTACAATATTATTAGGTACTCTACTTGATGGTTCTATAAGAAACTTCCCACTTTTTTTCAACCACATATTTTTTTATTTTTAATTATGAGTGGGGGGGGGGGGATAGAGGGCCGAAATAAATCCCTAAAGTGTCTCTACTAGATTTAGATCATATTTGATCAATAATTTCCACAACGATTTTTTCCTATAGTAACTAATACCATTCAGTTGATAATAGATGTGGGTATATATTCTAGGATAAATCATTTGGTGAGATCTCTTAGAGGGTAAATATATAACAATAAATGATTAATTTTTAAGGTAATAGAGACAAAAATTTATAAAAAAATTTAATAATCAATAATTAACATACAATAAATTCTTCCTCCCACTGGATGCTGAAAAACATTTCCTAGGTATTTACACCATTAAAATAAAATTTGAGGCATGAGTTTTTTTTATTTTGTTCCCAAAAAATATAAAGTGATGTGAATTATATTTTAAAAAATATTCTTCTAAATGATGATATTATATTCAAATTTTTTTAAATTCTTATATATCATCAATGTCAAATTAGATATATTATTAAATAAATTAAATATTAGATAGAAAATTTATAATATTTGAATTATTAGAAATAAAGAAATAAATACGATTAGAAATGTAACACCCCATGTAAATAACGAATATGACATTTTATTATTTATCCAAATTTGTGAATAAAATATTAATATGTCTTTAAAGGGGACGCTATGCTCAATGGTTTACCCAACAGGCAACAACGAGTTTCTTGGGAATCTTACGTTGCACTCCAATAATAAAATAATATTATTTTAAATGGAAGTTAACATGTAGCCATTGTATTGGTGAGAATGGATAGAAATAACTAAAATATTATTATATATGTTTTTAAATGTTTTTACATTTTTCCAATAAAAGATAAAGGCTTAAAATACGGAAAGAATTCAATTTTAGGCATATATGCCCTAGTTTTCACTAAAGGTTCACTTATCACCTTTTGATGTTGAACCATCATTAAATATAGTTTTGTTCACTCTTAAACATTATTTTGGACCAAATAAAACACTTATTAAGAATCAGGACATCAAAATTTACTTTGTGTAAATTTTTGGTATCTTTCCGATAAAGTTCATTTTTTTAATGAATAGTGTAAAATGTTGTATTTTAATTCAAAACCTCTTTTTAATATAATTTATTTATATGGTTAGATTATCTTTTGAATTGGTTTTAAAGTGATATTATAATATATTTTTACCATTAAATCCAATAGTGGTTGTTGGAATTAATTTCACTTTGAAATCAGACTTAAACCAGTGTCAATCTTTTGATACTTATTGTTTCATAAAGACACGCTATTTGCTCTGACAGCGGGAATTAATTATTAAATTAATTAATTTGTCTTATATGTTTTAAATTTTGTAAAATGGAATTTATTTTTGAATTCGGAATATCAAATATATCTTAGGGTGAATTTTGGAATTTTTCTGAAAAACTTCAATTTTTGATGAATAGTGAAATCACTAAGTGGTACTTATAAAAACTGATTTTCCATTTAAATGAAATATTTCCACCTTTTTGTATTGAATTTAAAAAATCCGACATACATGGTTTTCATTAAGAAGTAAAATGTGGTTCAATGAGATTAAAATAATTTTTTGGTGAATAGTAACTTCTTAAGTTTTTAATCGCGATTAGAGGTAATTAGTGCAGTTTAAGGTAAAATAATGTTTTAATAATATGAAATGAACTTGACACATGTCCTAACCTCATTGTATGTGTAATGGAAGACCAAGTCAAGCCATGGGTCAACTTGGGGACCCCATGGAGCCACTTTGGTTGGGAAATGACATAAATAACTTTTTATTTAATGTAAAAGTAAAAATGACACAAACATGATATGTTTTACGAAAACAATTTTTAAGTGGGGTTATACAAGTCCGATTTTTTATTATAAATAGTAATTGGAAAGCTAAAATTATTTCCTACATCATAGTAATTGTTTTATAATATTTAGACATTATATAAATTAAATTATTTATGACATCATAATGATGCAGCGATGACATCATTATCTGACGATTTAAATAAAATGAGAAGATAATGTAAACTCTATGACCTACACATGTCCAAAACTTATTGTATGGGTGGATTTCGAACCCTTATCACCTTATCCATGAATTATATCAATGTGGGACCTTTTAAAACCGAATTTTTTTTAAAATAAAGTAATATTTCGTACTTCCCAAAAGTGACCCTCCTCTCCTCTTATAAAAGGCCCCCAACTCTACCTCATTTGACACACTCCTCAAGCCTTTGGCTCGGCCATCCCCTACCCATTTACTCTCTCCACATCCCTCTACTCATCCTAGAGGATTCCCTTTGGGCATAATCCTTTCAAAAGAAGCCTTTAGGCTCAAATGAAAAGGAGTTACACTTTTAAAGGTAATTCATTCTCTCATGTTCATTTGTTTTATTTTGCATCTCCAACCACCTGAACTCTTTTTATTTACTTCTTTTGTAACAACACCAGTATCTTAATTATACTAGGATGTTTTTATAATATTTATTCGAGCTACACTCTCACACAACTACATCAAATGGTTAAATAACATACGATTTCCGTGGATGGCGAAATTCTGCCTCCCGAAACGATGATTGTTCAATACTCATTTAACACCTTCAAAAAGTGGCCATTATGATGTCACTATTGTTATATATGATATATAATATGTTTATGTTTTACTTAAGCTTCTGTATTTTTCATTTGTGGCTTACCTTTTTGGATTCCATTATGGGTATACGCGATATCTTCATTTAAGGAAGTGCGGACTACAGCCCCCTCAAAGTGATGTGATTCGTTAATGCCATATGTGGGACGTATAAAGGATGGATTTAAAGTTATTATATATGATTTTATAATGTAATTATAATATACCTCTATATCATTATTATTTATTTCCATTAAAGTATGAGATAGAAATGAAAGTAGCGTTCATGCGTACTTACGGCTTACCGTCTCCAGGAACGGTGCGTTTCATTTCTTATCCCCAAATGTAATGTACAATTAAACGTATATGTATATAATGGTTATATATAATTAATGATAAATATAAATTATGAATATAATTCTGGAATTAAAATATACAAACATCTCATTTAATTTTAATTCCATTAATATGAGAAAGAAATGAAAGTAGCGTTCATGCGTACGTACGGCTTACCGTCTCCATGAACGGTGCATTTCATTTCTTACCTCTAAATGATTATGTAATATTATAAATACATGTATATGATAGATATATATGATAAATATTCTATACAAATAAGTAATGTCATTCTGGATATAAAGAACCTTTGACCACACGAACAACATGTAATTGTAAGAAGTCCATTTTCGACTTAAGAACCAAATATCGACAAAACAAACATTATTAACTCAAATGGTTACATAATGTTTATAACATGGAAATAAGTGATATAGAAGGAATAATGAACATTAAAAAGGTTCTTAATCAAGAAGAAATTAACTCAAGTTTATTATTCAGGATGTTAAAGAACGATCGAGTCAAGTCGGACCCGAGGTAAGGGATCTTACTCATCTCTTTCTTTTTAGGTACACTCTATTATGTCATTCCCTCTAAAGCTCATCATTCTTGTTATTGGAATGTTATTTTATATTAAACTTACTGTAATTTGTATGTTCATGTGATGAGAGACCCTATTCTCTCTCATCAATCCATTTTGTATGTTTTGAGTGGCGCCGTTAGGCTGCCGAATTTTCGTAAGAGATCTAACCTCTCTCTTTCTTTTTAAGTACTCCCCTTTATGTCACTTCTTTTAAGATCCTATTTGTTATGATGGGGGATGTTATTTAATATTCCTCTTTATGTACATTTTGTTGTAATGTGATGAGATACCCTATTTGATCTCATCAATCCATTTTTGGAAGTTTTAAGTGGCGCCGTTAGGCTGCCGAGTTTTCGTAAGTGATTTTTCATCTCACTTTTATTCCCGTGAGATTTATGCTACATTTGCCACAATTTACTTTGAGTGGTGTATTTAATGACCATTATTTTACTCATTGTGTAATATTCTTTCATTTATGAGTATTTACATCAATGATTTATTTTCTTTCTTTCACGGGGCATATGTTTCGAAAGATACCCATGTCGGTAAGGGAACCTTTCACCCTCCTCTTTTTAAAAGACTTCTTTTGTTGGATCTTTTAATTTACATATTGTTATGTTGGGATATTTTCTCATATATCAGTATTGATGTAAATTTTATGTCCAAGTGATGAGATACCCTTTTTTATTATCTCTCATCAACTCAGTTTGATGTGACGCCGTTAGGCTGTCAAGGGAACTTCTTAACCCAATTTCGATTTCTTTGGGTTCGACATGTATTTATTGAATATGTCATCCTTTGAATATGTGTGAATGACATTTGATTATTTTACACTTAATATCCACTTATATTTGTTGTATTCCTTTGTCACACATAATTATGTAATTGATTTATCCTTAAACCAAGGATACCGTCTTTGTAATGGAATTCGTCTCAATCTTCTTTCATTGAGGCATATTTCGTTTTATACACAACTTTCTTTTATACGGTGTATAAACCCCTTTGACTTTTACTTTTATACAAATGGAATGTTTTTCTACGAAGCGTTTTACTAAATGACAAAAAGGAATGTTTTTTTACGTACGCGGTGACAATGACCTTTTCCGCCGTCGCGAGTATTATTTGGTGTTTGTCTTCCTCAACAAGCCATAAGGTTTTTAAAATAAAATAAATACCATATACTCTTTTATGTATTTTGGTATTAAAAATGGTTTTGATAAAGGATTCTATTATGTCAATATATTTATGATATATTGTGATTGAAATGTGGAAATGTTATCATTACTTTATATTGGTTTTATGTTTTATGATTTTATATTGGTACTTGGACATTTTAACGGGTGGATGAGTTATAAACCATATGACGGGTGGTGCCGTGAATACCAGGATGGGTGGTTACGTTATAACCTCCAATGCATTGGGTATGGAAGTCGACCGTATGGCTATTCCATTATGTATGTATGGAAATTGGCCGTATGGCTATTCCATTAAGTGATATGTGTGGAAGTTGACCGTATGGTTATTCCACTTACCTATGTTTATGTGCCAAGTTACCTTTATATATGTTATGTGTTCTTTATATGGGTTTTATGGTAATCCTTTGGTTACAAAAAGGTAAGTAATGATATTTTATTCAGTGAAGAGTTTTTACTACTTCATAAAGGTGAAAACTATTACTTTGATAAAGTATACATGGTTTACTTTTTGTTTTGATAAACTAACAGTTTTTATTCTCTGTGTATCCCTTACTGAGTTTTTATGCTCATCCCAAGTTTTCGAAATGTTTTTCACAGGACTTAGCATAGAATAGGGTCATGGATGGGATCAAGGGAAAGTCATGCTACCTAAAACATGAAACTATACATGTTTCTTTTTAAGAGTTTTTATTTTATTGAAATTTAGTAGAAGCGACTACTTTGTAATCTTTTAAGATGTAATAGTTATGTCCTATTTCTCTAAAACTCTAAACCTGAAAAGATACTCAATGTGAATTACTCATTTAATTCAATATTATGTAAGGTTTAAGGCTGGGGCCTTATAATTGGTATCAAAGGTCGGTTTAGATAACTTTAGAGGTTAGGGTATTCTCTAAGCATAAGTGACATTACCATAATGGTTAGGATTTCAGAAAGAGTCCTAGTTTTAGATAAAGTGAATGAGTAAGTATATCTTAGTGTTTATCTTCCTCATTAGTTCATGATAGTTATGTTGATATAATCAAACTGACCTTTTTGTTTTTAGTAAATGGCTGGATCTACCAGGCACCAAAGTGACAATGGGTTTGAAGGAAACTGTGGTGGTTCCCTGATTAAGAGACTGGATGAGATGGGGGATTCATTGAGGAATATCATGGTTGTTATAAACCAACTATCAAGGAGTCCTGATCAACCACTTAAACCTTGGTGAGTTCCCTAATGCATCATGTACGAGATGGCCAACTCGATGTGGAAATTCAGGTAATAATTATTATGGTAACCATTTGGGTTTATATGATCCTTACTTTTGAGGTAATTATGGGTTATTATATGATATGATGGAAAATGAAAGGAATGAGATAAACTTGAGGTTAAAATATGTTATGGTTATTATTGAAGATTTTATCTCATTTTGGGGAATGTTTTAAGAATTATATAGTTTTGTAAAAAGGACAACACGCAGACCGTGTGACAACCCGTCGCGTCGGACAATGTCGCAGGAATCGAACCCACAACCAAAGTGCGAATGGTATTTATCACCTACCACTGGACTACGTGAAGTACCTAGTTAGTTTGACTGATTATTTTTAGTTATATGATTTTATGAATTAAGAGTAAGTTGATTTTGGGTTATTTATGAAAATTATTAACCTGTCATGGAGGATATGTGATTAGGTTAATTACTTTTCAATACGAGAGTTTAGGAGAAACTGATGTTGTTTGGAGATAAGTGTTACGATTTAACTTGGAAGACTATGTGACTAAATCCTTCAAATATTTGGGTTTCAATCTTATTTTGGTTTACGTTGTAGAATTTTATGGACAAATTGATTATATAATTGTCCTCGTTGAACTTTGGGTTTTGTTGGACAAATTTTGGAGATTAAGAATGAATTTTCTTTTTATAAAGGGTTATCCTTTTCTGGATTATCTGATCTTGTACTAACCGTTTTGGTTTTGGTTTTGGTTAAAGTCTAAAGACATGGGAAGTATATAGTTCTCTTTTTTGGATTAGGTGATTCTCTAAAAGTTGATTATAGTACTCTTAATGTGAAAAAGTCTTCCAAAATACTCACATTTTGGAGAAAATATGAGTTTGTGTAAGGAATCTAATAAAAGTTGAAAGTCAACATGATAAGTGATTATGTTTCCTTATGAATAAATTCCTCAATAAAAAGTAACTTAAAACAAAAATGTTGTCTATTAACTTTTCCTACTGGGGAATCGAATACCGTTTAACCCATCACATGTTTGTGATTTTCTCGTGGTTATCTTTCTCCTAAACATGTTTTCTATCACTCTCCATCAGAACTTGACCCTTTGTTTTTTCCTCCATGTCCATATTTTCATACTTGGAATCCTAGTATGGGTTAACTCGGGTGACCTTTGTACTTATCTTTCATTATTTTTAAGTGATTGTTTTACTGACTCTTGTTCCGATGTGGGACTTTCAAGGATGTTTCCAAGCTCAATTTTAAAAATTGTGAGGACGCAATTTCCAAAAGGGGGGAAGGATGTAACACCCCAGGTAAATAAAGAATATGACACTTTCTTATTTATCCATATTTGTGAATAAAATATTAATATGACTTTAAAGGGGACGCTATGCTCGATGGTGTACCCAACACGCAACAACGAGTTTCTTGGGAATCTTACGTTGCACTCTAATAATAAAATAATATTATTTTAAATGGCAGTTAACATGTAGCCATTGTATTGGAGATAATGGATAGAAATAACTAAAATATGATTATATATGTTTTTAAATGTTTTTACATTTATCCAATAAAAGATAAAGGTTTAAAATACAGAAAGAATTCAATTTTAGGCGTATATGCCCTAGTTTTCACTAAAGGTTCAGTTATCACATTTTGATGTTGAACCATAATTAAATATAGTTTTGTTCACTCTTAAACTTTAATTTGGACCAAATAAAACACTTATTAAGAATCAGGACATCAAAATTTACTTTGTGTAAATTTTTGGTATCTTTTTGATGAAGTTCATTTTTTTAATGAATAGTGTAAAATGTTGTATATTAATTCAAAACCTCTTTTTAATATAATTTATTTATATGGTTAGATTATCTACTGAATTGGTTTTAAAGTGAAATTAGAATATATTTTTACCATTAAATCCAATAGTGGTCATTGGAATTAATTTCACTTTGAAATCAGACTTAAACCAGTGTCAATGTTTTGATACTTATTGTTTCATAAAAACACGCTATTTTCTCTGACAGTGGGAATTAATTATGAAATTAATTAATTTTACTTATATGTTTTGAATTTTTTAAAATGTACTTCATTTTTGAATTCATAATATCAAATATACCTTAGGGTGAATTTTTGGAATTTTTCTGAAAAACTTCAATTTTCATGAATAGTGAAATCACTAAGTGGTACTTGTAAAAACTGATTTTCCATTTAAATGAAATTTTTCCACCTTTGTGTAATGAATTTCAAAAATCCGACATAAATGGTTGTCATTAAGAAGTAAAATGTGGTTCAATGAGATTAAAATAATTTTTTGGTGAATAGTAACTTACTAAGTTTTTAATCGCGATTAGAGGTAATTAGTGTAGTTTAAGGTAAAATAATATTTTAATAATATCAAATGAACTTGAAACATGTCCTAACCTCATTGGATGTCTAATGTCCGACCAAGACAAGCCATGGGTCAACTTGTGGACCCCATGGAGCCACATTGGTTGGGAATGACATAAATAAATTTTTATTTAATGTAAAAGTAAAAATGACACAAACATGATATGTTTTACTAAAACAATTTTTAAGTGGGGTTATACAAGTCAGATTTTTTATTATAAATAGTAATTGGAAATATAAAAATAGTTCCTACATCATAGTAATTTTTTTATAATTTTTAGACATTAAATAAATTAAATTATTTGTGACATCATAATGATGCAGCGATGACATCATTATCTGACGATTTAAATAAAATGAGAAGATAATGTAAACTCTATGACCTAAACATGTCCAAAACTTATTGTATGGGTGGATTTCGAACACTTATCACCTTATCCACGAATTATATCAATTTGGGACATTTTTAAACCGAAACACATTTTCAAATAAATTAATATTTTTTTACTTTCAAAAGTGCCCCTCCTCTCCTCTTATAAAAGGCCTCCACCTCTACCTCATTTCACACACTCCTAAAGAATTTTTCTCGGCCATCCCCTGACCATTTACTCTCTCCACATCCCTCTCCTCATCCTAGAGGATTCCCTTTGGGCATAATACTTTCAAAGGAAGCCTTTAGGCTCAAATCAAAAGGAGTTACACTTTTAAAGCTAATTCATTCTCTCATGTTCATTTGTTTTATTTTGCTTCTCCAACCCCCTGAACTCTTTTTATTTACTTATTTTGTAACAACACCAGTATCTTCAATATACTAGGATGTTTTTATAAGATTTATTCGAGCTACACTCTCACACAACTACATCAAATGGTTAAATAACATACGGTTTCCGTGGATGGCGAAATTCTGCCTCCCGAAATGATGATTGTTCAATACTCATTTAACACCTTCAAAAGGTGGCCATTATGATGCCACTATTTTTATATATTATATATAATATGTTTATGTTTTACTTAAGATTCTGTATTTTTCATTTGTGTCTTACCTTTATGGCTTCCATTATGGGTATACGCGATATCTTCATTTAAGGAAGTGCGGACTACCGCCCCCTCAAAGTGATGTGATTCGTTAATGCCATATGTGGGACGTATAAAGGATGGATTTAAAGTTATTATATATGATGTCATACTGGAATTATAATATACCTCTATATCATTATTATTTATTTCCATTAAAGTATGATATAGAAATGAAAGTAGCGTTCAAGCGTACGTACGGCTTACCGTCTCCATGAACGGTGCGTTTCATTTCTTATCCCCAAATGTAATGTACTATTAAAAGTATCTGTATATAATGGATATATATAATGAATTATACATATAAATGATGAATATAATTCTGGAATTAAAATATACATACCTCTCATTTAATTTTAATTCCATTAATATGAGAAAGAAATGAAAGTTGCGTTCATGCGTACGTACGGCTTACCGTCTCCATGAACGGTGCATTTCATTTATTACCTCTAAATGATTATGTAATATTATAAATACATGTATATTCTGGATATATATGATATATATGATATCCAAATCAGTAATGTCATTCTGGATATAAAGAACCTTTGACCACACGAACAACATGTAATTGTAAGAAGTCCATTTTCGCCTTAAGAACCATATATCGACAAAACAAACATTGTTAACTTAAATGGTTACATAATGTCTATATCATGGAAATATGTGATATAGATGGAATAATGAACATTGAAAATGTTCTTAATCAAGTAGAAATTAACTCATGTTTATTATTCAGGATGTTAAAGAACGATCGAGTCAAGTCGGACCCGAGGTAAGGGATCTTACTCATCTCTTTCTTTTTAAGTACACTCTTTTATGTCATTCCATCTAAAGCTCATCATTCTTGTTATTGGAATGTAATTTTATATTAAACTTACTGTAATTTTTATGTTAATGTCATTAGAGACACTATTATCTCTCATCAATCCATTGTGGAAGTTTTGAGTGGTGCCATTAGGCTGCCGAATTTTCGTAAGAGATCTAACCTCTCTCTTTCTTTTTAAGTACTCTCCTTTATGTTACTTATTTTAAGCTCCTATTTGTTATGATAGGGGATGTTCTTTAATATTAAACTTTCTGTAAATTTTGTTTTAATGTGATTAGATACCCTATTTGATCTCATCAATCCATTTTTGTAAGTTTTAAGTGGCGTTGTTAGGCTGCCGAGTTTTCGTAAGTGATTTTTCATCTCACTTTTATTCCCTTGAGATTTATGATACATTTGCCACAATTTCCTTTGAGTGGTGTATGTAATGACCATTATTTTACTCATTGTGTAATATTCTTTCATTTATGAGTATTTACATCAATGATGTATTGTCCTTCTTTCACGGGGCGTATGTTTCGAAAGATACCCATGTCGGTAAGGGAACCATTCACCCTCCTCTTTTTAAAAGACTTATTTTGTTGGGTCTTTTAATTTACATATTTTTATGTTGGGATATGTTCTCATATATCATTATTGATGTAAATTTTATGTCCAAGTGATGAGATACCTTTTTATTTATAATCTCTCATCAACTCACTTTGATGTGACGCCGTTAGGCCGTCAAGGGAACTTCTTAACCCAATTTCGATTTCTTTGGGTTCGACATGTAGTTATTGAATATGTCATCCTTTGAATATGTGTGAATGACCTTTGATTATTTTACACTTAATATCCACTTATATTTTGTGTATTCCTTTGTCACACATAATTATGTAATTTATTTATCCTTAAACCAAGGATACCATCTTTGTAAGGGACTTAGTCTCAATCTCCTTTCATTGAGGCCTATTTCGTTTTATACACAACTTTATTTTATATGGTGTATAAACACCTTTGACTTTTACTTTTATACAAAAGGAATCTTTTTCTACGAAGCGTTTTAGTAAACGACAAAAAGGAATGTTTTTTTTACGTACGCGGTGACAACAACCTTTTCCGCCGCCGCGAGTATTATTTGGTCTTTGGCTTCCTCAACAAGCCGTAAGGTTTTTAAAATCAAATAAATACCATATACTCTTTTATGTATTTTGGTATTAAAAATGGTTTTGATAAAGGATTCTATTATGTCAATATATTTATGATATATTGTGATTGAAATGTGGAAATGTTATCATTCCTTTATATTGGTTTTATGTTTTATGATTTTATATTGGTACTTGGACATTTTAACGGGTGGTTGAGTTATAAACCATATGACGGGTGGTGCCGTGAATACCAGGACGGGTGGTTACGTTATAACCTCCAATGCATTGGGTATGGAAGTCAGCCGTATGGCTATTCCATTAAGTATGTATGGAAATTGGCCGTATGGCTATTTCATTAAGTGATATGTGTGGAAGTTGACCGTATGGTTATTCCACTTAAGTATGTTTATGTCCCAAGTTACCTTTATATATGTTATGTGTTCTTTATATGGGTTTTATGGTAATCCTTTGGTTACAAAAAGGCAAGAAATGATATTTTATTCAGTGAATAGTTTTTACTACTTCATAAATGTGAAAAGTATTACTTTGATAAAGTATACATGGTTTACGTTTTCTTTTGATAAACCAACAGTTTGTATTCTTTTTGTATCCCTTACTGAGTTTTTATGCTCATCCCAAGTTTTTGAAATGTTTTTCACAGGAGTTAGCATGGAATAGGGTCAAGGATGGGATCACGGGAAAGTCATGCTACCAAAAACATGAAACTATACATGTTTATTTTTAAGAGTTTTTATTTTATGGAAAGTTAGTAGAAGCGACTACTTTGTAATCTTTTGAGACGTAATAGTTATGTCCTAATTCTCTAAAACTATAAACCTGAAAATATCCTCAATGTGAATGACTCATTTAATTCAATATTAAGTAAGGTTGAAGGCTGGGGCCTTATAAGAAATGATATAATTAAATATTTCCAAAATTAATATTTCATATCTTTAACAATGTTTTTATAATTGGGATATAAAATATTAATCCTTCAATGGTTTTATAGGGAAATATAACTCATTAACCACTTTTTATTTAGGCAATGTGGATTATTATTATCATCCAAATCAGTTATTATCCCCTACTACGCATGAGAAAGTGAATATTTTTGTTAATTTGTAATCTAATGTCTACCAAAACATGGTATCATCTTCTCTAGATAAGAATTAGTCTCTTACAAGGGAGGATCACTGGTAGTGCTACAAATAATTGAAATAGAAGAAAATAATATCATAAAATCATTATTTATCTCAGATATATAAGTGTGAAAATATGTGAAAAAACTTTTATAATGTTCCTTTGACCCATTTTTTATCTTTGAAAAAGATTAATTAGATGAAATTGTATATAAGAAAAATTTTATTAGAGATAAATTATTATTAAATAAAATAAATTATTAATAAAAAATAAATAATATATATTTTGTTAACTAATACAGTTGAAGAAAAATACATCTCTTAAAATGAAATGTACATTGAAAAATTCATAAAAAATATTGAAATAAAGATATTATAATCAAAAAATCATTAACTAAAATTATTATATATAAACAAATAAATAATCATATAAATGATCATCATTTATAAATTTTGATTTCCAAGTTAAAAATAGTGCCATTAACTACTTGTGTATATTTCTATAAAAATTAATTATATCAGAGATAAATTAACTAAAAAAGTTGAATGTAAAACAAATTAATATAAAATTTAATTATAAAAGGTTGATGTGATTAAAATCTAAATATTTAAATATCATAGTTATAAAAAGATTTTACTTGGGCATGTTATATAAAAAAAATAATGAGGAAATATTTTACAACCAAAAAAACCATGGAACTGAAATTGATGTGTAAAATATTTATAAAAAATTGAAAAAATGATCAATATTAGTATATTTAAATATCTAGGATTGATTTTTTACACTTATATTTTTTATAAAAAAATAAATATTAATTTAAAAAAATAATTTGAAGACTAATATTGTTTTTTCTTTATCCCTTATATGTGGTAATTTCATATTTGATATACTAAATTTGTTTCTTATACATGGTTATCCTTATGTAATAGTTTAAGTGTTGAATATATATCATAGAATTCACTAACACCATCTATATTCTCATCACCCATGTAAAATATTTCCCTTAAAAAACGACTAAATATTGACCATTCGATTGTTCAAAAATATAACATATTTGTTTTTAAATGTTTCATCATGATAAATTATTATCTATGGAACTAAATATTTTAAAATAAACATGTATAAATCAATAGTTATTATGTTCCACAACAATATTTACATGAAGCAAGTTACACATAAATGTATGACCATGAAATTTAGTATATACAATTTCCTATATATTGTCAACAACGAAATATGATTATGTTGATATAGACATTTGGTTTTTAGTCATTGGAAAAAGTAAAATAAATTGATTTAGAAATTTCCACTACTCATATAGTTTTAATGGAATTTTTTGATTTATATTTTTTGTGTGTAAAATGTGTAAATATTAATATCTATACCAAACTATTTTATCACGTTATCACATGATCCCCTGGATTACCATTTTAATTTTTCTAATATAGTTAAACCAATGATTAATTTATCCAAAAATATTTATAGAAATGTATTTTTAGGTTTATTAATCAACAATTTTTTATTTATTTTCAAAAATAATACCCTAATTCTAGAAATATTTCATAGTATATATGGTTGAACCATACCCATGTTGTTAAAAATTTAAAAATGTTCATACATCACATCATTATATGGAAAAAATATACCATTTGGCCTGAAATCCATTTACATTTACTATCAACTTTGAACTGTCGAAAATATATGAAGAACCACATGCCCCCCCATCATATAAATATTTTGTAATGAACTGATTCACACCTATGATATACATTTTTGAATAAAAATAGGCATCTAGTCTATTCAAATATATGATATACTTCTTTAAAATTTTTACATATCTTTTAAAACAATATATCCAATTTAAATTGATTGTCACACATATTCTTCTTTGTCACAAAAAATGAATCACTATATAAAGCGTAATATAATTAATGATGGAGGAAAATACATTTTAAATTGAATAAATTAGAAGATATGTTTCCACTCAAATACATTAATTTTTTTGGATCATTAACTTTGATATCCATAGAATTGAAAATAAAACAAAATATTCTATGGGACAGTCTAATAAGTATTGTTTGTATACCACATATTGAAACTGGAAACATTTAGTGCATAAAAACATGATTGTCATTATATTTCATATCTATTAAAATTAAATCATCAAACAATACATTTTTTTACATTTGATGAAAACCCACACGACATATTTATACCATGAAGACATTAAAAAATTTAAATTATATATCATTCTAAATGTGTGATAAGTCAAAGATAAATAAGTTCAATTTCATTTAAGAGTATGATCCAATGTAAATCATAGTCCAATGGATGTTAAATCTCATTCTATAATAAAACCAACTTTTTATTTCCATTAACGTTTAATTATTTTCAAATAAAGCAATAAAATATGTGTTTCTAAATATTTCTGATTTAAATGTTATTTTTAAACATAAAATTTCATTAGTAATGTAGCTATAATAAGATAGATAATTTCTACCATGTATTTTTTAATGGTTGAATCTTCTACCATTTCTAAATACGACAAAAATGTTTTTCTTCTTTTCCTAAAATTCCCCTGCTAGTAATGGTGTCATAAGAAATTACACACTTTTACATAGTAAAATTAATTTTTTAATCTTCAATAATTATTAATCATTAACCTAAATTATCAATTTACTATGTTAACTTACATTATAGTACTATAAAATTGATGATAAGAATCCCTACTTCATAAATTGAATAGGTTTCGTGAACCTTAACATTGTAACCAAATATGTTTTTATATACAAGATATTTGTTTATAATGAATATTACAATAACACTTGAGAAAAAACTTTTTAATGGATGAATTAAAGACTATAACACCCATTTACCATATATATTTCATATCATCAATGAATAGTGATAGAAAAACATCATTATTTATTATAGGATATTTTATTTTAGAAATCATCAAACACATCCAACATATTTTTTCTTCATATATATCCTGGGGAAAATTTGTAAACTATCAACCGAGAATGTCCTAAACTATATGAGATATTTAGGATATAAGATGAATTCATTATATTAATGTAAATTACTATTTCAATATTAAAACATTTATTTACAAAATCTTTTAATGTTTTTTTAAATCCATTCAATTTTGTGAATTTTTTGTATGGTATAGATTTGTACAATACATTCGGTCATTTGTATTCTATCATAGCATCGTGAAATAATTTGAATTTGAAAAATAGACCTTTCAAATGTTGAATTATTGGATGATACTAGATTTCATTATGGGATGTTTGGTTCCAATTATTGAGAATGAATATCTATTGTATTTCTTATCCATTGTATATCTTGATGTCACACATTTTGTACATTATGATAAAATTTTATATTCCTTCCAAAAAACAATCATCAGAGGAAATAATATATTTTATTATACCTAAAATCCTTTTTAAATTAAATTTTTTACAATAGAATCGTAATCTATAATTGTAACTCCCCAATATTTTAAAACAACACTATGTTCGATAGCATTTTCAATATGAATCACCCAACATAAATGAATCGTGAACTACTATTATTTATATATACCCAATATTACATATTCATTGAATTTATAAGTATGTATTTAGTAAAAAATATTATAATATTATGTAATATGTATTTATATAATTTATTTATTGTAAATTAATAAGTCTTAAATTTTCAATAAAAACATTTTTTACTACACAAATATAATTTTCCAAAAAATGGTTTATTTTTTCATTATTTATGTGTGGATTATAATTAATTTAAGTCAATTTTATAAAATTTATTTCATATAAATTAAATATTTTCCCAATTTTCATATCAATTTTTCCATAGGGTCGAATTATTATATTTTTTTCTTTACTAAATAATAAACAATACTGGTTTTTAAATTACAATAATTTATATACATTTTAAAATAAACTTAATATTTTTAATTTAATACTAAATTAATATAAGAATCATTTAGTTATAGATAATATAATTAATTAAATATTATTTAGTGTTATACTTTTTCTTTGTAAAAATATGATTTTAGAGTTATGAAACATTTTTTTCTCAGATAACTGTTTTTCATCACGCATTGTGAGATAATTATAAAATGATTTTTTAATTATAAAGATTTTATTTGGTAAAATATATTATATATATTTAATAAAAATAATTAATAATGTCTAATAAATTCAATTTACTTTTTTGTTATAATGAATAGTAAAAATAGTAAAAAATTATCTCCACAATAAAAGGGAAAATCATATAACTAGGGGTAAAAATAATATGATAAAGAAAAAAATTGCACATACCACTTGAATTTATCATATATATTGACATTATTTTTGTTATTTCCATTAGATTATCTAATATATGGTCACATGGTTCCATATTTCCTTAATTTTGACATTTATAATATTCAAATAAATGTTATAGACAGAAAAGACACTATCATGCATTTAATAAATATAATATTATGAGACATGGATAAATAAACATATATTTAGTTAGAAATATTCTATTGATAGATAAATGATTTGTTATAATTTTAATTTATGTTATAATTCATAGTTTAGAAAATTACTATAAATTCTTATAAAACGATTATTGAGCCAATAATGATTACTTATGACTTTTCTATTCCTTTATGTTTTAAAAATCACAAACACTCTATCTCAAAAAAATTATATTTTCCCTATGACTTATTATAATAAGGAAGATTTTCCATACTCATTGAAATTCTCGTTTTACTCATATTTTCATTAATAAAGAAAAATTTTCCTCCCCAAAGAAAATTTATCCTCACATGTTTATCATTATTCATATTTTAGTTTCTATGAATCTAACTCTTCTTATTCCAATTATAAAAAATTAGTTTTCACATCTAAAAACATGGAATTTTATAAATATTTAGATATATAGTAATCTGTTTTCCTGATCAGAATTTAGGTTCAGAATTCTCTAAAATTCATAATTTGAATTCTCTGAAATTCGGAAACCGAATTCTCCAAAATTCAAGTTTTGATTTTTTTGAAATTCTGATGTCGAATTCTCTGAAATTTAGGTTTTGAAATCTCTGAAATTAAGATTCCGAAATCTCAAAAATTTGGGTTTTGAATTCATTGAAATTCAGACTCTGAATTCCTTAGAATTTGGTCTCCGAATTCCATAGAATTCATAATTCGAATTCCATATAATTCGGGTTCTGAATTCCTTATAATCTAGGCTCTGAATTCCTTATAATTCCGGTTCTGAATTCCTTGGAATTGTGACTCCGAATTCCTTATAATTCAGACTTCAAATTCCATATAATTCCAATTCCAAATTCCATAGAATTCAGGTTCTGAATTACTACGAATTCAGAATCTGAATTCCTAAGTACTTAGACTCCGAATTCCTTAGAATTCCGAATCCTAATTCATTAGAATTTCGGTTCTGAATTGCTTATAATTCAGTATCCAAATTCCACAAAATTTAAACTCTGATGTCTACAGAATTCTGATTCTGAATTTCATGGAAAACAGAATACGAATATACCTACAATATAGAATCAGAATGTTAATTTTCTTAGACTCTGAAAATTATTTGTCCTTAGACTCAAAAAATAGATTTGATATAGAAATAATATTTTACATACCGTTTCTATAGTTATGAAATGATGTAGTGCATTCTATTTCTAACCAACTGTTTCTTAAGTGACATATGTACAGGTCCCTCTGAGATTCAAGGAAAAATATGATCTTTGGAGGTGGGACACAACCGTTGGGAAAATGACTATAAATAGAAGCTCATTTGAATGAGCTCTACACATACTAGAGACTTTTGAAAAAGTTTATAACTCTAGAGACCACATGATATTGAAGTTATTTCTAGAGAGAGAGATACACTCATGATTTGTGCGTATTGAACAACTTGTTCAACTTGCTTCATGCTACTCCGATTGTTTCTATGTATAATTGAGGGCTTCTAGGGACAGGATGACAGCGGTTGTGACTACCTTATTTTTAGAGGACTTTTTTGATTAAGAAGACAGAGGTGATGACTAGCTTGATGTTCGATGGCTTGTGGGGATATACCACAGACTCTGATATTCCTATCGAGGGCTTACACTAGTGTGGATAAGATAGAATTTCAAGAATGTATAAATCAAGGTACCTTTAACAATGGTTGTTGGATACCATACTCTTTGGGTTAAAATAATATATATTTGTAACATTATTGTTTCAAGTTTGTTTGCAGCTGCATTTTTATTATTATGGAATGCATAAATATCTTATAATTTCTTCTACTTGTATACTCTGATTAGTAATATTCTATACGATTTAATGTAGAATATTTGTTGATGTAAAATTTTCATTAGTTTCATCTCGAGAACCAAATTTCCAGAACCTAGAATGATTGTAGAACTATGATGTTTTGTGAATTTAAATTGTCTAACCAAATTAAATATAGTTTTCATTTAGGATAAATAGTAATGTTTTATACCAACCTTAATGGAACCAAATAAATTTTTAATGTATCCAATTCACCCTCTCATGTATATTGAACATCTATATTATTATTTTAATCCTACAATTTGTATCAGAGGAGGTTTCTGAAATACTTATATTCACATATATGTTTTCTTACTGATGTTTCCATTATTCTATATTTTCTTTTCTTAGGATTTTTTATCATTGTTTACAAACATTTATTACTAACAATATTATATAAAATGATACTTTCTTTTAGATTGTAGGAATGAATGTTGGTTCGATTGAAAATCTTATTCCTACTAGACGACCAATATTTGATTGGAATTATTATGAATTTTGGGGAGATCGTATGATGTCTTTTGTTATTAACAAAGTAGTAGATAATTTTGTCTTGCTTACTACAAGATATAAAATCCCCGACAATGAAGTCAGTACATTCACCAACCAATAAAACCATGAATATAAACTAAATTACAAGGTATTTAATACATTGATTTGTTATATTATTAGAAATATATATAGCCAAATTTCATCTTGTGAAGCTGAAAATTGTATTTGGAAGAAGATTGATTTAAATCACTTTGGAACTTAAAATGTTATTGAAACTAGAAGAGCTATACTCAGAGTTAAATATCATGTTTTCTTCTTTCATTATGGAGAACCCATTTATACGATACAAAAAAGATTCATGACTATTGTTAATATTTTGATGTCTATGGGTGAGAAAGGATTCGATGATGAAGCTCCTGTAGAAAAAATCATCGATATCATGCCTAACAAATGGGAATCTACGAGAACAACTATAGATGAAAATTGGAAAGTTACCCACATTTATCTTGATGGGATTTTTGGAACCCTTCTTCAACATGAGACTAGAATGAAGAGAGATACTGATATGAATAGGAAAAGGAATGGAAATGGTAGTGTTGATGTTGCAACAACATCAAATCAAATGAAATCCTGGACTCCTAAGGGAGTTACAAGATCCAAATCTAAGAGGACTGTTATTCAATCCTAATCTAGTGGAAGTGAATCTTCAGAAAAAATGTTAGACAATATTTACCAAAGGATGAATAATATTTTTGGACATAAGAAATTTCAATCTATATACATGATGAAAGAATTGAAAGAAAATAAAATTTTGGAATTTACTTGCAATGAATGCAAAAGAGAAGGGCATATAAGGCCATATTGTCATATGTTTAATTGAAAAGATAGAAAATATTTTTTTGAGAGGAACAGAAAGATGTACTTCAAGGATAAATCTAAAAATTATTTTAAAGCCAATGACACCTGGAGTGAAAGTGGTGGTGACTCTTCTACTGAATCATTAGAGTACGAATCTTCTGGACAGAAGAATCCTGGTATATTAGCCATGTTACCTACTGAAAATCATAATTTAATGGACAAGGCACACAATCATGAATCCATTGCCAATTTATCCTGTATTATAATTATATTTATAGTAAATATTATGAATCATCAGAGGAATAATCTTCTTCTAATGAAGATAATACTTTACCAACCTATGAAGAAGTGTCTAGGTTTGCTAAGCAGCTTGAGAATAAAAATTCTAATGTCACGAAAAAGCATGATATTTTAAACTCTAGAATTACAATTCTTACTAAGGAAATATCATATCTTTATAAATATCTTGATAAGAAAACCCTTGATATTGAAAGTATTTCAAAAAATAATGAGGAAGTTAATACTGTGAAGGATAAACTTTCCAAGGATATATAAAAAGTAATTTCTATGAAAAATGTTTTAGAGAGTAACTCTAGTGCTAAAAATACAGTTTTTAGGATAAGAACTTAGTTATTAGACTGATGTCAGAAATAGTTTCCTTAAGGAACTGTTTGTTACACTTTACCTTAAGAAAGGAAAATTTGGATAAGATGTATTCCCAAAATCGACCTCTAAGGAATAATTCTAGGTTTGGTTATACTCATTGAAAACCTATTTTTAGTAATAATTTTTTCATACCTCAAAGTGTTGGATTCTGCACTAAGTTTCATTGTGGAGGGAATTGGGAAATTTTTTTCCCTTAAACATAACTCAGTCTCTAGGTTTTCATAAAGCTTATTTTTTAATGAAAATGTGGATTCTTAAAATATTTCTTTTTAAAATTTCTGAATCGAAGAAGGTTTGGGTTCTGAAACTCTAACAAACTTGTTTTCATGAATGTAACGATATCCCCAACAGTAATACATTGTACATGGATTGTATATGTTCTAGGAACATGACTGGTAACAAAATCATATTTGAAAATATTATCAAGAAAAAAAGGAGATATCGTTCCTCAATTTATTTGAATGTAAGATCAACTTGCTGATAGTTTCACACAATATTTACCATCCGATAAATTCGAATACAATAAACAGAAGATAATAATGATACCTATATGGTAATCTTCCATATCAACTTCTTGTTGAATCCTATGTAGTTATAGTGACAAAATCATTTTCTTTTGGGGAGTACATTTTCTTGTTAGTTAAAATTTTCGTAATCAAAATTCTCATATTAAAAAATTTCATAGTAAAAATATTCATAGTCAAAATTGTAATGGTTAAATTTTTCTTAATCTAATTTTTTTTTGTAATATGAAAATGTTTGTAATCAATATTTTCCGAATCTAAAGTTCTTGAAGAAGAATTTTCCTTATTATGGATAATCTTTCTAGAAATCCAAAAGGTATGTTACCTTTCCTAAATTTTTTTAATCATATTTTACTTGTTGGAATATTCATTTTGTTTTCAATATTTTTGAATTCACCTTTTCATAAATCTGAATGTTTTTCTTAAGAACATAAAAAGATCCGAATCTATCAAAATCATTCTTTGGATATCTTCTCAAATGTTAGATCTTCTCAAGATGTTTTCAACCATTGGATCAATCAGGGAAGTTGAATCATTGCTTCAATTTCCTATATAATTGACCTCCCGATGGTTTTCCCACAACAAATCCCATGCTATTGCGTGCTGAAGCTCTGCCCATCCTACATAAGACCGTTCCGAATTTCTCATGAATTCTATAGTTCCGAATGTCTAAAGAAGCCTCTCCTAAAAAATAAATTTCAACTGTAAAGGAAATATCTGAATGGAAGATTTATTGTGAAAGTTTGGTAGACCCTGACTTCTTTAATAAGTATGATTCCATCATCTCAAAGAACATCAAGTTAAATATTTTGGAGAGTATAGCCATATCTAAACTCAAGGTAGATGATCCAGTAATTTCGGAGTTACTAGTAGAGTTTTATGAATCCACATATTTTTTCAATAAAGGATATAACGATACTATAAATAAAAGTGATATATATGTTTCAGATTTCATAGTGAACCTCTGGATGCTGAATCTAGTTAAATATATTTGGGTTATGATAAATTATATCATGAATAAAACTATGATGTCTTAGATCATCATGTATCCATTAATTATTTCAGAAATCATTATTTCTTGTTTAGAATCAATGAAACATTATAAAAATTGAAGTCATGAAATTTTTGGATAATGTTGATAAGAGTTGAAACTCTAAGGAGAATGAAAATTGGATTTTCTGGTGAATTGAGAGGGTTTTATAATTTATCAAATGAAGAAGTTGTTGTTTTATCAATGAAACCTGTTGTAGTTGAAACCTCCAATAAAGGTGGAAGGAAGAGTAAAATAATGGAAATTATAGTGATATAAAAAGTTTTTATTACTAAGGAAATTCAATAAACACCACTAAAGTCAATGAAGGAAAAATATTATCCAGAGGAGGTAGTTTCAAAATAGAGAGAGGATAAGAAAAAAGGGGATCTTATGTTTGTCGTGGACCCTACTGAGGTAGAAGTGTTAAATGAAAGGGCTGGTGAAGATCATGAGAAGCAACAAAAAGAGAAGAAGAAAATGAAAAAGATGTCTGAGGTCGAGATAGTACAATCACTTTTTATGGATGCTGAGAAAGATTCTGAGAAATTTCTGGTACCATAATCCTTTATAATAGAATCAATCCAAGGGATTCCGGGAAAGATGTTGGTGATTCCAAAATAAGATCAAGAAGAAGAAATAGTGAAAATAGAAGAAGTGGAAGAAGAAGACGAAAAGAGTGGTTATACCATGGTATTGAAAAAGAAAGTATAAGATTATTATGAGAAAGAGAGTCCTTCTAATATGTTTTCAATCCGAAAAACTGAAGTCGAGCCTTCAAAACATTCTATCCCAAGAAAAGATGAGAAGGGTGAGGAATAAGTAAATAAATTATTTGAGGAAGAAAGTACCAATCATGATTTCATACTACTAAAGGGTGTTGAAAAAGGAGATGAGAAGGAAGAAGTTGATGATGATAAGATTGTTCAGCTATCAGACAATGAACATGAATCTCTTAAAAAAGAAGAAAGCATTTCAAGAACACATAAGGGAATGTAGGTTATGGTTGACACTCTTACCAATTATTTGGTCAGTAAGAAAGATATTGGTGCTTCATCGAAGTGGAAGGATGATGTGCTGGAAAATTAATCCTCATCAATAATGTATTCGAAATTGGAATCATCTTCTACTGGCCATGATTTTGTTTTTTAGTCTTTGAATAATTTGGTTGGTACTATTCCGTTATTTCCATGCATGGATTAAAGATGCCAAATGCTTCTTCATTCTTTAAATCATAAAACAGATTCAGTATCAATGGTGATGGATATGTGTGTCAAACATCATGTTGATTTCAAAATATTTTTCATTATCATTGAAGACCATAAAAGATATTTCTAGAAGTTGACTAGTTGGTCAAGGAAAACAATTGAAGAGATGATAATTATTGATGAGTTTGAAGATAATGTCAAGGATGCTTTTGAAAGTGAAGATGCTAAGTTCAAAGATCTCCACAAGTATTTTGAAGAAAATAATTCCCTTGAAGAAACTACTTAGAAATCATAAGTTAAAGATCTGAATAGAGAATTGTATTCAATTTCTCAGTATTGGAAGAGGGAAAGTGATCTTAGAGTCGAACTTGTGTAAAAACATGCTAAACAACAAGAATCCTTGAAGGATCAGGATGATATTTTGAAAGCTCATAAAGAAAATATTAAATCCTTAGAAAAGAGAAGAGAAGATCAAGATAAAATACTCAAGTTCATGGAAGATGATAAAAAGTAACTAAAGAAGTTGAAAAATATTTTAAAGAAGTTGTTACCGAAAGATAAAGAGGGATACTTTCATTGAAATATGATCTATTGTTGTATTTTCCTATTTTACAAATTCATTAAAATCTTAATGAAATGTTTGTTGCACTTCACATTTTAGGTTGTTTAGTACTAATATTTTAGGTACCATATTTTCCTTTCCATTCTATTTATTCCTTTTTGAAAATCAAAATGGGGGAGAAATGAATGTCAAAAAAAGAATACTAGGTAAAGAAGAAAATTCTCTATGTATGGGTGTTCATTTATGGGAATGTTTTTATCAAGAACATTTTCATATGCAAGAAAATGTAAAATCTCATTCAGGGAATCTATAATATGATCCTTAGATATTTCAAAGCCTAATGGGGAGTTATTCATATTCATTATGATTCATAAGTAAAGGGAGATAAATATTTTTTCTTCATGTTCATAAAAATTTCAATGTCCTTATATTATTTTTAGTAAGTATGTTTCTGATTTCAAAAAATGGGGATATTGTTGAGTGAATAAGGATTCCTTATGAATTTTCCATTACTTTATGGTTTGAAAAATAAAAAATTTTATATAACATGGAAAATTTAATTTTCCCTAATATTTATTATAATAATGAAGTTTTCCTTCCTAAAAGAAATTCTCTTTTTACTCATATTTTCTTTAATAAGGAAAAATTTTCCTCCCCAAGGGAAATTGATCCTTAACTATTTTTCATTATGGATATTTTAGTTTCTCAAAATTTAGCTCTTTTTATTGCTAATATAAAATCATGTTTTTACATTTAAAACCTCGGAATTATATAAATACATAGATATAGAGTATTTGATTTTCAGGGCCAGAATTCTGTTTCAGAATTCTCTGAAATTCAGAATCTATATTCTATGAAATCCAGAAACTGAATTCTATGAAATTCAGGTTCTGAATTATCTTAAATTCAGAATCTGAATTCTCTAAAATTCATGTCCCGAATTATCTGAAATTGAAATTCTGAATTCACTGAAATTTAGGTTTTGGGTTCTGTGAAATTCAGACTCTAAATTACTTAGAATTCTGACTCTGAATTCCATAAAATGCAGAATCTGAAATCTATATAATTCAGACAATGAATTCATTATAATTCAGTCTCTAAATTCCCTGTACTTAATGTTCCGAATTCTTTATAATTCAGACTCATTCATAATTATAATTATTTTGTATTCATGTTCCAAATTCCTAAGAATTCATGTTCCAAATTCCTTAGAATTAATATTTAAAATTCCTTAGAATTCAGACTCCGAATTCCTATGAATTTTGGATCCTAATTCCGTAGAATTCAAACATTGAATTCCTCAGAATTCAGACTACGAAGTCTACAAAATTCTTGATTCTGAATTCCATGGAAAACAAAATCCATATATCCATGCAATATAGATTCTAAATGTTCATTTTCTTAGACTCCATACTTTATATTTCCATAGACTCTGAAAAATAGATTTGATAGAGTGACCATACATTACAAACCCTTGTTATAGATATGAAATGATGTCATGCATTCTATTGATAAACAACCATTTTTTTTAGTGATACGTGTACAGGTCCCTCTGAGATTCAAGTAAAAATATGTTTTTTGGGGAAGGGAGCTGACCATTGGGAAAATGCTATAAATTTGATCTTATTTAAACGTGCTCAACACTAACTACTGACTTTGAAAAAGTTTGATAACTCTAGAGACCACATGTTGTTGATGTGACTTCTAGAGAGAGAGATACTCTCATGCTTTATGCGTATTGAACATCTTGTTCATCTTTCTTCGTGCGACTATGATTGTTTTAGTGTATCATCGAGGGCTTCTAGGGATATGAAGACAAAGGTGATGACTACTTCAAAGTTCGAGGGTTTATAGGGATATGAAGACAGAGGTGCTGACTACCTTGAAGTTTGAGGGATTGCGAGGATAGCAAGATAGACTCCAATATTCCTATCGAGGGTTTACCCTGGTGTGGGTAAGATAGACTTTTTTGAAAGAATAAATCAAGTGAACTTTATCCTAGGTTGTTGTATACCTTACTCTCTGGGTTAAAAGATTCTATACCTATTACTTGTATTGTTTCATGTTTGTTTCCCGATGCATTTTTATTATTATGGAATATATAACAATCTTATACATTCTTATACTAGTATAGACTAATTAGTAATATTATCTATTCTTTAAGGTAGAATATTTGTTCTTTAAAACTTCTCATATGTTTTATCTCCAAAATCGTACTTCTGAAAACTAGCATGTTTGTAGAACTAAGAGGTTTTGTGAATTTACCTTGTTAAACCTTGATTAATGTAGTTTTTCTTTAGGTTAAAAATGGATTGTTTTGTACCAACATTAATGGTTTGAAATTAATTTTTAATGTATACGATTCACCCCCTTTTTATATTTGGAAACTACATTTTTATTTTCATCCTACACTGATAACACAACATTTATTCAATTAAAATAAAAATAAAATAAATTGTTTCAAAAATATTTAAATTAATATAAATTGAAATACAAATTGGGTTCCATGAATTTTTTAGATAAATATAAAATGTTTGTGATGTGGTAAATTATTATATTTTAATTTCACTACTATGATGTTTTCTTCAATGTCAAAATAAATGCATAGTTCAAAAAATGAAATTAATTATAGTTTGTAATAAATTATATTTTATTATTTATTTAAAAAAAAATGATATATTTTGATAATTGACTAGGATATGGTTTAAAATATTAATCGTGGTCCATTTATTTGACAATTTTACTTTTATAGTAACATTCTTGACACATAAAGAGTAAATAACCTTGTCAGAACTGTTATTGTGGAAAGGGTTCACAAGAGCTAAAATAGAATGATTAGGATCAAAAACTAGTATAATTATATTCGAATTACAGTGGAAGATTTTATTTTTATTCCTAAACATACTATCTTAGAATTATAATATTTTATTTCCTTTTTACATGAATATTAATTTATATTAATTTAATTATTTTTCTAATTCAAAAAGTTCCCCTTCACATAATTATTAATGGGATCCTCCTCTCCCATTTTACTCCAACATCAAGGTGTATTTTTTTTCTTAAAATCCCATCCAAATATATTCCATTATTACATTACCAAGTCCAAGATTCATTTTCTTGATTACATAACTATTCTAAGATGGATTTTTGTCTAATCAAATATTGGTTGTCTAATGAGGTTCTTTCATTCATAACCAAGAAGTTTTGTTTTATTTCATCACTCAACTACTTAAAATATTATTCATAAATTATGATATAAAAATATGTAACTATATATAATTTTGTTTTTAATTTCATAACTTATACCTATATACTCTTCTATAAAAAATGGAAATGAAACCATTATTTGTGTGTGTAGCAGACTACTACCTCTCGAACCGATGTAATAAGTTTTCCAACATGAACTATTATAAAAATTTATGATAATGAATTTAATTTATAGAGATTGTATTTATTAAATATTTATCATTATTTGAAATTAATATATCATATATTTTCTTACCCTTCCGATCATTGAAAGATGATACAATCTTTCACGCACATGTATGGATTACCACCTTGACAAAGTGATATAATTAATGTTTCCTTAGAATATCACATGGATGATATATATTAGTATATTTAAATAAATAATATTATAATTAAGATATAATGATTAATTTATAATAATAAAATAAAACTTACCTTTTTTTATCATGTTCATTGAAAAATATAAGTGTTACTAATGCATACGTACGACCTACCATCTCTATGATTGTAACATACTTAATTTTTCATAACCATAATTATTTCTGTGTTTTTAAAGTATAATTTATTTATAAAAATTATAATTATTTAATGATTATTATTATTTTTATGATGGAAAATTGTCCACTTGTACCATTGTAAACTTCCCTATGTCATTTTAGATAAATGAAAAAAATATTATCAAAATGGATGATAGGTATATAATTGATTAAGTAAATCAATATAACATGGAAATAAATAAAATAAAATGAAAAATATAAATTAATGTTTTTATTAAGAAATAATTAATTAATATATCTTTCTAATTCCCAATGATAAAGAATGTACATGAAGATTTAGACATGAGGGAAGGGAGTCCATCCAAATTTTACTTCATTGAGGAATATTTTAATGTTATGCATCTAATTTATTTCATATGGTGTTTATGTTTCCCAATTTTTAAAGTTATCTCATTAATCCTTCACACATATTGGTATTTATGGTTCAATTCAAATTATTTCATCCAAGAGAGTTTAACATTGATGTTTCTAAGTTGTAAGTGTTTGATAACTCAATTTTCATTCTCTGGGTTATATCTCATATTCGTTGATTATATGATGTAAATATTATGAGTGAAATTAACTTTATCTGATTTATATTTTATTTTCGATATATATTTATTTATATTTGTAAAAAATAATCATATTAATAATTTATTCTCACATGAACGTTATGATCATTGTAAGTGTTCTTCATCTCAAAATTTATTTTTTATGGAATATGTTATGTTTTACACAAATTTTCTTCTATGTGGAGTATCTACAACCACATTTATATGATATATTATGATTTTATTTGTATTAATGGTATTTAGATATTCATTAGTTGTTTTTTTCATGTTGATTATGATTCAAAATTTACCTAAGTGGTAAGGGATTATTTAAAAATTTCATCTTAAAATGAGATTATTTATTATTCTATAATGGGGGAATTATATGATATTTATATCCTAAAACCAATATATTTTATTTTAAAAGTATTTTTTTAAATTATTATTTTTTAAAGTCATTTTAAACTTTTATCTATCCAAATATTATAAATATTAATTTTAAGAATTTTTTTTCTCTTTATGGAAGAATCATTTTAATATGTACATCTTCTATTAAAATGTTTTCAAATAGTTTTTCATATACCTCTATGAATTTTCAAATTAATTTTTACTTTAGGCAGAATTTTTACTAAATTTTTCAAAATGAATCATTTGGTCTTTTTTTGAAATGAGGAACTCATTTAATTTTCATTGAAAATATGAATGGAATCCCTATTTTAACACACATATTATGAAAAAAAATTCTTACCACCACAACCTATCAATGATTTGAAGACTAATTTACATTAATAAATGTTTATTTAGGAATAAATTTCTCATATAATATTCTTGAACATTTTTATTTTTTAATATGGAATTTTAATTTAAAAAGGTTAGTTTCCTCAATAATATTTCAAAAATATTTTACGTTATTTTATTCATCAGCAAAAATAAACCAATTATTCCACATTAGGAATATGTTCAAATTTTATCATTATAGTTGATTATTTTTTTGGTTTGTGATCATATTCTCTAGTAATTTATTTCCATTTAGTATTCTAGGTCTTCTTATGTGGATAGTCTTTGAATAAGGCATACTGAATAATTTGTATTATTTATTTATAAGAAGAATGAATTAGAATAATTATGTTATTGGTGGGGGCCAAAATTATATGTCCCCTAAATTCAGTAGTCGGTTTCAGGAGACAAACTAGTTATTTGGTCTTAAAAAATTGTTTTTTAGTTTATTCCTAACAATTGTTTAAACTTTTATGGAATTTGGCCTTGATTGTAAGTCTCAGGTAACATGCATTTTTGATTCCATCATTTTGAAATCATTTATTACTCTCCATGGGGTTATTTTGAATAATATCTAATGATAAGATTCATGATCATTTGAATTTTTATAGGTAATCATATGATCTTAATATTCCATAGCCATATTATTCTTTAATATCATGTTATTGAAAAAATGGAATGTGTTTTAAGTTATTTACCTTAAAATATTTATTATTTTTTATTTATGCATGATAGATATTACTTTTAAAATACCATAATGGGTATGGGATATCAACATGATTTTTCTTCCATTCCCTTGGATATGAAGAAGAAATATTTGTTTTTCTTTAAGGATATCAAATCTTAACTTTATGAATGATTTTTATTTTTTGTTTTCAAATAGGGTTTGAGTTTTAAGTATGGATCATGCTTAAAAATACTTCTAAAATATTTAGTCTTTTGGGGTATGATTAATTGTATCTAGTCCCAATTAAATAATTTTACCACTATTTATGGGCTAGTAGGGTCATCTAATTTATTTTTGGTATCACTGGAAGTGTATTAGAAATATCGGGAACTAGATTTAGGAAAATATAATTTTGGGGACATAACTAGAGGAATGAAATTGAGGATAATTCTATACATATGAATATATCTAAATATTTTGGTGAGGTAGAGATTATGTTGTTTTAATTGAAATAAATCCCTATATGGATACAAAATGTGGAAGTTATTTTAGAAAAAATGTATTGAGGGACAATAAAAGTAAAATGAGTTTGTTGTGAATATCTTAACCATCATTCTTGTGCAATTTGAGAGTGGCCTTATTTTTTAGCTATTTTTGACACTCCTAGATGATATTCATGGTATCATCCACATTTTTTTAATGATCCATTATGATTAATAAGAGAATATAATATATGGAAGCATGTGATTTGAAAAATTGATTTGTGATAAACTGAATGTTTATTGGGGTTTTAGACTATGTTTGATCATATATTTAAATTAATATATAAAAATTGTGAGGTATTATATAATGGGAGATTATAATGATTAATGATATTTTTTAATATATTTATGGGAACTCAATGGTTTATTTTTGTAATTTTTTAGTGAAATAGTTCTTTATGGAATAATGATGTTAAATTTTTTATTTAAAAGCTTAAAGTTATGGATGAACTTTTTGGTTAATATGAAAAATTATGTTCATTTAATAATAAATAAGATACTTAGGTCATATGTTCACTCCTAGGGTGATGGTGGAAATTAGGTCATCAAAAAAGAATGTATAGTCCTTTCAAATAGGGTTCATGACTTTTGGATGTAATTAGCTCCTTGGAGATGAATCAATGTGCAGTTTTTTCTATAGTATCTGGGAGGAAGAAAACATTTATCTAAATGAGAAGGGTGTGTAATGATATTCAAAAAGTTGATTTATTCCACCCTAAACATGATAATCTAGAATACAATGGGTTCTCATGTCAATTCTAATCATGATTCCATCAATGATTTACTCATGATGTGTCAACACTCAATAATTTGGTAATATATTCTTCCAGGTGTTGAACATACTTTGAGGTTTGATGATTTGTGGAAGAAATTTTTGATGGAATGGAGATTCTCAATGGTTAATTTCATCTCAATTATAAGAGAATTAATATATATCATCAACCTTTAGATGATTTGAAAATGTGTTCTTTCAGATTCAGATTAGTCTCTCACAAAAAATGTAATTTCACTATAAGGGAATGGGTTCATCACTTTAATCCCATCACTATTAACAATACTAGCCTCAACATCTGGATCAAGATTCCTGTATTGAACATGATCCCATGGAACTTGTTCATCCTCTTCGACATTTCATCTATAGTTGGTATTACCATTAAGATGTATGTAGCTATGGTGAATTTATGGTTTTGATATTCCACTCATATTGTTGTTGATATTGACTTACATTCCACCCAGCCCAATTGAGTTATTATCTCTACTTCTGATGATTAGATATTTCTATAAATTAGATAATAAAAACTTCAAGTTTTTTCTTACGTTGAAACACCATTGGGAATAGGAATGAGATGTTCTACAAGGATATAATCTATGGTTTTAAAATAAAAAAGGGAACAACCAGTATGTTTTTAGGAGTTTTGTTCATAAAATTGGTGGAAATGATAAATATTTTCTGATAATGTAATAATAAGATCGATTAGTGGAGAGTCCGTATGATTCTGGTGTATCAAATTTTGTGGAAGAACATGATAATAGATCTTTACAGTTGAATACAATTTGATTGAATGTTTAATATGAAAATGAGATGGTTTTTGTAACAAAAAATTATAGAGAGATAGATTTGGAAACATACATTACTACATGGATTGGGTAGACTAGCTCTAGTCAGTCATTGGATACCATGGTTGAGGAGGACCTTTAATTTAGGGATTTCTTGATTAGTGGGTCTAGTGATGGTGGTGATCATGGTGGTGGGAAGGCAGTTTATGAAGCTACTACCTTAGGTAAGGATGATTATCTACTTGAACTAGAGTGGTAGGTGGTGATGGATGGTCAAAGAAAATGGAAGAACAAAATTAAACATTTCCATTAATTTAATGGTTCTTATGAACAATTTTAAGGGTGATACCAACAATCAAAAGTCAGGAAAAATGATGTGTACAATGATGGATTTCAACTGGTCACATACAAGACATTCGTTAATCATGTCTTCATCTCCAATGATGTGTAGGAGTTCATATATGACTTAATGATGACCAGGTCTTTGGGTGATATGATCCCACCATGTAGTGAAAGTATGGATGACACTATTCTTGATAATGGTTCATGAACTATTTTTCCAAGGAATATTGTCTCAACAACTACTGATTCTAATCAACTAGATTCGGTAGTGGATAAGGGGAAGATATTAAATGAGGATTTCTCTTTGGAATGTAGATAGAGTAAATCTTGGATAAATCTATTGAAATCATAAATATGACTTGATGTCAATATTCTATTATTGTGTAATTTAGTAATGTATGTGTATATTTTAATGTCCATCGTATGTGCATAGAATCTACCACCAAGGGGAGTGTTTCTGGAATAAATGATATGATTTTAAATCAAGATGACTCATTAAAAATTGATCTCATTGGAGGAACTGAATCACATTATGAGGTAAATAAAACATAAAGATCAAATATTCATAATGATTATTTGAATTATCTATATAATTTTAAGATATATAGACATCTGAAAGGATGTGGAAACTCCTAGTGAAGTGGTGGAAGACACAAAATATTAGGTTTTTTATCTTTTGGTAAGGGTGGATCTTTTTTTAATCTCCAACATCAATTCAAATTACATGCGATGTAGTTTTTAATTTTCATTAATAAATTCTTTATACCATGGATTCTAAACCATGGTTCATTATTTCATGGAAATTATGATAATTTAATAATAGTAAAATATTATTATGTGGACACAGTTGTATGGAAAACATTTGAGGTAAAAAATAGATTTTATGATGAATGAAATTTTTTAGGGTGGTCATTATATTCTTTGATTCATTATAGAAAATATATAGTTTCTGAAAAAGGAAAAGAACATAGGTTGTGATATAACTTGACACATCTAGAAAGAATACAGGGCTTGAACTCACATTCGAAGGGTGATAAGGTTACAATTTTTAACATTGCCCTAAAATATGACATGTTTTGTATGAAATTTTTTACATTAATGATTTCAAGGATAAATATCACGAGGATTTAGGTAATATTATTATATGATGAAATATTTTTTATTTCATTAGATTTTGAGGCGATTAATGAAATTTTAAAATTCTTTTTATTGAGTAGATGTTTTTAACATGAATATGTTACAAGAACCCCAACTATAGTTATCGAGAGACATTATCAAAATTATTAAAATTTGGTAGAAATAAGTTGGAAAATCCCAATGCAGTGATCATTTTCTTTGTCTTGTAGTGATAATAAAATACATGGTTTCTATTTCTAATTAGAGATAAAATAGAAAACATAGTAATGGAAAAAAATTGGTGTCCTTAAATTCTTGAATAAATTTTTTCTTCTTATCTTGGGGAATGGAAAGGAAAAAACAGTGAACATAAATGCATAGTATGATTTGATTCAATTGAAATCTATCATAAATAAATAAGTTATACAAAATATGTAATTTTATTTAACTAATCACACATTCCCATTAGTAAAAAGACTACCATGATTAGATAAGGTATAATAAATTTAGAGAGGTAAATATATGAAACCACATTTCACTTAATCAATTGATAGATAATATCAATTTAATAATATATAGATTATAATAACTAAATAATCAATGTTTTAAATGAAATTTTTTGGATTTCATGATCTCAGGGATCATTATATCTATATCATAAAGACCTTACACAAGACGATTTAAAACTATGTGTAGAATTCCATTTAATTTGGTCAGCTGATTTGTTTCATTGGACTTACTAATTCTTCAAGGGGATATATAATTGTAGGTCCGACCCATCACTAAATTTCCAAATCATTCCATATATATCAAATATTATATTTAGTTCATGAAAAATATTCCTAAAAAAATATATGGTCTGATTGAGGAATATAGTGTTTTAAGTATTACCCGAGTTAATCAAAAAAATTCTAAATAAGAACCATATGTATGAAATGTATAGAGTTTATGAATTATTAATATTCCTGATTTAAATAATATGGATATTTGTGGGAAATTTAATATTCAATGATAATTGATTATAATAAAGTTATTTTCCATATAGGAAGTTGACAATAACCGAATTACAAAATATAGTTTTTTTTAAAAAATTATTTTCTTTTGTTAGAATAATTACAATATAAGTGAAATATTGTAATATTATTTCATAAGATATTTTTCTTTGTAAAACCATAATGAACAAGTACAATATTCCAGATTTCATAAAAGGGTTTTGGTTTTGGGGAAGGATGTTTTCATCATATATGTTAAAAAAACATTCCTTTTGACTATTAAAAAAACTCATTCAAAAAATGGTTGAAATATGGTATTAAAAATATTATATAATTAGAAGATAATTAAAATTTTCATTAATAAATATTTGGATTAAAAAACTAACAAAATAATAGTCTATGAAAGGTAATGTCTTGAAAAAAATCCACTTTCATAAAAATAAACATATTTAAAACATCTTATTCACTTATTTTCTAAGACTAAATTCTTTTACTATCTCAGTTTTCACCATGATAACTAGTTTTTAACATTGTTGATTTTTTTATTTATCCCTAGAATAAAATGATAATTATCGTAATACTTTTAAATATATTTTTAAAATATGAAATAAAATGTATCAAATAAATATTATGTATCTAGGAAAATGAATTATCACACAGGCCCATGTTATGCGCAAAACCTCATTTTATCATTAACCGCATTGATTAATTTTTATAGATTTTTCAAATAAGTATGACCAACAATTATGTTGAACATATTACCTAATATGAATTTTACAAATTATAAATATTTCATATTTTTTTTAAAATTCAATTCACTTATTATGATGAATTTAGTTTAAACACACACCCATATTTTGTGTCGAAAAATAGTTATTCAGGAATGCATTTTTCGAGCATAGGAAGATATTATATTAACTATATAATATGTAATAATATTTTTATAAATAATAAATCATAAATTTAGATATATAATATAGACATTAAATTTAAATAACTTATGATTAAAATTAATTTAATTAAATAATTTTGTTAAAATTTATGCCTTTTTGATTAAAAACACTTTTCAAAAGAAAAATAGTTTTATAAAAAGTATAATTTTATTCGGCCAAATGATGTAATATTTATTTATATAAAACTTTTATTTAATAAATTGATAATTATACATATCATTACTTAATTTAAATAAAATGTGGAAAAACTAAATGATATATTTTTTATTTATTATAGATGCTTATTTCTAAGGTAAAAATGTCAAAATTCATTATAGACATATATTTCCCAAATATATTAAAAATAAATATTCTTCCAATAAAACTAGATTTTTCTCTATGAAATATTTTTTTCATTTAATTATACTTTTTGAAGATATTATGTTCAACTAATATAATTAAGGATTGTGTGTTACAATCTTACCTCCTACAAAAACTATTCCCTCAAAATTATCATGGATCATAACTTTAAACAAATGTGGAGGGTTATTATAACATAAAATTATAAATTTTTATCTATTTTAACCCATTTATTTGAGTACCCAACTATTGGATCTATTCGTAGTTTTTTTTTCTGTTTTTATGGAGATATTTTATGATTTATGGGCATGTGAAAAGTTTCCTAAATGGTTTGGGAACTGTTACAAAATGTGTGAAACCTCGATAGAATAGGGTCGCATTGTTTAAAAAAAGTTAAACTATGTGTATAGTCTAAATTTTCATCACATTTAATGGTTTTGTTTAGGGTTCATGGTTAGGAATATGGTTTGTGATATATGTTGGACCTAAACCAAGAAACTATATGAATGATAATGACATCCCTGAAAATGATAATATTATACTTGAAACTCACCTAGTTAACATTAAAACCTCCCACTCAATACTAAATCTAAAATTATGGATTTTGGGATCATCCAAGATCCGTTTTGACTCTATAAACCTCATTTTATGGTAGATTGATGTTCTAATTGAAGTGGTTATCCTCATTCTATGTTTTATTTTTTCATGTTCTTAGATCTCCCATATTATCATTATTATCTCTCACAAAAGGTTACGATGTCCTTTTGAATCCATGTTGATTGATATGAAACTGTAGATATATTATCTCATCTCTCCATGAAATATCATTATTTTTATGATTCTAAGATCTCCAATAGTGGCAACACATTTTATATTAATTTTTATTGGATTAAAAATATTCTAATTAGATGTTTGTATCCATATTTTCCAATTTGTAATTCATTGATTCTTTAGAATTTATAGATACCTATTTATTGATTTCTATCTAATGTTCTATAAATGATTTACATGGAATTCCATATCAAATTTTTTTTGACCAATTTCTTTTTAAATTTAACATAATAATTTTTAAATGGATATGATCATGATCCCTTAAAAAAATTATGAAATATATGAATACTTTTTTTATTTTCACCGAAATATTACAAGAATTTTTCAGAAAGTGAGAAATTTGGAATGAGATTTTTTCTTAAAATTAAATGCATATATTTTAATATAATGAGTGGATGTAATGTATTTTTTTAAATTATTTTAAATTATTGAATTTATGTGATGAAATTGTACCATATTTTTTTGTTTTTACATCTATTTTGAAATGATTTCTTTTGGGTTATATGAAATAAATGATTTATTCATTTGGAAATAGGGTTTAAACCCATGTTTTGAAATGTATTCAAAACTTTTTAAATATTAATACATAATTAGAGTTATTTAGGGTTTATATGAGATAACCCATTATTTTAAATGCTAGTTTTGAAATATTATGATGATTTCTCAAAGGAAGTGGGTAAGAGTTCTCTTTTTAAATCTTCAAATTTATAAAAGTATTTAAATTGAATGGATTATTCTTGAAAACCTAGTTGGTAATTTTTGATGATCATATCCATTAATAATCCATTTTTATAACTCTATTGATTCTTGTACTTCCCAGTATTCGGGATGGTAAAAGGGATTTTTTACATTTAAGGACTTCCTAAGGGGGATTGAGATGTGATTTGAGGACTAATTCCCATGATTAATACTGATAATGATCCCCATTGGGATCCTTGTAACGTGATTATCTATCAAACCTGTTTTATATAGTCAAGGGACCATTATAGTTAGAAAACCCGACAACGATATATGCTTCACTAGTGAACTCACACCCTTCTAGTGGATCCATAGAAATCATGAAAGGTTGAAGCTACAAAAATGTAGAAAAAAAAGGTGTGCATGGAACTAGTTTCCTTGAGACTCATGGTACTAGATGTATGTCTTATAATTAGTCATGCTGTACTTTTATTACCTATTTTACAATGGACTAATTATTATACATATATTGTACCCTTTCAATACATATTCATGATACTCAATATGTGTAAGAATTCATAGTCACCACATGGAACTAGAGTTTCCTTTCTTGATTGATATGATGGTTTTTATAATGAACCTCAAATATATTTTACATAATATTTTGTTTTTTATATTAGATATATATTCCCATATTTTAATGATAATATATCTTTATGATGTGGAATTATTTTGAAATTCTTTAAAAAAAATAGTTTTTAAATGTTGAAATGTCATTTTTTACAGGTTTAGATTGATAAATTATTTTTAAATATTTAAGGCCATTTTTTAAACTAATACTCATACTCCCTTATTTTTACTCATATATTAGATTATTTGAAATTTTATATGAAGTAATTGCATATAATATTTTCTAGATTCTAACTAGTATCATTATCTCACACCCTGCTTGTCCCATTTTTTGTTTCCATCCCCATTATTTTTATAGAAGTTTCTCATATGATTACCATATTCCTTTGTGCTTTCATGCTTGTGTGACCATTGGTGGATTAAATTAGAAATTGTGGGTGGTCATAGACCATAATAAGATGGTTTTTTAGTATCATTGTTTTATTTAAAATATTTAATCAAATCCATATACTTGTAATGATCATATTGATGTATATATCTGATAGTTTTTCCACTATGTGATTTTATTACTATAATCTATTGAGGGTAAATTTTTTCCCGATGGTTATTTATTGATTCCCATTTCCTTCTCATCTGCCCATGCAGATTAGAGAGAATTTTTTTGTTGATGGAGAATCATCTCGGATATCTCTATACATAGTATTTTATGTGGTTCATCACAACTGGTATAAGAGGAGGTATTTTCTTGAAAAAGATGAATTATCAATGAAATACCACGTTGTTTATTGGGGTCACTAATGGTAGAAACTATAACAAGTTTGTGTGGGGACTTACCATATAGTCTTAAATGGGTTCTTGATCCCAACCTCCTTATGATGAGACAAGAGTTTCCAGGGATGTTGGGACTTGAGTCTTCTATTTGGTTTATTGGAATCGTGATGTAAAATAATATTTAGATTTTAAATGAGACTATAATTGACTTGGGTAAAATCATATATATTTTTAGTGGGGATGAAAATATTATGAATTCACAATATTCCATCATGGTATGATAAACTATAAGGAATTAATGTGACTAATCAAGGATTCAATCCATGATCCTTATTGTGGTTGGTCTGTGGTTTACCAGGCCTTGTGATTATTCCATACATAGTTCTACACTAACGAAAACATGAAACCCTGTTCCATTATATCAAGGGTTACATCACATGTGTGTATTTAGTTGGAAATGTTATATATGTGGTATGTTATATGTTGTTTTTGAGTAATTTCAAATTTCAACACTTGTTAATAATTTTATATCCCTTATGAAAACTAAATTGTGTCTTAAAACACATTTTATTATTATCGTTGAGAAATGTTTTATATTACCCATAATTTAATTTGATGAAATGGTTGATTTTTAAAATTAGTTTTCAATGACACTGTTTATGTGTTAGTGAAACATTTTACGATGAACTTTGGTTTGTAATGGATTTAAAAGAAATTGTTTTTGGAAATTTTAAAAAACGTAATTAATGTTTTTGAAACCATAAAATAATTTCCTAGATATTATAATGGATTCATTGAATCATAGATGGAAATTTATCAAGATGTTTCAATTTTAAAGTAAATAGAAATGTTTTATAAATGTTGAAATCTTGTGTGTTTGGGAAATAAATGATGCTCTGATAAAGTGGTTTGTGGCATATATAAATGTTGAAGGAATATTTTTATTCTATTACTATTCATACCAGAGTTGATGAGAATTTATTTTTGGATGACGAGAAATGTACCCTATTATTATATCCAAGATATATAGAATGTTTTCCCATCGGTCATTTTTTTGATGTGGTCACATTCATTTTTCAAAACAATAATCTATTATCAAAATCTATACCTAGACTCCATATAAAGTTATAGATCAAGATTCATTCTTGTTTTTGAACTGCATCCATGAATTCCTAGATTTTCAATCTTCTTCATATAATGATAAATAATGTTATATATATATATAAAGTGGATTGAAGATGTTTAAGATATTTTTTATTCTCTCAAGCCTCCTAATACACATATGGTTTGGTATATAGACTGTTTTGTAAGGGACTTTTCCATGAGTGGATGGATGATGTGATTCTCTCTTGTATTCATGAATTAATATTTTGGGAATTCATTATTTAAATCATTATTCAGTAACATTAACCTGAGAATGTGAGGAAAGATAATGTTTCTAGTTTCTTGGATCCTGGTTAAGATTAGTTATTGGTTGAAATATATGATACATTTTTTACAAATTTGACTTGTTTCGTAGATGGGAATTTTGGTGATGAAATTGGTATGTCCATCTATTTTATAAAAAGAAATCTCCCATACCTCTTATCCATCATGCCCATGATCTCCTTGATATCTTATTTGGGATTCTCAATAATGATTTATCAGCTAAAGTGGAGATAAAAAACAACCAAAATAACTAAATTTCACATTTATGATTGAGAAAGGGAACTCTAATATTTTGTAAAAGATAAGGACTATCAGTTGTTTACATAAAACAGAACTATTTCATTCAAATAGGTTTTGTTTGATATATCTAATATTTTGTAAATAGTGGCTTTTATTTTGTTTTATTAAGAGGTTCTATACGTTGGGTTACCATAAAGGGAAATTTCTGCCGAGAATATCAGACCTGGACTACATGGATGATGATTCATCTAGTATATTAGGCTCCGGCCATAGGCCTTGGCGTGATGGTTTTCACACAGTGATGGATATATCATTTGTAAGATGTAAGCTTTGAAATATGGTTAGTGTTGATTTTTCTTATTATTTATGAAATTGGATATGGAATTGATTGAGTTTTCCCTTCCCATGAGTTTTTAATTTTTGGAAGCCTTTTGTCTTTGGATATTTGTGAATGAAATATTATGGGACTTGGATAGGGTTATTTATGGATTGATAATGTAATAGTGGTTTCCTTTTTTTGAAATCTTTATTTCAATTCCTTGCCATTCCTCTTATTTTGAATTGATTATTGGAGATAAATTTTGATTTATCGGATGATCTCTATTGTGAGAGCATAGTTCCCTATTCTATACTGACCTAGATGTTTCATTTCTGTCTTGTTGGAATTGGATAAACCTTGGGAATGTACTCTGGTAACTATGAAGATATTTATTATTTATAGAAAAATCACCCAGTGGATCTGTAATTTGATTTTATGAGATCATCAAGGCATGATGGTCTGTTAAAAAAATCCTCTGTTACTGTGGAGTACTTAACTGGGGTAGAAATCCTTGTCAATTCATTAATTTGGTTTCAGATACTTGATCCCATATGTTTCCTCTTAGTTAGTGGTTGATGTCTCTCATTTTGATCGAGGAGACATGATTTTCATGAGTTACCCCATTTTGATGAATCTTTAAATTATGGGGTGACACATGAAATATCTATAGAATTTCTCTAGTTTGGATAAGTGTGATGATATTAGGGTGTTGATCATGGGTTTTTGTATGTTATTAACCTTTGGTTTAATATCTCCTTAGTATCATAGACCATTCACCTAACAATATGAGTAATATATTTTGTCTTCTATCACTGTGTTCTATATTTTAGACTAAATTATTTTTTGGGATAGAAATTCCTATAGTGGGGAGGTTATAACAAACTATTACAATTTTTATGTTTCTTGACCTATTTATTTCATTACCCAATGATTAGATATATTCACATGTTGTTTATGAAATTTTTCCTGAATCTTTTGTTAGTTTATAGGCATATGCATTTTCTTCACACTGTTTGATAATATTATGAAATGTGCACAACTTGGATAGAAAGGGGTGGTAAGTGATGGACATAATAAAACTAATTGTGTAGTCTAATTGTGCAAAACTTCTAGAGGCTCTGTTTTGGGTCGAAGGTTAGGTTCATTGTTGGAACAAACTGTGCAACCAAACCTAGGAAATATTGTGAACGGGTGTTAAAGCCCCAAAAATCTTAATTAAATTTATATAACCCATCAAATTAACCATAATAACCACTCAATCAAACATATATCTGATCCTTTAAATTTGGGGAGCATTATATAGACATTTTGACTATCTGAGCCTCATTTTGTGTGGATCGATGCACCAATTGATGGAGTGATTAATTTTTAATTATATATTTTCTTATTTGTCATAGATCTCCCATATTCTCTTGAACCATTATCCCTAGTGGTAATAAAGGCTTTGTGAATTACTGTTGATTTATGTGGAATTGTAGATCTATTATCTCATCTCCCATATCCTAATCTATCTTATTAGATTTTATGATCTCCAATGGATGAAACTCATTTCAGATTCATTATTGTTGGATTCAAATATTCCATGTAGGAATTTTTATGCTTTTCATTAATTTTTTAATTATATTTCGATTTCTAATTCAAGGATTCATGTTTCATGATTTCTAAGACATGTAATATAAAAACATTTTTTTTGAAATTCCATGTTAATAAATCTTTGAATAATATCCATTTAAATTGAATATGCTATTATTTAAATGGCTATGATCGTTATCTCTCATATAATTTTATGAATTTTTAAATGACATTCTTTTTGGTATAATTTCAAAAGAACATTTAATGGATGTTTTGGGGAAATTGAGGGCTTTGGACTAGGTTTTTTTATTGAAATGAAATTCCTTGATTATAATTGAATGATTTGAACTAATGGATGTCATCTAAATAGTATCAAATTATTCCATTTTTGAGAAGACCAAGAACACCCCATTATTTATGTTACAAAAAATTCAAGGATGTTTTCTCTTGGGTTATATGAAGTAGATGATTTATTCAGATGGAAAGAGAGTGTAAACCAATGTTTTGAAATGTATTCATATCTTTTAAAATTACAATACCTCATTTGAATTTATTAGTGTTTTTTTGATAGAAATGATTGTTCGAAAGTGTCGTTTGGAATTATTATGATTATTTGTGTCAGATATAAATTATGATTACCAATTTAAAATGATTAGTTGTATAAAAGGAGTTTAATTTAATGTATGAATAATTATGCCATGTTTTCACTTTTTGATGATCTTTTCATAGAATAACACCTCAATATAACATTATTGATTCCTATAATTTCCATTATTTGGTCTTGAAGATGGTATTATTTACATTGTGTGAGTTTAGTTGTGATAGTGAGATGTGATTTTTGGGTCATTTAAAATGATTGATAGTATTAACGATCAACATTATGATCCTCACAACATGGTTATCTCAGCAACCTATTTTGAGTAGTCCTACGATACAATATATTTAGATTGGATGACGTTGATTTTTTCTTCACCAGGAGACTCAAACCTTTATATTGTATCCATAGAATGAATAAAAGGTTCATGCAATGGATATTCTACTATGAAAACTTGGGGTGGAACTAGTTTTCATGATATCTATGATACTAGATGTAAGCCCAAAAATTACTCATCTTCTAATTTGATTTGATAATCTTTGGTGGACTCCTTATTATACCTAGGTTGTACCCATATGGTCTATGTACATGATACTTGATACATGATAGTGTTCATTGTCAACACATGGCAAGGGAGTTTCCTGGATTTATTTATCTATTTGTGGTTATTATTCACCATTACTCTATTATAATAAATGATGTGTAGTTTTGATATCAGGTTCATATTCCAATCATTTCTTTATTATACATCTATATCTTATGAAATGATTTCTAATGACTTTAAAGAAGATGTTTAGTCTTTAAAGGGTGAAATGACACATTTTATAGATTTAGTTTGATAAATAATTTCTAAATGTTTTAAACTACATTTTTCTAAAAATCTTCATACTCTGTTATTTGTACTCATATATAAGAATAATTTAATTTCCTTTTGAAATAATTGTATTCAATATTTGGTGGAATCATATAGGACTCTTTAGATAACCCTCTACCTGTACCATCATGTGTTTTTTGGCCTTTAATCATATATCATGTTCTATTGTGATTTTCTACTTAATTTTTGTTTTCGTGATTGGGTGGGAAAGTGTGGGTGCCTTGGGAAATGGTGGGTGGTCATGTACCTCCAATTGACGGGTTATTAACAGTTATTTTTTCTTTTAAGTTTTGTGTCATCTGCATGTACATGTTATGATCATGTTGATTTATGTATCAGAGGATGATTATAATATGTACTTTGATTATTGTAATATTTTCAGGGTAAAATCATTCCAAATGGTTATTTATTGATTCTCATGTTCTTATCATCAACCCATTGATATTGTGAACTCCCTTTTGAATAGTGGTGAATTATCATGGATACTGGGTTAGATGGTATTCTAGGTCGGTTCATCATAATTCTACTTGAAAACAACATCTGGATCCAAATTGGATTAATCTATTTTATGGATTATCCAAAGTACCTATATTATTAAATTTGTTTGACTCCTCATAACATGATATCTTGTATGAATAATCTAGATGGAATCTTCAATGTATGATAAATTAGGTAAAATTCCATCTCTTAGATGTAATGCCCTGACCCTAGTTACCCAGAGTCGGTGTATTATTACATAACATTGGCATGATAACAACGAAATCATGTCTCGAAAGACCGATCGGTTTAGTATTATTGGAAATAATATTCAAACATAAGTTCAACATTACAGATTGAAGAGAAATACAAAAAAAAAATATTTCATTAGAAACATCCAAGCCTCCTAGATTATGCATGCAAGTCACTCATAACCAACTTCTTCATATCCTAGGAAAATGAAACATAAGAAAGGGGTGATCTTAAATGCTCAGTAAGGGTAAGTAATACAGTGAAAAATGACATAAATATTAAGCATGGTGAATAATAGAAACCACATGACTTTACCAATAATAATCATGAATAATTTATGGAATGAATATGAGCTAAGTAAATAATGCCATAATAAAACATAATCATGGGTATTCTACTAGACTAATGACCAGATGGGCCATCAATGTTATTTTCCTTATGAGGGAATGTATAATGTCAGACATTCTAAAACATTTTGTCAAGGCCTCATCCAAGATTTCTAAAAATGATTAAGGCCTCGACCAAAAACATATATAAAAATTTGGAAAGTTCTTGGACAATTTCACGTCTACTTGTCTGATGAGACCTATCGATTCATTGAGGAGCTATAGCGGGCTCCACCCATCACTTACTAAGTCCAATACATTCTTCATATGAAAAAGTTTTAAAAATATCATAAACATACATATTAAAACTAGCATAGGAAAAGTCAATTCCATAACCATAAACCATGGCTGGTATAAAATAGCACATCAACAGTATAAAATATCACAAAACCATCAATACAATATGGAAGTTTTGTATCATAATAAATCAACTTCATATAAACTTAAAATCCATCAAAGGATGTTGACATAGATGAAATCAAAACCCTTTTTAGAGAAATCTTACATTCTATTTTGAATTTATTTAAAAGTCACATAATTATGAAGAAAACATTTATTTTGAAAATATTCTTATAATAATGTAAGGGAATCTTTCATGATGTTATAACAGCAGAAAATAGCTGCACAAGCCGTATAAGTTAAAAAAAACATTATTACCTTAAATTTGTCGAAAAGTATAAAAATTACCTTGTTTGGAAAACGATGAAAATATTTCTTTAAAAACACCTAAGGGTATAAATTAATTTAATCTATTATCTAGTAAATAGTAAAAATGTTTTGAAATATATTTTTATGAAACATGGATGTGAATGATAAAAGGGGTCCCAGTAGATACTTACGTAAAAACAACCTCGCATAATAAAGAGATTGTGAAATTAACCCTTACTTTGTAAATTTCCTTTGTCGAGGGTAGGATAACCTCTTGTATAATGGTGAAATAATTGTTATTAAATTATACAAGAATCATATACATTAATATGATATCATAAATGATCTTTTAATATTTCTTTGTTAATAATATCTTTTTATTATCATTGTTTCTGGTGTTAACTTATTCGTTTTCTTTTATATGTTTTGTTACATAAGTCATGTTTGATATAGATGGGTTGTATATTATTCATATAAATAGTTATATCAAGTCCTTACACATTAGTTTTAATCATCAAATTAGAACTGGTATTGAATGGATAAGATGGGGAATGAATCCTATCGTGTTCGTGGAGACGGTAGTCCGTACGTACGTACGAGCGAAAATATCATTCTTTTGATATTAAATAAATATATATTCGGATGGTATATCATATATAAAGAATCATTATCATGTTATATTTATTATTTACATAAATTACACATCATTATTATAACCATCTAAATGATGATGTATTAAATAACAATTACACCACGACGTGGAGACGGTAATCCATACGTACACACGTATGGTGACATGTCATTCAAAGGATGGATATAATAATGAATATGGTTGTACAATACTTATAATAACATCATAGTATATATAAGATACATGATTAAATATTTTATAATGGAAATAACAAATAAAGAAGAAGTGGAAGTAGAAAAGAACTTGAAAGAGGGTGGTGAAATATTTACCTCTTCTTCAGGTTTTTCCTTTTGATTTGATCAAAAGGGCTCCTTATGTTGGATTTATGACTAATGGAAATACACTAGGATTAAGTGGGGGATGTTGAGAAAATATTTGGTCTGGTTTTGGCTGAGCCAAATTGCATTTAAGGAGTTAATTAGATGGAAGGGGGAGTTCCCTTTTATAAGAGGGGTGATGGGCACCTTAGGAAAAGCTAGAAATATTATTTTATAATAAATGCTTATTCGTTATATAATGGTTCCAAAGTGAATTATTTAAAGCATAAGGTGGGGATGGGTCGAAAAAAACTCAACCAATAGGTTTTAGACAGGTTTGGGTCACTTTATTAACCTTATCATCCAGTTTTAACTCTTAGTTAATTAGTTTGACATTTACCATGTCTCTTTATATTTTTATGTTATATTGTTAATAAACATTCTATATACATCCAAGAGTCCCCCAAGTGGTCCATTAATGATAAAACAATAATTATATAATTACTTTGGCTGATCCTTATATTTTTAGGAATATTATATAAATTTATAATGTAATATATGTTTTTAAAACACCTTTAGGTCAATTTTGACACTATTTAATAATTGATTTTTGTTAAAGTCTTAAAAATTTTATTAATTCGAAACAAACTCAGTTAAGAAATAATAACATGTCATATTAACCTATTAAATTAGTGGATGGAATCAAAAAAATAAAATTATTTTTATTTTATCATTTATAATACTAATTATATGATTCATTCATTAATAAGGAAAATACTAAATCATTGTTGTGTCATTAAAAAATTTAATTATCCAATATCTAAAAATTATAAATAAAATACCATTATGTAGGAAATATTTTTTATCTTTCTAATGAATATTTATTTTCGAACATATAACATATATAACCCTATGTAACAATTGTTTTTCTATAAGATATATTCTTATGTCAATTTTGTATTTACTTTAACTTAATTAATATAAAGTGTCATTATCACTTACAAGTGGCTCCATGGGGTCCAAAAATAGTCCCAAAGATGACAATGGTTATAAATTTATCATCCAATAGGGTTAGGACACATTTTAGTGTATTATAATATTTTTTTACCCTTATTTACTGGATTTTCCCTTTAACCATGGAAAATAAAATATTTACTGAAGTAATTATTCAAAATGTCTAAAAATAAATGATACCTATTTACAAAATTTGGACCTAATGATTATAAATATGGAATAAATTTTTCTAAATTTAAAACACTGAAGTGGCAGAAATTAATTTAAAATTAATTCCACTTGTTAAAACATAAAGACTATTTTTAAGAAATAATAACTATAAAAACATTGACATTTACTTATGTCCAGTTTAAATATGAAATTATATCCAATGACCAACATTGGATTAAATGGTAAAAATAAAATCTAATTATAGTTTAAAATCACTCAAATTCATAATTTATCACTATTAATTTTTTGACTTAAAAAGTTGTTTTTATTTAAAATTTAGTAATTTTAACTATTCATCAAAATATAAAGGTTATCATAAAAGTACAAAAAATTTACCCTAAGATAATTTCAAAATTCTGAATCCAAAAATTAGGTCCATATTGAAAGATAAAATTTATAAAATTTAAAAAAGTGGGTATTACTATTCATAACAGATCGTTTGATTGGTTGTGGTGTGTGTGTTTGAACATGAAGTTGCGTACAACTCACGATACTGTATTATTCAAAGAGAAGCGTATCGTGGAAGCATGGGTTGTTACATTAGATGTGATCACATTCATTGGGTCTGACTTGTACATCCGTAGTAATGATATATAGAACACAACATGTTCATTCGAGATACCTGGTGGAATTTACAAATGATATTACACAACCCAAATTATTCCAATAATTTCAATGGGTTTGATGGACCTGGGTATCAATTTTATATTCATAGGGGAGCTTATAACATCCTAACACATAGATAATTTCAATATAACATGATATCACAAATAGAACTCCAAATCATTCCTGCAATTTATATAATAACTCTTCTTCCTTTTATGAGATTCTTTAATATGATGTGAATAGTATTTACCTTTATCATTTTCTCCTCATCAATTTTTAAGCCTTCATGATTCCTTTAACCATCTTCTTCTAAACAAGTCAGTGTATGCCATCTCTTCCATTTAATGCTTTATAAAATTCCATTTGAATAATTGAATGGAAACTATTGTTGTAGGAATAGTATACCAATGGTAAATAATGATCCAACATAAATAAAATTATTGTATTCATGACCTCAAAATGTCTTCCATTTTTGGAATAGTCATTTTTAAATGTCCTTCTTTTTTTGGATGGTACTTTCTACTCAAATGAGGATCAATAACCGGATCCTTTGGAAGACTATTCAATTTTTTGATGTAAAATAGGGATCATGCAGACACATAATTGAAAAAATTGTTCCATGATGTCTTAAAACTTCATTAATATATATATTTGTGTATTAATCAAGAGGTAAATCTTCTTTAATAGATAGAAAATTTGACGATATTATTTATAGGGGAAAACACATACTCTTTCATAATTTTATTGATAATTTGGTATTCATTTGAAAAATTACACTATAATGTCATCACATTTCGACGTGGTATTAAGAAGAGGATTCATGATTTCTCTAATATGTTGTATCATAAGATTTACTAGTTTACAAACCAAACATATAGACACAAAATCATCAATTTCATACTTCATGTTCAACCACAAAAACTGTTCCTTTAAATACTTATTCATCTTGGTCGGACCATGGTGTATAGATAAATTTGACCTATGGGTATCATCCTACAGATCAACATTTAGATATGACATATATAGAACACATTGAATCTTTTCAAAATTTAGAATTATTTTTTAACAAATGATGTCTTATAATTTCCCATAATTAATAACATTAATTTTGTTCTAAAAATTCTCATCATCAGATAAAAAAATTTAATTTCTTTTAGAAAGATGGTTTTGAAATCATTGGAAAAAGGGATGGGTAACATTCCTTAATAATTTCCAGATCCATAATTACTAGATTAATGAACATAGGATTTCACTAAATCCTCATCTCGGTTAAACCCACATGATCCTTCCTATTAAATCTATCCCCTTCATTATTTTCATTCCCATTGTGGTAGCGTATTAAAAAATTATAATCTTGGAGTAGCACGAGCTATCATATTTTCCTCATATTGAAATTCTTCTATGAAAATATATATTTTAAGATCATATAGTATATGTATATCTCCCATAATTCACCATAGAGACAATGTCTCCATATTTTCTAGGAAAACATTACTACATCCAACTCAAAATCATTTGCCGGATAGTTACATTCATGATTCTTTAGCGGCATTAATGAATATGTAATACAATAATAAATCATTATAGAGAAAAAATAAGGACCCTTTTTTGATGGATCACTATATATTAAAAACTCATCACTTATTAATGATATAGTCAAAATTAGATAATTGACTAATATTCTATTAAATTCTTGACACCATTATTCAAATTCCATTTTCTATATCAACATGGAACCTTTATGTGTATTATTGGTTAATGGGTCTAAAAACTGGGAAAATTTATAGATGAATCAAAAAATAGTATGTTCCCAAACCATGAAACTATATACCACACATATGTTCTATGGTGTAGTCCATTCTTTAACTACCATCATCTTTATTGGATTAATTGAGACTCCATCCTTGGAGACAATATGGCCATGAAAAGGGACATGCTAAAGCTATAATTGATTCTTATGAATTCTAAAATATAAATATTTTCTTATAAGGGTCTCATGAATGATATGAAACATATTCTCGGTGGCCTCATAGATTTTACTATATACCAAGATATTATCAATGAATACCATAATGAAATTGTTAATATATCCATTGAATAAAATGTTCATTATGACCATACTAATAGATGGTGAATTGGTCAATCCAAATGGAATTAATGAATACTTTTACTGTCTATATCATGTTTAAAAAAGATATTTTTTGGATTGTTTACTACTTCAATTACAATTAATGAGACCCCTAATGAAGATATATATTTTTAAATTATTAGGCTCTGTGAAGATGATTATATAAGTTGTCAATACATGAAAAATGATACTTTTTCTTTACCATAATATCATTGATTTATCTATAATAAATTCATAAACTCATGGTTAAATACTTATTCATATTGAAGATAATAGGTTATCCCCATAGTGATACCCTTATGTGAGTAAATCCATTATAAAAAAACTACTATTACTATTTTTTCAACCCCAATAGTTCTACATTGTCCATTATAAAGGTTATTTTTGATATAGGCCATTAATTAAGGAATAAATAAATTAAAAGACTCAACTTTATGCTCTTTTTGATATCTCGGTGATTACATATAAATTATATCATTGTATTCTTGTATAATAGTTACATCTTCAATTTGAATATTACATTTTCCTTCCATTAATTGTGTTTTCTATTCTTCCCCAATAATCTCATTTCGAATAACTATGGTGGGTTGATGTAGAAATTAATAAGATGATTATGTTTCCAATCAGGAGATAATGATTTCCATATATTCCTCACAAATAATAATTTCCTTCTCCTAATAATAAATTTTTTCTTCATATTTTAAAATTCATTCCCTGATAATGATTATACCAAATTCATCCACAGTTATGTCAGCAATTTTTTAGAGAAGAGCATGTTTATATGTTACAATTGGGACTTCCTAAAAAATCATTATTTCAATGAGACAACCAATAAGAGTTTTTATTGAAAAAAACCTTCTTAAGGTTCTATGGAAGTATCTAACTTTATTAGAATACATGGAACATATAATAGAATTTGAAGATACATAATCAAATAAATCATTGGATAATTTTATTCTAAAAATAATGTTCCCACCACCATATTGTTCGATACATATAACTGAGCTGTAGTGAACAAAAAATCCAGAATATCTCCCCCTATCGACTTGTATGGTTTGTTCATTGATATTGGGTCATTGGTGTGAATAATTACCAATTTCTTCAAATACAATGAACATAAAATCAATTTTTTAGTCCCCATTCATATTTAAGAAAAATGACCCTTGTCATCACTCAGGTAAAAAACTCTCATTCCCTTAATGAATTTTACTCAGTGTTTATTTCTGTAGATTTGAAATGGTGGAAATTTATTCATCAACATCATATTTTTTGAGGAATTCCTTTTTATTGGTGCTTATAAGACCACAGATTCTCTTGATTCCCCATGAATATATAGGACCTATTAAAATCCTACTCTATTTTGATGGAATATAAAACCATTTCATCATGTGATGGATTTTTTTAGAGACCAGTTACCTTTTTAGACACGGATCAAGTCCCTTGAATAAATTATCATTCTTTTATTACATATTTCATATGTAATCTAATGTACACTTGGTTAATCATTCAATGTTCATAAAATCCCTAATAGTTTATTCATAATTTTTAATTTAGATATGTAACTTTTTCTTTAAATCATTCCATTTCTCTTAATGGAAATATATTTTGAATAATGTTTCCTAATAATATCCTAATTCCATGTGATTTATTTCCTCGTCTTTTCAAGAATTCTGGATCAAGGGACACTATTATTAGCTTCACCCTTAAGTTGAAATGATGAAATTTTAACCATATCCTTTTTATCCCATCCCATAGTGAGAAATATAATTTGAAATTACTTAATACATTTATTATCTACCAAGGAATTTTTATTACCATGAAATTATGGATTCTTTTTTCATATGAAGTGCTTCAAAATAGGTGAATCATACTATGGAATAACATTTTTCCTTATTCAATAAAGGTTACCCTTCATAACCTAATTATGGATAAAAAATATTGCTATGATCTGATCACTTCCAATACTAGTTGTATTAGATTTTTAAGGATGGTAATCTCTACATTAGAAATTATTACTATTACCCTTATATCATCAATTAATCGTTTATAAACATTGATATATAATGTATAATCCAATAAATTTATAAATTTTAAATCATAATGTATAATTTCAATATGGTTCAACACTTAACATAAATTGAAAATTTATGCATTTTTAATCTCAGAAGATTAAATATGGATCCCTTGATGATATATTTATTTTCAAATCCTCAATATTGGGTTGGAAGGAAAATTTGAATTATCCTATGATTATACCTTATGAGTTTCAATCAGGGTGCACAGTTAGGATCATTTGTCTTACACTAGGTGCTGATCATATCTAAGCACAATGGACAATTTTCAAAGTTATTATCCATAGGTACAACTATTCCAAAACTATGTGCACATGTAGTATGTAGATATGGATGTATTTCTAGGAAAATCCACACTGTCACTTCCTTAAAAAACATTAGTACATTCATATATATGTTTCCTAAAAGTCATCCATAAGGAAATGTTTTTTAATCAATGTTTTCCTTAATCTAGTTCACAATGGTTTTACTAAAATTTCTCTAATACCAACCACTGGCCATAGTTATTTAATTTTTTATCAATGATAATTCATTATGAGTTTGCTATGATTTGATGAGGTGTTGATTCTTGGAGAATTATTATGGATCTATTTTACATCATTTGATGTTACAATTTCACAATCCTCCATGTTGAACGTTGATGATTGTTCAGGTGATATCAAGTTTTAATTATATGTTTTTAGGAATTTTCACATTGTTTACCACAAGTGAATTCCATTAAACAAGTAAATTCAAAAGGAATAGTATAACAAGTGTATGAATTGGTATTTAATTCATGAGTAGGTGAAGATATGTCCATAAAAAATATGAATATATATTTTTCATGATGATCGAGAGAAGAAAATGAAGAGGTGTGTTGGCTTCATTGGAATGCATTTCAAAAGATTGCAATTTTGGAAAAGAATTTAATTCAGTGAATTGTTTTCCTTCTACAAAAAGTTTAGCTATACCACTCTCCAAGCATCTCCAGCTTAATCATGGGATTATACAAGTCATGGAGGTCAAGCACTCCCAAGGGAATCATCACGGGATAACAGTGTGTGGCAGAGGTGTGGGCCATTTTATATGGCCCACAAGAGTGCGCCACACAGATTGCATGTGAAGAAATGTGGTTCCACTATGTGGGATACACAATTGTTGGGGTTTCAGGAATTATATCCACATATAGGAGAAATTTATTTATAAAACATGGCCTCGACAACATATGTGATTGATATGGGATTGTGAGAGGTGTGGTACTATTCATTAAATGAAAATATATTAATATTACCATTTTCATTAGATTGTGTTATTATGGACCATCTAATCATCCCAAGAAATAGTATTCATTATCCTAAATTAAACAGTGTTTATAGCATGGGTTCCAATACCATTTTCAACTCACATAAATTATGTTCATGATCTCTCAAACCAAATAGAATACCAAAAATGACCCATGAATGTCATGTTGAACATGAGATATCTATGATATATACACAAACATCCTGGGAATGTGATTTATGAATGTACACAAATAAAAATAAGGAACTCGAAGTGTGATGTATTACATTGATAATTCCGACTCCCTAGATGAGATAAAAGTTTGTTACATGGTCTTGTATGATCAAAAAAGGCATGAATTCAGCTCCACATTTCATGCATGAAAATCCTGGGAAGAAATAAGTGAGAATGAAATGAATTTCAATATTTATTTTTAATAGTAGAATAACCATATTTGTTGAGTATTTTTAATGAGATGAATAAGGTATTCAATGGTGAATACACCTATCAAGGAAAACTAATATTCTGAATCTTTGACCTTTTTTATAAGCAAGGTGGAAGAATGTGTGAACAATAGGAAAACAACACCCTAGACATTCATGTGTTTAATGATAGAATCTTTACAACAAAGATGAATGGAAATACTACCTAAAATTAATGAACCCAGGTCTCTTATGTGATTTAGATACATTCATGTATGCATGAAACATGATTTTCCATTTAAGTCCTTTCCATGTGAGAAGAAGAAGTAATCACAAATCCCTTTGGGAATTTTGAATAAGCCATTGGAGAAAAAATACTCATGTGATGATGAAGAATGTAAACACCCAAATGGGTAATTGAGATGAACTCATATATATCTATATATGCATGAAATGAAATACCCATCATTTATGGGGCATTAATACTTAGATGAGGAAATACACATCCATTTTTAATGGGGACATTAAATCGAGGAAATAAACAAAATCCCACATTGATGTATTATTTATTTGAAGAATAAAATTGAATGTATATAATTCATTAAACATTTAATTTTGGATTTAAAATGGATAATTTAAATCAATCATTTTTTTATAGCAATGAAATTTATTTTTTTTCCTATAAATACGTGCATGTAGGTTATCTAAGAGGTACTAAATTGCAATTTTATTTTAAGAATTATTGCATACATTATGCAAGAATAATTTTTAGGGTGATCCATGGATGTGTAATTTTTAGGGAAGGTGATTGTATATACCCAAGAAGTTGAATAAAAATAATAAATATAATTCAATATATGAAATTTTTTTGAGGACAATCAATATTGATCATGTAATATGTTAAGGACCTTGATTATTTACACACAACGAAGGGAATTCATTCATTCTTTGGTAGAAGATTATTTGTGAAGAATGAATTTATATTACTAGACCAAAATAAAGATAATTATTGTAGCCAGGTTTTATAACAACCCTAATATTTATTTAACATTAATACATTTTTTATTACATAATAATACAGTTAATACATCCCAGAAGATCAATAAGTCTACTGTATCAATGAATCAGGTGCATTAAAAAAAATTAAAACATGAAAAACATCATATTATTGAAAACATCCATAACACTCTTGAACATAAAACTACCTAGGATAACTTGGGGGCATATAGAATAAATGGGTGAGATATATAACCCATTAAGGGAATAGAAAAATCATAAAATTAAGAAGATAATAAATGTTATACAATAGGCATACTAATGTGTCATGATAAGAACTTGAATAGTAAGGCATGATATAGCCTGATAATCCTGAAATGGGAAATGTGGAAACATCATAAAACACTGCATTATAAATATAGATCAGAAATAACCTCCAAGAAATCAAGATGGGAAAATTCTCATAAATGAATCAGGTTCACCCCTTCCCAACATGAAATCTCATTATACTAAACATTATCCAATGTATTGTAACCCTATATAACCTTGAAACATCCATAACCTTCATTTCATTCTCATTCATATGTGTTCCACATAGATCATAAAACATGGATCATTCATCAACATATTTTACTGCATGATCATGTAGTGTTGAATACATAAATTTCATTACCTTGTAAAATAAATATAATGGTATAAAATTTAATACACTTGATAGAAATAAGTATTGTATCCACTACATAATTGATTTGTCAAGGAATACCACTGTGAGAGATGAAAAATGGTAAGACATTAAAATAAAATCAATTTTATTGTATGTTATTTTTCATTTAAAATTAATCACAATACAACCAATTTAAATTAAAAAGTCAAAATTTAGAGAAGATTCTTGAATTGGAAGGAAGAGAGGAAGGTCCCTTAGTTGAGTGTTTGATTCCAAATACCTGGTAGGTGCTTCTTGAGAGCATGGGGGAACCTTGGGTTCACTATAGAGAGATAATGAGTTATTAATTAAGTACTCTAAATGGCATGAGTGATGTGAAATGGGATCTTGTTAGGGTTTATATAAGAAATGAGAGGTATTTCTTTATTAATTAGGTTTAGGACTCTACATAACAAAATATTCAAAACCCCAATCCTTCACATGGATTTTCTCATGGTTTATTCCAAATGATATTTATTTAATTATTTTATAAGGATATGGGCCTAAAATATTACTATATTTCCCTTTCTAATGTGGAGTTGACTCATTCGTTTGAAAAATGATTTTAAAACCATACACTATATTATATGTTTTGTAGGACTCATAACAGATATATAAAATAAATAAAATAAAAATTTTACTTCATTATTTTAACGAATAAAATAGGTTTGGTCATGGATAACCATTAAAGTATTTATTACATCAATTTCAGACATTATGATGTCCGAATACAAACTTTATATTTATACAGTATTTAATTTGTACCTAAAAAATCGACCGTCTTAGAAAATATAAGAAAACATCACTATTGGATAATTTATGTGTTCTCATTCCAAAAATAATGTTGACTTTATATAAATAATTTTCCAGATATTTTAATTTTAACATTTAAAATAATATGAAAATTTTATTCATAAATGATGGATTTTTTTACAATAAAAGTTATCGAACCATTTTAAAAATTACATTTGAATTCATAAAAATAATATGATCATTACTTTTTAATAAATATTACATAATAATAATATTTTATAAAAAATTTATTTATCTAAAAAATACATTAATTAATCAAAATAATCTTTTGATTTGAAATTATGTATAAATTTAAAATTCTATTTTTATTTTATTATTAGAATATAATTTCTATCAAACTCATTATCTTGTATTTTATAATAAATATATAATAAATAATAAATATAATAATAATTTTAATTAGAATAAAAAATATAAATTATTACTATATGCGTTATGTATTTTCAAGTCCTTGTTAAATTATTTTTACCCTTAATTATAAACTTTTCCTTTTCCAGTGGTTATTAATATTTATTACATTTTCTATGAATGTTTTTCTAAAATTTTGTGGATGATATTAACTAATAATAATTATTTGTATTAAATGTATTTTATTAATTTTATAAAAATCACTTCATAGATGTGGATTTTTATTAAAAAAATTTAAAACCCAGTAGCACCATGGAAAATAGTTTTTAAGAAAAAAATAATTTTTCAATGAAAAAATGGTTTTACTTAAACAATAAATATAGTAATATTTATTATACTAATTTCGATTATTATGGATAGATATATATTATTAATATATAATTTAAAAATTTATAAATATGGGATATTTTAAATAATTATAATAGGAAAATATTATGTATTTTAAATCAGTTTTATTCAAAATGCATTCTAAACATAAAAATAAACTTGTATTAAAATATAGAATAGAGATGAGTAAAATGTACTTATTTGAATTAAATATTATTAAATAATACATACCATACAATATAATAAAATTTAAAAAATAATTTTACATTTAAATTAATTAATTTTTTCAATGAAACCACATTTTAATATAAAAAAGATAATTTTCACTATCCACTTAAAAATCAATATTTTCCAAAAAAATCCCAATTCTTCGCCATAATTTTATTTTTAAATGATGATATCAAAATTGGATTTTATTTTATAAAATAAATTTTATATATTTTATATAGTGTAATTGCAATGTTTTTTAAAATAATTTTTTTAAATAAAACATGTTTTGAAGAACAAATAGAAATTAGAACAAATTGATGGATTATTTACTAAGATTATATATATATGAAATATATATATTTCAAAATTAGTTAATACTTCTTATATCTATAAATTTGAATGGTTTTATTTAAAAAATAATTATTTTTTTGTGCCTGGTGTTGCATATCTCATATTATAACAAACATAGTTTCTCTTTTAAAAACACATGGTGTTACATTCTCCCCCGTTAATAAATTACATCCTCTAAATTTATAATTGAATATGGTAAGAATTGTTTTTGGATATTGAAAATACCTTTATTTTAAAACAACATGATAACAAGGGGTAACAAAAAAATATTATTGAAAAGAGAGAATGTGATGTACGAAGGTCATCACATAACTAGGTTTACAAATAGAAGAATATTAGTAGAAAGTGAAAAAATTATCATGGAAGAAAAAATAACACCAAAGAAATAGTAGATTTTGATAGAGAATGTTTTGAGGATAAATTTGAATACTAAAAAAATAGAAATCTATAATGGGTGGTAAAACCATCAATAAATCAAAAATGATCATATTGGGTTAACTTATAAATGATGTTTATTCATTAAATAATGAATTTCTAGGTTTGAATCTATGTTATCCAAGAACTATTTCATAACATATATATTTTTATGGTAATTTTATATTTCATAAATACTGGTTCATAATGATCTTGTGATTTTACTAATGAATAACACCTGAAGTCTCATCCTAGATTAGTAGTATGGCCCGCTGTCATATACCGGGTCAGTGGAAGTAAGGCATGATGCACCTTGTCGAAGTTGTTACCCCAAGGTAGATATGTTCTAGAAGAATTTAAAATTATGAAATAAATATAAGGGTATATATTTTCTTAATAATAAAACATAATATATTCTTAAGAAAATTTATTGATTGTATCTTATTCACAGTCTTATCGTAAGGCTATCACTAGCATTTTATAACCCGAATCCAAAAAAATAACTAAACTTTATCTTTGATAAAAATATAAAAAACCTTATATTTTCTTCACATTAATACATGATTTATGAAATTATATTAATATTAATACAACCTGGATGATTGGTAAGTATAATTTCTTTTGTACTGAGTACATTTCAAAAAAATTTAAAATTGGGAAAACATTACCTTTATTTAAAACATACTTAACATGTTCGAACATAAAACTGCATAGGATAACCTTGAGACATACATAAGAAAGTGGTTATCTATAAATTCTAGTAAGGGAATAAAGTAGGCATAATATAAAGTAGATAAAACATGTTATACAATCTTAATATCAATGGGGCAAAATGGAATATGAATAATAAGCCATGATCTATCTTGGTAATCGTAACATCTAAACTATGGTGAAATCTAAAGAAACTACCTCAAAACATAGGTCAAGGATATCACCAAGATATCATGAAGTAAAAAAGTACCATAAAGGAATCATGTTCACTATATAAGTCACCAAGATGTCTAGTGAGAATAAACATTCCCCAATGCATTAAAAGGCTATATAACTCTGGGTGCACCCATCACATTCATTTCTTTCTCATGCTTAAGAGTGCCACAAATATCATAATACATGGATTCATTTATCATCATATTTTATTCCACGATCATGGTGTTTGGAATAAATACATGTTATTACAATGTCTATGAATTATAAGTGTATAAATTTGAATTCCCTTGATAGGAAATTGGTATGGTATTTATTAAAAAAAAATTGGAATGGAAAATCATTGAAAAAATTTGGCAGCAAAAAATCATCAAATAAAAATTTACAAAAACACATTAAAGATAAAGAATGTTGTATCTCATAATTTGGTCATAAAATGAGATGTTACAGGGAATTGTAAATATATATCATAAAAATAATGACATGTAATGGGTTGGGTAAGGGTAAAATGAGAGATTAAAAATGGTATTTGTTTATAATAACATAAATTAGATAATAAATTTTTGTTTATAAATTAATGGTAATATAACCAATTGAAAAAAAGACAAATTTCAAGAATGATTCTAAAATTGCAAGGAGGAGAGGAAGGTCCCTTACTTGTGTTTGTAACACTAAAGACATGGGATGATCTTCTTAATAGATTTGTGTCACTTGTGAGGACTCTATATAGAGTATGGTAGATTAAAGAAGTTCTCCATGGGGCTTCATTAATATGAAATGGGATCATGGGTGAGTTTTATGGGAATTGAGGATAATTTTTTATTATTTCGATTTTGGACTCTTCATAATATAAAACTAAAACCAAAAAACATCCCACAGTTTTTTGAAATTTTTTATGTGAAATGGGAATTGTTTTGATAATTTTATATGTCCATGTTATGATATTATTATAATAATTTCCTTCAATCTGTGGAGGTGAGTCGTGGTTTTGAAAAAATTATTTTAAGACCATAAAATATATTATGTGTTTGGTAGGATTCACAATGGATTTAAAAAATAAATCAACTAAATATAAAATAACATTAATTTAAATTAGAAACATTTATTTTTTCAATGATACACATTTTTATAGTTATTAAACCAATTTATTTGTCTTTAGGAAGTAATAATACAAACCATATATTTATACGATAATTATTTGTAACACGAAAAATCAATTATCCAAGAAAATTATGAAAAATTTACCATTGGATAGTTTTTATGTTTTGATTCCAAATGAAATACTCAATTTATATAGATAATTTTCTAAATATGTGAATTTTCATTTTTAAAATAATAAGCGTCATTTATTGAGAAATTTTGTGTTTTTTAACAGGAACTATTTTTGAACAATTTTTAAAATTATATTTCACTTCATAAAAATTATTTTATAATTTATATTTAATAAATATTATCTAATAATAATTTTTTATAAAACATCTTTTTTTTATATAATAATTTATGTAGTCAATATAACGATCTTAAATGAAATTGGATATTAATTAGAAATATAATATGTGTTCTGATGTAAAAATATGATTTTTATTAAATTTATTACTAAGTCTTTTATAAATTGAAAAATATAATGAATAAATATAATACTCATTTTAATTAAAAGGAAATATAAAAATTCCTTGAAACAAGGTAACTTTTTTTATAGTCATTGATAAATATTTTTTACCCGTAATTAACATGTTTTTCCTTTTATTATGGTAATTAATATTTACATTGTTGACTATACATATTGTTCAAAACTTTTGGGGGCCATATTAACTCACATTAATTATTATGATTAAAAATATGGAATCTATTTTATCAAAATCTATTTTTGGAGGCAGAATTATTTAATATAAAATAATACCAACCAACATGACAAGAAATGGTTTCTTTAAAAATGAATTTTTTGGAGAAAATTTGATTTATCAATAAAAAATTTAAAAGTAATATTAATTACGGTAATTTAATTTTATAAGGAAAAATATATAATTTAAACATTTAGTTGGAATAAATTGAAATTAGGTTTTATTTTAATTTATTATAGTAGAGTAAATTTTTAATTTTAATATTATTTTTAGAAAAATGCGTCTTGAATCATAAAAATAAACATTATATTAAAATATTATATAAAAATGACTAAAATGTACTAATTTGAATTAAAAATTAATAAATTTTAATTATTTTACCTTAATATCAAATTGAAAGAATAATTGGACTTTTAAATTTAATTTTTATTAAAATAAATTACAATTTTACTTAAAAAAACTTATTTCTCTATTAATTAGAAAATATATATGTTTCGGAAAATGAAAAATTTTCCCCATAAGATTATTTGGTTGTTATGATAACAAAAAATAACGTCTTTTTATTGAATAATGTATCTAAATGTTTTTGAGTATTAATAATTTTTTTTAAAAAATAAATAAAAATCATTTTTAATGAAAACATATTTTTGAAGAAGAAAAGTCTATTACCTAAAATTGATTTATTTTCTACTATGAATTTATCTACAAATGTAGGATATATATATATATATATATCATAATGTAGTAAATCATATTTATATAATAAAATTTAAAATGTAATATTTAAGTAATCATTATTTAGTTTCGGTTTAGTGTAGAATATCTCATATGAAATCAAACATTGATTCTCTTTTAAAAACTCAAGGATTTACATGGTGTCTAAACTGATATAGGATTCTCGTGATAAATGTGTCTAAGAAATCAAGTAAGAGGAGTTTTTGGGGTGTTTGAACAGATGTGGAGAGTGAAATTGGGGTGTCTAAAGAATTGTGGAACTGGGGTGTCTAATCAGTTATTTTAACATGTAGAGATGGGGAAGAGAATCAATGTTGCATTGCCTAATATACATGTTATGGTGTAAGAATTTCATTTCCAAGCCTTATTAATATTATGTTATGCTCTATTTTTTAACTGTAGATCTTAATTTGAGTCTAATAAAAACTGTTTACTGGATCAAGATCCTTAACAAGTTCAATTAGTTGAATTTAAAATGAAAGAAATCATAAAACAAGGTTACCACTGATTTACCCTCCCCCTGTAGTTTAACGTAACCAACTCGTTGGATATAGAACATTCATCAGAGAGTAGATCACCTCTATCCATCCCAAAATTTTTAATTATGGAATCTAATAATGATTACAACAAGCTCAATGCACTTATTTCAAGAAAAAATAAAAGGTGGAAAAGTAATAAGATATTAAACTAAATTCTTATGAATAATCCAATGAGTGGAGATGAAAAAAATATCATTTCCTTTCATGAAAAAAACAAACAAGAATAAATTCCCAAATTTTTTTTCTCCAATGAAGGTAAAATGAAAACATTATGTTATTTCAATTTATAACCCTTTTATGGAGATGGAATATAAATTTTTAAACTCACTCAAAGAGATAAAAAGAAAATGTGATTATGTTTGTGATGAGGTAACACCATCAAGTTTATATCTTGGTAATGATCATTCAATGTTATAAAAATATTAGTATAGAATTATGAATGATTTTTGGTATTTAATGATTAAATATTTGACCTTAGAAACAAAATATTGAGCAGAGAAGAAGTGTCCATGAATCTTAACTCAATGAAAATGGGAACCTAGAAAAAATAAAAAAGTTATCTGATAGTATTTTTTCCCAACTGATTCTAATACAAATAGATGTGGATAAGGAATTGATAGTTATAATCATATCTATTAAATATCAATATGAATAATAGAGGTAATCAGGTATGGGTGATTCATCAAAATTAATGTAATGGTTGTAGTGATAAAACAGAAAGACATGAAAATAAGAGACCATGGGGTGAATTTGAACACATATAGTGATAAAATAAATATACTTACAAAATATGTCTCAACCAGCCTAGAAAAAAGATGAATCCTGGTCTGAAATTTGAAATCAATGATTTCTCCCAAGACCAATCTTGAACAATGGTATCAAAAAAGATGAAAATGATAATGTTTTTTTTGTTATAGAAGTTTTTGGAAAATCATGGGATGATGATTCATAGCCAACAAACCTAGTGACTTTGGAAGAACTTTGTTAATTGAAAAATATCAATCAAGTAGTTTTCCAATGAGGTAAAAATTTTCTGGTAAATGTATTATTTGTTCTAACATTAATCATATGAAATATAATTACTCTTGGAGGAATGAATTGACGGGTAATGAATCCATATAGAGACACTCCACTCCTATTACAATCAAAATATTACATATCCTAGAAAATACCGATCTTAATGGAAACCATAATTAATTATTAGTAGAATGAAAATGATCCTCAAAAAATGGTATTTTATGCCCCAAACTATGATAACTCACAAAAATATTCATTGTGGAAAAGGAAAAAAAATTGAAAGAGGTTGTTCCAGCTATGAAGGAGGTAGAAATAGATATTCTAGTGAATAAAAAATTTCATTGATAGAAAATATTTTCCCAATCCATGAATGTCTCAATAAAAAAGGAAGGACATCCCATAAAGATCATATAAATAAAAACAATGAAAGGATTATAGAAAAATATGATATTAATTTTTCCGACTAGTGAAATAACCTATTCGTCCAAAAACCCTACTATTTTAGGTGTTATGAGATAAAATTCATGTAATTAGAAGATAAGTGTAGTTGATCATGGATTTAATTAATCTCCATGATGATAAATATGAGTGAGTCCATTAAGGGGAGATTTTATGAGACACAAGGTATTTCAATAACACTCTCATCCCTTTTTTGGAAATTGTTTTCCTCAAGGGGAGCAGTTTGGTTGATTGTAAAAGGAGATAAATAAGGAGATATTATCTTTTACACTTTAACATTTCTAATGTGTTTATTGAAATAATTCATTATTTTAATTTGAATGATAAATATGAACAATTCAATCCCATAAAAGAGAAGATACAATTCCTGAGCATGAATACACATTCTTGGTATTTTATAGACAACCTAGAAAACCATGGTTTTATTTTTTTTAATTTTCCTATCAATTTTTTCAATATATACTAATATTTGATTAAATAAATGCTCTATGATAATTTAACAATGTGATATCATAACCCTATTTAATGTTTTCAAGAAATTTTAATATGACGGATGCAATCATGTTTTTCATAAAAGAATGAGATGATTAGAAACCCCCAATAATCTTTTGCATTTTATTTTCGAAGGGGGATTATGTTTTTAGAACTCATATTGGGTATTTAATGAGGGATGATAAATTGACAACCAAATATAAAGGGGAGTATTTTGGGGATATTGATTATATTGTTTTAAACTTATGTCGATACGTGTTAGGTATGTTTTAATAATGTGTTTATTTCTAATGAATTGATATGGATTGATTTTATAGAACTAGATTTCATAATGGGACAATTTGACAGGTTGATAATTGATTATTGTTGAATAAATATTAAATTTTAATAACAGGTACATTGGATTTTTAACATCTTTTACCACAAGTGAAGTCCACAAAAAATGTAATCTCATGATTATGAATTGAATAAGGCCATGCATTATGTTTTAATGCATGTGGATGGCAAGATATGTCAATGATAAAATATAAATATATATTTTTCATGATGATTGATAGATAAATATGAATAGGTGATTTGGATGGGTTGGAATTTTAATTTGAGGAAATAATCATTGGAAAAATAATTTGAAGAAGGAATTTAGTTCCCTTTAACAAAAAAAAAGTATTGGAAACCCACTATCCAATGTTATCCAGATCATCTGTGGGATTATCCAGGACCTGGAGGTCAACCGCACTGAAGGTGACCACCCCTGGGAAAGTGGTGGGTAGTTGTGGTAAAGACTGGTGTTTATGTCAAGATATATAATTCCACACAAAGATCATGGGATGATAGGTGGAACCACTCTGAATGTTATAATAATGGTATGGGTGTTTGATTTGTACCAATATATGGGAGCAGTTGATTGATAAACCATGACCAAATACTGATGAGATCATTTAAGTAGGGTGAGAGGCAATGTTCTATTACTCTGTTAAAAATATATGCATAAAACAATCTCCATTTAATAATTTTGACCAGGAATTCCCAATCATACAAAGTATTTTTTTTATCCTCCTGCATTCTATGATGTCTCCAAAAGGGGTACATCTGACATTTTCGACCCACCAAAATTATTAATGAAACTCCTCAGACCAAACTAATGTTCATAAATGGATTAAATTAATAGGTATTATTGAAACAAGGTGTACATATAAATCATTTGTTTCATGAAAAGAAATGAATATTTAATAGGAACCTAAAGCATGATGTCTGACATTGATTATTCTGACTACCTTAACATGATCAACATTGGATAAATTCATAGGTATGATCAAAACAAGGTGTACATAAAGGTCCATATTTCAATTGTGTAAATATATGGAATAAATAAGAGATACATGGTTTTTTTCAATATACATTATGAATAGTAGAATAACTTTATGCTTCATGTGTTTTTAACAAGAAGCACTATGTATTATGAAATAAATAGACCAGTGAAAGAAAAATAAAAGACTGAGTCTTCGGGAATTTATACAAAATATATGGAATGGGGTGTGAAAAAATATAAAATAACACCTGAGTATTTTGTGTGTTTAAATATATAAGTTTAAATTCCAAAATAAATGGAAATACCTCATGAAGAATAATGAAGTAGAGTCTCCTAGGTGATTGAGATGCATTCATGAAACTATATAATCCACAGTTGAGATTTCTATGTGAGACATAGAAGCAATCTAGAATCCTTATGGTGTTTTCAATTATTTATATGTGAAAAATAAACAACATGAAGAAGATGAATGTAAATACCCAAATGGGTATTTCTGGTGAACTCATTTATATGTTGATGCATGAAATGAATTACATTGGATTTATGGGTTATTAATATCATGGTAATGATATAAATACCAATTAGCATTGGGGTGTTTAAAATGTGTAAGTAAATAATACACCACATTCATGTATAAGTTTATTTGGAATAAAATTTAATTTAAATAATTTATAAAACATTTAATTTATGATCGAAATGGGAGAATTTAAATCATGGAATTATTGAGACCCATGAACTGTATATTTTGTGCTTATAAATATGTGAATGAATGTGATCGAAGAGGTAATAAATTGATTAATCTGTATAATAATGCTTACATAAGTTGTAAAAGAAATATTTTATAGTGATCTATATTTTGAAATTTCATGTATAAGTTTTATACATGTTCCCATGAATTTCAAGAAGGAGAATTCAAATCATTCATAATCTGAATGGAGGTTCGATGAACAACATGATTAATCAATTCATATCTTTATGCCCTTGAATATTTGAACATAAGGAAGAGAAATTCATGTTTCATGTGGATAATGACAATATATATAGAAGATATTTATATTCCTCAATCAATAATGAAAAGGATGTTTGTAGCTATAATGTCTAAACTGCTAATAGAGGATTGTGATTGTGGTGTCTAACTAGTCAAGGAGGAAGATCAGTTTTGGTGTCTAACCAACACTGGATAGTGCAATTATAATGTCTATAAATTTTTTGAAATTAAATTTCTAACTAGTATTATTCAAATGTGGAGATTGTGAATTGAATCAATATTGTGGTTTCTAACCCAAATTTAAAGGATTAGGAATTTGATTTCCTAATTATATATATATCATGTTCTCTTCTCTCTTATTTTTACTACTTCACCTGAAGTGAGTTTGAGATTAACTATTCTGAGGATGTATAACCCTAAAAAAATTTTGTGATTTAATTAAAAAGTAAAAAAATTAATATAAATGGTACCACTGATTCACCCCCTCCTAGTGGGGACTGAATATTCCATGGGCTCTATACCTACTGTAACAACCCCGACTCTAGTAAAAAAGAATTACTATGTAATTTTTTACAATTAAATAGAAAAAGTGATCAAATCTCAATGGACTGATTATTATAGTATTCATATAGATATTGATACATATATTGTACCCATTTTACATTAGATATAAAACCTCAAACCAAGTAATTAAATTATATGGGCATCATCATTATTATTCAAAGTAGTCGTATTATATGCTCGGGGAAAGGAAACAAAATATTGGTCAACTCAAATCCTATATAAGGGTTATGTAAATTGGAAAATATCATAAATCAATAATTAATAATAAATATTAAATGGAAAAAACTGAATTTGACTATCCTGATTATATTATTCAAAATCAATTTAATCAATAACATGAGAAAAAAGTGCATCCCTGGATAATATCAATGAAATAATCCCAAAAATAATAATAACTAATTTCTCAATTATGTAAATGTTTAATAATGGGAATTATGATATCATATAACATGATATATATAATAATGGCATTTCATAAAGATGTTTAAAACTATGAGAAAAAACCCATTTAATTTGGTAAACTAATTTTTCTACTGAGACCTACTAATGCATCGAGGGTTTATATAATTTTTGGCTCACCCATCATTTCATGACCAAAGAATTCCTCATATATCAATTTTTTTATTTCATAAATGATTTTGCATAACTATAATATTTGTATTAATTAGTGAATGTGGATTTATCAATATTTCCATTTTTAATCTAATAACATTCATGATAAACACCATATGAACAAATAGTTCGTGTTTTATGATGTACGTATATCCCTTGAATAAATATTTTGGACATTAAAGACAAACGTAATTTCAAATGAAAAATTATAACATGAATCTAATTATCTCTAGAGAATGTTAGAACTCATAAATTTAATCAAGAAATGATGGATGATCATATGTTCATTAGAAATACAGTTTCCTAAATTAAAATAATGTCCATTTAAAGAATAAAAGGAATGAAATTGAAATTCTAAAATAATATTTCATAATATTTGTTCATTTATAAAACCATTGAAAACATGCAGAAGAAACAAATTTTTTTTGAAATGGTTATAGTTTCATTTTAACCCCTTGAGTTAATATAAATTGTTGTTTTTCAATTAATTTATTATTTTTGATATTTTACATTTAATGGAAAATTGAATATAGCTTCTCTTATATGAAAAAACAATTATATAATTCCTTTGTATAAAAAAACATATTTATATTGTGCTTTAAGAAACACTTAGATTAGACTGTGGTTCATGAAACAGTTTTTTGGATTTTTTTACCACAATACAAAGTTCCTTATATAACTTGAAAGATAAGAAGGAACTATATTTATTAAACTCCAATGTACTATTAATATTATTAATAAAATATTTTTTTATAGTTTTCACCTAGCCGTTGAAATGGTTGTTATGAATAACATTAATTAAATTATGAAAAACTGGTTGAAAATTTTATATAAGTAGAATTATTTTGTTATCAAATTAGTATAATTGAAAATAAAACCCTATATAAAATAAATGAAATCTTTTTCTTAAAATCTAGATTAATGTAATCAAACACGTTTTACCTCAATAAATTAATGAGACCAATTTTTACAAATTATTTTAATGATATATATATATTCAATTAAATATTTAACATTCATATTATGTATTTTTTAGGGAGGATATAAGAATAAAACCAATTTTATGGATAAATATATATTTTTCTCAAAGGTAATTTTTCCACCTTTTAGTTAATCCCCTATTCTAAATATAATTTATAAACAAATTATCAACAATAATTTAAAAAATCAATTTCATTTTTTAAAAAATTGAATCTCAAAATTAGCTTAAGGTTATTTTTTTGTATTTTTCTAAGAAGTTTAATTTTTGGATGAATGTTAAGAATTATTAAATTTAAATTGAAAACAATTTTTTCATCTAAAATATAAATGTAGTTAAATTATATTATATACATGTTTTAATATTTAATTAGATAAATTATATAAACTTTTATACAAATTTGGTTATTTTAATTAATTTCACATAGAAATTAGATATAAATACATTTCATTATTTTTAACTTTTTGACTTTTAAATCCCATTCATTCGTGCCTCATGTGAGATTAATTTTAAATTAATATATGTCCATTATGTGATTATAATTTGGAATAATGGAGTAAATATTTTTATTCATAATAATTTTTAATTTCATAAAACAAAAACATATTTTTTTCCAAAATTATTTCTGAACATAATTACAATTAATTAAAACGATTATGATATAAACAAGATTTCAAAGAGGTTAACATTAAAACATACGGATTATAAATGAATTTCCACTTCTCCAACACCAATTGGATGTCCATATTTATAGATTAACCCTTCATGGATCTAATATTTTGTGCTATGTAAACCAATCAGTAGGTAAAATCCTTGGGAGGACACAATTCATTTTAAAACTTCTAAGTGTGTTCTCTCCATCAAATTATACAAGGAAAATCAACCTATTAATTCTTCACAGATCTTAACAAATTTGGCTCATAAAAACCCCATGAAAATTACCTCCTAAATTTTCTCACATAATTCTTCAATCCAATCTTTATTCATAAATCGATACATTAAATACCTTTGGTGGAAAATAAAAGTAGTTTCCCAAAGATGAGGTAACATTCTTGAACATAATCTTTTGTTTTATTTCATCTTCACACACTAAATTTTTCTCATTAAATTATTATATAATAACTTAATTATCCTAAATAATTCTATATATTGTTTTTTCTAGGGTTTTACCTACACTCATATACATTTCATTCAAATGGGTTACACAATCATCATTCGTCTATATGACAAACTACCACATACGAAATCGATGCCATTCACTCTTCAATTACCACCATTAAAGGTTGGGAATAATGATTAAAATTGAGATTTTGTTATGATATATATGATATTTATAATTTATTATTGTTTCATGAATTATTATATAACAAATACCATCATGTTTTCTATTTTATAGTCATACGATAACTTTGTTTGTTGGCATGTGGACAACCGCCTCCTCAATGCGATGGGATTCGTTACATATTACATGGAATGTATTATGTATGATTTTAATATAAATATATTTTATATATTAAATATAGAATATTGTAACACCCCTGAAAAAGTGATAATTAAAAGGCTAAATATTACAACTCATGTCAACATGGTGCACCTTTCTTTTCGGGAGCCTACCTGATTAGAAGTCCGTAGTTAAGAATGCTTGGCCTGGAGTAGTAATCACGATGGGTGACCTCCTGGGAAGTTACCCATTGTGTGTGTGAGTGAGGTCAAAACAAACTAAATGAACATGTGTTGGCTTGTGGGGAAAATCATTAATATAATAAGCGACCCTAGTGAGTAATAGAAAATGGTGTGATGGGAAGGAAACCAAGGTATTACATGAGACCCATGTGGTCATACGAGAAAGTTCATGGCCTGGGGGAGGCGGGTTGTGAAAAATGGTATCAGAACCAATACCCAGCCAGAAGTGCATAGGCACTGCCTGGGTTTGAGGCTTGGGGTCTACAATGATGGAGTTGTGCTTTAAAGGGGCGGATAATGTAACACCCCTGAAAAAGTGATACATAATAGGCAAAATTGTACTACCCATGTCAACATGGTGAACCTTTATTTTCTGGAGCCTACATGATTAGAACTACAAAGTTAAGCATGCATGTCCTGGAGTAGTAATCAGGATGGGTGACCTCCTGGGAAGTTACCCAGGGTGTGTGTGAGCGACAACAAAACACACTGAAAGAACATGTGTTGGCATGTGGGGACAATCATTTGTCTGATAAGTGACCCTAGTGAGTAACAACCAATGGTGTGCTGGAAAGGCAACCAAGACCGTACAGGAGACCCATGGGGTCAGATGAGAAGGTTCATGGCCTAGGGAGGCGGGTTTTGAAAATTCTAATGGAATTATAATATATATACATATATCATTTTGTTTTCATTCATTCAATATATTAACAAAATGGAAACAATGCTCACAAATTTTTATAACATACATTCTCTAAGAAAGGTGGATTTCATTTTCAATTTGAATATTTTATTCATTATTATAAATACATATTTAATGATTATATATGTCGTTTATATCATTTTCTACATTCTATTAAATATCTTAATCAAGATCTAAGTAAAAGGAACATTAATAACAAGTCAAAGCATATTTGAAAAAAGTATTCATTACCCAAGCCGTAACATTAACATGATATTTTTAACTAATGGGAATTATAAAGACATAATAAAATACTATATGGTATTTTATGTTACAATTTTTTTCTATGTTATATGTGTAATAAAAATATTTTTTTATAAAGTAGGTTTGAACAAGTACAATCAAAGTCAACACTTATGGTTATGGTTTTCTTATCTCACTATTATTTATATGAGATATATAATATATTAACCACTTATTCTTGTTTTGTTTTGTATATAATTAAATATAAAATTTTATATCATTAATTTACTATATTTAATGATACAAAATTTTTTAATTGAATTTTTTCTTTCGTGTAGCTCATTTTTAAACAGTTACTCATGTAGTGAGGGGATTTCTATTCCCACTTTTATTTCTGCGAGTCTTATTCCTTATTCCCCACTCATTTATTTTATAAAGAATATAAAGTAACCACAAAAATATTATATGATTATTATACATAAAATAATATTTATTCAGTTATATATTTTATGATATATCTTATGTGGCATTTATGGTTCAAAATGTAGCAAATTTGTAATATAATTTTTTCTCGGTTTATATTCATTGAGAAACATGTTATGTTATGAAACAATATTCATTAAGTGGTGGATATAATAAAATTTTAAATTTATTATCATGAATTTATTCATCCTCATGAAATTTTTTTGTTTCAATTGAGGTTATTCCTTCATGTGGAATTGGATTCATGGTAACCCATGTGGTATGTTTTTATTGCAAAAAACCCACATTTAACAATATTTTTTATGTTTATAATTCACATGATGAAATAATATTATCTATATCTCATGAATTAAAATGAATTTTACAATATAATATTTATAGATTATATCTAAAATTAATTGAACCATTTTTTTTAATCTTCGGTACATAAGGTAATTAAGAAAATGTATTTTTTAAAAAAGAATTTATTTCTCCCTTTGGTTGGAAATATTTTTTATGAAAACACATTGTTTCATAAAAATGTATTAAACTTTTTTAAATTCTATTGTAATATGATTTTTATTGAAAAGTATTTCAAAAAGTGTTTTCTGTACAAAAAAGATCTTCAAAATGTTTTCACGTTTCCTTTAAAAGTATTCAATGATATTTTCAAATAAAAGGTTTTCAAAATGTTTTTTATAGTCCATTATATGTTTCGAGGTTATTTTCAATGAATTTTTTTAGATGATTTCAAAGAATATTTTAAATTTTATCAAATATATTTTCAGAGAAAAACAATTTTCAAAGAAAAAGGGTTTAATTTTTTTATGATTAAAATTTGTTATAAAGGATTTTAAAATATTAATTTATATGTTATAAAAAGGATATTTTCAATGAATAGTATATGAATTATTTCAATGATTATATTTTATGTTTTCAAATACATTTCCAAATAAATTTTTTTCATTATTTATTATGTTCTAAGAGGTCTTTTTCAATGTGAAAAATGGAAGTTTACTCAATAAATGTTTTAAAGTATTTTTAAATGCTAAGTCTGTGTCTTCAAAGTGTTTTTCAAAAAAATTAATTTCGAAAATGTTTATCTTTTAATTTTTTTTTCAAATAATAGAAATTTCGCTAATTAAATTATCCATGTGAACTTAAAAATTTATTCATCATATAATTTTATATTCTTTGATATATATTATTCTTTACTAGGGATATTATCTAGGGACACCATTCTTATTCATTAATTGAATAGTTGATGATTTAGATGACATGTTGTTTACCGGTCCCATTTCTCCTCCATAGGATAAACTAGGATAAAACAATAATGAATCCCATTTACATTCATGGGTTATCTATGATTATGAATCCTATATATTTTCCACATATTATAATATGATGAAATGTTTATGATACCTAATTCATTTCATGGTTAATGAAATGATTTCTATGAAAACCATCTCTTTTTATGGGTCATGATATGATAAATGTTTCATTATCTCATTAATAAATAAGTATAATTGTATTATGTGACATATGGGACAGATCACCTCTTCAATGATTTGGGATGTGATTTATATTTCATGATATAGACATGGATGGAATGCGGAGTGAACTTTGGTCAAAAATGTACTTTTTCTATTAAGATGGTATTGGGAGGTTACCCTAACTACTAATATGCTCTTGTGAGTTAACAATGACATAAAATATGGTGTTGGGAGTGAACTTTACTAGTAATATGGTTTGTGAAGTGATCCCATTTTACTATTAGGAAATTTCGGTGATTGGGGATTGTGTTGTTTCATGCTAAGTTGGTGTATCCCACATCAAGTTACCTGATAAATTTAGAAAATGATACTTGACTATTAAGGAATGATTTTATTTTCCTATTTTTCTTCTATAATAATATGAATATTTTACATTGTTTTAATTTCAGGTCATATTATCGTTTTTTTGTTATAATTGATGCCTTTTTTTTAGCCAATGTTTATTCCATGAATCACATTTATTATCTTTGATATGAAATGTATGATTTTAAAATGTTATTCACATGTCGTCAAACCCTTATGTACATGTTATGATTACATATCTCCATTAATTATCCATAAAAATATATGATCTCACCCTTTCTTAAGTTTTGATTTATCCATGTAATGATGTATTATTTTCTATAGGATTACCATTGGAGATGATCTTTGCTGGAAAAACTGATGATATTTCATCATGTAATATGAATGTGTTCCAAGATTATAATGAATCAAAAACACCGGGTTCATCCAGAATTTATATTTTTAATGTTATAAATATTGATAAAAATTGATGTAATATCCATATATGTTATTTCTAGGTGTCTTTAATTAGTATCAAAGGAAAGTCTTTGCCAACCATTGGAAAATAGGATGAAAAAAACCTTAGTTGGGCTCCTAGGGATATTTCTACAAATATTTATTGTGATATATCTTAGCAAAAGAATATAATTTCTTACATTTAAAAGGAGTCGTGATTTTGACATCCTAAAGAAATTTTTTTAGATTCTGTGGTTCTATTCCATGATAACAATTAGTCACACTATGTTTTGTGGTTTTATTTAATAATGGGAACTAGGGTACCATTACATGTTTCAGATCTAGAATGTTAGGGAATTATACAAATTGATGTCCTAAGTGGAAATTTAAGGATTACAATATGGAAGATAGTACTAGTATTGGTTATACTATTGAAGATATATAGACCACATATGACTTGTGAAATGTCTTAGATATTCGAAAAGTATTTTTTATATTAAAAGTATGAAGCATCATTAGATTAAGTTTTAGGAACCATATGACATGATTAATATTTCATATTATAGGAAAGGGGTATTAATTAATATGATGATGAAGCTTGGTTAATGGTTTGAGGATAATTTTGGATGATTGATGTGTATATGTTTTAGGATACAATTATTATGAAATATAAAAAAAATTTGCATAGTTTTTTCATTTGGGATTAAAATTTTATAACAAAATGGTTTTTATGACTTAAAAATTTTATTTAGTGTAATTGTGATATTTGAATTAATGGATAGAAACCCTAAATTGTTTCTTGATTGAAAAAATCATGTTTACCTTTTGATAAATAGATGCTGGTATTGATAAATAAAATATTATATTATTTAAGACCTAAAAAGTGATAATGTATTATAATAAAAAGAGAATTATTTTTTATGAATTTTACAAGATTTATTGAGTAAAAAAATATATCCAATAAAAGTTAGAATATGGATATATGCATGTTTCCAATAAATATTTATGGTAATTCCTGATATTACATTGATTATAGAGTATAAATGGTAATGTTATTCATGTTAATGGAAATTTATTAAAGATAAAAGAAAACAGAACAAGAAAAATACAAACAAAAAACACCAAAACCATAAAAAATGGTTAAGGTGAAAAAGAAAGAAACCAAAGCCGACAGACACCCAATAAAAAGGGTGGGCTATGGGATGAGGCCACCAATGCCGCCAAAGAAGATCAAAGCCGGATCAAGAAAGATATCTCCATGATAGAAGAATCTACATCAGCCCTGGCCTTTATTAGCCAAAAAACAGCAACAAAAAAGAAAACCTTCCACCAAAAGAAGCCAGCAACTAAGCCTCCAGCCCGCTCTAAACAGCACACTAATTCCCAAAATTTGGGAAACCAAATGAAGACAGCTACTCTGCAGACTCCAGCCTGCTCCAGATCAGCACACTGAATCCCAGAATTTGGGAAACCACAGCAACTCGACACAGCAAAGCTCTACTGCCAACCTGAAGAAAACGAAACAAGCCACTCCAAAAAAACAAACAGGCCCCAAAAGAAACTTACAAAAGTCTAAAAATGGGGGATTTGTCACGGTCCCTATTAATAAAAATAAGGAGATCATCAGGAATTTGATCAAACCAAACAAAATCAACACCATTAACAACTTTATTAGCCAGACCATCAACAACAGAATTGGCTTCCCTATAAACGTGAGTGATAATATGATTCAAAGAAAAAAGAGTCTCCAAACAATTAATCCAGCGATTAGTAAGCTTCCAGGACAAGTGATAAAAACCCATCCTAATTGCAGAAACAACAACAGAAGAATCACTCTCAAACCATAAATTATCCCAACCACGCTGCACAGCTTGATCGACAGCAACAATAATGCCAAGCATTTCGGCCTCAAGTGAAGAGGCAAAGCCACAAGAACCATGGAAACAACCAAGGACATCCCCTTTATGATTCCTGAAAACAGCACCATAACCAGAATGCCCCGGATTACCCCTAGAAGCACCATCTGAATTTACTTTTATCCAACCAAAAAAAGGTTCCTTCCATAGAACTTCTAAAGTACCACGCGGAGGCTTGAAATTACCCTTAACACCTATCCTGTTCAGAACGGACAAATCATGAACCGAGTTAAAGAAAAAATGCTTCCTTGGAATAACAACATTACACATAGCACCACGAATAGCGGATAAAACCCCACTAACCGAGAAGGAAAATTTATCATGAATCATCTTATTTCGAGCAAACCAAATAAAATGAAGGGGTTCAAAAGCAGCGACTCTAAAAAGATCCAACAATTGGGGAGAGAGCGAAATAGAATTCCAGGTTTGAAGGAAATGATGAATTGAAGACATATTAGGCATGGGAATTTCAAAGATATCAAAAACAGCCTTCCACAATGAAGAGGCATTGACACAACTAATAAACAAATGATCAATATCTTCCCTACGTTGATAACAAAACACACACGAAGAGCAGAGAGAGATGCCGCATTTCTGAAGGAAATAATCGGTAGGAAGTTTCCCATGAGCCAATCTCCAGGTAAAAGAAGACCGAGAGGGCCTAATAAAGTTCATATGAAGATCCCTCATCCATTTACACCCTATATTACAAGATAAAGAATGACAATAAAAATTTTTAGAAGTCAACAGGCCATTAAAAGAAGGTTCCCAAGCCCAAAAATCCTCTCTGTTAGAGAAACAGTAACTATTGATAATGGTAACAATATGATTAGGGAGACCCCCCATATTATCAAGCTGATCCTTAATCGTAGCATCCATATCAACATTAAAATCATCATAAAACAAGGAGTCAGCTAAAGGACATCCAGTCCAATTGGCCTTCCAAAAGGATAAAGACGAGTTCCTTGAAACAAGCCATCTGGCATGAGAGTCAATAGAGGAAAAGATGTATTTAAAAGCAGGCCAAACAGAAGAATCCAGATAATTAAAAACTCCATTCCTGAGCCTATCCCTAAATTTATAGCGTAGAAAGTCCAGAGACTCAGATTTATCATTGACAAGCCTCCAAATGAACGAGGCCAGTAAAGAATCATTAAACACCTCAAGATTTTTAATACCAAGACCCCCAGCATCATAGGGTTTACAACAATTATTCCAAGAAACAGTAACTAATTTCCTCTCTGAAATATTGCCACTCCAAATTAATTTTTTAATAGAAACGTTAATGCTCTTGATAAGAGAGATCAGCCACTTATAAATCATGAAAGAATAAACAAACTTAGATATGATAACAGCTCTAACCAAACAAACCTGACCAGCCAAGGACCTCTTTCAAGACCCTTTGATTTATGAATTTTTTGATCATTGACATTCTCATGACTAGTTATTTTATCACTCTTTGTCAGAACTAGATAGTTAGATTTCTATTATATGTGCATGTTTTTTCTTTAACCACATTATCTCTTATGAAGAAACCTATTTATGAGTTACTTTGGGTAACCATTATGCTTCCACATTCCCTTTTTAGGGATGTTTTATTATTAAATTTTATGATATATATTTTTATGAATGGAACTTTTAATTATTAAACATTTGAAAACCCAAATAGCTTTCCATGGATAAAATAATATTAACGGGTGTATAATTAAACACAGCAATTGTTTATAAATTATTATTATTTTGATTAATTTAATTTTTTTTTATTTTCAAAAAACCCAAAATATAGATTATGTTATATGAAAGAACAATGTTATTACTTCATTATACGAAACAAAATTTGAGGATAGGTCTTCACAAAATAGCTCTCTTATCTTGTGGTACACACAAAACTATTTTTGGTTTATGTTATACACAATGCCGAGTTCCTCAGATGACATTCATTACATAAAAACCTTGTTTTTCCAAAATACAATTTACTAATAATAATAATAATATATTATTATTATAGTTATCACATATCTGTTGTAATGGTGCTTATGAAGAATATTAAAAAAATTAAAAAATTATTATTTATTCATTTATATGAAAATAATTATTTGGATACCAATTAACAATAAATTAAAATAAAACATATTTAAAAATAGATGAAATAGTTTTTCTAGAAAACTATATTTATGAAATCAAAAACATTTTACCTCTATAAATTAATAAATTTTTTTTTGAAAATTTAGTTTAATCATATATATATATATTATATTTATTCAAATATTTAACATTCATCTTATATGTCTTCTAGAAAAGAGATAATAATGAATCCAATTTTACTTATAATGATATATATTTTTATAAAATATAATTTTCACATAATTTTATGCTGCACCTATTTTAAATATATTTGTTGAAAATTTTTAAATTTTATTTGAAACAATAATCTTAATTATTTAAAAAATAATTTCATAATTATTAGAGGGTGAATTGTTTTTATTTTTATAGTATCATTTTTGTATAATAGAGAAAAATACTAAATTTAATTTGAAAATCATTATTCATCTAATATATTTATAACGTTAACTTATATGTTAAATTGGTTTTAAAGTATAATTAAATAAATTATATATCAATGAATACAATATAAGAAATTTTAAATCATTTCTTGTTGAAATAGGATAAAAAATCATTATAACATCTAATCATTTGGACATTAAAAACTATTCATCTCATCCCATCTATGGGAATAATTTTATATTAATTTATACCACCCGTGTTATTAAAATTTAAAAAATAGATTTAATATTTTTAATCAGAATAATTTATTATTTCTAATAAGTTGAAAATTTTTGGAAAAAATATATTAGAGAAATTAATTATAATTAATTACAATGATTAAAGTAAATAAAATTGAAAATAATGATAAAATATAAAACAACAGGTGTAAAAAATGAACCTAAACTTTTCCATAATCAATTAGATGGAAATATTTTTAAATTACAGCTTCATGGACTATATATGGTATGTAATGGAAGCCTATTCATATGTAAAAAGGTGGGTATGGCATAATTCTTCTCAAAAATGTCATGTGTGTCCTCTTCCTCCAAATATTAAATGGAACTCCCCCCACTATTAACACCTCATATTCACATTATCTTGGAAAAAATATATAAAAATATCCACAAAACATACCTATATTCATCATATAGGACTTCCTTTGGTCATAAATCCAACAAATTATTCCCTTTGGAGCAATCTAAAAGGAGGTACCCAAAGAAGAGGTAACATCCATCCACAAGAAGTTTTTTTTATTTCCATATCCAACCCCTAAATTCTTTTTATTAGAATATTATAAAATAACCTCACAATATATAATATACTAAGATGTTTTAAGTTTATGGTATCAAACTACACTCACATACACTTCCATCAAATTGGATCTCCAATCATCTTTCGTGTGTAAGGCGAACTACTGCATCAGGAATGGATTTTGATCATTCTTCAATTTCTTCTATTAAAGGTTGAAAATAATTATATAATTTCTATTTTAATATAATATATATTATATTTATTATGTATTTATATTATTATTTTTTTATAATATATATAACTTCACACTTTCAATTTTTTGTTAATATGATAAATTCGTTTGTAGACCTGTAGTCTACCGCTGCATCAAAGCGATGTCATTCATAACCAATTTACATGGATTATATTAAGGATGAGTTCTATATTTTTTTGTTATATATGAAATTATAAATATCAAAAAATTATAATATATAAATATATCATGTACTTTTCTCTCTTTTAATGCAACAAGAATATTTTAACAATGTTCAAGAGTGCGTATGACCTACCGTCCCCATGAATGGGGTATTTCATTTTTTATTTCAATATCTTTTAGATTGTTATAAATAAAAATTTAACTGAATTATAAGATATTTATTTTTTTCATTTAGAAATTATGGAAATCATGATCTCTATAAAAGGATCACGAATTACAAGTCAAAATAAATATGTAAATGTGATTGTTACCCAAAATGTAACTCTAACATGAAATTGTAAACAAAAACAGGTATTATAAAGTCAAAATGAAATAATATATAATATAATATATAATAATATAATTATGTGTTAGATATATTAAAATTATATATTTACTGTAAATTAAGTCATGCCTTTTGTAAATAAAGTGAAGACATATAGTAAGGGTCTTCTCATCTAACATTTATTTTAGTTAGATATAGGATATACTAACAACTTGTTTTTGTGTGTGGTTTATATAATACCCAATGATTTTTTTTATATAATGAATTTACATTATTTATTAATTTTAAATGTTACAATTTATGTGGATCTTTAATATATATCATGATTCAATAGTTAATCAATTAGTATGGGGATTTCTATTTTTACTTTTATTTCTGGGAGTCATGCAGCTTAATCACAATTCATTTCTTTTTTGAGGTATATATACTACCCAGGAATTTATTTTAGGATTATTACCATTAAATTTATAAGTATTCAGATATCCACATGATGAAATCTCTTTCATAGGGTTTACTCTTCAAAATGTAGCAAATCTGTTAAGTAATTTTGTCTCAATTTACCTATTTTAAGACAATGTTATGTCCTAAGCCTGTATACTTTATGAGGTGTATATATTACCGAGTGAAATTTAATATCATTAATGTAATCATAATAATTATATTTTATGATTCTTTTTATGTTATTACTTCATAGGGATTTGGATTTAAGGCTACCAAGGTTATTAGAGTTTATTGGTACAATCTCATCATTTATCAAGATTATTTATGATTATACTTCTATTGATGAAATCAAATGATCTATGTCTACTAAATTATAATGAATATTATTCTCCTATGCTTAATATTTATAATATCATGTAATGGTACCATTTATCACCTATTTTTTACTTAATATAAATAATTAAATGTTTTTAAAAAAGTATTCCTTTATCTATCGCTTCAATATAAAATATGCTTTATTAAAAAATAAAGTTTCCTAAAAACATTTCAAGATTATTTTCAAAAGATATAATATTGTAAATTTCAGGTAAATGGATTTTAATAATTTTTTATTTTTTAAAAGGGTTTTCAAAATGTGTTCATGATTCCTTTTTGTGTTTTCAAAGATATTTTCAACGAAATAGTTTTCAAAATATTTTCAAGATTCCTTTATATAATTTCAATGTTATTTAAAATAAATGTATATTAATGATTTTACAGAAATTTTTATCTTTATTCAATGATATTTTATAGTATTTTTTAAAAAATTATGTCTAAAATAAATTTTAATTTATTTTTAAATAACACATTATTTGTTTTCAAATGTTTATTTTCATGGAAAACGATTTTAATGATTTCTATACTTATTTATGATTTTTCAATGATATTTTGAAGGAAAATGTTTTTCAAAATGTTTTGTTATCTAAGAAGTGTTTTTCAAATATAAAGTTTAATTTCACAGATAAAATGTTTATAATAATTTGAAATCTTAATTCATAAATTTTTTATGTGGTTTCTTAAGGAAATGTTTTCTAAAATTGTTTTATGTATTAAATATTTATTTTCAGTGAATGTTCATTTCCATTAAGAAAATTTCTAGGTGATATTTACAAATAACTCTACATCTATTTTGATATCATATGATATAGTTTATTATTTACTAGGGATAACATCCTAGAGCACCTTCCTTATTATTTCATTGAATGGTTGATTATTAAAATGGAACAATATTTACAAATCCCATTTTTACTCCATGAGATATACCATGATTAAAATATTATGAAACCTAATTAGATTAATTGGTTACTATATGATTAATAACCCTATAATATTTTCATAGGTGTTTATTGGATTAAATTTCTATGATAATCATTTCTTTTCATGGGTTATGATATGTTGATTGTGAAACCCATATCTTTTTATAATTCATGATATGATAAATTTTTTATTATCATGGGGAACACATATTTGTCACATCATTATGTGATGAGTGTGACCAATATCTCCCTCTAATTCATTAGGTAATGATTTATATCTTTTGATATAGATATCATTGGAAAGGGGAGTGAACTCAGTTTAGAAATGGGATTTTTCCACCAGGATGAGCATAGGACTGAACCACATCTACTAAAATGGTCTTGGGAGTGAACATTGACTACCAAAATGGTTTATAGATCTAACATGATCCACTATAAGGAAATGGTTGTGATTGGGGACGGTGGTGTGTCCTTGATTATAGGTCTATCCCTAATGAATTTTCCAAATATGTTTTTAAAATGTCCATTTACATAAAATTAATTATTTTATTGTTATTTTCCATCCAAGAATCCTTAGATTATTCTTATTTAATGATTTCATGGAGTATTTTGTTTATTCCCTTTTCATTAGCTCCTTATTTTTATTGTATAAATATTCCATGAATCATGAGTATGATCTTTGATACAAAATGTGGGATCTAAAATTGTTATTTTCTTATTTTTATACACTTATATTTATGTTTTTCATATTTATCTACTTTATATACCCATACTGAGCATTTTAGACCACACTTATATATGTTTCCATTACCCATGTTTTGAAAAATGGTTTTAGTAGGTGTCCTATAAGAAAAGATCATTGTGGGAAACAATGATGATATTTCATCTGGTTAAATGAATGTGTTCTATGTTTTCAAAGACACTAATCTGTTATGGTTATTAGACATGTAAATTTGTGATGAGATTAATATGGATAAAAATTATTTAATATATATGTACTATACCTCGGTGTCTCTATTGGTGGGGAAGACAATTATTGTTTTATATGTTAAGAAAACTAAATTAAGGATTTTTTAAAAAAGACCATTTTGAGGAAATATAGAATGATTTAATTCAACCCATTTTAAAAAACAGGGATAAAATAAAGTTTTCTTATTATAATATTTTAATGAACCAATCAATATTCTAAAATAAAATTTTAAGACATGGATACGTAAGAAAAATATATCCTCTTTAAATAAAAAAAAATCTATTTTTCTTTTAAACATTTACTTACCTGATTCATGTACTAAAGAGAGGAAAATTTGGAAAGAGGTATTGAACCCCATTAAATATCTATATGTTAGAAAAAAATATTAGATCTTTTAAAAAATAAATTATTTGTTCACAGAAAATGAAAGAAATACAAGAAAATATAGAGATTTTGTGAATAGATTGTTACATTTTTAGTAACATTAATATTTTAAACACTTTTAAATAATAAAAACTAATAGGAACATTAATCATCATGAATAAATAATTATTTTTGTTAAATACAATAAAGTGATAATATATACCCCAAAAAGGTGAATAGGTATATATTAGTAAAAATTTATCAATTAAATGGAAAATGAGATTAAATTCCTTACCTCACACTTCAATTATGAAGAATTCCATTTACGATATAGTTTGGTGTTGTTTAATGTTATTAAATAATAAAATACCAAAATCAATTATAAAATATCTTATATGAGCATCTTATAATATTTTACCACTTGTTCTTTAGGAGTATTTCATTTCTATTATTGATTCGGGGGTTCATTGATTTGTTTTCACATACAAGGTTTTTCATGAATTTTATGTTATTATTTGTAGGATATTATTCCAATTTTTATATAATTATATTGATGTTATAAATATAATATTTACTCATTAAATTAATTTATGGATCAATTCTTGAATTCTGGCATGGGAAACGAATCTCATCACCTTGTGCAGATGATATTTCATATGTATACAAAAGTGCCCATATCATTCTCTTATTGGGTGAAAGGTTAAGTAAGTAGATGATATATTAATTTTAAATAATTAATATCATTTAATATGTATTATATATATTAGTTATCCTTATAATTAAACCTATCCATCTGAGTTGATTATGAAAAACAATTTACAACATTTCGAAAGGTGCTAGTCCAGGAAACACTTCTGTGATGGTTTTACTTCCCATATGATGGAGAAGGAGACATAAAAATATTATTATATCAACAATAATATATCTATTTTAATGGTGAATACTGGTTTTATTATAATTTAATTTTTATAAGATATTTGAATATTTGTAAAAGAACTATGAAAAATAACGATCTATGTTAAAAATATTACATACTATTAATAAATCCTCCATTGGTTCTCTTCATAAGGTTCAGAAAATGTAATTTTTGGAAAACCGATAGATTTATAATATGTATAAGGATGTTGGGGAGATTTTTTGGTTCGATTTGGTAGAGAAAAATTTCTTTATTGGTGTATGGAAGTTAGGGGGGCTATTTTTTTTACAATTGAGTTGGAGTGTCTTTTTTGTAAATACCAAAAATGATTCAATAATGGTATGTAACTATCATCCAAGTGAAAAATTGATATATAATAGTATTTATGGAATTTTATAACAGTTAAAACACCAAACACATAAAAATAAACATATTTTAAACATTTTATTCCCTCATCCTTTTTGTTTACTTAATGTTTCCATTTTATTATCACCGCTGTAACTGGCTTTGACCTTAGTATTTTATCCACTAAGACTAATATAAATTGATACTTATTTGAAATTTTTTTAAAAAATATTTTAAATATCAAATCCAATTTAAAAATTAATAATCTATGTTTGGAGAAAATTAACTTTATTTGAAGCACATGTAAGGCACAAAACCAAGATTCAACATAAACACCATTAATTAATTTTTTTAATTTTTTTATTATTTATTATGAAACAACTAAGTGGGTATTATCAAATAATTTTAACTATACTGATTAAAAATTTGGAATTCATTTCATTCAATTAATTTTAATTAAGTGGATGAATTTATTGTTCAAACAAACTCATAATTCATGTTAAAACAAGTTGATTCAAGTATGTATTTTCATGCATAAAATGATATTTTATTTACTATATGTATAGTAAAAATCATTATATATATTTTAATTACTATATTTAGAAAAATATTATCAACATTTAATTTAATATTTTCTTCAATATATATTTTATAATTCATTAAAATGGTTAGATGTTATGATTTTTTAATCATAAAATGATTTCCGATGAAAAATAGTTAATTGATAATTTCCCCTTTTCCCTCCAAATGATCTTATTTTTATTGATGAAAAATTTATTATTAATATATTTTTAAATAATTATATTATTACACAATATCATAATTAATATTTGGAAAGTTAAAATGCTACATTTAATATTATTCCAAGATGTATATTTCTCAGAGAAAACTGTAAAAATTAATTCTAGGTTTATTTTGATAGAGGATATTCAAAATCGATATTCATACAATAAAAATAGTTTTTTTTCATTGAAAGATCATAATTTTTATTTTATTATAGATTTTCTAGAATAAAAATTTCACCTATTATAATTGCATCTTTTTTGTTAAATATCAATTTATTTATGATGATAAATTTTTTTTTCAAATTTACTCTTTCAAAGTGTATGTTTGAAAGAAAATATAATCATATTTATCTTCTTGATTGGGGATATTTCTATTCCATTTCCATGTATTCAAAAAATATTTTAAAAATGTTTTTCATTTTAACACATGATTTATTAATTATGTTTTATGTAATCATTAACTTTTTAGATGGTTTAAAAGAAATATTTCTAGTGCTTTTTGAACGGTTCATTTTCACGTTTATTTTGATAAAACTCAAATGGAATATTTTTTAAATTTATAATGTAGTAATGAAATTTCCCACCACTATAACCATTTTTGGACATTTATCTTCTTATAAAAGTTTACTCTGTTTTTAAAAATAATACTCTTTAAATAAAACTTATTTCAATTTTTTTAATTCTACATTATGTTATTCTTGAATTTAAATGAATTTTATTGAAAAAAATATATTTCTGATGAGTCAATGGTATTTTTATATCCTCATCTATTTTGGCTTTTTTGTTCATTAAAATTCTATTTTTCATTAACATTAGTATTTTCAATGGTCTCTATCAATATCTATAATTCTGCGGGCATTATGTTTTTAATCAATTTGTACATTTCCACATAAAACTAATGTAAATCAATTGGGAAACCTATTTATGTGATGAATTTCATATATCCATTTCCATATTTGATGTGAAATTTTATGACAATTATTTTATTTAGGTTTTCCAATCGGAAAATTTCCATATAATACCCTTTTTACATAGAATATGTTAAAATAACAAGGATTGAATATAAGGAATGTGGTAGAATTTAAAAACATGATATTTTAATGAGAAAATATATTCAATAGAGAAAACAATATTTAATATTGAGATTAAATGAAAAAAATATTATTATTTAAAATGACAATTAAGTCCTATTGATTGAATTAGAGGGTATGAATAGCGTTAATTGTTTTTAAAATATCTATAAATTTTTTATAATATCTATATTATAATAATAAATAAGCTATTATATTTTAGTAAAATAATTTTATACTTCAACAACACATTTTCTGAAAAATAGTTTTATTTTTAATTTTTATGCAGAAGTTGTAAAAAATTTCCGCTAAATTAAGAAATTGTGTTTTATAAAATTAATATAATTTCATAATATTTAATTTATATGTTATCATATGATTAATGATAGGGATTTGTATGAAATGATATAGTTTCTAGTGAATTAAATAAATGCCCATTTCCTAAATACTATCATTTACAATTAGTGAAATCCCCCTTAATATTTTAAGGTAGATCATAAAATAATATAACAATACTTTAGTTATAAATATTTTAATAAAATATATATAAATCATATTATACATGATCTTAGTATAAATAATATTTTATAATTAAAAACAAATTTTCGTTAGAAAAATGTTTTTTATCACTATATACAGGATATTTATATAAATAATTTTTTCAATATATATATATTTTGTTTTGTAAAATAGATTTCATATTTTGAATTACCATAATTAATAAGTTTTAATAAGGTAAATTTAATTCTTATACACCCTGAATTGTTTAAATAAAAAATATTTATCACCACGGTAAAAGGGTATATTATGTGACTTTGTTTAAAAATAATATGATAAGGACTAAAATTTTATGTAACACTTGAATTTATTCTATTACATGAATTTAGTTTATAAATTAACATCATGGAATTTAATATATGACCACATGGTTCCTTTTTTGTAGATTTGTAGAATCATAATATTTGAAGAAATGACAGTGACAAAAATTTCACATGGTTTCATTGAATAACTATAATATTATGTGACACCAATAAAAATAATTTATCTTCCATTATAAATATTAATTTTTATTATAACATTTTCTATAATCATTTTAATATATATATATATATATACAATTTTTTAAAATGAAATTATCACCTCAAATGATTATGAAATGATGAATCAATATTCATTCATTTATTTTAATAATAAAATAAAATATGTTTTCATTTTTAAAAGTAAAATAAATGTAGTTTATTTTTGTGTTCCAAGATTTTTTTAGATAAATATAACATATTTGTGATATGGTATAGTATTATATTTGAATATAATTTTTTTCATGTTGTTTTCAAAGTAAAATTATTTGAATAGTGAAAACTCGACCTTAGTGATATTTTATAATAAATACTATTTCATTAAATGATTTAATATTCCTTAAAATATTATTTTTTCTTTGTAATTTATATATTTCTTAAAATATTAGACATGGTCCATTTATTATACAATTACTATATAATAGTAACTATCTTGGCCATTAATGTTTAAAAAAAGTATTATCACATTAAATATCAAAAAAGGTTAACCAAGGATAAAATAAACATATAAGGTTAAAAAACTAATATATTCATTTATATATTTTATATGATAATAATATCTTGACCCATACTCATCCAATCGTTTAATTATATCATTTTTGTTCCCTTTATCTATGAAGATTAATATATATTAATTTAATATTTTAAGATTTTCCAAAGGTTCCTCTTCCCTCAATTGTAATAGGGCACCACAAATACTCTTTTATTCCCTATTTAATGACCACTATTTTTATCCAATTACAACCAAATTACCATCCTTACATCCATTTCTATTTCCTATAATCAATTTCATGATTATAACACACTTTTAGGATGGTTTTTTACTCCTAATGTGGTTTTTCGAAGATGATGTATTGTTATTAACCAAGATTGTTTTGATTTTTCATCCACATCCTTAAAATAATTTCCTATGATGATTATATAATGACTTACATATGTCCAATATAGTTATATGCTATTATTTTAACATCATATCCAACATCAGTCTCCTTTCATATCATATGGAAAAATAAACCATCATTTGTTTGTATAGACGACTACTACCATGCAAATAGATATAATTTGTTTTCCATCATCAACTCATAATAAAATTTATATTCATAATTTTAATGTGTATATATAATAATCCTTAAATATTAATCATTATGTAAAATTAAAATATATTATAGTTTCTGGGATTTCCATTCATTGAAATATGATAATATCTTTCATAAGTATTTTTTGTATTAGCACTTCCCTGAAGTGATTTGATTCATTTTTTATTACTAAAACATATTAATGGTACATTTATGTGAATCTATAGAAATATTATCATAATTTTTATATAATTGTCATCATGGAAATAAAACAATAACACTTACCATATTTCCATTATGATAATTATTTGAAACATTACCTGTGAATTCTTCGGGCTTACAGTCTCCATGATTATTAAAGAATTCATTTTTCATAACCATCATTCATAGTTTGTTTTAAATGTATTATTGAGGTTTAAAAATAATAATTAATACATTATTATAATTATATATATGATGTAATAATAAGATCTTTTACCCTAGTCAAACTACCGAAGCCATTTCGAACGTATAAACTAATTATTATAAAAATTTCATATATGATATTAATTGATTATGTAAAAATATATAACATGGTATTAAATAATATTAAATTATTAATATAATGGAAATTTTTTCTTGATAAAGTAAATAACTAACAAAATAATATTATTTACTATGAAAAATAAGATTCAGGATGATTTTGGCCCAAGGTAAGAGATTTTATCTCAATTTCACATCATTGAGGAATATATTATTGTTATGAACCAAATTTAATTTACATGGTTTATGAGTTTTCCCATTTACGTGATATATCATTAATCCTTCACAATAAAATTTATTTTATTATTAAATTAAAAATATTCTATCCAATGCTATTTTAGTTGGAATTTTCCATGTGTTAAGTGTTTAATAAATCTATTTTCTTAAATCAGATTTTATAACATCTTAATTAAATGTATTATGATAAGATTATGTGTTAAATGAAATTTGTTTTATTTATGTCATATTTACACTTTTTTGGAATTATTTTTTTACACATATTCACATCTTTGATTAAATATTGGATCAATGTTATTATCAAAGTATGGGGTCTTCATTTGAAATTATATCTTTCGGACATATGTTATGTTATACACATATCTTATTTTATGATCCATATATACTTCCCATTTGATATTATATATTATGAATAAGTTTATATTCAAGGTATCTAATTTTTTATGATATTTATTTCATTTGTATTATGATTCAAAATTCACCAAAGAGGCAAGGGTTCGTCTCCGCGTATCATTGTTATTCTAGATTATTTTGGTTTAAGATTCAGTTTGGGGAATTATATGATCATTATATCTCAATTCCAATATATTTTGTTCCAAAATGGTTAATTTTGATTCATGAATTTTTTATAGATCATTTTCACTTTTCTTTATTAAAATGACCAAAAAATGTTTTTATGAAAAAGAGACGTTATTTCATTTTGAGTAGGGAATATTCACTTCCAAATCCATGTTATCTAAAAATGATTTAATGAATTTTTTTAATATTCATATATATTTTTTAATGTAAACTTTAAAAATTATTATTTTTTTTCAAAAACATTTAAAATAAATAATTTTTTTCTTTTTCCAAAATTGTCAATTCTTTACTTTTTTCATAAAAGTTAAAAGGATTCTTATTTTAACATACTCAGCATAAATGAAATGTATCTACAACATGAGAATATATTGATTTTGAACCACATTTAAAACATCTTATGATTGTTTTCAATGAAATTTTCCTTTTGAATATTTTTTCGTTTTTTAGTTTTTAATTGGGAATTTCAATGTGAATGTGTTATTTCCCTCAATAATGTTTTAATGATCATTTTGATGTGTTTATAGTCAATAAAAACTAAAACTCTTTTTTTATTAAATGGAAATATGCTTTGGTGTACCATATTTATTCAATCATTGGATTATTTAAAATTCATTTTACATGGATAAGTAATGTCATTCCATATTATAGTTCTTCAATATTTATAGTTTGTAAATAGTGAATGTAGATTAAGTTGAATTTTTTAGTATTATGATTAATTCATTGGTCTTATTATGTGAAGGGTGGGGAATATAATTATATATACCCTATAATTATAAGTATGTATCCTGAGGAAAACTCAATGGATAAACTATTTAAATAGGGTATTGTGGTATTCCATCTCATTGTTTAAATATAGATATCATTAGGCCTCAGTAGAAAGATTTAGATATCTATAATTATGGAATACATCATTATGAAATGAAATTTTAATTTCCATGTGATTATTTGGATTGAAATTTATTTATATGTTTCACGACCATTTTATTGAAATTTATTGATATGTTTCATGAACATTTGATTAGTTTTACTCCATCATATAACCTTCATTTACAACTTCCATATTATTTTTAATACTCATGTTGTTGATTAAATGGAATGTGTTTTCATTTATTTACCTTTCCATATTAATTATTACTTATTTTGAAATGATATATTCCTTTTTTCATAACTCTTAATGAGAATATTATCTCACACATATTTTGTTTCCTTTCCTTGGGATACAGTAATCGAATATTTGAAAGTGATCAAGCATGTAGAATATATAATTTCAGGCTATTTTATATTTTATATTTTCATACATAATGTGAGATTCAAGTGTGTATATAGATTAAGATGACTTCTAACTATTTGGTCCTTTAGGATGTTATTCCTTGTATCTAGTGAGAATGTAATCAACTAACCACTATCTATAGGCTACTAAGGTCTAAGTATTTATAGTTGTTTTTATATAAGGCTTTGTTGAAACCATGGAAACTATATTAAGGAAAACATTTATTTGAAAAAATAACCATATAACAAACATTAATGATAAGACTATCTATATGATAACATACTAATGTTTTACTAGTGTAGATATCTAGTGTTTTTTATAAAAATTCTTCCCTATATAGATTCTACATGTGGATGTAGTACAAGAATTGATTCATAGAGGGGTAATAACTTCAAAAATAGATGGTTGAATATATCTTAGTTATCATTCTAGTGAATAGTGAGTATTCCATTATTGCACACCAATTATGACATTATCATGCAATAAGATTGGGTTAATCCACATTATCTTTAAAAACAATTATGATTAATGATATAATAGAACCTATTAAAATCTATGATATTCCATAGTTATATGGGATAAAGCAATTTTTTATTGATTTGATTATTATAAGGATAATCATAAATTTAAAGGAATATATACCCAATTTTTATGTTTTATAGGATAAGAGTTTATCATGAATAAAAATATTTTAGAATATTTTAATTAGTTTAAGAACCTTTTACTTAGTATATGTTTCAGGGAAATGACAGTTTTATGAATAAGGTGTATATATTATTTGGACATATATTTATAGTTATTGATAACCTTTTGTATTAATATTATCGGTGTTATTAATGTAATAATATTAAATTAAACTTTTTTATAAAATATGTTATATATAAAACCATTAAGGTAAAAGAATTATTTTTTGTCTAATGTTATATCTGGGGATATTAATAATTTTTTTTGGAAATTCTAAAGGAAATATATAGTTTTAGTAGAGTGAAAACCCATAGGCCAGGTGATAACTAAACACATCAGGAAAGGCCATGTGGCTTAAACCCACAACCAATGGGTGAAAAGGATGCAATATCGAACATTGGCCTATAATATGAACTTGATAGTATAACAATTATTACGTAAATTATTTTATATATAATGAATAAGCTTATTTTGGGAAGCATATTATAGAATAAAATCTTAATTCTTTTTTTGGAATTTTGAGGTAATTAATCAAATTTTTTGGAAAGTTTTATTGGGTTGTTGAATTTATCATTAATATTCTATAATTAGTGATGACTAAATATTCATTTGAAAATTAATCTTTCAATAATAACGTTTTAATTAAAATTTGACTATATTTCTCTTCTTTACTTTGTATATATTTCTTGTATACCCATATTTATCAGAATTATTTTAATATAGTCCTTTTATTTACTCAAATGATATATTATAGAAATATATTCTACTTCATGACTCTTTTAAATTTTTAAAATGAATATATATATTGTTTTCAAAATGATAAAATTTTCAATTTCATTTTAATGTGTCAAAATGAATGTTTCTAACTGTATACAACATGAAGATACTTTCCCTCAATTACAAATTTGTTACAATATTTAGCAACTTCTATAAATTTTATGTGCATTTAAAAATGAAAATAATTAATGGTAATTTATTTTAATGTTCAATATCCATTTTATTGTATTATATAAATGACATTAATTTGATTATAAAACATATAAATATAATGACTGGATGGCCTTTATATAGCTCATCAGTTTTTGGTTTAGTGGTTATTATCTTTCTCATGCTCATTCATATTATTAGTATCAATGATCTCTATCAATCTCCAGAACTATTTGGACATTATAGTTTTTCTATGTTTCTATAATTACACATCTTTCAAATTGTCTCATTTTTTCAATCCTAGTAATGCAGTGACGCTCATATGTTCATTTCCCTCTTTTTAAGAGGATGATTTTTTAACACTTTGTATGTTGTGGGTTTTCCACAAAGGAATTTTAAAATATAATAAACTTTTTTCCATTGACATTCCTGAATTATAAGGATGAAATATATTGAATGGGGAAAATATAAAACCCTGAAATTTTGAAAGAACAATATGTTTGATAGTGTCTACCACATCTATCACCGAGCATAAATGAATGTTGAAATATTATTATTTAATCGTAACCATTAAAATAACTAGTGAATTTGTGGGTATGAATTAGTGTCATAAAATTATTAAAATATGTGTTCATTTTTTATATAATGTATATTTTAAAAATATATAAGTATATAATTATCATTAAAATCATTTTATAACTAAAGAATAAAAATTCTTCATAAAATGAATTAATTTTTTGTATAGGAATTAGAATTATTTTCTTTTACTTTTAAAAATAGTAACTTATAAAAATAATATGTTTTTTAAATCAGAATATCAATGTTAAATTAGTTTAAAATTTTGTGATTTTTATGCAAAAAAATTCTACTAAATAATATAAAAATACAAAATTTAGAAACAATGTCAATTTTATTTTGGAAAATTCCCCATAATAATTTTAATTCTATATTAAAATAATATAAAACTTTATTTTTTATAAATAATATAATTATTTATATACTAATATTTATTATGATTTATCATCGTATGAAAATATTTTTAGACATAAATGGGAAATTTTTTAAAGAAACTATTAATTCACAAAAATTATTGGGGTAAATATAAAATTATTTTCTACAAATTATAGAGATTGAATTAGTTAAAATTATTTGAATATGTGTAATAAAAATAAGTAATAATATTTAATAAGTTAAACATAATTTTTAGTCAAAGTATGTACAAAAATAGTAAAATATTCTAAGCACAGCAAAAGGGTTATGCTGAAAAATAATTTTCGAAATAATATTATTAGGAGTGAAAATTAACCATAAAACATATCTTCATTCTTTATAAGGAGTTTAGTTCATATATTTTTATATTAATCTATAATATACGGCTACTAGGTTCCATATTTCATTTATTTTGACCTTTATAATATTTTCTTAAAAGATATAGACAAAAATATAACATTCATGAATTTAGTAATAATAATGTTATGTGGATTAGATTAAAAAATAAATGTTCAGTTATAATTGGTATTTTAAAAGGGAAATATTTTTTTACCAATATAAATTTTTTATAATTTTTATTAATCTTATAATTACCATAAATTATATTTTAACAATGACATCATATTTATTAAATTAATAGAAAAATAAAATAAATGATAATAAAGACATTAATTTTAATACAACTATAATGAATTATAATGTTCCAATTTTTTTTATATAATCATAACATCTTAATAATATGGAATATTATTAAATTAATTTTTTTTAATTTCATGTAGTTATCAAAGTCAAATTATATGAATAATACAAAAAATGAAATAAATAATATTATATAATAAATAATATTTTATTATATGATTTAATATTAAAAAAAATTAAATCCTTATCCATGTGATTAAGAAGTGGTTTAAAATATCAGTCATAGTTAATTTTTTGTTAGGTTTTCCATTTAATGTATCTATATTGACCATAAATAATTAAAATCATTATTATCATGATAATGGACAAAAAGGATTAACATAGGCTAAAAAATTATTTTTCAGATACTAATTTAATCAAGCCCAAACTTTATTTAATGATATAATTTTTACCTATAATCATAATATATTTTATTTATACCAGTGTGGGCCATTTTCAATGAAAATGAACTTTTATTAACATAATATTTTATGAAATTTTAAACGTACCCCTTCCCTAAATTATATATGGGAACCACCTCTCCTACATTATTTATGCATAATGAAAAATTTAGATCAAAAAATACCTACCCAAATAATATACATAATTAAATTAACATATATTTTTTCCATATATTCATTAAAAACCCTCACAGGAAGTCCTTTGTTGTCAACCATAATAGTTATTCAGAAGAAGTGGCATAATTCTTAACTGATATTTTTTTGTTTTATTTCTTCTTACACATTTTAAAAATATTATTAAACCATGTTCAAATAAAAAAATAAGTGTATCTCATATATTTATAGGTTATTATGTTTTTGTAACAACCACCATAAGTATCTTCTTCCATTAAATGGGAAAATGAAGCTATTTATCGTATGTACAATATACTACCACCACTTGAACCGATGTAATTAATTTTTATAAATCACATCTCAAGATGGTTTTTTGGATGGATTTAATGTTTATATATGATCCTCGTGTAATGTTTATTATTTTATAAAATTAATACATCCTATTTTTCATACCATTCTATTCATTGAAGGATGATGATGTTGTTAATCTGTTCATCTGGATTACCACATCCATAAAATGATTAATTTGTTTTTACCTACAAAATCACATGGATAGTATAAATAAGTTTAATTAATGAAATAATTTACATTTTATTATATAAAAATATTTATATAATGATAAAATGACACTTAAAATAATTCTATCATGATCTTGGAAAAATTAAAACATTACCCATGCATATGTACGACCTGCCTTCTCAATGATTATGACATAGTTAATAATTCATAACCAAGATTCATTATTGGTTTTGATATAAACAATTCTTAATAAAAATTATAATTTTTTAGTATTATTATTCTGGTGATTATGGAACAATGGCCACTTTTACCATTGTTAACATACTGATGTCATATTGGAAAAATGAACAAAAAATCATTAAAATGATCAAACTGAACTTAATTGATTAAGAAAATACATACAACATAGAAATATATAAAATATAAAGAATAATAATATAATAAATTTTTCTAATTCATGTAAATATTTATGATAATTATATATTTGAGGAAGATATAGAATTTACGAGACGAGTCTGACCTCAGGTAAGGGGTTTCTCCTCAATTTCATATCATTGAGGAAAATTTTGATATTATGCGTATAATATAATTTATATGGGTTTAATAAATCCCCATTTACATATTATATCATTAAAAATTTGTATTGTATGTTATTTTATTTTTCAATTAAAATTATTTAATCTAATGGAATTGACTTAGATGTTTCGAAGTTTTAAGTGTTTCATAACTCAATTATCATTCATTTGGTTATATGACTTCCTCATTTATTATATTATGTCAATATTTTGTGTGAAATGAAATTTGGTTTGTTTATTTTTTATTTCAACATTATTTTTTTATTTATATTTTTTAATCATAATCAGTTCATTAATAAAATCCCACATCAACGTTATGATCATTAAAAGGGGGTTTCATCTTAAATTTTCTTCTTTTGGATGAATGTTATGTTATTCACGTGTCTAATTTTTTGGGGTATATATATTTCCCCTTTGATATGATATATCCTGAATACATTTATATTCATGTTATTTAAATATTAATATGAATTTATTTCTTACATGTTTATTATGATTCATATGTTACTAATGTTTTAAGGGTTTTTTCTAACAGCCTAATAATTATTTGAGATTTATTATGTTTATTTTTTCCTTGTGGAATTATATGATATTTATATATGAATCCCAATTAATTTCTTCCCCTCTATTTATTTTTTAAAATTGTACATTTTCATTTAATTATTTAGTGTCATGCCCTAGATACCACTTAAACACTACCACAGGAATATTGTCAATATGGCCTCAAGTGTGCCTCCATATTTGACAAACGATTCTAACTATTAGTGTGGGTGTAAACAAAGTATTGTGAAAATAAAATACAATCATGATTAGTAATTAATACAGAACATATAATAATAATTAAAATAATTGAAATGTAAATAAACTAACAATTAATATTAAAAAATGTATGAGAAATTTATGTACAAGAAACAATATAAAAATATGTATAGAACTTGTGTATAATACGTAGCATGTATTAAAAAGTAAAAAGAATAACTAAATTAAACTACAACTATATCCAATATCATCATTATTACCTGATGATTAATATGATTCTTCTCTTCATCATATTCAAAATGGATAATAACAAATAGGTACAATCATGGAACCTTATCCTATAACCATGAGATATGTTTTGTTATCCTAGTAAAATGGCGGAAAAAAAGATGTGAGATATACTCAGTAGGCCACCACCAAAGGTGTATAAGTCATAATAGAATCTGTGTATTAATATTAATGTAGTGTTCATGTTTTTTAAAAGCATGTAGTACTATATAAATAAATATGAATTGGTCAGGCTTAGGTTCATCAATGACACCTGATCTACTATACCTAGTTTTTCAAAATCCTAGATTCCTATAAATATATGTTTCATTTTTATAGAGACACTGAAACACAATAATATATAAACTATAAGAATAGTGATTTCTATATCCATATATTCGGATATGTAATATTATACAGGACCTAGAGCAGAACATGGGTGTCCATGAATAATAATATTATTATTAATAAATATAGTCTCATAATTTGGAGTAAGTGAATTAATGCTCGATAATCATATTTATACCAGGAGGTGGTCTATGCCCAATTTTCAGAATCAATATAGTCCACCTTACTGTGAATCATAAAAAAATGAAGTCTGACTATACCCATATCACATCACGATGATAAGCTATCATTCAGACAATCACGGTTAGTAGTGAGGTAGTCCATAACAACCCCCCTACATGAGGGGTCATGGAACATCATTCCCAACAACCCAAAATATATAGATTCCATTCCAACCATCCTTAACTAAGGTGTGTGTATCACCATGTAAAATGACCCTACTCGAGGTCCCATAGTCATATTCAATACATGTAATCTATTTTCCCTATGAGGAGTTATCCCATCATCGTATAAAAATGAAATCAGCATTTATCAAGGAGAATTGGATCCATTTAATATAGTTAATTTATAATTACCAATATTCCATACATTGACCCATTCCACTTATACAATACAATCATAAACAAGGAAGGTAGTGACCACGATAGGTGATAAACTATGCAATATCTCTATTAGCGGTTCATGGACCAATATCACATCATTTATCACTAAAAGGAAGTCCAAAAAAGATATATTACATTCATCACTTGTTTTTTAGATTGGAAGATATTGTACCTAAACAAAGGGGTTGTATTAGAATGAATTATATCTCATTATAAAAACCATTTGATTCAATTCCACCATCTCATGTATAAATTAACATTAATAGTCACCCTATAATATGATCTAAGAATGCCAATCATTTCAATCAACAAAATTAAATAAAACACCCTAATGTGGTGTCTCAAACATATGTTTCCAATTAAACATCAATAATAAATAGTTATAATATTTCTAAATATGTTATTTTAGTTGATGATATCACATCAAACCATGTAATGGTGTCTAAAGTAGTCGATAATGGGTTTACCCATTTAGTCCAAGGCCTTTAATAATTTAGGGTAGACACCCATAAATGTCTGGTGCATGAAAAAAAGAAAAATATGATGTAACTAAAATTAATTTTAGTGAATAAAAACTATACCACATTCCCCATACTTAGGAATGTCCAATAATCAATTTTCAGAAATTGATTTGATCTGTAATGGATTAAATGGAATAATCATCCACTACACTGAAAATATTGAAAAAGTGATCTCATAGATTTAGTGTTCCATTAGGCGATTTAATTGAAGAAAAAAAGAACGAAAATATTTCAGATTAGCTTTGAGGTTCTAATGAAATCAATATAAAGATATGTTTTTCCCATTAAATGATCATACTTTAAATCCTAGTACAAGATAAGAAGAAGGCTCCCATGCGGTTCCCCTGATGTGCATGATTGTGAAAAAAATTGGGGGAAAAAAGAAATATGTTGGAGTGAAATAAGGTAATTTCCTAAATCGTTAATGAGTGGCATGGTTAGATCACATGGATTGGATAAACATGTGATAACCATATGGGATTATCATTGTAGATTCAACATCCCACCTGGTTAGGTCACACAATGAAGAAAACCGTGCACTTAAATTGTGCGTCACTATAGGTTAACTATCACTACGAGTGTGGGTTAGGCACATGGTTTTGGGAAATCTTGTGTACCGCATGGAGGTAAAATCATCACACCACCAACAATATAACAAATAAAACATTGAGGATTCATAGTTTAACAAAATGTTCCAATAATGAAAAAGGGTCACATTGATTACATGAATGGTTAAACGAACCATGGTCCAATTATGAGACACATTCTAGTTCTAAAAAAATGGTGCATTGGGAGACCAATTCATTGAAAATACTACCAAAAAATTGATACACATCCCGATATATAAAACTCAAACAAAAAAAAATATTGAATCAATTAAACTCTCAAAATTACATTTTGATGGCCAAAACAAATTCCGGATAACCCACCAAGAGAGGATCCCAAAAGCATTCAAGCACCCCGACCCTTTCAAAAACCTAGGATGCAATAGTCTCCCCACAATATAACTTCTTTTACCTGATATACCCTAGTGAATGAAGTAAAATAAAAATTAAACTACTTTGAAAAACTGTATCAATCACAAGATCGTTTGGCATCTCCAAATGCCAAATTCACCTTTAATAGTCTCATGAAACATGTGGAACCAAGACCATTGAATCCTGAGCGCAGGATCTAACATCCATTGAAACATTGAGATAATTTTTAATTGTGTTGTATACCCCATTTAATGGAAAAATTGATACCTATTTAATTAATAGGCTTGAATAACTACCAACCATAGTTCTTAAACATGAATGGAAAATTCAGAGTCATGATAATTGAACCATTAAAATTTACCGTCTAATCACGACTGTTTATTTCTACTGTTGATCCTGATATTATTCTCATGATGAGTTATCTGATTATGGGTGAGTACATCAACCTTCTCCACAATATACTCTCAATTTTTTTTAAAAAAATTGACCTTATAAAAACCCAATCATTTTGGATTCAATTTTACTGACCAAACGATCCTCCGTGCAATAATCTATTGAACCAACAGTGTCTATGAAATGTTTACAGAATGGCAATAAAACTATATTAAAAAGCACCCTAGTTAAATCTATTCTAATTTAATATAATAAAAACCTAATGGATTAGATGGTTGGTTCATTTAAAACCATTAAACCCTTTCCCTTTAGGTGGATGAATCTAGAGATTACATCGAGAACACTCTCCAATACTTGTGACAGACTTTTGATAGTACCTCTTAACCAAACCATCAATGGTTCATTTATTAAGTGGAATATGAGTTAAAAACCCATCCAATGAACATTACTAATAGAAAAAAATATCCCACATCCCATGTGGTTTATTACCAACTTCCCAAGTTGGTATCCACAAGAAATTCTCCCTTCATACCACCACTGGAAAGCATTCTCAGTGAGTCAATCATCAAAAATAAAAAAATGGTTTGATTTGATTAGACTGATTTATTACTGACACTCTCTCAGACTAGCCAATTCAAATTATTGATAAGGTTTTTCTCATCATTAAACTATGAGTACAAAAATATTTCATAAAAGTAGTGTCATTACACTTCTAAGTCATGATCCCCTTTAAAATAGGTTATACAGCCTTAGAAAACACATAAAACCATGTCTCTCAACCATGAGTGTCTGTATTCAAAAATTATTCAACCACCTCGTGGTGTCCAATTTGAATTCCAAATATCTTTCACCACTACTTCCAAAATAAATATACATATGATTCAAGTTTTTTTCACAAAAACATATACATGAACTTATTGGTCCTCGAATCATACTCAACCACCCTCTAATTGGTTATTTAAATTGTACATGTGAAAAAATAATGTAGTAAACCTTATTTATGTATTCGGTGTAAAACCCCCACCACCATGATATAGAAAAAACTCACAGTCAAGTTGTTATTCCATTAACAAGTTCATACTGACTTTGATACCTTTCCTGTCAGTCTTATCACAAAGGATCTCTCTTGGGAATCTCCTTGAAAGAACAAATCCAAAAGTTCCATTAGGTACTTAATCCCATTAAAACCACTTATGAATGGTCCCATAAATCATGTTATTTTACAAGGAAGTATTTGATTTTAATTAATAAATAATCAATCCCCACCACAGGACTTTCATATTCATTGAGTTACTAAGAGAACAATACATATGACAACACATGTTCCATCACCACCACTCATATTTCTTATAAGTAGCCAAAAGTTATTAGTAAGTGGAATAAAATAAGGAAGGAAACCCAGATACTGAAGGGAAAATTATATTATATTTACCTTTATATGTCCACATGATGCTACCACTGAGTCCATTCCAAATGAATCGTTAGTATCATAAGCATAATCCAAACAGAACTAGATCAGCCATAACCTAACACATGATCATTTGAATAAAAAAAATACAAATCATTATAAAATATCGACATGTGATTTATAGATCAAGGGTATAATTCTCATAACGATATCAAAAAATACATTTCAATCTACAAAGTATGTGTCTTGAAAAACAATCCTTCAAGAAACAATGTACCATTATACCTGGGGTCTTGTAACTATACTGTTTAGGCCATTAGACGACCTTGTCAAGAAAAATAAAATTTATTCAATGTAACTATTTTAAATTGAATGTCTATATTCATATAAACACAAGATTCTATTTCAAATAAAATATTCAAATAGGTGTTATGCATTCCAAGAATGTGATAGACCACTAAAATAGGAGGAATATCACATAACCTACATAGTGTTTAATCATGACCAAGGCATGTCTACCCTAAAAATATTGAGTATTGCACAATGACGATGGATTTTACAAGGGTAAAATCAATATATTAGAACAAAGACACTCAAGGGTATCTCTTTAATTATAATCCTAATATTCAAGACATGTGAAAGCTGAAAAACACCTCTTCACCTGAAAACCAAATAGAATCATTGATCAATGATTTAAGGTCTGAAGGTTCGAAACTAACTCAAATCTCTCCTTACATACACAAGTAATCAACCCTATGTGAGGTGACACCAAAAAATATCACTTATCATTACCACCTAACTTCTAGGTCTGACACATCGTAGGAAGATATAATATAGGTTCGATAGGAAACACCAAAATATGACCATTGAATAAGGGTTTTACTTACAACACCTATAGTAGGTTCACTATCACGGAATTCAATTAAGGTTCACTCACTAAAAATCTTATGAAGACACCTTTTAAAATATTTAAATTACATCTTTGTTAAAAAAATTCTATGAAATTAAATTAGCTTATGCTATAAATCATTTGAAAAATATTCTTAAAATTCACATATAAACCATTTATTTGATTCAATGATTTAAAAGCTTACTCGATTAAAAGAAATTTCAGTTTCAATCCTATATAGGAAAAATATTTAGTTTTTAATTGGAATTTTAATTAATGGAATCCCTATCATAATACATCTCAAAAGATAATATCAAGGATTTTATTATTTAAATAAACTATTCATGTAAAATTCCACAACATATGTGAATTAGATTACTTTAAATAATACTCAAGTTAGAATGTAAACAACTCTATTGATTTATATAATAACTGTATATTGGGATAAAGTAAACTATAATGGTCACACTATTTATTTTACGACTTTTAGAAGAATCTTAATGAGTTTAGAACAAAATAATATCATATCATGACCATCATACTTGGGTGAAGTCCAGTTTATCACACAATTAACATGGCCCAATTTTCCTACTTTGGTCCAGTTGTGCATTTCTATAATTCAGCCATATGGTTCATGATAAACAATTATAAAAGTGAATGAAATTATAATTGAGATGTTTATCCTATGTTTAACTATAATTAATGTGTGCCAGTTTGAATTTATGACTAAATTTAACATCTTCTCAATTTTTGGCCCCATCAATTTATCTTATTAAACATTCACTTGTAGAGAAAATTTTAAATTTTCATATTTTGTAAAATGGCCTTGATATATGGGAAACCATTTTTCAATTTATAAGGGCACATACACATTATAAATATGACAATTTTGACCTATTTAATTTCATCCAAATTAATACATTTGATATCAATATATATATATATAGAAAAACCATACAATATGGTTTGATCATATGAGTCAACATTACACAATTTAAAATGAGACAATATATAAGGCCCCAGCCTTAAACCTTACTTAATCTTGAGTTAATACAAGATTATACATTGATGACCTTTTCAGGTTTACAGTTTTAGAGAATTAGATCATAAAACTTGCATTACATTCCACATTTAAACAAAGTGGTTACATAAAAGACAGTATTCATTCTTCCCATCAATGGAAACATATTTAAAATAAAACATGGATTCTTTCTTGACACATCCTTGACACTATCATCACATCACATACCGTTCCCTTGACCTGTGAAAAACATTTCAAAAACATGGGAAGAGCATAAAAAGCTCAGTAAGGGTTATAAAAAATATGGAAAGGAAACATGAGTTCATATATACATAAGAATGAAATCATAGTTTACCCATAAAACATAGGCACTTTAACATACCTCATCAAATCATGAATAAAACATAGAAATCATAAGACATAAAAGGTAACTTGAGGCATTCATAACATTCTTACGTAGGGAGTAACCCTCTTGGTTACATTTTGGAATACCCATCACAGTATATTCCCTAAATATCTTCGGAGAAACCTTAACGTTTCACTCCTTCGCGTTACCCAATGCATTGGAGAGCTATATCGGGCTCACCCGCCCTTAGTTTATCACGGAACCACCCGTTTTCTTAACAATGCCAAAGAACCATAACATAAACGTGTCACATAAAACATGCATAAAGTAAACATAACATTTCCATATTTCAATCATAATATAACATTTTAGGATATTGAAATAATGAATCCATTCAAAAAGAAACCATTTCCAAAACAATTTAAAACATTTAATAAAGAAATTTCTGAATCAAAGTGTCCCATACCACCTAGAAGCTTTTGAAATTTTAAACCATTAATATCCATATAAATAAATCCTTAAAACCACTTTGAAAACATGGATATTAATAAGAACAAATAATCAAAACATTTAAAGCGATATGTTGTTTAAAGGGGTTCTACCAAAATTAGAGACACTTGAATACAATAATTGAGGAATAACATTTAGTCAGAACTTTATAATATCATGAGAATAAATGGATTCATGATATAATATTCCAAAGGACAGTATATACACCATATAAGAGTGAATTGGTGCATAACAACAATGAAGTCTCAGTAGAAATGTCAAATGTGATGAATTCCCTTATAAAGAAGGTATCCTTAAATTAAGGATAATTCAATCTCAAAATTATGTGTGACAAATATAAATACACCCAATATAAGTGTATATTAAGTGTAAAACAATAAAAGTTCATTCAAAAATATTCAAAATATGACATATTCAATAAGTACATGATGAACCCAAAGAAATCGAAATTGGGTTAAAAAGTTCCCTTGGTAAAATTCGACAGCCTAACGACATCACATCAAAATTCAGAAAAAGAGTTGATGAGAGATATAAAGGGAATCTCATCACATGGACATACAATTTACATCAATAAGGATATAAAATAACATATCCCAACATAATAGTATGTGAATTAAAAGACATAACAACTGAAGTCTTTTAAAAAGAGGAGGGTGAAAGGTCCCCCTTACCGAGTTGGGTAACTTTCGAAACGTACACCCCATGGAAGAAGGGTCATACAATAAAGATGTGAATACTCATAAATGAAATTATACTACAAAAAGTGTATAATAATGTGAATTGCATACACCACTCAAAGGAAATTGTGGTAAATGTAGCATAAATCTCACGGGAATAAAAGTGAGATGAAAAATCCCTTATGAAAACTCGGCAGCCTAATGACGCCACTTAAAACTTCCAAAAATGGATTGATGAGATCAAATAGGGTCTCTCATAATATTGAAATAAAATGTACATCAAGAGGAATATAAAAGAACATCCCCCATCATAACAAAGAGGAGCTTAAGAGAAGTTACATAAAGGAGAGTACTTAAAAACAAAGAGAGAGGTTAGATCTCTTACGAAAATTCAGCAGCCTAACGACGCCACTCAAAACTTCCAAAATGGATTGATTAGAGGGAATAGGGTAACTCATCACATGAACATAAAAATTACAGTAATAGTAATATAAAATATCATCCCAATAACAAGAAATATGAGCTTTAAATGAAATGGCATAAAAGTGTGTACTTAAAAAGAAAGAGAGGAGTAGGATCCCTTACCTCGGGTCCGACTTGACTCGATCCTTCATTTACGTCCTTAAAATCGGTTAACTCCCATAGATTTGAGCTCAAAGGCTTCCTTGGGAAGACTTATTCCCAATTTGAGGCTTCAAGGAGTAATAGAGGGATGTGGAGAGACAAAATGGGCAGGGGTTGGCCGAACCAAAGGCTTTTGAATTGTGGGTAAGGAGGTAGAGGTGGGGGCCTTTTATAAGAGGAGAGGAGGGGCACTCTTGTAAAGTGACAAAATGTTACTTTATTTTCAAAAGTGTTTTGGATTTCAAAGGTCCCACATTGATGTATTTAGAGGATAGGGTTATAAGGGTTCGAAATCCACTCATCCAATAGGTTTTGGACATGTGTAGGTCTTAGATATTACATTATCTTTCCATTTTATTTAAATCGTTAAGTAATGAGGTCATCACTGCACCATCATGATGTCATAAATAATTTAATTTATTTAATCTCTAAAAATAAAAAAAAATACTATTATGTAGGAAATCTTTTTAGCTTTCCAATGACTATTTATAGTCAAAAGTATAACTTGTATAACCCCATGTAAAAATTGTTTTAGTAAAACATCTCATGTTTGTGTCATTTTTACTTTAACATTAAATAAAAAGATATTTATGTCATTTCCCAACCTAAGTGGCTCCATGGGGTCCCCAAGTTGACCCATGGATTTTCTTGGTCTTCCATGACACATCCAATGAGGGTAGGACATGTTTCTAGGTCATTTAATTTTATTAAAACATTATTCTTACCATAAACTACACTAATTACCTTTAATCGCGATAAAAAAATAAATAAGTTACTATTCACCAAAAAATTATTTTTATCCCGTTGAACCACATTTTTCTTCTTAATGACAACCATTTGTGTCGGATTTTTGAAATTCAAAACACAAAGATGAAAAAATTTCATTTAAATGGAAAAATCAGTTTTTATAAGTACCACTTAGTGGTTTCACTATTCATCAAAAATTGAAGTTTTTCAGAAAATTTCCAAAAATTCACCCTAAGCTATATTTGATATTCCTAATTCAAAAATGATGTCTATAAATTCAAAACATATAAGTAAAACTAATTAATTTAATAATTAATTCCTGCTGTCAGAGCAAATAGCGTGTTTTTATGAAACAATAAGTATCAAAAGATTGACACTAGTTTAAGTCTGATTTCAAAGTGAAATCAATTTCAACGAGCACTATTGCATTTAATGGTTTAAATATATTTTAATTTCACATTAAAACCAATTAAAAAGATAATCTAATAATATAAATAAATTAGATTAAAAAGTGGCTTTGAATTAAAATACAACATTTTACACTATTCATTAAAAAATAAAATTTATCGGAAAGATACCAAAAATTTACACAAAGTAAATTTTGATGTCCGAATTATTAAGAAAAGTTTTATTTGGTCCAATAGAATGTATAAGAGTGAACAAAACTATATTTAATGACGGTTCACCATCAAAAGGCGATAAGTGAACCTTTAGTGAAAACTAGGGCATATACGCCTAAAATTGAATTCTTTCCGTATTTTAAGCCTTTATCTTTTATTGAATAAAATTAAAGACATTTAAAGACATATATAATCATATTTTTGTTATTTCTATCCATCCCCGCCAATAAAACAGCTACATGTTAACTACCATTTAAAATAATATTATTTTATTATTAGAGTGCAACGTAAGATTCCCAAGAAACTCGTTGTTGCGTGTTGGGTACGACATCGAGCATAGCGTCCCATTTAAAGACATATTAATATTTTATTCACAAATATGGATAAATATAAATATGTAATATTCTTTATTTACCCGGGGTGTTACATCCTTCCCCCCTTTTGGGAATTGCGTCCTCGCAATTTTAAAATTGGGCTTGGAAACATCCTTGAAAGTCCCACATCGGAACAAGAGTCGGTAAAACAATCACTTTAAAAACAAGAACGATAAGTACAAAGGTCATCAGAGTTAACCCATACTAGGATTACTAGTATAAAAATATGGACATGGAGGAAAAAAACAAAGGGTCATGTTCTGATGGAGAGTGATAGAAAACATGTTTAGGAGAAAGTTAACCACAAAAAAATCACAAACTTGTGATGGGTTAAACGGTATTCGGTTCCCCAGTAGGAAAAGTTAATAGACAACATTTTTGTTTTAAGATACTTTTTATTGAGGAATTTATTCATAAGGAAACATAATCACTTATCAAGTTGACTTTAAACTTTTATTAGATTCCTTACACAAACTCATATTTTCTCCAAAAGACGAGTATTTAGGAAGACTTGTTCACATTAAGAGTACTATAATAAACTTCTAGAGAATCACCTAATCCAAAAAAGAGAAATATATACATCCCATGTCATTATACTTTAACCAAAACCAAAACCAATAAGGTTAGTACAAGATCAGATAATCCAGAAAAAGATAACCCTTTATAAAAAGAAAATCTATGCTTAATCTCCAAAATTTGTCCATCAAAACCCAAAGTTCAACGAGGACCATTCGATAAACAATTTATCCATAAAATTCTTCAAAGTAAACCAAACTAAGGTTGAAACCCAAATATTTGAAGGATTTACTCACATAGTCTTCCAATTTATTTCGTAACATTTATCTCCAAACATCATCAGTTTCTATTAATGACTCGTATTGAAAAGAAATTAACCTAATCACATATCCTCCATGATAGGTTAATAAATTTCCATAGATAACCCAAAATCAACATACTCTTAATTCATAAAATCATCTAACTAAAAAGAATCAGTCAAACTAACTAGGGACTTCACGTAGTGCAGTGCTAGGTGATAAATACAAGTCGCACTTTGGTTGTGGGTTCGATTGTCACAGCTTTGTCCGACGCGACGGGTAGTCACACAGTCTGCGTGTTGTCCTTTTTGCAAAACTATATAATTCTCAAATCATTCCCCAAAAAGGGATAAAATCATAAAAAATAACCATAACATAATTTAACCTCAATTTTATCTCATGCCTTTCACTTCAATCATGACATATAGTAACCCATAATTACCTCAAAAGTAAGGATCATATAAACCCAAATGGTTCTTTATAACTATGTCCACAAAAGAAAAGATAACTATTCCTTGAATAAAATTTGCATATATTAAACATCAGGGTTACACATAATATAAAAAGTCTTCTAATGTAACCCCATCATCAAAAGAGACTTAATACTCTTAAGAATTTCACCATAACTCTTGAAGCCCTTATATGTTGACATCTTACTCGTTCAAAATTCTTCATGATCCATTAACTATTTCTTTCCAACTTATTCCGAAATACCTATTTCCTACAAAAAAATCCTGAATCATATCCTAAGATTCCAAAATAGGAAAACAATAGTCATGAAATAATACATACTTTTGATTGGTCATTGTCAGTTTCTTAATCCTCAATCCGAATGGCATTAGGTATTGGTAAACGAACATTTGTACGCTCTTGGTGATCCTATTCACGAAACTTATTCATAGGACATGTGTTTGCATAATGACCATGCACACCACATTTAAAAAATTCAATTGATCCCTCAGAAAGAACTTCTTTCCCTTTCCTCGAGTCAACTGGATGCTTCCTTTTTCCTTGGTAGGTCCTTGCTTTATGACCTTCATTTCCACATCTATAGCATATTTTTGTCCCTTTGAAACATTTTCCTAGGTGTTTCTTTCCACATTTTTGACACATAAGTTTTTGAACACACTTACCTTTATTATTATTACCTTTAGTTCCGTAGGGATTTGTTTCTCGCATACATGATGCCTTAGAGAAATCACCAAGGTTTAGGTGGTCAATCATGACTCCAGATAGTTGGTTGTGGATAATCACATGATTTCTCATTGCAGCTCCCATATCATTCAGTTTCTTGCTCAAAAAACTGTCACAGTTTCCTTCACATCCATTGTTACATTGGTGCCTGATAGATCCAGCCATTTACTAAAACCAAAAAGGTCAGTGTCAGTATATCAAGAAAACCATCATGTACTAATGAGGAAGATAAACACTAATATATACTTACTCATTCACTTTATCTATAACTAGGAATCTTTCTGAAATCCTAACCATTATGGTAATTTCACTTATGCATAGAGAATACCCTAACCTCTAAAGTTATCTAAACCAACCTCTGATACCAACTATAAGGCCCCAGCCTTAAACCTTACTTAATCTTCAGTTAATACAAGATTACACATTGAGGATCTTTTCAGGTTTAGAGTTTTAGAGTATTAGATCATAAAACTTGCATTACATTCCACATTTAAACAAAATGGTTACATAAAAGACAGTATTCATTCTTCCCATCAACGAAAACATATTTAAAATAAAACATGGATTCTTTATTGACACATCCTTGACACTATCATCACATCACATACCTTTCCATTGACCTGTGAAAAACATTTCAAAAACTTGGGAAGAGCATAAAAAGATCAGTAAGGGTTATAAAAAATATGGAAAGGAAACATGAGTTCATATAAACATAAGAATGAAATCATACTTTACCCATAAAACATAGGCACTTTAACATAACTCATCAAATCATGAATAAAACATAGAAATCATAAGACATAAAAGGTAACTTGAGGCATTAATAACATTCTTACGTAGGGAGTAACCCTCTTGGTTACATTTTGGAATACCAATCACAGTATATTCCCTAAATCTCTTCGGAGAAACCTTAACGTTTCACTCCTTCGTGTTACCTAATGCATTGGAGAGCTATATCGGGCTCACCCGCCCTTAGTTTATCACGGAACCACCCGTTTTCATAACAATACCCATGAACCATAACATAAACGTATCACATAAAACATGCATAAAGTTAACATAACATTTCCACATTTCAATCACAACATATCATTTTAGGATATTGAAATAATGAATCCATTCAAAAAGAAACCATTTCCAAAACCATTTAAAACATTTAATAAAGATATTTTTTAATCAAAGTTTTCCATACCGCCTAGAAGCTTTTGAAATTTTAAACCATTAATATCCATATAAATAAATCCTTAAAACCACTTTGAAAACATGATTATTAATAAGAACAAATAATAAAAACATTTAAAGCGATATTTTGTTTAAAGGGGTTCTACATAAATTAGAGAGACTTGAATACAATAATTGAGGAATAACATTTTTTCAGAACTGTATAATATCATTAGAATAAATGGATTCATGATATAATATTCCAAAGGACAGTATATACACCATATAAGAGTGAATTTGTGCATAACAACAATGATGTCTCAGTAGAAATGTCAAATGTGATGAATTACCTTATAAAGAAGGTATCCTTGAATTAAGGATAATTCAATCTCAAAATTATGTGTGACAAATATAAATACACCCTATATAAGTGGATATTAAGTGTAAAACAATAAAAGGTCATTCACACATATTAGAAAGAGGACATATTCAATAACTACATGTTGAACCCAAAGAAATCGAAATTGGGTTAAAAAGTTCCCTTGGTAAAATTCGAAAGCCTAACGGCATCACTTCAAAATTCAGAAAATGAGTTGATGAGAGATAAAAAGGGCATCTCATCACTTTGACATAAAATTTACATCAATAAGGATATAAAAGAACATATCCCAACATAATAGTATGTGAATTAAAATGCATAACAAAAGAAGTCTTTTAAAAAGAGGAGGGTGAAAGGTCCCCCTTACCGAGTTGGGTAACTTTCGAAACATACACCCCATGGAAGAAGGGTCATACAATGAAGATGTGAATACCCATAAATGGAATTATACTACAAAAAGTGTATAATAATGGGAAGTACATACACCACTCAATAGAAATTGTGGAAAATGTATCATAAATCTCACGGGAATAATAGTGAGATGAAAAATCCCTTACGAAAACTCGGCAGCCTAACATCGCCACTTGAAACTTCCATAAATGGATTGATGAGATCAAATAGGGTCTCTCATCATATTAAAATAAAATGTACAGAAAGAGGAATATAAAATAACATCCCACATCATAACAAATAGGAGCTTAAAAGAAGTGACATAAATGAGAGTACTTAAAAAGAAGTAGAGAGGTTAGATCTCTTACGAAAATTCGACAGCCTAACGGCGCCACTCAAAACGTCCAAAATGGATTGATGAGAGAGAATAGGGTCTCTCATCACATGAACATAAAAATTACAGTAATATTAATATAAAAGATCATCCCAATAACAAGAAATATGAGATTTAAAAGTAATGACATAAAAGTGTGTACTTAAAAAGAAAGAGAGGAGTATGATCCCTTACCTCAGGTCCGACTTGACTCGATCGTTCTTTAACGTCCTTAAAACTGGGTAACTCTCTTAGATTTGAGCTCAAAGGCTTCCTTGGGAAGACTTCTGCCCCATGTGAGGATTCAAGGAGTAAGAGATGGATGTGGAGAGACAAAATGGGTAGGGGTTGTCCGAACCAAAGGCTTTTGATGTGTGGGTAAGGAGGTAGAGGTGGGGGCCTTTTATAAGAGGAGAGGAGGGGCACTCTTGTAAAGTTACAAAATGTTACTTTATTTTCAAAAGAGTTTCGGATTTTAAAGGTCCGAAATTGATGTATTTATAGGATAAGGTGATAAGGGTTAGAAATCCACTCATCCAATAGGTTTTGGACATGTGTAGGTCTTAAATATTAAATTATCTTTCCATTTTATTTAAATCGTTAAATAATGAGGTCATCACTTCACCATCATGATGTCATAAATAATTTAATTTATTTAATCTCTAAAAATTATAAAAAAAATACTATGATGTATGAAATATTTTTATCTTTCCAATGACTATTTATAGTAAAACATATGACTTGTATAACCCCATGTAATTTTTGTTTAGTAAAACATCTCATGTTTGTGTCATTTTTACTTTAACATTAAATAAAAAGATATTTATATCATTTCCCAACCAATGTGGCTCCATGGGGTCCCCAAGTTGACCCATGGATTGTCTTGGTCGGCCATGACACATCCAATGAGGGTAGGACATGTTCTAGGACATTTCATTTTATTAAAACATTATTCATACCATAAACTACACTAATTACCTCTAATCGCGATTAAAAACATAAAAAGTTATTGTTCACCAAAAAATTATTTTTATCCCATTGAACCAAATTTTACATTTTAATGACAACCATGTATGTCGGATTTTGTAAATTCAAAACACAGATATGGAAAAATTTCATGTAAATGGAAAAATCAGTTTTTATAAGTACCACTTAGTGGTTTCACTATTCATCAAAAATTGAAGTTTTTCAGAAAAATCCCAAAAATTCACCCTAAGATATATTTGATATTCTGAATTCAAAAATGAAGTCTATTTTACAAAATTCAAATCATATAAGTCACATTAATTAATTTAATTATTAATTCCGGTTGTCAGAGCAAATAGTGTGTTTTTATGAAACAATAAATATCAAAAGATTGACACTAGTTTCAGTCTGATTTCAAATTGAAATTAATTTCAATGACCACTATTGGATTTAATGGTAAAAATATATTCTAATTTCACTTTAAAACCAATTCAAAAGATAATCTAATCATATAAATAAATTAGATTAAAAAGAGGTTTTGAATTAAAATACAACATTTTACACTATTCATTAAAAAATGAACTTTATCGGAAAGATACCAAAAATTTACACAAAGTAAATTTTGATGTCCCAATTAATAAGAAGAGTTTTATTTGGTCCAATAGAATGTATAATAGTGAACAAAACTATATTTAATGACGGTTCACCATCAAAAGGCGATAAGTGAACCTTTAGTGAAAACTAGGGCATATACGCCTAAAATTAAATTCTTTCCGTATTTTAAGCCTTTATCTTTTATTGGATAAAATTAAAAACATTTAAAAACATATATAATCATATTTTAGTTATTTGTATCCATCCCCACCAATACAATGGCTACATGTTAACTACTATTTAAAATAATATTATTTTATTATTAGAGTGCAATGTAAGATTCCCAAGAAACTCGTTGTTGCTTGTTGGGTACGCCATCGAGCATAGAGTCCCCTTTAAAATCATATTAATATTTTATTCACAAATATTGATAAATATAAAGATGTCATATTCTTTATTTACCTGGGGTGTTACACAATACACCTTATAAATTTCTACTCTTTCACCCATTTAATTTTATACATTAATATTTCAGCCTATGCATGGCTCAAACATAAGAAAATTTGTTGGATAAATAGAATTTCACCATCGACCTATATGGGGAATAAATATTTATAATGTCACTGGAATTTTATTTAATAGAGAATACATTATGAATATCACTACACAAGATATTACATGAATTAAATTCACAAAATCATGATATGAATCACACAATCAGTTTTACAAATAAACAATGAATGTATTCTCAAAAGCATGGATATCAGTACATTATTAAGAAAAACCCAAACATGGCACATAACTAAGAATTGTTGAGGAATTCCGTAAATTGGTACATTGAAATGCATGATAATATGGATCGCATAAGTTTGAATATCACCCAAAGAACATATCACTTATATCATTCAAAATATAATGAAACCGATATTTAATAGAATATGCCTAGAATGTGAATCTCTATGTGCCTATAAAGATGTGTGGACTCAACTCAGTTCTCTCGCTATACCAGGCCAAGAGGTAAAAATCTATCACATCAATAAATTAAAAACTAGATGATGTACAACAATCACCAAAGGTGAAATTACAATCAACTATAATATAGAAAAATAATATCAATCCCCAACCACTTGACCTTTCCCTCATGTGTGGGTTTTACAGACCCAACCATAACATATTTATCAAGTATTGAAAAATTCGTAGTCTCTCACATACAATCCCAAATATTAATACAAAAGGAATATATATCTTATATTATTTTTGTGTGCTGAACAATATGACACATAAACAGTGCCCCGAACTGGTTGGAAAATATGCCTCTTGCGTGCCTCCCCATATGCTAGCAGATGCAGACTTGTAGAGAGGGTGTAATGGAGTTATATTGGAGATACTATACCTTCTATATCAATAATAAGTACAAAAAACAATAATATGTAATGGAATAAATTATAAATAATCCGACATTAATAATAATAATAGAATGAATGAATCATGCACTAATGTGAAAATATGTGTATAATATAATGAATGAGTAAAAAGTAAAAAATAAATAAAATTAACTACAACTATCTCTAATAAAATAATAAGAACCATCTCATTCTTTCGATCCTTCACTCAATCCAATCCCAAAAGGATAACAACAATAAAATACAATATAGGAACCTAATCCTATAACTTTGAGATTGGGTAATGTGTTTCAATGAAATGGAAACTTGAATAGGGTGTCAGATATACTTATTAGGCCACCACCAAGGATTTCTAATTCATAATATAGTCCCTGCATTAATATTAATATAGTCATCAAGTATGTCAAATATAAGATGTTCACTATTAATAAATGTAAATGGATCAGGTGCAAATTTATCAATGAATTTTGGACAACTATTACATCTTAATCCAAATATAGGATACCTCTAAACATATGTTTTTTTCATATATATTTATGTCTAAAGGTATATGAACTATCAGTGTAGTGATTCTTATAGACATATATTTAGATATGTGGTATGAGAAAGGACTCGAGGTGTGACAAAGGAATCCATCCATAACAGCACTATTAATAAAAAATATTGTCTCATAATGATGAGTAGGGGTAATCAATCTAGAGGTTCATGTGTGTTATTGGAGTTGGGCCATGGAGAAATGTCATAGCTAATATTGGCCACCATGCTAAGTATCATAAACAAAGGATGATGGTCCAAGTTCTTACCACATCTTAAAGATAGGTTTTCATGCTATGTATCAAGGTTAGTAGCAAGGTGGTCCATACAGAACCCCTTAAATGAGGGTGTGTGGAACATAATTCCCAACAACCATAGAGATGTGGGCACCATGCCAACTATCCTATTCATAGGTGGTGTGACTCACTATCTCCTACAACCTTGCATGAGGTTCCTCATGCATAATCAATACTGGTAATCCATTTTTCTTATAAGTCTCGCACACGTCATTCTAGAAAAGAGAAATTGGAATAACTCTAGGAGAATTTTATCCTTTTAATATAGTTCATTTATCATTTAAATAAGGTCATACATTAACCCAATTCATATATAAAATTAAATCATAAATAATTTAGTTTGAGACCATGATAAGTCGTAACTCAATCAAGATCACTATGAGGGGTCCATGACACTTTATATCCTCAATTATAAGTAAAAGGAATACAAGTAAAAATATTTTATAGTCATCATTTAGTTATATTATTGGAAAAAAATGCACCTCGAAAGAGGGGTTTTATAAGAAATTCTGATTTCTCAGTATACAATTAATTTAATTCAATTAAACCATCTCATTTATAAATAAATGAAGAATCACACACTAGAAGTATAACTATCTGATCCAAGCAGTTGAATAATTATTATTAAATATCACACAAAAATGTTGTGGTACAAACATAAGTATTCAATTAATCATCAATGTACAATAGTTGAAATCACGCTAATGCGGTGACTCGGGTTGAGGATATCTCCAAAAGGTGTGAAATTGTTTCAACAGTAATCATGAAGGGATATATCCATTTACTCCAGGGAATTTAATAATTCAGGAGGGATGGATAGATATATGAAACACAATAAAATGTAAATATTTTTAGAAAACACAACTATTTTGGAAAAGAAACTAGACCGCATACCTCATGCTTAGGATGAATCAACCATCCATTATTAGCCCTTGAATCTTTTAGGAAAACAAGAATCATCAACAGTCCGAAAATAGTGAAAAAATATCACACAAATTTATAATTCCATAATGTGTGGTAAAAAAGGAAGACAAGTATAATAAGTTAAGGGCTTATCGATGTGGTTCTGACATAGCTGATGAATGGAGAAACTGAGTCCAGATTAAGATCTAGCTCAATTCATAGGGGAGGATGGGAAAAGGGCCCCCATTAAGCTCCCATGAAGTGTATATGTGAGGAATAAATGTGGGAAATAAACGAAATAAGTTATAGGTAAAAAAAGAGATTTCCCAGCTCATTAAAGAGACACCTGGTTAGACAACATTTGTTTGATAACCATGAAGCAATATTGTGGGATTCACAACATAATGGACACACCCCATTGGGTTTAGCCACATTGATTTATAAATCACGTGCCAAAGCCGAGCATCACTACAGGTTATGGGGCACTAAATGTGTGGGTTAGATGCATGGTTTTTTCAAACCCTTTAAAGCTAATTTGTAGCACGTGTGGATCACCTCTGCACAAATTCAACAGGAATATGACTACCATGAAAATGTTTCACTATTTCACAAATTATTACCCTTAAGAAAATGGGTTGTACGGTTAATCCACATGGGTAATCTAGCCATGAACGGACCATGCACCTCATCTTTCTTCTCCAAAAAAGATCATTCAGATCTCAATGCTTTTGAAAATCAAATAAACTACAAAGACACCTCCAATGACATAAAACTCAACCAATAACAACACATTAAATTGAAAAAATGATAAAAATTACATTCCCATACTCCATAGTAGTTTCAGATTCCCACCGAGTGAAAGTCCAAAAACCATTCGAGAACTCAGACCAGTTCAAAATCATAGAAATTTACAATCATTCCAATTTAATTACTCAAATGATATTTTTTTAAAATAAAATATTTTCTATTTATTAATGAATGTTTTGGTACTTGTACATGTTCCCTAGAAATTGATTAAGGAATTTTATTTATATTTCAATATTATTATTTAAAATAAATTATACCCATGATTTAATTTTTTTGAAATATTTTTAAATGTATATTTATATCTTTTTTGTATGATGTACTTATTTAATTTTTACAAAAAATTTGAAAGGATTCACAATTTTAACATACTCATCATGAATAAAATGTCCCACCATAATGACTACTCAATTATTTGAATCATCCTTTACAATTTTCAAGGATTCTTTACAATAAATATTTTTCTTTTATTCTTTAAAAAGTTTGTTTTTTTAAGTTAATTTCAATTTGTTAAGGCTAATTTACTCAAGAATATTTTTAATGATATTTTTAATATATTTAATTTCATTGAAGATGATGATGATTTTATTCTGCACTGGGAATATGCTTCAATGATCCCATTATTATTCTTTCTAGGGATGGTTTTTAATCAGTTTAAATTGGTATAATATTATCAATATAAATATTTTTTCATCTATACATAATTTGTATACTAAGGAATGTTGAGAAAATTTTATTATTTATTCATATAATTAATCTATTTGTCTTACTATGTAAAAGGTGGGGAAGATAAATATATATCCCCTAAATGAAATGGTTGGTGAAATGATCCCAACTAGTCTATCATCCTTATTAAATGGGTTGTGGCACATGTATACTAATAGATTATATTTTCATGGAATAAGTCCTTCAAGGAAACCTTTAGTTGGTTTGTATTATTAATTATAAAAATATGAAATCAATTATAATTTTTGAAGTTATTATTTTTAATTATATTGATGAAAAAACATCAAAATCATTGATTATTTATGTGTAATGATTTTATCATCATTTCCCCATCTCATATAATTACTTATGATATTTTTATTAATTAATCGAAATATTTTTTCAGTTATTTATGTTTCCATACTGATTATTAATTATTTAATCATGATAGATTCTATTTTACATAACTCATACCGAGATTCGGAGTTCCCCATTATTTTCATTGCTTCTCCCTATGATATGAAAAAGGAATCTTTTAAGGACTTCAAGGATGGAAGATATTCACATTCGTGATGTTTTTTATTTTATGTTATTATGTGTAACATGATTTTCAAGTATGAATCTACTTTTCCATGATTGGTATACTATTCAGTCCATTGGGATGAGATTAAATACATCTTGTGTTACTGTAATAATGTAGTAATTATATTTTTGAACCAAGGGACATGGAATTTATAATAATCACAATACCTTCTAGAAATAATCATTTTAAATGTCATGTATTTTATAGAATTTTTTTTCTCAACCAAATTGTTTCAAGTTAATCACACCCAAAACTATTGACAACATTAAAAATTTAGTGAATCCTAGGAAAAAATGGTTTTCATATTCATATAATCATTGAATAATTTCTATATTTTTCAATGGTTATAACGCATATATCATGATTTAATTCATTAAATCTATCCTTTTCCTTATAATGACCATTTTTATATCAATTTGACATTTACTTCTTTGTTATTTCACCATGCCATATATAGAGTGTTATGAAATGATTAGAACCAATGAAAATAGTCTTTTGGTTCATTATACCTAATTGTTACCATAATAAAAAACATCACAAAGGGTTAAAAAATCATATATATATTTTTAAATATTTTGTTTAAAAATTCCCCAAAACTATTTACCTCTTTATCATATATTTCAACAGCTCTTAGAGAATTTTTCAAGTTATGTTGCAAACATTTTGAAAAATTATATTATAATATGTTAATATATTGTAAAATATAATCATTAATATATATATATGTATATGATAGATTAAAAAAATAGATTCAAAATATAAATACACACATAAAAAAAATTAAACCAAAAACAAAAAATTAACTAGTTATTCAAAAAACAATTAATTAAAGAAAAAAAAATAATAAAAAATAAAAAACAATATAAAAAATAAATAATTAAACTATATAAATAATGAAAAAACATTTATTTATAAAAATGTACATAAAACAATTTATTCATAAATATTTAATAAAATAAAATAATTTTATAATAATAAAATTTCTATGATAAATAAATGATCATAATATTAAAAAATATATGTAAAATTTATAATAATTATAAATTAATGAATACAATATATAGATCAGAATGATTTTTAAAAATTCTAAAAAAATTAAGAGAGAAATTATTCTGATGCATGAAGTATATCTATAAAAACAGATTCAAAACAACAATAGAAAAACAATAAATTGGATAAAATTAAGAGTGGTAACAATCAACAAAAAATAAGATATTAAAATTTTAATAAATATATACATAAATAATTATAGAAAAAGTAGACGTATAAAGTATATCAGTAATGAACCGAGATAAAATAACTATAAAAAACCTCCTAGGGATTGCAATTAGGTGGGAAAAATGTTTAAATAATGATAGATATGGATCATAAAACTCTACATAAATCCATTTAATAATTCTAAGATCTTGAACGATGATAAATGATTACTAAAAGATATTGAAATAAGTGAAAAATCAAAAAATCCAAAGATATGTACTAACAATGTTGGGAATTTGATAAATGAAGTAGAGGGATGGAGATTGTGAGACTTGGGCAACATGGTTTGGGTGCTTTCATTTTGATGGAATGAAATTAGATAGTCAAAACTAATGCCTCGTTATTTTTTTATATGGTTATCAAGTCATCTATTGTAAAAAATGATGTTAATACCATAATTTTCTCAATAGTTATCATTGAACCGATGTGAAAACAACATTGATATGTATTTTCACATTATTAATTATAATAAATTATATTAAATAACCAACAATGATGGTTTTCATGCAGTATTCAATGATATCTAATATGAAAAATTGCATTGATTTATTTTTCATGTCAGTTATTATAATAATAGTTAAAAAATTTAATAGTTATGGTATAATCATCTGTAACTAAAAAATGATGAGAAACACCTATTGTGAAATATACTTTTTATACTAGTGAATTCATAAATTTTTGCATTGGATAAAAATTTATGAATAATTCATATATAATGAACACATAAACACCTGATAATTTGGCCATACAATATGGATAATCAATAATTTATCTAAATATAAATTTTATAGTTATCTCTAATATGAATTACATAATGTTACTATTTTCTATATAATTCTAAAAAAAGATACTAAATAAATTATAATTTTTTTTAATAATTTAATATCTCCTTTGTAAATAATATAAAAAAATATAAATAACGTATATTAAATATTTTTATTCCTTGATTATATAAAATTATCAGAATTCATTTAGATTTAATTTAATTAATTTCTCATATGAGGAATTTAGTTTAAATAAATAAAATTAATTATTATTAAAATTTTATAATACTAAAAATAAAATCATTTATGATTATCCTTATATTATAATTTATAAATATCTTATAAATATACCTTAATGTTTTTATATAAAAATTTTATTTATATTTTATAATTTTTTCAATTTAAATTTCAAAAATTATATAATTGTAAAATTTATTATCATGGAATATTAATTTTATAAATGTTTCATAAATAGGAAATTAATTTTTTGTAAATTTTCTTTTCACTTAAATAAATATCCCAAAATTCATTTTGCGTAATTTATATTCTATTCAAAAAATATTCATATTAGTTGAGAAATGTTTTTTTAAATATTCATATCACAAATGAAGATATATATTATATCATAACCTGCAAACAGTTAAATATGTTCAATTTATCTGTTATATTTTACCATAAAATCATATGGTATGTAATATTCTGTGATTCCTAAGAATCATTAATCAAGAGATATATTCTATCAAGGTATAAAATATATTGTCTTTGTAAGATAAATCCTTTAGGGTGTAGGGTTTCATATCTTAGGATATGTTCTATATCATTGGATGATATGATTATTTGTTTTTGAAAATTTAAAACAATGTTATCATTGAGTAAAATACCAAATAGAGTATACAATGATATATTAATAACTAATGATTTATAACTGTATTGTCACACAAAATATCATATATTATATAACATGAATCTATCCCAACCTCTAATATTGTATACCGATTGGACACCACCGAATAATACATCTATACTTTATTATGATTAGAAAAATGATATAAAATATAACATCAAAATTTTTCTTTTTAACATGTTATTGTGAATAAAAATTTATTGTAATGCTATGAGACTACTTTGGGCTAGTGATATCAATATTCCTTATATCAAAACATCAAATGTTACATCCTTATAAACCAATCAATGAACATTATTTTTCAAAATATTTGTACAATGTAACCCTTCAAATAAGAAATGGAGCTCTAAAATGAATAACTAAACTTATTCTTCATTGATATTTGAATGTTCCCACGAATAGGTTAGCTCTTTAACATTCACTCTAATACCATTATTTTGTTTCGAATGATTGATTAATAATTAATAAATTCATAAAAATAGATACCATAAATCTATGAAGACCATGTCTTCCAAACCACATCCATATAAAATTTAAATGAGTAATTTTTACCTTACATCGATGAATTTTTTTTCCTATTGATCAATTCTTGATGACTATCACTATAGAACAAAAAAACTGATATTCCTTGTGTGTTGTGTCTATGGGTTTCATTGAATCAATCAAACAATTTTTATGGGACCCCCAACCATTATAATATTCTATTATTTAATTATGAAAAGGAGGGAAGTAAAAGAGATCTAGGGGGAGGAAACCACCCTCTGTTTTCTAGAGAATTCTAAAAAAAAATCATGTAATATCATATATTATATAGTACATGTGGATACTCCCCAAGAAAAAACATTTACTAACATATTTTATAAACATATGATTAAATGCATTGTTTTAAAACCATTATAACATATGACCATACACTCTCCCACATGTTCTATTTAAAAATTATGTCAATAATTTTAGGTGATTCTAATTTTAATGTCTTAACATCTTACAACCACAATATTTTATAGAAAAAGTATCCAATTTTACATTATGAGTCATAATAACTTTTGATATTTCTAATCATATGTTATAATAGGCAGTGATATAAGAAACATGAAAATCCTATGTTGTGTGTAATGGTATACCCAAAATTATTGAACAATCATTTTTCAATATCATACATTATTATATATTATAAATAAAATCACATGTGATTATGGATATTTGGAATATCTCAATCATATCTATTTTTATATCATCCTTCATAAGAGATGATGTCTGGTCTCCATGATAGATAATTAATATATATATATATACATTCCTCCTTATGATTAGATGAGTGTTTTAATTTGGAGCCATATTTTGAGGCTCTTGAGTAATTCCATTCTATAATGAATGGACTCCCCTTAAAGGGAATGAATATATATATATATATATTCATTATTTGTATATTTATATATGAATGTATTTATAGAGGTATACATATAAATCTCTATATCTGTGAACCTACATATATAGGATGTGTTCTGAAGGACATTATCAATGGCTAGACACCTTCTTATGGATAGACACCATACACAAATTTTATGCATGAGTCATAACTTGTTTAAATTATGTGGTGGAATATTTTTGAATGTTTATTGGGATAATTATTAATTTTTTTTGTTCATTTAATATCATGATTAAACAATTATCATGATTAATTTTCAACATATTAACTTATTGACTATGATTTTATGTTATTTCTAGTACCTCATTGGATACACTGTTCATGAAATCATGTTTCCTACCAAATTTTTTTTCCTATACTGAACAAATGGATTTTAAATTGATTGGAAGAGATTGTGTGGTGTCCTCCATAGGGTTTTATGTATATACACCATACATATGTTCTCCTGAAGATGTGTATTATCTACATTTTTTCTGACTTGGATAACACATAAGAACTAGCACATGGGGAGTGAGGTTAGTGGGGCATTAGTGAAAACTACAAATTGGATGTGGAAATGGTATGATCCCTTTAGGAACTATTATGGTTGATGTGTATACCAGGCATAATGTTGATGTCCATGATATACTACATGAGATAATGTTTTCAATAAATGTTTAATTTTTTACATTTATTCCATGCTTGGTAAGGATTTACATATAAATTTATTTTTCATAGTTTTTTACCATTCTATAAACATTTTTTTTGATCTATAGTGTGTTTGGAATTCATGATCATACAGTTATTGTTTTATGTATTGATCAATTTGTTGTAAAATATGTGTTCTACTTGTCGAAGCCTTTTTTGTGTTTTATGAGTATAACATCCCCCCAGATATATGGAATTAATTTTACATAACGTTTTATACATATTTATTTCATTTATTTTCATTACAAATGGTGTAAATCACATCCCACTTATTCAATAAGAATCCCTAAGGGACTGCATCCTAATTTAGTGATCGGGTTTGTCCCCTTTGGTCTTGTTGTGAAACAATTTGGGTCTTTATGGGTTCCTAATTCTTGCTGTTACACAATCATTTCTCAAGAAGACAATAGGGAAATTGATTTCCTTACTCTGGTTGTGCTAAGAGAATATTTCTGTGAGTGTTAGACAATAGGTTTCTCAGAGAATCTCTAAAAGAAAATTTCGGGGGATGGTTATGTTGTTGTGTAAACAATTCATATATACTATTTTTTTAATTATTGGGTGTGGAAAAATCCTATCAACAGATTTATGGTATATTTATGAAAATATAAATCAAAAATAAAATTTAATTCATATATTAAAGAAGATAAAATTGGAATAGTTTTCAATAAATAAGTAGAATTTTAATATTAAAATTTCAGTTTATTACAATAAAAAGATATATATACATATATTTTTATGATAATATATCAATATGGGAAGTGATATATATGGATCATAGAATATAATATATATATATCCATTGACCTGAATGAATTGTGTAATATGTCGTAAAATGAATTTAAATAAGACTATCCATAATTATCATTAATTTTAAAAATCCATTATCTTTAAGTGTAATAAACTACATAGAATCATCTATTCATAAATTTTATCTAAAATTTAATAAAGTAAAAAAGAATGAAAAAATCATTTTTCCAAAATTTAAGGCATGTTTTTTACTTCATTACATCAATTTTTCAAATGAAAAAACTAATTAACAATTTAATGCCTTTTTTGAAAAAAAAATACAATATGATTATCTCATCAAGGGATTGGGATAATTTAATTTCATTACTAGTGGGTAAGAGGGGTGTAAAAATGATGTACCCATAAATAATTATGGATTATTCCCCCCCCCCAATTTTATAGATAATTCTTATACATAATAAAATTAAATTAAAAAATATAATTTATCACATATATTGAAAGTAAATTTAATTAATATAGCTTTATTAATTTAAACAAATTATTAAAAGTATCTCTTGGGGTAGATAAATGTTTCAAATAAATTAAGGAGAGGCTATATCACAACATTACGTTCCATTGAAAACATATGAATAGGAAAATTGAGGGTAACAAGATGAAATAGAAGAAATAGAGAACCAAACATAAATATGAAATTTAAGGAGGAAAAGGATGCTGAGAAATTTAAAGGAAAATTCATTTTGGATAAGGGAAATGAACATAATACTCTTTATTACTGAAATTGTTGCCTAATAATGAATAAATTATAATGAGTGATTTTTTTTTATTTTATATTCATTACCCATGGATTTATAAATAACATTGATCATTTTATTGATTTTAGAAGTATTATTGGGTTATCCAACTGTAGTAGAGGAATCCATTTCTTTGTAATTGTGAAATAACAATCCTCGATAATGTTTATTACAACTATAGTATGGAGAGTGTATTATTACTTCAAATTAATTTATTTTTATTATTTAACTATTGTAAAACATTATTATTCATTGTGATGATTGGGGATTGATTTATTTTCTGTCCAACAATAAGGATCATGTTATTTCATAGGGTGAATTTTATACTCATACTTTTGTAATACATATCTTAAAATATATTGAAAGAATATATAATGTTTATAAAAAACGAAAAACATCATTCTAAGAAGAAATATTTACATATATTTCATTAATTTATATAGTAGAATCATATCAAATTAAGGACTCATGATGATTCAATTCCATTTATATTACTTCATATTTTGTTTCCAATAAAGAGTAAATTAGATAATACAATAACACGAAGTCAAAGTATACAACAATTTTATCTTCTTTAATGATGAATTGAAATAAAAACAACATAAAAAACAATATAAATTTAATTTTTTAGATATATAAAAATTCTTTGTCGAAAAATCATACCCATATTATATTCAATCACTACATTAAATGTTTTTTATAAAAAGATTTGATTTCCACAAAAATTGATATATCATAAAAAATACATATTTATTTTGTTTATTTTTATTTTGAGATATTTTTTATCTAATAATTCAAATATTATTTCTTATAATATTAGTAAAATTAAAAGAAAAAATAAAAATAACAGAGGGATAGTAGTTCTCAATTTAGAAGAAATAAAATAAAATTAATTTTATGATGAAAATACAGGACGATAAAATGTTATGTATATTATAATAAAAAAATTTAATAATTACATTGAAATGTAATGTTCTGAAGGAAATAGTTTATAAATTTATGATCAAAAATGTTGTTGGCATCATGATATGGGAGAGTACAACAGATTTTGGATATGTTATATACTATGTAACGTATTCATATAAAGTTTTCGGGGTATTTTAATTAAACTCTAAGTAAAAATATTATATTTTTAAATATTATACAAACTAATAAATTTTTTTGAGATTTTAAATTAAGATAAAATATTCTCATGTAAAATATATATCTATGTTTTTTAATAATAAAAATTATTGTTTAGGAAATACTAACTTTTTATATCTAATTATTTAAAATATTTTAAAAAAATTAATGCAATGAATATTTTAAATGTTGGGAAACAATAACAACCATAGTAGAACACAAACAAAATATCCATATACTATTTATCAGGTCTAACACAAGAAATTTTAAAAAATGTGGCCAATAACACTACTAATAAAAATATATTTATGTTAGTTAATGACTCAATAGAACTTATTATCCCATTTTATTATTATAAAGGAAATATTTTCTTAATGGAATGAATGCACTAAATAATTGAAAATTTTTAATTATCAGATTAAAAATGTGGAATGTGTAAAACTCAGGTTTTTGAATTATTTAATGATGCAGAGTTTAATTTTAATATGTTGATTATGGTTTTCACTGTTGGTAGACATTAATAAAGTTTTTTATTTTAATTTGGTATTACAGTTGATATTATGTGATTATGGTTTTTATAAAATTTATTTATATAGGGAACTAATTTTTTGAAATTAATTCAATGAGGTAAGGTTTCGACATCATAGTTTGAACACTGTTTAATGAAGTATGGGATTAACTTTGAAGAATTTAATTTTTAGTAATACATTAGACTTGTCATTTTGTTATTGTATTATATTAATGATATGCCATAAATTATTAGATATTGAAGATGATATATTTTTTAGAATGGGAAACATTAGAGGATTTGAAGATATTTGACTAGGTCAAAATTTTAATGTGCCAATCTGGGTTAATAGAAAAATTTGGATTTAATTATGTGAATTTTTTATGAAATATGGATGTATAAGAAAAAAATTAATTCATGGAAATTATATATTATTTTTTAATTTTATTTAAAGATGGGTTCCAATGTAGTGCCTAATATGTGTAATTATGTATGTTGTTTACAAAGGAATTATTATAATGAACAAAATTTCTAATGATATTTTGGGATTCGTAAGTAGATTGTTGAGAGAGTGTATGATATTTAATTAAAAGAATTATATTGTTGGGATTTGAGAGAAATTCATATAAAGATAGGAAATTAAATTAAAGAAATAAATTTAGAGCTAACTTAGACAATTATAGGGTTTAATAATGGTATGTTTTGTCTCATTAAATATGGTCTCCCATGGAGAATTTTTTCATAATTTAGATAAGAAATTTAATAAATAAGAGAATTTAAATTGATTTTTCATCTAATTTAAATAATCCTATTTGGATCTTAATACACAAAAGTAAATTTTATGGAATAGTAAAAGGAAATTTGAGAGTGAGTGTTTTGGATGGAGTTTATAGTAATATTTAGTGAGTTATTATAAATATATTTAAACAATTTAATCTATTCAGATGTTCTCATATGTCATAAAAACATATCTCTTGAAATATTCAGGAGAATGGAATAAAAAATATAATTTAGAAAATTTTAATTTGTAGTTATTCAACACAATAGAACATTTTCTACTTGACACTGCCCCCAAAAATGTTTTAATATTAGAGGTACCCATTTTAATTCAAAAAGTATTAGGTTCCATGAAACATAATGGGTTATACATTCTAAAAAAAGACAGTTTCATGGGATAATTAAAAAATTATGTAATTTGAGAGTTGTTATTATTTTATCCAAAAATGTGGTTTTTGAATGATTCATAGGATTTTACATAGAGATATTTCTTTAAAAATCCCATCCAAAAGACATGTTATAGAGAAAATATTTAATCTCACCAACATTGGTGTATTCGATACATTTATTATTTTTTGTAAACTCCATTATTTTTCCTTGATTAGTTATGAATCACATGGACTGGGTATATTTATTTTTCTATTAACAATTAGTTTTTAAAGATTTTTATAATAATAATCTTTAGTGGTAATACACTAATGATGAGATATTTTTATAAAATGATTTTGAATTAATTTAATTGAGAATATAATATTGTGAATTCATGTGTGGGAAATGGTTTTCTTGAAAATAATGAAATTTTAGATTTTAATTATTTTTTACTATTCATGATTTCGTAAAACGAAACATCAAGAAAACACTTATTTTATGGTGTCTTTATGAAAATATTTATTTACCTAGGACATCAAGAAAATTTAAAGGTTCTAATGAAATTAAGAAAATAGGTATTTTTAATGACTTACAGAATATATGGCTTTCTTCTTGAATTATATGAAAATGAATAATTTTTAGTGGTTTTTGTGAGTGGAAATATTTCTAATGAATTGAGGAAACATGTTTTTTCAACAAATATGATTTCTAGGAAAAAATATTTTTTGAATCTAATATTTTTCTTAAAATGGATAATGATACATTTATTTTCAATTTTATGTTTTTAAATTTTTGTACTTTTTATTTTTTTATCATTGTTGGGAAACATTTCACCTATGAAATTTTATCATGAATTTATATTTACGGGAGTTATGGAAAAATCCTTCCATGTTTATGCTTACCTGTACTATATGAAATTCGTTGGGAATGTCGATTTTATTAGTAATGATATAGATAATGGAAAATTCTAACGATCTTTTGGAGGAGAGACAATGACCCCCTATAGTGACATGGTAGGAGTAGTTAGTGAGTTTGGTGGTATCAATATATTTTTGAATTTTATTAAACATGTTTCAGTGTCTTTATAATTGAAAAGGCTAAAATCTTTTTATTTTGATTTGTACTTAAGATGGTTTTAATAAAAGATTTATATTTTTTCATACAATGTTAATCATTTAATTTCATGTATTTTGCGGTAAAATCATTACCTGGAGTTTAATTATATCCCCCACCAGATGATTCTATACTCTGGAAATTAGGGTAACATGCATAAGGTAATATGGTGATTTTGTTTGGGACATGAGATTTGGGTCCTTAGGCTAGGTCATTAAAATTGATATCATATCATGGTTTTGATATATTTCATGGTAATTCAAATGAGTTGTGATAATATGTTGGTAGAAACTATAAATATACACATAAATGTGAATAGATAATATTATAATGGTGAACACACAATTACTATCAATCATGGGGAAAATTATAGGCAATTGATGACCACATGTGAAATTTTCATTTATTCCATGTTAACCCATGATGGTTTAGAACTAGAATGAGTTCATGAATCGAGATATTCATGGTAATTAATCACATCACATGACCATGGTTTTGAGGGAAAAATATTTTTCTTTATATAAAGTGGATTTCAAAATACATTCATGTTTAGAATTTTTAACAAATGGTGCTCCAAAATGAAAATTGTAATTTTTTTGAACATATTTACGTTAGGTGACAGAAAATGATTGTTATAAAAGAAAGGGATAAAATATCAATTTTTAATAGTTTAAAATAAGATCCATTGGATGGTTATAACTTGGCTGATGGGTGATATTGAATATATATTCTATGTGTTTTAATATTATTCCACCTCGAATGATTTTGAAACTATGTGGGGAAAAAGATATAGGGAATAACCCAATGGAACCAAAATTATTTAACATGATGGAACCTTAATTATTTATCGAAATTTTACAAGGTATTGGTATAGATGATCATTTTTATAAGAAATCAAGATATATTGAGCCTCTGAATGTCTATAGCAACATTAAACACTATTCAATGGTTAGTTCCGGATAGAGTAATATGAGGAGTGGATAGAAAAGATAAATAATATCATTATTTTATTATGAACATGTGATGTCTGAAATTTGGAATCTCTATTTCACTTATTTGATGTAATATTAAGGGAATAGTATGAATGTTTTGAGAGAGTAAGTATATTCAAGGAACAACTTGGAATTTTTACTATAATATATTTATTATTTCTCATTTCTCATTTAAATTAATGTTTGATACTTCTCCTAAGGTTTTGGATATCAAGAATGGTAGTATGTATATTATGGAAAATATATCTAGTTTTTTGATCATGTTATATATGTACCAGAGATGATAAAAAATGAAAATATGAGCTCCCAAAGTATTGAGAATTGACTTTCACCAGAGATACAATGGGGGACTACTCTAACAAAATAACCCACTTAATATGAAGTTATTAGTATGTAAACATCAGTTGACGTGAATATTATAGATACTAAAAGTGTGAAAAAATTATTTCAATGGGTAGGTGGATAATATTATTCTATTAGTGATGATAAAAGGAATTGGAATGGATTTTAAAGTAAATCAACTGATAAACCATCCCTAAATTTATTAGGAAATTATTTAGCCAGAATTTTTTCAATGTGATGAACATGCTTCATACATTTTCAGTATGATAAAGTGGTTCACCTGTATCTAACTTTTCTAGATGGATGGGTTTATAGAACTAACCATAAAAATTTCATAATCATATGTTTTAGTCATGATTTTATATTCTATTAGATTGAGGTTATTTTCAAGATTACTATATTAGAGAATTAGGGCGTAATTCATACATAAAATACCACATTTATGCACAGTGGAAACAACTAATAAATTATTCATTTATTCTAAAATATGAAACATTTAATGATAAGATATAGTTTTATTTCACGGTCAATCATAGGATTTTCCCTTTACTCATCCATGTCTCTATTCACAGTTAAGTCATTTTGAAATCATTTTATAACATGGGATGATTAAGGAATCTTAGTTAGGTAAATAAAAGGAAACAAAATTGTTAGTTCATGAAATCATAAAAACCAATGGAAAACACATTTCATGAAAACATAAAATTTTACTCATGAAGGTAATTATAATTCCTGTAAAATCATTTATTTAACCTTCTAAATATAAATTATTCCCATACCAATTCATTCGAAATAATAGAGAAATCATTTAAGTACATTGGTACATCATCAATAATCACCCATATAGAACCCTTATATGGCCCTTACAAATTATAATAACCAGAGGATAAAAATATGATATAATTATTCAGAGAAAAAATCATTACAAAATACATTAGAGATTTTTCTTGTCACACACATCATTTATGATATAATTAGTTCCCCTGATGCTATCTGGGAACACCCCTAATTCATAATATACGTTAACCACATCATGAATAGAAATTATCAAATATATTTAACAAAAAATATTCATGGAAGAAAAAGTGAGTGAAGAAAAAACATAAAGGAATATTATTGAAAAGAAAATAACCTTATTAAATATGACATAATAGAATATTAAAACACATTAATTAATGAAATTAAACACTAAATACTCATAGAATAAGTAAATTATTTAGAAAGAATGTCAATGTGGCTATTTTACACCTTATAAGAGAGAAAATGTGCATAACATCGAAATTTACCCAATGAAAGGAAATTGAGGTGAAATCTTTTACCGTGAGGAAACTTCATCACATATGTTAATTTTATATCATTTAATTTCTTGTTATGTTAATTACTCAATTATTTAAGTGCATGTTGGATGTTATGACGGTATTCGGTAATTGGGTCAAAAAATAAATTGGTATGATGTCAATAGTCAAATTGGAAAATATTCTATCATTTAAAGAATAATATTAATGACATAATAATCATGTTTAAAATTTTATTATAAATTTAATTAAAACCATTTATATATATTTATGAAAAACTAACAACATTATAATCATGGAGATGGAAGGACATACATATGAATTAGTAAATTTTTTGTTTTTCAATTATCATTATGGAATTAATTTAATTATTATTTAACATATACATATATAAGAATATCATTAATATCATATTAATAATTTAAATATACTTATATAAATCATCGATGTGATCTGGTTAGGAAAAACGTATCACATCACTTTGTGGAGGAGATTGTTCACACGTACACACGAACGACATTATCATTTATAATTTCATAGAAATGTATGAATTTAAATGATATATTATTATATCACATTCATAAATATGTCATGTATATAATATATAAACATTAATTCCATCATTATTACTAGTCTCGAGTGACAGTGATGTAAAATAAATTATATCGGTTCCTAATGTGCTATTCATCCATACACACGAACGAATAATTCATTTTCTATTTGATGAAATTAGAGTTTTATTTAGATATTGAAAATTAAATAATATAATTTATGTATATTAAGGATACTAGTGTTATTATTTCACTATAGTTGAATAGGATTTTTATGAAGAGTAAGAATAAATAAAAAACAAACAGCTAATTAAAAACAATTCATCTTCCTCAGTCTTCCTCCATTTCATAACGACTAAAGACCATTAAGGTTGGTTTTCATCATAAAATAAGATCACATGGTTGTGTTTATGGATTCTTGTAATTTATTTGGGTATATAATTTTCAACCCATCTTGTTTTTTAAGTGCATGGAAATGATAATAATGGGTTCCCTTTTATAAGAGAGGGGAGGGGAACTCTTGTAATTCTTCCATAAATTTTGTTAATATAAATTAATTTTATATTCCAATTGGGTCTAAAGAGATATAGTTAAAGTATAAGATGATTTTGCTTCAAAATACATACATAAAATAAAACTTATAAATCTTTTTATTATTGTGATATCTATTATATTTTTGTTAAATCCCTTCAAACTCTAGCAAAGATATCATTAAATTTACACTTTAAGGGTAAATATAATTAAAATAAATGATAAAGACCAATAAAAGAGTCTCTTATGGAATTTTATTTCTTATTAAAATATTTGTTTGAAATATGTATTTTATTAATTCTAATAACATTTATTTGATATTTCTTTTATTTAAACAATTACTACATCATCATCCTGCATGCCTTTAATTTAAATATTACATCTCTAAAGATTGCAAATAAATTATCAAGATAGACATACACATTTTAGCCTCAATAATAATACATCTATAAAACATATTCGATATATAAACCCACATATAAATAAATTCATTTATTGAAAATAGAATTATGAGAAATTCTACTTTTCTTCAAATATCATATTATAGATATCTTACAGTCATCAATGATCCTTTATAAGGAAATACTTTTTTTCAAGGATTATTTTTGTTAAAAAATAGTCATATAATGAATTTAGGTTAGGTTTTATGGTTATTTAATAGTATTTAAAATATTATTATTACCCTTAATTATCCAATTTATCATTAACCAAATTAATAAAACAATTACTAAATTTACTATTCATATCTTCCATAATGAAAAGGGACCTATTTACATAATTTTGTCCTCAAGAATAAACATATTTAATGTATTTTTCCAAATTTTAAAATATAATTATAAATAATTAATTAAAAATTAATCCCATAGACATGATAAAGCAACCGGTTTTTAAAGTGAAAATGTTCAAAATGTTCAAATGTTTTTATATCCAAATTCAATGTAAAATGTATTCCAATGAACATAATTATATTAAATGATAAAATATTGATCTAAATATTCTTAAAACCCAATTTAAATTATAATCTAACTATATATATTATTTAAACGAAAATATTTTTTTCAATTAAAAATGAAATTTTTTTCACTATTCATCAAAAAGTGAAAATTGTCAACTAAATTCCATAAATATAACGAATGTAAAAATTGATATTTTTCTTTCATTGAATAATTTTATTTTTTAAAATTTAATTTAATAAATTTTAAAAAAATATATTTAAAAAAAAGTGTGTTAAACGGTGGTAAACCTTGTTTTTTGAAAAATAAATTATTTAAGTGTCAAACAAGATTTAGTAATATATTATGGAAATAAAGTATATTGGATGAATTTAAAAACATGTTATAGATTAGGTTAAAATTATTATATCATTTCCTAGGTTGTTACATTCTACCTTTTTTTTAAATTTCACCGTCACAATTTTATTCACTTATGAAATGAATGAAAATATTTTTCCATCCTAACATTTTTAGAATCACATGATGAATCTTCAATCATATTATTTTCTAATAAAATCATAACATGATGATTTAACTTATTCTTCTACACTTTCACTTTATGGTCATGAAATTTTACTTATTGTTCCTCATAAGAAATATTCTCTTCCAACCGAACTACTTTTGGGCATAAAACATTAGAAGGACCCAGAATATACTTTCGTAACAACGAAACATGAAAACAATTTTGTAAATATGATAAAAATGGAATAAATTTCACCGAGTACATAATATATTAGAATTTCTCCCGGATTTTATAGTTTCTAATAAAATGTGGACTCATACTCCCTTTCTGACCAAAATGCATCACACTTTTCCACTTATAAAATTTGAGAATGGCCTGATCGCCTTCCTCAAAAGAAAGATCCTTCCATAAGTTATTTTCATAACCATTATTTAAACTCTAAGAAATCTTAATTTTTCATTGAATCAACTATAATTTATCTTCCATTTCCTCTGCAAAATCACGTCCCATTAACATCCTTTCAACAAATTCATCCCAAAATGATAGATTTTGACATCAATTCTCCAATAAATACTCAAATTGTTCCATCTGTATTTAGGAATGAAAACCGTTAAGATTAGAAAACTAATCCAAATAATGATGTGAATCCCAACTTCCTTTGTAATCCATTGAACAATAACATAGAATATACTCCATGGTATTAATTATTTATTCTGAGTATCCATCATACAGATGCGGAATGAATATGATTTAAAATAATTTAGTTCCCAAAGGTTTATCAAGGCATTTCCAAAAAATAGATGTGAACTTAAGATAAAAATACTATACAATGGAGAGAAGAAGACCATGTAACATGGTTATCTCGTTATGATAAAACCAAGAATTTTGATCTAGATACATATTAAACTGAACATGAATAGAATGTTCAAAGTTAGTCAGTCGATTAAAAATAACCTAGATCATATTATTACCTGGAGATTTCATTAGTAATACCACAATGAAATCCATGGATATATTTTCTTATTTCCACTATTTCTCTAGAAAATGATGAATAATACACTTCAATAAATGTCACTCTACATTAATATTGTGAAAAGTAAAGAAAACCTTGTAAATTCAGAAATATCTCTTTTCATCCCATCCCACAAAAAATAATCTTAATGATATTTGTACATATTAGTGATTCCATGATGAACAGAAAATGGGGAACTATGAGCCTCACGTAACAAATGTTTCTTTAATAGCGAATCATATGGAAAACCTAATCTATTCCCAAATCATAAAACACAATATTCATTGATGTTGAATTCAGGAAACTTACACTTTTTACCAATAATACCTTTTTCTATATCTCAGGGTCTTCCTTATGCACTTTCTTAATTCTACATTATAGAGATGATTTCACTGATACCTAAAACATGATAGAGTAATTTCCAACCCCAAAAAATTCCAAACCATCATTCATTAAACCATTAACTTATGGGTTCTGTTTCAAACATAACATGGTTAATATAGCATTAGTCTACTAACTCAATGAAACATACCCTTTATTTTATTTTCTAGAATGTCAATGAATTATGATATCGTAATTCTTAATTATTCCTAACAATCATCTCAATCTCATTTGAAATAATTTCTAAGTGAATATATACTAAAACCATTTGTGATCATTGTATATTTCACACTATAATCCATACCAATGATGCCTCTTAATTTTAAATGAAAAAACATAAGAATCCATTTTTAAAAAATGTTTAGGGTACTTTAACTCATGAGGGTTCAACTAATGGGATGCATAATCAATTAGTTGTTCATTTTTCAGTAATTATTTTCATTGAAGAATCACAGTAGTAGAATTATTGACCATTTCTGGAAGGTAAGGCTTGAATTATAGCATTCACTAATATTCTTTTCAATTCTTAAATTAAATAATTAGATTCATTTATCCAGATGAAATTAATACATTTTCACGTTCTCTTAGTTAGTGGGATGGATAACCATGAATTATTTTCAAAAAATATCTAATAATATCTTCCTAAACCAATAAAACTATGAAGGTCACTTATATTTCTGGGTTTTTTCAATTCCTCAACAACATTTGTATTAGTAGGATCAATGATTATGACATCTATCGAAACAATGTGAGCATGGAATGAAATTTTTTCAACCAAAATTCACACTTTCTAAATTTCCTATAATGTTTCTTTTTTTAATTATTTAAAAACAACCTTAATATGCCTTTCATGATCCTCATTAATTTTATAATATAATAAAATTGCACCAATAAACAATACCACAAATTTATCAAAGAAATCACGAAATATTCTATTCATGATATCAATGAATACATAGGAGAATTAGATAATCAAAATGACATAACTACAGATTGATAATTTAAAAATGAAATATTAAACCCAATTTTTGGATTATCTACTTCATTTACATTCAACTATTGTTACAGTGACCTCAGATCAACTATAAAAAATTATTGTACTCTCGGTATCTGATCAACAAAATCATAGATATTAGTAAAATGATTTTTTTAAAAGTGATTTTATTTATGGATCTAAAAAAAATGAAAAGAATCACTGAAACATCTTAATTTTAAACAAACAATATAGGAACATCCTATAGTGAAGTTCTAAGTTGGATGAAACCTTTGTCTAATATCATAAATAATAGTGTGTTCAAAATTAAATGATCAACATGAGCCATTAAATAATTGGGTTTAGAAATTTTATTATCCAAAAGAACTAGGTCAATTGTAAACCCAACCTATTAATCATGAAAAATAGTAAACAATTCCTTTGTAAATTCATCCATGAATTCATTTACAATTGGAACGTCAGTAATTGGAATATTGTATTTATTTTAAAAAATATGAGATAGATAACATTAATTTCCTTATCTGATAAATTCCCCAGGTTCATGGAAAGTTATCAATGTTATGAAATCATTTAACCCATCATTCGTAGCAATGAAATATATTATATCATGATATACAAAAATTCAATAAATAAAATGAATGATATCAATCACTACTATTGATAGTTTAATAATACTTGTAGGTGAGTCCACCCAAATTATAATAATTAGAATATTCCGATAAATATTATTTGCTTTAATACATTTAACCAATGTTTTCAACAAAATATTTATCTTACTTTGATAATTGGATATTCCCTATTTAATTAAACATTTTTGAGAAATAATTGAATATTTTGATCTTGAGAAAAATAGGGTATTGTAAAAATTCAAATACACAACTAACTTATCCACCACCACTTCCTCTGATGGCTGAACATCAGCTGTAGTAGTAAAAATTGAACTTGCTACCCTTTTATTTTTTTGATCATGAGAATTTCCAACATGTGAAACTAACTTTGAAAAATTATTAGCTTAATAACCCAAATATATTTATATAAATCATATCTCTATTGGATTTTGATGAGTTACCCTATTCTTCGGTTCAAATGGATTCTTTTCTATACATTCTTTATCTATGTGGATAAACTATTAAAATTAGTAACACTTCACTATCTTCATAATTCATCCCTTTGGGTGATTTTTACCACACATACCACTAGATTGAAACTTCATTTTCTTACCTACAGATTAATTTATTATATGTTTCCCCATAACCTTCAATCCTTACCATTTCATGTATTCATCATTACGAGTATAATTGGAGTAAGAAAACTCCATATCAAACATTTCATCACAACGAACAACTTTTTCAATGATTTAAAATTATCACTTGACCAATGATCTTATTTGACCTGGATTCAAACATAAGTAATACCAATGTGTTTTTATATTAGTCTCTCAAGTTAAATATGGCACATAATAGGCCAATATTTCGATGTTTTATTCATTTGAAGCTAAGGAATCTTTATATTTTATCCACAATTACAAAAAATATTTTTACATTCTCTATCAAACAACCATAGGTTTATATTTATCTTGAAAAAATATCTGTGAATTTTTTTCATTACATAGAATCATTATCATCTTTCTCTGTAGTATTCTTGTCCAGATATTGTAATCTCTCAGCTTCACCTTCAAAATGATAGATCAAACGGTATGCCTTTTGAGGTTCCAATCATCACCTAACACAAAATATATTTTCCATATCTAGGATCTATCCTTCAGGTACAACTGGTATAGATGATCCCTTAAAATATGGGGTATTTTTACTAATTAAATGATCCAAAAAATACACGTTCCTTTATGGAAGATTTGGTTCCACACTAGCATGGATACCACCACCATTTATCTCATGAGTCATCAGAGCCATCGCTATAAAAAACTATTTTTTTATGATTCTGACCTTATCAGGAAGCATATATGGTATGATTTCCCCCTCTTGGTTCCTTCCCACTACATCTTACCAATGTCCTCTATAGAAATCCATTTTTAACAAACATAGATTAAACAAAGCCACATAGTATTATTCAAATTAAAATACATTTTAACTTTACCATTATGAAATTTAATTTAATGGAATTTTAATAATATTACCCTAAAATCTAAATTTATCTAAACCATCCATTGATAATAACTATAATGTCCCAACCATAAACATTACATAAGATTGAGTTTTAGTCATGAATTTTCTTTTTCATATATTAATTTTATTTCTTATATTTATTGTTTTATAAAATTATGGCATAGTTAATACATAAAAAAAAATTTATAGAAAATGAATACTAATAAAAAATATACATTTCTTCCAAAATTTAAAACTTTTAAAAATAAAACATAGTTTCTTTACATGATCAATCATCACAATTATCCCATGATATCATACTTTTCTTTATTCTCCATTATGTAATGTGATTTTAAAAAAAACACTGAATGAGAAAAAAAGCACAGTAAGGGATAGAAATGGAATGGAAACTATTAGTATATAAAAACATGAAAACCTATATAAAACATTTTTCTTAAAAACATATAATTTACCCATAAATAATAAAGCATTTTTTAATGAAACATCATCTATTTATATTAAAAATAATTTATTCCAGTAAAAACTCATTAAAATGAATATACAAATGTTTTAGGAACTTTGGGAAATAATCACATAGGGCCCTTATAAATTGAAATAACCAAATGGACGACTTCCAATATAATTTTCCAGACAACAATATCATTACGCAATGTGTAAGAGCATTATCATGGTGCACCTTTAATTCAAGCTATAAAAATATCACTCATTGCTATCTAGTCAGCCCATAAATCATAATGTCCAAGAACCATGTCATGAATAAAATGTTTATAATTTCATTTTAATAACATCAATGTGTAAGGAAAATATTTTGATGAAAACCCATTGAAGAGGGATTTTTCAAGGAAAAGAACCTAATTACATTGAAAATAAATATATCATAAACCCCATTAACGAATAGAATTAAAAACAAAATTACATGGGAATTGGTAAATTATTGAGACATAATTTCAAAGAGTCTATATATACACCTGATAAGATATTAAAGGTGCATAACATCCAAATTTCCCCAATGGAAGGAAATTGAGATGAAATCCATTACCTTGAGTCTGATTGGTCATATATGTCCTTTAATTTACTAAATAATAAACATATGAAAATTATTTAACATATTTATAACCTATTTTAATGTTTATTTTTCCATTTATGTCAATTATTATCTTGTTACAAAAATTACCCAATTATTTATGTTCATGTCGGACTTTTTGACGGTATTCAGTATTTGGGTCCAAAATTACTTTTGTATGATTTAAATATTCATAGTGGTATTTACTCGATCTTCACCTACATAATAATAATAAAATAATAATACATATTCCTCATCAATTAATCAATTATATAAAACCATTTATGAATGGGTGGAAAAATAAATAACATTACAATCATGGAAAAGCTGGGCCGTAAAAACGCAAGAGTAACATTTTCATTTTTCAATGATCAATATGAAAAGAAGTTAATTATTATATTATATATAAATAGTTATAATATTATCATAGATATCACTTTAAAAATTTAAATATACACATATATATCATCCATGTTATGTGGTGGTGAAAAACAAATCACATCACTTCATAGAGGTAATGGTTCACACATATGACGGAAAGATGTTATCATTTTTTTTGGCAATGAATTGAATGTAAATGATATATTATTATTTAATAATGATAAATATTTTATTTATATAATTTATAAACATTAATATCATTATTATAACCAGTCCCGAGAGATGGTGAAGGAAAACGAAATAAATTAGTTTTCAAGGTGCTAGTCCGTTATACAAATGAATGAATAATTCATCTCCCATGTGATGAAAATAGAGATTGATTTATGTGAGAATATGAACATAATAACATATAAGTATATTTAGTATACTTGATATTTTATTTCATCATGGTTGAAGAATAATTTAAGGAAGTGGAAGAAGAAATAAAACTGAAACACTTATTTAAATACGATATCTCTTCCTTAGGCTTCCTCATTTTCCAAAAACATAAAGACAATTAAGTGTGTTGTTATGGATAAAATTAGAGGTACATGATATTGTTTAAGTAAAATTGTATTTAAAATGTATTTAAATTATAATAATGTGTTCCTATTTATAAGAGAGGTCAGGGGAACTCTTTTAATTATTCAAAACATTAAATTAATGTAAATTAATTTTCTATTACCATTTTTATAATGTGATTTATTTATATTTTTGGATGATTCTAGTTTAAAATTTATTCATCCAATGTATGTAATAAAAGTATTAATTATTTATTAACCCTTTTATTTTTATTTTAACCCTTTCGCTCTTACCATGACATCATGTAATTTATAATTTCATGACAAATATAATTACAATAAATAAAAAATGACTAATAACTGAGTTATTGGTTAAATTTTTTGAAATAGCCCAATTAATTGGGGAAAATTTTAATTTATATAAATTATATATCATTTAATAAAATATTAATTATTTTAAAAGAACAATAATTTCAATTTTGATACTTCTCATTTCTTGACATTTATAAAATATCATAAAAAGAACACAAATTTGATACAACTGATAAAAAACTGAAATAACATATCCAAATAATTTATCATATTTCTGGATGTAATAAATCATTTACAATTATACTTATTTTATAATTTTTAATATCATTTAGTTGAAATTTCTTTAATTAAAAAATAACTACATCTTCAATATAGTGACCTTTAATTAAATTATTTATTTTCAAAAAATTGAGGAAAATTATTTTGATAAATATAAAAAATTTAACATGGAAATTAATATTTATAGTAATAAAATACCCCTTATAATAGCATATTAAAAATATTTCACTTGTAAAAAAAAGTGCGACAAAATTGTATTTTCATTGGTTATAATATTATAAATATATGACTCTCATCTAAGTGGATACTAAGGAATATAATTAATCATAGGGATTATTTGGGTCGAAGCACACTCATCCAATGAAATTTGGACAATTGGTAAGGTAATTTTATTATTTTTGTAATATTATTTTTATCCTTAATTACCCTAGTTACCATTAACCATATTAATTAAAAATATTATAAAAGGTAATATTAATATTGTTTAAAAATAAATAGGCCATATTTAGAAAATATTTTCATCCAAAATCCAAATATTGAATCCATTTATCCAAATTCAATCCAAAAAATAGGTACTAATTCATTAAAAATTAATCCAGCTGAAGGGATGAAATAGTTGGTTTTAAAAGTGAAAACATTAAAAAGATTGAAATTTTATTATATACAAATTCAAGGTGAAATTAATTCCAATTACCTTAATTGGATTTAATGAGAAAATAATTTATTATATATACTTTAAAACCAATTAAAAATAATATTTAACACTATTAATTATTTAGTTGAATTGATTATTCTTAATTAAATAACAAAATATTTTTCACTATTCATCAACACATGAATCAAATTATAATAAAAGTTATAATGTCTTGTCTTAAATCATATGCACCATCAAAAGATGGTAAAACTACTTGTTAGAATGATACAAGTTTAAGCATAAAACTGGATTTATTATTATATTATGCCTATCAATGCTCTTTTATAAATTGAATAAATTATAGAATAGTGTAAACTTATTATATCCTTAACATGGTTTCTAAAATGAATATATGAGAGAATCAAACAATGTGTTATGTTCAATGATGCATGATGATTGGTCAAATAAGGTTGAGGAGGGAAGTCATGGGTGAGTGAGGATACCTTATCAAAGAGAATGGATTTCACCTAAGAATAATAAAAAAATATCATTATTGATGAATATATAATAGATGATATAATAGTTTATTAAAAACCTTTTATTTCCTGAGGTACCATTCTAAATGTATTTATAATTATTTCAACTATATTTGCTATAAATTGTTGCCTATAATATAATTTTCGGATCAATAGATTATGTAAATTCATTTTAGTGTTAATAGTATATATCATGAGTATTGATACTCCATAAAATAATAATAATAATAATTTATTAGGTTCATATATTTCCTTGTTATGATTGAAAATCATAGAATATTGGGTAACATGTTAATCTTATTGAGAAAATGTATGACCATATTATTTGGTTTGATATGTTATCTAAATTTAAGACATATAATAACCATTATAGATATTATAATTAGATTTTTAAAATTGTTTGTTTGATACCGTGGTATGTAGTACTCTTAAAATTTAGTTGATGAATATTTTAAAATATTGGTACTTGGTGAGATTGTTTACTTGATTTTTTATGTAGGTAGAGAAGAAGATAACCATCATGATTTTTTATCTCAGTAGACTTGGTGATGTAGACATGATAATTAGAAGAATATTTATGATGATGAGGGAATATAAATATTTTTAGGGAGAACTGGTGAAAGGTTAATTGAACTGTTGATTATTGGGTGATTATTTAAGGGGGAGTTTAAATTTTTTACATTGGACCAAGAATTGATCAATATTTTGGACTCAGATTGGGAATTCCTGTGTTCCAAAATCCAAAAAAGATGTTTAGGTGTTGTTTGAGGCCATGTCAGTGGTTCCTATTCACTGGTGGAATATGGATAATTTTTAGTGACTGAAGAGCTTAATTTTCATGTGTTACATCCATTCATGTAATAAAAAATAGGGTCTATGTTATTAATAGCTTTGTTCAACAGTTGGGACCCTAAACATAAAATTTCTTAGTGTGAATCATTTTGACAGCATCAAATGTGAATATTTTAATTTTAATAAATTGTATTATTCAACCTATTTGTTCTTGGTTTAGGAACACGTGCTGGAGAGGTGATGGACATGCTCTACACACCCCCCCCCCCCTCAATACCCTATGATAGCAAGTGGTTCATTGTGGTGTTTAGTTGTGATTCTAAGAAATTTTATCGCTATGTTTTACTATATTGATGGATCCATATTTTGATCAAGAATTTTTGATTGATCATTGTTATGGTTTGGGACATATTCCACAGAAGCAAAGTGAAATTAGGTTTAATCATTGAGGATTTGGTGTGTGGTGGATAATGCAACAACCAATTGGTTTATCACACTATAAATTTCATAGTTTGATTTGATTCAAGTCAATTTCATATTTTATTTAGATTTTTCTTGACTATATTTGATGATTTTTTGGACTAATCACATATCTCGTGATAAATTTTTTATCAGGGATAGTTCCAAGGGTGTTCCATGGACCTTCCTTGTATAGTTAGTTTATTTGTTTGTTTGAAAAAGGAAAAGAAATTGTTTTGATTTGATTATAACCCGTTTTTTTAAAATAAATTAATAGCTATAAATTCTTATATGTAATTAATTATAGTAAATGGAGTGATACACGATATTGGTAGGTGGTACAACCTTATACAATGCATGAACTAGTTTTGATGAGTCATAATTGTGCTTGAGAGGATGACAAATACTTATTAGGGGCATGTGGTTAATTTAATATAGATTTATATATATATTTATGTATGAAATATTTCTTAGATGTGTGTTTCACGCGACTAGGTAGATGCATATTGACCAATAGTGCGAAAGAGATAGATATTGCATGATGTTTTCCCTCATATTGTTTGATTATTAGATCTTTATTAGTTGGGTGAATTGTGATCATTTTGAGACCATGTCACCAAGGTGAGAGGGTGTTCGTTGATTTTAATAGAGGTCATAGAAGGAATCAGTATGTGAGACTTTACATGGGTTTCCTAAGATGGGTTCCTTGGGCTAGTCATCCGGGTAGAAATTAGGCATAATGATCTTGGGTGAGATGACCATATATCTCGCTCTTAATGAGTGATCCCCAATGGGGGTGGTGTGATGTTTGGTATGTTTAGTTTTCATGATTCTTTCATTGAGTTTAAAAATAATGTGATGGATTGGGTTTTTCATTAAGTGATCGGTTGAGTGATCACCCATTGGAAATGTTTCATGGAAGCTAAGTGTTGGATGTTGGTTTTTTTGAGACCTTGAATCATGATTCTGAGGGGTTTGGAGAGATATGAGTTGATAATACCCCCACGGTAGAAATACATTGAGTAATGATAAACCATAATGGGGTGGAATTGACATTGAGGTCTGGATTGGGAAGATCCAACAGGTTGCGGCTTCACTCAGGATTGATTGGTAGGAGATTCATTAGGTAAGAAGATATAGTGATGAGTATTGATGATCTTGTAGACACCCTAGATAATGATGAAATTTGTGTTTAGTGAGTGGATAACACTCAAGTGCATAGTTCTCGGAGTTGAAATAGTGATCGATGTAGAGGGTTGTGATCCTTGTGTGCTATTGTATTTGTGTTCTTTTGTGTGATTGTATGATCTTTCCATAATAGTCTTGTGTTAGTGTTCTTGATGTGACCACCCTTGAGTGTGTGGGGATTAATTAGTGTGCTTGAGGTGGTTTCCCTGGATATTATTAGGAAGGGTTGGTGATCTCGATGGACATTTCATGGAGTGGTTTGGGACATTTATGATGATAGTTCATCAATAATGGTTCATGGGATTATGTGAGATGTGACTGATGAACCCCCCAACCTTTAGTTATAAGACAGTGGGTTGAGATGTTTATGTATGACTATTCCATGATCCTTTGGGTAGTGTGATGAGGTATGGGTGATTTCTTAGCAAGAGTATTCAGTTATTTGATGTATATCAAGTACATTAGCACGAGATTAGATAATGATATTGATTTTGAGATTGTGTTCATGTAGGTATGATTATGTCTTTTGGTGTCCTAGTTAGCAGAAGGTGACCGAATGCATTGGGAATCATTGCGCCTTAGTTAAAAAATTATTTCCATGAAACATATCTGATATGTTTAGTTTATTCCACATGTATACCCATATATGATGGTGTATACGAAGGGAACATAGTGAGACCTCATAGAGTTCTATCTCTCACACTATAAAAGAGATCCCCAGAGTGCGTGTAGACTGTATATTTTCATTTCGTGTACAAGAACTGATCGTGTGTGGATTACTCTAGTGCTGCTCGAGGGTATGTAGAAACTGGGTGTGTAGTGTCCCAAGGATGGTTGTAAGTCCTTTTTTACAAATGTTTTACATTGTTTTTTTTCATATTTGGGATTGGACCAGTGGGAGACCGAGGTATGTTTGATTGTAAGACTTCCACACAAAATTTATTACAATATTGTGTTTATTTACTTCTATGTACAATGATTATGTGTTGTATATTTTGTTGGTTATTTTTTCATTCTTTCATTACTCTTATTGGACTGAATAGTCTCCTCCTTGTATGGATTAGAACATCACTACATGTCAAAAACCTATAGTTTATAAGGATGAATTCTTGAGGGCATGTGACCCTCCATATTGGATGATTTTTTAGGGAATCATAATGGGTTATCATTTAATAATTTTGTATTATGATATTAGGATATGGTAAATTGATGGTCTTTGAATATGTTGGATATTTTGAAGCACCCTAGACTTGTGAGCTATGAACCATTTTTTTCTGGGATTTTGTACATATCAGGGATGATTGGCTTATTACTCATTTGTTTTCTTATTATAGATGAGATATTTTGTGAATTTAATTATTATAATAGATATGTTATTTTTGTTTTTGAATCCTTTCCCCTTGGAAAGAGGCCATGAAAATGCATCATGATTAAGAATATATGACTTGCCTAAAACACCTTATTGTGTGAGATTTTATTTTCTAATATTTATTCTATTGTTTAAAGAAGAAACTATTACTTATATGGTTGTCCCCTTATTAATTTTTAGTGTAATTCTATTCAACTAAACCATGGTATTTTACTTGATGGTATGTTATCTAGATCCATTTTCAAGTGGTTCATTGATGATGATAATAAGTTAACATAATCAAGGGATCAATGTAAACCCATAATGGGCATGTTTAGGTATTTAATGACCTAATGATGAATCATTGATGGAAATTTATTCCTAAGAGGGGACCTAAGGATCGGAAAATAGATTCCTTGATTATGTGAAATATTGTTAGGATAGAAAGGTTTTTCTATAATTAAATTTTCAACAACAACCTATTTAGTGTTTTCCAATATTTCCACATGGTTTTATTCAACCTAATAAAACAAGGTGATTCAAAAAGAAGTGTATAACATTCGTTGGGATATAACATTGAGCATAGGAGGTTCTCTTGTTATCAAGGACGTGTATAGAGGATATGATTAGTTCGATTCCTAGTGTGATGGTTCCCGAGATGTGATTTTTGATATCATGAAGGAACAATTGATATATACTTATGGTTTTGGAATGATCCCCATATAGTATGTGAACATGTCATTATCCTAGGAATGAGTGAAATTCCGAGGGATACTGGTTTACCCGAGAATACAATGCAACCTAGTCTATGGGTTATACATAAGATTCAAAGATAGATGAACTAAAAACCATTGAAGTGTGGGTCAGTTATATAGATAGGTTTTATGAGATCATGTAGTTTTTGTGTTCAAGGGATATCAAATAAGTTCATAAGTGATAATTTATAGAAGGAATCATGGTTGAAAATTTTTCATTTTGAGGAGGGGAGTGAGTGTGGGTGATTCATTTTATGAAATGCCTTGGGGTGTGAGGTTGGAAGCAAGTTTGGTTGGAGCAATTCCCAATTGATTTATATGATGGTGAAAAGGCCATCTATAGCATGATTGTGAAATTTTTGGGTTATAGATGAACCATAATGGTGTCACAGTAGTATTTTGGTGCTTATATGATTTATAATCATGGTAGCCCATGGTTTTCAATGAAAATTTTAGAATTCATAATGGTGAGAGGAGAGATCGTAGATATGTAAGGTGTAAAAAAATAGTTGATCTAGATTGGTCAATGAAATGTATTTTCTGGGTGGAATACTGGCGGGGCTTATATACGTCATCACTTAATGTGTTGTGTTTGGTAGGACATATGTTGGTGACATCCCCATTGGCTATGAAGTTATTTGTTTATAGTGATATGGGAATGGGTGGTGGTTGGTGTTCATGTTGGAAATTGGGTATGACCTGGTAGAACATATCTCACCATTATATATGATAATGAACATAGTTTGGGTTATATATATTGGGTATTGAATTTTGGTGTTGATAATTATACACCAAAAATTCAGATCATTATAATTGTCTTAGGAAAATATCCCTCATATAAGAAAGGTCATGGAGGTGGATTAACTGATGAGATATGGTTCCTTGTTGAATATTATATATTGGAGACAGATGTAAAATTCATTTCAGTAGGTGCATTGGCATCTGGATCCTGATGGATTCATTATGATATAATGGTGAATTGGATTAGTGAATCCTTGATTATTGGGGTTAGAATACGCAAGCTATATTGGGTGGTTTCTGATCTGATCAAGGAATTACATTGGGAATCCAGTTAAAACGTCTGTTTGTTTGATGAGGTGATCATACGGTGGTACTAGTTGTAATAGAATAATGATTATATGCTGAGGAAATGTGTTGGGGGAAAAAACTGATAGTTTTCAGATGTGGTCAGATACGGGAAGTTTGAGACGTATTTTTGTGTGAAAAGAAAACACTAATATTTTGAACCATGATGGAAGACAAGATAAAAATACATATGTAAGGTTGGTGGATTATTATAAGGTAAATTTCATTCATTTTGTCCAATAGTAGGGATAACTATGGTTTATGACCGTAATTTTTGAGTAGACCATTAATTATGGAAAATTATGAGCCTCAATATGATTTTTTAAGGACATTATGGTGTCTCATGAGATACTAAAAAACTAATCACCTCATCTGTGTTGGTGTTGTTGGAGAGATATGGGATTTCCCCGTGGTAAATAGAATAGAAGGAGTCATAGTTTTGTGATGTTAAATCATTTGGAATTTAGAGATGGAAGAAGTCAATTTCGTAGGTAGTTGAGGACCATGTATGGTCCGGATGTGTATTTTAGGATCAAAATTAATGAGTCAATAATAATAAGGTCTTTGGGGATGAGTTTTTAATGTCCCAATGATATCTAAGACTGTATTCTAAGAGGAGGTATAAAATTTTGGCATGTGCTAAAGGATATTTGGAATTTTATTGGGAATTAATGAATTACAGTATCCATAAATGTTTTTAGAAGTGATTTAATACCTATTTATTGGATTTGGTTATTGGGAGGAAGACAACGAAGAGTCAAGTGTCTGAATTGCATAAAAGTTTTCTGCTACAATAATTAATGACATGAATAATGGGGTGATATAAATTGATAGGTCAATATATTGGGTGTTACCCTCAACCCAATGATTCCATGGAATGAAACCAGTTCATGCTATGAAGTTATCAAAAGGTATTATTAAAAAATGAGGTTGTACTACCATATGTTCTTTCCTAGGGAGAGAATAGGATAGGTTCAAAGGTCTAACTCTCCCCTATATTTATTTTCCCATACTAATGGATGGTTTATGGAAGTGTTTGGTTGTAATTCTAGTTAATTATATCCCTTGTTTCATCTATTCATGGTTCCTTAGTGTTATCCATCATCTCATCTCATTTTTTCATAGAGTTTTGCATCGAATTCACTAGATCATGGTGGAATTTGAATAAATCTATGGGAATTTTGTGAAAAGTGGTTATTAGAGGGATTGAGAGGATGATCATTCACCCAATTACATTATTTATGTTTAGATAATAAAATTAATTATTTTTTTATGTTTTTTCGGAAAATAAATGAATTTTGATATTAATTAGGAGACTTTTGATTATGATTTTGGTGTGTAAAGCATCAAGGGTATTTCATGGTTCTTTCAAGAATTGTTGGTCAAGTGTCAATGTGATAAATGTTACTAGTTATTTTTTGTTATCCCTTACTAGTTTAAATAATATAACGAATTATAAATTATTATAAAAAATATTTTTGGTGTATGACCAGAGACAGTGCCTTCGGTGGAGTTATGGGCTTTGATGAGTCATGCTTGTTTTTATATAGGGCTCATTGGATATTAGTGAGAGAGGTAGATCCTTATTGGTGGTATATGGTCCCGTTATTTAAAATAAAAAAATGATATTAAGAATGAAATATTTATTGAAAGAATGTTTCATGAGATATGGTTGATGGCTACTAATTGGGAGTGGTTGAGAGGTTCATATAGGATGACATTGGTTCTCCTATTCTCAAGTTATTTTTTATTTAGCACTATGGAGTGTTGGGATCACCTGAAAACAATGTATTAATGGGTCAAGGGAGTTGGTTGTGATAAATAAATACCTTTGGTAGTCTCAGGATGTGATAAAAAAATATGGGCAGACTTGGACGAGATCCTTAGGGAATGTCAGGTGGGTATGAGTGGAATATGCTCAGTGAAAAAGGATGAGATGATAAAAAATATCATGATTTATGAGTGAAACCATGTTAATGGTGGTTTGAGGTTCTTTGAGCTTTGTGGTTCAATTGTATTGTTTAAGATGTAACATGGGTAATCCAGGAATCTTAGAGCAAGATGACTTTTGATAGCCCATTAGTAGCAGGACCAAGAGTTTTGAGAAACCATGACAGGGGGGATCTGACCATTATGTCTAGGATGGGATGATACTATAATCATTGGGTCCACTGAGGGGGGAATTATATGCATTATTATATGAAATTAGAGAGTGTGGGATGTCTAGAGGATTCAGTGGATTCTTTAATGGTAGTGTTGAAAAGTGTTTAGTGAGGGGCTAGTTTATTAGAGAATATCACACTTGGATCAACCAATGAGCTGTGTGGAAGGATGTGAGCCCTGTTATATTTGATATGCGAGTCATTATGGGTGTGATTATTCAACCTTCCCTTTAGAATATATTTTCAATATTCATAGTGTGGCCTGTCTTAAGTGTGTGCATATGGTTTTTGGGTGCATGACGTGACCTACCTTAATTATGCGGGAATAGGTTAGTGTGACTAATATAAACTCCATTGCGTGTGTGGCGATGGTTTCATATTATTGATAGGCCATTCCCAAAAAGTTTTGGGTGGTGGAAAAAGACCACCCCTGAGGAATGGGGCATAGGATTATGTGAGAAATGACTGATTTACTATTCTGGGGGTAATAAGGTATTAGGATGAGATGTTGTTATATCACAATAATCCAAAACATTAGGTAGTTTTTCAAGGATAGGAAGACATCCAACTGTAACTATTCTTGTATGTGATGGAAATTAGGTTTATTGGAAAAAGATGAGGCGAATTCCTTCCTAATTTCAAATCATGTTTGATATGGTGTCCTGGAAGGAAAATTAGCCTACTATGACCTGATTTACTAAGTGTTTGGGTGTTCCTATCAGCACACAACATTCAAAGAGCTTATGTGACATTCATATATTATTCGACAAGAATACATGTACATGGCGATTAAATCTTGGGTAAATTCATGACAACCTAGTGAGATTTATCTATAAGACATCGTAAGGTTACTATGGTGCATGTATAAAACATATTTATTCTTTTCAGGTCATAGAACATGACATGCAGTGTATTTGTTTGGTAAAAGTCAATGGTATGTGGAGAATATGTGCGTAGAGGATTGGGAATGGAAGATGGACCTTTGCATGTGTGTTTTATGATGGATTATTTTGTTTTTGGGATCGTACTTGTGGTTGATCATGGTATGTATTATTATATTAATTCAATATGTGATTTATTACAACATTGTATCTATTTATTTATACATACACTGATTGCATGTAATTGACATATTGGTTATTTTAAATAGTTTTTTGAATCTGATTCAATGACATTGTCTATATATTATATAGAATGGGTCATTAATTACAGTCAGTACCCTATGTTTTATGGGGAGGTATTCTTAAGGCCATGTGACTCTCGAGATTTGATGACAGTTCTAGGCCGGGGTAAAAAAGGGTTTTTATTGACCTAGATTCCTGTGAAGGATGAAAAACTGCTTTTAAATTATGTTATAATACTATAGTATATGCATAGAGTTTATATAATGAAAAATATCAATTTTATGATTCACAGGTAAAAAATATGTAATTTTTTGAGCTAAAACTCGATAAGCACATTATGAAAATGTAGTAGTAAATTGATAATTCCAGAGTGAAAAATTTATTAAAAGTTGTATTATTTCATTAGTGAAACACTAATATTATATTTTACTGATTCTCTAGAATATTATAGTGATGTAATCATGATAATGGTTTATAAGGATAAATAATTTCTATATAGAATTTACCCATTAAACTTTTCGTGATGAAATTTCATATAGTAGATCAAATTATAACCCCCACATTTTGGGTTTTTAACAAAGAAGCATTGAATATATGTGTATTTACAATGGTGTGATTGATTGGAAGGTGTGACTAATATTTTTATATAAATTCTATTCCATTTAATAAATCTTTTGTTTTATGGTTGTTAATGGATAAAGTGACATATGGAAAATATTTTAGTAATTAATTCAATAATTTAATGATTTTATGTGGTGTAATGATTGTTATATAGTGACATAGAGAAATATTATATTGTAACAAAATTATAAGAATTATATCTGATTTCTTATGTGGGAATTATAATATATAATTTTTTAAAAAAAATATGAAATTTATAAATTTAAATTTAGTGAAATTAGAATAATTGAAGTATTTATTGGGATTTAACTAAGTGATATGGTTGATGATTCATGGTAGTTTAATAAATTTTTAGGAATTTAATTATATGATTTTTTCAATATTTTTACTAGGATGTGAAATGTTACGATTCATGTGAATTAAGATTTTGAATTTAAATTTGAAATAAAAACATGGTTTCATTGTGGTGTTTCAATTTGGATAGTTACTGTGGTTGTTCACTAAAAATTTATTATAAGAAAAATATTTCCAATGTGATTTTTGAATGGGTAAGATGATGTTTGGGAGAGTGGTGGATATTTAATTATAATAGTTGAATTGGGTGATTTTTTAGAAAATTATATTGAGATTGTGAATTCAATAAGAAATATAGTGGGAGATTCAACATAGGGATTTTTAATGTTTATTATGTGGAAATAGTTCATTGTTAAATATTGTCTCTTATGTCAAATTAATTGAAAAAGAAAATGCATGGTTCTATAAATAATAGAATGGAAATTAATTTTTTTATCTAATTTGATGATGTATCATCCCCTGAATTTATGAATCATTATATATAGAAAATTTAATTTTTCATCAAAGAGTAATATATGTTTTGTGAATTGGGTTCTTGATTGGAATTCCATGAGTTGGAACACCTATAGAAGGTATTTTTGGATATGTTTAGTGATACATGAGGTGTCTCAAGTGGTCAGATGATGGATTGAGATAAATCATATAGTATTTTGAAAATTAATTATTCATTAGTCATAGGATAGTACAACCTTGTGTCATAGAATACAATATATCATATTCTCTAATTTTTATTTTATCATAAAATAATCAATATAAGTGATATCAGATGCTATGAATGTAATCCAAGGAGTTATATGTTTTTGGGATAATTAATAAGTACTGATTTTTAAGGTCCACCCGAAAATATATACCAGAGTATTTCATAAATTTTAAGTGTTATAGTATATGGGGGTTTCTGTTGGTGAAGGAAAAAATGTATCAGTTACTAGAGTTCTAAGAGAAGTGTATGTATTAACATTATGATATTTAATGATACCCTATGATATTAAAGGTAACCCCATGATGTGTAAGGGTTCGTCGAATATGTCAATGTGTGGAAATGGTAATGTACATAGTATGTAAGAGATACCCATGATATTTATGGGTTCTAAAATGTCTGATATTTGAAAAACTAATTAAGTCATCTTAAATACATAAGATTTTTCAAAACCATGGAGATTGAGAAATTTTCAATATATTATGTTATACTATGATTCATAATGGTTACACATTGATAAGTGATAGTTAGGATATTGAAATGTATTGATATGTAAGGTAATAAATGAAAATTTTACCTTATAAAATGTAATGGTTTACCTATAGTAAAGGTTATGAATGTGGGTGGATTTAGTTGATCCATGAGGGTCTAAAAATTGTGAATTATTGGAGGCACCATGTGATGCATAATTATAGTCATTCATGGGGGAATTCATATATGTAATGTTTACACTTTTATAAAAAATAAAACTATATGATATAGAGTTTCATACTTAATTTAATTCTGAGATATATGATCGTTATATGTTCATATGTATGGGTTAAAGCCTTGAAGGGGGATATTTGTAAGGGTCCCTATATTAGATATGTAATAATTTTCATTCATTTACTATACTTTCCTATAAGGGTTAAAAATATAAGGAAGGAATTTTGGGACATTTAAATTGGAAACTCCATTTTTTTCTTTATTTACAATTAGTACAAGAAAATTGATATTGATATGCTCTTCCCTTTCTATTTTAATTTCAACATTTTTTGATTCATGGTAATTGGATTTGGGTTTCACCACTATTGAGGTATGATTTTACCATCATATCAGGATCATTCCTCTTCTTTGTTTCAACTAAATTGTTATTGTTTAGACTATGGTATATGTAATTATTTGACCAGATAAAAGTTTAATCATCTTGAATGTTGGGATTTTCCATGCAGTGGACGGAGGACATCCTAAAATGATGACAACACATGGTTTCATGCATTTTAATTCTGGTATGTCACACCATGGATTAGTATGGTTTTCAACATTTTGGTAAAAATTATAAGTGGTTTATAATAGAATATTGGTATTTTTATGGTAGATGTTCTTGTAGATGTTGGGGGTGGTGGACAGTCCATTTCATAATGATCATGTAATTATAGATCTCCAATCAATTTGTTCCTTCATTATTCTAGTAAATTAATTATGTTATTATAATTGGTTAGATTTTTGAATTAAATATAATATATTTTTAATTTATTTAGATGTCTTATGACATTAGGACCTCATGTTTATTAGAGAAGGTTGGTCGGGATTGGATGATATTAGGTGATGATGGTCAATATTGGCATTAGGCAGTAACTATATGTTTTAGATTTGTGTTCCTGATAATTCTAAAATACATCTAAATTGATTTATGATTATGAATGTAAATATGATAATATGATTTGAGGTGAAATAGTTAGGGATCATGAGTTTCCTAGGTAAAGAAATTTTATTTCATTGAATCACATAAAATTGGTGTGGTGCATCATTTCATGATGGGTATTTTGGAACATTTATCTTTATAAGGGGTTAAAGATGTGAGTTTACATTAAAAAGGGGTTGGGGTATGTCTCAAGGATTTAATGAGTTGTAGATATTATATGTTGGACTTATAAGTGTAAGTATCATGGGCATAAGAGGCTCTGGACTACGAATAATGGCTTATATAGAAGTACATCACACACAGGATTGTGAATATTCTATTGGGGCCAGATTTAATCCTCAAAATTCACTATGAGTAATATATTCCCTTCATGGATTGATATAGTTTAATGAGGTCTTTTCCCTCTATGTGGTTGGAATAGAGAAATATTAATTGTTGATTGAGATGAATCCAATGTGAGGACTATGAGAATTATCTAGATGACATGGAATTTTGTTTACCAGGGTAGTATGAGTTAGCTTTGACCAGTCCTTAGTTAGTAGGACGATGTTATGATGTGAGAAATGAAAAAGGATATATTCCAGCATGTAGAGGATAAGATTAGGTTGATCCTTCTGGTTATTATACCTCATGGGGTGTAATGTAAATGTCATTCTGACTGTATGGTGTCCAATAATGGGATTAGGATCTTAGTGGATTTTATATGGGTGATATGAGAACACATATAGGCATAGTGTGTCACACCCAATGTGATTGGGTATAGTATAGTTAGATTTGACTATAATTCTAGATTGATGGTGAGTATACATTGAGATGAGATTTGAGTCTCATGCGAAAATGAAATATGTGATGAAGGGAGAGATATGTATGTGATATATAGACTTTAAGATGAGGGATTGATTTTGAGATTTTATTTTAAAATGTAATTATTTGACCTACACATGGGTTACCTTGTGGGAATATGTGACGTGCAAATAGACCACGTAGTGCCGGTGTTTCTTGGATTGTGTGAGAGTTTGAATAATGTGATATTATTCAAATATTTATTCCAATTATACTGAGATTTGCGATAATCCATGGGACCCACCCCAAGGGTGACAGTATAGGTAATGTTGGAGGTTGGATTTGTTATTTCTCTCCCCATGATTTTCCCCCAGTATCTTATTAGATATGATTAGGATTGCGGTGATAGGATTTGCCTGTAATATAAAAATAAAGGTTGAAGATTACCCTTCCCTGGTGTATATCATACCCCTGTATAGTAATGATCTCCATTGTGCGATTAGATTCATATTTACTCTGTATGCCGGAGCAAGGAACTATTTGACCATTAACATAATGGAAATTCAGAAGTTTTATTATTTTAAGAACATAATATGATTCTTTGCACTGAGAAAGATGGAATATGAAAAGACTAGTTTTGATATGATGACTGTTTGTATAGACCCAATCCATAGTGATAATGTAGTTTTTGGAGAATTATATGAATCCCTATACTGGTTTATGGAGAATATTTTTGGATTTCTTGGTTGAGGTGACTTAATCATTAGACTTTCGTTGATCTAGGTAGTATCGGGTGTTATGGAGACCATATTAGCACATGATTACCCTACACACATGCATATATAATATTGTATTCTTTTATTTATTCTCCTTATGCATACATATGATTATTAGGAAATATATTCGGGTCACGTGGTGAGACCCTCATGACATATATTTGTCATACCATTTATAATTAAACAGCTGTGTTTAAAAATTATGGTTGAATTTATGGTAATGGATTTTACAGTGGATTGGGGTTTATTAACTCATATTGGATTGGGAGATATGATAGTGGCGAGGTTTATGGATGGTATTAGAGCCTCCTTTTATTTTATATAGCGATTTATATTATATATGTGATTGTTCTGGAGGTTATAAATTGGGATTTTTTACTGTATGATCTTAATTTACATTTGCTATTCCATACATTTTTTATGGATTTAGGTGAACTGTGATTATCTATTATGGATGATGTTGGATATTTAATTTTCTATTGATGGTTAAAATATCATGTGAAAATTATCTCCAATATATAGTTTACACCATGGCCCCTAGTTTATTTCATATGTGTTTTGGGAGGCATTCCTAATTTCATGATTCACTGTATATAAAATACTATTGAGGGCTCCTAGTCATGGATTTAGAGTGGAAACCTCTTTTGATATTGAGAGATCATGGGAAGGTGGATGGAATAATAGAAGGAAATATTTTTTGTGAGTTTGTTAGAGGATTAATGTATATATAAAGAGTTAATATATATTTTGATTTTAGTAATATATTTATATTTTCAATAGGTTTCTATATTTATTAAAAAAAGAACATTTAGTATTTTCTTATGAAATCCACTAAAAGTGGAATATAAATTTTTTTCAGGGTTAGTACCAAATGATATCATATATTTTTCTATATACAGAATACATTTTTCTCTAAACCTCCTACTCTCAATCATAAAAACATAAGATACACAATTTTATATGAAAAATGTCATGGGTATCGTGAAATATATTGGATAATGAAATCCTAAAATCGATTATTTTATGGGGATGTGCTAAATTTTGCAGATTTTGAAAGGTGTAATTCCTTTTTCAAAAAATGTGTTTTGTGAATGATTATTTCGATCAGATGTTGATGTTTTCATTATAATATAATCATATTAAAAACATTTTTAGGAAATTAAAATTCTCAACTAGGCATGTGTCTTAGATACTTTATATGAGTTTGGATAACTCATTTTATTATTTTATATTGGGTATAAAATCAATTAGACTGATTATCCTAATTGTTTAGTAAACCTTGTATTTTTATAAATAGTGAATTTGGTATGGAAAAATACTTTTTATAGAAATACACATAGAAAGGGATAGTTTTGTGAAGGGATAGTTTTGTGAAGGGATTTGAAAATATTCATTATTTAATACAGCATGTCCTATGCTCTTATATGGAAAATTATGTAGTGGAAATAAAGAAATGATTTGATTTGAATTGATATTTTATTTTATAATCCATAATAAATAGACCATTAGAAAATAATTTATTCTTATATGAATTTCGAAATGTTGGGAAATTCTACTGACATCGGAAAAAAAGAATATTACTTATTAACTTCCATAAAAACTAGTATTTTTAGTGGATTTCATGAAATGGAATGTTTTAAATGATTTGACTAAAATGAGAGCTTTCTAAGTGAATTTTTTTAGGGAAAAAATTTTTATAGAAGTGATTGGTTTTGGTACCATTTATCTTGAGTCATTTTTTAAAATAAATTTTTTAAATAAATTTATTCAATAATATAATTTAGATATATCCTTTTGGGTTATATTTTAATTTTCAAAATTTTCTTATGCATTGGTTTTTATTGGAGTGTTGGTAAATACGAAATTTTTTACGCACACCCCATACAAGAATGATTAAACGGGGAGTTAATGAAGAATTTTTTATATAGTTAATGAATTGTCATTGTATATGATTAGTGAAAATCCCTAAATCCACTATGGGGATATAGTAGGAGGATTCAATTAATTGTAAATAAACTGAATTTATTTACATTAGTTTATGACGTGTCATCTTCTATATAATTGAAGAACATAATACTAATTTTGTTTCAAATTATTTAAAATATATGAATAAAAAAATTTAAAATATAAATGCATTGTTCAACATTTTTTCCTATATAATTAAATAGAAAATAAGTCCAATTTTTTTTATTTTATCCCTAAATTTTGTTTTCTATCCTATAGTGATCATGGTATGTCTCTTGAGCATTTTGGGATATCCAGATTGATCTTTGAGATTTTTTTCAACATAATACGTCTTTAAAGAATTAAAATAAAAATAAAAATGTTATTTGTTTGAATTATGATGGAATAGAAATAAATAAATATTAAAAAATTTAAAATCCAAAAAAATATTAATTATGGTCTAAATGATTTCAATTGCAAATTTATAATTTACATTTCATAATTTGATCAATGAAATTCATTATCACTCATATTTTATATTATGTGAATTTATTTATTACCAGAAAATATCGTTTTTGTTTTCCAATTCAAAAAAATAATGATATGAAAAAATACTCAAATAACTATGTAGTTGAACAATCTAATTGAAAGGTAAAAAGTCATCCTTGATTATTATAGTATGATTATATTGATTAAATGAATGTATTTTTGTTGTAATGATCAAAAGTGGGGAGGGGACTAATTTATATTTTTTCCATTATATATATATAATTATTTTAAAAATAATATTACTTTTTGAGGTATGTTTTAAAATAAATCATATACATTTATTATTTTCAAAACAGTTATATTCCAAAATTAAAAATGAAGAAACTAGAAAATTGAACCACATGATTAACGAAGGCCGAACAAAATAAAAAAAATTAAAAACAAATAAACCTTTGAAAAAATATTTCATGATATAAATTACACAAAAGTAAGGTTGATAGAGATACCTATTTAAAGAAAAAAATGACTTTTATGTCTCATGATATCTACATTATATATAATAATTTAACACTTGATTAGTACTGAAACTTCTTCAAAAAAAATGTTACCACCACTTCCATGGTAAATATTGAGGAAATAATGTGATAGAGGTTTATATTTTTTATATATGAAACTCATTATTGAAATAAGTTATTCTAGTTCCCTTTAAATGGACCTTCTTCTTTAAATAAATTGTCTACATGAAATTTGAGTTATTCATATGTTATGAAACTATGATATTTTGGTTTTACCCTGTTATGAAATTTATAAAATCTACCTCATCCATTATGTGACTAATAAAAAATCTTATAACTCCCTTGATGATCAACACATTATCAGATTAATTTTTAAAAGATAAAAATATGATAACAAACAATGGAGAATTTGATAAATTATATCACATATCATTCGGGGAGAATAATATGACATGGATGAAATAATAAAATCACAATACAAATGAAGACGTGATGACATTCACTACTACACAGTTTATGATTTAATATATATACTTATCCGTATAAAACTTTTTTCTAAAGAATAATAGTATTTAAAAACCCTACTGGTCATCATGAATGCATCCATCCAAATTCTAACATATTTTATTATCAAACAAAATCTCTTAATTTTATATAAATTGTATGTACTGAAATTAATCCTTATCCGATAAATTTATGTATAAATAGATAATATTTTGTGACTTTGAAAATGATTATGAATAAATAAATTCATAAATATAAGGATACCATAGACACTAGGGAAAAATCAATTTTACGGGTGTTATAAATAGGTCTGATATGATATCAATCGGACACACACAAATTAATATATTTACTTTTCTATGAATATATATATATATATATAAATCAAATTAATATAATAATAACATTTTCCAACACATGAAGTCATCCAAATGAGATAGATAATTCCAACATTAAATTTTTTATCTTATACACTCTCAATTCATTTTAAAAAATACTTATGATAATAAATTAAAACATTATATTTAATTGATTTAATCAGATTATCACATCATATTTATCATAGATAATCATGACTATAAATTTAATATATATAATTGAATAGATGGAAATTATGGAATACTTGAAATAAAATAAGGAAAATTCTATCTTTGTTAATAAATACATACCATATGACCAATAAACCACATAACCCCCAAGATTTTCTTAGTCGTACAGATGTAATAAGAGAGTTATACATGTATGAAGGCTGAAAAATGAGAGAAATTGGAAATTTATAATAATGGGGATAATTTTAATAAAACTCCCATTAGTATATCAATATAAAATAGTGTGACGTTGTATTGATACACTTCAGTGAGTTAATACAAATAATAAGTCACTACTTATGATATCATAATTTTATTCTATGTCTGAAATGAAACACGAATCATGATAACAATAATATATCATCACAACCCATAATATTTTAAAATGATAATTAATTAGAGACAAGTCAATGTCATACTTTTAGGGGTTCATATCATTTTATTATTATGTACAAAAGAAATATACATGAATGAATTATTAGAAAACCATGTTGATTTCACTACTAGCATATCCTAATATCCAAGAATCTTAATGATGTCATATTATATATATTTTTTACTTCTATAGAAAATTCAACTTCATCTGTAACACATCTCACATTAGTATGTTACTATTTAAAAAATTCTCCAACTAAAATATTTTATTATGATAAAAATTATAAGAAAAATGTTTTTGAATAATTGTCATATTACAATTCTTAATCCATATATTCAACATTTGAAAATTATATTCATGCTACTTTAAGTCAAAACAATTAATTATGTAACGTTAGTTTTTTTTAAACACATCACTGAAATGAGACTATTAAATTTGACAACTCATTATATGTATAATATAAATTTTATAACAATCAATTTACAATTGTTCGAACTAAAGAATAAATATTATAAAAACGAAATCGTTCTATACCCATGGATATAAAATATAAAGAAAATATAAAAATATGTGAACAATTAATGTATTTTGACATGTGATATATATTTATAAATATTCCATAAATAATTAAATGATTAAAAAATTGTAATTTAGAATTTATTTTGTGGTTAATCCATACTAATTTAATATAAATGATTTCTATTTTTATAAATAATATAAATGATTCCTAATTATTCATTTATATTGAAAATATATGATCAATTTCATATTAAAATATATAATTCAGTATGAAATATAAACCACTATATTCAATTTAATGCTACCAAAAGACCTCCAAATTAAAATTTCATTTTGGTTTAATGCCCCATTTAGGTTATACATGGGATTTAGAGTCCTATATCGATAATGTTTTTAAGAATTAGATTTTTTAAAATTAATAATAAAATATGTGTTAAATAATAATTCCATGACTTTTATATATAAGTTATTTTAGGATGAGAATTGATTATGATACACAACTTGAACCGTGGTATTTTTCACTTTTCTTACACTGTAGCTTTTTCAAAAAAATCTTTATTCCATAAAATTTGATTTTTTTATTAAAAACCATTGAATGTGAAAAATATTTATTGATGATTTATTGTTTTAATATTAAATCACATGATTATATTTCAAAAAAAAATTATTTAAAAGGGATATAATTATAATCAATGGGCATGTTTTATAAAAAAATCGTATTTTATGAAATCTCTTATATAGATTACATTTTTGAATATATATCATATAGATTCCTCATCGTCAATCTCTTCGATGCCAATATTGGGATTTACATGAAATTTCTATTCCAAAATTAAAATAAAGGAAAATAAAAAATCCATGTACTATATTGACCCAAACAAATATATAATAAAAATAAAACATAGGCACGAAAACCTAACTATATATTTTTTATCTCACAAAATAGTGTGGATTATAGCGAATGCTATGTAGTGATCAATTGAAGAACAACATTTAAGTAATCCACTACTATATGGAGAATATAAAAAGTTAAATTGGAGTTAATATAATTTAAAAAATTTCTTAGAACCACCTCCATGGTAAATAAAGATAATATAATGAGAGAATGGTTTAACATGTTTAGAGTGAACCATGATCATAAAATGTTGTCCTTATACTCTATTTAAATATAAATTATTTATTTAATGAAATATACAAATTATGTTCAATGGATTCATACATTATTTAAAAACCAAATTTTGAATCTCCTCTATTATTTTGTTTTCCATAAGCACCACATTCATTATGTGATTTTCATGCTATGTTAATACAAACATTATCAATATAAAATCTTATCATAATTTGTTATAATCCATGAATATGATAATAATTATAAGGGTATTTATTGAATAATATATTATCTTTAATGAACACCGCATAATAATTAAAATTGGCACCTCATAATCTAAACTATAACATTGTGTCTTTAACCACATTTCAGTTTATTATTTAGTGAATATATCAATCAATAACATAATTATATAAGTATAAATATATTTGTCTAATTAAAAATAATGAATGATAGAAACTATAGTTCATAAATATAATATAGGTATTTCAATACATATATGTCCAATTTGATAAAATATGAGGTGTAATTTTCCATAATTGATTTATATTCATAATCACCATTTTTATTTTCACATTATATTTCATAATTTAATCTTTTAATGTTAGGAAATATATGGGCTTTTGGTTCAATGTTAAAAAAAATTTCCATTATAAATATGACTTAATTATAGAATATATGAGTATTTTAATGTGTTTAGGTATTTTTATAGATGTATATTTTAAAAGAGAACTGTGAAAATGATATAAAAATATGAAATAAACAAAAATATAAATTCAAAATAAAGCATTGTCCAAAACACCACTTAATCCCATTTTTAAAATACATGAAAATAGAAATTGAAAAAAACACAATATAATGAATTCATGTAATTTATTTAGAATTTTATCTTTTAGCGTATTTTTTCTTTTACAGACCGTGACCAATGGATTTGAATTTTTTTAAAACATATATGATTAATATCCTATGGAAAAATATATGAGTAACGAAACAATCAGTATTTTTTCCGTTATGCTATATTTTTTTCAGGTCCCAAACTAATATAATAATCTATTTTTAGATAAAAATTAAATTAAATATAAAAACATGTGTAATTAAATCATTTTTCAATTAATCAAGAAGATATATTTTCTATCGAATAAAGACCAATTTCTTAGGAATTGTAGTCTATAATTATACATTAACTATTCATGCACTCGAAATGATTCTAGATAACCAAGAAAAAAAATACAATTATCCATGGTTAATTGATAAATCTTGGAGAAAAAACTAACTAAATTGATCCTATCTATTAGAAATACAAGAATTTTAATTATGAATAATCAATTTTAACTAATTGGTAACTAATATTCATAAAATATATAATTCCAGTTAATTTATTAATATATAGTAATAACTTTATTATTAAATCCTACACATAATATCATGTAATAAAAAACATGAAAACATAATAAGGAAACTCCTTCTATATATCCATACTCAAACCCCATCATTATCCTAAACATGTATAATAGTTTCTTAACGGCTCTTTCTCTATCATGTTATTAGAAATACATTATTCTCGGGGATTCCCCTCAAATCCTATCTATTAAACATTAAATTAAATTTATCCCATATTATATTTATTTGAAACCTTTTATCATAATTGCAGTCCAAATATTAATAAACCACCCATATTTTTTTTAATATTATATTATAGTTTTGTTTTACAACATTAATTTTCATCACTGAATTGGGTAAATCCTCATTTGGAAATATTTCTTACACTCATTTATAATATAAATTCATTTATCTTTGTATCATATACCCATCTTAAATTGATTTTGGATTCAATTTAGAGTACATATTTTTTATATTATTTAACACATTTCATATTTTTTAAATATGAATAATTATTAGTTGTATTTTAGTAGAGTTTATAAATTATAGAATAAATAATGGTTTCATTGAATTTCAAATTACCATTTTGAAATTATTTTATTACCATCATATATTATATAATTAAATTAATATTTGTCTTCTGATCAAGATTATTTTTTTAAGAAAATATGTCATATGTCATTTATTAATAATGGTTAGATTATTTTATATGAGTTATTATTAATTTATTTGTGATTATATCATATTAGTGATGAATGGATCATAAATTTTGTAAAGTAATTATGAATTTTGTATGTAATCTATTTTTATTAATATTCCATAATTATATATGTTGCGGTATATTTTCATTAAAAAATTCATATTTTATTAATATTAAATAATTTATGTGTTATTATTTTTATTTAACTAAAATCTAGATATAGTAAAATTAATTATTTGAACCCTTAAAATATTTAGCAGACAACTTTTGTAAAAATCTGTTGTATTTAATGATTTCTTTTTTATATTTTTTTAGTATATTTTGCATCATCCTATTATGTTATTTCTTTATTTATATAAAACATTATTGATTATAATTATGTTTATTTTTATAATTTGAAAAATCTATCTTCAAAGAAATTAATTCTCTTATTTTTTGTTATAATAATACATGAAATCAATGTAAATTATATTATCTTATTTTGTTTCAATAGTTAATTATAATGAATGCTTTATTTAACATTTTTTTTGATCTAATACAATTGTTTTGATTAATTATTAATATAATAATAAATATTAATTTTAATATTACCCTATTAGGTTTTTTATATGAAAAATAAGAATAATAAAATGAAAAAAAACTAAATAATCACCCCAATATCATCCTTGCGAAAACATGATAATTGAATGTATACTATAAACAACTAATAAAATTAGAGTATCACTAGGGAGTCTCCATCTTCAGTTATATAGGATCACTATTATCATCCAACTAATGCATGCCTCTATATATACCCATAATTGAAATCAATAATTGTTTACTATAATTCAAAAAACCATTCAATCCTTATTTGATCTACATTATTTCAAGATTTTCCTCTCACTGATGTAGTTGAGGCGATGAAAAAAATATTTTTTTAGGGTAATTCGGGTTTTTTGTTTGAAAACACAATGAGAATTTTATTATTTATAAATTACATGCATATTGATGACTCACAATAAATGAATTTGTCATTGTTATAAAAATTTTATTGAACAAAATGTTATATTATAGACCTTCAGTTCTCCCTCTCTTATCATTTAACCCATTATATTTTCATCTAATGTCTTCTCAAACCACCTAATAATTTAAAATTGCTATGAAACATCACTACCATTTATGACAATATTGAATAACACATATAAAGTAAAATGGTAATATTTTCACAAAATATAACTTGTTACTTTATTCACAATAATTAATATAAAAAACATAATGAATAATATCCTTTTTCCATGTATTTATATTTATTTAGAAACTGCAACCTAATAATATATCAATTCATCAGAGTAATATTTTTATTGAAATGTATATGACCAACTTATATTATTTATTCTTGCTTGTGAATGTTAAGAATGATTAGATCATAGTGAATTTAAACCAACATTATTTTATGTTAGTTAAATTTATTTCATATATCATGTTATTTTCACATATAATAACATTAAATGTGTCAAGATAAAAAAAAATTCTAAAATAATATAAATTTTCAAATAAATTGAATTTCATGTATTCTATGTCATGTTTTGTAGAAACATATTTCAATAAAAATTAATATTCTACTCATTTAATCCTAAGTGTTATGTCTAAATATATTTTTATTTTTGAAATGATTATGTATTCCTAATATATAATTAAAAATAATTATATATGTCCAAAAATAAGAAAGGGTTAATTTAGCTACAAATAGTTTTGTTTTAATAATTATTTACTAATTATATTCTGATGAAATTACTTTTTTCATTAGATATCTCTTCCCCATGATATATGTATGTTTTAAATATTATATTAGTCATTACAAAAATTCTTAATTCCCTAATTATGTTTTTAATAATAGAAAAACATTTATCCTATCATTAATCTAAATAGGATTATGAATTTATATTAGCTTTCTCAATCAAAGACCACAATGGAGTAATTCATTATATGAATATAAATTTCTCATATTTATTATTAAAATACCTTTCCATAACTATAAAAATATGAAATAAATATTTCCTAAATAATTTATAATTTATTTTTAGACATAACATAGTCATATAAAAATTGTATTATTATCAAAATATTAAATTTATTAATGAATGTTGGGATAAGTAATTTTAGTAAATTATAAAACCATATAAAAAATGATGTTAATTTTGAGTAATATTTATTAAAATTAAGGAATATTGGATCCTATTTTATTTAATGGAGTACTATTTTTGGGGATCAAAACATTATTTCACAACACCATGAGAGTATAGAACCCATTTTTGAAAAAACATTCATATTCACCAATTTTTATTTACACATAAGTGTATGTAACATTCCATGAATATTAAGGGTTTCCCTATAGTTGGGTATCATGATTCTATAGTTTTAGTATCACATATTGAGGAATTATTCCTTCAACTAAACCAATGGAGTCTTTATTTAATATACAACTAATTAAGGATATTATAAATAGTGACACATGTTATTTAGTTATATGAAATTTACTATTTTATTTCTATTAATATAGATTCATATATAATTATGATTGTTTGTGTTATTTTATATTTCATTTTTGGAAATAAAATTTCAATAAAAACCATCTCCATACCCAATCATCCTTCAATTATCCTCCACTTAAGAAAATTATAAAATGAAATTCAATCTATTATTATTTTCATATTATGAACACCTATATCATCGATTTATGTGATAAAAAATTTATATTTTACACCAATTGAATATATATATATATATAAAAGTGACATTGCTTGTAGTGTACTCAAATTAGAGAAATAAAAAAATAAAAAAAATAATTAACTGGTTTTATATCATTATACGAGCTTTTACATATGTTATTTTTAACATATCACTAAAACTCATAACATTGAATTATAATAATTGATTAGTGAGGTGACTAATATATTACATACAACAATATGAAATCATTCTAGATGAATATTCAATATATATAACACCAATACTCACCCAAGAACTATAATAGATTATCGTCATTTAAGACATGATATATAATCATATTATTTCTTGAAATACCTTATACATCTCACATAATGATTTTATAACATAGAAAATTTCATCAACATACCATGCATAAAACCATTCATCATAACCTAAGAAAATATAATAGGAAAAAGGGTTATATCTGATGCTAATTAAGGGTAAACATTAGATATATCAACAAATTACCATTTGTAAGAATACCATGAGCATAAGTGAATGAGAACATGATCATAAAAATAAGATTCATACCCATAAATTTATATATCATAGTCAATACATAAATATTTTATTGATTAGAGGTAATAAATTATAATGGAATCAAAGATCATGTTCCATGAGATCATATCATAAGAAAAAGGTAATTTCATTGATGGTTTGATAAAAATTGTGGCTTAATCATAATTATAGATAAATTATGTCAAAGATACAAATTAATAAATTCCTCAAATTAAAAGCTTGGGATAACCACCTATGTAACCGGTTAAGGCTTCAAATAACCTCTCATGTACCCTCATTCAGTCTATGTATAACCTATCTTGGGCCATATTGTTTGCATCAGATATCCTCTCAAGCACCCTCTCTATGCTCAAATAACAAAAATATTTACCAAATGAATTGGAGGGATATAATTGACCCACCATTCACATGTCTACAATCCATTCACATATATGCCTTAATATTAAGATAACATTTATCATTTCAGCATAGCATAACCAAAGGAATATAAAATGAGTTTCAATAATATTCTATCATTATAATTGTAATCCCTTCATATTTTTGACAATTATTTAATTATTGTATCATAACCCAATGAAGCATAAGTATCATCAGTGAATATGTTTTTGGATGAAAATTCTTTTAATAGTACACTAGAACATTACTTGAGGAAACCCCCATTTATATTTGGAAATTTATTTTTAAAAATAATATAAATTGAAATATTTTAAGAATAAAATTTAATTTTTGGAGAACTGTGGAAACATCAAAATTAATATTTTTTGAATGTATTAGTCATGATGGCATAAATATTCATTCATTTGTTTTATTTAAATACAAAGATTCCCTTAACATATTTGGAAAATAAAAGTACCACATTCTAAAAAATGAATATAAGTGGATTTTAAAAATGCATAGCATCATATATAATCCTATTATAATATTTAAACATCGTTTTATTGATCAATATTTACAAGAATTCATGTTTCTTGAAGTTAACTATTTAGTTTCTCATGAATGATTCTATCTAGTACTTCCTATACATGAACATCAATCATGGTACCATTATCTATATAATGTTAATCATTTCATGTTTATCATATATATTCATTAAAAACATACATATAAACATCTATAAGATGAAGATATAGAAAATTGAATTACACCATTAATGGAGATGGCAATACGTCTGTACACATGAATGTTGTTGTCACATTCATATAAAAACATACAAGGAAAGATAAAAAATATATTATTCACTGAAAAATCATAAATATATCTAAAATATATATAATATTTATTAACTAAATATTACATTATAATCATCAATGTGATGTAGTTATGGAAAATAAATCACATCGCATCATAGTTGCGATAGTCCATATGTATGGATAGATGATAATTTCACGTCCATTTAACAGAAATGAGGTGAAAATTATGATCCCAATAATCAGAATAAATTCATATTATATTGATTATTTTCAATATTCTTATAAATATTAAATAAATTTATTCGATGTATTATAATAAATAACCCATCAATGACTCTGGTAATATGATTATCTGTTCTTTTAGAGGGAACCTTTTCCTTTCACCGTAAGAATTATTTTGATTGTCATAGGGTTTAAAAAAAGATCATGAATGGATGGATAAAATCTAGGAACGTATTATAGATGTTATATTATGATATAGAAGGCCCGATCATTTTTCAAAAGGAAGGAGTGGAGGGTCCCCTTAACCATTAAGGGCATACTTGGAATTAAATAAAATATTTAAATAATATTACTTTCATTATAAAGTATAATTATTTAAAAAAGAAATTTATTATAATAAAAATAGGATATAGTTGAAATATCAATATTAATTAAAATTTCGATATGTTTATGTGTCATTTTAATGCTTATATATAGGTTTAAACTCTCTATTAACACTTTTTTATCATTAACTTTGGTACCAAATTTTTTCCACCATGGTTTATGTATTTACATATTAAGTTATAGGTGATAAAAAAATGTCCCTAAAAAACATATTTATACCATTTACCAGTATAAATATTCTCTTTTTGTATTTTTTATTTATTTTTATATCTTGGAATAAAATTGTATCAAGCATCAAATATCATTAATAGAATTTTTGGGATGATACATTTAATTGGACTTTAAATTCATCAAGATAAAAATGAATTTAATATAGAAACCATTTTAACAAAAATTATATTTTATTTTTGATAATAAAATTTATATAAAACCATAATTCATCCAAAAAAATATTTTAATTTTCAAACAACTTTTAGTAGATTTTCTATATTGTTTTTTAAAGAACTGTGTGACTTTTCTCAAACATTTGATATAATTATAACATCACAAAAAATAAAAATTACCATCATTAAAAAAATTTATTTATGTTCAAAATGAAACTTTATTTTCATTCACAACATCTTTTTATCCCTTTTAAAACATATAAATAAAATTAAAATTTGGATAATTAACATTTATATTTATCGTTTTCCGAAAATCATATTAATTTCGTAATCAAAGGAAAGTGGAATAAAAATTATATATTTTCAAATATTGGATGTATTTTTTCTAATTCCACTCAACATTTAGGAATAAATAAAGTGTTATAATTAATTTAGAGCCTCATTCAATTTTCAAATTAGGTTTTCTTTTTTTAGTGTTACTAAGGTGTCAAATATTTACCATGACTACTATTTATAATGAAAAAAATGATTGTGAAATATTTATCAAATTCCAACATAATGATTAAAAATATGGAATATATTTTTCTATATTAATTTTATAGAACATGTAGATGTAAATTATTTGGTAATTGGGTATCAATCAATGAGAAACATTTTAAAAACAAATTATGTTTTAAGAACAAAGATGAACACTAAGAAAATAAAGAATAATATAGATTCTTATGTTATTAAGTATATTATATTAAATTAACAGATACATATGTTTCTTCTTGATCATATTCAATAAATAAATATCCATTTAAATTTTTTTATTTATAGAAATAAAACGACAGTTTTTGAAATAAATTTATTTTATCTCTATTAACATTGTGATATAATAGTAGAAAAATATCAAACATTCACTCTAAGATATAATTTAAATTATATTTATAGTAATGATTTTAATTTATATAAAAATAATTTCTATAAATTTTATTAATAAATTATAATGTTCAAATACAAAATTCAATAAATCCAATCTTCAAATTAAACATATTTTGGAATCATATAATGACTTTATTTATAATTATTTACTTATTTATTATACATTAATAAAAAAATATTCATATAATTTTTTTACATTTTTTCATAATGATTTAATTTATATTTATACCACCAATTTAACAACATGTTAATGAAACTCACATTTAAATATTAATTTTATTCTGTATCATTGTACACTTAATGTTTTCTGTTGCATGTTAATAAAGATATCATCAATAGTAATAATTTAAACTAAATGTATAGCGTGTTACACTCTCCCAATTAAAAAACATCATTGAATTTTTTATCTTATAATCAAGTCATAAATATTTAGAAATTCCATTGTTTAGAAAAACTTCCTAAAAACTGATTATAACAATCCATGGGTTGTGGAGAACATAAGGATTACCTGAAATAACACATAATCAGGTTCCTCAATAAGGAGAAAATTTGAGGGAAGTTACCATGTTCAATTTGAGGAGAAATATAGTATCTAAATAGTAATTGAGAGTGATAAAGAATATGTAAATGAAAATATTAACGATTAGTAAACCACGATTTAGTGAGTGTATTATATGACCATCAATTTCTCAAAAATGATTGTAAAAAATAAAATAATTTTCATTTTCAAAATCATATTCTACAATTTTAGAAATTCATCTAAAATAGAATTTGAGAAAATATAATTACATGGTTTCTAAAAATCAATAATCATAATTTCTTTAATTAGTTGTATTTATAGTTTTTTTCAACCAGTACTTTATTTTATTTATTGATCCACTATGAATTTTTTATTCCAAAAGTAATAAAATCATCTTTTAATATGTTATTATATCCATAAATAGGTTAAAATTTATTCCACTAATAAGAATTGTTTTTTTGATCCAAAATCTTTAGTAAATTATAAATTAACAAATATATATAGGATTTTTTAAAAAGGTTTACCCAAATTATTTCAGTAACAATTATCAATGATATAAATAATTTATGTTATAAATATCTGAATACAAAAACTTCACAAATAATTCATAACAAATATTAATAACACAATATTTTTTTAAAAAGATTATATCATAAAAATTCAGAAAATTATTTTATCATTAATAACTAAATTACATTATTTGAATATAAATATTACATAAAAACACATAAATGTCATAATTATATATTCTCCAAAAACATTATAATAACCTGGATCAATATAAAGACTCATTGAAAACAAATTTTCATCAAAAAATCAATGTTATCCTTACTCTTCAAAAGTAATCATTGATTATCAATTAAATAAAAAAATAAAAAATTTCCATAAACTTAATCATATGAAACATTAATCACATTGTCATAAAATAAAAAATTTACAAAAATTATACCAATAATATATAATTTACTTTGACTGTATCAATCATCTTTTTACACCAACTAAACAGGATTTTCTCAAAATCAGGCACATATTTTGCGTTATGTATCCCTCAAACTTTTGTTTTCCAAAAATATCACTTTACTACCAGGTCACTTTTTTATGTAAATGGTGCCATTATATATATGCTATAATATTTTTAAAAACTACGGTAGAATAATCCTTTGTTATTTTGTGATACACATAGCTAGAATATCATTAAGAAAATAATTATATTATATAATTAATAAATTTAAATGCATAAACACTTCAATAATTACACTCAAACAATTGGAATAAGATATTTCCATAATTATTATTTCATTTCTACCAAGAATTTTCAAATTGACCCTTATATTTACCATTTTCCCCACACATATAAAATGAAAATAAAGATGGTTCTTTATGATGTAAATTATATCCATATATTTAAATCCTTATTTTATCTTAAAACCAATTTCATTATTCAATATATTAATAAATATAAATCATCTTATCATTCATTTTTGAAATTTCCTTTGGTTATTATTCCACATTCATTACATAGAGGATGTTTTATATTCATTCCTACTAGTTCCACATAAAACTCTATTTTTATCTAATTCCATTTATTTTGAAACTCATCTGTAATAAATTGATTAATGAAATACAAAGATTGAATGTTTTCAAATTCATAGGATTTCACATTCCATATACCACTTCACTTTGTTTATCATTAGAAAAATCAATACATCATCCTTCACATTTTATGGTAATATAATACATAATTAATCAATCCATAGACTAAAACTAAAAATAATAGTCTTGTAAATAATAATTATAGTGATAAATTATAAAATAAGGAAAAATCATTTATAGGATTTGAAAATAATGACAGTTTATTCTCAATGTACGTTACATTAGCATTAATCTAGGCCATCAATGGATTTTCTCTATTAAAATCCTTCATAAAGTTTTATAAATAAAATTTGAATTAACCATTCGATATCTCCATGTGTGTGAAGCTATGTTTTTAATATTATTCAAACTAATCATTCAAAAATAAGGAATGATTTAATGGACAGTAATTCCCTTTCATAGATATTACCCATAGGTGAAGATATTCCATAGCCTTATCCATATTCTAGTATCATAATGGGCATGAAATTATTATTAAAACCACACAACACCCAATTTACCCAAACATCAAGATATCATCCAATATATACACTTATCCCCAAGGTTTCTGACAAATTTATATATTACTAATATCTAAATAGGACTAAAATATACTCTTATACCAACTATGGAGACCCAAATATAACATACATAAATATTTCATCATTTTATATTAATATTCAATACATATCATTAATATATATTCCATAGAACCGTAATTTTTAGTGTATTTGAAGACTAGATATATAATCATCTCATTTCATTAAAGATTTTAAATATATCCCACAATTTTCAATAAACATAGTACACATCATAGTCATACCCTATAAAAAACATCCCATCATAACCTAGGGAAAGGAAATAAAATAAATGATTATCATAGATTCCCTATAAGGTTAAACATGGTATATTTCAATCCATGATAATTTGTAAAAAAATATTAAGAGCATAAGGATATTAGAGCATGATCTTAAAATATAAAATCCAATCCCCAATAATTTATAGATCACAATCGTGATATAATACTATAAAAGTTGATATGACCAAAATTATAAAAGAATCAATGATCGTGTTCCATAAGATCATATCAAATGAAGAAGAAAATATCTTATAGAGTGGTATAATTTTTTTTCATAACCATAGATATTGAATTATAAGGTTAATGAAACCTATAATAAAATTAAATACATGTTAGACTAGGTATAAATACAGATGTTCTGTCATTATGTTTGGTATAAAATTATTTGTACCTTCTTTTGGGAAAGGGACAACTTCTTGGGTACCCTATTTTATGATTTTGAGAACCTATTATGTACCATATTTGAGCTCATAAAACATTAATATTTACCTAATGCATTGGACGGAAATAAGTTACCCACCAATATTATTACCATAATCCATTCACATGTATGTCATTGTTTTATAAAAACATTTATCATTTCAACATAGCATAACCTATGAAATATAAATTAGGTTTCATAAATATTTCATCATCGTGATAAAAAAATGTTCGTTGAATGGTTAATAATGGAATCCCTTAATCAAATCTATAGTGAAATATAAGTAACATGGAGTGTTCTTTTCCTACATTAAATATGTATAAATGTACATCAGAATTATTTTTGAAGAAAATTTCCTTTTCATTTTTAAATCACTTGTTTAAAATAAAAAAATTTCCAAAAAAGTAGAAAAAGTTTCATTGCATAGAACCTTGGAAACATGTTAATTAAACTTCATAAAAACTTTTATTCGTGATAATAGTAAGAGTCATTCAAGTAATTTATGTTATAGAAATGATTACATTCACACAATTGTTAAGAAGGTACATTTTTCAAAAAAAAAAACGGTAAAATTAATTTTAAAAAACTAATAGAAAAAAACATTGGAAAATGATATTAATAAATAATTTTATATTAGTAAAAAAAGACCTGAATTTTTTTACAAATTTTTTACATTGAATATAATATTCCAAGTCGAATATAAAATAAAGTCATTTTCCATAAAAAATATTATTTTAGACCATTGAGTTATTTGAGAGAGTAAAATTAAAGGAAACCATGTGATTTATATAGATAAAAATATGGTAAGAAAAATAAATTTATTTTTTGAGAGATAGATCATAAAATTTCAAAATAGGAATATTTATGCATAATCAATTTTTTAATAATGTGAGACTATAACATAAAACCCTTATTGATTTGGTAAAATTTCATTGGTCCCTCCAATAACAGAAATGACATCAAAGGAAAATTTTAATTCAATTAGTATAATAATATTAATGATAAAAATATCAATATGTTTTTATGTACACATCAATATAAATATTGGTGTATAACATAACATTATTCCCAGAGAAGATAATTTGAGGTGAAAAACCATTACCACATTGGTAACATTCGAATGAAAAGACGTTGGATGAATTTTTTTTAATATAAATATTAAATACAATGATGATTAGAGGATCCTTGATATGTCATTTCTTGGGTAAAATATATAAAAAACATAAACATAAATAGGTTTGTAATAATAATATTGTCTCACCTAATCAATATTGAGACAAAGAAAAATTTACCAAATTCTGACTTGCTTCATAAGAATTTATAACCCCATTTGAAATAAATTTAAATTTATTATAATTATATACCAAAAAAATTTACAAACTTATAATTTAAATTTTTATAAACTCATTACATTTCAACACAAATTTATTAAGAAATATTTTTTATAATACCTAATTCGGAGTGTTAGCTATTATGTTTTCATTGAATGTTTTTTTGGAATTTACATATCCTAAACCATGATCATGGTTCAATAATATAAAAAATTTCAAAAATTTAATCTATATCTTATACATTTAATATATACATATTTATAACTATCTATGGAATGAAGATATATAAAAATGTATTCCACGGTTCATGGTGGTAGTAGTTTATACGTTAGCATGGACATTGCGATCAATTTCTAATTAATAGATAATAATAAATATAAATAATGTTTTTTACCTGAAAAATCAACACTATATAGTAAATATAATAAATAGTAATTAAATTTATCATTAAAAATATATATGTTAGTTGGTGATGGAAAATAAATTGAATCACTTTATTAAGGTGATAGTTCATATGGATGCATGAAAATAGTATCACATCCAATTTGATGGAAAAGAGGTGGAAATGGACATCCAATAATCATATCTATATTCATTATATTTATGATACTAGTTTTGTTATCATTGGTATGATAAAATAAATCTAAAATAAGTAGAATAAGAAATAAACCAAATAATAGTAAGGTAAGATGATTACAACTTCATTGAAAGAGCTCCTTTGGATTACACCTAAACCCTTTTTAAGACTGTATTAGGGAATTAATTTAATAAAACAAATAATGGAACTAATATTAAAGGTATTAAGTTAGTTATTTTCATATCTAAATGGATTAAACATTATAAATAAGGGAGGATTGGAGGTTCCATTTTGAATGTGAGGATAGGGAACCCATGGAATTGTATAAAATATTAAAATCTAATTCGAGAATTTATAATGAATAATTATTCTAAATGGACCAAGATTCATTTAAAAAGAGTATAATTTGGAAATATAATTATAAAATATATTTATATAGTTTTGGTGTAATTTTATGCATTATATTTTGGAATAACCATATTATTAACCCTTTTTAGCCTTAATCGCTATAACACATTAGGGTTGTGAATTTACTTATTAGGTGAGAAGTGTATAAAAAATGGTCAATAGATGAAATTTCAAAAAAAAAATTACCACTCGACATGCCATATTTTATGATTTTTATGATTTTTAAATCTATTCATGAAACTAGTATTTACCAAAAAAATATCATTAAAATAATTTTTCGAGCATTCATTTAATGTGATATTAAATTCTTCAAGATAATAATAGATTTAAAATAAAAAAATATTTAAACATTAATAAAAAAATATTTTAACAATAAAATTAATGGGACACCATAAATAATAAGAAATATATTTTTTTTCAAGTTTTTAAAATTAGTTAATTAATCATTACTTTTGTGATCACACACATTGATCTACTGTTGTGTATACAGTTTTTTGATTATTACATTGAAAAAAATCAAAAAATAATAAATTCATAATAACAATAATAATTTATTATTCCTAAAGAAATATTTTATATGCAATACCAACTTATTTTTATCCCGTTTATAAAATTTTTCCCTTTATCATTTAATATACCTTGAGAGGGGGGTGAATCTTAGTATTGTAGTATGATCCTATTTTTCATCTTGTTCACTCAACATGAAAATCACTTCAATCTCTCCCATTATTTCTCAATAGAGAGAAAAATTGGGTAAATGAATATGAATATTATTCTTTATTAAACCACATAAGATTATAAACAGTGAGAATAAAAGAAAATGTGATTATTCAACAAACATAAAAAAATCTCATAATTTAAACATTTTACATGTTCGGAGTGGTTTCATTAACCCTCCTTGTTTAGTACCATGAATGTTTGGAAGGATCACTTCTTCTGGACACCAGAGAAATCAAAACACTCACAGTGTAATATTATTTTAAAAAATATTATGTTGAGATATTCACAGTAAATATTTTATCTTCTCAATCATAGATTGATTGAATCTAATAGTGATATTTGGGAACTCCCTTGTCACTCTCTTCATTGAGATCTCTTTTGATGAAGAGAAATGGAATTTGTGTTTTCAGCCCTTAAGTGAACTGCATGTCTACTTGACCTAGTCCATATCCTACTTCTAAAACCATCTTGTAAATTTAAATCACATATATTCCAAATAAATTCATGAAGACAAGGAATTGATAACTAATAGATAACTACTCCTCAAAAACTGTTAAAACTACCATAAAATCCCTTTGTGTCATGACTCACATTTTCCTGAATGACCGACTTGAAAAAAAATAACTTGTAACAAGGTATTAAGAGAAAAACATAGAAATATTTTATGAACATAATTATAGAAACCTAATTCAGTCACACATATCATAACCTTATTTTAAACAAATTAAACAATCATATGACAAACCAAGGATCATAAATTCTAATGTCTTGGAAGAATAGGTACATAAAATATTAGTCATCTAACTAAATATAACATTCCATTATTTAGTATTTATAAAGGTATCATAACTTCCTTTGTTATTATACATCAACATAAGACATTATATGGATAACATGAACAAATTGATGGGATAAAAATCCGATTAATGGAATAAACATAAGAATAATTCTTTATCTCATCTGTAAGGAGGCATGACATAATGATATAAAATGATATAGAGCATATGAAATCATGACATATAAATATGGGATCATATAAAAATGGATTCATAATAATGTGGAATAAACACAATGCTTAAAACTAAATTGATTCGAGTATGAGTGCACATAGTGGACCACAAGTCGTGGTCAACCACCAAGACCGTTGCACATAGTAGCATGAGTCAAAGCTAACCACCAAACTATTGCACATAACGTCTCATGAAACGAAAAAATTACCAAATAAATTGGAGCTCTATATGGGAGAACCGGAAATAACATGTTCATGAATATGATTTCCACATATGTAGTCATACATAATCAGTCATATATATACATATGGTTACCCATGGGATGAACTAGGTATCATACGTATGTCATAAAACATAAAAAATGTGTGTATCATAAATGTTTCCATGAAGGAAGGTAATTAGAAATTGGTTGGACCTTAATATGATAAAATATTCATATATCATATTATGTAATTTCAATTTAAAGTAATAACAAGCAAAATGACCATGTATGAAACTTTATAATAAAAAACATTTAGTGTGGTTTAAAGAAAGTATCAGGGATCCATTAAAAAATATAAGGGAATACTATTTTATATAAAACCATAAGTGAACTAAGATGGTTTTAATAATAAAAATAGAGTTTTTATAATAATAATGGTGGGTTACAACATATTATAGAGTGAACATGCTATTAGGTAAGAAATGAGGATGTTCCCTTAATTAGGGTAGCATATCAGGATGTATTGAGGAGAAAACCACTTAAATGAATGTATATATATGAAAAATTATGATAAATGGACCTTGGTACATGATTTTTTAGAATGTAAAAAGTATTTATAATATGTATATAAAATAACAGTTTATTTCATTTGGGTTAAAATAAAAATATATCAACCCGAAGGAATAATAGAGGTTCAGGGAGAATCTCTTACCTTAAGACTGAAGGTGTCCTTAACTAGATCATAATGTACTAGATAACCAAATTAAAATTATTAATTAATATAACTAGAACTTATTCTATATGTTAATTAATTGTTATAACCTTATAGTGTTCATTGATGACAAATTTAATGGGTTAAGAGGTTCAATTTCATTGTTAGAGAGCATTTCTTCCATTGTCTTTCATGATTGTATAACAGACACACACACACACACACACAATGATAATCATTTTATATGAGGATGGTTGTTCATTATTGAATTTTTCTCTTATTATTGAACTTCAAATTTAAAAAATGGTTTTAAAAATCATCTGGTTATTTGGAGTCGAGATGAATCATTATACAAATACTTAATGATAATTGTTTATTTTTATTGGAGGTTTTTAACCACAAAAAATAATAATTAATATTTATAAATTAATATTATATGAAAGGAATATTACAGAATGATACATAATACATGATTCATATATTGTATTTTAGTTTAACAATAAAAATCTCATCATGATGGGAATTCACGGTTTTAATGGAAATTGAAAAACTTTCATCCTTGAATATGATAAATTGTCACATCTTAGATAATATTTTCATTTATAGTACAAAAGGATGGTAAATGGGTGATGATGATGAATTATACGATTATTATAACTACATTATAGTACATGTAATGTACTGGAGTTATCATAACATTAGGATGAAATGATGTGAGGGAAGAAAATTAAAGAGATTGACCTGAATGAAAATAAATGAAATGGAAAAAGGAATTTTCATATTGAATATATCATCTTTCAGAGCCACTTTATGGGAGATGTTTTGGATCTTTGAAGAGACCTAGTTCTGTGTTAAAAGGGGAAGATATTGGGAGAATATTTTTTCATAATTTAGTGAAGTCACAATCCTTGAGAGGAGTGAATAGACGAGGGGGTGTGGGTGGGTTTTATAATGGATGTGAGTAGGGTTTTTTCTCAATATTTTAATCATTATTTTATTATTTTTCTAAAGAAAAACAACAGTATTAATTTTTGTGAAAAAAATAGTAATATGTGCTTATGAGTTCGAACACAAAGTTCATACATCATCAATGACTAAAAAAATAGTTTATTTAACAAATAATGTATATATATAACAAATTACTATATCTTACTTTTCAAAAAATGTTTTCTTTGTCTTATCGTACAAAACACATATTACTGATCGCAAATGTGTATGTATGATTTTCAAATTTGAAATCTTAGTGGTCAAAATATTATGTTTAAATGTAAATTAGTACTTAGTAGTTAATTGTGTTATGATTTCACATGATTATACAATATGACATAATAATAGGAAGGGAATTTCCATTGATTAAAATTTGGGTCATTACATTCTTCCCCCTTATGAAATTTCTCCCTCCAAATTTCATTTTTCATTATAGGCCATAAATAGGTGTGGGTACTTCTCCTTCATTACCTCATCATGTTCCCATGTTTCCTCTTCATACTTATGGTTCTTTTATGGCACTTTGACCAGGTAATTAGTCTTGTTGTGAAGAAATTTTGCTCTATTATCGATGATCATGAATGGATAATCCTCATAAGATAGATTGTCCTCCCAATGTACCATATTTTAAGAGAGTACTTGTGAAATATCTTTTATTTACTTCCTTAAGGGAGGTAAATAAAATAAATCATGTACTTTAGACATGGTTTTTTGAAGTCCCAGTCAATAGGCCACTGCTCCAGCATGATCAAGGATCTTGAATGGGACAATGTACCTGGGAATTAGCTTTCCTTTATTTCTAAATCTCATTACACTCTTCCATGATGATATATAGAGGAATAAAATGTCTCGAACTTTAACCTCAAGGTCTCATCAATGATTGTCTACATAACTTTTTCTTCATCTTTAGACTCCCTTGATGGGTTGGTGAATGTTTTTCACCTTCTCCAATGTTTTTTTGTCCATATTAGGCCATAGTTGGTTATTCTCATCGACTTCATCCAAACAGAACGATGTTCTTCACCTTTTCCCATAAAGGGATTCATGTGGTGCCATTCAGATTCTCATGTTGAAACTATTGTTGTAAGAGAATGTGACTAGTGGAAGATGTTGGTCCCACCCTCCATTATACTCTATAGAACACACTATTAACATGTATTCCAATGGCTGAATACATAAATGAAGTGGGAAATTAGTTTTATGATGATAGTTGGTACTAAAATTCATCTCAGTGATTAGAGTATATTGGATAATTTTCTAAAACATCGAGATAAATCTTGGATCTTAATCAGATAGAATAGATAGTGGTTCTCCATGAAGCCTTACCTACTCCTTGATATATATATGTTCAATTTGATCTAATTAGAGGTCCTCTTGAATTGAGATAAAGTTAGTTATCTTTGTAAGATGATTTACAATGACCCATAGAACATTTTTTACTCTAGGTGCATTTTCAAGTCCAGTGAGAATGTCCATGGTGATGTTCTCCCACATCCATGTTGGTGTGTTAGTTTTTGTAACAAACCCATAAAATTAAATCTTTTAACCTTTAATTTTTGGCATACCTTACACTTTTAAGTATATTCAATAATAACCTTATTTATATTTTCCCACAGAATATTCTCTTGAAGATCTCGATACATCTTTGTGCTCCCTAGGTGAATAGAGAAGGTTGAGATATGTACGTCATTCAATTTCTCCTAATTTATCTCTGGATCGGATGGTAGAGAGAGTCATGACCCAAATATTACAACTCCTTCCTCATCAATTTTGAACTCTAAGGATTTCCCATTTCTAATATTTTCAACCATTTTCTGAATTTCCACATATTTTCATTGAGAAACCATTATTTTCTCCATAAGGGATAGTTGATAAACCATTTGGGAAAGGATTTATGACGTTTCACCCATAATGGTTCCCACATCCATTCTCTACAAATCTACTAAGATTGTATCCTTCTCAACCCTCATCATTGATAAAGTTTAAGGATTTTTTCTACATAGAGCATCCACCACTTTATTAGCCTTACTAGGATGATGGTGGATTGTGCATTCATTATCCCTGATGAGAACAAACCATATTAACTGGTGTATATTAATCTCATTCTATGTGATTATATCATTGAGGCTTTTTTGGTCAGTATATATCTCACACTAATCCCCAAAGAGATAATGTAGTCATATTTTCAACACAAAGCCCTCAACCGCTAACTCCAGATCATGTGTGTGCTTCTTTATCTCATGGATTTTCAACTACCTTGAGGCGACAACTATCACTTTATCATTTTTCATCAACAAATATCCTATTCCCTTCCCTGAAGAATCACTTTTCAACACAAATAGTTCTCTACTTGTTGAGAGTGTGAGTATTGGTGCAGTGATAAGCCACTTTTTTCGCTATATAACTATTTCCTCACATAATTGAGCCCATAAAAACTTCACCACCTTCTACGTATCCTTGGTAATTAGGTTTCAAAAATAATGATTTGTTCTTCAGATATCATTGATAATACCCAACTAGACATAGAAAGATATGGATCTCTATTATAGATGTCGACATGGGCCACTCTTCAATTGTCATTGTCATTTAAGTATCCATAGATATCCCTTTTCTTGTGATAACATTCCCCATGAATGATTATTCCTCTATATAGATTTCACATTTACAATACTTTTCATAATGTCCCACTCTAAAAAAAGACATTATTATATTATTTGAATGCTCCTCTTGTACCTTCCCACTCTTAGAGTGTATCAGAATTTCATCAATAAATACTACCACAAATTTATCGACAAAATATATAAAGACTCTATTCATTAAATCTATGAATATTTATTGAGAATTTGTGTGTCCAAAGGGAAAAAATATGAACTCATAGTGTCCATACCTCATTCGAAATGCAGTATTGGGAATATCTATATTCCTCACCTTTAATTAGAGATATCCGTATAGAAGGGCCACCATATAGAAATAACTTTCCCCATGAATCTAATCGAACTTTTCATTTATCCATGATAGGAGATAAATTTTCTTTGTCATGAATTTATTGAGCTCAAGATAATCAATTTAGAGTATCATTTATCTATCATTCTTCTTGATGAAGAGTACTGGTGCTCCCCATGGTGAAGCACTCAGTCGTATAAAACCCTTCTACGGATTCTCTTGTTACTTCTTCGTTATCTCTTCAAGATCTATAGTGGCCATTTCATAATAATTTTTTAATATAGTTAGAGAAATCGAAAAAATTTCAATTGATAACTCAACCTCTCGATCATGTGGAAGACTAGGAAATTCTTTACGGAATAAATTAGTGTTATCCCTGAGGATGGGAAAATCATTTAGAATTAGAATCTCTTTTGTATCAATCATTTGATCTATAAATGTTTTCCCATAAGGTATTAATTTCCACACTTGAGAAATCATTTGTGAAGGAGCTTCATCTTCCTCCATACACTTTTAAGGAATTGTAGGATACTGTAGGACGTGATGAGTGATCTCCTTTTTCTAATAGTTGATGTTTGATTTGTATAAAGTATCCAATTCATGCCCAAGATAACATCCAACACCACTAGATGAAGTATTATGAGACTTTTTGGGAGGTTCTGTTCACAAATGTTTAGTGGTGTGGAGTTATATACATTGGATTCAGTAATGACCCCATTTTATATTCTCACATTAATCTCAATCTCCAAATTTAGAGGATCTGTTCGAATAGTTTTATAAAACATTCATCTTATGAATGAATGAATAGAAACATAATAAAATAGTTCATTCAATATTCTTTAATTTTTAACTAGAATACCTAGAACCAAATTGTTTCCATCTCCACCAGATCAGTAGTGATATCATTCGCCCTTCTCTATTCCCTTGGAAGTTGTTCTTTATTTCCTCTAACAACCCATTTCTTAGGGAAATTGTTTGCATAATTCCAATGCTCTTGTCAATTTTACCACTACACTATAGGATGAGAATTGATATGAACATTCATATCTTCTTCCACATTAGTGGGATTATCATAACCCCCAATAGTTAATATTAATATATCATATTCTTCAATATTTTAATCAATTCATAATTCCCTTTAAAAAGTTCCTAGGATGCTTCTTCCAATAATTTTGACACATGGGATGTTTGATCTTTTTTCCATTATTTTATATATTAACCAAACCACACATATTAGACTCAATTTTATTCCCTTTTATACACCAGGTATATAAGGCCATTTAAAGTCTTTGATCTCCATTTCAACCTTGAGATAACAGTAGACAATCTTCTCATAATTGTAAAAGTCACAAACCACCATCACATTTCATAGACTCGCCTTTAGTCCACTAAATAAGAGATCCACTATGATTTTTTTGTTCAAGAAATGTTCAGAGGAATATCATGAAATCCTTGTGAAATTTTCTTCATACACCGTAATGGAATCATTTTCCTTCTACTTAATTCTTAAGATCTATCTTTCCATATTGTGATTCTCTAGGATTTAATGTAGGTTTTCCACGATTTGTTACTTAAAATATATTCCTATGGGATCTTTTTTTGTTCCCTTCATAATATTTTTTATAGAGAATATGAATTAACCAAAGATATTCACCGAGAGTGTTAGAGCATGAGTGCAGAAAGGCACATTATTGTGCACAAGTTCCAATTTTAGTCTAGATCAAATCAGTGTTTTCAAATTTTACCCCTAGATAAATCTGTTCCAGAGCCACATCCACGTTTTCGTATCAATATTGGGATGTATTTTCTTGATAAACCACTTACTATATACTTACCAAAATTTAGTTATATTTTCGTATACCTAGTCTCATCCCAAATTTTCCTACTAAAGTTCTCAATTTATAATCCCCAAATATAACAAGACCATCCTATGATACCATATATAGAGACCCTATACATTTACACATATCATTACATGATTTTAGGCATATTAAAGCATCCTATTACAATCCAAGGATCTCAATATCTACTGACATTTAAGACAAGGAACTAAAAACATAAAACATTGAACTAAATATAACATTTTATCATTTAGTATTTATAATGATCTCCTAAAACATATTCTTCTCATAAATATTCATAGGATATCCTAGTGATGACATGAAAAAATAGACAATAAAAAAATATCAGTAAGGTAATAAACATAAGAATAATGATTTAGCACATGGGTTAGAAGAGATAACATAATGATATAAAAAGGCATGGAACATATGAAATCATGAAATGTAAACATGGGATCAAATAATCATATATTCATATTAATTTGAATAAAACATAAAACATGAAAATAACATAAGTAAAGGATTTTTTCTCCTAGAGAATCACATGTCAAGGTCAACCACTTAGACTGTTGCACATGGTTGCACGAGTCATGCATAACTACTAAGATAGTTTCACATAACATCTCATGGGACTGATCTGTACCCATTGTATTAGATCACTATCTGGACACACCCTCCATAACATGTTCAGGAATATTGTTTCCAAATATAGAATCAAACATAATAAATCATACATAAACAAGAGGTTACAGATGGAATGATATGGGTTTCATATTCATATCATAATGCATAAAAAATGGGAATATAAAAAAAGTGTACATGAAGGATAATAATTTCATCTTTAATTGGTTTTAATACTATATAATAGAAATATTTCATGATATGTTCTGTCAATTTAAGTTGATAACATGCATAGAAGATCATATAAGAAACTTTATAATAAAAAAAGTTTAGTGCGGTTAAAGGAAAATATCAAGGTTCACTTAAAATATAAAAGGTAATAATATTATATATAAAAATAAAAGTGAACCAATATGATTTCAAAAATAAAAATAATGGTTTTAATAAAATATTTTTGGCATTAAACAGATTATAGAGTTTACTTGAAATTGGGTTAGAATTCAGGAAGTTCCCTTAAACATGTTTTTTTATCAGGAAGTATTGAGGAGTGAAGCACTTCAAAACATGTATATCCCTAAAAGAGAATAATTAATGTACCTTGAAACATTTTTTTTTGAATTTAGACAGTATTTATTAAATTTACATGAAAATAATAGATGACTTAATTTGGGTAAAAATAATGATAGAGCAACCCGATGGAATAACGGAGGTTCGGGTAGAGTCCAATACATTAAGTATGAAGGTGTGCTTCACATGATGTTAATGTACTCGATAACCAAATTAAATTAATTAATTAATATATCCATAACCTATTATACAGGTAATTTATTTATTATAACCTTTTTATGTCCATTAATGACCTTTTTGATGGGCTATGAGGTTTAATTACATCATTTGAGAGGGTTTTTTTTCCTTGCATTTCATGCTTGGATTTGTCATATAAATGTACGAATAAGCATGTAATATGTTTATGGTTCTCCAGAATTGATGTTTTATGTAAATTGTGAACATAAAACATATTAAATTATTTAAAAATCATTTGGTTATTTGGAGTGCAGATGAATCATTATATAAATCTTTAACGATGTTAGTTAGGGTTAGTTGGTAGTGTTTGATCACAAAATACTCATTTTGATTTATAAAATAATATAATGTGAACAAAAGATTCTAGTACCTTACAGAAGCCATGATACATATATTATATTCTCTTTCAGCTATAAAAATTGTTTCATAATCAGAATTGAATAAGGTAATGGAAATTTTAAACCCCTCATTCTTAAATGTGATCAAATTAACACATCTCATATGGTGTTTTAGTTCCTATTGTAAAAGGATGTAAAAGGAGAGATGATGATGGATTATTCCACAATCACAAAAAAATTTCGGTACATGTTAGGTATTCGAGTTATCCTAAAATTTTGATGAAAGGAGGTGAGAAATGAAAAATAAATAAAGGAACTTGAATGAAAGTAAAATAAATTAAAAGTAGAATTACCTCTTGAATTTATCTTCATTGAGAGACTCTTTAGGGGAGAGGGTTTGATCTTTTGAAGAGGCAAATGGATTTGGGATGAGGGGAGTAACAAGGGAGTATATTTTAGAAAAAATTAAATAATTCTCAAGGCCTGATAGGATTGGATAGAATAGGGTGTAATGGAGGTTTTTATAGAGATGTAGAGGAGGGGTTTCTAAAAAATTTATTCATTATTTTATAATTTTTCACAAGACAAACAATATTATTGATTCTTGTGAAAAAATAGTAATATATGATTTTTAGTTCAATCCCATGGTTCTTACAACATCCATGACTCAATAAATAGTGTATTTAACATATAATGTATATATACATCAAGTTACTATATTTTACTATTAAAAAAATTATGTTTGTCTTATTGGACTCCAAACATCATACTGATCGCTACCATGTATGTCAGATTATCAAAATTCAATTAACTGAAGTGACAATAATATTTTTAAAGGAGACATAGTACTTTGTAGTTCAATGTGTTGTGATTTTGTCTGGTAATATTTTATGACATATTTATAAGAAGTTAATTTCCATTGATAAAACATTGGGTCGCTACAACACTTTTGACCATTATTGTATTCATCATATTCAGGTCCTTTAGAATGGAATGACATCCTTGGAGACACATCTTCCAAGGTGATCATAATTAGATACCTCGTGACTCATATACGGATTCCAAATCCCAAAAAACATTACTTAATTTTCATAGAGTGACTTCTTGTGGCACAAAAGTGGGTTCCCAATCTACAATATCATTCTCTAAACACATAGTTAATGTTATCATGGCTCACAGTTGGATACACAATTTAATAGGCCCATTGAGATAACATTGTTTATTTTAGTTGTTTTTATTTCAATTATTAATTCAAAAATAATAATTAACATAGCTGTGGAGATGGTCAATAAAGATATCTATGATATCATTCAACATTTACTCTATGAGTTCACTATGTTGTGGTTTAATCCCTGATGAAGCCATGGTTAACTAATTTGAAAAACCACTAAAATAATATTTTATTAAACAACATTAATATTTTGGAATAGAATCTCCATCATATTTAAAAAACACACAAACATCCATAATGGGAGAATTTTTCTAACCATCTCCCCCCTTGGAATTGTTAAAAACTCATAAATAGACCAACTTCAAAAAATATAAACAAAGACTAAACCTTTAACAATAGTCTTTTAGTTCCATGCATTAATGATTAAATAATCACTAAATCTAATTCCATGTGTTCTATGACAAATTTGATATATATAACTTGAAAAAAAATTATCTTGACAACATACCCTAATTCCAATTTCATCAACATAAAACACTCTCAAACTGATTCAACATGAAACTCTCTCCACATTGCAAACAATTTTTCATAACTTCTTCTCATAATGTTATTTGTCATCCTTTGTCATCAAAACACAATTATATCACATATATTAAAGGATAAATTAGAGGGTAAGAAATACAAAAATTAATATTAATAGTGTTCCATACCTTTTTAATAAGAGAAAGCATAGGTTGAGCGAAGGTTCTTCATGATCCTTCTAGGTAGACCAATTTAGAAGGACTCAAATAGCTACCCAAATATTTTCAAATACCACCATGGGTATGAAATATTTTATTCTAACAATATTTTTATCATGAATCAAAATATACTAGAATATCATAAAAAATTTCTAATCATTATAAATGATGAAATAATACTTATTGTCAATCTATATTTTCTCAAATGATGCATGGAATGTTTTCTATGGTTTATAGAACTGATGTTTTCCCACAAGATAAGAATGAGATATCAAATTTAATTCTTATAGCTTCATTAAATTTTTTCATCCAATGAAATTGATTGCATTCTTCACTGGACACATGTTACATTTCATCCAAGGTTCGTATTTATTTAAAGTCCTATTTCTTATTGAAATATGACCTTTCGTTTTTTTCATGATAAAATACAGAAACATAAATTGATTATCGGTCATTAACCAAACTTTCCAAATTTGAATTTGAATTTCCCAACAATTGCCACTTTAAATTGATGCAGTAAAATAGTCCATATTATAATGTTTGATTTAGATAGTTATATATCATTTTTATTTCTCTATTTTGAATTTATATGTCCTAACATTGATATCATGTTCCATGACATGAGGAAAACATAATATAATGTGGATTAGAAGTCATGTAGTGTAAAATGAAAAACATATTTCTATAAATTATGACATGAACTAATTTCTTATCTTCAATTTTTTGATAATTTTTTCTAGATCTCAATGAGAGATCTAAATTGTGTTGAAAAATCCTTAAAAAAAATTCAAAACCCCCTTATCATATTTTGTTTCAGATATGAAGATCCCTACCTTTCATTGAATGACATCTATGGGAAGGGAGATTATTATTCAATAATATGGTAAATATAAAATTAATATCTCAAAAATATCAGAATAAAAAGGTTTTGATCAAATTCACCACTTTAAAACTTGATCTTCCATTGGTGTTGGTGTAGTATTGTGCACATTGACATTGGTGATTATGTTATCCCATACATTTAATTTTTTAACTGATATATGTTATTTTCATCATTTTCAATGAGACACCTTGTGGGATTTTTCATATAGAATTACTCTTCAAGGATCCCATTAAGAATGGATGATTTGACCTCATTGTTTTTACACCGTGAATTCCTTTTTCACCACTAGGTACATGAATAATAATATTTATTCATGTCATGAAACCAGTATACATTTTATCATCCATAGTAATCCATTCAATTTTAGAATAACCTTTCAACACATGACATTAAATATTCCTTATAACTTATCCATTTGCATTTTTTAATATTGGAAAAAACATTTTATCCCAATGATGTGCATTTCATGTTTCCACAAAAAAATATTCAATTTTTGGAACATTCTATTGTTTCCAAATCCACATTCATATGTTTGGCTGAAATTACAGAGTTAAAATTTTCGTAAAATGTTGATATTTCCACCAATGACAATAGAGACATCTTTTTTAGGACATCATATTTATGATTTAGATAGAGGATTATCGATCACCAATAATGGCGTTTCTAGTAATTTAACCAATATATGATATCCTTCATAAAACATAAAGTTTCAGGTTTTATTTCTTTATCATTATATCTATTATAAGAGACATATATATCTCTTCAAACTCCACAAATCCATACACTTCTTCATTATAGTCATCTTCACAAATATAATATTTTTCTACCGAAACATGCTCAGCTGAAATTCACATTTATTAGAGAGTCATTATCAAAAAATCATTTTTTACTAAAATAACATTATTACATTAAATAAATTTTCCAATTTTATTATTACTGTATCATTTGGCTTTAAAGTTTGATTAATATCCAATAATGATTCCATCTTCACCGCAAGTTTTAAACATTCTATTATTTTATTTTTTAAGAACGAAGCACTTATTTCTATACACACACATATATATTTTTGTATTGGATTAATCAAATACTAATATTCATATGGTATTTTTTTTAATGGGTTTTAATTACCCTATGTGGTTGTTTTATTTCCCTTATTATACATCCACTTTCTAATATTCATCTATTAAATTATTTTTAATATTCATAACCTAAGACATGTTGTTGATGAAATGATTTTTACTTTTAAATTTTTTTTTGTTGATGGGTTATTACAATTGAAACATGATGATGAATCCAATGCACATCACAATATATCAAATAGAGAGTTTTAAATTAATTAACATTATTAGTGTAAATTTTGTAAATTTTTACACCATGTATATATTAGTCATACATTGATATCATGCAATACAATTAAACAGTTTATATTTGTGTGCTATAACTATAATACATACCATTAAAATAAAATAATTAATAGAAAATAATATTACCTGTTACCATATATTATTTGTATGTTATTAGAACAAAAACATCCTTATACATGATCTTAGGAAGTCTATAATAAATTTATTACTTTTTTTGTATGTCATTGAAATTGTATACTCAATCTGACAAGAATCACATGTGTGAGTGAGATCAAAAGAATGTCGTGGGATGTCTTGAGAAATATTGGATTTGAAGAAGAATTCTAATGATATATGGATGAAGTGTCTATGTAATTTTTTATATAGTATATTTTCAACTTCCATGTAAACCGTACACCAATTATACTCTCCATATAGGTAAAGATTATAATTTTTTTCTTCTTCCCTATAGAATAAATTTACCATATATTCTATAATAGATCAATAGTACTTCTATAACTCCACAACATGAATATATTAAAACAATTTATTAACAATAGGAATATTATGATGGATTCTATCATCTATAAACACATCTATTCACCTGTGATATTTAGCATATGTTTCTAATTTCCTAGATCCAATGATTTTGAGACACTCATTATTTTGAAAATAGAAGACCCAATTTCATTATATTTGATATATATGATGATTTTTTCACTTCTGGTCATGTGATATATACATCCACTATCGAAAATATAGAATCATTGTATGATCATTTCTGTCAATGAAATATCATCAACATTATCCTTTGTAAACATTATTTTTTCACCCATGATTTTTTTTTCAACCTCTATTGATAATGAAAGAACACTCATTACATCTTCCATCAATGGTTCTTATTCATATTTAATAGTAATGAATTAGTTTTAAACCTTTAATTTGTTTGATAATTCTTCCCACATTTTTATCACCCTTCCACAATTCAATTTGAACCTTCTACTATACACTACATACACAAATATAGATTTGTGACAACAACATTAAATATTTAAATAAAATCATTTAAAGGAATGAAATAAATAGATTTAATGATTTCTTATTTTTATGATTCTCAATCGAGGTGATATTTATTGGCTATAGAACAAACATATTATATGTTTCCCATTATTTATAAGAGAGATATATGATTCTAGATATATTCATTTAAGTAATAATTGGTCCAAAATTTCTTAATAGAGTATTATGATGATCTACCTTCCTCTATTGTGTTGATTCATGAGGTATACCACTAGGAAAAGACATATGAGTATTTTCACAATGTTTTGAAAATAATTTCACTTTTTCATGGATTAATTTTACTCTACAAATGGTAATATGTTTGTTGATGAAATACTCACCTGACTATCCATATTTTACATGAGAAACAATCATTGATATATTTTATGAAATATTATATGTGAGAAGTCGTTCTTTATTCTAAAACATTTATTTCCATTTCAAGACATCTTATTTAATATCATAAATTCTCATTGATGATTATTTCAACAATATTGATACATGATCAATGATTTGGGATTTATCTTCATCTTTGAGTTTCAACTCAACCACTTTATCTAAAAAAATTTATTTTCTGTAATTGAGAGTATAGATTTCTAATGATAAATATAACATCTTTTAAGCATGTTATTATATATAGTGATTGGAGTTATAAACAATTGAACATGAATTATTTCTTTATTCCTCTAAACATCAATTTTTTCAATACTTTCCTCAGGCTCAACATGATCATCAAATTTGGAATTCCCACTATTTTTAGCATCACTATAATAGTCTTCTCTAACATCTACTATATTAAAATAATCAAAATTAATGAAATCCTAAAACTCTTCAAATTCAAAATCATTAGAGTATATATAGTATTTTGATAGAAAATGTTTATTTTTGAAAACATTCTCTTACCCTTCAAATATTCCTCTTCATTCCTTTGAATTTTCTTGGGACATTTTACAATAAGATGTAACACTTTTGAACAATTGAAATTGCCACGTTGAATCATAACATTAATATTTTCTTTTACTCTTCTTTAGATAGAGGAAATAAGGGACATCATGCAATCATTTGAGATTATTCGTATCTTTAAATTACATTTCTTGAGAATTTTCATTTTCCCTAGACACGTTTCTATTTTTTATAATCCCATATGCAATGAGTCTTCTATGAATATTTTAAAGAATAATATAATTCAGATCATTTTCTTGTAAAACCTAAAAATTCATATAGAACTGAGGAGGAATTATTATCATAATTCTATTTACAATATTCTCATATGATAGATTCTCTAAATGATCACATATGTCTTCAAAAATTGAATTTAGTTTATTGAAAAATTAATCAACCATTTTTCATAGACTCATTATAAGGTATTCATATTTACTTTATATAACCATTAATTTTTCCTTATATACCATTGAGCATAATTTATTTATATTTAGTTGTTTTCCCACATAATTAGAGTGGTTTTAGAAGACATTAAATTTTTATAAATGGATTTTTCAGACCACATATAATTTCATTAATTTCCAATACATGTATGTCCAATTATCTATAACAATTTTTTGAAAAAAAACTATTTTTCATTATCATAAAAATATGTTAAATAGTATCCACATAAATCCATGACCAAAGATCAAAAATAGAATTTCAAATTGATATTATGTAATTTTTAATTATTTGATTAATATATCGGAATACCTTGGGGGATAACAACTATTACTATGTTTTTATGATATAGAGAGTCATTCACCCTTAAAAACCCTTGGTACCACTTTTTAGTCAATTATCAAGGCATATACCCTAAAAGGGGTGGAGAATAATAATATTTTAGTATGATCCTTAATTTTTGATAACTTTTCTTTAACCAAAGTAACACTTCATTATTCCTTTTATTTATCTCTAAAGATAATAATGAAATAAATGACTAAGATTATCTTACATGGTTCACCCACACCAGTATGCATCTATTAAGTATGCATGATATAGTCCTTATAGAAAATTCATAATAAAATATCACTATATTTTCATACATGATTTGCGTAGTATCAGTATCTACCCTTGTTCAATACAAAGAATTTTTTGAAAGCTCATTGTCTTACTACATTAGTGAACAATTTTTTACTCAATATTAAATCTTCTTCTTCAAAAAACGTTGATATAAATATTCACCATAAAAAGTTTTTCTTCTAAAACAATTAGTGTCAAAATATTATAGTGACATTTTGGAACTCATGGATCGCCATAATCATTGAATTATCCTTTCCAAAATAGATATGTAATTCCTCTACATTCGAAAATTATGTTTGGCACATCTACAAATCCTTGGACTGATACTCCTTAATAAAAATTATTTTAAATGTGAATTACCTCTACTATATATTAATGATTAAATTTATGGCCTTCAAAACATACCAAATAACCACTCATCAAATGATAGTTAAAACTAATATAAAATTAATTAATGCCATGACATGTATTTTATTAGATTGCTAACTAAACCTATGAAATGGGTTGAAATATAGAATTGTGGAAGAACCTTTCCCTTTTCACCTAAAGACAATGATCCCTATGATGATAGTTATTTTAATCTAATGATTTTCCACAGAAAGACTTCCTCAAATCCACGACCTCCCACACTACCCTAACTAGTTTCCCTATTCATCATTAGGAAATTCCCAATACCCCACTCCTTATGCCGCACAGATAGAGTGACTTCCCAGGGATCATAAGTGAATTCCAAATCTATAGTTTTCTTTTCCATTCCTATAGAACAACTCTTCATGGATCACGGTGGATGCGCACTTTACCCCACCCATTTAAAAGACATTCATTTCAGTGGGCCATCTTGTGCTGGTGACTACCTATATAAAAACAAATATAACTCCAGGTGTGGTCGCTAACTACAACCATAACCACCTACAACACAGTTTGGATGAATTCCCCATAGCGTGGTTTAAATCATGGGGATGAAATTCCTCACCATTTACAATAATCTCCCAAATTATCAATTTTCTCCAACAAATTCAGTTTATAGGAAAAAATTCTCGAATATAGTTCCAAAAAAAATATCCATAAAATCACATTTTGGTTATTTTTAATAGTTAAAAAATAATTGTGAATTTGAATTCAAGAGAGTGACATTTTGTGTTTTTCATTTTTTAAAAAAAATATTAATGATATAATAAATTGAAATTGGAAATAAAATAACACATATTAATGTCCAGGATGGAATCGTTTAAAAACCACTCATCTAGTAGGATAAAGGCTAGTTATAGAGGTATTATAAAGCCTTATCCCATAGTTTTTCCAAGGTCTACTTAATTTACCCTTAATAAGGGTATAATTCATAACAATATTTATTATTCATAATAATCAAAAATAAAACAGCCATTTTTGAAAATTTGGCCCTCTTGATTCCAAATATTGAAACAATTTTTAATGAATAAATTTTTATCTGTTTTAGAAATATTTAAAAAAAATACATAAATTTCAATGAAAAATAGTTTTTTAAAGTGTTTTAAGCCAAAAAATGAACATATACCAAAACAAATTATAACCAAAATATTATATAATTAATTATATTATTTATTACTAAGAAAGACTTATGAAATGTTAAACACTAATACAAAAAATAGTTGGAAAATTAAATTTCTTTATTTGATGAAAATAAATGACCATTTTACAAAATTGATATTTTTCACTACTCATTTTAATTATAATTTTTTCATAAAATTACCAAAAGGTTACAGAAAATTAATTTTTAGAGGATTATTTGAAATTGATATACAATTATTGAAATAAAATTTTTAAAATGAGAGATAATTTATTAAAATGTTAATGTACAAAATGTAATAAAAATAACTATTGAAGAAAATAAATTTTTGATGAATTACATGACTTTTCTAGAAATTGTGTTGTTATTTATTGTAGAATAGTCAATAAGATTGAATTATATCAATATTTTATACATATATTCTATGATGTGGTTATTCTGAGTAATTTGATTAATTTAACCACTAGGTTACAGCTGGAACATTTAAATAATATATTTATTTTACATCATATTTTTTGTTAAAGATTTATGGTGTGTTTAAAGAAATATATCACGCATAATATTATTTTAAGGAAAATTTTTGGGGACATAAAATTAGTAATTATTTTTATTTTTCAAAATGTTTGACTTGTTTCTATAAAACATCTGAAGTTCACTTGTGGTAAACATAATTGAATTATAAGATAGATTTTTATAAATTTAATATATAAATCATCATTTTCCCAAAATCAATATCAAATAAATTATTTTTGGGAACATATTCAAACTAATCCATCTACAGAAAAACTTATCCTACATGTATCAAATACTAAAATACATAATTTCTCCTTTAGGATTATGTCTATATGGATGATTTTCTAGTGGATAATCAATGTTTTCATCTATATATAACCATTAAATCATTATAAAAACCCTCTCATTACTCTTATTAAGGATATTATTCAGATGAATGATATTTTATTATTTTTTAATATACATATTTATATATACAAGACACCACCAATGTTCCCTTAAAATATATCACAACTAATCAATTTGATTGTATTTAAAACAAGAGATAAACAATCTATAACATTCCAAATGAAGCACACATTCCAATTTATCATGTTCTCACTAAGGAAGCATAATGTTTTAACATATCAGAATTGGTCCAAGACTGTAAAAAACCTCGGTCATTCCAAAAACCATTATTTGGGCTTCTATAGTGTCCTAAATGGTCCAACCAACCATGAGTTTTCATTTGGATCACATAATATGTGTAAAATAGACAATACCTAGAGAATAACCATATCAAAATGTAGACAAATCATTTCAATACCTTATAATTTGAACAAATATAAATAAGTATATTCAAATCATGGGAGGGATAAAATGATTTTAACTCTTTCTGTATAAAACCCACTACAGGGTTCAATAAAAAGGTCCCCACAAGTACCCTTGTATTTTTATCAATGGGAAGATCATGCACCATGAGAATATTTAGATTTACCATCATCCCTAGGGTATGATATGATAAGAAAGTAATTTCACTGGTATTTGATACTTATTGAGAGAAGAAACAATAACTCAGACATCATTTAGACCCTGCATATGACTAAAAACTATACTAATGCATAATACATATCTCAAAAACAATATAAATTATATAAATCTGTTAAAAAACATCCATTTCTGAGAACCATATACAACAAACATGTCCAATAGAGTTAATACTTATCTTATTCAACGATAATCTATCAATTGATCACCTAATTCATAGTGTATAACTCTCGATACCCATACCATAAATCATAATAAAAACTATAATTAATAGTTAACTAACCCTTCCAAATTATATAAGGTTATCTGACTTAACCATGAAAAAAAACGTTGTATCTATATCATTTTTTATTCACTACGTATGCTACATGTGATCTCATAACCATCATTCACACACACAACACAAACATATACCATTATAAAAAATTAATTTTCAATTAACCTCTTTGTTTACACCAACTAGAATATTCAAATTAATATAAAATATCATATATTCCCCAACTAGGGAGTACATAATATGACCAACACTAGGATTGAGGTCATAGAAGAGTAATGATTAGGATTCAATTATGTGTGAAAAGAATTTTCAGGTTATAGATCATTTTAGATTATAACTATAAAATCTAGAATATGTATTTTTGGAAATCTATGGTAATAGTTATTTTCAAGATGTGATGTCTATAATATAAGGAATTTGGAAGAATATATGATGTGATTCATGTTATATAATTGAATGTAACCACTAATGAAGTCTAACTGAAATAGTGTTGAAAAATAAAAAGGACTTTTTATTGTTTTCATAAATAAAGAGTATTTATGGTTCATTCCATTGGAGGACTTTGTAAAATGTAATTTATAATATTATTTATAAAGAGAAAAAAATTATTACTCATGGGAGTTTCAGAAGAGTGAAAATTGTAATAGATTATAAATTTAATGTGGTGAGAATATTTGCCCAAATTGAGAGATAGCCAAAGAAGATAAGAGATATGTGTAAGAAATCACTTTGAGAAAAAAGATATGGAAAATAATTTCACCATCTAGTCTCAAGTATATTTAGTAGGTTTAATAACATTTATTGGTGTGTGATTAAAAATGCTATTGTAAAATTCAAACATTTCATTTTATTAATGTAATGTAGAGTTCCCCACATGGAGTATGATTCACATATGAAACTTGTAAACTTTTTATTATTATTTTTTATTTTTACTCTATAATTTTTCATATTTATAAATTAATGTATATGTTCATTTGAGGGGGATGTTTCATTTTTTTCAGTGATTTAGTTGTGATTTAAATGAATTTTTTAGACACCATAGCATGGTATCGTATTTCTAGTTTGTTTTTTCTAGTATTTTATAATTGATATTATCCATTGTATTAATATATGATAGATAAGTGACCAACAATTCGTTATGAATATTTATTTGGATGAGATTTAGATGAAAAAACATGATAAAATAGATCCACAACATGGTTCAACAGTTCCATACATCACATGTACATATTTTAGTATTTTTGCAAGTCCTACCTAAACCCTCTAACATATACTAGAATTTATTGGGAGTTCATTAATTTCTTAAGCAATAGAGTAAGATAAGAACAAGGTCCAGATAGAGAATCATGATGAAAATGAGTTTTTGTTTTTGATAATAAAAATGTTGGATTGTATAATATAAATTTTCCTTCATATTTAATTGATAGCTACAAATATAGATTATATGAATTATGATGAATGGGAATGGTTAGATTTTAATTTAGTTATATTGATTTGGATTTCATTATTGAAAAGCATTCTTATATTATATAGAATGTGAAAACTTCAAAAAAATGAATAATTTAACAATCACATATGAGAAGTAGATTGTAATGAATATTGTGTTTATTTTTAATTTTTTTCAACATTGGGATGTCAGAGATAATAATAATCGAAACCAAAATAAATGAATTCACTAGATGACACTGTGATCCACACCAGAACAATAATGGTTTTCTTTCTTTGGAAACAAGGATACATCAACAACAAGTACGTAACTGATTTATATCATATTACACATTGTTATTTACAATTAGATACCATATTAGACATATCTTATCTAAAATACTTCTTAATATATAGGGGAAAAGAAATCATAATAATGGGTGAATACATAATACAGGCATTTCTCATATTAAGTATATGAAATCATAATCTTGTGAACACAACTAATCTAAACCATGTCTATTAAAAATCTTATGAACATAAAAAGAAAGTGGTCGTAATCAAACATCAAAATTTGTAAAAATATTTTCACAATAAATTTCATGCATATTCTCATGATCGTAACTATAAAAAAATAATGCCCATGCATCAATATGTAAAAAATGAACTTTTCAATCATTTTCACATTTATCATCATCATTCCATGTTATATTATTATCACATTACCTAATATATTATAGGGTTATAATAGACCCATCCATCACTTTATCATAATACATTCATATAATTTCCACTATATTAAGGAACATTCTTCATATTATCATTCATAACCGATGTAAAACAATCTTTTTAAAAAAACATGTCCTAATAATAATAATTGACTATATATAGAAATCATAACGATGTTATCATTGAATATCATCCCTATTAATTCTTAATTAAAAAAAATGTTGTTACAAAAGATGAAAATTTTCATTAAATGACCAATTAAATATTTTTTATGAAACAATTTTTTTTATTTTAAATAACTTATTGAAAATATATTTATCGAAATAATAAGAAATTTTCATCTCATAATAGGTCCTTGATAATATTTAAAGTATTCTACACATCATTATGTTTTCATGATGGCCGGAATTTTTATTCATGCTTTGTATATTAAAAAATGTTTCCTTTGGAGTTTTTTATTTAAATGAACAAAATTTGGAAAATCATATTAAGATTTAATTCAAACAAATTTTTGAAATTAAAAACATGGTAAAAATTAAATTAATCAATCATTAAATATTCTTAAAAACATTTTGGAAATTATTTTATAATTGATATATAAGAAGTTAAATGGATTCCTGGAAAAATATTAAATAAATTAATTTGTTCATGAAAATATTTTATCGATAATATTGAACCCCGAGGAGAGAAAATTTATATTATTACCTAAAAATTACATTAATAACTTGAGGATAAGAAAATTATTTGGGTTTTTTTGAGAGGAATTATATAATTTACATCAATTAAAATTCACTCCAAAATAATATTGAATAAAATTATATTGAAAGAGTAATCCCTTACAGGAATTTCTAATTTATTAATAAGTTATACTAAAATTGTATATAATAAAGGTTAATTTGTTATAATTTAATACCAAAATAATATTCATACTTATATTATCATATCTGATGTAGTTAAACATCTCATCACCAATTTTTTAATAATCCCTTAGAGAAATCATTGTTTCAGTGTGTTCACTGTTTTATTTTACATGGTTGTTTCGATCTATTAATTACTATCCATGTAATTTTTTCCAGGTTCCATCATCTCTGGAATATTATTCAAGATATATCATATATATTAATTATAAAATTATGTGGAATCATTCAAAAAAGTTAGAGATAGAATTTTTTTTACATTTATCCTGGAGACAATAGGCCATAAAAACTGATGAAGATTGTAGTAATTTTCTAATTAAAATAATGAAATAAAGATAAATATTATTTTATCATTATATAAAAATAATTATATCATAAATAACACACATATATATATATATATTCAATTAATCCATACTTATTATCATATATGTATCACTTTGAGGAGGTGGTTGCCAAAATGTTCGCACAAGCTGCGTTACTATTTTCTAATAGATTTTAATGAAATAAATTTGATATTAAAAAATAAATTTCTAAAAAGGATTACTTCGAAAATATTATATATTAACATTAAACACATTATAATAATCATTTATGAGTAATTGGTTTAGAAAATTAATTGTATCATAGCGTGGATGAGGTAGTCCATACGTACGCATGAGTGGAAATTTTTCCTCTCGATCAATTGAAACCAATGTAGATAATAGTGGTTCAATAACCATAAAAACATTTAACTAAATTTAGGTTATTTTTTATTTCGTGATAAATACCATATATTGTGGTATGATATTATAATAAATAAATTTAAAGATTTTTTTTGGATGATTACCTCTTTTTTGTTATACTTCTATTAGATCCTTTCTAAAGAGCCCATGTAATGGACATTTAATAAGATACACATTGATAAATATTGGATATTCATTTTGACAAAACAATTTTGCGGTGTTCTTTGGAGCTATATTTCTAAAAAAATTCGAAATTATATATATATATTAGGTTCCCTTTTATATGAGGGGGAGAGATCACACTTCGAATTTGATAATATATTAAAATTAAATAAGGTCATACTCAAACAAAATTCATCAAAATGGATAGATACACAAATTTTGGAGAGGATGAGATTAGTTATTTTTCCATAAAATGGGATTTATACATGTTAAATATGCTAATATATCCTAATTTTTTGTTTTATCCCTCACCCTACAAACCCATTTTAACCATAATTATGGTAATGACTTTTCAAATTATACATGGTTGTAATTTTACTTAAGTAATATTTAGAACATACATGGAAAATATATGAAACATCCATCCATTTATATTCCTAATTTTACAATTACGAGATTATTATTATTTTAAAATTATTTATTAAGATTTTGTTATTCATAAAATATCTATAATGTCATTTCGGACAGAATTAATTTAATTTGACAGTAATGACATTAAAATAATAAAGTAATTAAAGCATAAAATATTATTCACTAAATTAGAAATTTTTATTTACAATAATATTATTTCTAAAAAAAATTAATAAAAAAAAATCAGTTTTTACGATCTATAAAAAATATACATTGTTTATCTACTGTTTGTAGAAGCACTATGTAACCCTGTGTAATAATTTAAGGTAATAATACCATTTAAAAAAGTAAAAATGTATTTCCAAAATGTAGATTAATAATAATTAAAAGGATGTTCTATATTTTATAATGCAATATTATTTTTCCTAGTTGAACATATACATAAAATTTAATTTGAAAGGGTGACATTTAAAATTTTATTTAGATAAATATATATAAATGTCGTCGTCAAGGTAAAATTGAACCAAAATTTCATTTAATTCTTTTTTTTGTATAAGGTAGATTTTTTCTCTATAAATGAAATAGTATCATGTATTAGGTCTATTTTTATACCTTACCTCGTGGTTTTAACCCAATTTTATGTATTTTTCACTTACAATGTTGATAATTATTTACCAAATTTACTGTTTAAAATTATAAAAGGGGAATATTTAAAAATTTAAACCTCCTAAATCTAAATATGGTATAAATGTTTCATTATTAAATCTATATAGTTTGATTAGAATTAATTTTATTATAAATTCATAAAATGAAATGCCTAACAGATTTTAAAAAAATCATACTTTATGCATAAAAAATAACTTAAACCAGAATCATTAATATTATTGATTCAAATCAATTCAATTTGATTATTAGAATTAATAATATGTATCATTAAGACCAAATTTAAAATATAATGTGTAACATCCCAATATTCGATGATATGATTCCTTTTAAATAATTCAATAGCATCCACTACATGCAACATCGAGTACGAGCGCACCATGACATTTCGAAGTAGTTGTTTAAAATATATTTTTTGATCTGTATTAAGAATTTGATGAAATTAATAAATTTTATTTTTTTGAAATAGTCATCATTTTTTTGTTTTGAATTTCAATATTAGCATAGGGTGAACTTTTAGTAATTTGTTTATGAAAGTTTTGTATTATTAAAGGATGAATCAATTAAATGATATTAAAAATATAAAAATAAATATAATTTGATTAAATTAATTACATAACCAAATATTATAGAAAACATATACAAGTTAGTGAAATATTTGAATTATTTCTTCAATGTTATCATGTTTTATTGATATTTTTAAAAGGAAAATTTTTATTTCTTTCAAATTCAACATAAATGATACATTGAAATAAATATTATTAAATTAAATGTTATTAAATTATTAAAAATATCAAGTTAATCCAACTAAATATTATGGTGTTAAATATGTCATAAATGTTCATGATGGGGTTCGATCATCATTTTATAGTACATAAATTAACCATATTGTTTTAAAATACAACATGACACGGAATGAGTTAAACAACTTAACAAAAGGTTAAAACCAAAAAGACAAGGTTAATTTTGTGAACCAGTATAAAAATAAATTTTTAGAGGATTTTGACTCATATTCATCTTACCCTAAAATTAAATCACATTTGATATATTTGAAACAAAAAATAAATTTATAATAAATTTATATTTTAACATATTCCTTAAGTGCCCCTCACCTATGTTATAAAAGGACACATCTCCTTCTCTTTAATTCACACATCCAAATCCCATTGGATTTTTCTTCCCCAACCAATTTATATCAAACCTCTTTCTCTTCATCCTAGAGTCTAAACATTTGGCATTGATCTATCTTATGGAGTCCTTTTGTGCAAACCAAAATAAAACACCCGAAAAAATATGTAATTATTTTTTCACCTCTTTCAAAGTTCTTTTCTTCTTCTACATCCTCTTTCTATGTTGTTTCCATGTAAAACTAATAAATAAAGTATCCTAAATATACTAAGAAGTTTTTATAATACTGGGAAAACCATATTCCTTATTTTATCTATTATTCAAATAACAATATCAGCATGTGTGTGTACGTACGACTTACAGTATCCATGTCATGGTGTAATTTTTCATCCAACACTTCATTACAAAGATGGGTAGAATGGTGAGTATAATATTTATTAATAATTAATATAAAATGATAATTATTCTGTATAATTAATATACCAACTAATTCCATACTATTTATCCATCAAGAAAATGATATTTTAACTCATGCAAACGAAAAACCTATCATCTCCACGATGCGGTGAGATTCATTATACATGGTAGTCATTCAATAATGATTATAAAATTTATATTATGTGTTAAGAATAATAAATATTAGTTTAATGTCATTATTAATATGATTAATATACATCCTATGCAAAAAAACATGACATACATTACAAAATATGAATGGGAAAACCAATGAAATTAAAACCCATAAAAAGATAATACTAAAATATTTTTACCAATTTGATATAAGAGGATCATATATGATATAATAAATGTGGATATGGTCCTAATATAATTTAATAACATGTTTTAAACATTAAACTATAGGCTAACTGACCCGGTACTAAAGGAAAGTACAAGGTAATGGTTAATTTCACTATCTATTTATTATCAGAGATTTCTTATTTGTACCTATCTACTGGGAAATAATTATCATCCTTGCCCATTTTTAATAAAATGAAATTAAAATAATTACAAAAAATTGTTTAATTTTATGTTTACCCATGTATTAATATTTAATTTTTTAAAGGAATATTTTCCACATTTTCCAAATTAGCTACTTTTTAACATTTTCCACATATTTTAGGAAATAATGATATTTTATCTTATACGGTGCCAGCAGATATTATACACCATTACGATCCATTAACATTATGAATTTTTCTGTACAATGTTATAATTTTATTTTAAAAGGAATAGATTTATTTTATCATTTTTTTCTTTTAAATGATTTTAAAGTAATAGATGTATATTTCCCTCTAAGAGTTTTAATAAATTTATTAAATTATTTTCCTTTAGGTCAACACTGTTGTTTTATTTTATAGTTATTTATGGTTGATTATTATTATAAAATCATATATATTGTATTGAATTGTTTAAGATATAATTGAATTTGGATGTTCTATGTTTATATAATTCGTAGTTTATGTTTAAAGTAATAAAATTTAACATGCTCAAATGAATACAAATTTTTATGTTAGGTTTAACCATTTTATAAAAGGAATTAATTGGACTTTGTAAGTGATGGGTGGGCCCCCTATATCATCTCGATGAATTTGTAGGTCTCATGATGAAAACTAGTTTCTTGGAATAAGGCTTTGATGGTATAATAATGGTCTTGGAATGAGGCCTTGACAGTATGGTTATGATGTCCAGTATTATGAATTTCCTTATTATGAAATTAGTTATTGATATCGAATATAATTACAGGACTAGTATAATATCCATTTGAATTTTTAAATTGGATTTTTTGATTCATACTTTCCATATCGTGCTAAATATTATCTTTAAAGGGATTAATTTTTAGTTTATACCGTTCCTTAAATGTTTGTGTTTACTTATGAACATTACCTCTATATTGTTTATCCTTACTACACTTCTGAGCTCTCCCCTTTATTATATTTCATATTTCTCAAATATATGAAAATTTATATTATGAATATCCTACAGGGATAATATAAGAAATATTTTTTTTATAAAGGAGACAATATTTTGTATTTCAATTCTGTATTTAATTTAAATATTTTATTTTGGTTTAGTTTTTCCAAGGATATTAGACCGATATGTCCTTCAGGATTATATTGTCTTATGATCATTCCAATGTAATGTAATAGTGCACATAATCTTGGAAGCTATGGTTGCTGCATTATAGTTTGTATTGGAATAATTTTAGTACAAACCTTACAAAATTGACTTATAATACAACCTTGAATTGGGAACATTATCTGAAGATAGAATATAAAGATATATTTTAAGAACATCTTATAATTTTGGAAATATAGAAATAATGTGGGCATTACGAGAAAATAGATAATTGTCTTAATACTATAAGTGGATGTTGTTCTGGTATATTTGTACCTAGTGGTAAAAACTATGGAAGGGTGTTTTGGGCTTGACATAGGGTAACATGGTACACTATAATGGGATATACTATGCATGTGGTTTGAAAATCCTTGTGGATATTCTTAGGATAATTAATATTTACATTACAAATCATTTTTTATGATTTATGATTATCTATGTTCTAAAAGAAGCATGATTATTATTATAGATTAGATATGCATAAATTTTTCAATTTATGTTAATTATTTTACTAGTTTGGAATTATTAATTTTGATTCATAACATAATCTAGTGAATGTAATTATTTAGAAATGGATCCTAGAGGAAGAAATGGAAATCACATCAATGCATGTAATCCCGGTAGGGATTTCCCTCTTATGAAAGATAATGATAGTGGAGCTGATGATATAGCTAGGGCTAAACATCTTTTTATTGTACTATGTGAGCTGACTTAGGTTTTGAATAATAACCTTTTCTTCATATGAATCACCCTGATCCACAATGAGGATGATCAATTTTAGTACACTTAATTATACAAAAATCTCCAACACTCAGTGGGAATAAAAAACCTTTTGTAGATGAGTAAAGGATAATTCTCTTAGAGGAGATATTTCTCTGGTCGGGGAGTAATGAAAGGGAAAAGGGTGTCATGGCAGTTTACCGTCCCTCAAGAGATATGGATTAGTGGGGGTCATTAATACAAAACATTATAGAATATAAGGGAGTATAAATTTTTTAATAAAGGGAGTTTATAGGTCCCTTCCTACAAAAATACATTCTGTTTGAATAGCATGATGGCATAGAAAGCTAATTTATAAGTATGTGGTAAAAAGTAAATTAGAATGATGCAATGTATGAGGATAACTTCACTAGGATAGATAGGAATGATGCATAGTATATACGTAACCCAATAATTGAAATTAATTGATTATCTGATTGATTGAAACCATTCCTCTAATGGGAATTTATATCACAATCATTCTAATCATACGAGGATATAGTATAATGTGCTATCAAGATAGAAAAGAAATTCACTAAGTCATATGACTTTAAAGGGAATAAAAATAATAAGAAGTCCACCAAACACTTTGGGAAATAAAATAAGGGGAATAATAGAATACATGTCTTACAACCCTTTAGTAATTGTTGGAAGAAACAATCCAGTACTTTACCAAAAGGGATGGGAGTTTGATACAATTGTAGAGAAAAAGTCCACCAAGATCATGATTACAAGGGGAAGAAAGATGATGTCACTGTTTAATGCTATAATTTAAATGAAATGCGACATTATTCATAAGATTTTCCTAAGAATCATGGAATCATACCTCAAAAAAGTCCATGGGAGAAATGCTAAGCTATTTTGATCACAACTGCAGAGGATAAAACTCTTAATGAAATTACATCATGTACTATAATCATCAGCTCAAATTTAGGAAAGGTTTTATTTTATTATGGATCCTCACAATCCTTTATATCTTACAAATTTTCATTAAAAATTTGATATTTTTAATTAACATTATCAAGGGAGATTTCATTCTATACCCATATGGGATGTATCATTGAAAAAAAGATATATCAGGAAGTTCCCAATGTATAATATAAACATGTATTATCTACTGAATTTTTATCATACCAATGGTTTAATTTTATATAATAATCGGTATGGATTGGAAATCCCAAGAGGATGTGAAAATGTATTGCAAGAAGAGGGAAGTTACAATTTGTGAGGTTAATGTCAAATCTATTTTCATTATAGAAGAATTTTTATTAGCTGATTCTTATCAAAATCCACCCTAATAGCTTTACTGAATGAGCTTCTTGTGGGAGAAAGAAATAAAATCTAGGGATAAACAATGAAACATTCAAATTGAGTATGTAGCTATTATAAAGTAATACATTGATGTTTTTTTGAAGATTTACAGGGTTATCCCTAGAGCATGAATATGAGTTTTCTATTGATTTAATCCCTAATAAAAGATCCATATAAATTACTCCTTCTAGAACAGTCATTGTGTAATTAGTAGAGCGTAATAAGAAACAAGGGGAGTTGAGTAATAATGGATTAATACTCCCTCGTGTTTCTCTATGGAGAGCCACCATTATTTTTGTTAGGAAGAATGGTAGATCTTTGTGTAAATTCATTGAATATAGAGAAATAAATGCTATTTCAATAAATTAATGTGCTCCTTCCATGAATTGATGATTTATTTTTTCATCTTCATGGATCTCAATATTTTCCACAAATTCCCCTTTCTTATGGATATCGTCAATTTTGTGTAAAAATGAATTTATTTTAAACACCGAATTTCGAATGAGGTATGGTCATAATAAATTTATGGAAATTCAATTTTGATTCTATTTTCATGGATCTAATGAACAGAGAGTTCAAAGAATATCATGATTATTTATTTTTAGTATTTATTAATGTTATATTAGTATACTCCAAAAGCTACGAAGACCATAAGACGCACTTGTGCATTGTTTTGAAGACTCTAATATGAAATAAACTGTATGGAAATCATATCATGGGTGAATTTTGGATCTAGTAAATTTATTTTCGTGGCCATATTAACCAAACTCACACGTAAAGGTTTTTAAATCATTTGGAAAAAATAGTGTGAAGAATGTGTTGCAGAATTTAGGAAAAATTAGTCAATTATTTTATCTTGACTTTATCATCTGGTAATAATGGATTTTTGATTTATTGTAATGTATCTAGGATAAGATTTCTTAGTGTCTATAAGTGGAATGAAAGGAATACTGCTCATGCATCACGGGAATTTATATTTCATTATAAAACTACAAAAATCATGATCTGGAGTTATTATAAGTAATCATTTATATAATGATATGGACACACAATATATATGGTGAAATATGTGAGATATATAATAATTTTATGGGTTTGAAATATTTTTTCTCAAAGAAAGAACTCAACATGAGACAAAAGAGATGGCTATAGATACTCAAGGATTATGATTACACATTACACTACCACCTGGAGAAGGAAAATAAGGTGGTATATTATTTGAGTAGAAAAGAAAAAGGATTCATAAACCAACTGAGTTTTCAAAAAGATCCTATGCTTATGGATTTAGTAATGATGGATATGGTAATTATCATGGATGGTGAAACATCACTACCGTTTTAAATTCATTCCAAACCATATTTCCAAGAATGGATAAAAAGTTATATATCCCATGATAAGGAGTTTCAAAAGAAAATCATTGATGTGAATGATAGGAAAATGATTGACATCTTATTTGAAGATGATATTTTTATATTTTTGAAGAGGAATTGTATACCTGTTATACCTAAGATAAAAAGGAAATTATTGGATGATGATCATCGATCCAATTCTTCTATACCCCCTAGTGGCACTAAGATGTATAGAGATTTGAAGGAACATTTTTGGTGGGATAACATGAAGAGGGAGATTTCTGATTATGTGTGGAGATGTGTGGTTTGTCAACATGTGATGGCTGGAAGAAAAAATCTTAGAGGATTCAAGAAACCTCTTCCTATACCTGTGTGGGAATGGGATGATATTTATATGGACTTTAAAATGGGGATACCAATAACACCCAAAAGAAATGGTGTGATATGGGTTATTTTTTATTGTCATACAAATAATTACATTTTCATGCTATTAGAGAAGATTTAAACTTTATCTTTTAGAAAAACTATATATTGATGAAGTTATGTGAAATTTTGGTGTACCATTATCGATTGTTTTTTACTGTGATCCCTGTTTTATATCACAGTTCTGGAAACTTCTTTAGAAGCCTCAAGATAAAAATCTTTTTTGAGCATGGCCTACCACCCTCGGACTGATGGACAATCAGAAAAGACTATTCAAACCTTACAAAACCTATTTAGATAGTGATCTCTTGAAATTCACGGTATGTGGATCAATATATACATCTAGTTAAATATTTCTATAACAATAGCTTCCAATCAATTATACAGATGGCACCATATGGAGCATTATATAGATAGATATTTCGCACACCAACTTGATGGGATGATGTTAGAGAATGAAAACTCATAGGCCCAATCCTTTTTGAGGAAACGACTGAAAGGGTAAAAAATATTCTAACCCATATTTATATAGCTCAAAGTAGTAGAAAGAGATATACTGATACTGAAGAATGAATTAGGAATTTCAAGTGGGAGATCATATTTCCCCGAAGGTATATCCAGGGAAGGGTGTTATAAAATCTGGATGGAAGGGTAAATTATGTCCCATTTACATTGGAACATTTAAAATTATATAATGTATTGGAGCATTAGCTTACCATTTGTTAATGCTTCTATGTCTCTCCGAAGTTCATGATGTGTTCCCTAGATCAATGTTAAGGAAATAAATGCCACACCCAACACATGTACACACCTAAAATGAAATAGAACTGGAACTTGATTTTCTTATTGTAATGATCCTATCATGATTATTGATTCTGGGGAATAAGTGTTGAGAAATAAAATGACTCATCTAGTAAAGGTTATTTGGAAAAATAATAAAATTGGAGAGGTGATGAGGGAACCACATGAACTTATGTTGAAGAACCACCCAAATATTGTTATGAAGTGATATAATATAAATTTCGTGGACATTATTTTTTGAAGGAGAGAATAATGAAGCACCCCAAGATTCTGCGATATGATTCCTTCTATATAATTTAATATCTTTCACTACAAAACAAATCGAGTTCAAGTGCACCGTGACCTTACAAACATGTCATTTAAAAAGTAGTTATGAAATGTATTAACCATATTAGGAAATTTTTATATTTTTTTTTTCAAATCGATTTCAATTTGGAATTCAGAATGTCTAAATTAACTTGGGGTGAAATTTTTTTTACTTTTGAAATGCTTCAATTTTCAATAAATTGTGACAAATACTGAATTGTTTTTAAAAACCCATCTTTTCCAATTAAATAATAATTTTAATATAAATTGATTTGAAAGTAAAAATTTATAAATAAAACCTATATTAATCCAATATAGTTCATTGGAATCATTTTATTATATTATTAGATATAAAAATTTTTAATACTTTAGAACGTCCCTTTTACCCACCTTATACATATTCCGGATTTGTATTGAACGCAATTTTACAACATTTTTGAATTGAATTTTGAAAAAAGGACATACATGGTGGTAATCACTATAAAATATTTGGTCTAATTAGATAAAAATAATTTTTGGTCAATTGTATCTTTTGGATTATACTTAACAATGTTAAAAGTAAATTAGGTAATTAAAGGTAAAATTAATATTATAATATTATAATATTACCCTAAAATTTGTCAAAATTTAATTGGATTATTTTTTTAGAAAAAAATCATCCTTACATCTAAATTATGATTTTAATCCACTTTAATTATATTAGGATATTTATTATATTTTATTTAAAGAAGGGTAGAAAATATCATATTCAAATTTAAATAACTAAACCATTTTTAAAATAGGTTAATAAATAAGATAAATTTGACTATAAATTGTCTGCAAAAAGATTAAATTATTATCTACCTAATTTTTTTTAAATTTTAAGAAATAACTAATTAAATTAAATGGTGACACAATAATGATGCAGTATCAGAATTATTAAATTAATTAGGAATTTAATGATATTAAAATTATTAAATTACATATAATATTATTTAATTAATGACATAGAATAATTTTACTGACATCATAGATATTTTTTGTAATTTTTTTAATTATTTATTCAAAGTTATCGTATAGGATGGATATTTTTAAATTTAAATTTTTTGAGTAGTACCCAAATTGACATTTATGATACTTTAAAATATATATTATTTAATTAAATGTTATAAAATTCCTAAAAAATTAAGTTTGACTAAATATGTAATATTGTTATAAATATTTCATAAATTATCCAACATAGTTTCTTTTTGCATATTATAAAAAATATATTAACCATATAGTGTAAAATTAAAATAAGACACGGTAAGAGTTAAAATGTTTAACTAATAGATAATCCCATAAATAAGTTTAATTTTGGGACCTAAACATTTATAAAATTATTTTTATAAGAGTACTTCAACCTATCCTCATCAAATCCTTGAAATAAATCACTTTGGAGACATTTTAAATAGAGAATCAATTTATAACAAATTAATATTTTATGATAATTCAAAAGTGTCTCACGCCTCTCTTGTAAAAGAGAACATCGCCTTATCATTAATTCACACTACCATAGCCCTCTGGCTTGGAAACACTCTCCATACATTATCTTCCTACTTTCCAAACTTCATCCTAGAGGCCACACATTTTGCATAAATCCATATTAAGGAATTATTTCTTGCAAACCAAAAAGAGATAACTGAAAAATAAGTTATTGTTTTATCACCTCTTTCAATGTTCTTTTCTTTTTATAATTCTGTTTCCTAGGATATTTCCTTATAAAAATAATAAATCTAGTATCATACATATAATTATATGTTATTATAATCTTCGAAAAACTATATTCCAAATTTTCTCAAACATACGAACACCAATATAACCATGGCTGCATATGTACGGCTTACCATCTCCACATCGTGGTGTAATTTTTTATTCAACACTATATTTGGATACGTATAATGGTGAGTATAATGAATATAAATAAGGAATATAAAATGTTAATGATTCTGTATAATTAATATTCCACCCAATTCCATACCATTTAACCATCAAGAGAACGATATTGTCGCTAATGCGTATGTACAACCTACCATCTCGATGATACGGTGAGATTCATTCTCCATGTTAACCATTCAATAATGATTATAAAATTTATATGCTGAGTGAAAAATAATAATTATGAACATAATATCATTATATATATATGAATATGATATATCATATTCCTAAAAAGATGACAAACATGACAAACTACGAATGGAAAAAACAAATCAGTTAACAACCAAATGATGATAATACTGAACTATTATTACAAAAAATAGTATAAGAGGATAATATATAATATCATAAATATGTATATGGTCATGGAATAATTTAATAACATGTATTCACAATTATTAGGGATTCTATGTCACCCTCCACTAATGGAAAGTATAAGGTAAGTGTCAATTTAATGATCTCTTTATTATCAGAGATTACTTATACCTAAGTGTTTATGGGGACATAATTGTCATACATGTCGATTTTTAATAAAATATAATTCAAAATATTATCGATGATTGTTTAAATTCATTTTTACACATGTTTGAGTTTTTAAAAAACTTTTTTAAATGGATATTTCCATCATTTTCCAAAAAGAGGTACTTCATTACCTTGCCGATATATTTAAGGAAATAATGTTTTTTATCTTATATAGTGAAAGCGGCTACTTTCATCCATTATGAAGCCATAAAATTTATCAGTTTTATTATACATTATTACATGGTTATTTTCAAAATAATTTTTTAATAATTTTTTTTGCATTTAAATTATTTATATGTAAAAAGGGGTATTTCCCTCAGAGTGTTTTAATGAATTTATTAAATTATTTTTGTCTATGTCAACATCCATTTTTAGATTTTATACTTATTTGAGGTTGAATTATTATGATAAAAACCTCTATATATTATTGAATATATTATGATATATTTTTATTTTGTTGTGATATTTTTATACCATTCAATTTTTATGTGTATATTATTAAAATTTTGTATGATAGCTTTAATATAAAGGTTTATGTTATTTTTTAGTATTTTCATTATAGGAATGGATTGGACATTGTAAGTAATGGGTTGGGGCTACTATAGCCCCTCGATGAATTGGTAGGTCTTATGAGACCAAATAGTGTATTTGAATAAATCCTTGATGGTATGGCAATGGACATATCCCAAGGCGTTGACGGTATGGTTATGCTATGCTACAATATGCATTTCCTCATTGTGAAATTAATAATTGATATTGAATGCGATTATTCTACAAGTAAAATATCCAATTGAATGTTTAAAGGGAATTATTTAATACATTCATTCCATATTTCACTAATGATTATGTTTAAATGAATTTTTTTACTTTTATTCCTTTCCATAAAATTTAATTCTTATTTATGATAGTTTTCACTATATTGTTTATCCTTAATAAAAAAAAATGAGTTCATCCCCTTCTTATGTTCCATTTTATCCCATGATGTTAATATATATATTATTACAGAACTGTAAGGATATTATAAGGAATATATGTGTTTATAAAGGACATACTATTTTATTCAATTCAATATGTAATGTAAAACTTATGTTCGTATCGATTTTTTCCAAGGCTACTAAACCGATTGTTCCTTTGGGATTTTATTTTATTGTGATCATGGAAATGTAATGTAATAATTCACCAATACTGGGAAATTGGGTTCCGTGAATTAAATAATGGGACATTGAAATTAATTTTCTAAATGAAAATAAATTTTTGTATTTGAATAATTTTTAAATTTTGAATATTTAAAGAAAAATCAATCATTTCAGAAAAATAACCAAATTTGATGCTAAGTTAGTATTGTTATTACTATCTAATAAAATCAATTTCGTATCATAAAATAATTTTTATAACAGTGTTATAAATTATATATAATTTCAATAAAAAATAATATGAAATATTAATCCCTATTGAGAAAAATTCAATTTTAGAGAATAAAACCAATTGACTAAAAATTGAGTGTATATTTAAAGAAAATTATCCAATAAATTTGTATATATTTAGAATATATTTTTCATTATTTAGTTACAAAAATTAAAACACCCAAATTCAAATAATAGTTAATAACTTCCACATTTAAATAATAGTTTTTTATATATATATTTCAACTCATTTAATTTTCGGTGTTGCATGTCAAGAATGATATCAATATTATTATTATTTAAAAAAAGTCCTAGTGTTACATTATCCCCAACACAAAATAAATTTATCCCATAAAATATAATATTAATAATTGATTGACCAATATTTTATAATACCCTTGCTTGAATCCAAAATCACACAGTGGTATAATAAAACATCTCATAAAAAGGGGAAGTGGTAAAGACAATAAATACCAAAAATAAAAAATTATCAACTTCATTGACAAAGATAAAAATTTTGGGAAGTTAAAATATATACATAGAGGATAAAATTACTCTCTAGAGATTAATAGAGTGTGACATAGATCATGTTCATTAGAATGTTAATGGCCACAAAACCATGATTCAGTGAGGGGTGGATAACCATTAATTCATTATAAATGAATAAAATTGGTTGAAACATTTAGTTCAAGATCTGACTCCTATTATTTTGGGATTTTATTTAAATCAATATAATGAAAATGAAAAAATATACCTACTTAATATCTTGCTATTTCATAAGTAAATTTTCATCATTTTATTATTCTTTGACAAATTTACACTTCATTTCTTACTCCATAAAATGAATAGTTATGATGAATTTTATAGTGATGAAGCATTAAAATAAATATTTAATTGATTTTAAGACCTATAAAAGAATTAAAATTCATTCCACATATACGTATATATTTTCCAAATATAAATTATTTAACATATGTTATCCTATATAGATACATAACACCCAAATACCAAAATATTCCATTTAAAAAATAAGTAGACATAAGAGTTATCTAAAATAAGTTTGTCCAAATTCAATAGGCAAAAAACCAAAATATTTTATCACATATTTTTTGTGGGATCAACTTTTACATTAACCTCCAGACAACATGATGTAGGTAAAAATGTTAGATAACAAACGTGGGAGTATCTTGATCATAAAATTTCTTAAAATAAGGTAATAAATTAAATTATCTTATAATAATAATGAAAATACATATTATTATAGAAATTTAATCTATCAAATATTTTCCATAAAAAAATATACATTAAATATAACCAAACAATAAATAAAACATTTTCTTATCAAATCAAAAACCAATTTCAAGGTCACCGATAATATCAAATTTAATTTATTAATATAAATATTTTTTTATCCCAACTAAAATTATAATATCATAATAAAAAACATATTAATGGTTACATTTCCTTTAATTATGCCTTATTCAAAAATATAACCTTACCACTAAATCAAATTTATCAGTTATCTATACTATTCTATATATGATTTAAAATTCTATAATAAAAAACTATAGAATAATCCTTGATGTTTCATGATTATCATAAGAATAATATAATTAATATAACACATATAAAACAAAATTATCAAATCCTAATGTATTAAAACATTATTCCTTCCACTTTAATGATTAAAATGACATAGGACAAAAACTTTTATAGTACATAAACCATGCATTATTTCACTGACTTAAATAATTCCCAAGTTACCTACATAGAAGAGAATAATTTCCATGGTAATTATGTAATTTATTCACATTATACCCATTAAAAAAACATCTTTTACATCATTAAAAATAGTCTACCATATGCTTCTTACCACTTTCCTAAGATGATTCAAACTAAAATTTCGTTCCTCATTTATCATTACCACTTGAACATCCATAAATGTCTACTTTACTCCAATGAGATAAATTAGGAAACTCACTCATGTTGTTTTTTTAATAATATAATGATATACATGATTAGTTATAATCACAACATTTTAAATTAAATCTCCAATTTCACTAGGTTTCTCATGAGTATAATATTTTCATTGTCCATACCATTCAGTTTTTACATAATTCCCCACAGTTCCATATATTAGCAAAAATAATAAAATTATTGTGATGAACAATAATATTAGTAAAAAATCATAAATAATATTTATAAATATAAAAACCTTATTTTAAATGTATGAAACCGTAGTTTTAACCTATTATATCCTTGGTTATAATCTATTCAAACACATCCTAATTGTTTATAAAGAAGATGTCAATTAACCCTATCATTTCTTCGATGAGTGTCTTACTAAGTGTTAAGAATTTTTATCACTTATCACGTATAAATTAAAATCATGTTAATACCCATACAACAAATTCAGAGTTATTACCCCTAGGTGAATCTATTACACATGCAAATCCACATTGAAGTAAGAATTCATTGATTTTTTTTTGAAAAAAACACAATATATTGTTTAACATATCTTTATGATATTATTCTATAATTAGAAATATCACTGATGTTTTCAAAAAAATTTCTATCACTAATAAATAAATATTTCAAAAACAATCTCTAATACAAAATATAATGACCCATACTTTTTATATAAATAAAAAAAAAATTATTGTAAGGATATCCATTATAGAAAAACAGGATCTATGCAAGAACCATAAGGGATTAATTTTTATTTAAACCTGGATATATAAAATATTGGTAACTAAGTGGTTTACATTGTATCCTAATTAGTTCTTCAGAAGTAGAATTTTTCATTATAATATCCTACTTATAACATTTATTCATATACAGGGAAAAGGAATAATACTAAAAGGTGATCTTAGAATCTATGTTAGGGTGAAAATGGGAGACATCAATCATTAGAGAATGAGATGATCCTAAGGATATGATTAGTTCTATGAGTGTAGGTCCCTATAATAAAATAAAAATATAAAGAAAATTTTATTTCATAAGCTCCAAAATCAATTCCTATCTTGAATAATTATCAATAAGTGTGTTAAATCAAAAATCAACATTCATGACACATAAAGTAGTCATATTTAATTTTAAGAATGTGAAATCATAATCATATGAAAATAACTAATTTCAAATATTTTTTGATTAATCTTGTGATCATAGTTATAAAGTGATCATACTCACACATCAAAATCTGAATAATGTTACTTTCAAAAATCACCATGTATATTCCACTAAGAATATATGAAATTTGATCATACTCTTGAATCAATATGTTAAAATATATATTCACATACATGTTCATGTGTATCATCATCATAATAGGATATATCAATATGAAATTTAACAATGCATTATAGGTGTCAAATGGAACCTACCATCAGATAATCTTAATCTTTTTGGAATAATCCCAAAAGAATAATAATAATTATCACATCATATTTTCATAACCCATAGAAATTAAAAGGGATTCATAAAAATATCATTATCATAATCATAGTCCTTATAAAGAAATATTATGTTTTATATCATTGGTTTAAGTCCCTAGAATTCATAATTATTATCAAATCATGTAATCATAGATGAAATATTTATTTAATTTATCTCTAAAATAGCTCTTGAGTAAAAATATAGTTTTCAAATTTAAATCACATATTTAAAATATTAAAATTTCTTATATATAAAGGAAAATATATTATTTGAAAAAATATTTTGAAAATATTAAAGTTTTATTTACCAAATTGAGTGTTCATGTTGTGAATAAATTCTATTCATGATGTTGAAATTAAAACAAAGATTCATTTCACATTTTTAGTCAAATGTCATGACAAACTCTTTTGGAAGATGAAAAAAATATTCCATTTGAAACAATTTTTTTTAATTAAACCATTTCTAAACATTTATTTAATAATGGGTAGGATATTATAAAATTTTTTGATTAATTATTAAATCATGGATGTGGTAGAAAAAATATTTCCTGACTAAGGATGTGACAAATTATGTTTTTATTAACAACATTTTATTGATCATTTTAATTATCATAGAGTGGATTATTTTAATATTATAAGAAAACTATATGAATAATTAGAATATTGTAAAAAGAATTGTGTTTATTAGGTAATGATTATATAACGTCCATCAATGGAAATTCAAGCATAAATAATACTATTTAAAATAATATTGAAACATAAATATCATGCCTACTTTCTTTTAAAGCGCTATTAGAAGAATATATAATAAATTTTAATTTTTATAAAATTATATACTATAATAATTTTCATTCTCATAGAATCATTTATCATCATCTTATAACCTTAAAACCCCATTTATTAATAATTCTTAATATAAATCATTGTCTATGGGTGTTATCTTTTTCACTGTTCATAAAAGATTTATATCAATAGTTCTATCCATTTTACATTTATCATGGTTCCAAAATTTCAATAATGTAATTAATGATATAAATATAATATATATTCATAATATATATATATATATTTATTTATAATCATCTATATAGGGTAAGTATAGAAAATTGATTTACACCATTCATGGAGATGATAGATTGTACGTACAAAAGAACCATCCTTTCATTTTATAATAAAAAAGTAAAAATATAAAAATATTTTTTATCATTAAATAACCATATTTATATCAGAATTATCATATAAATACAATTAATCCGTCTATATTACAAACTAATTAATTCTTAAAATAAAACAATAATTATATCACTACATTGTGGTGGTAGTTCATAAGTGCACATGGTCTATGTTATTATTTTCCAATGGAATGGATATCAAGAATGTAGATATTAAATTATAATTATATTAGTTTTATTATTATATTAATATCATATATTAAATTTTAACCCATCATAATAAACATCCATAAAATACAGTGATAGAAAATGAATCATATTGCTATGGGAAGAAGATTGTCTAAATATATGAACAATCGATAATTTCACTTCACAAAAAATGAAAAAGTAGATGTACAATGGAAATTAAATCATCATAATAGACATAAAATTTATTTATTATACATAATTTAAGGTTTTATGATTAATTACATTGATTTAGAGGTGGTTGAAAGAGAAATAAATTGAAAGAGGTTGGGTAGGGTGATTACCTTTTCTTTGGTAAACCTCCTTTAGATCCTTTATAAAGGGCCCTAGAAATGGTATTTTTAGAAGTTTATAACATACAATTAATCCCAATGAAAATTTATAACTAAATTGATATGGTTTGGGTAATTCTAGATGGTTCATTGTGTTTTAAAATTTAATGGAAGGGAGTTCATTTATAAGTTGGGGAGATGACACACTTTGAATTTCTTATATGATTAAAAAATAATAATTTCGTAATAAATAAAAATTTATTCAAATGGATATATATTATAATTTTGGAAATTATGAGGGAAAAAATATCACCATTTAATAGGATTTGTTCAAGTTTAATTGACAAAATTGGCCTTATCTTTTGGTTTAACCCCTAGTAAGACAATTTTACATGTAAATATAGTAAAAGACTTATTAAAAAATAAGGGGTATATGTTTACTTATAATGTTCAAATTGGATCATAAATTAATTTTTTTTAAAAATATATTACTATTTATCATCTTAATTATCCTAGTTTAATAATTCCATAATGTCCAAGTATTTTGATAGAATAATATTTTTTATAAAACATCATTAAAATATTCTTTGACACTATTCTTAATTGGAATATAAAGGCCACAAGATTATGAAGTAATTAGAATATAAAATATTTTTTAAAAAACTTATACACTATCATTAACAAATATATATTTTTTTAAACAACAATTCTTCTAAGAAATATTACTTTTTATGTTTTTATTATCATTTCATTTTATTTTTCTATCATTTTCACAACAACTATACCTATATTATGTAAGCATTTAAGGTAATAATACCATTTATAAATATTAAAAATAAATTTCTAGAACCAAAAAAAATTAGTAAAATTCAATAAAAAATTTTAGAATCATATATATCATGTTCTTATTACAATGGGATCATATAAAATAAAATAAAATAAATTAATATAAAGAGATTCAATTTATTTAATTTTCTTTAATCAAAATAATATTAATAACATTATCAAGATAAAATATCAACAAAATGAAATATATAATTATTATTATATATCTGGTCCAGTTTATCCCATAAAATTAAATAAAGGCGTGTGTTGTGTTTATTTGCTGACCTTATCTAATTTTTTTATCCATGTTTCACCCATTTTACCCTTACCAACATGATAAATATTTACTAGTGTTATTATAAATAGTGACCTAACATAAAATAGATAAGTTTACCAAATATTTATATCCTAATTGAAAATATGGAATCCATCTATCATGTTTTACCCTAGAGAATTGGAAAAAATAAATTATAATAAAAATGCCTAAAACGTAAAGAAAAACTATTTTTAGTCAATGAAATTTTTATTAAAAATTAACTTGTATCAAAATAATAAGTATAGATTATTTAAATGAAATAAATTATATTACTATAAATAATATGTTATATATGTCACATTAAAACCAAATCATTAATATATTGGTACATTTAAAGGACATCATATAATGAAAAGAAATAGGAGTATTGGGAAATATGTAGTTTTTCAGTATCCACTAAAAATTTAATCATTTCCAAAAATAAAAAAATTACCATAAGATAACATTGATATGAATAATTAAAAAAATATTTTTAAATTTTTAAAATTAAATTTCCCAAGGTGGTATTAATTAAATATAATTTCTATAAACAAAATTAAATAAAACCCATTATTGAATAAAATGCATACTTGAAGAAAAAAATGGCTTCTATAAAATTTGTTTTTTTAGATTTTAATTGTTGAAAGTAGATTTACTGATTAGGTAGATATATTTCATAATGTAGTTACTCATACTCATACCATCTGATTCAAAGCCTTCGTTATAACAGTAACATATTAATAATGATATTTTTATAATAAGTTTCTATTCGCTTAAAGATGACTATTTAATGTCAAGTAATATATGTAGAATATTATTATTTTAATTTAAACTTTTCGGGGAGATATATTGAGGTTATAGTATGCTACCATGAGGAGAATATACCCTCATATTAGAGTGTTTAATAAAATATAAATAACCAAGATACATTTGTAATATAAATATTATATAATGAAAGATAATAATAATCTTTAATAAATAGAGTCAACATACATATATATAGTCATACATATAAAATAAAATAAATGAAATAATTTCAAGAGGATGCATTGCCTCTCCGATCCATTCCACGTTCTAAATTTTTAGACTACTCTTATTTATCTTAGATGATCATGAAACACAATGATACAATACCAAGTGAGATCTACACAAGTACCCATGTCTCATTGACACCATATCAGTGTTTGAGTTTGACTCATCATGGAATCGCCATCATAATCCCATTCAGTACCTATAAATGAATAATTTGAACATTTAATATACTAAGATTAATATTTAAAAAGAAAATAATAAATATATATAGATAATCATTGTTGATCATTAGCTTCTATCATGACTCTCATGATCATTTATACATGATTTAACTTATACTAGAATGCCTTTATGTAGGTCATTTAATCATTTTAACCATAAATAATCCTAATTGGGGGATGTTATATAATGGAACTAGTATCGATTATTATACATTCTTTGGCCAGTTTCATGGTTTATCAGATCATGTTGGATAATTGTGATAGTATATGTAACCACCCGAGATTTGACTCGCATCAGTATACATAAGATAATCAACTGGGGTCCTTGTCCACATGGTAATCATGATATAAAAACCTAGGATCTGGCACACCCCAATATGCATGAGATAAAAACCATGAATATGACTCACTATATCATGAATGAACAACATATAACTCTTTATCATGGTATTCGACTATATCCCCACATGTACATAGGGTTTCATACTATACATATGGATCCAAGGAGTGTATTTATGGAGTCCCATGCTAGAAAATCCATCATATAAGGTAATAATTCCACCTAAAATATCTCACCATCATTTTAAATAATTATTATCCCTTCTCTAAAAACCAATTATGAACTCTCAGGTTCGAAGCTTGTACTCATAATATCTATAAAAAGGTAAAATTTATATTCGTGTTCTATGGACACAACCATAACCATCACTACCCATTCCAAAAAATAAACCTTTTATCAATGTTTATCATAACATATGAGGTTCCCACTTGGGTCCCCTAAGTTGCAACATTAATTTGGAAACATCACGTAGGTCATTCATTCTCATACTCAACTATTTTTTCAATACCTTTTTCCAAGGAGAAATATACCCTTCAGATTCATAATGTTTTATTGGGGACTCAATGGAATCCTATTAATCCCATTACATTTCTAAGACCATTTTTTAGCATAAAGACACTAAATTTTAATCCATCCAGTCATGGTCTATCAACCCATAATATAATAATCTCAGTGGTGTAGGAGCACTCACCACTTTGTCAAATCGATAGATCAATGACTTAAATACACATAAATTTTCACAAGTGGCCCATCCTAAACCAACGACCACAAGTCATCAGGCCTTCATCCTAGATATTTCTAATGGAATATATCAATATGTTATCTTCATTTTATAAATTTATTTTATTAAAAAACCTTTTGGTTTTGTACATCTCATTGTATATATATAATATACAATCAATGGCAATTAGAGACAAAGGAAACCAATATGGTGCCCAAGTTCTCTATTGTCCTTGGAACCTTGTGTAATTCATTTAGAAGCATTATATTTTAAATTGAAAATTTATTTAACATTTTTATCGACATTCCTAAATATAGGGACTAAAAATCACATTCCATGGATATAAAAAATTCACAAATAGCAGATGGTGTATCCATAAGTACCACCTACCAAAAATATGATTTCCCCTATTTTATGTCACAAACCTGACCACTCTACCTAGAACCATCCATATCCAACATTACACCTTGTTCTATATATAGAACTCAATTCATGTCCAATCATCAAATAATTAATCATAAAATATTATAATTTTTTATTTTGTACATTTATAATGATTATACTCAATTAAACTATCTAAATTAAAGTAGAAAAAATTTCTGAAAACTCCCTAGGATGCCTTTTCTCATTTAAATTTTAACACACCACACCCTAAGGTTCAACAACACAACCTCATCCATATCCCATAAAAATACCCATAATATAAAACTTAGTAATAAGATGATTATTTTTAATTTAAATAAAAATAGTAACATATCCATTGGGAAAAGTACCTCCTCCAAAATCATGAGTGAAAACATGAAGACGTTGTTAGAAGAAGTCATATACATAAGTTGAGTGAAATACATATTATTCATGGATGATTTTATAATCTTATTGTCAATTATTCATCAAATAACTAAATCCTAAAACCCAAAATCTAGAGACAACAAATGGGAAATAGTAATGAGGTAGGAGGAGGATTAATATCATAGTAGACACTAATGAAAATTTAGTAAAAAACATCACAAATAAATATGGATTAATGGGGGAAGAAGAAGGGGTATTAGGCAGGTCACACAAAATGTGTAGAATAATAATAAGGGGTTCCCCCAATTAATATTTGTAATGTGTAAACAATAATTCACCTTTTTTAATGTGTCTCATATATTGATCGTCTAGTGTAAAAAATTGAACCCCAGAGTGAAAATTTGTATTTAATTGGACTAAAATACTTCAGATTGACTATATCAAAAAAAATCACCAAGACCTATAACTATCCATGATCATATATTTTACATAATATCCACATGGTTTACCATAAATATGTACTAACAATGAAAAAAACCATGTTCTATTGAGATTGAACTAGTATTGTTCTCATGCTGAGGGTGTTGTATAGTTTCCCCTAATCTATTCACAATAAATTATGAATCCATGGAAGAATCCTTAAATAGATCTTAAAACTTATTGCTAACATCTTGTGAAATTTCATAGAACCTTATCATCCCATTAATGCTTAATTTATATGAAAAAAAACATATTGGTAGTCTTAAACTCTCATATTCTTGATCTAAATCATGGTACTCAAAATGTGCCATCCACCTGATTTATAGAAATTCAAATATCTAGTAAAAATCAAAATGCATGATGTAGTGGGGTCATAAAACCATCCCACATAAATAATTCTCATCAATAGATTTTTCCCCAATTATTCAACAACAAATCATGTAATAATCAAGTGGTTCATTCAGTATCATCACACAAAATTTGACCCCTAAAAGAAAAAAATGATTCCACTACAAAAATCAAACCACATTGTACTAACCTCACAAAAATTAAATCCCCATAAGAAATACACTTTAAAATAAATGATAGAGTGGTCACCCACATCGATCTATCTTGAGAAACAACAATTTCATCAACTAGTTCATTATTTTGTTCACATTGTATCCCTCTATTGAACTAAACACATAACAACAGATTTTAACCAATAGAGCCCTCCACTATCATAATTTATTATAAAAAAACTATTATATGTATTCCAATGAACCCATATATGTGTTTTAATTCTCATTAAGCTTATTAACATGTGATAAAATTAGTAAAAATTTGGTTCTCATCTTCAACCTGAATTTCCAACAGAATCAGATGAGGCTCCAATGCCTTAACACAAAGGCCCAAAAACTAAGTATTTTTTTAAGAAACCCCCATATACTCCTAAAAAAATCCTATCAAGTCCAAAAAAAATCACATGACATTGTTTCAATTCCACATTAACCAACATCACATAAAACAATACGTTAAACCACTTATAGCTGAAATGTCTCAGAAAATACTGAAATCAACATTTGATGTGCAGTCCATTTACCTTATCAAAATTCTATAAATCCCAATGTAATACCCTGAACATCTAAATAGACACAATAACATATGAACCCAACTTTTTTTTTGCATTCCATTATTGAATCATCAACTTTTCAAATCCACCATCATTCTATATTATGTTCTCTACCACATTAATGATAAAAAATCATTATCATATCAAAAAATTAAAACAATGAGCCCAATAAAAATACAATTAATATGTCCAATATTTCATCAAAATATAAATTTTTTAATCCAACCCAAAATTAGATAAGTCTGTATTATCATATTCAAAGACATCTCAATTAATCTCATCCATCCATAAATTTTTCACATAGAAAGCATGGACCTACCAGTATGAGGGTTGTATCATAGACATCTGATTTGAATCCCTTATCAAGAATGTATCCTAAATATCCTTAAATTTAATAAAAACCCCTGGTAACCTCATTCCACCCTCTATCCACTACGGAATAAAATGAGTTATCATGGTCCTCTGGATTATACATGTTGACAATATTTAAACATCAACCCAATATCCATTCCCAACACATGAGGATTTCATCCATGGACACCACTAAAATTTCATTAGGAATGTGGTATACACCTTCAAATGGACATAGGTTCACCCCCACCATATGAATTTAAAAATCACACCCATCATGTTTTGATCGAAATATTTCATTCCATCACGACATGTGTGCTTACCTATTTTAGATATGCTCATATTTTATCAGTAATTAATTCAACTCTATTAAAAATGTTAACACATGTAGTAGGGTCAAATAAAATACTCATTCAAAAAATTGTGCCTCTTCAAACACATGCTTCTCAAAAAAATCATTAGTCATTAGATCAATCATGACCACTCAAAAATCAATAAATCAATAGGTATTTTATGTATCTATTTCACAATAACTTAAAATCATTTAAAAATTACGTAAATCATCTCCAATTACATCATATCTATAATTGTAATAGAATAATACATCCCTAAAATGGGTTTTACAATATGATATATCCAAAATCAATGGCTTCACACTCATGTTTAACCTGATCATGAAACATGACCTATAACTTTTGAGTCAGATACCCCTGATCATAGCCCAAGTTACCTAAACCACTAATCATGTTCATCATGCATGTTATAATCGTCATACTCTAACACCACATATGTCCTCATGTTGAACCATGATATCTCTATCATTAATTGGACACTAATACTTTTAGTTTTCATTAGGTTCTATATCAAAGTCACTATCATTGATCCATTCTCTCACTATGCTCCAAAAAGTGATTCTAGGATTAATATTTATAGTCACATGACCATTCATTATCTCAAAAATCCATCATCGATACTAAATCCACCAATACATGAGGTGCTTCACTTCTTTAAATCCTAAGGCATCCCATATTTCATTCCCCAAACCTTTCTTGGTTATTCACTTAATCAGTGCAACCCATGCCTGATCGAAATTAATTTTTTATGCATACCCATTGCACACAAATTATCCTCATATATTATATCCATGTATGTATCATAAAACACATAGCACATGTCATGCTAAAATGTCAATGAAAACATCAAACCATGATTCTTAACTCTATGGCTCTAAAAAAACTCAATAACCCCCTCTCATGGGTTTTAATCCAATTTCATATCTAAAAAATAATATTTAACACACATATAATGATCTATATATTTACGTCAATACGATATCCAACTTCATCCATAGGCCATAACTCAAATTTTCATAGATCACATGGCACAAATCTTCTTCCATATAAGATATCCAAAGGAAAATATCCTGACAAAAAACCAATTTTAGGGTCCACACATAGACCAAACGTGCATCACATGCCAAAACGTTTCCCAATCCTATTTTTTCCACCATCTATGTGTATTTAAAAAACAAAAAACTCCATGGATGACCATGTGTCACTCATATATACATAGATACATCATCTGATGTTGACCTATGACTAGTGAATAAAAAATGGTTTGTAATGTAGAGTTACACCGATAACCTGTATGGGAAAATTTCATATATACTTTTGTTGAAACATTAAGGTAACTTGAAATATTTGTTTCCAGAACCAATAAAATTATAAAACATAAGGGATTCACATATAATGAATAATTTTCATATAACATCATACTAGTGTAACTACATATCCCATATAATGAGGGACTACATAATTATCATCATTTATCACCTCACCATAGATATACATGACCTATCATTAGAAGAAACTACATCATTTTTCACGTATCTTGAATTTCATTCCATGTTATTTGGGAAAATCCTATATATGTAGTTACATACACTTTATAATATTGAACCCTATATCACCATTGATAAAAATCACACATGCATTTGTATGTTACGTGATTCCTATGGATTAGGTTTGATTCATAAATATTGGCATCTAGCCACTAGTCTATGATCCCAAAATACAATGACTAATAAAACCAAATATCATGTTCATCACACAATTAGAATTCAATGAGTCATAAAATAAAAAATATAGTTCATTTATTTCATTCCCTAATAACATGGACATATTATCAGAAAACGGGTTCATGATGAAACTATAGAGACCCAAATCATGACATACCTGGAAATTAAAATTCTTTTTCGGAATACATAATAAATTAAAAAACAAACGCACAATGACTGTATTAGTTTACTGTCTTTGGAAGCTCAGAACATAATCTTCTAATCATGGTGAAATATCTTCAAACATCTTTTATAAAGATATTCTTTTTTTCCTACCTAAAACCTTCCTTTATATCATGGGGGAAAATAAAACATAAAAAGGGTGAGCTCAAATGATCAGTAAGGGTAAGCATGGAGAAAATAAAACAACCCATATACATTTGAACTTAAAAACATTAACATAATGTTTAAACATCCAAATTGTAAGAAATGACATTAAACATGGTAGTACATAAGACATAGATCCTAATAGAACATCAAACATGATAAAATAGCATGGGAATAAAATATGTAATTGTGGAAAAACATTAATCACGTGATATGTTTTCCATAGTAGACAAGGAATTGCTTCCAAGACCATCATAGTGGACAAATTCCATTACTGATCGGGATTACCTGTCGTTCCAGCCCTTTATTACTACACCATATTTACTTGTCATTACAGCCATGTCTATCTCATGAGATATAAATATTTACCCAATGTATAGGAGTGAGATATAGGTCCCACCCATCTCATAATCAAATCATTATTTCTTGTTCCACAAAATAAACATAAATCATTTATCATAACCCAATGAATAAAATGGGTTTCAAAAACATCATCCCACCATAACATAATCCATATAAAAAATTGGATATCATTTCATCATAAGAAGAATAAAACCATGAAAATAATAGTGAAATTATACTTGAAAGATAATCATACTAAATAATGAAATCTTAGATGGAAAATGGATTTGACAAAACACTTGAAATAAATTCTTGAGGAAAATATCCTTTCTTGTTCAAAATCATTTTCTTTTCACAAAATGCCATGCAATTTTAAAAGAAATGGATTTTTTAGAAAATAGACATGAAATCTTGTATATTAAGCTATGTGAAAATAAGGCATTATGGAATCGTAAAAATCTGTTCATGCTGTATAAGTTAAAAAACATTCTCCTCGTACTTTTAACGGAAAAGTCAAAAAGTACCACGTATAGTAAACACAAGAACGATTTATTCCATAAAACAAAATAAAATTCATTAAGAGGTGAAAAAGAATTTAAAAATAATGGAATAATATTAAACACTTTATTAAAAACATTCATATGGACATGGATGACAAATATTACCCAAAAAAATACTTACATATAAGTAATCTCGAATAAAAATGAGATTGCAAAATAATCCCTTACCTTATGTCCAATTTCGTCCATATGTGTCCGAGACTCCTTTATAGTGTGTTTAAACATATTATTTACTTCTAAAATAACAATAATAATATTTATGATATCATATATGATTCACTTATAACTTTATATTACCAGTTCATTTGTAAATTCCATGTTAAATCGGTGTTTCGAGTAAAATCGTTTCATTTATCATATGTGTTTTGACTTGTTGTTCCTAATTATATCCTGAATTACTTAATTACAGAATTTAAAACATGATATATATATATAATATATATTAATCATATAAATATATGTGATATATCGATAAATGGAATGAAATACACCGTTCATGGAGATGGTAGGCCATACGTACGCATGAACACTATTTTCGTTTCCTTATTGAATTGAATTGAAGAAAGAAAATGAAACATATAAGTTCATAAATCCAATATCATTATTATGTAATATATTTCATTATTATTTATTATATATACCTTTATAACCATACTTTAATGGTTAATCATGGAAAATGAATCTCAACTTGTTCGTGGAGACGGTAGTCCGTACGTACGCAAAAGCGATGATATCATTATTTTGATATTAAAATCATATATAATTGGATGGTATATCAAAAATCATGAATCATAATAATGTTATATTTATTTTTTATATCATTTATACTAATTATTAAACACATCCATAAAATGAAATGTTTGAATAACAAACTACACCACGACGTGGAGACGGCAAGCCGTACGTACACACCTGTGGTGACTTTTTCATTAATAGGATGGATAAAATAACTAGTATGGTGGTAAAATTTATATAATAACATCATAGTATATATAAGATACTTGAGTTATTATTTTTTAATGGAATCAACAAAGAATGAGGATGTTTAGTAAGAAAGGAACTTGAAATAGGTGGTGAGATATTAACCTCTTCTTTGGGTTCTTCCTTTTGATTTAATCAAAAGGGCTCTATATGATGGCTTTATAACTAAAGGAAGGCCTCTACAATGAATGGAGTACACTTGAGAGGATTTTTGGTCTGGGGTTGACCGAGTCAAAAATATTTGGAGGTGTGAATTAGAGAGAAGGGGAAGTGCCCTTTTATAAGAGGGGTGAGGGAACCTTAAGAAAAACATAAAATATAATTTTAAAATAAATTAATATTTGGTTTATAATGGATCCAAAGTGTCTTATTTTATGGACAGGTCGGGGATGGGTTTAAATATTCTCACCCAATAGGTTTCAGACATGTTTAGGTTACCATTTTAACCTTATCATTTAAATCTAACTCTATGTTATATAATTTAACTTTTACCGTGTCTTCTTGTATTCTTATACTATAAACTGCCAATTGAACCTTAATTGGTAATTAATGTCATATATATTGTTATATAAGTCTTTTTCCCAAACCATAGTTGTTTAAGACTAATATATCAGTTAATAATATAATATTTTTTTGTAAACGCTTTTATGTCAATTTTGACACTATTTTGTATAATGTTTTTTCTAAACTCATAACATCATTATTATTTCAAAAAAATTCATATAACCAGCCCTTATATTTTATATTAACCTAGAGATTTATTTTAATGCATAAAAAGCCTCAAATAACATTTATTTGGGTATTTATAATATCAATTATATTAATATTTTGTTAATAAGGTAATTACTGCATCCTCATTGTGTCATTAAAAAATTAAATTATTTAATTTATAAAAAATATAAATAAAATACAATTATGTAGGAAATTTTTCTATCTTTCTAAATAATATTTATAGTCAAAATTATCTTATGTATAACCCTATATTAATTTTTTTAGTTATTTAACAGTGATTTTAACTATTTTATCTCTTCATTAAATAAAATAATAATAAATGTCCTAATCTAATACATGTGGACATAAATGGTAATATTTTATTCCTAAGGTTGTTTATGGTCGAATTATACTTATCCAATATAACTAGTACATGTTTTAGGTTAAAAATAATATCATTTGTACCCATAAATACCCTATTTACTTTTAACTGTGGAAATAAAAGTAAAAAGTTACTATTCACAAGAAATTATTTTTATCTTATTGAACCACATTTTACTCTTTGATATTAACTATGTCTCTCAGATTTTCAAAATTCAACACACAAAAGTGGTAATATTATGTTTTATGTAAATTTGAAAATTCTATTAAGATGTGGGTAAAAGACGGTAAAAAGTTCAATACAAATTTTATATATTTAAAATTATTATACAATGAATTCAATGAATTACATTTAAATTATATAGGTGTTATGTATCTATTTTGAAATAAAAAACATTTATATAAAATAAATTATTATTTAAATAAAAATTCGGTTTTAACCAATAACTCAGTGTTTTCACTAGTAAAAAAAATTGAATGTTCTCAAAAAAATAAAAAAAATTCGCCCTATGCTATTTTAAATATTCCGAATCCAAAAATGAAGTCCATTTTGAAAGATAAAATTTATAAAATTTCAAAATGTGGGTATTTCTTTTCATAACTACTAGTTTATATAATATTCTAATAACATTTCGTTGTTTAGTGAAACCAGGTATTGCGTACAACACAAGCTATCGAGGAAAGTTTCTCGTTCATGTAGCACAAGCCAAGAATAGTGTTGCATATACTACATGATAATACGGTGTTGTATATATCACAAAATAACCTTGGTGTAGCGTACCCCAAAACACTTCAATGAAATTAAAATGAATAATTCTTATAAAATCTCGAGGTGTTACATTCTAACCCTCTTAAAGTGAATTTCGCCATCGAAATTCGTCGGGGTTATAAATCGTTTTCTACTTGAAATTTTATTTCATAGAAACCCATATTGTAAAAAATCAATACTAAAAAATCATTTTTAAAAGGAACGTTAGAAACATAATGGATACCCAAGGTAACTCATCACCGGGTTTCCACATAGGATAATATAGGTGAAAATATTGATATGGATGAGAAATCAAACCATCATGTTCTGATAGGGAGTGGCATAGAACATGGATATGAACAAGACAACAATAAAAAAGCCATAAATTTGTAATGATCTGAGGTACCATATGATTCATCTGATATGAGGGTACTAGGACAATGTTTTTGGTTTTCAAGATCATTTCCCTAATGTAGAAAAATATTTGAATTAAAATAAATACTTAATTGATTTTGGTACAATCTCTCTTCTGTTTGTGCCTTGAACAATTTCCACTTCATCTCTTAAAGAAATGAATTTGAAATTTTCTTCTGTGAAGTGTTAGCAGGTCATGTGATAGAATTTTAGGTCATTCTATCTATTTTAAACATGAGGTTAGCAAAAGTTATATACATAAGTCCATCAATGGAGAGGTTAATCGTATATGATTCAAAAATGGATTTATACATCATCTATCCTACCTCTTAATATAATAAAACTAGTTTCTACTATCCAAGGACATCATGTAGGCCAAAGGTAGGCGATAAAGGCATGTCGTACTTCGGTTGTGGGTTCGATTCCCGCAACCTTGTCTAAAGTGATGGGTTGCTTCCCATCCAATGGGTTGTCCTTTTTCTAAAACTATACTGTTATAAAATTCCAGAAATAGTATCGAAAAAATTTCTAGCCTTAAACAATTCTATATGATGTCCAGTATAATCCACTCCAATCTTTAGCCTTATCGAAAATACTTCTATCCAATCTTATAGTATATAGAAAACGATTACTAGAAATGTCATCAACCAAGCATTTTAATACAATCATTTATCCCCCATATATCATAAAATATATCTTGTTGGTCACACTACAGACATGTATATATCATAATTATGTATTCTCTTGATACATGTATTACTATATAACCTTAGTGAAAACATGTATTATGTCAAAAGTTAACTCCTTGACATACCAAAATCATAAAATTTCTATATACTCAAACCATGATATCACATTGTCCTGATATCAGTCATGAGCTCATTAATAAAATCAAATATCATATTATATCCTTATCCCTTCATTATGAACATATCATCTACTTTCCAAAAATATCTGAATAACTATTTATGGTTACCTATACTATTCAACATATACTTTCAAATACTTTAGGATAAACAATAGTGTAAAAATCCTTAGATGGGTCTTTATTCCATAGTTATATTACCTATAATACATAACTCTTGATAAACATAAATCATTCCACTACCTTCTTAAACCATTTACAGGGATTGAAATATTATTTCACCTCACATATCATTTTTAGTCTCTTCATCATCATCAATAGAAATACTACCCATACGACCATGATGATTCTCTTAATAAAACATTCCCTTAGGGTATTGGTTTGCATAATTCCCGTACATTCCACATTTAAAACATTTAACCATTTTTGATGTCTTAGGAATACCATTATCCTTGTCCATGGTGATAAAAAACCTTTTTCCTTTTCAATTATTGGCTTTGTGTTCTCCTTTTTCACAGCCAAAGCATCTTCTAGTTCCTTTGAAACATTCTCCTAGATGCAACATCCCACATGATTTACGTGAGGAAAATTGATCTTTATTTCCTCTATGATCATCATGAAACTCCATATTTCTCTTATTAGATGAGTCATGAAACTTACCAATGTTGAGATTATTGATCAAATTATGAAATATCTGATTAGGATTAATAATGTTTTTTGGACATCCAAACCCTGTTTCATTTATTTTCTCATGAATAATATCATTCCATTGTCCATCATATTCTCCATTAACATGAATCGTCATATTTCCTCCCATTTTGTAAAACACAAAAAAATGTATGAGATGAAAAACTCATACTAGAAAAACAATATAATCAAGGGAGATTAATTTCAATCTATAACATCTTAGGTTTAATTCTATGATCGTTACCATAATTCTATGACTATAACTTATACTTATACTTAACCTTAGGGACATCCCTAGACATACCTTAGAAATATTTTTAGGGATCTCACTAATGTTTTTGCATCCTAGTTTACAAAGGATAACAAAAACATCACTCTGATACCAATAGTAGGGACCCAAATCTTGACATACATGGACATTACTTTACTTTTCGGAATACATAATAGATTAAAAAACAAACGCCCAATGACCGTATTAGATTAGTGTCTTTGGAAACTCGGAACATAATCTTCTAATCATGGTGAATGATCTTCAACATCTCCCATAAAGATATTTTTTTTCTACATAAAACCTTCCTTTATATCCTTGGGGAAGAGAACACATAAAAAGGGTATGATAAAATGATCAGTAAGGGTAAGCATGGTGAAAATAAATCAACCCATATACATTTGAACTTAAAAACATGATACTAAAGTTTAAACATCAAAATCATGAGAAATGGCATTAAACATTGTAATACATAAGGAATAGATCATAATGGAACATCGATCATGATAAAATAGCCAGGAATAATACATGTAATTGTGGAAAACCATTAATCACATGATATGATTTCCATAGTAGCCAAGGCATTGCTTCCAAGACCATCATAGTTGAAAAAGTCCATTACTGAATCAGGTTTACCTACTGTTCCAGCACTGTATTATTGTACCAGATTTACTTGTTGTTACAGCATTGTCTATCTCATGAGATATAAATCTTTACCCAATTCATTGGAGTTATATATAGGTCCCACCCATCTTATAATGAAATCATTCTTTCTTGAGCCACAATATAAAAATAATTCATTCATCATAACCCAAAGAATAAAATGGGTTTCATAAACATCATCCCATCATAACATAATTCATATAAAAAATTGTGTATAATTTCATCATAAGAAAAATAAAACCATGTAAATAATATAGACTTTATACATGAAACATAATCATAATAAATAATGACATTTTAGATGGAAAATAGTTTTGACAAAACACTTTAAATGAATTCTTGAGGAAAATATCATTTCTTCTTCAAAATCATTTTGTTTTCACAAAATTCCATGACATTTTAAAAGAAAATGATTTTGTTAAAAATAGTCAGGAAATCTTTTAAAGTATGATTCATGAAAATAAGTCATTATGAAACCGTAAAAATCTGTTCATGCTGTATAAGTTAAAAAACATTTTCCTCGTACATTTAACGGAAAAGTAAAAAATTACCACGTATAGTAATCAAAAGAAATATTCCTTCCATAAAAAAAAAAGTAAAAGTCAAAGGGGGTTAAACATGAAATTAAACAAACATGGAATAATGTTAAAAACTTTATGAAAAACATTTTTCTGGACATGGATGAAAATATAACCCCAATAAATACTTACGTATAAGTAATCTTGGATAAAAATGAGATTGCAAAATTATCCCTTGCATTATGTCTAATTTCTTCTGTATGTGTCTGAGACTCATTTATAGTGGGTTTAAATATATTATTAACTTGTTAAATAACAATAATAATATTTATTATATCATATATGATTTATATATGACTTTATATTACCCATTCGTTTTCAAATTCCATGCTAAAGCAACGTTTTGGATAAATCAACTCATTTATCGTATGTGTTTCGACATGTTTTTCTTACTTATATCCTGATATACATAATTAAAAAATGTAGAACATGATTTATATATATAATATGTATTCATCATATAAATATATGTGATTTATCGATAAATGGAATGAGGTACACCATTCATGGAGATGGTTGGTCGTACGTACGTATGAACGTTGTTTTCATTTCCTTAATGAATTAATTACAATCAAGTAAATGAAACATATATGTTAATAAATACAGTATCATTATTATGTAATATTGTTCATTATTATTAATTATATATAATTTTATAACCATACATGAAAGGTTAATCATGGAAAATGGATCTCAACTTGTTTGTGGAGACGGTAGTCCGTACATACGCACGAGCGATGATATCATTCTATTGATATTAAAATCATATATAATTGGATGGTATATCCTATATAAATAATAATAATAATTTTATATTTATTATTTATATCATTTATACTAATTATTATACCCATCCAAATAATGAAAAGTTTAATAACAAAATACACCATGACGTGGAGACGGTAAGCCGTACATATGCACGTGTGGTGACTTTTTCATTCCAAGGATGGATAAAATAACTAATATGGTTGTACAATTTTTATAATAACATCACAGTATATAGAATATACTGTAGTTTTTTTTAGAATGGAAACAACAAATAAGGAAGAAGTGGAATAAAAACGGATCATGAAATAGGTGGTGAGTTATGCATTCCCTGGAGAGGCCACCCCAATGGTTTAGTTTCCCCCACTTGGAATAGGAATTTATTCCCTATCTGTTTTTTCATGTATCATGGGATATTTCCATAGAAACTCCTAAATTGGAGAATGCATGCAAAACTGTTCCAGAGTGACTAACCCATTTCTCGGGCAAGTCATCACATTCAAGGAAACCAGGTCGTGGGCCTGGTTCATCACCTTTGACACTGATAAAATAATATCTTGACTATTCTGGAAGACATGGTCTGGAATCCATGTCAAATCATCCATCGTTACTAGGATGTGTTGAGATACATCTATGGATGGAAGGAATATGAAGTCTCATTCTAATGTCAGAGAAGGAGTTTGTTCCTGATCCATTCATCCATAGGTTTCCAATGGATACTGGTAGTTCTCCTTATTTGGGATAGAGGAATGAGTCTTCTACCAGTTCTGTTCTTGGATTTCCACGGTATATGACTAGTGGAATTCGTATTTATGAGCGGGAATTTTCATCTACTCATTTTTTGCTGTATTTTTTTCAGTATCCCGATTTTCATTTTCATTAATTTGAATATAATAATATTTGTTCACCACCCAATTTAGATTTCATGTGTGAAACACATAAGTTGGTATTTGTGTCTGCCTCTTTCGGGTCATTGTCCTATATGGTTGACAAGCACCTTGTACATCAAAATATATATATATCTACATATAATTATCCACTCTTTCTACATGGCAGGACCAGTGAGTACTTGAAGATATGTGAGTGTGCTTGTTTTATACTACCCTATTCCTGTTGTTGTCTTGATGAGAGGCGTATAGTTTAATGTGTTCCCGTTTAATTTCACAGTGGTTTTATGGTATAGTTCCACCTCAGGAATCAGGGTGATAGCATGATCTTGATTTTATGTCTTCCGCCCATGAGGGGTGGCCAAAGGGGCCCATTCCTTTTGTACTTTATCATGTTCCCCCAGTATAAGATACCCTTCAGAATGAGAATACATGTTGACCTTGTATTTGTGGATATTCTCTCTGACTGGGTCCTGTGAATATGACCCCAGTTTAGCTGGGTAGAAGTCATTAGCATGGACTTCATCTACCTCCCTGATATAAGGTATGTACTTGTGGTCACACTCTAGGGAAAGGAAACCAAAATGGTTTAAGATGACCACCAAGGCCACCTTCTGCTGGGAACCATAAACGGCTGGAAGAATTTTGTATATTGGACGGATTGTCTTATTTCCTCCACTATTATGAGAGTCCGAATTTGGTGGTACTATTTAAACTTCATGTTGGATGGCCATATTTGAAGATTTTGGGTCAACATGGGGGGTTTTTCTCTTCATCAAGGGCCTGGCCATCTGCGAGATTTCTGAGGCATGTGTTTATATTGGTTGTCAGGATGTCATTTGGGTGTAATGTTTCTCTGCTAGAATTTTCAATATATATATATATATATATATATATATATGACGTATACAGACAGAAAAATACTTTCAATGTAGCATCTCCTGATCATATGAAAATTTGACTATTCACATTATCCCACATCTTTTATTGTGAGATGAATCATCTTGAGTGGGGTAAATCTTCCACCTTGGTTGAGGATTCAGATTGATATCATCATTTTTGTTTCACCTGGAGGTGAAGCATGTATGGATAGACAAAATATTTAGACAAGAATCATCACTCATCTATTATGGTAGAGGGTTTCATGCCTCTATCTTTGTTTTGGCCTGATCATCATCCTTACCCATTAGGAATAATTGGATTTCCCCTACGTGGACTAGGTAGTTTATCCATTCTACCTTATGAATGAGGTTCCATAGTCAAATAATCCCAGCGGGCGATTGCATGGGGTTATGTATTTTTGAAATACGTCCTCTTACAACATAAATTCTAATGTGATCTCCAACGGGATTATTTGTGGATTCAGAAAAACTCAACAACCCTGGTATCCATGATTCATGGACATACTTTCCAAAGGAATGCACTAGTTGGGTGATGATTTGGCCATTGACAATTAAGGACTCCATTAATCAAGAGGACGGGAGTTTGGGCTCATAAAAACCTTTTGGGGGGAATTATTACCTATTTCAGGACACTCCTATATATTTATATTGTGTTCATATGTTTTTGAATCATCAGTTCATTCCCATAGAGTTTTTACGTAGGCTACCCCTGGGATAGAGGGCCACCATTGATATACATAAATATGATACTACAGAGACAATGCTGACTTAAGACATGCAATAAGGCACTATAGAGCTTATCATTATCTATGAGGGATGGAAGAATTATTGATGTTGGTGTTGAAACCATAATATGGGGTTCCTATATATCCTCATGGAAATCAAAGCCCACGTAGTTCATTTATCTTAGGTCTTGGACCTTAGAGGAGGACCATTTATTGGGGGCATAATTGGATGGACCATTTTCGAAGAGCACCCCTTTGATCATGAGCCTTCAAGTAGGCATCCTTTGTGTCATAGTTTTAATAGGAATCAGAGTTATAATAGTTCATCTTGGGAGGGACTTGTGCATGGATGCATCCTATTTGGGGGGACATGATTTTTGTGGACCCTTTTGGATGGACACACTTTTCAGCTCATGCCTTCAAGTAGGCATCCTACCTATCCTAGTTTGAACAGAAATCATAAATCACATAGTTCATGATATGAGGATGATTATGTGGATGTTATAATAATCATAAATCACTATGTCCATGTGAGTCATACTCGGTGTGAGAAACAAGAGGATGTGAGAGATTCAACAAACCACACACTTTATCTCACACGGATGGAATAGTTCAGGCCTACAGTAGAAGACACCAATGAGACGGTGGGAAAGAGCTTGAAATAATGAACCTTTCAATGTGGGATGACATTGGAGGTCATGTGGCCATGATCTAGGATGGTTAGGTACATAACTCAGCATGAGATCCCCAAATGTGTTCTTGAAAAGGCGAGGAATGTTCCTTCGCATTGAAAGCAAACACGAGCATGATCCCTTTGACTGATCCCCATTTCTCAATTAATGGGAAAGAATGTGGTCATCCTTGATCCCTAAAATGGGGAGGTTCACATCGGTATCCCATGTTTGGACTCCATGTTTCCATTGGAATGCATAATTTTGGACATTTTTGGGGACAACCTTCGTGACTATGCTTACCTGGGGAATGTATAATTAGGGAGGAAATCTAATGTGCTGATGATTTGATCATACATGTCTGGTGGATTTAGAGGAGGATTTGGCTTGATTTCAGTGGACCGATTCGCTGACGAGTTATAGAGGACTAGATGGTAATGGTGGTGTGAGATTGGAGCCAATGTGAAGGACATACAAATATTCCCCATTCCACATACTATCTTCTCATGTATGATAGAGGGAGCCCTATATACAATAGTGTAATGCTGGTAGAGGGGTCCTCTATGAACCGAAGAATCACGCAGACATAGGTGTGGACCACCACATACCCCAATGGTACACGGTGCTTGATGTGGTTTTCCACAGTGCGTTTGGTTCCACCCATGTACTGATGTAATATAAGACATAGGGTTCAATCTGCATAGTGATGCATTGAGTAGAATGATGTATGGAACAATGGTTCTGGAAACTATGGTTCATGGTGAGTTTATCCATGACGAGTTTATGATATGTGATGGTTCCAACTTGGTTTGTGGTTCAATGATCATTATTAAGTTACTTTTTTAATGTTTCTGGTTGGTTAAACAATTGGTTTATGATTCTCCATTTTCACTTCATCGATTATTCAAAACCAATGTCGGAATCCTCTTCGAATTCAATCTTCCATACTCTAGGGTCTCCTCCATGGTTTCTTCTCCCTCCTCATTTCCACTTCCTCATGTGCTATTTTTATCCAGAATTGGGGAAATCATATCTATGGGCATGAAAAACCATTTTCAGAAGACCATGAAGACATATCTCATCCTGCATATGAATCTTTCAACTAGGGTGTGCGGGGATTGTGGTTCTTGGTTCATGGTTTGCGGAACCCTGTCATCTTGCTTCCTCTACGAACAAATGAGTTCATGGGATGTTATGTAGATGTAATTCCAATACTCAATTTCACTAATGACATGGTTCGTGGCATGTTGGTTATCTTTTCTATCACCCAGCAGGCTAGCGCCTCTTGAGTCATTCTGCGTACTAATGGTTCGCAGTTCATGCGCCCTGCGAACCTTTCCCGGTGATGGTACATGGTCCACTTAAAACTCATGAAAAATCTGATTTCATTGAGGTTATTTTCAAATACGGAATCTAATTTAATACCATTTTCCTTAATGGACCTGTGAGAATGTTTATTTCTTTCTACAAAGTGAATTTGGGAGTATTCACTTCCGTTTGCAAAGCTTTCATGACCTTAAAATGGATATTCATTTTTATTATTATACAATGTTGGAATCAATAAATACTACTTAAAAAATCTATATGTATTCTAGTCACTAAACTATGTTCATTACATTTAATAAACCATTACGATTTTTTTATTCTGAAAAAATGCCTCAAACGCTACTTATAGAGCATTATTTTCGCAAAATTATAGGTGTTACCAACTAGGTCTAAAATGAATCACCGGAACCACAAGTTAGGAAGGACACAAAGACCCCACTAAAAAAATAATCCAATCAGACTTCAAATTACATATTAACGGTTCGATCTAGGATATGATATCTGATAAATAGTAATAAATATCTATATAACCTCAGAATAATGGAAATACATGATCTTAATACCCAATGAATATATCCCAAGGATATCATCCAATGTAATAATACCATGTTCCTAAATTATTGTGTGTAATTACTCCACCATATATTGACATGATAATCTCTCTAATGGATGGATAATTAATATCAATTCATTCAATGGTCTTCCTCACTAGAGGTAGAATTTAATCATTTACCAGCTATGAAACATTAGTTTCCCCCAAAAGTAAGTGTCTCCACGTATAATTCTCTAAATATAAGATAAAAGACAATCAGCAACCTATTTAACAAAAACAATGGAATTATGAAAATATCCAGAAAATTCTTATGACGGTATATGTCTATAAAGAATATTTGAAATCTATATCAATCAATTTTTATTACCTTTATCTTCAATCCATCTACCATGTGTATCCTTCTAGAACCTATCTTCCAACATTCTAGGTAAATTGGGTAATACCTAAAGGTAGAAGATAATAGCCTAAATCATTATCCATATATATGTTTTCATATATCTCTAGCTACCAACTATCAATACATCCCGAAAAATTTTAAATCCTTCTATATATATGTGCATTGTCAAAGAAATTCCATCACAATAGTGGTCCATCAATGGAATCACTCTGTCTTGCCATTGAAAACAATTAACCTATTCTAAAATTTATGGTGCATTCACTGAGGAAATATATACTTTTATGTATGGACATATGTCATTTGTATATTTTAAAAATATTGGATAGGTACAACCACATTCATGAAACTCATAATCAAGACCCACATCATCTCTTGATTTTATAGGAATAAACATAAAATAGGGATAACTATGTTTTATATCCATAAAATGATGAATTCTATACATGTTAGGATAATCGTTATGGGTTCAAAAATATAGAAACATGATTCATTACATCTTGAATGGTAAATAATAAGAAAGAATAACTTTTGGGAAAATATGTTTCTAAACCATTTAGGTAGAGAGAATCACAAACTCTAAGAAATAAGCAACCATTCAATGATCTAGGTTTCCTAAAAACCTCATATGTTATCTATTATTTGATTTCACATAGCACATACAACATAACACATAGAATATAACACAAATCACATTGCATATAACACTAAAACTCACATAGGACACTCAGACTACATATAATCATAGTCATCTTAGACGTAACTATCATCCACTATATAATGGAATCTCAACTAATCATATATAAAATTATTCATGTTCCATTTTTTAATAGATGTTCTTAATTTAAACATAGTATTGGAATCTATAAAAGATCACTCAATTATGAGAGTCTCAATCATCGGTACGAGGATACAATGACCGTATATATGAGTAATAGTTGTCTATATATGGAATGGAATTATTTAACATAGTATAGAACCAATTTTTAAATATGGTATATCTATAAGAGATAACATAGGATTGAAATGGAAAATTTTAACTAGAAACGTTAACTATGAATTTATAAAATTATATGTATGATTCAGATGAAATATTAGGGATCCATGTTGACTAATAAGTTATCAGTTCTCTTGAAATTGAATATGAAATCAATCACACCTACTATTGCCTCCCTTTTATGAAAAAAACTATATACCCCCTTAGCATCACTACATTATTTTTAAACCAAACATTACAGTATAATAAACTCTAAACTACACTTTTAAGTCTTGATGTAATCTGATACCAGTTTGAAAAACATGACCCATCAAAACCCATCCAAGGATAATGGTATATTAAATGTGCCACCCCAATCCTACCTCAAATAGGCCATGATAAGGAAACTACCAGTAAGATTGAAAAAATAGTTTCCATTAAAAATAATATCCCATAATATAAATTCATCTTCAAAACAAAATAATAGAAAATATCCCTAGTAGAAATAAATATAAAACTAGTTTATATGAGATGTTAATTCAATTTATAATTATATAGTGGAAAAATAAATTGAGGTAAATACAATAAAAAATGATAATAACTACTATGTATAATTGACTCCATGTAACGGAAGACACCTCCTCTCTATAAGGTATCATTTACTGGACTCCTTATGTAACTATTAACCCCATAAATCAACATTATCTATAGAGTAACAACTCATTTAACACTTCTACCACTAATCCCACAAGTTTCATATACAAACAATGTGGAATCTTCATTGACACATCATGTGTTGGAATTAAATTTTTGTTGGGTTGAGAATAAACATACCTACATGGATTCCTGAAAAACAGAATGTATAGAAATCATAATGTGTCATAAAAAAATCAATATCATTAAATAATTAAATCATTCTAGAAAGAAATATATATTCTATAATATCCAGGAAACCACATGAAACTAAAGATCTAAATATTAATAGCTCTTCATTATAATAATATTATCATACAATCAACTTGTGATTCCAAGTGTATGAGAACTCATACAGTACTAATAATCTATAATTTATTAGTAAACCCAAACTGAAGGTATAAAAGAATGCTCAAGATGTTTCTAGCATATATAAGTCATCAACATGTTGATACATCATATGTTTTATTACAGTCAATCCTTGAAATGGCCCAGTCTATCCCACGATCATGATATTTACCTCTTTGGGCCTAGCCCACTCAATTTTTCATTCTATGGGCTCTGGATCTTAGGCATCCCCAGGAAAAAAGTCTTCCAACAGGAGTGGTATCTACACCATCTTATAAAGGGTTTCTTAATTCTCCTCCTCCGTCGATGTGGTAATTCCAAAATCATCCCCATAGAAATTCCAAATATCACCTCTAGCACATCGAATGGATCTTGGCTCAGATACCACTTTGTATCATCCCCACCAGGCTCACCACTAAGTAGGTGGCTAGACTAATGGGTCATGTGGCCTTAGTTTCTCCTCCACATACACTAAAGGTTGTTTAGTAGTAGTGAAGGTCTAATGAGGGGATAGTAAGGAAGCTATACCCTCATTTTAGAGTTGCACAATGCTATAACAAAAATAAATAAAAGAAAACAATAGAAGTAGTAATAGAAAGTCACATAGTAGGGGAAGAAATATATTATAATGACTGAATAAATGTTCCAAATTCCAATTTAAATGAATTTATTTTTGAAATATGATACTAAATGTGAAATTATTATAAAAATCAATAACAATCCGATTTTTAAAAAGAGACATTCCCAAGGACTAGTTCCATGAGAATCTGTAGTTCTGGCTTAATCTTGTTTACCTAACTCTAAGTTATAAGCTAAAAAACACAAAAAAATTTACAAAATTCCAGAAAATATAAGGTCTACTCATGTAACCCCAGTGAAATAGAAGCATGAGATGCGTGTGTGGTAGAAATCATAAAAGGCCATAAATGATGAGGTCTACCCCAATCCATTACATTATATGTAATGTAAATCTGTGAGAAGGTATAAGCTCATAAATAAACAAGAAATGAATAATAAATAAAAACAAACCTCCCAGGTTCCTAAGGGACACCTGGAGGTTATACCAGCTTTGGCACCCTTCCATGTATCTTTTCTATGTGTAGATCCCCTTACTTCAAGATGGATTACCCATATCAGTGGAATATTCTCAAATCGATAATGAATCAATAAGAATATACCACAATCATATGGCCTCTACCCTTAGGCTGAAAAAAAAATCACCATTAGGCATGAATAAAATCCTATCCTCAAGCTTTGGGTGATAGTGCATCTAGCCCTCAGCCTTCTGACAAAATCATATAAACAAACCTCATGAATTTCATTAAAATTCCCCTATCCCTCCTGATATAAGAAAATATGTACTTAGCCTTATGGTGGTGAGAAATCATGCACAAATCTCTCAGGCAACAATACCAATCATGATTCATATCCATACAAACTCAACATTCCATCAAAATCCAACCCTCAGGTAACAATCATATCAATATCACATAATCTCCAAATCTAAGAAAGAAAACTCACTATTACATAATCAAACAAAAAACATTTATCAATATGTGACTCAATTATCAATAAAAAAATTAACATATCTCAAACCAAATCATTTCATTAATCTAGGTTCCTAATTATCCTCGTAATTATATCAAAACTATTTAATTAATAATTCCACCCAAACGTTATTAATATATCAATAAAACAAAATTATCCAATGTGATTCTTCATAAATAAATAAAAAAAATTATTATTATGCAAATTACAATGTTTAAGACCACAATCAATCCAATTATCCAATTTATTTAGGGATCAAAAATCAAACAAACTAGGTCTCAATTAATTCCTATGATATCACACATATTAGGTCTCTGCAGGTCTCAATTTCATTTCCTATAGAGACAAAGAGATTCAACGGTGGTTTAAAAATAAAATATCATAGTTTAAAGGGATAATGAGGTTTATCTATTCATGCCCACAATAAGTTTCCAGGATAACACATATCACATTTACTATATATAATTGTATTAGGTAAAAATGGATTTGTTTTGACCACTCAAATATATTCCATTCCAGGTCTGAAACGACCTTGAATCATGTCATTGAATATATTCAAATCATATCATTGAAACATTTAAAATCAACCATCCTTATGTAATTTAAACAAGTGGTATGGTCGTACAAACCTAATAAGTTCCATTTAAATTTAATCATTTTAATCGTCACATAAAACATTCAATCTAAAATATGATAATCACGTTGAGGCATAAAACATAAATTATGAAACAAGGAAAGACATAATTTCAAGATACTTAATTATTCAAGTCAAGGAAAAGGGAATAAAGAAATGAAAACTCCACAAGGCCAAACATGTTATAGACAACCAACAACAAATTTTATTTTAGAAGGTACTGCATCTCATTTAATGAGTTTTATTATAGAATGATGTCATTTTTATAAAACCATTCCTTTGATCAGTAAATAATCACATCCTGTTGTCACAATGATAATCATTTTAAAAGACTACAATACCTGGAACCTAATTAAATAATGGTTTGATGAGTGAGAAATTTAGTAATGAATTCTTAAATTTATGGGGCCATTGAAAGGTATCCAACCACACATATGAGAGAATAAAGACAAACACTTATGTTGTTGATGCTTTTATTGGCATCAAATCGTATCTAATATGTCCCCCTATGAGAATATGCACCTTCACATATACAAAAGGACACTAATCCACTATGTACATATCTGTGTGGAAATTAATATGTAGAAGTTTATCGTTATATATACGCTTATATATGCATATTCCCACTTATACTTACACCCATATCCATTTTTAATATTATACGTTAGAAAATGTACCCCAGATATATATATATTAACTATCATGGGTGTATATACATATAATGGGGGAATATATATATATATATATAAACCTATGCATATGTGGGTAAGTCTCTATTTACAGAAGAAACCCAAAAATAATGCCTCATGGTCCAACGTACTAAGGAAAAATACTGGAAACTACTAAACATAAAATGGCACAAATTGAAACTGATCAATAATGAAGGACGATTGAAGAACAACGAGATATTAATAGAAAGTATCCTGAAATGATCCGTACCACATTACATCTAGTGAATTATGTGCTTCATCCATTGATGTGACCTTGTCTCTTTTGTGAGAGCCACTGTTGTAGTATTCTCACATTACAGTGTAATGAGATCTTTACTGCTGGGTATCACATCTAGCTCCTAGATGAAGATTTGCATCCAAAATGATTCATTAGCAGCCTCAGAAGTTGTTATATTCTCAGAATCTACTGTAGAATCTGCAAACACAATCTACTTTGAGCTCATCAAGCTCACTGTAGCTCCATTCAATGTGATGATGTATCCTATTTGTGACTTCCTGTAATCATGATCAATATGGAAACTAGCATTTTCATATCCCTTGATGACTAATTTCCCATATCCTCCATAAACTAGGAACATATAATTAGTACGCCTTAGATACTTTAGGATTGTCTTCACTACCATCCAATGGTGGTCACCTGGTTCAACATTATATCTACCTATTGTACTCAATGCATATGCAACATCCATCCTAGTACATAGCATGTAATACATTAATGACCCAATCAATGATGCGTTTAAAGACCATGCCTTATTATTCCATTCCTCATGTGTCTGAGGACACATTTTCATATAAAAATTAATGTCATGTGATGCTGTTAAAGATCCCCTCTTGTATTGTTCCATACTGAATCTCTTCTGTATCTTATCAATGTATGTACTTTTACATAGTCCCGGAAATATCTTGGATCAATCACGATGGATCTTGATCCCGAAGAATATACACTGCCTCACCCAAGTCCTTCTAGGATAATTATTGACTCAACCATGCCTTACAGACTCTATGACTGGTATCTCATTTCCAATAAGTAATACATCATCAACATATACTATTAGGAAAACTACTGCACTCCCACTAAAACATTTGTATACACAAGGCTAATATTCATTCTTGATAAAACCAAATAGTCTTTTGGATTCACCATAATGAATGTTCCATGACTTGGGTGATTTATTTAATCCATAAATGGATTTCTGCAACTTGAATAACTTATTTTAATCATTAAAAGTCACAAAACCTTCAGTTCTTTTCTTGTAGATATCTTCCTAAAGGTTCCTATTATGGAATGATGTTTTGACATCCATTTTCCAAATATCATAGTCATGAGACGCTGCAATGTAAAGTATAATTCTGATGGATTTTAGCATAGCAACGGATTATAAGATTTCATCATAGTCAATTTTGTAATGTTGTTGAAACCCATTTTTAACTAGTCATGCCTTATAGGTACTGACTTGTCCTTCCATGTCCAATTTTTTCTGTTATACCCTTTTTCAACCAACATTCTTTAAATCAAATGGAGGATCTACCAAAATCTAGACACGGTTTTGGTACATGGAATTCAATTTAAAATTCATGGATTCATGACTCTTGGAAACATCTATGCCACATACTGATTCATTATAGGTTAGAGTATCATTATTATCAACTAATAATAAGTCCACATCCTCGGTAACTAGAAAACTATACCATTTTGGATATCTAACCTCTCATATACACCTACGCAGTACCTGTGTCTTGGGAACATATTCTTCTTCCATGGGTATTTTTGGAATCTCTACATGTATCATTATTGTTTATGTTGAGCCTCAACTTCATTGAAGTCAATCTTGATCCCACTATCTCTTTTGGAGATGTGCTCCCTCTCAAGGAATATGGCATGTCTTGCCTCTATAACAATTATTTGTGAGAGGTTTTATAGAGAATATCCCTTTGTTTTCTTGGGGAATCCTATAAAGGTACATTTTGTGCCTCAGGGTGAGAGTTTTCTACCTAAAGAGGCCTTAAAAATGCTTCACAACCCCTCACATATAAATTTGATAATATCGATTTTCTTCCACTCCATAACTCATACTTAATACAATTTATCGATTTTGTTGTTACATGGTTTAGTATGTGTCCCACTATCTGTAATTCCAACCCCCAAATGGATAATGGAGGACTTTGATGACTCATCATTGATCTCACAATTTCCAAAAAAATTGTGGTTCATCCTTTCACTTCCACCATTCCACTGAGTTGTGTAAGGAGGAGTGATTTGGGATAGGATCCCAAAATCTCATAATTAATCACTATATTCTTGATTATGAAAATCCCCACATTGGTATGAGAGGATTTTTTTAATATTCTTACCTAGAAGGTTCTCAAATTCATTCTTGAATTCCTTGAACACATCAAAGGAATCTAACTAATTCCTCATTATGTACATATATCAGTATCTACTAAAATCCAATGTAAAAGTTATGAGGTATGAGTACCCACCACTTTCTTGAACTGGAAATGGTCTACACACATTAGTATGAACCAATTCAAGAAGATATTTAGCCCTTTCACGTTTCGCACAAATGGGGCATTGGTCATTTTTTATTGTAAACATGCATGACATTCGCCAAGGGGTTTTATTTCAAAGGTATATAAATATCCATCTTGATGTAATTTTTTCATGCATTTCTCATTTACATGACCTATCCAGTGATGCCAAATTTGGGAGTGGTATGATTCATGTGAAGAATCATTGTCAATGATTTCCATTATTTGGATTGTGTAACCCAACACATAAAGATCATTGTATAAATGTTCCCTACCAAAACAAATGATTTCTTCATAAATAAAAAAACATTCATTTCAAAACATGAAAAAAACAATCTATATCAGGTCTAGAAACATAAATTATATTTTTGGATACAGAAGGAACCTAAAAACAACCCTTTAACACCAAGATTATCCTATTTGGCAATGTGACATGGTAGTCCCCAACAGCTACAGCCATAATTCAGGCTCTGTTGGCTGTTCATAGATCTACCTCCCCTCGATCAATCTTCCAAAATCTACTTGTTTACTGTATTTGGATACATATGTGAGAACCAAAAGATGTAACTAATACCCAATTTTGAGAAACAGATAGATTGCATTCGATAACAAACACATCTGAAGCCTTCCCTTACTTTATAGGATGGGTTATTTTCTTCTTCTAGTGGTCCTTCTTTCCACATGTGAAAAACAAATAGCATCATGTTACCTTTCCTCCCAATTGATCTTCCATTTCATGAAAGGCTGTGAAGAATCATTGGTCTTAAAGATCTTTTCCTTCCCTTTCTTCATATTCACTACAAGGACATAAGGCATTTCACGCTTCATATATTTTTACACCTGGAAAATGAGGATAAAAAGATCATATAGAGACTTCTCAATGTTGTCAATATTTAAATTGAAATCAATATTAGAGAAGCTCTGAGGAAGTGAAGTTATTATAATATCGGTGCCCAATTATTCGGGGAGTTTAAATCCCTATAACCACTAAGAGCACAATGTAGAAAATGAGCTTGACTACATGATATCTAGCCGGGTAACCTTCTACCAGATTACTATGAATGAGTGACTTAGAGATCCCAAATGATTCACATCGTTCTCTCTCATTGTAAAGTCCATGGAGGTTCTCGAGCAAGCTATAATCATATATGTTTTCATGAGGAATCATGATCTCACTAGACATTGATGATAATAGAAAACATTGAACATTAACTGTGTCGTGCATATTTTTCTCCTAGACTATGGAATCCACATCACTCGTCTCCTTGACAGGAAGATTCGGTAATGCTGACTCTTGCACGTAAGACTTCTGTTCATGGTGTTGGATAACCTGAAGGTGTCTAAAACATTCCATGAAGTTACTTCCAGTGAGGATGTTGTCTTTATCCTGAATTGATCACAGGGATAGTGTGGTTGATGAGCTTCTCATTTGTATTCTACAATTAAAAGTGTAGATCATTAGTACTTTCTTCATTACATTTTATAAGAAATAATAAATTTTATTAATTAACATGCTATTTTATCATGTCCCAATGGCCCTCACCAATGAACTCAGAATGTCCATTCCATGACATTCTAGTGGAACGCATCCATATTCCCCTTCACATAACCCCAACAAGGGTTTCTCAAGCAATTAGAAGGTTTTTGGGAAGGTGGGTCTTTACCAACTGCGAGCTTGGAGTTCCACGATATGTTGAGTGGACTCCCCAATACTGAAATCATGAATTTTCATTTACTCAACTCTTTCCTCCAATATTACACAATGAATATCAAGGGATACTCCCCTTGATGTAATATGGTTAATTCATCCCAAAAAATTTCATAACGGTTTTTTGTATAAAATTATGTTTCCCAACAACGGTTGGTCAAACACATAGTTTTATTGATTTTTTTCCTCAATCAAGTAACTGAAGTCTTGGTCTGACGTAATATTTTATTTGAGGGATTTTTATATCTTATGCATGAATTTATTATTGTCACATGCTTGTTAATATTCAGCGGAACATAATTAAGTGATTTACCGTATCATGATAATACTTACGCATAAGTCTGGTTTATTTTATTTCCATCTTGCATGATTGGTTAATTCATTAATTATGTGATTGTAAAAACACATCTATAAAGATAAACCATGAAAATGACAAAAATAAAATAAATTAAATGGCATGATCTGGAGCTTTTATAATGGTTAATTTATATAGCGGTTGATAAAATAACCCTGTCCTAGGGGAGAAACAACTTGAACCTTTTGGGTTTGTGTTTATAGCTTCCCCATGTCCACCTCTATATCACCTTGGATTGGTTTCGTCTTGGCTCCTGCTTGAACCGCATCCACAAGCATGGGAGTTCTATCCATTAAATATGCCATTTTTTAACTAACATGTATGTTAGGGGTAAAAGGGGGTTTTACAGGAATGAATCTTTGTGATTTCATGCCTTGCATATTAACAAGGAGAAGGCTCTCATGCCAAAAAATTTAATTCAAAAAAATAATTTAAAATAATTCATTTACACATCAAGGAATTGGATTATCTCATGATCATCCATAAATTAAATGATATTTATGCATAAATAATACAAACAATCAATTCTTTAATTGTTTTTGATTAAGATAAATCACCCTTGAATAAATTATTTATCATCTTTAATTAATTAATCCTTTTATCTTAAACCCTTTTATGAATTTCATTGAGATGCTCATCCATCATAAATTTAAAAAAATAAATTCATTTAAAATTAACTTTGTAAGTATCTTGTACCTTAGAGGTAACCCGATGAATTCCTATTCATAACTACCCAATGAGTAGAAATAAACATCACACAGCTGTTAAATTAAAAACATATATATAAAACACCTATAGCAGGTTGTGGCTTAGATTTATGACTGCATGATGGTACACGTCTCAAGGTTTTGTATAATATAATAATAAATTTTAATAAATATACGTAATTGGGATGAGTACAGGATGTGTAGTTCCAACTACACGGCGTGTACTATTTTCCCCTTTCTATACAACGTACACGCCGAGGGAAAGGGCGTGTGTGTGTTCTTTGTAAATCTTCGGAGTACATGACATGTCCAGTGGGCCACACGCCGTGTAGTTCTTCATTACACGGTCTCCTGCTGGGTAGGCCGTGTATGGGGTACACGGTCAAAGCCTAACCCAAAGGGACTACATGCCGTTTCCATTGGGCCACATGGTGTGTAATTCGGAAACCAAATGCCACCTATTCTTGGTCATCACATGGAGTCATTTAAGGCATCGAAAGACTCCAACACGTGCCTTGGTTTGGAATACTCGTTTGATGCATTGAATCTTGATTACATGGTGTGTACTACCGAATACATGTCATGTGTTCTGGTGTTTTATGGCCAGGAAGCTTTGGCACATTGAGATGAGATCCTCTATTTTTTTAATAAATATTAAAATAAACTACAATTTCTGTAAGGTGAACGATAAATGAAAGCGGAGGAATATATCTCTAGATTCAGATGTGCAGAACGATTAAAATGAATTGAAACAACTAAATTATAAAATGAATAATTCATCATTGAAATATTTAAATAATTATAAACTAGGATTTAACCCCTTTGATACCAATTAAAGTTTCGGGAACAACATAAGCATGGTTTGGGCGACACCCAACATTAATTTTTACAATGATAAATGATTAAACTAGGATCAATACGACGATGTATGCCAGTCTCAATGGAATAAAATCAATGATATAGGTAAATAAGAAAGAGGCATGAAACCTTTTGCGAGGATCTTACAAATCATGTTTTTAATTAATTAATTTATTTTAATAATGAAAAATAATGCATGGATATTTGGTATTTTTCTTCGTTGATGATGTTGATCATCCGAAATCACCCTTCTGGATTATCTCGTTGCGCTTGTAAGGATCCAAAATAGAATCCCTCTAGCTGTTATCCTCGTATTCCTTGATGGCCTTCGATTGATATCGCTCATTCTCCGAGTGCTAGCATAGCGATGTGAGTGTCTTCTGTCAGTCATTATTGATCACTTGTTCTTCGGTCTTGATGAACGTGTCTAGTTCTTTAGAGGGGAGAGAAGAGGATTTGAGAGTGAAATTGTTTGGCTCAACAATTATCAATTCACCTGGTGTGCGGTGTGTTGTATGGCACAATAGTGGTACTAGCCTATTTATATACACTGAATTTCAATTATAACATTTAATTACATACAAAAAATTTAATACATTCTTGAACTTATAAAAAACCCGCGCATTTAGTAACAATATTGCATCATTATTTATGGTGTCCTAACTTGCTTAAAACATAATTGTAAATAAAATTCAGAGTCACAAAATAATATAAGAGTTATAATAATTTGTTCCAACTAGTTTAATAATTATATACCATCTTGAAAATAATTATTTTACTACTATACCATCCTCAGTCCACTCAAATTCCACATTCATTTATTGAACACATAATAAATAAATAATTTATTTATTCTCTTAAATAAATATTTTATTTACAAACTAGTTAATAAATTGTTATTAAATGATAAATAAAATAAATAAATATATTTTATTTAATTTATGCGATCATTTTAACTTGAATAAATAAATTCCACAGTCTTGAAAATATTATATATTTCATTAATTAAATTCAAATAGAATTTAACCCAGACCACAAAAAACAGTTAGTATGTGACCCTCTTCGATTCATTATCATTGGAATTAGGAGGGCTTGGCTAAAGGTCAAGAGTACTATCTAGAAATGGGTCAAGGAACACAAGAGAAAGAACGAAAAGTCGCAACAACAACATCAACATACGAACACTCACTGCGTAATATAATATATGTGTTGCAATATGTCATCAAGAAGGTTTCATGATTGTGTCATCAACTTTTATGCAAGATACATCATTCTTTGACAACCTGAAATAAACTCATTTTTACACCATGGCCAAGGAATTTCTTGCGACATTTCTATTTCAATCAAATGGTCAAGATATCAAATTAAATTAATAGATGGGAGAAATCCTTCCTCGACTAATCCATTAATAACATGACACTCTTGATGCACCCAATGTACCCTACTTCCCACCAACTGCCTACATCACAGATTTCATTAGTAAATCAATGAGAAAGAGTCCTGAGACATATTAATGATAATCATAATTTCTTAGGATAATTAAACACACTCGAAGAAAGAAATATCTGATGACACTAAAACATGCGGAATTCCTACCAGTGGGTTTGTTCTTATAATAAACTATCTTGGAGATTACCAAGTGAAAACTTCATCAGGTGAATTATCATCTTCTTACGAGTACTCGCACATGACAGTCTGCTTTCTATGTGTCCCATCATAATATATCATCCAACTACAGAATTATATTTTTGAATATTTTAACAGAAATTCATAGTTCTCATCGTAGCGGGGAACATACATGACCTTATCAATGCAACAAATACTCTAGGACATTATTACATCATATTCATGAAAAAAAGAACAATATGTAATAATAAATTAAATATCCTTGAAATAAAAGTAATCCCTGTTGGTTCTAGGACACCAACCCTGCCCCCCCCCCCCCCCTCGCAAGGTAATTTTTAGTGGGACTCATCCAGACAGTGGTGCGATTATATGGCTCAGAAATTGGGGCTAATCTCTTTGATTTAATCTATATTTATCTTAATGAATGGCAAGTCCATCTAATAGTGGGTAATGCTACTTATAGTTTCATCTCGGTCTGGATCAGCTAGGGTTGTGGCTTCATTTTCAAATGCATCATCTTGAGAATTTTTGACAAGGGGACATATGTAAGTGTTGGTTATAATTGGAATTCATCCATCAGCTTCCAGACATATATCATCAAAGGTTCCAATACTATTTAGTGGAATTGTCACCATTGACCAACTTGATGAATTTCTCTAAATCACCTTCTATCATAAGACGTTCGTCTTGTGCATTAAGTGCCAACTCTAGTCTTGAAATGATGGTGTGGTATTCTACTTCATTGTTTTTTCACCCCTATGAATGCAGGAAGGACTAAGGAAATATGGAATTTTCTAAGGATAAGAGTATAACATCCATCCTTACTTTGTTGAGCTTGGGATCCCCCATACTTTTCCCTATTGGGATTCTGGAGGTACCGTTGAAGTAAATTTCCCATGTATGTGGGCCATATTGGGTGAAGAATAGATCCTCATTAGGTTGTTCTGTATCCAATGGGGTTGTTTCTTCTTATAGGTGATCCTCCAAGAATATTTCTAACACCTCTCCTTTTATAGAATTCTGGGGCATGTTCCATATCTGAAACTATTGTAGGATGACTGCCCACCATGATAGGCATCTGATTAGAATATGGCAGGTAAATATATACTTGAGGGGGTTTTGTGGGTGACCAAATAGACCTCTTGGTGAAATAGTTAATTCTTGAATTTCAAAACAAAAAGGATTAGGGCTCAACAGTTCTTTTGGATTCTTGAATATTGAGTCTCAACATCGATCATTTATTGGATTAGGTAATAAAGACTATTACTATTGCCACCACAATTCATTTACACGAGGAATGTACCTAATTACCATTCCCAAGAAGATATGTAAAAAATGAGTGTTCTTCCCTAAATTGGTGGTATCATCACAAGTGTCCTTTGGATATATCTTTTGATATTGTTTAATTTTTCTTGACAATCACTATCCTACTCATATGAAAACCCTTTCTTCATCAACCTGGGGAAAAGAAAACATTTATGTGCAAGTTTGGATATGAAGTGCTAAATGTTAGATAGGTTCCCTTAGGTACCCCTCACTCAGTGAGGTTGTAAGGAGGAGGCATTCCATGAATGGATTTTTCTTCTTCTCAGGGTATGCTTCGATGTTGTGATGGAATACGGTGACGTTGAGGAATTTTTCGGAGGTGAAACCGAAGGCACACATTAAGGGATTCATCTTTAGACTATGTTTTTTGTGGTTTATTAAGGATAGTTTCAATATAAATCATGTGGTTAGAGTGTTTTTGGGATTTATCCACCAATTATTCATCATAGCACCCAACAAACATTCCCATGAAGGGCCTGAAAATATGATGCATGGAACGATGATATGTAGTACCAAAATTTTTTAGACCATAGGGAATCACCTTATAATAGAACACACCCTGGGGGCCCTAAATGTGGTGGCTTTTTCATATTCTCAAGCCATTCAGATCTAGTTGTATCCAAAATAGACATCCATTAAAGAGAGGGCCCTATATTTGGTGGTTACATTGATCAGTAATTCTGTTATTGGGACTAGGAGATCATCTTTTGAGAAATGATTATTGAGGTCCCTAAAGTAATTGTCACTCTAATATTAACATTCGTCTGTTTTACAGGGACTATGTTTACCAGCATGGTTGGCTATTGGACTTCCTAGATGATGTTATCTCTGATTAGTTTGTCAACATCATCCTATATTTTGTTAGCATGTTTTGGGTGGTACTTCTCACAGCCTACTTATAGCCACGATGGTCTTCCGGATGGCCCAGAGGATGAGTGGGGACCTAGGATCTATGCATGAAATTTCTATGTAATTCTTGGAAAAAACATATCGATTCTCTATTAGGAAGGTGGTATATGATTCTTGTTAAAGACCCTAAAATTACATGTAAATTTTATATAAATTATTTGGGATTATTAAAAGTCTGTGAAAATTAACGGCCAGTGATTTTACAGACCGATGTGTGCATAAAGGATTTTTAAACATTTTTTAAGGTACTTTCTGTAAACATATTGGTGACATTTTATAACATTTTAAACGTTTCTCGAAATTGAAATTTGAGAGCACCGTTGAATCCGCAGAACCAAGATTCTCTTAAGGGAAGCATCACATCGACTTTAGTATGTCGGTGGAAAAAGATATATTTTGGACATTACAAAAATAAAAAAAATTAAATAACAATGTTATCTTATTTTTTTCTGTAATTGTTGAATGGTCGTGGCTAGACACAATACTTTTCAAACCATTTAATGTCTTGACTCTTCTGTTTTGTGACCTCGTCCTTATAACATTAATTTTAGTATATAAATGAACTATGTTAAGGTCATGCCTCACATTTGGATCCTCCAACTATTTACTAGAATCTTGGGAGAGGGCCTTTGGAACAAAGGTGAGGAACCTATGATGAAGTGTTCTGGCGACTTCCTCCAAGGAACAGAAGCTTGGATGAAAAAATCAGAGGAATTGAATCAATAATGAAGAACACTGGTAGCTTCATCAAGTGCGGACTCCCCTTCCACCATCGCGACATCTCCAGAAAAATCTGAGGTAGGGGGTTTATTTATTAAAGATTTTCTTTGATGATTTGAATAATATCCTGTTTGTTATAATCCCAAAGCAGAGGGTGCGAGCCAAATGAACAAGGATGGACCCTCCGTCACTTCTTTCATGTTGCGTTCTTTGGGGAAAAAATTTCCAAATCTATGGAAAGCAGAAACTAGGAGGCACACAGTGATGGTGGCATCTCGGGAGGCCCATAGGCACGTTCAAAAGGAAGAACGAACCACTAGTGCCCACTAGGTGGCCCGAGAATGTCCTGATGGGCCGGAACTGACATGGAGGCATGGGTGACAATTAACAACATGAAAAGGCAATCGCTGATGCTCTCCATCCACAGAAGTATGGGCACCACTTGGTGTCGCGACTTACAGAGAGGAGGTCGGCTCTCGTCCCATCGCAGAGGCAAGATGCGGGTTTTCATCACGTGCCACAATGCTTTGGTTGTGTCTATGATTCCATGGAGAAAAATGAGACACGCTCCAGGTGGTTCCCTCAGGTGATGATGCGGTGCCACCTGGAACCGCCATTTGAAGAGAAAAACACCTCTTAGAGCCATTCGAGAGGTGGATCGTGGGACACCCATGCGGGTCGTGCCAGCCTGTAGGCTGAGCCACCATGGCCTAGCCCTGCCATGTCGGGCCCGGCAAGTATGAAGCCCAGTGGGATGAGCCCTCCATGGCCCAAACCAACCGGGCTGGTCCAGGCATATTTTGGCTAGGTCATGTCAGACCCTGACTGGGAGAGGTAGACCCCAACCGAGTTGGTTCAGTCCCATACCCCTCTCGGGCCCTAGTACACTCAAAAGGTTTTATCATTCAAACTGGATTTCCATTTGATGAACCATATACATGGATGGTTTATTTTGAGAGAGAAATAATTTTGAGATACTTCATGAGTGTTTCAGAGAAAAAATATGTACGACCAGGCTGGATCAACCCTGAACCCAACAGTACCCTCGACACTAAAATGTCAATAAGTAATAGATCGGGCCTCCAGCTGATGCACATTCAGTTTAGTTGGAACCCTTATATGTGAGAGATCATTGGGTAACTTTTTCGTGGGACTATGTACCAGTTTAAAAATTATCTATGGCATGATTAGTAGTATCTCCTAGAATCAAATCATGCATTGAGTATGAATCAAATAGCTGGCTGTGAGATGGAGGTTGGTGATAGATCATATGGAGATTAGTACCGAGAGATCATATGTGGGTCAACACCTAGCGATATTTCATGGCTCAGCACCTAGCATTCATGTGTGGATTAACACCCAACGAGCATGTGTGTATAAGCACCTAGCGAGCCTGTTGGGACCAACACCTAGAATCCTTGTGTGGATCAACATCTAGCAACCCTCTATGGATCTGCAACTAGAGACCCATTGTGGATCAGCACCAAGAGATACTATGTGGATCAACACTAAGTGAGTCTATGTGGATCAATATTTATCGATCCATTGTGGGTATTTCAGGGGTTAGTACCTATCGATCCTGGGCGGGCTAGATCTATTTGGGTTCACGGGGGTTAGTACCAATCAATCTTGGGTGGGATGGATTTTGTGTGGGTTTGCAGGGGTTTTTTACCTATCGATCCTGTTTGGGTCAGACTCCGTATTGTTATTATTTGTGCCTCTTAACAGAATATGATGATCATGATTTAAGACTAATCATTTGTATTATTGTACATTATTTATACCTAGTTTTGAGATGATAATTTTTCTTTGGGCTTTGTGATTGATATCATGATTTTTTGATTTACGTCGTGTAATAATGAGATACCTTCGGGGGTCTTGGGGTCCCTACTAGGTATTTTTATACTCACCCATACCCGGGATTTTCCCGCACCTTATTGTGTATTGTGCCGACTATGAGAAGCATGAGTAAGACTTGGGGAGCTATGACCTAGCGGTGGACTGCGGTGACAGTTGACATGGAGAGATATGGAGAAGAGCTATACATACCCTTCATATCGGATCCGTTGTAAAAGACATCGGATGTTGTTTTCTATTTTCTGTTGTAGTTTTACCTTTCACTTGGGATTGTATTCTAGCCCCTTTACTTTCAGTACACAATTTTTCCAATTGAATTACTACTACATGGTATTCGTCTTGTGGTGTTATTGGTCATTATGTTTGTTATATTAAATGCAATGCCTTCCTAGTTTAGGGATACACCTTTCCTGTGCTAGTTGCCACCCCTGGCCTCTGGATGGTGGACTTGGCGTAGTCATAAAACGAGCCCCAAGGGATTGTTGGGACAAAGGGGTATCAGAGGAGTCAGTACTACCAAAGAACTAGGACACTGATCTTTCTAGTGGAGCAATAATGTCAAGTGTTTTGAGTGTGGTTTTCAATTTGGGGAGTCCAGTGTTGGTGCAACGGTCGATGTATCCATACACCAAGCTCCTGAATTCTAATTTATGACTCTCTGCATGAAAACACTGATTGCCTGTGTTTAGGAATTTTGTTTGCTTTCCTCTCTTTTCAGTCCAGCTCACCAGGTATAACATATTGACCATGCACACCTTTTTCCTTTCAGGATGCCACCGCATTGACACCCAGCTAGGATTCCTACGATAGTACACGATAACGGCCAACCGAGTGATGAGGCTTTGGTGTAGGGCCCTCTTACTGTGTTATCACCTTCGGGTGGTGCACCAGCAGTACCACCACTTATTGGGAAGCATTTTACACCAGCCCCACTAGAGGATGGTTCGTGAGGACTGAACACGTTGCACGAGTTCCAGCGGTAGAGTCCTCCGTAGTTTCAAGGTGAGAAAGAACCCCAGGCAGCTGGGGACTTACTGGAGGCTGTGACATGAGTTTTAACCCTAATTGGGACACTCGTAGGGAATATGGTGATCCAAGATTCTTGTCTTTTCATAGGAACTAAAAAAAGGTGATAGTGCTTGATGCTCTAGTTACAAGATGAGGCGACCCTCACCTAGATGGGATTTGAGAGCCTCATCAGGGTGGAATTTCTCCCAGCGACACTATGCTCTGTGCATTTTCAAGAGCTACCACACATACATGAGGGAAGCTTGATAGTAGCCTAGTAATCAGCAAGATTCACTGACCTCTCATGATACTCCACCAACAAGGTATGTGACCCTTTCTTTAAGGTCGGGTCTATTGAGCAGGGTCTACAGTGAGAGATCAGATAATCGATGAAATCGTTGAATATCCCGACACTGGATAGAGTGATCGAGTGAGGATTTTTGGTGGAGAACTTCATAGCTGAGCAGGCACTGACAATGTGATTCACCACTAGATGGAAAATTAGCTGAGTCATCTTCCAGAGGTAGTAGGTAAATTACGTAGAGGTCCAAGAAGGCCAGACCCTCTAGTGGACGACCCCGGGATGCAATATTGGAGGTGTGAAGATCGTGAGGTAGGGGAGGTCATCTAGGAGGCAGAGTGTCAATACACGTGTGGAAGGTAGGGCCACATGGGCCACGACTGCCCGACCTGCCATACTGATAATCATTAGACGGTTGAGGGACTACTGACACAGAGGTAGATATTCGAGTGAGGAGGTCCACTAGGCAGGGGACGTGGAAGAGAACCTATCCATGAAGTAGGTGGTGGGAAGCAATTTGTAGTTCTATCCCCATCACCACCAGGTGGTCCACCCCAACAATAGAAATCATGTGGATTGGGGAAAGAAAAACTATATACAGTAGAGACCTATGACCATGGATCTTTGGAAATGATTAAAGGTATGATCTGTGTCTATTCCACCCTAGTTGAAGTACTTATAGACACAGGTGTTAGTCACTCTTTCATTTCCACAACACTCGTTCAGAGCACAGAAATTATGATGGAGTCGTCGGCTCAATATTTGTGATTAAAGACTCCTACGAGAGAAGATTTGATAATAACACCATGGGTTCAGTAGTGTGATCTCAATACAGAAGTTGAGATATTTGGGTGGGATCTCTTAATAGGAGCATCGAAGCCTTAGGATGTCATCTTGGGTATGGACAGGGTATCCACAGTCCATGCACAAATCTACTATTTTAGCTACAAAGTATGGTGTGTATGAGATGATGGGATCAATTATACCCTCATTAGTGAGGAGGAAACCTTTGAATCCCCAGATGAACTATCTCAGAGGAGGGCACAACCGATTACTCATCAGTTGGGTAGCCTCACCCTGAGAGCAGTTGATGTGAGGAGTCCGCGTTATCCAATAGTGGTGGAACAATATTTCAATGTCATTCCTGATGATGTTCCAAGAATACCTCTTCATATAGAGGTATAATTTCACATAGACCTGTACTCCAGTATGGCACCGATATCTACACAGTCATATCAGATGGCATCCATGGACCTTCGTGAGTTGAGGGTATGGTTGGAGGAATTGCAGAGAAATCGGTTTGTAAGGCCCAGTGTTTCCCCATGGGCATCTTGGATCTTGTTCGCCATGATGGCCGAAAGGAGTCTAAGTCTTACTGAGGAATATCAGTGCCTAAAGTAGGTGAATGTGAGGAACAAGTATTTTATGTTGAAGATCGATGACCACTTTAGCTGATGTGATGTCATTGGTTTTTGAAGATAGATATCAAATTAGGGGATCACCAGCTCCGGGTACTGGACGAGGACATACCATAGACAACCGTCAAATGTTAGAATGGCCAATAAAAGTTAATGATGATGCCATTTTTCAGGACCAATGCTCCCGCAGTGCTCATGGGTCTATATAGTAGGATCTTCCATCCATACCTCAATCACATAGTGGTAGTCTTCAATGATGACATATTGATATACATGGCATCGGAGGAAGAGAAGGCCTTGCACCTGTAGATAGATTTGGATACATACCAAGGGAATCATTTATATGGAATTATCTCGAAATGCCTATTCTAGATAATAGAAGTCCACTTCCTGGGGAATGTTATATTGTAGTCTTGAGTTGCAGTGGATCCGACTAAGATAGAAGTAATGCTTTCTTGGGATCCACCAAAGAGTGTGACTGTGGTGCAGATTTTCCTACGATTGGCTGGATACTATCATATGTTTGTGCCAGACATCTACAGGTAGTGGCACCCATGTCAACATTAATGAATAAGAGGCATGATTTCTTGTGGATGGAGAAGTATCTGTTGAGTTTTTAGGAACTGAGGTAGATACTAATGAGTTCCTCCATCTTGAGGATACCAAAAGAGGGCACTGATAATGTAGTCTAATGTGATGCATCAGTGACTGAATTAGGTTGTCTCCTCGTACAGGAGTGAGCAGTGATAACCTATGGCTCATGGTAGTTGTGACAGTATGTGCAGAACTATGCTACCCATGATCTGGAGTTAGCAGTAGTGGTCTTTTCTCTGAATATGTGGCGGCACTAATTGATGGTCGAATGGTTTACTATTTACTCTTATCATAAGAGTCTTAGGTAAATCTTCTCACAGAAGGACATGAACTCGAGGTAACGTTGATGGATAGATATTCTCTAGGACTATGAATTTTCGATAGTCTTTAATCATTGGAAGGGGAACATAGTAGCAGACACATTCAGTAGGAGTTCTGGTATACAACTACTAAGTGAGGTTACATAGCAGCTAACTACGTTGCAGATATCCTTCATGGATTAATATGGAGCATATTACCTCTAGTCTATGACTATCACTCCCCAACATCTACAGTGATCATGGGAGGCCCAACATGGGGATGTTCACTGTGAGGCCTGATGTGCTCAGATATCATCCGGAAATGCTCCTGAATGATTATCTGAATGAGGGGGAGCACATTTTCCTTTTCAGAGGACACTCCATGGTACTGGTGATACTACTAGAGGAGTTGTTGAGGGAGTTCCATACATCCTCTTATGTAGTACATCCTGGAGTTTCGAATATGTACCAGGTCCTCTGGCATCAGTTCTAGTGTCCAGAGACGAAGAATGTAGTGGCAATGTTTGTATCCTAATTCCTCAGTTTTCATAAAGTGAAAGTTGAGCATCAGGTACCATCGGGCTTAGCTCAGACACATGAGGTACTAGAGTGGAAGTGGGATGGTATATAAATGGACATAGTGATAGGGCTACCACGTACGTCAAGGGGCCCTGATTCCATCAGGGTGATCGTTGATCGACACACCAAGTCGGTCCACTTCCTACCCATCTAAGAGTTGGTATCAGTAGAGGGAATGAGAAGCCTCTACCAGGAAGATATTGTGTACTACATGGGGTTCCATAGATGATCATATCAGATCATGACACATGTTTTATATCTCGCTTGTGGAAGGGATTGCAGGAGGAGTTCGAGACATAGCTATGCTTGAACACTGCCTTCCATCCTCAGATAGATGGTGAGACATAGTGGACCATACAGACACTTGAAGACTAGCTTCATGCTTGTGTCCTTGATTTTCAACGTAGTTTGGAGGACCACCTTCCCCTAGTGGAGTTCCCATACGAAAACAGTTATCACTCCACCATAAACATGGCTCTATTTGAGGCCTTTTATGGATGACCATGAAGATCGCCTCTTTTCTAGACAATCCAAGGGGAGTTAGTACTTATGGGTCCAGAGATGGATAAGGCAACAACAGTTGGATGTAGATCATCTAGGAGTGGATGAAGACTGCACAGAGATGACCGAAGTCTAATACTGACCTGATAGATATACCCTTGGTGTTTGAGAAGGGAGACCATGCCTTCGTTTAGGTCTCCCCCTGATGAGGATTACATATGTTTGGCTGATGTGGAATACTTTCTCTAGGGATAATAGGTCCTTTTCGGATCCTAAACAGAGTAGGTGAGGTGATGTACCATCTATCTCCTCCCCCACATATTTACCAGGTGCATAACGTATTACACATGTTGTAGATGAGGTGACACGTGCATGATCCATCACACATTATCGACTGCAGAGAGCTATACATCATCGAATGGGAAACATTTGCAGAGTTCCGTGTGGAAATAGAGGATCGACAAGAGTGGGTTCATTGCATGTAGTTTATTTCTCTAGAGTGAGTTCATTGGCCGCATGGGAACCTTCATGAGAGTACATGGGACTGGTAAGCTCATAAAAATTCTCATTACCCCCATTTTTTTCCATAGTATTTTGTAGCTTTTGGGGATGAAAATTCCTATGGTGTTGAAAATGTAAAGTCCCAGAAATTCCTTGTAAATATTTTTTAAATTGTTTGGGATTATTACGAGTCTTCCAAAAATTATGGCACGTGATTCTGAGGCCCGATTTTCCCAAAATGGAATTTTGAACAGTTTTATGGTATGCTCATTAAATGTATATGTGGTGATTTCTAGAATTTGTACCGTTTCTCAGAATTGAAATATGAGAGCAAAGTTGAATCTAAAACACCATGATTCTCTTAAGGGATGCTTCACTTTGACCACTGTTGGTTGGGATAAAAAGATAAATTTTGGACATTACAAAAATAATAATAAAAGAACATAACAAAGTTATTTTATTTGTTCTATGTAACTATTCAATGGCGGTTGTGAGACCTATGATAGGTCAATCCATCTAATGGCTTAAATCATCTATTTTATAACCGTGGATCTGAAACATTAAATGCGGTTCATAAATGAACTGCGTTAATGTCATGAAACCCGTTTGGATCCTCCATCTATTTAAAAGATTCGTGGGCATGGGATTTTGGCACAAAGGTGAGGAAACTATAACGAAGAGTCCCATAGACATCCACCGGGGAATGGAAGCTTGAGAATAAACGTTGGTGGAATCAAATCGGGAACGACTAATGTATGCTCTTTCGTCAGGTGAAAATTCTCTTTCCACCATTACGTCATATATAGAAATATCTGATGTAGGGGGATTATTTATTAACGATTATCTTGGATGATTTTAATAATCCTTAAATTTTTATGATTCTAACATGGAGGTTATGGGCCAAATGAACAATAATAGACCCTCTTCTACTTTTTTCATGTTGCGTTGTTCCGTGGAAAAATTTCCAACTCAACGAAAAGTAGAAACCTGGAGGCACGCAAAGACTACGACATACCGGGAGGCCTATAGGCACGTTTGGAAGGAAGAACGGACTGCTGGATCCCACCCGATGAACTAAGGAAGTCCCTCCGGTGCAGTATTGACATAGTGGCAGGCGCAGGCTGTGGCTGGCACTCGCCGGCCACAAAATGAGGTGGAGCCGCTCGACATCACAGCAGACGAACAAGCGGCCGACTCTCAGTGGACCACAGAGGCTGGAGTCAGCACACCGTCGCACGCCAGGATGAGTTGGACATAGTTAAGTAGGGGACCCAATCTATACGGTCCCCATGGGTGACCAGGCTACGCCACCCGGCTCCACCATTTAAAGATCCTAATAAATCTTTGAGGCATTGGGAGGCAGACCGCGCGACCCCCTTGCGAGTCATGCCAGCCAGCAGGCCGAGCCACCGCAGCCCTGCACAACTAGTCCGGTACAAGCTAGTTTGGGCAGGGCCAGGTAAGACCCGAACTGGGTCACGTCAACCAGACTCAGGACGAGTCGGACGGGACCAGGATCCCTCCCATGCCCAGGAATGCTCAAAAGGTAGTATCTTGCAAACTAGATGTCTGTTTGATGAACTTTCTATGGTGTTGGGTTCCATGGAGCGAGACAACCCTTTGAGGTACTCCACATGTGTTTTGGGGAAAATTTGAGTATGTCTGGATTTGATCGACCCTGAATCCAACATAGCACTTGGCACTAAAATGCCAATGACTAAAAAATTTGGCATCTGGTTGACTCACTATAACGACCCATACATTACATACATTGTTAATACATCAAAATTGAATCATACTTATTACAACATATAAAAAAACCAAGAAAGGACCGTATATGTATTGTGTCTTTAGAAATTGGGAAACATAAACAACTGGTTCATAAAGCGTCTACACTATCCCCCATTTATTTCATCATATCTATAGTCCCATTTGGTGTATCTTACTTAATAACCTTCTTCCTAACCTGGGGAAAGAAAACATACAAAAGGGTGAGCTCAAATGCTCAGTAAGGGAAAACAAAAGAAATATCAATCACATCATATTCATAAGAACATAAATTTTGGAAATCTTAACCTGCAAAAGAGAGAATAATTTCATAACATGGGATAAATCATAGTAGTGAAATGGAATCCCAATAATCATAACTTAAAACATGATACTTTGTAGCATACACACATAATCATAGAGAATCATTTCTTATTAGTCAAGACTCATTGCCAAAACTATCTTAGTGGACAAAGTCCATTTCTGAACCGAGTTCACTCCTCGTTTCCGTCCTGTTTCACCGAACCGGTATAACCTACCGTTCTAGCCATGTCTATATCATGAGATATAAAATCTTTACCCAATGCATTGGAGGGAGATATAGGTCATGCCCATCTCATAATGATACCATTCTTATGTGTGCCACACAATCATAAATCATACATCATTGCATAAACCATTAATAGAAATGTGAATCATAAAATCATGACATCATAACATAATCATAACATAATTAAATCAACGTAAAAATAGGGATAGAAACAGAACCTTATATTATCTTATATGGAAAAAAATTTGATAAAACACTTGAACTCCATTTATGAGAAAAATATTCTTTCTACTTCAAAAACATTTTTCCTTTATTAACATGTCATACAATTTTAAAATAAAAGATGTTGATTAAAAATAATCTTGAAAACTTGTAAAGGAAGATTCTTTTAAATAATGTTTTAAAAATCCATTCATGTCGTATAAGTTAAAAAAACATTCTTCTCGTACTTTTGTCAGAAAAGTCAAAAAGTACCTCGTATGAAAAATGACAAAAGATTCCTTTCATATCTTTTAATAAAAACTCACTGAAGGGTAAAATTGGATTTAAACTATTGTAAGTGGATGGAAACAATATTACATATTGAGGGAACATGGATGTGGATGATAAAATACACCCCAGTAAATACCAAAGTATAAACAATCTCGGATAAAAATGAGATTGTGATATTTCCCTTACCTTAGGTCCGATTTGCTTCGTAAGTGTCTGAACCTCATTTATAATGATTTAAATAATGTTATTGACTTATTAAAAAATCATACTTATTGTTATTATATCATATATGGTCATATTCTTAGCGTCTTATTATTAATATTTCATTACTACTTGTTATTCAGGTGTTTATTACTTTTTGTTCTTATGCGTGATTTGTCGAATAAATTCTTATTCTTATCTTTAGGTTATAGATACCTCATTTCCAGAATGGTATTAGTTTAATATATATCATATTCATTAATTCAATTCATTTATATAGTCATTATGAAATGATGATCATGTAGAACGAGTCACATCACATCGTGGAGACGGTATTCCGTACGTATGCACGAGTGATGACATCGTTCCTATGATCGTGGAATTGTATTGGAGTGTATGTATACAATTTTAGAATCAATATCACTTTATAATAGTCATATATAGTCATTATTTATACCATTATTCTCATCCAAGTAAGGTGGTGGTGGAAAATAGATTACACCACGGCGTGGAGACGGTAATCCGTACGTACGCACGCGCGATGATTTCTTTTTCCGTAGGATGGATAGATTGTGAAATAGGGTTGTTTCATACTTATAATGACATATAATTATGTGAGTGATACTGATCTTATTACTTCATAATGAAACAACTAAATAAGAATAAGTGGAAGAAGAAATAAAGATGAAAGAATCGGTAACGGACATTACCTCTTCTTTGAAGTGCTTCTTTGAGACCTCCTTTTAGGGCACTAAAATAGGTCTTTGAATAAGACCAGAACCTCTAGGATGTTTCTAGGGAAGTGGAGAGGAGAAATTGGCAGGGGTTGGCCGAGCTTGAAGGCTCAATGTGGTGTGAGGAAGAGGGGGAGGAGGTTCCCTTTTATAAGGGAGGAGAGGGGCACCTTTAGAATAACTAAAAATATTATTTTATTATAAAGTAAAATTCGGGTTTTAATAGCTTTAAATTGATATATTTCGAAGATAAGGTGGGTTGGGGTCGAAATCCTCTCATCAAATATAATTTAGACAGGTTTAGGTATCAATTTTAACCTTATCATTCAGATTTAACTTTAAGTTTGATAATTTAACTTTTACCATGTCTTCTTGTTTTCTTACACTATAAGGTTAATAAACTTACCATATCAAGAAAAACGAACCCCAAGTCGTTTATTATTAATATATATAACCTTATCTAAGTCATTTGGCCGAACCTGAGATTTTTAGGAATAATATAACAATTAGTAATATAATATTTGTTTTAAGAACTATTTTATGTCAATTTTGACACTATTGAGTAATTGATTTTTGTGAAAATCATAACAGAATGATTAGTTCGAACCGAGTTACTTAAATCAATAATAAGATGTCATATTAACCTATAAATTGAGTTTAATTCATAAAAAGTCTCAAATTACATTTATTTGGGTATTTATAACATCAATTATGTCAATATTTCATTAATAAGATAATTACTATATCATCTTTGTGTCATAAATAAATTAACTTATTTGAAGTATAAAAATGAAAAATAAAATATCATTATGTAGGAAATATTTTTATCTTTATAATGAATATTTATAGTCGAATTTATATTATGTATATCCCCATATTAAAAATGATTTACTTATAAACTTTGATTTTAACTATTTTAACCCTTCATTGAATAAATTAATAATAAATGTCATAATCTAATCCGAGTGGGACTAAATGGTCATATTTTATTCCTAAGGTTGTTTTTGGTCGAATTAAACTTGTCCAATAGAATTAGGACATGTGTTAGGGTAATAATAATATCATTTTTACCCATAATTACCCTATTTACTTTTAACCGTGGTAAAAAAAGTAAAAGTTTACTATTCACCAAAAAATTATTTTCATCTCATTGAACCACATTTTACTTACTTAAATCAACCGTGTCTCTCGGATTTTCGAAATTCCACTCACAGAAGCGTTAAAATTATGTTTTATGAAAAATTCAGTTTTTTAACTACCACTTAGTGGTATCACTATTCATCAAAAATTGAATGTTTCCAGAAAAATACAAAAATTTCCCCCTAGGCTAATTTCGATATTCCGAATCCAAAAATGAAGTCCATTTTGAAAAATAAAATTTATAAAATTTCAAAAAGTGGTTATTACTATTCATAACGGCTAGTTTTAATAATATTTTAATAGCATATCATTGTTTAGTGAAACTCGATATTGCGTACGACGCAAGCTATCGAGGAAGGTCGCGGTTGCGTTTAAAGCAACCAAGCCAGTGTTAGTGAAATATTCCTTTGATTTATATAACATAAAAACAAAATATTTCACATAAAAGTCACGGGTGTTATATTCTACCCCCCTTAAAATGAATTTCGCCCTCAAAATTCATCACTTTGTAACAGACAGATGAGGAAATCTCTCCCTCATTATATCCTCAAGCTCGCATGTAGCTTCTTCTAATTGGCGGTTCCTCTATAAAACATTCACCAATCGAGTGGTCTTTCTTCGTAGGACTTTTTCGCTACGATCCAGAATCTCTATCGGCTGTTCTTCATAAGAAATATCATGCTCCAACGGTACAACATCTGAGCTAAGTACATGTGAAGGATCAGGTATGTACTTTCTCAAGAGAGATACATGGAACACATCGTGAACTAGAGAGAGATTCAGTGGAAGTTCCAATCGGTAAGCTACCTTCCCAACACGATCCAGTATTTCGAAAGGACCGATATATCTAGGGCTCAACTTCCCCTTCTTTCCAAATATCATGACTCTCTTCCAGGGAGATATTCGTAAGAACACTTTATCACCCACTTCAAACTCTAGGTCTTTTCGTAGGTTGTCGGCATAACTTTTCTGTCGACTCTGAGCTGCTCTTATGTGTTGTTGAATAGATATGACCTTTTCTGCCATTTCATCGACGAGATCAGGTCCTAATAGATTAATTTCCCCAACTTCATCCCAGCAAGTTGGAGTCCTGTATTTCTTTCCATAGAGAACTTCATAAGGAGCCATCTGAATACTGGAGTGAAAGCTATTATTATAAGAAAATTCCACCAAAGGAAGGTGTTGATCCCAACCACCTTTTAAATCCATATAGAAAGCTCTCAACATATCTTCTAGAGATTGAATTGTTCTCTCAGACTGACCATCTGTCTGAGGATGATAAGCAGTGTTGAAACTCAACTCTATATCCAGAGTATGCTGAAGACTTCTCCAGAACTTCAAGGTAAATCTCGGATCCCAATCAGATATAATAGAAATTGGTACTCCATGCAATCTTACCACTTCCTTCATGTATATCCTATCAAGCTGATCCAGAGAGAAATCATTCTATAATAGCGATGAAGTGTGCAGACTTGGTAAGACGATCAACTATGACCCACATAGCATTATTGCCTTTAGATGTTTTATGAAGTACTGTGACAAAGTCTATAGTGATTTTCTCACATTTCCATTCGGGTATGGGTAATGGTTGTAACATCCCCTTAGACTTCTGTCTCTCAGCTTTAACTTGCTGACAAACAAGCATTGAGAGACATATTCAGCAACATCTCTTTTCATGCCATCCCACCAGAAGTACTCTTTCAGGTCCCTATACATCTTCGTGCTTCCAGGATGAATAGAGAATGAAGAACTATGAGCCTCATCCAGCAGCTCCTTCATTAATTCCGGGATGGGAGGAACAGAACCCCGATTCCTGAACTTTATTATCCCATCACAATCAAGGTTGAATTCAGGAACATTTCTCACCTTTTTTGTAACTCGACATCGTCTTTCTATGCCTCTTTAATCTTAACATGTATATATGGTTGAAAATTCATTTGAGAAAGATAAGAATTTTCCCCTTCCATTATAATTCCAAGATCCATCCTTTGTAAATCCACAAATATTGGAACTTTTGTGATCCTCATCATGGATAAACTGGCATGGTCTTGTCGACTTAATGCATCTGCCACCTTGTTTGCTTTCCCCAGGTGGTAATGGATTGAGCAGTCATAATCCTTAATCAGCTCAAACCATCTTCTTTGACGCATATTCAGCTCCTTTTGTGTGAAAATATACTTTAAACTTTTATGATCAGTATAAATGTCACACCTTTCTCCATAAAGATAATGCCTCCAAATCTTTAATGCAATGATTACCGCAGCTAACTCCAAATCATGTGTTGGGTAATTTTGCTCATGGATTTTCAACTGTCGTGAGGCATAAGCTATCACCATATCATTTTGCATAAGAACACACCCCAATCCCTTCTTGGATGCATCACTATAGATCACAAACCTTTCTACACTACAAGGCAGTGTGAGCACAGGTGCACTGGATAACCTTCTTTTCATCTCCTTGAAATTCTCTTCACATTCTTCCGTCTAAAAAAACATAACTCCTTTCCGAGTCAACTTGGTGAGTGGATTATATAATCGTGAAAAATCATTCACAAAACGTCGATAATATCCATCCAAACCAAGAAAACTTCGGATCTCAGTCACTGTTGTTGGTCTTGACCATCTTTCGATAACCTCTGTTTTTGCTGGATCCACAGATATCCCCTCTTTTGAGATTATGTGACCCAAAAATGAAACTTTTTGAATCCAAAATTCACACTTGGTAAATTAGGAATAAAGCTTCTCCTTTCTCAGGGTCTTCAATATAATTCTCAAGTGATCTTCATGTTCTTCCTTTCTCTTTGAATAGACAAGAATATCGTCTATAAAGACTACCACAAACTAATCAAGATAGTCTCTAAAGACTCTATTCATCAGATCCATGAAGATAGCAGGGGCATTAGTAAGACCAAATGGCATCACTATAAATTCATAGTGTCCATACCTTGTACAGAAAGTCGTCTTTGGTATATCCTCCCTCTTGACCCTTAATTGATGATACCCTGAACGAAGATCAATCATGGAAAAGTATTGAGCTCCGTGTAGTTGGTCAAATAAGTCATCAATGCATGGGAGAGGATATTTGTTCTTGAAAGTGATCTTTTTAAGTTCTCGATAATCAATGAAGAGTCTCATTGATCCATCTTTCTTCATAAAAAATAGAATAGGTGCTCCCCAAGGTAACTTACTAGGGCGTATGAACCCCTTATCAAGATTCTCTTGGAGTTGCTTCTTCAATTCCTCCAACTCAATTGGGGCCATTCTATAAGGTGTCTTTGAAATAGGCAAAGCACCCGGTACGAGTTCTATTGAAAACTCAACTTCACGATTTGGTGGAAGACCCGGTAATTCCTCTGGAAAGACATCATAAAACTCCTGTACAATGGGAATATTCTTAATCGTGAGTTTCTCACCAACAATTTGAGATAAATAACCTTCATTTAGTGGAATCAAGACCCATAAGGTAGAAGGAAATTCCACTGGAAGGTTATGTTCATCCTTGCATTGATAGACGATCATAGATTGATCTGGAATATGAAATGTGACATCCCTTATTTGGAAATTGATATGAGCTCCATATAAAGAAAGCCAATTCATGCCAAGAATCACATCAAATTCCACTATAGGAAGGATCACAAGATTTTCAGGAAGCACTTTCCCTCAAACTTCGATCGGAGAAGAATTATAAACTTTGTATGCGACTGTTGTTCCATTAGGGGTTGTCACAGCTAACTCAACATCTAATTGTTGAGGTAATACGGTGATATCCTTAGAAACTTCTTCAGAAATAAAGGATTGGGTTGATCCGGAATCAAATAAAACATTTGCTACTTTAGAGTGGATGGTAAGTGTACCTTTCACCACATCGTTTTCGTACTCCACATCACCGATAGAAATTGCATGTGACTTTCCTTTGTCTTTAGCCTTAAGAGTTTGTTGACGTCGACCATCATCATCAACCCTGGGATTAGGGCATTTATTGGCATAATGTCCCATCTCCTTGCACTTGAAACATTGAAGTGTAGTAGGTTCATTCTGTGTATCGCTTCCTTTGTTTGCATCATTAGTCATCTTCTTCCTATCATCGTGGCATTCAAATGCCCGATGACCTTCCTTTCCACACTTGAAACATTTATTTGTCCCTTTAAGACAAATCCCTCCATGTTTCTTTCCACACTTTGAGCATAAGGGAATGCTCATCTTCTTTTCAGTGTGCTCTTTAGATTTTCCTTTGAATTCCATTTTCCTCTTCTTATCAAACCCATACGACTGATGGGTTACTACAATATTCATCTCAACATTGAGAGCACATCGAACAATTTCCTCGTAGCTATTGAAGTCCCTTATGGCTAAGGCCCTTCGAAGACTTGGTTTTTAGCCACTAAAGAATCAATCGATCTTACTCTTAGGTTGGATAATAATACCAGAAGCGTACCTTGCATGTCTTGTAAAATTTGCTTCATAGGTACCAATAGATTCATCATCCTTTTGCTTCAGTTCAAGAAACTCTTTCTCCATCTTTGTTCGGAGAATACGAGGGAAGCACTTATTGAAAAATAAGTTCATGAACTCGTCCCATTCCATAGACTCAATTTCATCCCTTTGCCTCGTATTCTTAATAAGATTCTACCAATGATCAGCATCACCTACCAAACGATACACTGCTAAGATGACTTTATCATGATCAGAACCTTGAAGAACTGAAAATATCTTTTCAATAGTACTAATCCATTGTTCAGCAACTAATGGATCAGTAGATCCGCTGAATGAAGGTGGACGCTGTCTCATGATGGATTCAACAGAATGTTGCTCCTTCCTTTGCACGTTTGGAAGTCATGCATGATTCATAGCTTGAGAATGTTGTGTGAGCATGGCTATAAGATATTTCATTCCAGCTCCCATAACGTTTGGTTGCTCAGGGGGACAATCATTGCATTGACCGTAACATTCCACATTAACACGGTTCCTTCGAGTTCCAGCCATTGACTAAAACCAAGAAGAATAGTGTGAGCAACATTAATTATAATAGGAAAACCACATAATCAAGAATAAAATTTCACCCTTAAGGTCTTATCCTAGGTTATTCATGGCCATTTCTAAAACTCTATGATTGTGTTCTATGCTTAGACTTATCCTTAGGGTTCTTGCTAAGGCTTTCACATCCTAGTTTCCAAAGGTTGACTATACCTTTCCTCTGATACCAACTATAACAACCCATACATTACAAACCATGTTAATACTTCAAAATTGAAGCATACTTATTAAACATATAACAAAACCACTAATGGACCGTATAGGTATAGTGTCTTTAGAAACTGGGAAACATAAACAACTGGTTCATAAAGCGTCAACACTGTCTCCCATTTATTTCATCATATCTATAGTCCCTTTTGGCATATCTTACTTAATAACCTTCTTCCTGACCTAGGGAAAGAAAACATACAAAAGGGTGAGCTCAAATGCTCAGTAAAGGTAAAAAAAAGAAATATCAATCACATCATATTAATAAGAACATAACTTTTGGAAATCTTAACCAGCAAAAGAGAGAATAATTTAATAACATGGGATAAATCATATTAGTGAAATGGAATCCCAATAATCATAACTTAAAACATGAAACTTTGTTGAATACACACATAATCATAGAGAATCATTTCTTATTAGTCAAGACTCATTGCCATGACTATCTTAGGGGACAAAGTCCATTTCTGAACCGAGTTCACTCCTCATTTCAGTCCTGTTTCACTGAACCGGTATAACCTACTATTCCAGCCATATCTATCTCATGAGATATAAAATATTTACCCAATGCATTGGAGGGAGATATAGGTCCCACCCATCTCATAATGATACCATTCTTATGTGTGCCACACAATCATAAATCATACATCATTGCATAACCCATGTAATAAAAATGGGAATCTTAAACATCATGCCATCATAACATAATAATAACATAATCAAATCAATGTAAAAATAGGGATAGAAACAGAATCATGTATTATCTTATATGGAAAATAATTTGATAAAACACCTGAACTCCATTTTTGAGGAAAATATCCATTCTACTTCAAAAACATTTTTCCTTTATTAACATGTCATACAATTTTAAACTAAAAGACATTGATTAAAAATAATATTGGACACTTGTAAAGGAAGCTTCTTGGAAATAATGTTTTAAAAATCCATTCATGCTGTATAAGTTAAAAAAACATTCTTCTCGTAATTTTGTTGGAAAAGTCAAAAAGTACCTCGTATGAAAAACGAAAAAAGATTCCTTTCATATATTTTAAAAAATTCACCGAAGGGTAAAATTGGATTTAAAATATTGTAAGTGGATGGAAGAAATATTACATATTGAGGGAACATGGATGTGGATGATAAAATACACCCCAGTAAATACCAAAATATAATCAATCTCGGATAAAAATGAGATTGTGATATTTCCCTTACCTTAGGTCTAATTCGATTCGTAAGTGTCCGAACCTCCTTTATAATGATTTAAATAATGTTATTGACTTATTCCAGAATCATACTTATTGTTATGATATCATATATGGTCATATTCTTAGCTTCTTATTAGTAATATTTCATTACTACTTGTTATTCGGGTGTTTATTACTTTTTGTTCTTATGCGTGTTTTGTTGAATAAATTCTTATTATTCTCTTTAGGTTATAGATACCTCATTTCCAGAATGTTATTATTGTAATATATATCATATTCATTCATTAAATTAATTTATATAATCATTATGAAATGAAGATCATGTAGAATGAGTCACATCACATCGTGGAGACGGTATTCCGTACGTACACACGAGTGATGATATCGTTCCTATGATCGTGGAATTGTATTGGAGTGTATGTATACTATTTCAGAATCAATATCACTTTATAATAGTCATATATATTCATTATTGACACCATTATTCCCATCCAAGTGAGGTGGTGGTGGAAAATAGATTACACGACGACGTGGAGACGGTATTCCGTACGTACGCACGCGCAGTGATTTATTTTTCTGTAGGATGGATAGATGGTGAAATAGGGTTGTTTCATACTTATAAAAACATATCAGTATGTGAGTGATACTGATCTTATTACTTCATAATGAAACAACTAAAGAAGAAGAATTGGAAGAAGAAATAAAGATGAAAGAATCGGTAATGGACATTACCTCTTCGTTGAAGTGCTTCTTCGAGACCTCCTTTTAGGGAACTAAAAAAGGTAATTTAAGAATACCAGAACCTCTAGGATGTTTATAGGGAAGTTTATAGGAGATATTTTCAGGGTTTGGCCGAGCTTGAAGGCTCAAAGTGGTGTGAGGAAGAGGGGGAGGAGGTGCCCTTTTATAAGGGAGGAGAGGGGCACCTTTGGAATAACAAAAAATATTATTTTATTATAAAGTAAAATTCGGGTTTTAATAGCTCCAAATTGATATATTTCTAAGATAAGGTGTTTAGGGGTCTAAATACCCTCATCCAATATAATTTAGACATGTTTAGGTATCAATTATAACCTTATCATTTAGATTTAACTTTAAGTTAGATAATTTAACTTTTTCCGCGTCTTCTTGTTTTCTTACACTATAAGGTTAATAAACATACAATATCAATCCAAACGAACACCAAGTTGTTTATTATTAATATATATAACCTTATCTATGTCATTTTGACGAACGTTAGATTTTTAAGAATAAAATAACAATTGGTAATATAATATTTGTTTTAAAAACTATTTTATGTCAATTTTGACACTATTTAGTAATTTATTTTTGTGAAAATATTAACAGAATGATTAGTTCGAACCAAGTTACTTAAATAAATAATAACAAGTCCTATTAACCTATAAAATTATTTTAATTCATAAAAAGTCTCAAATTACATTTATTTGGGTATTTATAATATCAATTATGTCAATATTTCATTAATAAGATAATTACTGCATCATCTTTGTGTCATTAATAAATTAACTTATTTAAAGTATAAAAATAAAAAATAAAATATAATTATGTAGGAAATATTTTTATCTTTCTAATGAATATTTATAGTCGAATTTATCTTTTGTATAACCCCATATTAAAAATGATTTACTTATTAAACTTTGATTTTAACCATTTTAACCCTTCTTTAAATAAATTAATAATAAATGTCCTAATCTAATCCAAGTGGGACTAAATTGTCATATTTTATTCCTAAGGTTCTTTTTGGTCGAATTACACTTGTCCAATAGAATTAGGACATGTGTTAGGGTAATAATAATATCATTTTTACCCTTAATTACCCTATTTACTTTTAACCTTGGTAAAAAAAGTAAAAAGTTACTATTCACAAAAAAATTATTTTCATCTCATTGAACCACATTTTACTTACTGACATCAACCGTGTTTCTCGGATTTTAAAAATTCCACTCACAGAAGCGGTAAAATTAAGTTTTATGAAAAATTCAGTTTTTTAACTACCACTTAGTGGTTTCACTATTCATCAAAAATTGAATGTTTTCAGAAAAATCCCAAAATTTCACCATAGGCTAATTTCGATATTCCGAATCCAAAAATGAAGTCCATTTTGAAAAATAAAATTTATAAAATTTCAAAAAGTGGTTATTACTATTCATAACTTCTAGTTTTAATAATATTTTAATAGCATATCATTGTTTAGTGAACCTCGGTATTGCGTACGACGCAAGCTATCAAGGAAGGTCGTGGTTGCGTGTAAAGCAATCCAAGAAAGTGTTAGTGAAAGATTCCTTTGATTTATATAACATAAAAACAAAATATTTCACATATAAGTCTCAGGTGTTACACTCACAGTCTATTGTGTTGGAACCATTATAACAAGATAGATAATTGGGTAAATTCTTCATGGGACATGATGCCAGTTGAAAAATGCATGATGGCATGAGGAGCAGTTTCTCCTAGAATCATGCATGCTCCGAGAGAGAATCATGTGGGTTTCTGTGATTTGGAGGATGGAGATAGATCATACAGAATTTACTTCAAAGAGATCCTATGTAGGTCAGCACATATCGATCCTGTATTGATAAGAACATAACAATCATATGTGAATCAACACCAAGTGATCCTATGTGGATCGACACCTAGAAAGCCTTTGTAGATCATCACCTAGAAACCTTGTCCAGATCAACATATAGAGACCTTGCGTGGATCATTATCTAGTTACCCTATGTGGATCAGCACCTATCAATAATGTGTGGATCACCACCTAGAGTTCCTATGTGGATCAACACCTATCAATCCTGTGTGGGTCTTGTGTGGGTTATCACCTATCAATCCTAGGTGGGTCAGATCCTATGTGTTCAGTGGGGGTTAGTATTTATTGAACTTGGGTCTTTCAAATCTAGTGTGGGTCAGTGAGGTTTAGTACCTATCAATCATATGTGGGTCAGACTCTGTATGGCCAACTGCAGTGCCTCTTGATAGAATAATATGATTATGTTTTACGACTAATCATATGTACTTATGTACTTTGTTTATACATGGATTTGAGTTGAGTCTTTTTTTGTGTGCTTTCTGATTAAGATAATGCTTTTTGGTTTTACTTGGTGGATGTCTGAGAGACCATTGGGGTCTTGAGTTCCCTACTGGGTATTTTTATATTCTCCCCTTCATAGGCTTAGCCCACACATTTTTGTAACTTTTACAGATTAACAACAGCTTGGATGAGACTCGGGAAGATAGGACCTGAGGGTGGACATCAGTGACAGTTGACATAGAGAGATGTGGAGACAAGGTGTACCAACCCTTCAGGTAGGATATGTAGTGGACGTCCTCCGATGTAGTTTTCTATTTTTTGTAGTTGTACCCTTCATTTGGTATTCTATTTGTTCCCCTTTAATTTCAGTACATAATTTTACTAATGTAGTAAAACTTCTTGGTTTTCATCTTATCGTGTTCTTAGAATGTATGTTTCCATGATTAAAGGCAGTGCCTACCCTTTTTCGAGATACTGTTTTCTGGTGTTAGTCGCTACCCCTGGCCTAATGAAGGTGGGATTGAGATGGTCAAAGGATGGGCCCCAGGGGATGGGTCGTTACATCGCACTCTGTAAAGGGAATTTAGAAACTAATTAGTGTGGGATGCAGGTCTTCTTTGGTGCCTAGGTTTATATCCCCAAGTACATCAATTGTAGGGGATAAACACTCTTCAAATTCAGGAGTGGAATCATTGAGGTCTTATTCTTCTTCTTATTCTTCTTCTTTTTCACCCTATTCATAATCTTATTCCTCATTTTATCAAGAGAGGATTCTCAAAATAAACACTCCATTATTAGGAGAGGAATCACAAGTCCAATTAAAAGAGACTAAAACAACTCCTTTTTCCCCAGTTGACCATGAGGAATTATCAATAGATGATGGCATTTCCTTGATTTCTTTTAGTGAAATGACATCATCTTTATCCATAATGAGTAAGGAGGGAATTATTGGGGGCCTTTAGGATGGTCTGGGAGAATCGTTTTTTGGGGATTTCCTATCATCATAGGGGCCAACGTGTTTTTTCGTGTCTTTCTACTTGGAAGTGATAACAGATATAACGCATATGGATGAGTCTATATTTTATCCTAAACACATGAACATAACCTAGTTGATGGGAAATACATACTCTTCCACAATGTGTTTGAGGATGTCAGTGGCATCCATTTCCAATCCAATTGGGGTTGTGACCCCATCAACCACATTATTCAAATACTGATTCTCTTGGGATTCGTTGAACCATGCATTGATGTAATGAAACTCACAATGTTCGGATGTTGATTTATCCACATGGAATGTTCAATTTTTGCCATTAGGGAAATATTTGACTCATGGATGTTATGATGAGTCATTCATTGCATGCTGATGCAGCTAGGTCTCCCCAAAAAGTCGTTTAAAGAAATTCATTGCTGCACTACTAAAAACATTGAATGAGACACGAGGTTACCAAGCCATGGTTTAAACCTGATTCGTCCCAACCACTTATGCTATATTTTATCATATCCCAATAGAGTTGTGGTGTAGGATTCCATACTATTCTCATCATATCCTATCATATGAAGTGATAATAGTGGGTTGAGGTTGACTCCAAAGCCATTTTCGATGATAATTCTTTGAATATCAATTTCATTTATCAAGCCACATACATATATGGGTCTTATGTTTCCTTGTATGATAGTTTCATCATCATGATCTATTAAGGAGATGAAAAGAATGAAATTCTTCAGGATGGGTCTCTGTCTGGTAGACAATGAAAACTGTAACTTCAGGGTGAAATTCATATCGACATATAATTTTTTTATGAGTGCATCACTATGGTCTGATGAATGACTCAAGGCTTCCATGATCGATAGATTTTATAGTATTGAGCCTATCTTTTTCAAAATAACATATATCTGCACTAAATATAAGTGCTTCCAGACTTGGGTATTCTCTTTCATGGGAACACTAGGGGCTTGATCATTGTATGTAGGTGGTCCATCCTCCACGACAGGGGTTGATGGTGTTGTTTTGGTATCTATGTTCAGCTGATCTAGTTTTCATGCATGCCAGGACCGATTAGTCATCTGGTCTTGCTCTAATGGATACTCCAAGATTATTAGGATCTGACTTCTTCTAACAGGGGAAGAGGAACATTATGTTTCCTATTGTGTCCAACGGAGGGTCATTCTGTGAGTTTCCTCAATGTTAAAATTATGAGTTAACGTTTTTTCAGGGATTTAACTCCTTCCATGATCATGCCTTATAGACACCGTTATCCTCTATAGCCTCTTCCTCCATCTCTTCGGTGAAGCACGTGGAATTTGTGTTCATTTAAATATTCTCCATCAGAGAAGGGGTCCATCAAGTGAATTACATTAATGGAGCCATGAATTTATTCTAGATATAACAATGATTCTCACTGAATATCATCTACTGATGGTGTCATTCATTGGGTTAGAGCCTATATTTCCATTTGTTGGGGTAGTGACTATAGTTATGTTTGGCTAGAGGATGCCCATATTTTTTAATCATTCTTGTGTGAATTATGTAAGTGTCAAGACCACCTTCCAATTTGGCGCATGATCATATTCATTCACTTGATTTTTTCCCTTCTAGCACTCAGAGGATTGTGGGGATGAGGATGATGGTTGTGTTGCATTCGGAGCAATTTGGGGCAAACTTGGTTGCGTCAATTATTCCGGGATGATTTTGTGGTCTATGTTGACTATTTTCCGAGTCATCTAACTATCAATTTTGTCTCCTTTTTGGGTGATTTTCTAAATTCCCCTTCCTATCATGGGTCTAATGTGGTGACCATCTCCACATTTTTTGGTGGTGGACTTAACATGACTTCTATAGAATGCACCATCTTTTGTAATAGGACATTGAAGATGAATCACTCATAGATGGTGTGCCTCAGTATATGGTTATAAAGACAAGAATTACTATGGTCATCGAGACCTACATCATCTTATCTCTTTGTCTCCGATAGCTGGTGGATTTTACAATACATGGATGCTATGATGTAGCCACAAACATGGTCATCTCAAAATTAGCATAAATTATTTCTTTTTTCCTCAAACTGATGTATTTTTTCACCCCTTTACTCATATTTCCAAGGTGGGGCGGTGAATAGTCATGTCCAATGAGTCCTACACTATTTGGTGGAGGCCTGTCAATTTGAGCTAGTGTCGGGGTGGTATAAGTGTTAATTAATACACTTATTCTATTCATATTCATTTACCTTGGGATGATGGGGACACCTAGGAATTGATATTGTTCCACTGTAAACAGTCCTCAATTCAATGGGCAAATGAAGATAAATCTCGGAACCCACTTGGGTACTTTACTTAGATAAGCGGTGATTGCAATTCAACCTAGAGATTACCAATTCACATTGTGATCATTTCATCTTGGGGGAGTGGCCCGTTCATGGATTAATTCAGGGCCTTCAATTTGGTAATGAAGTATGAAACGCTTTCCTTCTCTATCTTCATGTAGTTTATGATATTAGTGACTTTTTTCTTCGGTAATGTCGAACTGAACTGGAAGAGAAACTATCACCGGAGGTCCTCCGAGCCTGTGATTGAGAAATATGTCAGTCTAGTATACCACATTAAGGCTAAACCATATAGTGATCCCATAAAGAACTGGGGTTTTACTGCTTCTTACTGCTCCATGGAACCTATCATGGTTTCACAGTAAGACGCATAGTGCATTAGGTTTAATTAAAAGTTTCATGAACCATTGAACATAAAAAATATTGGGTTCCAAATGTTTTGAGATGGTGGATGATTTCTCACCCAATCTGGGTGTGATTATGGTTTTAGATTTATCAAAGCACGCCAAAACTCCATGGATTCTATTAGAGTCTATTATTTTCTCGAATGTATTCAAGAGAACTTGATGCATACCCTGCTACACTTTAGATTGGTTGAGTGTAGTTGGAAAAAATGCTAGATGTGTTAGTACTGTTTGAATTTGGGGTGGATACCTAGCAAGTGAAATCCTTTCTGGGTTTTCCTGAATATACATAGGCAGCCTTCCAAGTGGAAGGTTGTCTAGATGTCCTTCCAGGGCCAGATACAAGTTGGTTGATGGTCCCACTACTGGATGGGATGGGTATCCAAGCTTAATTGAATTTATCATGATTAGTGAATGTGGCAAGGGAACCTCTTCTAGGACCACCTATTGGGGTTCTTCTTGAGGAACACATCCAGAAAGATAGCTCCCTCAATGTAACTCGGCCTTGATTTTCTTGAGCTTTTCCATTTATTCCTTCTTCATGGAGATTCTTTCCTCGAGCATACGGGATGAATTCTCAGGGGGAAGAAGGAGTAGGTTATCTATGACTTTGGATTTATTCTTCTCATTTTTTGGAATTTTTTAGGGTGGTAATAATGGGTTTTCTAAGGGTGCGCCCAAATTAAGGTCATATCTCTGGTTCTGGGTATGCACACCATCAGACACAATGTAGGCCGCCTCTAGGAGTAAACCATATTATCTTGTGTCATATCCATTCATATCATTTTCTATGATATCCGTGGGACTTACATTAACAATTTTCACTGATGCATTTCGCCTTGAGGGCGGTGTACCCGGTCTAAATGGTAAGATATCTTTTTTAATCATTTGTTAGACATTCTCCTTTTATTTTGTGGTATTCTTAGGGTTTATTGGTGAACATTGACCTGATGGGATCCATTTTATGAAATCTCAATATTAAAATGTCCTAGAGTGTACAATCCAAGATATAGAGTTGAATTGGTGACCTCTCATCTCATCGACCTGCCTAGACAAGAGAAGGTGGAATTATGATGTGCGGGAATTTGAGGTAAAAATGCTCCCTGCCGTGCAGGCTTGGGTTTCTCCCATTCTCTCATTTATGTGATATGGCATGGGTTTGTTGGACATACTGGGGTATTTTGAGTTGAAAATTCCATCAGCCCCATGGACTAGGGTTGTTCACATTTTGCAGTAAGAACTTCCATTATTTCCACTTTCTTGGTTTAATGCACTTCTATGCAAGTGTGATCCGTGTATGGTGCAAGATTTTCATGAGATTTATTTGATTTTGGAGACATGAGCACTGCTTGTGGGTTGGATTCCTTTAGGTGGGAAGCCTGCTATATTTTATCAGTTTGCAGGCTCAGGAGCTTATTGATGGCTTGATATCGTCAGACCTAACACTTTTGTTACATAATCAATTCTGGTTCTTGTTGAGCATCCCACATTTCATGAGTAGGTATTTCATTTGATTGATTCCATTAGGTAATGAAATTTCAAGATGTCATTTGTAATGAGGACTACTGGATGAGATGTGGGGTGAAGTGTAAAACTCCATGTTCCCCCAACCCCGAATATGAACTACTGATTGGGCATCTTTGATGATGCAACACAACTTGTGTAGTTCATGGACGCATTCTGGTTCAAGTGTTTTATTTTTCCTTTCTGATTGTGGCGTCCATTCATATGGTGTGTCTTCTTGGTTGAATAGATGGCATGGTACTCCTAATATGTTGACATGGAATGCATACCCTTCATATGACAAGATCATATTTTTTCTATCAAAGAGTCATTCAAATGTTGAGGCGAGTGTTCTGCATACATTCTGCAGATAACATCCCTGATACGTTGAAGTGAGAAGTGAATGTGGACCAAAACATCACTCGTATATTATCCTTATCTATTTTTCTTCTTAAAATCAATATGTAATGTAATTTCCCATCTAGGGATACATCTACTATATACACCCAATTTGATAGCTTCTTAATGATTTCATTCTAAGAAGTAGTGTTCGTTGGAGCCTCGTTGATATGTGAGAGGTGATGGGGTGGCTCAGAAGATGAACGTGGACTTAGGATATCCTCTAGTTGAGAAAGGATATTACTCTTTGTAGATAGAGAGTTTTATATGTTTCATTCCATCTTTCTGAGTGCCTTATCATAGTAGGGCTTTCTCACATTTGTCCCAGCAATGGGATGACCTTCTTGACAATGTGAATTTTGTTTTTGGGGAGGAACTTCGTGATTGGTGCTATAATGGCTGGGGATACCATTGAAACTTGATTCCTGATTTTCGAGAGTTTCCATATGATGTACAACCTAGGGAAGACGTTCAGGATGGGCTACAATGTGGGGAGCACCTTATTGATTCTTGATTTCACTAAGGGGAGGTCCTTCTTGATGACTGGTATGATGTCATGGACTACTATCGTATCTCTATATCTAGATATAGGGATATTTCTATACTTCACATCATAGGCAGGGCCTTCAGGATATACTCCAATAAGGGGAGGACCTTCTTGTTACTTGATGTTTCTATGGGGAGTTCTTTCACAACAAAAACCATTGCGGGGAGGGCCTTACCAATGGATCCCATTATAGCGAGGACTACCATTATGTATTGATGTTCGATACCATGGATAAGAATATCTATAACGTATACCATGGAGTAGACTATCAGAGTGGAAGACAATATGGGAGGACCTTATTTCTATCTGATCTCCCAGTCATGGGGAGGGCTTACCTAAAACTCATCAGGACACAAGTTCTCATGATCGATCATTACAGGCCCATGTAGTAATCCCCCATGCGTGCTCTGGGGAGTACCTTCAAATATAATAGTAGAAATATTAGTGGGAGTTCATTCGAAAATGCTTCTTCCACTTCCATAATTTGGTAATGGACAAAAAGGGTCTCAGTATTTTGTTGATATATACTCAAGGGAATCAAGAATCCATATTCCAGTAGAGAAGGATCATGTACATGTTCTACAATTTTTGTTTTCCATTGGGGCATTTCATTTTTTGGAACACTCTTGTAGGAAATTGGGGCCATCAGCGGTTGGTAATGTTCTTCATATACGGGTCCCTATTTTTTTTGGTTCTTGTGATACTGCTAGGATGTACTAAAAAACATCATGAATATTAAAAGTGGAATATGCATGACCTAGAGAGGCCACCACATTGGTTTAGTGTCCCCAAGTTGGAATAGGTATTTATTCCTTTCTATTTGTTCGTGTATTGTGGGATATTTCCCTTGAACCACTTAAACTGGAGAATGGATGCATAACTGCTCCAGAGTGACTAACCCATTTTGCTAGAAAGTCGTCCCATTCTAGGGAACTCAGTCATGGGCTAGGTTCATCACCTTAGACACTAATGAAATGATATATTGAAATTTCTAGAGGACATGGTATGGAATCCATGTCTAATCATCCATCATTACCAGGATGTGTTGAGATACATCTATGGATGGAATGCATGTGAAGTATCATTCCAATATTATAGAAGGAGTTCGTTCCGGCTACATTCCTCCAAGGGATTCCATTAGATACTTGAAGTTCTCCCATTTCGAGATAGAGGAATTAGTCTTCCACAGGTTGTGTTCTCTGATTTACATTGTATATGACTAGTGGACTTTGTATTTACAAGAAGGAATTTTCAAATGCTTGTTTTCTGCTGTATTTGTCTCATGTGCTTGATATGCATCCACCTAATGATGAATACAACCATATTGATTTGCCACCCAATTTAAATTTTGGGTGTCATACACATCAGTAGTTATTTTTTCCTTCCTGTTTCAGGTCATTGTCCAATTTGGTTGAAGGGAACCTTGTACATCGGAAAATATATGCATCTTCCAATAATTCTCCACTATGTCTGCATGGAAGGACTCATGAGAACTAGAAGATATGTGAGTGTGCCTGTTTTATACGACCCTATTTCTGTTGTAGTCTTGAATAGAGGGGTATAGTTTAAAGTGTTACCATTTAATTACACCATTGTTTTAGGGAAGAGTTCCACCGCAGGAATCAGGGTGATAGCATGTTCATGATTTTCTCTCTTCCACCCATGATGGGTGGCCCTGAGGGGCCCATGCATTTTTTACTTTAGTAGGTTCCCTCTACATAAGATCCTCTTCCGAATGAGGATACTTAGTCACCTTGTGTTGGTGGAGATGGTCTCTGACAGGGTCCTGTGGGTAGGAACCCTGTTTAGCTATGCTGAAGTCATTAGCAAGGACATCGTATGCCTCCCAGAGATAAGGGTGGTACTTGTGTTCATGCTCTAGGGATAGGCAACAAAAATGGTTTAAGATGACCACCAGGTCTACCTTCTACTGGGGCACTGCCCGCGGATGAGGAGGCGGCTGGAAGTATTTTGTAGATTGGATGGCTTATCTTGTAGCCTCCTCTGTAGGGAGAGTCCAATTTTTGTGGTACTTCTTAGTTTGCATGTTGGATACCCAAATTTGATGATTTTGGGTCAGCATTGGGGTATTTATCTTCATAAGGACCTTGGAAACCTATGATATTGTTGTGGCGTGTGTCTGTATTGGTTGTCAGGATTTCATTTGGATGGAATGTTGCTCTGTGGGAATCTATAATATATATATATAAATATATATGACCTATACTGACAAAAACTCCCGGTCAATATAGCATCTCCAGATCATATGAAAACATGATAATTCATCTCAGCCCCCTTCATTTATTGTGAGATGAAGCATCTTTAGTGGGGTAAATCTACCACATTGGTTGAGGATTCACATTGATTTCATCATTTTTGTTTCACCCTGAGGGGATGCGTGTATGGCTAGACAAAATGGTTAGATGAGAATCATCACTCATCTGTTATGGTAGAGAGTTTCACACCTCTATCTTTGTTTTGGCCCAATCTTCATCCTTATCCATTAGGTATAATTGGATTTCTCCTACTCAGATGGGGTAGTTTATCCATCCAACCTTTTGAAGGAGGATCCATAGTCAAATAGTCACAACGGGCGATTTCATGGGGTTAAGTATTTGTGAAATCAGTCCTATTAGAATATTACTTCTAATATGATCTCCAACGGGTTTATTCATGGATTTAGAAACACTCAACGACCCTGGTATCCCTTATTCAGCAACATAGATTCCAAAGGAAGTCACTCGTTTGGTGATGATTTGGCCATTGACACTTAAGGACTCCATTATTCAAGAGGATGCGAGTTTGGGCTCATCAAAACATTTTGGGGTGAGTTATTGCCTATTTTAGAACACTCTTATAGATTTATGTTTTGTTTATATGTTCATGAATCATTAGTTCATTCCCAAAGTGTTTTTCTATGGGCTCCCCTGGATAGAGGGCCATCATGGATATACATAGAATTGATGATACAAAGAGAATTCAGACATAATCCATGCAATAAGGTGCTCTAGAGCTTATCGTCATCCATGATATATGGAAGAATGATTGATTTTGGGGTTGAAACCATAATATGGCGTTCCTACATATCCTCATGGAGGAATCAGAGTCCAAGTAGTTTAGATATTGTAGGTATTGCACCTAAGAGGAGGTCCATTTTTTGGGGGGAAATGTTCGGTGGGCCCTTTTGGAAGTTCACCCCTTTGAGCTTGATCCTTCATGTAGGCATCCTACATGTCCTGGTTTTAATAAGAATCAGTGTTCTAATAGTTCATCCTGGGAGAGGCTTGTGCATGGAAGCTTCCCAGTGTGGGGGTATGATTTTTGTGGACCCTTTTGGAAGGACACCCCTTTCAACTCAGGCCTTCATGTAGGCATCCTACTTATCCAAGTTTGAACAGAAATAATAATTCTCATAGTTCAAGATATGAGGATGATTATATGGATTTGGTAATCATCATGAATCACTATATCCACATGTGTCATACTCTGTGTGAGAAACAATAGGATGTGAGATATTCAACAAACCACACACATTATCTACCGCTGATGGAAGAGTTTTGGCCTAAAGTAGAAGACACCAATTCGATGGTGGGAAAGAGCATGAACCAATAAACAATTCAATTTTTTATGAAATTGGAGGTCATGTGGCAATGATATAGGATGTTTAGGAACTTAACATAGCATGAATTCCCTGAATGTGTTCTAGGAAAGTGGGGGAATATTACATCTCGTTGAAAGTAAACATGAGCATGATCACATTGACTGATCACCATTCCTCATTGAATGGGAAATAATGTGGTAATCCTTGATCCCTAGAGTGGGGAGGTTCACATCAGTATCCCATTTTTAGACTCCAAGTTATCCAAGGAATGTATACTTTTGGACATTTCTGGAGACATCCTTCGTGACTCCGCTTACTATGGGTATGTATACATGGGAAGGAAATCTAATGTACTGATGATCTGATCAGTCATGTCTGGTGGAATTAGAGGATGCTTTGTCCTGATGCCAGTGGACTGGTTCATTGAGGAGTTATGGAGGACTGGAAGGTAATGGAGGTCTAATATTTGAGCCAGTGGCTTGGATAGTCAAATATTCCCCATTCCACATTTTTGTCTCTAATGTCGGATGGATGGAGCCCTATATACAATAGTGTTATGCGGGTAGAAGGGCCCTCTATGAACCGAAGAAGTACGCGAACATAGGTGTGGACCCCCACGTACAAAAGTGGTATGCGTTTCTTGATGAATTTTTCCAAACTTCTTTTATTTCCACCCACGTACTGATGTAATACATGACATAGGGTTCAATCTGCATAGTGATGCACTATGCATAATGCAGTATTTTACAATGGTTCTGGAAACGGTGGTTCATGGTGAGTTTATCCATGATGAGTTTATGGTTTGTGATGGTTCCAACTTGGTTCATGGTTCACCGATTACTATTATGTTCCTTTTTATAGTTCAGAGATGGTTATACCTTTGGGAACGTGATTCTCTATTTTCACTTCGTCGATTATTCAAAACCAACGTCAGAATCCTATTCGAATTCATTCTTCCAGACTCTAGGGTCTCGTCCATGGGTTCTTCATCCCTCCCCATTCTCAATTATTCATTTTCTCTTTTTATAAATCATTGTGGGAATCATACTTGTGGGAATGCATCACCATTTTCACAAGTACGTGAAGATATATCTCATCCTGCATAAGACTCTATCAACCGGGGTGTGCAGGGTAGTTGATCGCGGTTCGTGGTTTCTGAATCCCCGCCTGATTGCTTCCTCTGTGAACAAATCCGTTCACGAGATGTTATGTAGATGTAATTCCCGCACTCAATATCACCGATGACATGGTTCATGGAATATTGGGATTCTTCTCCATCACCCAACGGGATAATGCCTCATGAGTCATTCTGCATACTGGTGGTTCGTAGTTCATACGCCCCGTGAACCATTCCCTTTGATGGTATGATGTCCACATAAAACTCATGAAAAATATGAATTTCTCAAGTTTCATTTCAAATATGGAATTCAATTTGCAATCATTTTCCTTTTTGGGCATGTGGGAATGTTTATTTACTTCTACATAGTGTGTGTGGGAGTATTCACTTCCGTTTGCATAGTTTTCAAGACCCAAAAATGGATATCCATTTTTAATGTTTAAACAATGTTGGAATCAATGAATACTTCTTAAAAAATATATATTTATTATATTCACTAAACTATTTTCATTACATTTAATAAATCATTAAAAAAATTATTCTGAAAAAATGCTTCAAACACTACTTATAGATCATTATTCTCACAAAATGATAGGTATTACCAACCAGATCTAAGTGAATCACCGGAACCAAAAGTTAGGAAGGATACAAGGACCCCACTAAAAAAATAATCCAATTGTACTTCTAATTAAATATTAATGGTTTGCTCTAGGATATTTCATCTGATAATTTGTATGAAATATCTATATAACCTCAGAATAATGGAAATACATGATCTTAATACCCAATGAAAATAACCAAAGGATATCATCCATTATAATAATCCCATGTTTGTAAATGATTGTGTGTAATTACTCCACCATATATTGACATGATAGTATCTCTAATTTATGGATTATTAATATCAAATCATTCAGTGGTCTTCCTCACTATAGTTAGAATTCATTCATTTACCAGATATGAAACATGAATTTCCCCCACAAGTAAGTGTCTCCATGTATAATGTTCTAGCTATAAGATCAACGACAATCATCAACCCATTTAACAAAATCTGTGGAATTAAAAAAATATCAAGAAAACTTTTATGCGGCTATATGCCTATATTGAAAATTTTAAATCTATATCCATCTTTGTTGGTTACCTTTCACATCAAGCCATCTATCATGTTTAACCTTCTAGAATATATCTTCTAACACTCTAGTTCAGTTGGTTAATACATAAAGGTATAAGAAAATGGCCAAAATCATTATCCATATATAGTATTTCATGTATCTGTAGCTACCAACTATCAATACATCTAGAAAATATTTTAAATCCTTCTATATATAAGTACATAGTCAAATAACTTCCATCACCATAGTGATCTATCAATAGAATCACACTGGCTATCCATTGAAAAATATTATCCTATTTTGAAATTCATGGTGCATTCCCTGAGGAAATATAGACTTTGAAGTATGGACTTAGGTCTTTGATATATTTTTTAAAAAATGGAATAGGTACAACAACAATCATGAAACACATAACGAAGACAGACATTATCTCTTGATTTTGTAGGAATAATGTAACGACTCAATGTTTTTCAATGGAAATTCCCTTCTTATAATTATGTCATAAAATCACATGAAAACACAACATAATGAACTATTAAGTTCTATGTGACCTATAAACATAACTTTGTCACTTCTGTGTTTTGAATTTCAAAAATCGGACATACACGGTTGTGTTCAAGAGGATTTTTTATATCTAATGAAACAAAAATAATTTTTGGTGAATAGTAATGTACCCTTGTGAATAGTAACACACCCTTATGAATAGTATTATGATCCTTATGAATAGTAAATCATCTAAAATAAGAGTAACCTTACACATGAATAATTAAATTAAATTTAGGCATCCTAGAATGTGATAATTTGACCTTAGTAAACGTTTTGATATTTTATAAGTCATAAATAATTAATTATAATTAATGAATTAATTTAAAAGAAAATTTATTTTACTAAAATGTGTTCATAAATTATCGAATCAATATCTTTTAGTTTATAGATAATTTTATAAGACCCTATGTACTTTTTGAATGCACTATAAAATCAGTTCTAATTTTTTTACAAATGTTTTTTATATAAATTGTTAATTTAAAATTAAATTAATAATACGTCAATTTTTTTTTTGAAAAATTTAATTCATTTTTTTATTTTACATGTCGAAAAATGGTTGGGGTGAATTTTTTATGTTTTTATGAAATACATGAATTTTTTATGAATAGTGAAATACCATAATTTACAAAATAAGTTAAATAAGCTAGTTAAAGTGTCATGTGTGATGTTCTGCTGATGTAATCCGACTTGGTTCTAGATCACATGAAAAAATTACTATTATTGACATGGAATACTCACTATTATTTGTCATAGTGAAAATTAATAAACTAATGAATTTTATATTAAGGAAACCGCTCTCCCCTCCACTATAAATACCACCCTTCACACACTCATTTCCTCACACCTCACAAGCTCCAAGACATCTCAAAACTCTGCCCAAACATCTTCCATATCCCCAATCCCATGTCTAAGAGATTCTGGTCTCATCAAAATACCAATCCTAGCTTCTTTAAGTAGGATCTCTAAAGGAGGATTTAAGAAGTAATTTCTCTCCCTCTTCTCCTTTAATTTCCATTCAAGTTCAAGTTCATATCAAGATCTCTCCCCACCTATCTTCATAAAAATGTTATTGTAACTCCATTATTATATATTTAATATTATGTAATGATGACAATGGGATATTATATCATCCAACACCATTTCCCACTTCCTTTTATTCTATTAAAGAGAACGCTGTTTGTGAGGTGTTAATTTATCACTTTCAAGAACGACATGTTTTATTCTACCTTTTCTAACATTAGATCTGGTCCCGAAACCATGTTTGTGGTTGAAACAGAATTTTTTATATTTATTATTCTCTATTTAATGTTTTAGAACTAAATTATTACCTTATTAATAGTGTTAAAATAAAACATGTTCATTATGATTGAAAAATCACTCGAATTAACCCAAACAATCATCTGTTAATTATTATCTAATGATTAATCCACATGGATCTAATATAATTCATTATAATGTCATTAAAACTCCATTAATATCATTAATAATAGGTAATATCTGTTCTGGATGTTTACCAGTGTTCTACCCTAACATCAATTTAAGAATACAAGTGAACCAGTCAAGAAAACCATAAAAAACAATCATTCCCGAACAATGTTTTTTAAAACTCTATAACTCATACAAAGGAACATAAAAACACTTAATAAAAACATAATGAACCATATTAATGTAAAAATGTTTTGGATTTATAATTACTTAATATAATTTCATTATACAGGACATTAAAGAGAAGGAAGCATTCAGATACAAGGTAAGGGGAAATCTCAAACCCAATTTTCTTTCTTCAGGTTCCCCCTCTTTCACTCCATTTTGGTATGGTCACTTCATAAAAATAATTTTCTCATAATTAACTTACCTTTTTTGTGATATACATGTTTTATAATGATGTTTATGTCAATTAAAATATTTTTCCAAAATAACTCTTCTTTTAAGAACTCAACTTTTACCTCTCATCCATGTTTGATGGTTCTTGTATCAAGTATGTTGTTCTATATTTCTTTTTGGAACCAAAATATTATAAATTTATTCTTATGAGATGAAACCCATTCCTTACCATGGGTTAGTTAGGTTAATTATTTATATATTTCCTATGTTGCTTGCATGACAATGATAATATTATGAGCTGACAGGTGTGCCCGGAATTATATAGCGCAATATGAATGTTTGAATGTGGCGGGTGTTCCCGGAATTATACAGCTCTCCAATGCATTCGGTTATGTGATGAATCTCATGAGTAAATGTGAAATGATATTTGAATAATATGTGATCTTGGTTCACAAGTATGTGTGGTAGATAACCACTAAGACATGATGTTTTATATTTTATGCATTTCAACATTTCAAGTCATTTATTTATGCTCCACTCATGTTCTAGATCTTTAGCCTATGTCATGATTATGCTCACCCCATGCTATATTCTTCTTATCTATTCTCTTACTGGACTTTTAGCTCACCCCTTTTGATTTATATCCTTAGGTGGCTACATGTACTAACGAGAGGACAAGTGCCAATAAGAAGCTAGAAAAGAAGAAAGTAAATAAATCATTATGCTTGACGTTGTAATTGTTATGTACTATCATAGTTTTACCAAGACACTAAACATTTTGATCCTCTATGTGTAGTAATATTATGTTTATTATCTTCAAAATGATGTAATAGTAATTTATGAAAAGGTCGGGTCTCTATAGTTGGTATCAGAGGGAAGGTTTAGTTAATTTGGGAATTAGGATTAGTGAACCCAAGAGAGAACCTCTAGCATGATACTATGTACAAATATTCACACTAGAATATTTACAAAGGGATCCCATATGCTATGTTTTTGGTTAAATTGTTTAAATGAATAAGTTATTTAGGACTTGTTTAGTTAGGTTTTGTTCTAACCTTTTCTATTTTAGAAAATGGTTGGAACCAGGAGAAATCAGACCAACAACCCTTGTGGGGGCCAATGCAATGACTGCTCGAACAACATCCCCAATGATTTGGGAGGGGGAGTTAAAAACTTCATGGTGATGCTTACCCAATTATCTCAGGTTATGAACAATAACCATAATAATGTAGATCATCCTCCTTAACCAAAGAAGGAGCAACTAGCTATAGAAAATTTTATGATGCAACGACCACCAACATTTAATGGATCTTATGATCCACTAGTTGCGGAACAATGGGTCATCTTTATAGAGAAGATCTATTCTGTGCTTCACTATTCCGAGATGGAGAATGTGACTCTGGCCATTTATCGTCTAGATGGAGAAGCTGATCAATGGTGGGCTTTGATTAAGAACACCAAACCAAGGGAGGAAATTGAAGAGATAGAATTGGACGACTTTAAGATAATATTTCGTAATAAGTTTATTCCACAAACTCTTCTCACAAATATGGAGAATTAATTCATAGAGCTCAAGCAAGAAGAATAAGAATCTATCACAAACTATGAAGCAAATTTCACAAGTCTTGCAAGGTATGCTTTGGGATTTGTTATCAACAATGATAGAAAATTTTATAGATTCTTTAGTGGATTAAAACCACACCTTCAAAAGGATCTTGAAATTAGAGTCTTTGGGAGTTATGAAGATGTTTTTATATGTGCTCTCAAATTGGATATAGATTTTAGAGAATTTTCCAATGGATATGGTGATAAGAAACAAAAGATGGAGTTTCTATCTGGAGGATCTAATGAAAAAGGTGGGAAGAAAACTCAACGTCCCACATGCCAAAAATGTGGGAAGTTGCACCATTGGAACTGCCTCAATGGGACGGGGAAGGGCATAATGCGGGGGAAAGAAGGACACCATGCTCAAGAGTGTCAAAAAGACAAGAAAAGGAAGGAGAATGTGGCCAAATAAAGGAGAGAACCACTCATCGATCAATTCTACAACTGTAGGGAGATATGTAATAATGCATGTCAGTACACTGAACCTTGAGTTCTCGAGGGAAATTAACATCAGCAACCACCAAAGACAAAGGTACAAGGGATGTCTTATGCCATCACTACTGTGGATGTGGAGCCTAATAATGATGTCATACAAGGTACACTTTCTATTCACTCGAGAATGGAAAAAGTATTATTTGATTCTTGTTCTACGCATTCCTTTATATCTTGCATGTTTTCTAGAACTATAGAATCGAAGCTCCAAAACCGTGAAGTAGATATATCTATTAAAACACCAAGTGGTGCAATCATTGCAACCCAAGTGTTTGACTCTTCTCCTATTGGCGTATGTGGGAAGATTCCTCCAGTGTATCTTGTAATACTTCATTTTGTGGAATTTGATGCTATAATGGGAATGGATTGGATCTCGTTATACAGAGTATATATCAACTATTAGGTAAAAGAAATATCTTTTCATATTCCGAACCATCCCATGCTTCTCAAAAAATTCATGGATGATCAAGAATATCCTTTGAAAAATCCTTCAATGGTGTGGTTGTTGATTCCCTATGAAGAAACATGCCTCGCCCAAATGGTTGAGTTAAAGGAAAGTGCCAACCATGAGGAAACACCCATCATGAGGGAATACAATGATGTATTTTCTGAAGAGTTACCCAGAATTTCCGTAGACCGTGAGGTAGAGATCACAATTGAACTCATACCTAGAGATACTCCTATATAGAAGTGTCCATATAGGATGGCTCTTATCGAACTGGAGGAGTTAACGAAGAATTTGTAAGAGCATCTGGACAAAGGGTTCATATTCCCCAGTGAAACACCTTGGGGTGCACTAGTGCTCTTTGTGAAGAAGAAGGATGGAATAACGCGGCAGTGTATCGATTATCAGGAACTCAAAAAGATCACCATAAAGAAAAGGTGTCCTCTTCTATGGATTAACGACTTATTAGATCAGTTAAGAGGTGCTCAATACTTCTCAATGTTGGATCTTTGTTCTGGATATCATCTGGTTAATGTGAAGAAGGGTGATATTCAGAAGGCTTCCTTCTGAACAAGGTATGGGCACTATGAGTTTTTTGTGATTCCCTTCGGAAATAATAATGACCCTGCAATCTATATGGATTTGATGAATAGAGTCTTTAGACATTAACTCGAAAAATTTGTGGTAGTGTTTATTGATGATATTATCATATACTCCAAGATAAAGGAGGAGCATGAAGAACATATAAAATGTGTTTTGGCGACATTGAGAAAGGAGAAGTTGTATGCCAAGTTCATAAAGTTTGTATTTTTGATTAAACAAGTCACGTTCTTGGGACATGTGATTACAAGTGATGGAATTTATGTGGATCCTTCAAAGACAACGACAATTGAGGAATGGACAAGGCCGTCTAGTGTTATAGAAATCAATAGTATTCTTGGATTTGCTGGGTAATATCAACGTCTTGTGAGGAACTTCTCATGATTGTCAAGACCGCAAAATAAGTTAACCAGAAAAGGGGTAAAGTATGTATGGATGGAAGAATGTTAGGGAAGATTCAAGGAGATAAAGAGAAATCTGATCACTGCACCTGTACTCACACTACCGAAAAGTGGAGAATGTTTTTTGATATACAGTGATGCTTTAAATAAAATCATGGGTTGTGTACTCATGAAAAATGAAAATGTGAAAGCCTATGCCTCACGACAATTGAAGATCCATGAGAAGAACTACCCGACGCATGATATAGAGCTACCAGCCGTGATTTTTTACTTGAAAATCTAGAGGCACTACCTTTATGGCGAGAAGTGTGATATATACACCTACCACAAGAGCCTAAAGTATATATTCACACCAAAGGAGATCAAAATGCTTCAAAGGAGATGGTTAGATCTAATCTAGGATTATGATTGCTCTATTTACTATCATCTTGGAAAGGCGAACAAGGAAGTTGATCCTCTATGAAGAAAAGAAACCACTACTCTATCCATGATACAGATTGAGAAAGAACCTATCGTCATGAATATGCAATGAATGTATTTTTAAATCATAAGAGAGGGGGATACATCCTACCTTTCCCATATGATTGTGCAACCATCCATCCAGGAGATGATTAAGGAAGCCCAAAGGGATGGTGTGGAGATAAAAAAGAGGGTTAATACAGTAATGGAAGGGATGATGCAAGAGTTCTATATCGACGATGATGGTGTGATTTGATTTGGAATGAGGCTTTGTGTACCTTCATCACCTGGGATAAAGAAGGAGATATTGGATAATGCACACAGCTCAACATTCTCTATCCATCCTGGGAGTACCATGATGAACCGTGAACTTAGAGAACACTTCTGGTAGGATAACATGAACAAGAATATTGTAGAATATATATCAAGGTTCTTGGTATGTCATAAATTTAAAGCTGAGTGAAAAAAGTACAAAAGTTTGATGCAATCATTTCCTATACCCATCTGGAAATGAGAAAATATTACTATGGACTTTATCACGGGTCATCCGAAGATGTCAATGGGAAATAATGTGATACGGTCTGTGGTTGACCGACTCAGCAAGACTACCTATTTTATCGCTATTCGGGAAGATCTCTCAATTGAAAAACATGCAAAGATATTTCTGATGGAAGTGTTGAGACTGCACATTGTTCCACTCTCAATAGTCTCTCACTGTGATCCATGGTTCACATCTAAATTCTGGAAGAGACTTCAATATTCTTTGAGTACGGAATTAAATTTTAGCACGACCTATCACCCCCAAACTGATGGCCAATCTGAAAGGACTATTCAGACACTTAATGATATGCTATGAGCCTCCTCTCTTGAATTCAATGGTGGTTGGGATTATAATCTCCCATTGGTTGAGTTCTCATACAACGATAGCTTCCACTCGAGTATTCAGATGGATCTATATAGAAATCATTGTAGAACTCAAACCTGATGGGATGAATTCGGATAATGAAAGATACATGGACCCGCTCTTTTTCAAGAGATAACAGAAAAGGTTCAAGTCATCCAGAAACACATCAAAGCTGCTCAATGTCAGCAAAAGAGCTATGTTGACAACCATTAAAGGGAATTGGAGTTCGACGTTGCAGATAAATTCTTCCTTTGAATATCTACATGGAATAGAATCATGTGATTTGAGATGAAAGGGAAGTTAAGCCCAAGGTATATTGGCCAAGTTGAGATCCTTGACCACATAGGAGACGTGCTCAATCATCTTGCACTTCCACCAAATATGGCTCAAGTTCAGGATGTGTTTCATGTATCACTATTAAGGAAGTACATACCAGACCCCTCAGACGTACTAAACTTATAGGTGGTGCTATTGGAAAATGATCTCTCCTATGAGAAGCAACTAATAAAGTTTTTGGATCGGTGGGATAAGGTTCTATGAAACAAGAAAACCCTTCTTGTCAAAGTGTTGTGGAGGAACCATATGTTTGAGGATGCAACTTGGGAACTAGAAGAGGAACTGAAGGAGAAACACCCTCACCTATTTTTGTAAAGTAAAATATCTTGGGTGAAATTTCATAAGGTGGGAAGAATGTAACGACCAAAAGTTTTTCAATGGAAATTCCCTTCTTATTATTATATCATAAAATCACATGAAAACACAAAATAATGAACTACTAAGTTATAAGTGACCTTTAAACAGAAGTTTGTCACTTCTGTGTTTTGTATTTCTAAAATCCGACCTACACAGTAGTGTTCAAGATGATTTACGATTCTAATGAGACAAAAATAATTTTCGGTGAATAGTAACATAACCTTTCGACTAGTAACATACCCTTTTGAATAGTATTATGAAACTTTTGAATAGTAAATCATCCAACATAAGAGTAAACTTACCCATGAATAATTAAATAACATTTAGACATCTTACAAAGTGACAATTTGACCTTAGTAAACGTTTTGGTATTTTGTAAGTCATAAATAATTAATTATAATTAATTAATTAATTAAAAAAATATTTTTTCCCAAAATGTGTTAATAAATTATAAAATCAATGTATTATAGTTTTTAGATAATTTTATAGACCTACATAATTTTTGAAGGCACTATAAAATCAGTTTTAATTTTTTTAAACTGTTTTTAAAATAAATTATGATTTACATTTAAAATTAATAATATTTAAAAAATTATTTTTGAAAAATTGACTTCCTTTTTGGATTCTACATGTTGAAAAAATGTTGGGGTGACTTTTTGGTTTTTTTTGAAATACATGAATTTCTGATGAATACTGAAATACCATAATATAGAAAATAAGCTAAATAATCTAACTATAGAGTCGAGTGTGCTGTTCTGCTAATGTATTACCACTTGGTTCGGGATCACATGATAAAATTACTATTTTTGGTCATGTAATACTCACTATTCATTTTATTAGGGGAAATTAATAAACTAATGAATTTTATATTAAGGAAACCCCTCTCCCCTCCACTATAAATACCACCCTTCACACCCTCATTTCCTCACACCACTCAAGCTCAAAACCTTCTCTAAACACTGCCCAAACATTTTACCTATCCCATCCTCCACGTCCAAGAGTTACTGGACTCATCAAAATACATTGACTAGCTTCTTTAAGGAGGATCTCAAGAGGATGATTTAAGAGGTAATTTCTCTACCTCTTCTCATTTATTTTCCTTTAATGTTCAAGTTCATTTCTTGATCTATCCCCACCTATCTTAATCAAAATGGTATTTTAACTCTAGTATTATACATGTACTATAATGTTATGATTCTAATAGGATATTATATCATCCAACCCCCTTTCCCCCTTCCTTTTATTTTATTCAAGATAACATTATTCGTGAAGTGTTAATTTATAACCTTCAAGAACGACAAGTTTTCTTCTTCCATTTCTACCTTCAGATCTTGTCATTAAACCATGTTTATGCTTGAAACATAATTGTTTATATGTATAAAGCTATATTTAATCTTCTGGACCTATCTTATGGCCATATTACTAGTGTTAAAATAAAACAAGTTTATTATGATCGAAAAAACACTCAAATTATCCCAAACAATCATCAGTTAATTCTTATCGAATGATTCATCCACATGATTCTAATACAATTCCTTAAAAGATCATTAAAAGTCCTTTAATATTATTAATAACTTGTAATATCAGTTCTGTATGTTTACCAATGTTCTACCCGAACATCAATTTAAGAATACAAGTGAACCACTCAAGAAAAACATAAAAAAAACATTCCCAAACAATGTTTTTTTAAACACTATAACTCATCCAAAGGCATATAAAATCACTTAATAAAACCATAATGACCAATATTAATGTAAAAAAGGTTCTATATTTCTAATTAATGAATATAATGTCATTATACAAAACATTACAGAGAAGAAAGCACTCAGATATAAGGTAAGGTGAAAATCTCGAACCCAATTTTCTTTCTTCGAGTTCTCCCACATTCACTCGAATTTGGTATGTCACTTCATTAAAATAATTTGTTCATTATTATATTACCATTTAGGGGATATAAATGTTTCATAATGAATTTTATGTCAATTCAAATGTTTTTCCAAAAGATCTCTTCTTTTAAGAACTCAACTTTTACCTCTCATTCATGGTTGATGGTTCTTGTATCAAGTATATTGTTCCCTCTTTCTTTTGGGAACCCAAATCTTATGAATATATTCTTACGAGATGAATCCCATTCCTTACCATGGGTTACTTATCTTCATTATTGATATATTTTCTTTGTGGTAATCTTGATAATGATAATATTATGAGGTGATGGGTGCACCCGGAATTTTATAGCGCAATATGAATGGTTAAATGTGATGGGTGTGCCCGAAATTATACAGCGCTCCAATGCATTGGTTAAAGTGATGAATATCATTAGTAAATGTGAAATAATGTGTGAAAAATATGCTAGCTTGTTTCAAAAGTATGTGTGTTAGATAACCACTAAGACATGAAGTTTCATTTTTTATGCATTGCCACATTTCAAGTCTTTTATTTATGATCCTCTCATGTTCATGATATTTTGACTATGTCATGATTATGATCACCCCATGGTATATTATTCATATATATCCTCTTAATAGGATTTTAGCTCACCCCATTTTATGTATATCCTCAGGTGGCTAGATGTACTAAGTAGAGGACAAGTTCAAATAAGAAGCTAGAGAAGAAGAAAATAAATAAATGTTTATGCATGACATTGTAATTGGTATGTACGATCCTAGTTTTCCCAAGACACTGAACCTTTAGATCCTATATGTGTAATACTATTATGTTTTTTATCTTTAAAATGATGTAAAACTGATGTAAGAAAATGTAGGGTCGCTATAAATAAACATAAAATTGGGGTAAGTAAGTTTTATATAAAAAAATGACAAAAATGATGAATTCTAAACATGGTAGGTTAATTGATACGGGTTCATAAATATAAAACAATGATTTATTACATCTAGAGTGGTAAATCACAAATAATAATAACTTTTGGGAAAATATGTTTCTAAACCATTTAGGATGAGAAAATCTCAAACTTAAAGAAATATTCTACCATTCAAGGATCTAGGTTTCCTAAAAACCTCATAAGGTATCTATTATCAGAGTTCAAATAGAACATATAAAATAACACATAGAATATAAATCAAATCAAATTGCATAGAACACTAATACTCACATAGGACACTCAGACTACATATAATCATAGTCATCCTAGAGGTAACTATCGTCCACTGTATAATGGAATCTCTACCAATCATATATAAAAGGATTGATGTTACATTTTTTTAATAGATGGTGATACATTAAAATCACTATTATAATTGATAAAAGATCACTCAATTATGAGATTCTCAAGCATCGGTATCAGGATATAATGATCCTATATATAAATAATAGTTGGATATATAAGGAATGGAATTATGTAACATAGTATAGAACCATTTTTTAATTATGGTATATATTGATGAGATAACATAGGATTGACTTGGATAATATTAACTAGAAACATTTACTATGAATTTAGAAAATTATATGTACCCTTCAGATGGTATATTAGAGATCCATGTTGACTAATAAGTTATCAGTTCTATTGAAATTGAATATGTAATCAATAACACCCACTATTGTATCCCTTTTTTGATAAAAATCTAAAGACCCCCTTAGCATCACTACATTATTTTTAAACCAAACATTATAGTATAATAAACTCTAAACCACACTTCTAATACTTGAAGTAATATGATACCAGTTTGAAGAAACATGACCCATCAAGACCCCTCCTAGGATGATGGTTTGTTAAATGTTCCACCCCAATCCTACCTCAAATAATACATGATAAGGGGAATACCAGAAAGTGAGAAAAAATAAATAGTTTCCATTACCAATAATAACCAACAATATAAATTCATCATCCATACAAAATAACAGAAAATATCCCCAGTAGAAATATATATAAAACTAGATTATATATAATGGTTATCTAAGATGTCAATTCAATGTATAATTCTATAGTGGAAAAATACATTGAGGTAAATACAATCACAAAAGATAATTTCTGTTATGTATAATTGACTCCATGTAATGGATGACACCTCCTCTCTATATGGTATCATTTACTGGACCCCTTATGTAACTATTAACCCCATGAACCCTCATTATCTATAGTGTAACAACTCATCTAACACTACTACCACCGTTCCTTCTAGTTTCATATACAAACAATGTGGAATCTTCATAGACACATTATGTGTTGGAATGAAATTTTTGTAGGGATGAGAATAAACATACGTATTTGGATGCCTTAAAACAGAAAGTAAAGAAAATATAAAAAGTCAGAAAAAATACAACATACATAAATAATTAAAGAATTCCACAAGGAAATATATATTCTATAATATCAAGGAACCCATAGGAAAATAAAGATCCCAATAATCATAGAACTTCGTCATAATAATCATATCATACAATCAACTAGTGATACCTAGTGTATGATATGTCCTACAATACTAATAGTCTATAGTTTATTATTAAACCCTAACTGAAGGTAGAAACAAATGATCAAGATGATTCTAGAATATATAAGTCATATAAATGTTGATATATCAAATGTTTTGTGATGTTCAATCCTTGAAATGGCCCAGTCCATCCCACGATCATGGTATTGTCCGCATTGGGCCTAGCCCCCATGATTTATCATTCCTTGGGATCTGGAGCTTAGGCATCCCAAAGACAAAGGACTTACAATGGGAGTGGTATCTAAACCAACTTATAAAGGGGTGCTTAATGGTCCTCCTCTTTCGATGTGTTATTTCCATTATTCTCCCCTTAGAAATTCCAAACATCACCTCTAGCACATCGAATGGATCCTGGCTCGGATACCACTTTGTATCATCCCCACCAGGCTCACCACCAAGTCAGTGGCTAGACTGATGGTTCATCTAGCCTTAGGTTCTCCTCCCCATAAACTAGAGGATGATTAGTAGGTGTGAGGGTCTAAAGAGGGGATAGCAGGGAGGCTATACCCTCACGTCAGGCTAGCACAACACTATAACAAAAATTAATAAGATGAAATAATAGATGTATTAATAAAAAGTGACATAGTAGTGGAAGAAATATATTATAATAACTAAATAAATGTTCCCAATTACAATTTAAAAGAATATATGTATGAAATATGGTAATACATGTGAAATTATTATAAATTCCAATAATAATACGATGTTAAAAAATAATCATTTCCAATGACTATTTCCATGAGAATCTCAAGCTCTGGCCTAATCATGCTCCCATAACTCCTATTTATAATCCAAACAACACACAAAATTTACCAAATTCTAGACAATATAAGATCTACTCATGTACCCCAGTGCAATAGAAGCACGATCAGAGTGAGAGGTAATAATCTTAGTAGGTCATCACTGATGGTGTCTACCCCAATCCATTACATGATATGTAATGAAAATCTATGAGAAGGTATATGAATAAAAATAAACATGCAGTACCTAATCAATAAAAACAACCCTCCCAGGTTCCTAAGGGACACCTAGAGGTTATACCAACTTTGGTACCCTTCTATGTATCTTTTTTGTGTGTAGATCCTCTTATATCAAGATGGATTAACCAAATCGATGGAATATTCTCCAATCGACGATGAATCAATAAGAATATACCACAATCATTTGGCCTCTACCTTTAGTCTGACCAAAATATCACCATCAATCATGATTAAACTCCTATCCTCATGCATTGCATGACTGTGCATATAGCCATAGCATTCTGACATAATCATATACAATAACCTCAGTAATTCCATACAGATTCCCCTAGCCCTAATGATGTATGAAAATATGTGCTTATCCCTGTGGTGGTGAGAAATCATGCACCAATCGCTCAGGCATGAACACCAATCATGAGTAAATTCCATACAAACTCAACATTCCATAAAAATATAACCATCTGGTATCAATCAGATCAATATCACATAATCTTAAAATCTAAGAATGAAAAATCACAAGTATAGAATCAAACAAACAACATTTATCATTGTGTGACTCAAATATCAATATAAAAATTACCATATCTCAATCCAAATCATTTAATTAATCGAGGATCCTAATTATCCTCATAATTATATCAAACCTATTTAATTAATAATTCCACCCTAATATCATTAATATATCAATAAAACAAAATTATCCAATGTGATTCTTCCAAAATAAATAAAAAAGTCAATATTGTGTAAATTCTAATGATTATGATCACAATAAATATAATTATACAATTTATTTAGGGATCAAAAATCAAACAAACTAGGTCCAAAATAATTCCTATGATGGCACACCTATTGGGTCTCTTCAGGTCTCATTTTCATTTCAAATAGAGACAAAGAAGTTCAATAGTGGTTTAAAAATAAATTATCATAGTTTAAAGGGATTATGAAATTTATATATTCATGGCCATAGTATGTTTGCATGATAACAGATATGGCATTTACTATATATAATTTTATAATGTAAAACTAGATTTAGTTTAGACCACTGAATTATAATCCATTCAAGGTCGGAAACCACCTTGAATCATGTCATTGAATATATTCATGTCATATCATTAAAAAATTTCAAATCAACCATCCTTATATAATAATAACAAGAGGCATGGTCATACAAACCTAATAAGTTCCATTTAAATTTAATCATTTTAATCGTCACATAAAAAATGAAATCTAAAATATGATAATCATGTTGAGGCATGACCATTAAATTCTAAAAGAAGGAAAGACATAATTTCAAACAACATAATTATTGATGTTAAGGAAAAAGGCATAATGAAATGAAAACTCCACAAGGCCACACATGTTCTTGACAACCAGTCACTAATTTTATTTTAGAAAGTACTACATCTCATTTGAGGGGTTTTATTATAGAATTATGTGATTTTTTATAAAACAATTCCCTTGATCAATAATGAATCTCATCCAGTTGTCATAATGAAAATAATTTTAAAAGACTACAATACATGGAATAGAATTAAATAATGGTTTGATGAGTTAGAAAATTAGTAATGAATTCATAAATTTAAGGGGCTATTAAATAGGATCCAACCACACATATGAGAGAACCAAGCTGAACACTTAGGCTCTTAATGAATTTATTAGCATCAAATCGAATATAATCTATCCCCCTCTGAGCATATGCACAATCACATATACATAAGGACACATATCCACAATGTAAATATCTACATGGAAATTAATATATAGAAGGTCATCATTATATAGAAACTTATATATGAATATTCCCACTTCAACTTACACCCATATGAATTTTTCATATTATATGTAAGAAAATGTATCCCCATATATATATATATATCCACTGTCATGGGTGAATATACATACGATGGGGGAACACACACACAGACACACACATATATATGAACTTATGCAGATATGGGTACGTCTCTTTTGACTGAAGAAACCCAAAACCAATGCGGCGAGGTCCAACGTAATAATGAAAAATAATGGAAACTACTAAACTACAAATGATACAAATATAAACTGATCAATAATGAAGGAAGGTGGACGAGCAACTAAAAATTGATAAAAAATTTAGCCTGAAATGATCCGTAACACATTACCTTCGGTGGAAGATGTCAAAAAACACATGAATGAGTCCCAGGAGATGAATCGTAGGACTGAGAAATGGAGGAAATCCAACAATTGGGATTGTCCCTTACCCTAGGGATTCACCACACAAGTGGCAGATACATGAGGAGAGAAAAATACCCAATCAAAGGAGGAGGATGGAAAAAGAGCCATACCATAGAAGATCGATCAAGATGCCAGGGGAGATCTTTTGGAAATCTACAAATGAAGGAGATCACAAGGAGGGGTTTTTTCACACACGGATTGAGAAACATGGGTGGTGTATCATGATAAATCACAGGGAACATGGGAGTAAACTCACTTTGAGGGTTAAAATGAAAACTTATTGATAATAATAAATATAATAATAATAATAATAATAAAATAGAAATATATACTTATTGTTTTCTGTTTCCATTAAATATCATTTAATTTATCTTCTTTAAAATTAAAATTTATTTATTTAAATTTCATAAAAAATAATCACTTCGCATTGTTCAAACTGTTGAAATTATGTTCTAAATCAAGGTTTGCAAAAAATCCCATATTGTAAATGAAAAATTCAATTTATTTTGGATTATCATTCTGTTTAGAGACACTGGTTGTTACAATCCTAAATTATCCAAAACATCCATGTAACCTCATTATAACTATAGTGGATGACTACTCATCAATGAGGCATGTGTGTATTGACTAAGGTAATACTTGACACATATAGAGAAACACACCCCTTAATATTGGTGATAATAAATCCAAAAATAGTGGACCCTACCATAATATATAGGGTGTTCACAAAATCCACCGATCATATGAGGTTACATAGCGTATCAAGAATATGTCTCCATCAGAGTTCCCAAACCACATTTTTTGGGGACACTTCTCAATACATAGGTAAGTACCTAAATCTATCTAACATCCAACCATCCCACTATCCACCTATCATCTCTGAAGAGGTATTAATGTCCAGAAACTATATAAAATATAATGTAAAGAATCTCCAATAACTGATAGGATTTTATTATTTTTTCCTATAAGAGAATACATTTTGAATGGATTCATCACTTTTCTATCATTTTCATTTTGGAATGAAATCATTGAGAATAATATAAATATCATAGAACACTATGAGTCATTTAGGTTACAAAATGTGTATGGATATTGGGAAATCATGCTCAAGCTATAAAAAAACTCAATTCATGTAACAACCTATGATTTTAAAAGAATAACATTATGTACCATAGTGTTTATGACACATATTTCCGAGCTTAAACGACCATTGAAATATATTATTTAAATATGAACATAATAACTCAATAATTGTATTTGAGAGAATTAATATTATTAACCAAATTACGAAATATATATAATGGTATTAATAAATATCAATTTATTTTTAATTCATAGTAAATAATAACAAAAATTATGATTAATATAAATTTATTCCTCAAAAATATATTTTCTTAAAATGGTTTTTATTAATTTTTCTACGGAAATTTTATAATTAATTTTATAAAATTATAGATAATTAATTTAATAAAATTAACATAAATTTTTAGATAATAATATAAAATTTTTATTAGGTTTAATTATTAAAAATTTTATGTAATGATTGATTTTTTAGTGAATATTGAAAATTATAAATTTTTCAAATACACTCTTTTATTTTCATAAAATTCATTAATTTGAATTCCCCATTATATTTTTTATTTTTTTCAAAGTCACATATGGAATATTTTATTTATTATAGTATAAATAATTTCATTTTAATTAAAATATTTCATGCTGTTCTTATATGATTATTTTTATGCTTGAAAAGAATGTTTTCTGAAAATAGTTTTTAATGATTATAATGTTTATAAATTTTAATTAATTAAAACAACCCCAAATAATGAAACAATTGAAAGAAATTTCTAAATAATATATCTAATTATATTAATTTAAATTTATATAATGATTATTTCTAGCCATATAGTAAATATATGATCATTTGTTGCATGAATAATTCATTTTTTAAAATTCATTTTTGGTCGTGATTTTATAGTTTATTCATAAATAAAAATATACAACCTATGTGAATAAAATATTGATAAAATTATTCAATATATATAATTATTATATCCAAAAATTTTTAATAGTCTCATTTTATTTTTAATCATTATGAATAATAGGAAAAATAATATTTATTACCATGTTAATGATAAATCGGGTAATTATGGTTAAAAATAAGATGATAAGGAACATGCCTAAATTTTATTTTTTGTTGAAATTTCGTTTGAAACAATTAAAAAAATTTATATATGATAGTTTTTCGATTTTTAAACAATTTTTGGCATTCCTAATACTCGGTGTCATGCAAATAAGAAAATATCATTTTTGTAATTTTAATAACAATAATATTTTGTATTATGAAAAGAAATAACATATTTTAAGTTATAAATATTCGTTTTTATTATAAATTACATGTTTAACATGAAAATTTATCTCTAATATTCAGTAATTATATATTTTCATTCAATGCTTATGCAACGTTCATGTAGTTATTGTCCAATTAAAGGAAAAAATAAATGATTATAAAATTATTAAGGTAATTTTACCAGAAATAATAATTTTTTTGAATAAATATTAATGTAAATATAACATTTTACAGGTTTATTGAATTAATATATTCAAATTTCGTTATTTTCATGTTATTTTCATCATAAAATGAATTTAATAGTTAAAAATGATATTAATGATATTTTATAATAAATAACTTATTATTAAATGACTTACAACTCCCCAAAAATATTACATTCATATAATATAATAATAAATGGTGTATAATATCTACCATGGTCCATTTAAAGGTATTTTTTCTTTTATAGGAACTTTTTACAACCTCAAATGAGTGAAAAAATTAATATCTTAGCAATTGTCCAAAAGGGTTAAAGTGGGTAAAAACAAACACATTAAGGTAAAATGATAATCTAAAAATTTCATAATTTTATTAGACATGATTATTTAAACTCATAAACATTTTAAATTTAAAAAAAATGTTTTTTATACAGTTTTACCAGAGGATGAATTTATATTAATTTAATATTTTAAGAAATACCAAAAGTATACATCACCTCACTTAAAAAAGGGATCATCCTCTACTCTTTTCTTCACACATAAAAATCTATTTAGTTAAACCAATACCAATAAATTTATATTACATACTTCAATTACCACATCTTAGATTACTTTTTTTTATTGTAAAACTATTCTACGAATGATTTTGGTATAAACCGAAGGAGGTTGTTTGAAGAAGATGTATTTTTTTACTAGAGTTTTTCTTTTATTTATTCCTCCACATCCATCAAATTCTATTCTGAAATTTTCATATAATAACATATTTATATTCAATATTGTGATATGTTTTTATGTTCACTTAAGACATTATATCCATCTCCACTTCCATCAAATAGGAACTAAAATCTATATTTGGATGTATGGTGGACTATCGCCTTGTGAACTGATGTAATTCATTTTCTATTCACCCACTCACAAATATTTTTAATAATGTTATTACTAGTCATATATATATATATATTATATTAATGAAATATTAAAAAACCGGGAAAGATAATATATCATATTTATTAACAATATATTATTCAAAAATGATAACATAATTCATGTGTATGTGTTGATTAGCACCTACATAAAGTGATTTGATACATTATTTGAAAACAAACCAAAATATTGAAATATATAACTATATTTAATGGAATAATATGATATATATGTTATAATGGTTATTATTTAAATATAAAATAATGTATATGATTGAAACATAGTTCATTTTTAAAAACCGTAATTCCTGGATTGTTTACATGTATATATATATATAATGATAATAATTATATCATTATTATTCTGAATATGTTTAAAAATGACTTATTTTTCCATAATAAAACTTCTGATATCATTTTTGTCATTTGAACTAAATTTTATCAATACATCTATACTGAAATTATTTGAATAAATAATTAAATATAACATGGTAATAAATAAAAAACAATTTAAAAATAAACATCAAAAAAGATATATAAGTAAAAAACTGATATAATTTTGTTATTCATGAATATAAATAATGTACATGAATAGTCATACACTAGGGAAGGGATTTTTTTCAATTTCCATTCAATGAGAAATATTTTATTGTTATTAACCAATTTAATTTATATAGTGTGTATAATTCTTTTTTACATGTTATATAACTAATAATATGTAATATGTGTTGTTTTAATTTTCAATTAACATTACTTATTCAAGGGGATTTTAATTTAATATTTCAATGTGGTAAGTGATCCATAACCCAATTTTATTATTATGTAATAATACCTATTAATTATATTTGATATTAAAAGATTATGTTTTTCATTAAATATAATTATTTTATGTTAAATTTATAAATTGTTTTGGTTGACTTTATTTTACATAAATAGATTCAGTTCATCCATTAATTATCACTTAAATAATACTATATTGGTATTCGATCACGTCCCAATTTCCACTACATTTAGAGATATTATGTAATATGCGCATACATTATTTTTCGTGTTTTATATATTACCCATTTAAAGTATTTAACATGAATATAAATTTAATTATGATGTTTATAATTTTAATACATTTGATTATTTCATGTAATATTTTTAAATAATATTTGATGTAATTTCCCTTTCTGATCTAGAATAGTTTATTTTAATATATATATATATATATTCAAAAAAATATTACAAATTTGTTTCAAAAATGTTTCAAACATATAATCTATTATTTTAATTCCCCATCACCAAAAACATTTTTTATATCTCTATTCATTTATACATTTTGTATTATTTTACAATGAATGTTCATAATGAAATATTTTTTTAATATTTCATTTTCATTATCATTATTATTCTTAAGTACATGATTTTATTACAAAAACTGTATTTCTAATGAATATATAAAAATATATTATCTCATATTTTTATATTTCTAACATTATCTCAGAACAATCATATTCTTATAACCATTATTCAATATATTTCAATAAAATATCCATATTCATTTTAAAAATGATATAATTATTATCGAAATAGTATACCATTTTTTATTGAGTTTTACGATGATGGAAATTTTATTGACAAGAGAAAATGTTGGAAATCAATTTTTTTCCTCAATATGGATATTTTTTAACAAGATATATTATTAATTTTCGTTATCCATGGAAAACTAACGATATGGTGAATTGAGATTCTAAAAAACTATCTATCTAAAAAATTTGAAAAATGAAAATCCCCCAATTTTGTAAAATCACTTGATTAACCAAAATAATAGAATTATATAATTTGATGTTTTTAAAATATTATCAAAATCTCAACCTAAGGTCAGTTAAAATAATTTTAAAAATACATTATATTATGAAACATATCTACAATTATAAAAAATTGAATATAGAACACATGGCTAAGCTAAAAATCATAGTAAATTTTTGTTTAACATATTATAAAATAGATGAAGGATTGATGAAAAATAAATTAAAGTAGTAAATAATGTATTAAAAATAATTCACAATGTAATTTTGCAAAAGGTATATTCCCAAGATGATACATAATCCCCACCACATGGAAATCATTGACTTGAAAATATTTATTATAAAATATACTAATCCAAATCGTAGAGTTGGTAATAGGAAAAACAACTCAAAAGGATTTTCATGATCAATGTATCTTCAAAATTTATATATGAGATAAATAATGTACCTTTCACACCCTATCTCATACATAACTACTCAGGGGTATATAAATGAAAAAAATAGAGTGATTGTGACAAACACACTCTGTTTTGTTGATGTATACTATTTTTTACAAATATATGATGTAAATTTATAATAAAACAAAAATTGAAATCCCTAATATGAGGAAAAATATATTAGGGATGAGAATATTTAGTGCTACTCATTCATAATGATTCATATTTTTTAATCCTTGATTTTTTTATGGAATGGCCATGAACTGGTTGAATAGAGATTGCTGTAAACTAAATGGTCATGGATGTCTAGAAAAACATATCATGTTATTCTAGTATTTTGTAGGGATATTTTAAAAACAAATTCTCTTAGAATTTATTTTGTCCAAATATATTAGATGAAATATATCATGGTGGTTTCATGTAACACTTTTATACACTTGTTCACGAGGAAGATTCATCAAGATTTATAGTACTCTAGGTATAATTATTTATTTCTCTAAAATAATAGAAAAATAAGGATTCTTGTACTAGTAAATCTATCTATAACAGACTATGCTTACATTTATACTTCATATAGTTATTTAATAATAATAATTCATGAATCCATATGGTTTTGTATAGAAATAAATGCGTAAACATGTTATAGGGAAATAAATTTCAAAATTATTTATGAACAAAAATGGTAGAAATATGGATGTAGCCCTTTTTAAAGGTAGATCCTCTCTAAATTGAGAATGTTCTAATGGTATATCAGTACAATGATAGAATATCAATTAACTATATCAATCTATTAACTACAGTATCTTTAACAGATGGTATGTCTATAGTGCAGTAAATTCATCTCGAGGTTGCAATATTGAAATAGTATTGATCTATCTGATTGTAGATCATTATGGATGATGTACCTCATGAATGTGTTAGTGGTTGATGTTATATTTGTTTTATTTTTTATGGGAAAGATGAAGTGATACTTTAAATAAGTGGAATTATCTCAGGGAATTCACAAGATTTAAATATCTTTAGCTTGGGGTTGTAACATGTTCCAACTAATGGATGTTTTTTATAACTAGTTGTAGATCAATACATAGGGAAATTTCATTATATGGATTGAAAATTATTTACTATCATAAATCATAAAAAACATTAAAAATAAAACAAACATGATCATTAATCATTAATAATAAGTGTTTCATAATAATGTCCCCCTTTTAATGAGAAAAAATCTTGAAATTTGTAACCGTACAAAAAAATTTAACAGATAAACAATTGATACAAATTAAATTTCTAGTTAATATTTTAGTTGCTCATGTGATTCACCTAGCCATATATTCCAAAAATATAATTATATTAGTGATATTCTATACAATTATTCACCTGAAATTTCCTTCATGTACCCCCCCTATGGAGATTATAAAATAATTGGAAATGAAATAAAATAAGAGACCTAAATATGAAGAAATTAAGATTTTTATTATATATAAACTTCAACATATTACAAAGAAAAGGATTTGTAGTAAAAAAAAAACAAAATCCATATCAAAATACTTATCAAAATATTATTAATCATAATTATTGACTAGAGTCAAGATCGACTAGATCCTTTCTGTTTGAAGAAGTCGGAGTAATGATGGTGGAAGAGGTACATGAGTTTGCAACAAAAATGGTAGTGGATAGTATCTAAATATTTCTTACAACATCTATTAGAGTAAGTCTAAATGGAAGAATTGCTACAGAGGTAGTCTATCTCGGGGTATAAATGGGTGTAGAAATGGAACCGATAAATGTTATTGAAGGGAGTTCTATAACTGTTGTCCTAGGGGTGAAAAAAGGGGTCCATAAACACTTCAAATTAAATATTCACTTATTCACCATGCTCTATTCCTTTAAACAAATAATCCTTATCTTCTATGAAAATAAAGAGTAGTGGGCCAATATTTTCAGTTCTGTCACATACTCTTTAAATTCCTTGGACCTATGAGGCATCATTACATTCATATCCATGAATTTGAAATTTTAACTAATATAATACTTTATATAAATCCTTTATTGGTAATATTTAATAGATTAGTTGATGTCCTCTCTATCACTCTTTACCAAATATAAAAAATTCCTAACCAAATTTAAAATATTATCTCCATTTTATTTTATCTACAGAATCAAATAAAAGTGGGAATAAGAAAAACCATCCATCACAACATTAATCACCTCTATGACAATGAAATAAATCAGATTAGCTTATACAAAAGATGGAGGATGTGGTGGAGTTGTGGAAGAAGATGATCGATGTGTAGAAAGAGATTCTGAACTATTCAAAATTGATATTTCCCTCATAGTAAAACATTTACTCATATACACCAATTTTCTCATGATAGAATCCATATGCCCCACCAGACTCTTATACTCATTTCTATATTTCAATTTTAATAAAAATTATAAGCTCAAGATGATAATTAACATAGGAAAAAATCCACCTGGTACTATCTTCACTAGGATTTGTCTCCTGAACTGATATAGACATAAATATTCCACCATGATCCATTAACATACATTCTATAATGTTATCTAGACCATCATTACAAAAAAACCAAGAATGAGGAGTAGAATATAGAGTAGGAGGAGTCCGCTCTTTTCTAGGGATAACTATATCCCCATGTCTGTATCAATTGTTTTTACCTTAGAACTAAAAGGTTACAACCACCCATTTGCATATATCATTTCTAACAAAGAACCAATATGATTCCTCAAATGATCAAAAATGGAATTTACACCATTCTCTAGTGGAATTTCATAATCATCATCACCTTATGATTCAAAATCGTTCATACCATGCTGAGTAGATCTCTCAGATTACTCTTTCTTTGATAGTGATATATCCTCATCTCTATCATAGAGAACACGGTCTATATGGATTATAGATGCAAGAGAATTAAGATAATATATATCACTAAATATTTGTTTGGATAGAATAAAAGGGGATCAGACCTACCACTCTACACTAGCCGATCAGCCGGACTCATTCATAGTTTTGTAAGGATAAGATAGGTTATCCTCATAACCTCCAACAGAATCAAACTTTGAGTCATCATAATGAACTACTACATCCTCAATTATAACATAAGAATTAATCTCAATCTGATAACCATTAGAGACCATAGTTTCATATAACTCAACATCTTCCCTCAACAAAGTCACTCATGTAGGAATTGAAAGAGGATTACTAGCTTCTATAGAATATAAAACAAGTCTCTTAGACATATTTCCGTTACTTCCCACTTATGCTGAAATATATGTTGATTTTAATTCTCCATATATATATATTTAACTTATTATTCATCATATTCAACATCCTCATTAGAGGAATAAATAAAAACGTTATTTGGATTTAATCTATGTTTAATTATGCCTCTATTTTTATTAGGATACTGCAATAGTTAATACCTCTCATAGATTTAATAATTATCACCCATACAATTATTTGGAAAAGTATTCCAATTCTCATTCATTCCATTACAATTAACCAATTTGAGAATAAATCCACAAAATTTGGTATCTTATTCATCACATTCACGAATAATTTCACTAGCTTCAAGAATGAAAGATATAAACTCATGATAGGGTAAATAATTTTACCTACAATAAATCTGTCTCAACTCCACCGTATGAAACATAAAATATCTAAACCAATTTATCGTATCACTTCATTTCAATGGAAATAAGGAAAATACATCTTGATTACTCATGATACTATTTTCACCCTTCTTAGGAAAATTCATGTGTTGTAGAAACACGAACAACATTTTTTTTTCACCATCATGTCATATTGTTGTTATCCATCACAAAATAACATTCACATTCGAATCGATCAAAACATTATCAAATAAATAATTCCCCTAGTCAACCACGGGTGATCTTTTATGGTAAAAAAAATACCTTTTTGAGGAATGTATAATCTAATTTCCCACTTCATTAAAGAAATTATCAATTCTTTTCCATCTATTATAGTCTTGATAATTTTATTTTTCTCTCTGAACTTGTACATTATGAATAAAACTTTTTAACCATCCTATGGTTGAATGGTCGACCATTCTCAAACATTTTTTTACCCTTCCATGTTTATAAATCACATTCCACACTAGAAACATTGTAACACCCTGAGTCTCTTTGAATTAATTTTTTCAAATAAAATAATTTCATTTTATAACCAGCATTTCACATTAAAAAAAGTTTATTTCATTATACCCAACTCTAATATACCATTTCACTACAAAAAACACATAAATTATCATTAAATACAAGAAAAACTATGTTTAAATATTAGTACACACAATGATGAGTTGCTTTGATTTTTTGTGTTACACGCAATAATGTTTTTTACCGAACAATAATATATTATTAATATTATAGTTAAAATATTTTTACAATTATCACATAGCCTTTGGAATGGAAGATATGAATAAGATTAACTAAATTATGAAAATATAGTTTAAAAATGTTTATAAAATTATTTATTTCATTACAAATTAACTATAAATATATACCAAAACCAATAGAATATAATGGATATGTTTTTTTGGAAAACTATTTTCATGCCCACAAAAGTGATTTATCTTAAAAAATTAAATCAATCACTATTAGTTATTGATATTAATGTAAATCTTATATTAAAAATTCATCCAAATGTTTTGAAATTCATCCAATAATTTTGATAGGCATAATGTAACAAAAAATCCTATATTAGGCCAAAAAATTATATTTTTCTAAAAGGCGGTTTTCCATATTTTAATTTAAGACTTATTTTAAATCATAAATTTTGAACATTTAATAATTTATATTTGGAATAATTATAATATTTTTTTATAAATGAATATAAATAATATCATTGGGAGAATTTTTATTATTTTTCTAAGATGTTTCATTTTTTGATGAATATGGAAAAATAGTAAATTTTAATTGAAAAAGTTGTTTTCATCCAATTTATTTATAAAATAAATTAATACTTATATTTGGTATGAAATTTTATTTATTTTATTTATAAATATTTTAATCTAATTTAGGTTATTGGAATCAATTTTACTTTGAAATTGGAAATAAAAACTTGTCATACATTTAAACATTTTTACTATCAAAACATGTTTTCCAATCAAGTCTCCATGATTAATTTCAAATAAATTTCCTAAAATATTTTGTTAGAAATTGGATAAAATAGATTGTATATTTTTAGTTAACATAATTTGTATTTTATATTAAAATTAACATATTTTTTGATAAAATAAATCAATGAAAGTAATTAAAATTAATTATATAGATTAATGTACAAATGTGGTTACATTCTAGTTAAACATTTACTTAAGTGGAAAATAACCCATAATCATATACAATGGTCATTTCATGGAAATATTTGGATCATATACTACATTATATAGATGATTGACCATAATTGGAGACACATTTTCAATGGACCCAACCTTGTGGATTACATTATATAGTTAATTCAACTATAATTCACTTTCATTGATTCATAAAGATTTTTTTGGTTGATAGTTTCACATAATTAGGTCATGAAAACATAGATATAAACTAATATATGAAAATTTATACAATTATACACAATATCCATTTTTTCGAAATATAAATCTTTTAAAACATATAATGATTTCCTTCCGTCATTAAACTTTACGACTTTATTCATTAATATTCTTTTCCATTCAAAATCCAAAAATTCTATGGAAAACATTTTAAAATTTGTGATGAGGAAAAATATTTGTATGGGTCATAAATAGATGAATTAAACTATTAGTCCATGAATGAGACAATTTTCACAATGTTATCACTTTAACATGTAAAACAAATTCTCTTTTGAATATCTTATAAAATCAGAAGTTTCCTGTAAAACCTTAATAAGAATACATAAATAACAAAAGGTTACTTCTGGTATCATTTCACTATCACTATTATATATAATATACCTATCCCATCAACACTAGGAGTTACAATTAGTGTTTCACTTGGAATTACCATCATTGTATATTCGCATTACCTCATAGGAGAAAGGTAACTAGTTACATCTGTCCCTATAGCCAATGCCTTGGAGCTATAATGGGCACAACCACCATAAATTTATCAAAAAATCACCCATCATAATAAAAATTTTGAAAAACCATAACATTATCATATCAAATTAAACAAGCACAAAAGAAATATACTTAAGGAAAACAAATATTCCATTTTGAAATCGCATATCAATTTAAAAATCATCACACATGTAAAGGAATAAATATTTTTTGAAGATATACATGTAAACCTATAAATAAAGAACAAAATAAATATGCATACGTGAAAGTGGGAAAATAAACATACGATATATAAGTAAAAATATATTTTTAACACAAATAGTTTTAACGTGAAAATAATATTTATAAAAACAAAGACCCTTACATTATGTACAATGCATTTTAATATTTACTTAATGTAATATATAATAAAAATAGATTCATTAAGTAAATCATTAAAATAATTTTTCTCATATATTTTATTTATTACCATTTTTTAAGTTCTTTAATATCCATTTAAATATGTTACAAATATTAGAATCATAGTTCCATGAGTGATTGTTTCGTGTATTTATGACCGATTCTATTAAGTATAACTATGTGAGTTCTCTAAAAATGAATAAAAACTATGAATGTTGAATAAATTAGAATTAATATGCTTCTATAATATTAAATTTTCCAATATATCAATTTTTAAGATATTAGGATGTTCAATAGATAAAACATTAATGGTAATGTTTTGGTTTCTTATTGGATGTTTTCAACACCATCATAAACTGAATTCATTTTATTTATTTATTATGTCTATAAATTAGTTATTAAACATTAAAAAGGTTAATGTATATATATTCATATCATTTTACCAATAATAATGGTTTTGTGAAAATACTTTATGGTTATAATTGAAAATGAAAAATATTGAACCATAAAGTTGGTGAATTGACATGTCATAAATGAAGTTTTAATTTATTAGAACAAGAGGATAAGAGAAGAGGTTTTATAATGGATATTAGATAAGAAAATATAATTCAATTATATATATGAAAATTGATTTATCATTGTAGTTTGGATAGAGAAGGTGAGTACAATGTTGTATGACATAAAGAATGAGTAAATTTAAAAGTGAAAGAGGGATTTTACTTCTTGAATATCATTTATTTGAGAACCTCTTTAATGGATGTCAATTTGATACATTGGAAGGAAAAATATGTCCCATGTGTGGGAATATGAAGTTTAATTTAATTGGATTGAATTTATACAATATTCAAGGATTTTAAGGTTTGAGGAAAAGAGGCGATCAGGAGTGGTATTTATAGGGGAGGAGAGGGGAATTTTTTATTATTTAAGTAATTTGTTTATTATTATGGCTCAAGACTATAAATAATTTTAATAATTGTGAATAAATAAACTAAAAAGTTATCTAATATTCAAACTATTAAATAATTAAATCATCAATTACTAAACGATTTATTTCTATAACTTATAATGTTAAATAACAGAAATTACTATATTTTACTATTCAAAAAACGCAACTATTTCATAAAAATCCAAAACATTCAACCTAACCATTTTTTGACATGTTGATTTTGAAAATGAAATCCATTTTCTTGAAATAGTTTTATAAACATATTAAATTTAATTTTTGACTAATATGATCATTTATTCAAAGAATATATATTTTAATATTATAACTGGTTATTACACTCGAAAAAATTAATTAAAGTCTCACAAAATTAGTGTAAAATTAAAATTAAAAAAATATATTTTTATGAATATATTTTTGGAAAAATAAATTTTCCATTAAATTAATATATTATTTATTGTATTATAAATAAACAATTGCATTTTAAAAAAATACCAATACCTAAATTATCATTTTTAAAACATTTATTTATTTATTTGATGATATAAATATGTTATATTTTAATTAATGAGATATATATATATATATTATTTGTACTTTCATAGGTGAATTTATTTTTCAAATGTCTATATTACTATTCATAATCATCACATTATTATTCCAATGGTCAGGTTAATATTACACTATTTAAATTTCTAAATTTCTATAAATAAACCACATTTCAACATCAATTTATATTGAATATTTCTATTTCATTCCAAAATAAGAACAAATTATTCTATAAATACCTAAGCTGCTACATTATCCCCTCTCAAGGAAATTGAATCCTCATAATTTTATCTAATTATTAAACAAGTGAGTATTTCTTTCCCTCATTAAATTTTTAGATTCCCATGATTCTTGTTCGCCCATATTCTTTCTCCACACAACCATCACCAAGTGAATTACGTTAAACTAAATTATATGATCTATACTGTCCAAATTCAGAAAAGTATTTTCCACATTTGAATGGTTATCTTCTATGTGAACAACCTTAGGGATTAAAAAATGAGATCAATTGGGAACATAATTTCATAACATCATAACATGAAGAACATTGTGTACATAGGAAAAACTCAGATGCAAAGCCACTCGATAGGAAAATAATCCAACATTCTCTAGTATTTCATAATGTCTAATTAATTGTGGACTCGACTATCCCTTTTTACAAAAAATAATCACACATTTCTGAATATAAACATTGAGAAATACACGATCACCTACCTCAAATGAAATATCCCTTCTTCGGTTATCAACAAAACTTGTCTACATGCTCTGAGATGTCCTCTTATTTCGCTGAATCGACAGATATTTTGATACAATTTCATCTACTAATTCTGGTCCTATTAACATTATTTGACAAGATTCATACTGAAATGAAAGAGGTAGACCCCACATTAAATATATTTCATCAAAATGATCAATCTTTATAATATAATGAAAACTGTTCTTATAATAAATGACATCCAAAGAAATCTATAGATCCAAAAATCCCAAGTAATCTATAGAAAAATATTGTATATTATCCCCCGAAGTCTATACTTCCCCCTATAACTATTCATTTGATTGTGGATGATACTTAGATCATAAATTTAATTTAGTTCCCAATTACTTATAGTGGCCATTAAAAATGTTATAATTGAACCTAAGATCATGATTAACTACAATAGGGAGATTAAATCTATTTAACATGACTATCTCATTGAGGTACATTTGAGAAAGCTAATATAAAGACATAATATCTCATATATGAATAAAGTTTGTATATTTTGTTTGTTGATCCACAAAAACACAAATCAAATTATTACCCTAAGAAATTTTTAGTAATACCACTACGAAATCCTGGAATATATTTTTTTCATTTCACTATTTAACTATAAAATGAATAAGAATCCCCTTTTCTAGTTTTCTTTCTTCTTTTACATATGGTCAAGTCAAAAATCTCATAGTAAATTCAACAATATCATTTTTTCATTCCATCCCCCCAGTAACACTCTTAATGGACTTTGTACATCATAATGCATATAGAATGAGATGATAACAAAAATCTTTGAGGTTCTTATAAAAACTTTTTCGTCAACTGTGAATTAGAAGGAATTCATAATATATTCCAAAACCTCAAAAAACAATAATTATCAATGTTAAATTACAGAAGCATACCCTTTTAACCATGTCTACCTTTTCTTATTAGTCATATTCTTCCCCTTAGGAATAATTAATTCTATCAAATAGAGATTACTAAACTAATACTTGGAAAAAAATTGATTAATTTCATACACTAATAACATCCAATCCAAAATTCATCAAACCATTAACCAAGGGGTCATCTTCCAATCATAACATATTTAATGTTACATGATGGTTTCAAATATAAGAATCACCCAATTTTTTTCTTTTCCAGGATGTTATTTTAACATTAAATCATAATCCTTTAACAGTTTTAGCCATATTCTCTACCTCGTGTTTAATTCATTTTGAGTGAATATATACTACATACATTAATTATGATTCAATGATTCACTATATTGTCTATATAAATTATGTCTACAGTTTTTTTATGTGAAAACCATAGATTCTAATTATAAATCTTGTGTGGGATAGTTTAAACGATGAGGTTTCATTTTCCTTGAAGAAAAATAAATTTCATGTTCTTTCTGCATCAAAATGAATCCAAATTACATTAAAGTAACATCATTATAGATGATAATCTTTCCATTTCATTATGTAAGGGATAAAACTATAACATTCACATATTTTCTATTCAATTCCAGAAAAAAATATTACATTCTTTTATCTAATGAATATTTACCACTTTTCATTTTAACTTCGTTAGAAGCATAGATAACCATGAAATGTTGTTAACAAAATGTAGGTAATAACAATTTAATCCATGAAAAACATGGATCTTTGTAACATCTGTTGGAGTTGGCCATTCAAATAACACATTTTTTGTATGACCAACTATTATACCATCCTTATTTACAGTGTTCTGATGAAAATAAATATATTCTAACCAAAAATTACAATTGCTGAATTTCAAGTATTAGTTTTTTTTCATTTAGGGTTTTCAGAATAATCAAGTGACTTTTTTCAGGATCCCTAAAACTTTTTAAATAATATAAAATATCATTAAAAAATCATATCCAAGTATTCATGGAATATTCTTTTCATACGATACATAAATATTATAGGTTCGTTTTTTATACAATGCATCATAAACAACATATAATATCTATATCTAGAATGAAATTCTTATTTTTAGATGAAACATCATTCACCTATAGCTTAGAGTACTTGGATCCATTGTCAATCATGGAAAAATACTAAGCTCCCTAGAGCTGGTCAAACAAGACATCAACATGATGAAGTTGATACTTATTATTATGTAATGAAGTTATTAAATTCTTTAGAGTCAACACCGATTATTATAGAAATATCTTTTGATTTTAACAAAACATTAGAGCACACCATGGTGATATACTTAGACAAATGAGGCCATTATTTATACAATATTTCAACATATTTTTTAAATCTAAAAGATATACATGTTCCATTAAATGAGGTGGTTTTGAAATAGGTTTAGATTACTGGAAATAATCAACATCATACTCAACCTCCCAATAAGGTATAATAATACGAATCTCAATAGTAAAAACATCTAGATAATCATTTAAAACTATAAAATCATTAATCTAAAAAGTTCTATTGTTTCCATCAATATGTTTGAGAAAACATTCATTTCTCTCTATTAATTTTTTGTCTTCTTCTTGATATTATATAAAAGGTATTGGTTCATTCATTCTTATATACTGATACAATTTTGAAAAAAAATTATTTATCTCAACATTTAGTTTTTCCATTGTATACAGAATGCCAACACAACCCCAGAATAAAATCAAATTCTACTAGGGGAAATACAAAAATAATTATAGGTATATTCTTTCCATATAAATCAATATAAATATTTATAAAATTAATTTTTTCCATGATATTTTCCCCCAGTATTTTTACCATAAGTGTTGACTTTATTTCAGGAGGTGATATATATAATTATTATAAGATTTCACATATATGATAGAATATATAGATCAAAAATAAAATAAGATATTAGGAAAATATGAATAAGAAGACAATTTACCTAACACCACTTCATTAGATGACATAAATCATCTAAATTAGTTGCAAAGGATTTCACCCCACCACCTCTTATTATAGTTTGATGGATTCGATTCATTTTATTTCCTATTCAGACACATGTTTTCAAAATGACAAACCTCATTACATTGAAAAAATTTACTTTTTATATATTATATTTGTTCTTACAAATACCATGATCTTTTTCATTGCATTTACGGGACATATTCCCTTAACACCTCATTATATACACTCACCACCCTTCAATAGGAACTCCAAGTGAGTTTTTACCTCAATTATCATAAACTAAAAATTAAATGATCTTTCAATAGAATATCTTAGATTCATTATTTCCTTTTTGGGGACCTCTACGTCTTATTATTCTAGGTTGCATAAAACACATGATTATAATAAAACTCTATTTCCACCCTATCCACAAATCAAACAAAGTTGTTTTATCTTTTGAATTCATGAAAATCCAATGCTCATTCATATTTCTGTTTCAATCCTCATTAGAAATAATTGATTTTATTATCAAGATCACATATAAAAATTGGATTGTTACTTCCCAATTGAGTGATTTTTTATTTTTATGGAACCATTATATCATCGTACTTTATCAATTTCATGAATTGTTTTTCAATAAAATGTCAAGTCTCCTTTTTAATATATTTTCTAAGGAATATACTTTTTTATTCATCCAATTTCAATGAATCAATATTTTTACTCTCCCTGAGTTTTTTGTCCACCGAAAACCACTTATGATCTTCACATTCACAATGGTAATTAGAAATATGAGCCACTTTATGGTATGATATCCCCATGACATAAAAATCATTTTCTTGTGATTTAATCTAGTCTTCAGCTACAGTTGTTTTAGAAGATCCAAAAAATTTAGGTGGGTCCCTCATCATGAATTCTTACACCACCGATATATTCCTATTAGGTTGATCAAGATGATATCATGAATAGATGTCGTTTCCATTAATAGAATACATCAAATAAACCGTTACTATCACATACTCGTCAGTTATAATTCCCACCATTCTAGGTTGCGATCTCAGAAGTATATCATCCTCTCAATGCCTACCTACATTATCATCCATGTTTCTTTGATGGAACCCCATTCTGATTAGAGATATATTATATTGAGAAACGTGATATTCATCAAATTATATATCATTTCAACTAAAAAATAATTTAAAAATATTTTCTGGATATTCTAATAGCATTATCTGAATCCATATAGTTATCTAATAATTACTCTGATACCAACTATAAGGACACAACCTAAAACATTACATGATATTGTTAATTGAAATAGAATTGTCATTCAATCATTTTCCAAAGATCTTTCCAGTTTATAATTTTTTGATAATTTTTTCACAACCTCATATATAGAAACTCGTATATTTCAATTTATACAATTCTACAGAATATCCATTTTTTACAATTTAAAACTTTTAAAACAAAACATATTTTTTCTGTAAATAAACTTCACAAATTTAAACTTGAATTCTTGTCATCATATACCCTTCCGAAAACCCTATGGAAAACATTTTAAAAAATGGTATGGAAAAAAATCAACAAGGTACATTAAAGGGAGAGCAAAACCATTAGACTGTGAATGTGAAAATTATCACAATGATATAAATTTTACACACACAAAATAAGCATTATAAATTACCTTATGACGTCGTAATTTTCAATATAACCATAAAAGTAATACATATATTATAAATGGAAATATTTTTAATCATATTAATATCACTCTTACAAATAATATAGATATCCCAGCTACATAGGAATTAATCATAATGGTTACATGTGGAATCGTCTTCGCAGTATATTACCATATTCCCTTAATAGAATCCTAATTAGTTATCATTATCCCTTTACCCAATGCATTGAATAGCAATAATGAGATCACAAAACCATAGTTTATCACATAAACACCCATCATAACAAAGAATTAGAGAACCAAAATGTGATCATAACAAATTAATATTGCATAAATGAAACATTCTTATGTAAAATTAAATTTTTATTTTTAAATCACTTCTCCTTTTTAAGAAGATGTAAACATTTCAATAAAAAATTTTTATTTGAAAATAAATTTGTAAACTACAAAATGAAAGAAAAAATCATCAATCCATCATGATATTGGGAAAATACACTAAATATGTATATGTAAAAAAACATTTCATTCATAAAAAAGTTAAAACTTGAAAAGTGGGTTTATAACAATAATCTCTTTTACATTATATCTAAAATAATTATATACAGGTAGATTATGTCCCAGTTTATAAAATCTAATTTATTAATTAAAATAATCTTCTATACAGGATAAAAATAAATTTTTTACTAAAATAATATTTTATTTGATAAAAAACAATGTTAATAATATAACAGATTTTATAAAGGTTTGAATTTTTTTAATATCTTAAAAAATTATCTTATAATTATAATAAAACAAAATATTAATTTATGAATATATTTTAGGAAAATATTTTTTTAACTCATCATATTATTTATGAAATTGTAAATAATAATTTGTGTTTCATGTAAATACCAACTCATAATTTATCATTTATAAAATAAATTTTACATTTTTCATGATATAAATATATCATATTTTCACTTATGATTTTCTTATATTTTTCTTTATTTGGTGAGGTTATTATTCTAGTAGAACAATTAATATTACCAATCATCTCTTTTATATTATAATAGCTTGGTCACTATTCCATTATTTTGGATTCATTAATTTCTATAAATATGATTGTTTTATTAATAAATTTATAATGAATTTAACTATTTAATTCCACAATGAAATACATTTATAATATAATTACATGTTTTTAACCCATGTATTAAGGGAGACCTCCCAATGGTGTTTTCCTTTTAGTATTTATAAAAATTCCACTCCACCGCTAATAATAGAAATCACACCCTCACATAACCACAACTATCATACCCTTTGGATCAACTAAAACCTAGAAAAATAAGCTCTATACTTCACCCCTATCACCATAAAAGCATAACATTGGTTAGAAATCTAACGAAGGAAGAACTTTTGTGCAAACCCGAAGGAGTTACCTGAATAAGAGGTTACATTCCTCAACAAGAACTCAAAATTTATTTATTTCCCCACCCATTAAATTCTCGTTATATCATTCTTATAGAATGAATTACGTATCAATAATATAAATATATCTAGTTTTTATAATGGTAATACATACACCTTCATACACTTCTATGAAATTGGATACACAATCAACATTCCTCTATATGAAAGATTACCTTTTCTGAAGAGATATCGTTCATTCTTCCATTACCACCTCTAAAGAATGGGAATAAAGGTGGAAATACTATGATTATATGATATGTTTGATAATTATGACTTCATTATGCTTATTTAATTATTAGATAATTCATACCTTTAGACATTCCCTTTTTTAGGAATGTTATGACTTCATTTTAGGACATGTGGACTGCAACCACCTCAATAAAATGTGATTTTTTCACCCATTACATGGAATTTATTAAGTATGTGTCTAATAAACATGTGTGATATTTATAAAATATTAATTTAACTGTAATGAATATATATATATATAATTTAATTCTGTTTTTATAAAAACATGATTTGAAAATTGAAACAACGATCCTGAGTACATACAACTTACCATCTTCATGAATAATAGATTTCATTTAATGTTTCCATATTTTATATATTTTTATAAATAACTAAATAATAAATATATAGGATATTTATATCGTGTATTATAAAATATAAATAATTAAATCATGTTATATGTAATGGGATCAATAATAACACGTTGATACTTATACAAATAATAAAGTGGTTATTACCACACACATATCATTAAAATGAAATTAATAATAAATCAGAAATAAAAATTCATATTAGAATCAGATATGGTATTATATTTTTGATTATTATTATTTTTTAGATGTATAATAAACCTATAAATATTATATATGATGTTTGAACCATACAAAGAAATTCAATACTTAATGTATGGTTTTTCTAATATCACTTTTATTTTTAGGAGATATATGTAATATTAAACATTTATTCTTGTTATGTAGTGTATATATATATATATGACAAGTTATATATTTAGTATAATTTAATCAATGATATTTAAATTTTTAATCGATGTTATTCTTTTATATATCTCACGAATTAGATGTTACCCAAGTAGTAAAGGGATTTTGAGTCTCACTTTTAATTTCATTAAGACAGAAATCATTTTCATAACATATTTCTACTTTATATTGTTTTTACATACCATGTTTGTATTTTATTAATCCAAAAATGATTTTTAATGGGATTTACATATCCAGTTTAGGATATATCCTCCATGGGGGTAGTGGTTCCAAAGTTACTGAACTTGTAAAGGCATTTTGTCTAAATTTGTATAATTTGAGAAATATTTATTGAGAAGAACATTTTTTCATCTATGATGTGTATATACTATATATTTGAAATTTTATATACATTATATCCAAATTTTAATAATATTTTAATTTTCAGGTAATGTTATTTATTTATGGGGATTTGGATCCAATGTTACCGAAGTGGTAATAGTTTACTGTTACCAAATAATTATTAGTTAGGATTGGTTAATATTATTATTCCATTGATGTAATATTATTATTCATCCTAGAATAATTATCATATTTTTTAATTTCCTATATTAATTCATGATATATTAAAAAAATTCTGCAATTTTTTATCTCTTTGTTACTAAATATAATTAAGAAAATGTTTTTATGGATATCCAACTTCACTTCTATCTTAGGTAGGAATTATGGGTTCTTTCATAACAATATTATCTAAATAAGTGTCTTCAAAAATATTATAATATTCTCATATGAAATTTAAAAAGGAAATTTTACCCATTTTTTCCCTTTTAAAAAAATTAATTTTAAAAATCATTCTTCTTGTAATTTTTTGATTGATGAATTTTTCTAAACTTCTTACAGTGGTAAGACGATGTTAGACATGAACATATTTATCCAACATCTTGTATATAACATATTTGATTATTTTATTTCAGGATTACTATATTTTTTATTGAAATTTTTTTCCCTAATATTCTGTAAATTCATTATTTTTAAACTGCCTTAAAAAGAAAATGGTAATTTTCATAGAAAAGAAATTTATTAAGGTTTTATGGTATTGAAATCATCCATTAAAAATTTTCATATGTATTTTAAATGAAAATGTTTTTCATAATTTTATATGTTTTTAAAAAATCATATTTCAAAGAATAAATGAAAGTTTTATCCAGAATTGATTTAAATGACCTTAAAAATGATTTTCTATCTTTGGTGACATCCATTGATATTACCTATGAATTAATGGGGTTATGATCCAAGGGTACTATTATTATTTTTTCTCTAAATGGTTTATTATTATGATAAAATATTGTTTATGATACATACTTCTCTTCAATAAGTTAAACCTTGATAAATTCTTCTGGAATCCCTTTTCTTTCAGGGGTTATTCTTTGAATAAATTATTATGAATCATGTCTCCTTGAAATAGGTTATCATATAATGAAATGTTTACGTTTGCCATTTATTTTCATGGATTATGATATGAAGTTTATGAAACCCATAATTTTTTTATTTTCCATGATATGAATAGTTTTTTGTTATTTATTGGAACACGAATGTATGATTTTATTATGTAGTGGGTGGTGTAACTATCCAAAACCTGCACTCCTAGATCATGTGATGAATTCCAAAACATTACATTACCTGTATTGATACAAATAATTACAGATTTAATTCTTCATCTTAACTATTAAACATAGAAAAAAACATGAATCGCTTATAATGTAGATGTCCTTTTAGGTTCAGAGTTTTTGAGAAATAGAAAAAATCATCCATTAACAATTCACATGAATTTGAATGTTCATTTCTCCCACATAACCTAAATTTTCATTTTCATGTTAATACATCATCATCATCCATGTGAAATCCATTCTAAACGTAACTCATTCAAAATCATTATTTAAAACTAGGGGAAAAAGAAACATAAGAAGGGAATGATCTGATTGTTAGTAACTATAAACATAAGAATTTACAATTGAACTACATAAATAATTATAAGAGTTCATAATGCTATTATGACGTAATCAATGTTCATGATTGTGTTATAAATCAACTCAAACCAGTCAATAACCAGATAAAAAAATATGGAAATATGGAAAAAAAGTTTCATTATAATCAATAATCAAAATCCATTTGATATCAATTTCAATCGTTAGAAATATTATAAACCCATAACAAACAACAAAACATTTAACAGTATCAGGGGACATTATTATACTTTTTAATCTTATGAATGGAATAAAACTGAATTTTACTTCTATATATGTTAATATCATAAATAGAATATTCATATGGTCTACATCCACACCCAATGTGTTTGGGGGATAACATGGACCCACCCTTCATTGGTTTATCACATAACTACCCACCATTGGTTTATAATCGAAGAACCCATCATTGTTTTATCACGGAACCTCTAATAATTGGTTTCTAATAGAACCACCATTCATTTGTTTATCATGAATCCACTCATCAAAAGCCGAAGTACAAATTCATAACACATAAAAGAATTAATTTCATTATAAAATTATAGGGAACCCCATTTATCCTTATATAACGTTACTAACCTATGGAAATGAAATTGGTTCTCTAAAAATCAATTTGTTACATTATTACCCCATACGAAAGGAATTGGTTTTATTTTTATCTCCACAAAACATGGTTGTATCATGGAAAATAAACATGTTCTGTAACTATATCATTGAAACATAATTATCCCATGAAAAAAGGGCTCCATAACAATCCCATTGAAACATGTTTATCCCATGAAAAATAAATTGGTTCAATAAAAATATCATTTAAGCATTTTTTTCCTATTGATTATATTTTTTCCATAATAATATCTTTATAATATGATTAACCCATGGGAAAAAAGGGTTTCAATATCAATCTATTAGAAATATCAACAATGCATTAAGAAGAAATTGGTTCAAAAAATCTATTTGTAACATGATTATCACATGAAAAAGATAATTTCAACAAAATCCATTGTTAAACATGATTAACCCATGGAAAATAAATGATCTAAACAACATCCTATTTGAAACATGATTAACCAATGACAAAAATGAGTCAATAACAATATTTATAAAAAATCATAATCAACCCAAAAAATAATGAGAATGGTATCCATAAAAAATATACCCTATAGAGTATATGTAAAAAAAATTTATTGACATTGATGAATTAAAATAACATTAAAATGCTATTAAAAACGTTCATGAGGAAAATGACTTTTAAACCTTCCCTAGTTTCCCAAACAACCTTGAAGTATTTGAATTGTAAGCCCAATGAATGAATAATGGTAAACGAAACATAAATATAAAGAAAATAATGATATTAATGGTATAACATGTACAATGAAATGTATTTGGACCTCATAAAATAAGATATCTGTATAACATAACAAACATCTCAAAGAAAGAAAATTTTTGAAAAAAATAAATTCCCCATTTTGTATATTTGAAATAGTAAACTCTATGAAATATATATTATCAAAAAGATAAATAAAATCCCATAATTTTAAATATAATAATAATAAAATAAATTTATGGGAATTATTTAAACCACATGAAAAAATATGGGGTGAATAAGGAATATATGTCATAGAATTAATAGTGAGAAGAGAAAAAACCATACACAGATTGTATCATTGGAGTGAGAATAAATAAATGAAATAATATTGTGGGAAAAATGTAAACAAACAAAGAAGAATATGATATATATATATATAATAATTTAATAATTTTATATTTAACACATATTCTTGAAATAATATTACAAATGACATAGAAGTTTAACCTAATGAATCAAAAATTGAGTTAAGAAACCCCTTACTACTTGACTGACATTTCTATCATGAGTTTAGTGGGAGAATTAAATCAATAGATAAATTTAATATCATGAAATAAATGAAACTTGGGGTATGAAATTTCATAGGTCAATAGATTCACCATATAAAAGTAACTATGCTAATAATAACAAATATGTCACAATTGATTGTAAATTTAGAAGGAACTCATTATTTTGAGTTTGATTCGTCATGCCTGTCCTCTATCTTACTAAATAACAAAAATAATTTAATTATTTAAATTTAGTTGAAACATTTCTTTGTTTATAATTAAATTAATGTAACTTTTAAATTTTATATCTATAATTACATAACAAATTAAGTTTAAATCGAGTGTTTTGAATCTATTTGGTCTATGTTCCCTCAACAACATTGATTAGTGGAATATAGTGAATGATTTCATTATTTAAACATCTATAAAAAAATAATCATGACATAATTGTCACATTTTTGAATCAATTATACATTTAATATCATACAAGAAATATGGTTATGAAAAAATATGCAACATTATGATCATGAAGATGGTACTACATATGTACGTAAGAGTAGTGTTACCTCTTTTCATTAATCATTATAGAAAAATGGTGAGAAATATTTTTCATTACAAAATGAAAATTATATAAAAACTAAAACATTATTTATTTATATATACTAAAATATATCATTATTTGTATTTGGTGGTGAAAAAATATGAATTACATCGCTTAGAGGAGGTGATAGTCCACACATCCAGAAATGACGTTATCACTTTATTAGTGTGGGGAATGGAAATAAGAAAGTGATATGTTTTATTTACAGATAGATAATAATGTCATTAATTTCATTAATACTTCATTTATAACATAATTTTTTTTCATAAAATCATTAATACATTCAATTTAATGGGTGAACATAACACATCACTTTGAGGAGGTGATAGTCCACATGTTCAAAAACAATGTTATCATGTTCTGAGAAAATAGAAAACATGATGGTATGTGTTATATAATAATTTAAAATGTTTTAATTTATTATAAATATTATTTATATAATAGAAAAATATTATATCCCATATCATTCCCAACCATAAGAGGTGGTAATGGAACAATGAACATCATATTTTCGTGAGGTCGTAGTTTCCCATACATAAGAACAATGATTTTGTTACCCATTTAACAGAATTGTGTGTAGGTGTGGGTTTTACAGTTAACATAACAACATAATTGTATATTTTGGATTATAATGTTATTATATACACATATAATAAGATTTTTTAAATTGGTTTGAGAATGAAATAACATAAAGATGATCATTGACGATGTTGCATCTTGTTTGGGTAACTCCTTTTGGTTTACTAAAAAAACTTCATTTTATTACATTACACAAAAAGTGAAGATTCTAGGATGATATTTGGGGTATTGGGGGTTTATTTTTTTGGTTTTGGATTATCCAATGGTATTTATATTTGTAAATAAGAAGGGATGGGGAATTCCTTTTTATAGTGGAGGGGGAGTGGCATTCTTGTAATATAATAAGGTAAACACTATTGGGAGGTATCCCTTAAATTATGTTCCTAAAATAATGATCTCAGTCATATAAAATATGTGATATGGTCGAATCATATATAGAAAGTTCGTTTTTTTTGTTTCTAGGTAATTTGGTCCCTTAAGATTACAAATTAACAACAACGTAAAATCATTTATTACTTTAATCTCTGTAATTAATTATAATTACATTCACTAATATTAAGTGTCCAAAAAAATGGTTCACTTATAATGTATTATAAATTATTCATCTTCCTAATAATTAATCGCTTTTTCCAAATTTCAAAAAGATAATTTGTTGAAATTATTTTTAAATTAATCATGTTTACGAGATGACAAAGCAGTGTTTTAAAGTGAATATATTCAATGTTTTTCTGGGTTTTTATATAAAAGTCAATGTTCAATTGATTAGAATGAAATAAATTGGTTTAAATGATATAATTTTGTTCTAATTATACTTCTAGATAAATTATAAATACAAATTTAACAGTATAAATTATTTATGAAAAAATATTTTTTCAATTAAAATTCGGTCTCATTCACTATTTATCAGAATATGAATATTCTCCGAAGAATAAAAAAAATTTACCAGAAGAAATTTTTCTTTTATGATTTCAAAATTGTATTTTATTTTTAAAAATAATGTTTATTAAATTTTCTATATTTTGTTTTAAATTAATTCACCCATTAAAAGGCCGAAAAACCTCCTTTTAAAAAATACATCCTTTTTTTCATAAAATGGGTTTTCTTACATTATACCTATAAAACAAATCGACTATATTTAAAAAACTTCAATTAAATATCTAACATAAAAACATCATTAATATAATTCCCTAATAGTGATAAATTTAATTTATTAAAATAAAACAGCTTTATGGACATAATTTTTTTTCATATTAACACATCTTTTGTATTCCATTGGTTTTTATTATCAATTCAAATTTGTTGGTTAGAAAATGATTCATTATATAAACATGTGTTAAATATATATTCTTAATCTATTCAATAATATTCATTTATTCATTTCTAATGTCTAGGTGGTATCTATTTTTTCGAACAAATAATATTAAATTTATATTTTTGTTTGGTATGAATCAGCCTTTCTTGTAACATATGTTTTAAAAGAAACTCAATGTTATGTGAAATATTATATAAAAATGGTCATTCATACAATTACAGATAAACTATGAATTTCATGTAACAAGAGTAAGCATATAATTGAAATTAATCTCAAAGGAATATTTTTCATAAAATATCTTGATGTTACATCCTACTCCGTTAATATAAATTTCATATTAGAAATTAGTTTTGTTTATAAAAGGATTAAAATTTTTATAATTCCATTATAAAAAGACAAATATTAAAAAGGGTGGATAAAAAATACTCTAAAAAAGGGAATGTGAGAAACATAAAGGTCACCATATGTAACACATAATGATGATTCGATATAGGGGGAACATATGTGGGGATAAATGAAAAGGTTATATAATTTTATAGAGTAATTGAGGTCATTGATCATAAATAAGTGAATGATAAATGTAACGTTATGGGCCAAAAAATATATTGGGTTGATTTTAAAGGCCATCAGATCATTTGATTTGAAGTAGGATGATACAATTTTTCAAGATCACATTCCTAATGTTTATTAATGTGTTACCATCTAGGGGAAGAGAAAATAGAAAAGGTAAATGTAATTACATAATAAGTATACATTCATACTTAAATAAAATTTGACAAATATAACATCTTATTCTCCAAACGAAGAGTACTGAATATGAGTTTCTAATTCCTGAAACACTAAAATAACTATTTTGAAGACAACATATCGAAAAATGGTATTGTCATGAAATTCCACGATCTTTATACATTAATCAATAAAATGGTTAGTATAGGAAAAATAATTCCAAAAATGAGTAAAAATATAAATGATACATTATTATAAAAATTTAAAAACCATATATGAAACTAAATTAATCAAAAAATAATTGTCCTTATAATTCATCAAACATTTCAGGATAATGATTGAAACCCAAATATTAAAAGGATTGAATAATATAATCTTCTCAGATAAATCAATGATTATTCGTAAAAAAAATTCCCATTTGATTCCAAAATAAACATAATATTAACCTCTAAAAATATTCATACTGAACAAGACATCACGTAGGCCAATGGTAATCTCTACACCCCTTCCATCCTTCGGTGGTGTGTTGAAACCCCACAGACATACCAAAATTGATGAGTTGTCACCCAACATTCATGTTTTCATTTTTTCTTTAATCATGCAAAATATATTCATCCTAAAAACACAATGTTGTTTCTAGGGTTATAAATAGCTACACCCAATTTTTTTCATAACAACAGCATTGATAACCTCGAAATTTTAACTACTTAAGATCCTCAAGTTGAATGTCTTAGGACATTGATAATTTGATACACCTTATAATAGTAGTCATATGATGGTATCTATAACTCTTAATATAACATCATATGAAAAAATAATAATCTAAAAATTTATCTAAACTAATCATTGATACAAACTATAACAACCAAAATCATATAATCCTAAGTCCTCTATTGAAATAAAAGACGTTAAATTCTTGGTTTTGAAGCCAATGATTCTAAAAAAAATATTCATCTAAAACATATATCAGAAAACAGAAAAAATGGATCAATAAAAAACTAGAGAACATTTTATTTTTATTATTTTAGATAATTATTATAAAATCCAACATAAAAAATTCACATGAATTTGAAAGGTCATTTCACCAACATAACGTAGATTTTATTTTTCAAATTAGGATTTCACCATCTTCCATATGAAGTACCTTATTGATATAAATAATTCACCATGATTCATTAAAATGTGAGGGAAAAGAATAATAATATTGGTTATCTCAAATTCTTAGTATGGGTAAACATAATCATTAACAATTTAATGTCACCAATGGGAATATGAGTACATAAGGGTAAGATAAAATAATCAATTTTTGTGATAGAATCATAAAGTAAATTAATAACATCAATACCAAGATCATAAAATTTAAAAATATAAATATTTAATGACTCATTAATATCATTAATAAAAATCCATGTTATATAAATATCGATCATTATATAAATTATAAACCAATAGAAAACTTATAAAACTTATAATTGGATCTTGGGATATTATTATAATTTTAATTCATATAAATTGAATAACTATATGGTTGACTTATGTACATATCAATCTTATAAATGAAATAACCCTACCTCTGACATCCATACATAATGCATTGGATGACTATCATGGACTCACACATTATTGGTTTATCACATAAACAATTAATATTTGTTTTTCATAAAACCGCACATCATTAGTTTATCATGGAACCTCTGATAATTGGTTTATAATATAACCAACTATAAAATGTCCATGAATAATTAAAAAAACATAAAATCATGCATTTAATCATGAAACAATTGGAAACCACATTATCACTTTCATAACATGATTAAAATGTGGAAAATGTATGTGTTCTATAAAAATATAGTTAACTCATGATTAACCAATGAAATAGAAATTGGATATATAAATATCTCTTCGAAAAATGGTTATCAAGTGGAAATGAATTTTTTTCCTCAATAATATCCTTGAAACATGATCAACATATGGAAAAGAAATGGGTTTCATAACAATATCATTGAAACATGAATTTCAGATGTAAAAGTAATGAGCTCTATAACAATGACTATGAAATGTGATTATCATGTTAAAAAATGGGTTCCTAAAAAATATCATTATTATATTAATAACCCATGGAAAATAAATGGGTTAAGGAACAATCTCCTTGAAGAAATATTATCCAAAGGAAAATAAATGGGTTCAAAAAAACCTACATGATTCATAATTAACCCTTGAAAAGGAAAGGGTTTCAAGAACAACCTCTTTGAAGCATAATTTGTAATTCCCCAACCCCAGAAGCCTGAATCCAGTGTATTATTTTAATACATTGCAATGATTACAAGGAATCATATCCCGATGGACCAATCAGTTTATCAAACATGGAAAATAGATTAAATACATGAAATTTACATTATAATTTCTAACATAAAAAACAACATATATAATCCTTTGAAAATGAAATTATTCCCCTAGAATAACCCTAAATATCAAATATTAAAATTATTGTTAGAATCCTTATAAAATAAAACTTAAGAGAGGGGTAAGCTATAATTCCCAATAAAGATAAAAAATATATGAGAAGCCATCACAAATAAACATAAAATTTTATGTTATGGTACAAAAATAAAACAGAAGCCTCTAAAAAATCATCTTCATCATAATATGAAATAATAAATAAAATAATTCCAATAAAACAATCAAATGGATATTTTACTAGTCAAATAATCTCATGTAAAATAAATAAATAATCTTATAATGAAGGAATAAATAAAGCTGGAAATATTAAACAAACCATCAAGGCTTCAGCCAATACACCATACCTAATTGGGTAATAAATAATACAAAACCCAAAGATAATTGTCTCATGAGACTATAGATGCATCAAGGGGCTATAGCGGACCTCGCTCAAAACTTACAATGTCTAATTCATTCCCCTTATAAAAAGGGTGAAACCTTACACAATCATTTTTATTAAAACTAGGATACGAAATGCCCATAATTTAACAAAAACTAATGAATGGTATAAAAAAGAACATCTATAATCATACATATCAAAAACACTATAAATACAATATGGAAGTTTTATTATAATAAATCAACCTCAATTAAGAATAATATCAAATAAAGGATGTTTACATAGTTGAAAATAATCAGTGAACCTCTTTGAGAGAAATATCTATAGTTGAGGAATCATTTAAAAGTCTCAAAATCTATAAAAGAATTCAGTTAAAATATATATTTTTAAAAATTATTCCTATACTAGTTTGAAACTTTTTAAAGGAATTAACAGTTTTGAACAATTATGTCCATATATATAATTCCATTAAATCAATTTGATAACATGGGCATTAATTAAATAGATTATGAAAAATAAATCATTAATAAATTTAAATTGAGGATATAATTAAATATTATGTTCCATAAAACCATAAAATATTATATTTGGAAATAAAATTATGATTCACAAACATGGATGATTAATATGTCCCAATAAATACATATATAATCAATCTCAGATAATATTGAGATCGAGGAATTAACCATTACCTTTTATATTCCTTTAGTTGAGGGTGTGTTAATGTCATATATAATGGTCACCGATTTTTAATAATTATTCCAGGACCACATACATTTTAATAAATCATAAACAATCTTCTTATCTAATTTTGTTAATAATATTTTAGTATTATCATTATTTCGAGTGTTAGCTGATCTGTTTTCTTACTCATGTTTTGTTATGTAAGTCATGTATCTTATGAATACGATGAATTATATTCAAATAAACAACTATATTTTTTTCATAAACAATATATTTTCTTATAATATGTTTTTATAATCATTCTTGAATGGTTAATGTCAAAAATGAATCTCATCACATTGTGAAGACACCAGGTTGTACGTACGGATGATCGATGATATCGTTACTTTAATGGTTAAATTAGTTTGAAATAGATGGTATAAAAATTATAAAGAATTATAATTATTATATATTCATTATTTATGTCTATTATACACATCATTATTCCCATCCAAATAATGTAACATGAAATAACAAATTACACCACGGCATGAAGACTGTAAGTCCTACATATGCACGCATGGTGATATTATTAATCATAGGCTGAAAAAAATAATAAATATAGTTGTCACATAATTATAATAACATCTTATTACATGTATGATACATTATTTTTTAGTTTTTATGGAAACAACATATATATAGGAAGCATAAAAAGAAAAGTACTTTAAAAGAAGGGATAAAACAATTACCTCTTCTTCAGTTGTCTCGTATTGATTTTCACAAAATAACTCCTAAATATGATTCTATACCCAAATTATGGAAACTAGGATTAATTCAGGGAATTTTGGAGGCAATATAGGTTGGATTTTGCAGAAACAAATACATTTGGAGGTGTCAATAAAATATAAGGAAAGTTCCCTTTTATAAGAGAGGGGAGGGTCACTTAAGGAAAATATTGAAATAATAATTTATTATAAATTGGTATTCGGTTTATAATATCTCCAAATTGATTTATATAGAGTATAAGATTATTATGGGTCTATTTAATCTCAAAAAAATGATTTGTAGACATGTTTAGGTCATTAAATTAACCTTATATTTTGGGATTGGCCCTTAGTTAAATAAGTTTACTCTTACCATGTCTTCCTGTATTTTCAAAGTATATGGATAATATTGTTACCATAAAATGACATTATAACACCCAGTGTATCATTAATGATATTTTGAATACTATCTATGTTTCACCCAAAGCTTCCACGGTACGCTGCTCTTTGAATAATACAGTAGCCTATGTGGTACACAATTTTGAGTTCTAACACACACCACAACCAATAAAACTAGCCGTTATGAATAGTAATACCTAATTTTTGAAATTTTATAAATTTTATCTTTCAAAATGGACTTATGTTTTGGATTCGGAATCTCGAAATTAGCTTAGCATGAATTTTTTTATTTTTCTGAAAACATTCAATTTTTTATGAATAGTGAAAAAACACTGAGTTATAGTTTGAAACTGAAATTTTATTTAAATAATTATTAATTTTATTAAAATTTAATTAAGGTCAAAATAGATACATAATACCTATATCAGTTCAATGTAATTCATTGGGGTTTGTTTAGAAAAATTTTAGATATATAAAAATATTATGGAACTTTTCACCGTCTTTTACCCACCTCCAAGAAGAATTTGGAAATTCACGTAAAACTTAATTATACCTCTTCTATGATTGGAATTTCAAAAATCTGAGCGACACGTTTAATATCAAGGTGTAAAATGTGGTTCAATAAAATAATTTTTTTTGTGAATAGTAACGTTTTACATTTATTCACCACGGTTAAAATTAAATAGAGTAATAAAGGGTAAAAATGATATTAATATTACTCTAACACATGTCCTAATTCTATTGAACATGTTTATCTCGACCAAAGTCAACCTTAGGAATAAAATATTATCATTTTGGTTGACTTAGATTAGATTAGGACATTTATTATTATTTAATTCAAAGAAGAGTAAAAAGAGGTAAAACCAATGTTTAATTACTTAATGTTTTTTAGTATAGGGTTATTCATAATATAAATTAGATTTTAAATATTCATTAAAAAGATAAAAATATTTCCTACATAATGGTAGTTTATTTATATTTTTTAGAATTTAAATAATTTAATTTGTTTATGACACAATGGTGATGCAATAATTATTGAATTAAGGATATATTAAAATATTGGATATTATAAATATCATAATAAATGTAATTTGAGGATTTTTATGAATTAAACTAATTTCATAGGATAATATGACATGTTAGTATTAGTTTTATTATATTTTTTTGATGTATTCATGTTACTATGATTTTCACAAAAAACAAATTCCAAATAGTGTCAAAATTGACATAAAAGAGTTTTTAAAATGAATATTATATTATTAATTGATATTCTATTCCTAAAAATATATGGTTTGGAAAAAGGACTTTTATCATGATAGGTGTATCATTAATGGACCACTTGGGGATCTCTTGGAAGTTTATAGTAATTTTATTAACCATATAATATAAAAATAAAAAGAGACATGGTAAATGTCAAACTAAATAACTAAGAGTTAAAACTAAAAGATAAGGTTAGAAATGTGACCCAAACCTGTCTAAAAAATATTGGATGAGTTGTTTTCCCCACCATAAACTTTAAATAATCCACTTTTGAGCCATTAGAAACCGAATTTGGATTTATTAAAAAAATAATATTTCTAGCTTTTCCAAAGGATCCCCTCACCACTCTTATAAAAGGGCACTCCCACTTCTCACTAATTCTCCTCTTAAAATCCATTTGGATCTACTAAATTCTGCCCAAATATCATCCCATATTCCCTAAAATTAGCCTAGAGGAATTAGTTTTATCATAAAGCCAACCAAAGGAGCCATTTTGATCAAATCAAATGGAAGAACACGAAGAAGCGGTAACGTTTTCACCAACCTCTTTGAAGTTCAATTCTTCTTCAACTTCTTCTTTATTTGTTATTTACATTCTAAAATAATAACTCCAGTATCTTCTATATACTTTTATATTATTATAAATATGGTACAACTATATTAAGTATTCTATCCATCCTTTAAATGACATGTCACCATACGTGCGTACGTATTGCTTACCGTCTCCACATCGTGGTGTAATTGTTATTCAAAACATTGTTATTTGGATGGGTATGAAAATGATGTGTAATTGATGTAAATAATAAATATAACATGATAATAACTATGTATATATGATATACCATCCAATTATATATTATTTTAATATCAAAATAATGATATTGTTTCTCGTGCATACGTACGGACTACAGTCTCCACGAACGTGATGAGATTCAGTCCCCATCGTATCCATTCAAGTATAATTGTCATTTGATGATTAAAAATAATGTTTAAGAAATTCATATCATTTTGGATATGAATAATATACACCCAATACATAACAAATATGGCTCACATAACAACGAATATGATGGAAAACGAATATGTTAACACCTGAAACTATGATAATACTAAGATATTATTATCAAATCAATGTTAAACGAAAATATATGATATCATATTAATGTATATTATTCTTGTATAATTTAATAACAATTATTTCACAATTATACAAGAGTTTATCCTACCCTCAACCGAGTAAAAGTACAAGTTAAGGGTTTATTTCACAATCTTTTCATTATCCAAGGTTGTTTATACGTAATTATTTACTGGGACCTCTTTATTATCCACATCCATGTTTCATAAAAATTTATTTCAAAACATTATTTATATTTTATAGACTATGGGTTAATGTAATTTTTACCATTTTTTTCTATTTACAAGATTTTTATAGAGGAATCTTTCCGTCGTTTTCCAAACAAGGTCCATTTTAACCTTTTCGACAAAATTAAGGTAAGAATGCATTTTTTTAACTTATATGGTGGGTGTAGCTATTTTCCACCATTATAAAATCATCAAAGCATCCCTTACAATATTATAAGAATATTTTCAATGTAAATGTTTTCTTTTATAATTACGTGACTTTTAAATGATTTAAAAAAATATATATTTCTCTCAAATTGTTTTGAATTAATTTATGTCAACATCTTCTGATGGATTTTAAGATTATTTGAAGTTGATTTATTATGATACAAACATTCCATATTTTATTGAAGGTTTTGTGATATTTTTTACTGTGGATGTGATATTTTTATACCATTCACGTTTTATGGAGAAAGTATTGACATTTCATTTTCTAGTTTAAATATGAATGTTTATGTTGTGTTTAAACCGATTCATATGAGTAATGCATTGGACTTAGTAAGTGATGGGTGGATCCCGCTATAGCTCCTCGATACATCTGTAGGTCTCATGAGACAAACTAGTGTCTTGGAATGAGGCCTTGAAAAAATCTTATTTTTAGTATTGGCACAAGGCCTTGACTACGTGGTTTTGATAGTTTATAATTATGAATTCCATCATTATTAAAGTGGTTATTGATATTGGATGTGATTATTCGACTAGTATAATATTCATGTGAATAAGTAAATGGAATTACTTAATTTTATTTTTTCCATGTAATGTTGAAGTTAAAGTTTAAAAGGTGTTTGTTTTAGTTATACATTGCCTTAAATGTTTATACTTATTTATGAATGTTTCTACTATATTGTTATCTCTACCGAGCATCTGATCTCACCACTTTCAATGTTTTATTTTTCCAAGGATGTGAAGAAGTATTTTATGAATGACCTACAGGGATAGTATGAGGGGATATGAAGACAATATGTATTTATAGTTTTCATATTATGATATAATGTAAACATTATGAATGTATCTAGTGATTCCAAGTCTACTAAACTAATCCGTCTTTCGAGACTTGATCTTTTGTGATCATGCCTATGTTATGTAATAATGCACTGACTCTGGGTAACTGGGGTCGGGGCATTACAGTTGGTATCAAATGAAGTTTAGTACAAACATTGGAAGATAGATTTAGATAAACTCATATTAAACACATAACCCTAATATAGACAGTGAGAATTAGTATAGAAGAACTTTTTAGAATTTCAGTATTGTATTGATTTAGTGAGTTTTCCGAACAATACATCACTGTTTGGATATGAGCAGGTAGAGACGGCTCTGGCACAAATGTACCTAGGGTTAAAACCCAAAAACACCACTTTGAGCTAGACTCGAATGGAAATTGGTGCACGATAATGGACCTTACTGCACTCTTGGTTACGACACTCCCAGGGGATATGCATAGGATAATTCTCGTTTTATTTAAAAACCACTATGAAGGGTTTATGAGTATATACCTCCTCAAAGAAAACATTTTTGTGATTATTGATTATATCCACAAAATTTGCAATTTACGTTAGGTATTTTACATGTATGGAATTATGAATTACGATTCATAAACTTACTTAGTGTATGCCATTGTATATAAATGGCACCCAAATGAAGGAATGTGAACCCCATCAATACATATGATCCATAGAGTAAGAAGGATCATATCTTCCATGGTATGAAGCCATCATTTACAATGGAAATAGTCTCTCATGTTTTCTCGACATATGAAGAAATAATATCATGTATTAATGATATAAGTAAATAATTCTCTGATTCATATGGATTTGAAGGGAAGCAAGAGAAGAAAAGTATGGAAGAGTGGAAGATGGATAAAGAGAATATGGAAAAGAATAATTTTCCCATATGTGATAAATGTGGGAAAAACACCCGGGAGTATTCCTGAAGGGAATTGGAGTTTGTTATAAGTGTAGGGGAAAAGGAAATCATGTACGTGACTGCAAAGGAATGAAAAATGTTTCAAATGTATAATTCTTCATCTGAAATGAGTTGGGACACTTCGTGGACCAATCATAAGAGTATACCGCAAATTATGTTCTTGGATTATAATCATGTTATGGTACTACCTTAGATGAAGAGGAATGACTAGTATTCTTATGTTTTTATTTCATTTGACTATTGTATCAACATTATACTAGTTACATGAATTATGGAGATAAATAAGGATTATACTGTAGTATTATTTCATTGAGGATTTCAGATTATATGGTTTTAGGAAAAGTGACTTAATAGTAAGCTACACTTTTGGTAAAATAGTAGGTTGAGGAATGTTAATCATTAATATGGTCCCGATAATGAGGTAGTGATTTTCGAATAAGAGATGGTTCATTTTTATAAAATATATTAGATATTATTTACTTCCATGAAACTGATTAATGATTTTTCATCGTTGGAGTTTACAAAATTTTTGGATGGACGAAGTATATCCAGTATTCTATAAATAATAAGGGAGCATGAATATAATCAATAAGGTTTTATGGTAATTCAGGATGTTACCTTATATTAAAAGGAATACATGATGAAAGTATTCAGAAGATGTTATATGAAAAAAAAGATATTCATTATGTTTACTTTCTATATTAAATTTGGACTGAGAGTTTGGACAGAAGTATTTTGGATAATTCTAGAGCATGGAATAGATTATGTTTGAAAGATTATTTGTGTCTTTTTATAAAAGGACAACACACTGACTGTGAGACAACCCATCGCTTTGGAAAAAGCTGTGGGAATTGAACCCACAAACATAAGTGTGATTAGGATTTATCACCTACCACTGGACTACTTTATGTTCATGGATGGTATAATGTAGTTTATTTTTTAAGGGTCTGATATGTGAATTATAAATTCAATATATTTGGAACCCTATACAATTAGGATAAATAGATTATTTTTGAGTTGTAATATGTTTTGGAGTGAAAGATGAGTTTTTTGTATAAATTTATTAATGGATAAAACTCTAATTATAAATTAATTATATCTCCTTATGATCTTATCAAATATCATAAATAAATTTCTCAACATTAAGAAAATTAACTTAGAACAAAAACGTTGTCCTAGATAGTACCTTAGATCATCACAAATTTATGGATTTGTGATTGTTGGCCTTTACGTAGCCATGTTCTCTACCACTCTCCATCAGATATTGAAGGTAAGATTTCTCTTCCATATCCATGTTTTATTACATGGAACCCTTGTATGTGTTATTTTCTGTAACCTTCATTCTTACCACTCTTTATTTTAAATAGAGGCCTCATTAATCAATTTTTCGATGTGGGATTTCAACTAAGATATTTTGAAATGTCAAGCCCATGTTTCCAATACCTAGAATAAATTGTAAGGATGCAATTTATTGAAGGAGGGGATAATGTAACACCCCAAGCTTCCATGGTATGCCTCTCTTTGAATAATACAGTAGTGTGTGTTGTACGCAACATCGAGTTCTAACACACACCACAACCAATCAAACTAGTCGTTAGGAATATTAATACCTACATTTTGAAATTATATAAATTTTATATTTCAAAATGGACTTCATTTTTGGATTCGGAATATCAAAATTAGCTTAGGGTGCTGTTTTGGTATGTTTTTGAACACATCAATTTTTTATGAATAGTGAAAAACAGAGAGATATAGTTTAAAACAGAATTTTTATTGAAACAATTATTTATTTTTTATAAATTTAATTATGGTCAAAATAGATACATAATACCTATATCAGTTCAATGTAATTCATTGGAGTTAGTTTAGAATAATTTTAGATATATAAAAATTTTATGGAACATTTCACTGTCTTTTACCCACCTCCTAGAAAAAATTGGAAATTCTTATAAAACATTATTTTACCTCTTCTGTGAGTGGAATTTTGAAAATACAAGAGACGCGGTTAATATCAAGGAGAAAAATTTGGTTCAATAAGATTAAAATAATTTTTGGTGAATAGTAACATTTTACTTTTATTTACCACAGTTAAAAGTATATAGGGTAATTAAGGTATAAATGATATTAATATTACCCTAACACATGTCATAATTCTATTGGACAAGTGTATCTCGACCAAAAACAACCTTATGAATAAAATATTATCAATTAGGTCCACTGGGATTAGATTAGGACATTTATTATTATTTAATTCAATGAAAAGTTAAAAGAGTTAAAATCAAAGTTTAATTACTAAACCATTTTTAATATAAGGATATATATAAGATAAAATCGATTTTAAATATTAATTAGAAAGATAAAAAGATCTAATACATGATGATAGTTTATTTATAATTTTTAGACATTAAATAAATTATTTTACTTATGACACAATGGTGGTGAAGTAATTTACAAATTAATGAAATATTAAAATAATTTATATTATAAATATCCAAATAAATGTAATTTGAGACTTTTTATGAATTAAAATAATTTTATAGGATAATATTACATGTTATGATTGATTTAAATAAAAATTTTCGAAGTAATCATGCTGTTATGAATTTCAAAAAAATCAAATTCCAAATAGTTTCAAAATTGACATAAATAAGTTTTTAAAATGAATATTATATTATTAATTGATATTGTATTCCTAAAATATAAGGTTCAGCTTAAGAACTTGTATCATGATAGTTATATCATTAATGGACCACTTGTGGGTCTCTTTTATGTTTATAGTAAGTTTATTAACCATATAATATAAATATACAAAGAGACATGGTAAATGTCAAACTAATTAACTAAGAGTTAAAACTAAAAGATAAGGTTAATAATGTGACTAAACCAGTATAAAACCTATTGGTTGAGTTTTTTTCGACCTATCCCCACCTTAACTTTAAATAATCCAATTTTAAGCCATTTTAAACCGAATTTGTATTTATTATAAAATAATATTTCTAGATTTTCCAAAAAATCCCTTCACCCCTCTTATAAAAGGACACTCCCCCTTCTCACTAATTCACACAATCAAATCCATTTTTCTCAGAAAAAATCTGCCCAAATATCATCTCTACTTCCTTTAATTCAACCTATAGGACTTATTTTGATCATAAATCCATCCTAAGGTGCCCTTTTGATAAAATCAAAAGGAAGAACCCGAAGAAGATGTATTGTTTTCACTACCCTCTTTCGAGTTCCTTTCTCCTTCAACATATTCTTTCTTTCTAATTTACATTATAAAACAATAACTCCAGTATATTATATATACTATGATGTTATTATAAAATGGTACAACCATATTCAGTATTTTATCCATCCTTTTTAATGACATGTCACCATACGTGTGTACGTATGGCTTACCGTCTCCACGTCATGGTGTAATTGTTATTCGAAACATTATTATTTGGATGGGTATGATAATGATGTGTATTTAATGTAAATAATAAATATAACACGATAATGATTCTGTATATATGATATACCATCCAATTATATATTATTTTAATATCAATATAATGATATTGTCGCTCGTGCGTACGTACGGATTGTCATCTCCACGAACGCAATGAGATTCATTCCCCATCATATCCATTCAAGTATAATTGTCCTCTGATGATTAAAAATAATTTTTAAGGACTTTATATCAATCTATATATGAATAATATACATCCAATCCATAAAAAATGTAGCTCACATAACAAATAATATAAGGGAAGACGAATCTGTTAACACCCGAAACGATGATAAAACTAAGATATTATTACCAAATCAATGTTAAAAGATCATATATGATATAATATTAATGTATATGATTCCTGTATAATTTAATAACAATTATTTCACCATTATACGGGAGGGTAACCTACCCTCAACCAAGGAAAAGTACAAGGTAATGGTTTATTTCACAATCTTTTCATTATCCGAGGTTGTTTATACATAATTATCTACTAGGACCTCTTTATCATCCACATCGATGTTTCTTAAAAATGTATTACAAAACTTTATTAATATTTTATATACAAGATATTAAAGTAATTTTTCCCTTTTTTGACTTTTTACAAGATGTTTATAAATGAATCTCTCAGTCATTTTCCAAACAAGGTCCTTTTTAACCTTTTCGACAAAATTAAGGAAAACATGGCTTTGTTTAACTAATATTGCGGGTGTGGTTATTTTACGCCATTATAAAATTGTCGAAGCTTCCCATACAAGATTATAAGAATATTTTCAAAGTAAATGTTTTCTATTAGTATTATGTGACAATTAAATGATTAAAAATGATATTTCTCTCAAATTGTTTTGATTTCATCTACGTCAACATCCTCTGATGGATTTTAAGTTTATTTGAAGTTGAATTATTATGATACAAAACTTCCATATTGTATTGAAGTTTTGGTGATATGTTTGACTATGGATTTTTTATTTTTATACCATTCATGGTTTGTAGAGAAAATATTGACATTTCGTATGTAGTTTTAATACGAATGTTTGTGTTATGTTTAAACCTGTTCAAATGAGGAATGCATTGGGTTGAGTAAGTGACGGGTGCAGCCTACTATAGCTCCTTGATGTATCGGTAGGTCTCATGAGACAAACTACTGTCTTGAAATGAGTCCTTGAAAAAATATTATTTTAAGTCATGGCACAAGGCCGTGACTATGTGGGTATGATAGTCTGGCATTATGCATTCCATCATTATGAAAGTGGTTATTGATATTTCATGTGATTGTTCGACTGGTAGAATATCCATTTAAATAAGTAAATGGAATTACCTTATTTTATTTTTGCCATGTTATGATGAAGTTCAAGTTTAAACGTCTTTTGTTTTAGTTATACATTTCATTAAATGTTTATGCTTATTTATGAAAGTTTCCGCTATATTGTTAACCTTAATAGGCATATGAGCTCACCCCTTTCCATGTTTTATTTTTCCTAGGATGTGATGAAGTATTTTATAAATGACCTACCGGGATAGTATGAGGGGATATGAAGAGAATATTTTTTTGTATTTTTCATTTTATGATATAATGTAAACATTATGAATGTATTTAATGATTCCAAGGCTACTAAACTAATCAGTCTTTTGAGACATGATCTTTTGTGATCATGCCAATGTTATGTAATAATGCACCGACTCTAGGTAACTGGTGTCAGGGCGTTACAATCTATGTCATTTGGACGAATCACAGAATTTTAGTACTATTATATAATTTAATAATATAGTATATTTTTTAAAAACTCATTTATGTCAATTTTTACACTATTTAGTAATTGAATTTTTTAATATCATAACAACTTGATTACATAGTACCAAAGGAATTAACTCGTCCCTAATATTTCAATGCCATCCTGAAAATTCATTTATTATATCAAAATGTTCAATGTTGATTTATATTATATTTATATATTCATTTTTTTTAATTTTTCACTAATAAGGTAATCATGCCACTATGATTGTATCATAATTGAATATATCTATTTAACGTTTAAAATTATAAATAAAATACAATTATTTAGAAAATATTTTTATAATTGTAATTATTATTTATAGTCATAGATAACAATTATATAACCCTTTATTTAAATAGATTTATTAAAAGATATATGTTTATGTTATATTTCCCTTTACGTTAATTTAATTATTATAACATTTAATTTTCACACCCAAGTGGCCCTATGGGGTCCTAAAATCTACCTAAGGATTATACGTTTCGCCCATATATTATCAAATAGGATTTTTACATGTGTTAGGGATGTGTTATATTAATATAATATTATTTTTATCATTATGTTGTTGATTTTCCCATTAACCATGGTAAAAAATAATAATTATTGAAGTAAATATTCGTAATGTCCAAAATTAAAAGGAACACATTTAAAAAATTTTGACATTATTAATCCAAATATTGACACAATATTTGAAATTAGAAAGAAATAATTGACAGAAATTAATTAAAAATTTACTCATGTTGTCAAAACCAGAATGCGGGTTTTTAAGAAGTAAAAACTATCAACAGATTGACATCTTTTTATATCGAATTTCATTATTAAATTACAACTAATGACCCAAAATGATTTAAATGATAAAAAATTAACCATTTACACATTAAAACACATTAAAAATATAATATTACTATATAAATAATTTAGATGAAAAATCAATTTCTAATTAAAATGCAGTATTTTCACTATTCATTAAAATACGAAAGTTATTAGAAAAACAAAAAAAATGTATACATCATAAATTTTTATTTCTTGATTATAAATAATAATTTCATTTCATCAAATTGAATATATAAAAGTGTCAAATTTAAAATTTAAAAAAGGATCACCATTAAAAGGTTTAAAATTTGAATTTTTTGAAAAAATTGTCATTGATCTGAAAAAATTGAATTTGTCCTTATATTATATCTTATAAACACATAATTTGAATGTTAAAATTATAAGGGATATATAAAATTCAAAATTTAGTAAATACAATACAAAATCTATTTTTAAACCAGTAGTTTTGTAGGTCATAATGTGCTTTAACTCCGTGTTGTAGTCATCGCACACTATTGAATTATTTAAAAAGGAAGCATATCGTTGAAGCGTGGAGTGTTACATGATTAACCAATTTAAATTAAATGGGTTGAACAAAAACCTCTATGAAACGTTACTAACCCATTGAAAAAAAACGTGACCATTAAAAATATGTTATAAACAATATTAATCTATACATAAAATAATGAGGGTGGTATTAATAATGTATTCCCTTAGTGTACAATAAATAATAATAGTGGTTTTTGATTTATATTAATGTAAATTATAGAAAAATATCATTAAAAATCATGTGGAAAATAACCTTAGAATATTCCCAGGTGTCCCATACAACTTTTAAAGATAAGAATCACTAGACCCATGAGGGAATAAAGAAAAATTTGACATATAATATAATGATAATAAAGTGATTCCTAAAATATATTTTCAAATGATAAGTATACACACCTCATCAAAATATATAGGTGTATAAGATAACAAATGTCTCAAAGAAGGAAAATTTTTCTAAATAAATCATTATTAAATAAGTATTTATGGAACAATAAAACCCACGAAAGCGATATTATTTAAAGGATATGTAACATTATATTTATTTAAGGATAATAATCATCAAATACATTAATGGGTAGTATATAAACTACAAAAAATATTTAGTGAATATGGAATATACCCAACGGGAATAAAGGTTATAAGAGAAAAACCCTTATAATGATTATATCATATGAGTGATAACAAATAAATAAATTATCTAAGTATGAAAAATTAAAATCCAGAAAATAATAGTTTAAATAAATAATAATAAAATTACACTCTATTTCCCCAATATTTTTGTCATGACATAATCAATGACATTCATGTTTAACCAAATGAATGGAAGTTGAGTTTTAAAACCCCTTACTACATTAGTAAATTTTCAATCATGAAATCCAAGATAGAATATCATCAATTGAAATACTAAATATCATTAAATAAATAAAAACCATTATATAATACTTCATTTTGTAGTATATAAACCATATATATGTAACTAGGTTCATAAAAACGAATAAGCCTCAATGCAATGAAACATGAGATAAAAACCCTTACCTTAAAACTAATTCATTATCATTGTCCTCTATATTAAAATATAATAATATTATTTAATTTTTTTAATTTAAATTCAACCTTTCCCATGTTTATTGATAATTTTATTTCACTTATGGACAATATATATACAATTACACAATTGAATAAGATTAAATCTGGTGTTTTGTCCTTATGCAGTTTATGTTTCAAAACAACAAAGATTTGATGACTATGGACAATATGGTCATCATTTAGAAATAACTATAATAATAAAAATAAATTAATTATCACATAAATAAAAACTACAATTTTAAAGACATTAATGAATTATTGTTAGGAAAAATGAACCAATGTTATCATGGAGACGGTAGGTCTTATGTACGCATGAGTAACATTCCTCTTTTTCAATTATCATTATGGAATGAAGGTTAGTAAAATATATTTTTATATAATGAATATAATATTATTAATAATATATTATAATAATTTATATATATATCATTCTTGTGATGTGGTGATGAAAAGGGAAGAATCACATCTTTTCAAGGAAGTGGTAGCCTACACGTCCACGAACAACGTTATCACATTTCTATTATGTGAGATAGAATGAAGAATATGATATGATATATTTATATATAGATAATTATTTTAAGAATTTAGTAAATTGTTATTTTAAATCATATAATTTTATTAATCCCATACTTAATACTTTCTATGTAATTGGTTAAAGTGTCATATAATTTTGAGGAAGTTGTAGTCCACAAGTCCACCAATAATGTTATCATATTTAAAAAAAAGAATGAATAAGTGAATTATATAATAATTATTCAGAAATTATAAATATAAAATATAACATATAAAAATAACATTTCCATCACAATTACCAACCACAAGAGGTTGTAAAATAAAAACAAAGGACATCGTTTCGTGGGGCAGTAGTTCATCGTACAAACAAACATTGAATTAGATACACATTTTATGAAATTGTGTGTATGAGAAGTTGGAACTCATAAAATTTAAAAATATTAAAATTTCAATGATACTGATGGTACTTTATAATGTTGTAATTATGTTTCTTGAATTTTTTTAGATTGAAATAATAAAAAGTTATCATTGAAGAATGTAAAATATTTTTCGGGTAACACATTTTGGTTACACAAAAATAATTCATTTAGTTTCATTATAAACAAAATTATTCTTATATAATGAGATGATGAATGTTGGGATATTATATTGTATGGTATTTGATGACAAAATGGCCTTGATAATTGTGATTAAGCGGGTAGGTTAGGTGCCTTCTAATAGTGGAGGGTGAGGTTAAATATTGTAAATATAAAAAGATAAACATTATTGGGAAAATTCCCTTACATAATGTTACTCAAATAATGATTCCTATTCTATAAATTAGGGTATATTGTCTAATAATTATCATTCAAATCATTTATTATTGTTTTTAGGTCATTTTTCCCCATAATATTATAATTTCACCTCTAAGTAAACTCATTTTTACATTAATCCCTATTAATAATTTTAATTACAGTCACTATTATTTTTTGTAAAAAACTATGTTAACCTTATTAAATTATAAATTATTTTTTAAAAAATAAAGAATCCATTATTCCAAATTCCATCGCACAACTGGTAGAAAATAATTTAAAATTAATTATGCTAAGTGGATGAAAATGTGGTGTTTTAAAATGAATATCTTCCAAAGTTTTCTTATATATAAATTAAATATAAAATTGATTAAAATTATATAAATTATTCCAAATTTTATAATATGGATCTAATTATATTTTAAAACAAAAAATATTTTTATTTTGTAAATAATTTTAATAAAAATCAGTATTCCATTAAAATTCGTTCTTATTCAGTATTTATAAAAATATTTAATTTCTCTAAAAATAACAAAAAGTTAACCAAATTGAATTTTGAAAACATTCATTAATAAATGAGGTTTATTTTTCCATATAAAATTTATAAAAGTTTGAAATTTTAGTTTTAATGGAAGTCTCCTATTAAAAGGTGACAAAAATACATTTCAGAAAAAGACACCCATTTGATGATTAAATAGGTTATTTTCTTACATTATGTATATAAGACATATAGAGAGAATTTAAACAGAAGATTAAATATATAAAATATAAATTTCATTACTATCAAACAGTAATAATGATTAATTTTTTTATTAAGATAAAACACCTTGAAGGGCATAAAACAGTTTTTTAAAGAATGTCATCGTTTATATAAAATTTGTTTTTATTGTCATTTTATATTAATTGGTCCCAAATATTAATCATATAAATATTATTTAACCATATATTCATAATCTTGTTAAAAATATTCATTCCTACTAATTGTAAAGCTAGGTGATAACTATTGTGTTAAATAAATAATATTTATAGTATTTTTGTACGATAAAACTCAGCCTTGCAAGAAACACAAGTTATCGAAGAAGCTAAATGTTACGGGTAATGAAATAAAAAAAATTTGTTTTATAGAAGGAAAAATAAACCACTAATTTTGTGTTACATAATATGTCATTGAATTTAAATTTATTTGATGGAATAGACTTCTTAAAATTATACGATGATACTGGTGAGACCTATATCTCACTCCGATACATTGGGTAATGAGAAACATTGTATAAGAGAAAAGGGTGAATGAGAGGGAATTACAAGACTATAGTGGTAGTACAAAAAATAGTTCATCACAAAAAATGTTGCATGTGATGGAATTCTATGCCTGTAATAAGAGGGTATATGGGAGGGAATCCCCATACAACAATTAGAGGATACACGAGAAAAAATTACAAGCCCATGATAAGATGATACATGGGTAGACATCCCAACCCATTAATAAGATTTTATATGAGAGGGAATCCCAATCATATAATGCTGGTTTACATTAGTGGGAATCTCAATCCCATAATAACAGGGTTCATATGAGTGACTTTCAACCATATAATGAGAGTTTACTTGGGAGTGAATCCCATGAATAAAACAAGAGGCTACATGGGAGGGAATAACATGACCAAAGAAAGTATATAGGTGATTAGAAATAGCTGAACATATTATGAAGGCATTGGTTTTTATCATTAATGTAATATTTTCTAACCTTTTGTGTGACACAATTCCAAGTCTTATTCCAATGTTGTGCCCTCATGGATTATTATCATGATTACCTCATGATTAATGTCATATGAACTAACAACATTTATGACATGACTCATGTATATGATCATTTATAAGAGTGGTATGATATTAAATTGTCATTATCATGTTCAAATTCTCATATATTAATGTTATGCTTATGTATCTCCCTTGTATACACTTAGAAAGCATCTAAGATCACCATTTTTTATGTTTCAATTAACTAGGTCAGGAAGAAATGTTTTATGTAGGAGTATTAAAAGGGGAATAATACTATGGGAGATTTTGATGATCTTTAACCATGTTAGATGTATCGGTTCCCAGTTTCCAAATACACTTAAATGTTTTAGTCCTTGGGATTTTACTTTTTTAATATGATGAATATTTATAAAACTGCTTCAATATAAATGTTTGTTAATCTATGGTTACTACAGTTAGTATCAAAATAATGGTTTATTCAATATTTAGAAACTGGGGCATGAAATAAATAATGTTATACACAGATATATTTTTATGGATATTTCTAGGGATTTCTCTATGGATAAACATAAGGTGTCATATATTTAACAAATGGTTTCATGATTTTGGCATATTATAATAATTTTTTCATGATTATATGTTTTTATGTTCTGATTAGGGTTTCTAAAACTATGATTTCAATTATTATTCAATAGTTGGAACCAGAAGGAACTAGGTGAACAGTGAATGCTTAATATGTGGATTTTATATAGATAATGAAAAAATATTTTCAAATTGGGAATCTCATGAAGATAATGTGGAAGGTGGAAAGAGTATTGGATATACCACTAAAGATAAATATTATTACCGACATACTCTTTATTTATAATTAATACATTATTTATTACATAAAATTACATGTAATACAACTTGTAATATATAGAATAATAGTGTATTTGGGGTTAATTTACATTAAATAACAATTTAAATAGTAAAAACACCATCTTTACTCATAACATCAGAATCCTGCTTGTACTTAAAACTACATAGACTTGGGGATATACATAAGAAGGCGTTGAGTTATAAAGACCTATAAATGAATAAAAAGGTGTAAAATGTTAAATTGAAAACTAATTTTACAATACGCATAAATGAGTAAGAACAATAAACATGAATAATGAGACAAGAAAAATAGTGATAATTCTATAGGTATCATGGAAAATTTGGTAGCAAATTAAAAAATTATATCTTAATCAATGGTCACAGATAACTTCCAAGACATCGTGATGAAAAAATTACCTTAAATGAATCAGCATCACTGATTATACCAAAATGATATCACATATAACTAAACATTACTCTATTCATTGGAGTGATATATAATTCTGGTTGCACCCGTCACATTCATTTCATTCTCATGCTTATGTGTGTCACATAAATCGTAAAAAATAGATTCATTCATCATCATAATTTATTCCTTGATCACGAAGTGTGGAATAAAAAAATTTATTTACCATTTAGAAAAAATTATAATTGTATAAATGTGGATAACAATGATATAAGATGGTTATAGTAGTCAGTATGAATTGTTTTGTCATGGAAAATCAGAATGAAATTTCAACAACATAACAATGTCACATAAAAAAATAGTTTTTTGAGAGTGAATGGGGTCTATAATAAATTTTTCACCAAATGAGTAGTAATATTGGTATTTAATGACATATCCATTATATGTAATTGGTTATAGAAGACATACAATAATAATGAAATTGGAATAAATAAGATAAGGTGAGGATCCCTTACCAAATTTCAGCATGGTAATAGGTGTATATAAAGGATCATGGGAGGATTAATGAGAGTGAAAAGGGGGGATATAATATTATATAAATAAAATTTACATTGTGGAGATATGGAATAAAATATCCCAATATGAAAAAATAGAAACTAATAAGCATAACATAAAAGAAGTTCTTTAATGGAAATGGGAAGAGGTAAATCCCATACATCGGTGTGTGTCTAAAAATATTTTCATGGGGATTCTTGGGATCATCGGGGTGAATTAAGAGGACACTAATCAGTAAAGGGTATATTATGGAAATTCTAAAAAACGTTTTATTAAAGTGAAATGGGATATTGGGTGGGTTTATATAGTAAATTATTTTTGGATTTGTTTATTATTTCTCCAACATAGGTTTTGAACTCTAAATAATAAAATAACCAAACCACAACCATCCTTAGTATTTGTTCAATAGTTTCTAGAACTTTTTGTTTGTTTAAATTATCTTTTATGTTTAAATGAATATATTTATAAAATATTACCCTAACTTAGGTATATGAGAGTCATATTGTTAATGCAATGGGTTTTAAAACCATAAAATATATTATTTGTTTTGGAGGATTTGGTAAGGATTTTTATAATTAATGAAATAAACATAAAATAAAATTATTATAAATGAAAATCATATATATGGTCATGTTAACCGTTTAATTTTTCATTACATCACCTTTGTTTCATTATGATGTCTTAAATCACAATATATTTTTTTTGCGGTAATTCATTTTTACCAAAACAATCGAGTGTCTTAAAATATTAGTAAAAATTTGTAGTTGGACAATTTCAACATTATTATTCCAAATTTAATATTAATTTTATGTAAATAATTTTTTAAATATTTCTATTTTACCTTTTTATGAATGAATTGACATTAATTGAGAAATTTTGTGTCTTTAACAATAATAGTGTTCAAATCCATCTAAAAATTACATTTGACTTCATAAAAATTATATGATACTTTATATTTAATAAATATAATCTCATAATGATATTTTATATAAATAATATTTATTTAAAAATTCCATTGTTTCATCAAAATAAATTTCTTAATTGAAATTTTATATTACTTAAAAATATAATTTAGGTTTTATTGTATCAAAATAAAATTGTATCAAACTGTTTAATTAATCATTTATAGTGCAAAAAAATAATGAATAAATATAAAATTTATTTTAATTAAAATTAAATTTAAATATTCACACTATTAATGTAATTTTGTTTCTATTATTTGTTAAATTATTTTTACCCATAATTAATATATTTTTCTTTTATTATGGAAATTAATATTTATTATTATTACTATACTTATTTTATGAAAAATATGTTGAACCTATTATATAATATTAAAATTGATTAATCTAAAATTTTAACATATTTACCCATTATAAATCCAAATAGGTGTAATAATTTAATTTAATATAAATCTTTCATGCATGATGGAATGAAATTATCCAAAAAATACATTTTTAAGGAAAAGATTATATTACATTAACTCAATTACAAAAAATCATAATTATATGAAATGAAATAAATAAATAATGATATTTAATAGAAAAAAATATTTTATATCATTTCTCATTAGGGTATCAATTAATTAACTGAAAAATAGACACTTTAGTAATTTTAATATAGTTTTCAAAAAAATATGTGGTTTTAATCCTTAATATAATCTTTTATTAAAATATAATAAAAAGACTATTTAATTATAATTAACTAAATAATATATTAATTAATAATACCAATGTTACCATGAAATTATATTAAAATTATAATTGTACATTTAAAATAATTCACTTATTTAAATAAAAGAAAAATTTTACATACAAATTTTATTTTTCATTTTTAACTATAAAATTTATATTTTCCAAAAAAATCTGAAATTTTCATCCGATCATAGTTTTAATATGATGACTTCAATAATGGATTTTTTTTCATATAAATTTTCTAAATTTTCTAAAAAATATATTAAACATTTTAAAAAATAGAAATCATTTTTAAAGAAAACATATTTTGAAGAATGAAAAGAAATTATGAAAAATTGGCTCATTATTTATTTAGAATTTATCCATAATTATAGAATATATATATTTATATAATGAAGATAATCCTAATCATATTTTAAAATTTAATATAATGGTAAAAAAGATCATATATATGTAATTTTGGTTTGTTCGGGTCTGGCATTGTGTATCACTTATGCAATTAAACATAGTTCTATCTAAGAAATGGGGAGATGCATTCTTCCCACATTAATAAATTTTCTACATGAAATTTATACCTAAAAATTGAATGAAATGTTTCATACCAGGAAAAATATATTTAAAAAAATTCAACATCCAAAAAATTATTAAAAAAACATCTTCTTGAAAGAATATGAAGTGAAGTATGAATGTTCCTACATAACTTAGTTTCCATGTTGGAGAACAGTAGTGGTTAGTGAATACAAAAGCCATGGAGGAGAAAACTAACACTAATGAACTTATTTTGTGTGATAGAGAAGTTTTTCAAGAGAAATTGAATGAACACAAAACTATAAATATCTGATGGGTGATTTGACAAAAAAATTATTAGAATTTATTATAAAGGGAAAATATTTTAATGACCTTTATTCTTGAACTTATGAATTTATTATCGTAAATATATGTTATCCTTGATGTATTTCATAACATATTTTCTTATTGTAATTTATGTTCCCTTAAAAATAGATCATGATGAGTTTTTTAATTAACCAATGCATATCACCCAGGAGTGTCAAACTAGGTGTTCAATAAGGCCCGTTTTTGTAGAACAGGTTATATTATGTCTGGCCCGACACACCTTGTCATAGTATTTAGACATAGGTACATCTGTTCCAGAACCAAGTCCACATATATTATCTAGAAAGGAAAGTATTTTAATGATAAACAACTTACTCTATATGAACCAATATTTAGGGATGTTTTTTTAATTAGTCGTATCTCTTAGTCTTTCAATAGAGTTTTCAAATAATAATCCAAAAAATAACTACTATTTTACTTTCATATAAACTATAACTTCCCTTCTCTTTATTTCACATTAATAAATGATTTATTATATAAGATATAACTTAATAAACACCAAATGAATTATAATTCTAGTGTATCATGGAAATTGGTAAATTAAACAATAATTTAAAATAGGAAAAACATTTTCATTATTAAAAAACATCCTTAACATTATCATACATAAAATAGCAGGTGATAACCTAGAGAATATACATAAAATGTTCTAATATATAAATAATATAAAATAAATAAGAAATGAATAACATAATTAAAAAAATACATGTTATAAAATCTTCATAAATGTTGTATAATTATACATAGGAAAAAAGAGACATGATATAACATGATAATCATTTTGGAAACATAGAAAATGTGGAAATAAATAAAAACACTACATGAAAAACATAATTCAAGAAAAACTTTAAAAAATCCTTATAGAAGAGTACCATAAATTAATAAGGTTTACTTCCTATCTCAAAATGACGTCTCATTAAACATAACATCACCCAATGCACTGGATCTCTATATAATTTTGGGTGCACCCATCACAATCATTTCTACCACATGATTATGTGGGCCACATATATCATACAACATCAATTCATTCATCATCAGGATTTATTCCATGATCAAGGAGTGTGGAATACATACATGTAAGTCCCATGACAAATAATTATAAGTGTATAATAATGAATACCATTGATAGGAAACATGTATTTTATTCACTAAAAAAAAATTTTGGCAAGGAAAATCAAGGGGAAACATTTTGAGCAAAACAACACCAATAGGATAATTCATAAATTAGAATGTTGAGAGTGAAATGGTATCCCATTATTTGGAAACTAAATGTTATGTAACAGGGAAATTTAAAGACATATACCAATAAAGAAATTATTAATATAATACATATGGTAATTAAGAAACTTGAATAAATAAGAGATTGTGAGGTTCTCATAGTAAATTTTCTCATGGTAATGGGTCTACATAAATGATCATGGGAGGCTTAATGAAAGTGAAAAGGGGGATATAATATTTCTTATATAAAATTTATAGTTTTAAAAAATTGGAATAATGTATTCTAACATGACCAATGGAAAAAAGAAAATTTACAAAAAAGGAAGAGCTTAAATGGAAATTAAAAGAAAGAAATAAATTAGATGAGTGTGTGAATCCGAATGATTGTGAGGGGATCCTTAAGAGATTTGGGGAACCTTGGGATGAATATAGAGAGTGTAGGTATATGTATGGGAGTTCTCTATGGAGTTATAGTGATGGTAAATGTGATATTGGGTGGGTTTATATAGGAAAAGAGTGGATATTTCATTAATATTTCTCAAACTTATGTTTTTTACACAATATAATAAAATTACCAAAACCACAAAACAACCCATTTATTTTAACAAGGATTCTTTTAAATTGTATTTGATTCCATTATTTTATAACTCCAACCTCCTAACATAATAAAATTATACTGCAGATTTTGTGGAGGTGAGCCATAATCATAAATAAATGTAGGATAGAAATAGTGAATGTAGATGCCCAATATATAAGAGGAGGGGGAGAAATGTATCTTTTAAAAGTTAATTTGGAACCATTAATGTTGATATAATACTTTCATTTGTAACCTTATGAAAAACTATGTTAAACATAGTTAAACTAGGTAAATTAAAAGGACATCTTAGTTCTACAAACATGCAAGGTTCCAGATATATGGTTCTGGAAATGAAACTTAAGAAAAGATGACCAGAAAAAACAATCTAACATAAAGAATATATAAACTTACTAATCACAATATTCAAGTATAAGAAAGTATTAGATAGTTATACTTTCTTTATTAATCAAAATGCTATAGAAAATAAAATTGAAACAATACAAGTAAAAAGTATGACATATTTTAACCCAAAGAGTCGGGTATCCAACAACCTTGGTCAAAGGTCTCTTGATTTAAACTTTTAAGAAAGTATATCTTAACCACACCAGGATAATCCCTCGACTATAATATCGGATTCTATCTTTCTATCCTCGTAAACCCTCAAACTTCATGGTAGTCGAAACCTCTGTCTTCTTTATCAAGGAAGTCCGTGAACTTTTTAGTAGTCGAAACCTCTAACTTCCTATCCCAGGAAGTCCTCGATTGTACGAAACAATAATCAGAGTCACATGAAGCAAGCTGAACAAGATGTTCAGTATACAAAAGGCATGAGAGTCTCTATTTAGAAATCATTTCAGCATCATGAAACGTCTAGAGTGATCAATCGATTCATCAAAAGTGTTATGCTCATTCAAATGAGCTCTTATTCATAGGCACATATCCAATATTCAGCTCCCTCTTCCAATGGTCATATTTTTCCTTGAACATTGGAGGGAAATATAAAAGTGTCACTCAAACAATGGTAAGTTATAAATAGACTGTACGACATCGTTTCATAACTAAAACAAGAGTAATAAAAATATGGATTCTTAAACAAATACATTTTTCGAAGTGTATGGAAAAATAAAGTTAAAATCCTAAGAAAATAAAAATTTGAAGTCTATATTACATGGATATTCAAATTCTGTTTTTAATGGAATTCGAAATCCGAATTCTATAAACTTCAGAGAATGAATTTCTGAAAAATTAGGAGTCTGAATTCCAGAGAATCCGGAGTCTGAATTTCAGAGAATTCAGAGTCTGAATTCAGAGGAATTCAGAGTCTGAAATTTAGAGGAAATCGTAAAATGAATTTAGAGGAAGTTGGAGTCTGAATATAGAGAAATCAAAATCTGGATTTCTAAGAAATCAAAATGCAAATTTCAGAGAATTCAGAATCCGAATTTTAGATAATTCCTATTCTAAATTTTAGAGTATTTTGATTTTGAATTCAAGACCTAAAATAAAAATAATCTACATCTATGTATTTAAAGGATTCCACGTTTTTATATTTGAGTCATATATTTACACTTGGAAATAAAATGAGTTAGATTTAGAGATACTATAACCAGAAAAATGAAAAAAAAGGTATGGATTAAATTTCCATGGGGTATGTAAAATTTTATTATTAAGATAAATCTTAGGGGAAATAATATTTTCCATGAGATAGAGTATTTGTGATTTTCAAACCATAAAGGAATGGAAAAGTCATAAGGAATTCTTATTGACTCAAAAATTTACACCTTTTAGAAATCATAAGCATCCTCACTGAAAAGAATCTAAGGAATTATAAATATTATGTACTTGAAAAGAAAAAAATATCTCCCATTACTAATGGATCATATTGAATACGACTAACTCCCACCGAGGCTTTAAAATACCTAAGGATCATATTCTTGATTTTCTGAATATGATTTTTTATTTTCTTACATTAAGAAAACTTCATTGATAATAAATTTACCCTAGAAGAACACCCCCTTACATAGGGAAATCACTTCATTACATTGTATTCTTTTTATCATTCCATTATCCCCTTTATGTTTTCAAAAAGAAATAATGGGTATGGAAAAAAATTGGTAACAAAAAAATTAGTACTAAACAACCACAAACAATCTATATAAAGAACAACTGATATTTCATTAATGATAAAATAATTTGTACTAGGAAAATACAACAAAATATAGGAATGGAAAGAAATTATTTTTCTTTATCCTTTAACATAAGATTCTTTAAAACAGTTTTTAGATTCTTGAGATCCTTGTGATCTTATTCCATATGCTTGAGTTGTTGATCCTAATATTCAATTTTCTTCTACAAGGCATTAATGTTTTCTTCATGAGCCTTAATACATTCTGCTTGAGCTTTCAAAACTTCTTATTTCTTAACAAGCGTCTCTTCATTCTCAATTCTGATATCCCTTTATGTTTTCCAATTCATGGCCACAAAATTAAGCTTTTCAATTCAGATACATAACCTCTTTCTTCTGAGTTTTCTATTCGAGGGTTATCATTTCCTCAAAACTATTAGAAAGGTCCTTGATCTTAACATATTGGGTGTCTAATGCATTCATGAAATTATCATGAAATTCATCAAAGATTATAATTTCTTTGATTTACTTCTTTGACCAGATTGTAATCTTCTTGAAAAATAATTAATGAGACTGATAACCAATGAGGAAGGTTTTGAAATATACCTCTAGTCTGACATATTAGTCCATAACCATGGAAACAGATTCTGATTTTTGATATATCAAATGCCGATGCATCTAGGATCATGAGTTTATGATTGGAAATAAGGTAATAACACCAACTAGATTTTTGAATGACAGAACAACAAAATCAAGAAGAAGGAATACTGATTCTGAATCCTAGTGTTTTGATGGTGATGATTCATTATCTATGATTTCAGCTTTCCTATTTGATGAAGCACCAAAATCTATCTTATTCACCACATATTTTTTAGGTGTATCTACTACCACCTGCTTTCCCTTATCAGCTCTTATAATGATGTCTTGTTCTTTGGGAGATTCATGTTCACTCTCTGCTTTCCTTATCTTATCATGATTGCTACTTTCCTAGGATGACCCAATGGTTGAAATACTTCTGATCAAATCTGATGATTGAGATGATATCCGAAAAAATAATTTTGATAGGTTCCTAGATTATGAGGTATTTAATATAATAATTCATATTTAAGTAAATGTGAATCTGAAAATTTTAAAACATAATGAAAATAATAGAAAGTAAAATGATGAATACGAAATCATAGGAAAGGAAACATACCTTTCAGATTACATAAAAAAATTATTGGTAACGATGAAAATTCATCTTGAAAAACATTTTATTAAAAAATTGATTTCAAAAATTTTCACTATATAAAATTTATATTACAAAAAATATTAGATTACGAAAACACTAGATTACAAAAAAAATTGACTATGAAAAAATTTAAATTATCATGAAAATGTACACCTGTTTTGAATAAGAGGTTCTTATTGTAAGGATATAGGTTTTAGAAAAATTATATATGGAATATTACCTTAAGGATTTAATTCCTAACAAACGTTTGATATATTCAAATCTATCATTGGGTATAGATTTTGTGAAAATATCAAAAAGATGATCTTGCATTTATATAAATTGAAGAATGATATCTCTTTTTTGTGTGTTATCCCTAAGAAAGTGATGCCTACTGTCTCTGTGTTTTTCAAATGAGTGATGTGTGGAGTTTTTATATAAGGAAATGGAACTAGTATTATCAAACTTTATTTTTGTTTTCGTAAAAATCATTCCATAGTTTGTGAGTGTTTGTTGCATCCACAAAACATGAGCACAACATCTTCCAACTGCAACACATTCAGCTTCAGCAGTGGAAAGTTCTGATGAGTGTTTCTTTTTTGAATGACCAAGAAACTAAAGAATCTACTATGAAATGACATGTTTTGGATTTACTTTTACTATCCATTTTACATCCACCAAATTTTACATCTGAAATTATTTATAGAACAAAATCAATTCCATGAGTATAAAAGAGTCATAAATCCATGGTTCCCTTTAAGTAGAGAAAAATCCTTTTCACGGCCTTTAAATGAGATTACTTAGGATTGGATTGATATCTTTCACATAAGTATACTGAAAACATTAAGCATAGACAACTAGCAGTCAAGTATAATAGACTTCCAATCATACCTCTAAAACATGTTTGATCTACTGGTTTCCTAGCTTAATCAAGATCAATTGAATTTGATGTACCATTGGGTGTACTTATACTCATGGTGTTGTGATATCCATAATTTTTAAGAAGATATTTAATATATATATTCAAGGATATGTAAATTCCTTCTGGTTTTTGAGAAATTTGAAAACCATGGAACAATGTTAATCACCCATAATACTCTTTTCAAACTCATATTTGATTAGATCCTCAAAGGAATCAGTTAAATATTTATGAGTTCAACCAAATATAATGTCATCATCATAGATTTGAAAAATCAAAATAAATTTCTTATGTTTCTTTATAAAAAGTGTTGGATCAAAATTTTCTTTTAACATAGTTGTTTGGAATCAAAAACCATGTAAGAATATCATACAATGATCTGGGGTCTTTTTAAGTCTATATAATGCTTTGGTAGGTTTGAAAACATGATCAGGATGTTTTGTGTCTTTAATATAGGGAGGTTATTCAACAAAAAATTTCATATTGAACATATCCATTAAGGAAATAATATTTAACATCCATTTGTACATGTTTGAAATTAAAGAATGCAGAAAAGTCATGTAAAATATGAATAGATTCAAGTATAGCTAATAAAGCATAGGTTTCTTCATAGTCTATTCTTTATTGTTTATTATAGCCTTTAGAAACCAATCTATATTTATTTCTTAACATAATTCCATTTTTATCACACTAATTCTCGAAGACCCATTTTACTCCAATAACAGATGTTTCAGTATATCGTTCAACCAACATACAGAGTTTATTCCTTTCAAATTCATTTATCTTATCTTGCATTTCATTAATACAATCACTATCACCCAATGCATTATCAGTGCTTGTAGGTTATAAATGAGAACAAAATGCAATATGTTCAACTTCATTTCTTAAGGAACATCTAGTACATACAGGTTTATTTACATCACCAATTATGCTATGACTCAAATGATTCTTAAGAAAAAACTAATTTGGGTTTTGTAAAACATGTTCATCACTATATGGTAAGAAATATTCTATGGTAAATGTCTCAGAATCATTTTGTAGAATATATTCCATATCTAATGGATCTTCTATCATGAGTTAATAATTAGTTTTTGAAAACACATGAGAAGATATATGTTGAGGTTGTTTAAAATCAAAAGGATTGTTTCATCCAATTTAACCAGTACCGTTTCATCAATAGTAATAGTATTTTTATTGAACACTCTATATGCTTTATAAGTTGTGGATTATCCTATGAAAATTCCTTCATCTTATTTTGGTGTAAATTTATATAGATTATCTTTAGTATTCCAAATCAATACGTTGCAACAAAATACCTTGAATTAGGAATGTATTTGTTTTCTACCATTCTATAACTCCTAAGGGGTTTTTTTAAGAAAAGGTCTAATCAAAACATTATTTATAGTATAACAAGAAGTACATAAAGCTTTAACCCAAAAATGTTTCGCTACCGAATATTCACTCATCATGGTTCTGGTTATATATTGAAGAACTCAATTTCATCTTTCAACAAAACCATTCTGTTGAGGGGTTCATGGTGATGAGTAGTTATGAGTAATTCCTTTTCTATTACAAAATGATTCAAAATAAGAATTTTGAAATTCTTCTCCATGATCACTATGAATAGCTATCAACGGAATATTTTTCTCATTTTTAACTTGGTCACTAAAAATTTTGAAATATAAAAAATCGTCATATTTATTTTCTAGAATATAGACCTACATAAATCTAGTGTAATCACCAACTAAGAAAAATACATAATATTTTCCTACAATGCATCTAGTTTGTGTTGGACCAAAAAGATCTATATGCACCAACTGTAATGCATCAGTAGTTGGGACTTCACTAACTGATTTAGAACTTGATTATTGTTAATTTCCATATTGACTAGGACCTCAAACTTTTGATTAATGAAATCTAAGCTTCGGTAGATCCTTAACTAGAATTTTTAGAGAGTTTGTATTGGTTCCTCTGGTTACAATGTTCTATCCTTCTATGCCATAACCAAAAACGATCTATCATTACACTAAGAAAATGTTGGTCTTGGCTCATAAGTTCTTCTATGTTTAGTGATAATACATTCTCTTGCCTATGGGTAGAAAAAATAAACTCTACCTTGGAAATGTGTTATAAAAAATTATCATTCCTAAAATTCACAAGGTTACTTTCATCACATAAAAGACTTATAATAATAAGGTTGTGCATAAAACCCTTAAAAAATAAAATATTTTAAATCAATGTTTTTCTGAGAAGAACAATTTTACCTATATCAATAATTTCTCCCTGATCATTATCTCTGAAAGTCAATTTTCCTCATTTTTCCATGATAATATTTTAAAAGAATTTTTTGTTACCAGTCATGTGTCAGGAACATCCACTATACATTTACAATGTATTTCAATTGGTATTATCTACACATTCTTGAAAATAAGAGTTCTAGACTTTAGGAACCCAAACATTCTTGGATCTAGAAACATCAGAAAGAAATATTTTAGGAATCCACATTTTCATAGAAAATTAATCTTTTTGAAAACATAAAGATTGTGTTTTGTTTAAGGATCATTTTTTCCAATGCCCTCCACACTGATAGTTAGTTCAGAATGGTTCACTTTAAGAATAAAATAATTATTACTAAAAACTGATTTGAATGTGTATAACCAAATCCAGAAGTAATTCTTAGAGGTAGAATTTCTGAAAACATCCTATCAATGTTTTTCATACCTAAGGTAAGGTTTTACAAACAATTAATCACGGAAAATATTTCCGACATTAGTTTAATAACTATGTCTTAACACTAAAAAACATTAGTTTTAGCAATAGAGTGAGTCTCTAAAATATTTTTAAAAAAATTACGTTTTCTTGATCCTTAGAAAGTTTATCCTTCTCAAAATTAACTTCCTTAAGGGTTTTTGAAATACTTTCAAAATCATAAATTTTCGTATCATGATATTCAGAAAGATCCAATACTTCTTTTATATGAATAGTAATTCTAGAATTTTCCTTATCATGCTTGTTCTTGACTTTATAATTTTAATTCTCAAGAAGCATAGAAAACCTAGACACATCTTTATAAGTAGGTAAAATATTATGACCATCATAAGAAGATTAATCATCCAAAGATTCATAATTTCTATTATCAATATAATTAGAATTTAATGATTAATTGGTTATATATTTATCATTGTGTACCTAAGACATTAGATAATTATTTTCAATGGGTAAGTTGACAATTAAACCATGATTCTTATGACTAGAAGATTCATACTTTAAGGATTCATCAGAATAGATTTCCACACTAGCAATCCAGGTGTCATTAGCTTTCAAAAAATTATTTGATTTATATTTGAAGTACTTCTTTCTATTATTTGTTAGAATGTTTTTCCATTCTATCCTTTATAATAATCATAAGACAATATGGCCTTATATGCCCTTCTCTTTTGCATTCATAATATGTGACATCAGTTTCTTTCTTATATTTTCTTTCTTTCATCATATATCTATACTAAAAGTCTTTAATCATGACTATATTTTTCATCCTTTGAGAAATATTATCATGTTCATTCTTCTAATGGTCACTTTTAATTTATTAAGATAAAATATTGACATTATTTGACATGGATCTTGTAACCCTTTCAGGAGTCTTGGACTTCATAGTAGTGAAGACTATAATTCAATTACCATTCTTCTTTTTATTCAAATCATCATCTCTTATCATTATTGTCTCATGATGAAGATGGGTTCCAAAAATATCATCAAGAGTTATATGCTATACTTTCCTATTCTCATCAACAGTTGTTCTCTTAGATTCCCTCTAATTAGGCATGATATCTATAATCTTTTCCACAAGTGCCTCATCATCTGAAACTTTCTCACCCATATATTGTAAACTGTTAAAAATAGTTATAATCCTTTGATATACATTCCACGATGGGTATCCATAAGGAAACAAAAATCTATGATATTCTTCACTAAGCATAGCTCTTATAGTTTCTATAACTTTGGATGTACCAAAATGACTAAACTCCAATTTCTTCCAAATACAATTTGTAGCTTAACAAAAAAGAAATCTAACTGTCTATATTTTTTATCATGGAGCAATTCAATGTATTGTGTACCTTGTAGTTTAGTTTATATTCCGACTTTTCATGATTAGTATATGTTATTACATCCTTATCAAGAATCTTGTAATCTCCAGTAATCATAATTAATTTTTCCACTACAGTATTAATAAAAAAAGTCTTCATATGATCTCTCCAATATTCATAATCATTCTAATAAAATATAGCTAATCTAGTAGGATTAACATTTTCAATCAAACCATCATTCATTCCATCCATCTAAATGAAAATATCTTTCCACATTAACATATTAATAATAAAAAATTTTAAGCAAGGATAAATATCCTAAGAAAGGAAAATATATTTATAACAATGTAATCTTGAGAAAGAAAAGTTATATATGAGTATATTTTTTTTTTCAGAATCCTTGCTATGATACCAATTATAGTATAGAAATAATTAATGTAGATGCTCAATATACAATAGGGGGATGAATTTTATCTATTAAAAATTCCTTGGGAACCTTTAAAGTTAATATAAAACATTCATTTATAACCTTAATAATAAATATGTCTGACAATGTTAAATAAGGTAAAATCAAAAGACCTCTTAGTTCTACAAACTTTTCAGGTTCCTCATATATGGATAAGGAAATGAAGCATTATAAAAGTTTACAATGAAAAATAATTTACCAAAAAGCGTATAGAATCTTACTAATCAGACTATTAATGTACAAAAAGTATAATATAGTTATACTTTCATTATTAATCAAAATGTAGTGGAAAATAAACTTGAAACAATAAAAGTAACAGGTATGAAATCTTTTAACCCAATGAGTTGGGTATCCAACAAACTTGGATAAAGTTCCCTCATTAATACATTCATGAAATTCTGTCTTACCCACACTAGGGTAAGCCCTCGATAAAAATTTCAGATTTTGTCGTGCTATCCCCACAGGCATATGATATTTAAGATAGTCTGCACCTTTGTCTTCTTTATCACGGAATTCCTCGAACAATAATGTAGTCGGACCCTTTATATTCCTATCCCCATAAGTCCTCAATTGTATACAAAAAAATCGTAGCCACACAAAGAAATATAAAAAAAATGTTCAGTAAAACTAGGGCATGAGAGTCTCTCTCTAGAAATCACTTCTGTAGAATGCAATCCCTAGAGTGTTCAGCTGATTCATCAAAAGGTTTGAGCTAGTTCAAATGAGATCCTATTTATAAGCACATTTCCAACGGTCATCTCCCTCCTCCAATGGTCATATTTTTCCTTGAATCTAAGAGGGACCTATGAAAGTGTCACTCAAATATTGATTTGTTGGAATTAGATTTTACGACAACGTTTCATAACTAAAACAAGGGTATGAAAAATATCATTTCTTAACCAAATTCATTTTTCGTAGTCTAAAGAAAAAAATAAGTTTCAGAGACTTAGAAAATAAACACTAGGAGTCTATATTACATGGATATTCATATTCTCTTTTTCAAGGAATTCGGAATGATAATTCTATAGACTTCGGAGTCTAAATTTCAGAGGAATTTGGAGTCTCAAATTCAGAGAATTTAGAGTCTGAATTTTAGAGGAGTTTGATGTCTAAATATCAGAGAATTCAGAGTTCGAATTTAGAGGAATTCAGAGTCTGAATATTAGATGAATTAGATGAATTAATTTCAGAGAATTAAATGTCTAAATTTAGAGGAAATCAGAGTTTGAATTCAGAGAATTAAGAATCTGATTTTCATAGAATTCAAAATCTGAATTTCAGAGAATTTAGATTCTGAATTTCCAGGAATTTGGAATCTGAATTTCAATGAATTCCGTACCCGAATTCCGAACATGAAAACAAAATACTCTATTTCTATGGATTTATTGGATTCTGAGGATTTAAATGTGAAACCAATTTTTACACTTGGAAATAAAATGTGTTAGATTTAGAGAAAATATAACATGAACAATGAAAACAATGGTAAGATGAAAATTTCATTAGGGAAGGAAAATTTTCCTTATTAAGATAAATCATAGGGGAAATGAAATTTTCCTTGAGATTGAGTGTTTGTGATTTTCAAAACATAAATTAAGGTAAAAGACATAAGGAAACCTTGTTGATTCAATAAGAAATGTGTTTTCAAACCTTAAAATATTTTAACGGTTGTGAGGGATTCATAAATGCCTCATAAAATCAATCAAATAATCATAAAATAAAATTATTTTAATGAAAGTATATATTTTTTTTTCAGGGAGACCCTTTATTCTATTTATTACATCTCCTTTAGGTCTTTATGATGTCATAATAGACAATATATATTTATAAGGTATTTAATTTTTATCCAAAAATAATTATGTTATAAAATTATTAAAAAATCACAATTGGAAAATTTAAAACTTATTATTTAATAAATAATATTCATTTAATGAAAATAAGTTTCTTATTATGTGTATTTGAACTTTTTAAATAATAATACATTTATTGAGCGATGATGGGTTTTTTTGACAATTACAGTTTTCCAACCCTTATAAAAATCATATATCACATCCTAAAAATTATTTGATAATATATATTTAACAAAAATTATTTAATAATAATATATTATTAAAATATTAATACTTAAAAAATACAATAATTCATCAAGAGTTTCATAATTAAAATTTTATACTTCATAAAAATATAAGTTGTGTTTTATCACATCAAAATAGAATTTTATCAAACTAATTACGTAGTCATTTATAATGTAGAAAATTCTGAAAAAATATAATCATAATTTATATGAATTTTAAAGATAAATATTCATAATATTAGTATTAATTTATGATATTTTTGTTAAATTTTTTACCCTTAATTAACTTATTATCGTTTTCTGTGTTAATTAATATTTAATAAGTTTACAAAAATTATTTTAAAAAAATTAAATTGAACTTATTACATAATATTAATTATGATAATTTTAGATATTTAATACATTTTATCAAAATAAGTTCATTTATTTGGTATAATTTAATTTAATATATTATCTACAAACATGATAAAAAGCGGTTTTCCAAAAAATGCATTTTTTTAAGGAAAATATGATATTACATTAACTCTATAGCTAGTTATATTAATTATATTAATTTAAATTAATATATATATATATATATAATTTGGAACATTTTGAATTAGGGGTTATTTAAATTTAATAAAAGAGAGATACAATATTTATATTAAACATGTTTTATAGAAAATGTGTTTTTAATCTTAAAATAATCTTTTATTTGAGTCTGATATAATGATAATTAAATAGAAACTAATTGAATTAAATATAAATAATAAATATTTATATCACCATGAAGGTAAATCAAAATAATAGTTACACATTTATATTATTTCATGTATCAGATTAAATGATAATTTTACATAAATTTTTTATTTTTCACAATTCAATGAAAATTTTATATTTTCAAAAAAAATCCCAAATTTTAGTGACCTTATTTATAATTTTTTGGAATTTCATAATTCAGATGAGATATATGGTTAATCTTTTATATAATGGTTTATCTTAAACATCGGATGGGGGTTTACTGATTAAATTATTATATCTCTATTTGAGGATTTCTACATATTGGATAACATGTCATAACTATTTTTCATTACTGATAACTAAAGATAGAAAGAATTACTTATCATTCAACCTATAGATCCTATAATCTGTTAGTTCTTGAGGGACAAATGATTCACTATCATTTCATGAAGTAAGAAGTGAAGTGGAATTTTATTAACATACAACAAAAGGGTAAAATTATGTATATGAAATGGAATGTAATCAAGTAAGTATAATAACTTATGGAAATTATAAAATAAGGAGATAAATATTTCTCCTCTTATCATAATTTTGTTTACATTAATAACCTCTTTATTCCTAATTATGTTATAGTTTAATTAAAAATAAGCTTATTTAGATCACCACTTTTTTTGTTATCATTTATCTTCATTACATACTATAATTACTAATAGTTTTATTCCATGTCATGGATATCACATTATATATATCTTATCCTAATTGCAAACCTGTTTATGAAAAAAAATTTGTAACCGATATGCTTCCCACAATTTTTTTAAAGGAAGATTTAATATTAATTTAAAAATGTGGGTTTCTATTAAAAAAATTTCAAGTATTAAAATTCTGATAGCCCAGAAGAATTTCAATAGAGAAATTATTTTTATGATGGGTAGAATTTAACACTCTATGTTTTTATGAATAATTTTTTTTTTCAAAAAAATTAAAATAATTTGATGGCTAGAACTACATGATACACCATGTTAAGTTTTTTTATGAAACAACATGTTATCATTTTACTACACACAAAAAATATATTATCATTTATTACACGAAACACAATTATTTTCTTCTGTTATACAAAATTTTGAGTTCCTTTAATAGCTCGTCTTCCATGAAATAACAAGTTTTACCGAACTACAATATACCAATAATATTTATCTTAAAATATTGTATTTACTTTCACCTAATAGTTCGAATGGTAAATATGAACAAAAATAACCAAATTAATAATCTACGGTTTATAAATATCTATTAAATGATTATTTAGTTATGAAATAATTTGAAATGAAAAATAAATAACAATTGAATATAAAAGAAGTGATTTTATGAAAAACAATTTTTATGTCCAAAAAGGAATTTTATCTTAATAATGTAAATAAATCAGTATTTGTGGGATTTAATATTATTATTTAAATATTATAAATTCCACCAATTTTTTTACATTCATCTCATATTTTTTATATTCATAATATAAGAACAAATCCAATTATAGGTATAAAAGCTGTATTTTTCTAAAAGGTAGTTATTCATCTTCAAATCGAATACTTATTCTAAAAACTAATTTTTTACACTATTATAATATTAAATAGAAAAAATACACTTCAATTTTTAAATATAAATATCATTTTTTACTTTGGGTGAATTTTTGGTATTTTTTAGTGATGATTCATTTTTTGATGAATAGTAAAAAATACTGCATTTTAATTGGAATTTTACTTTTCTTATAATTTAATAAATAGTTTATTTATATTTCTATTGGTTTTAAAATTATATTTTTATCATTTAGACATATATTAATAAAATTTATGTCATTTTAATCCATTTCTCAATGAATTTGGATATAATAACTTTTCAAACCATTAAACATTTCTACATTAAAAATTGGGTTTCTCACCCCGTATGCATAATTAATTATAAATTAATTTAAGAAAATTATATTTTTATAATGTTTATGAAGAGATATAAAATTTTAAATAATAATAATTTATATTTTCTACATATTTCAAGTTTTTTTGACTAAAAATATTATTGAAATTAATTAAAATTAATTTTAATTATTAAGGGAAAAATGAGTTTACAAAGTGGTTAAACATTATCTTGAGGGCGAAAATAACCTAATAACATGTAAAATACCCATTTGGTGGACATATATCGAACATATACTCCATTATATAAAATATTGACCATTATTGGAGACCCATGAGGCAAGTAATACCTCTAAATAGTGTTTTCCTTTTTTATTTACTTTAATGTAACTACTCTTAAATTTTAAAAGGTAACTCACACCCCTCACATCATAAAACCCATACAGACCATTATATCATCCAAAACCGGCTCATATAAGCTCAAAAATACCCTTTTAGAAACCAAGAATCCTCTATTTGTGCATAAATCCACCCATGCTATCCATTAAGTTAAAACTAAAACGAGTTACATAAAAAGGAGGAAACATTCCTCAAGGATCACACTTTTTCTGTTTCATTCTTCACAAATTAAAATATTCCTATATATAGACGATAAAATAACCATTTTGTTATAATTATTGTGATTTTTATTCTACGGTTTCTACCTACACCTTCATACAATTCTATCAAATGGGATAGACCATAATCATTCATGTAAATAGTGGACTATCGGCTCGCGAACCTGTGTCGTTTGTTCTATCCATTACCACAACTCATGATTGGGAATAATGATGGATTTAATATTCTACTATGATATTTATGATATTTATTATTTATTTATGATCCTGGAATTACTATATAACATATTCCTTTAGAATTTATATTTTATGGGAATATGGAAAACTGGTCTGAGAACTTTTGGACTACCTCGTCCTCAAAGAGATGTGATTCGTTCAAAAATTACATAAATATATTAAGGATTTTTTTAAATAAATGTATGTGATATATATTAAATAATATCTATGAACCTAGTTTTTTACGTATGTACTTATGCTAATAATTTTGGTAAAATTTGTTTTTAGGGACCTAATTTATATGGTTAATGTGGATGTAGAGGTTGGTGGTGTTTTGGGTTGGTCGGAGCTCAGATCATTTACCTATATGATAACTAGTCTAGATAAATAGTTAAAAGTAACCCTATAAACTAGGCCACACACTTTCTTCTAACCATGTGAATCTAGGTAGTGGAGTGGTATGGGGCACATTGTTTTCCCAAATCATGTGTCAAGGGATGAAAACTCATGAAAAAACGATTGACACACTTCATGAATGATTGGCACATGGATTTCCTAACCTTATAGCCGAACAATACATGTACCCCTCCCTACTGTAGTAGGAACACAATTGGTGCACAATTTGCCCAAACATGTGGTAGACTATTCTAGGACTATCATTAGGGTGATTTTACTGTTTTGAGATTAAAATCTACTTTAAATATACCACTTCTCTAATTTCTTATTACAGTTGAAAACACCCACAAAATCATCCATTTTGGATCCAAATGAATCTAAATATATGAATTGATCCCATTAACCCATCCAGAGTCTGATAGAAATATCATTCATCTTGTTGAATCCACATATGTAAGATCTTTATTCCATTATAGCTATTATTCTTACCACTTCTCCTTGATTAATTTATTGATGTATATACCCTTATGCCTTATTTTTTTTGGCATTGTTCCATTCACCGAATATTTTCCAATCAAGTATGAACTATATGTTGATACTAGACAAGGAGAGTCATATATGAATGTTGAAGGCTGTTTATAAATTATTACTTCAGTTTTAATATTTCATAATATGTGTTGTTGTGACACATGCCGGTTGGACCATGAATTGCCCCGAAATTATAACATCCCTCAATTAGAATCCATGAATTGAACTTAATAAACTTATTATAACCCCCAGAATTACGATAAATTGACTACCTCATAAAGAGAAATCGATTTGGGTGTTCCCTATTATATGATTAATTGTAGCTTTTTGATCATATGAAAACCTCTAAATAGTGTGTTTGGGACTTAAATAAATTTATGATACAATGTTGGTTTAATGGAAGTAATGGTATTCCATTGATAGTTTAAATGGTTGTAATAAATAATTTAATTGATTTTAAGGGAGTGGTGACCCCATGTCACTTTCATGAATGAGTAAAGGGCCACACCCTTATTTAATGTAAATATAAATGAAAAAATATATTAACCTTGTCTCATTACGAATCCAATTTATTTGAATCAATGACATGTGATTAGGTAATGTAAATATTTGATAATTAAAATTAATGGGGACAACATCCCTTGAGAATTAATGTGAATATTCATGATGAACATTGTGTATTTATTGAATAAAATTGAAAAGAAAACTTATATGTTTTATTTATAAAAATAGGCATTGAATCTCTTGGGATACGGGCATGGAATTCCTTGTGAAATTATTTTGATTTGAACAAGGAATCCCTTTTGATACAAGCATGAATTCCCTTATGATACTATTAATATATGAGTATTAAATCCATTGTAATATTAGAATGGTTCCCCTAGTGACACTATTATTATATGATCATGAAGCCCATTTTGATATATGCATAACATTCCTTGGGTTGCTATTATGATATTGTGTATGGAGACCCATATAAATGTGATAATGGGCTTTGTCTCCCTTAATACTATTCAATGTTATTACAGTATGGTATGAAGAAGGTAGTGTCATCCTTGTTCACTTTCAAGAACTAGAGTTCACTCTATATCAGTTGTTATTATTTTTATATTTTTTTATATAAACACTATCATATGATAAACATGACTAAATATGTATAATCTTTTGGGTGGTTACCTAATAAAATTGTATCTCATACCCTATTTAGGATTCCGTTGGGTACCAAAATAGAGTACATTCTTACAGGTCATGATGATTTAAAGAACTATCTAATAGATGTGTGAAATCTTTGATGTCATATTATTATAATTATAGTAGATTACCATGATGAATATGAGCATGCATGATATATTTTTTGGATTTTTATACCCTATTGTATAATATTATTCATGGTGATTGTATCTATTTTTTCATGCTTTCTTAAAAAATTATATACATTATCATGATTTTTTATACAGTTAAATTGATTACATTTTCTTATTATATTCCGTTCTGGGATATTTAAATAAGGTTCCAATTTTTTTGAGGTTGTATTTGTTTTTCTATTTTTAGGATATTAACGTTGTGATAATCACTACTACAAATATGGATTTTATCAGCGCTAAAAAAGGACATTAATAGTTCTAGAAAAAGCGCTATTAATACTACCGAAGATTAATGGGGGGTCCTCTTTATCAGCGATCCAAAAATCGCTGATAAAGACCCCTTTTATCAACGCTAAAAAAAATTGTTGATAAAAGGGGTCTTTTATCAGCGCTTTTTTTAATGCTGATAAAAATAAAAAAATAAAACAAAATAATTTTTTTTTTCCAATCTCGGGGGGGGGGGGGGCTTTTTACAGCGCTTGAGCCCCCATTTATTAGCACTTTCCCGCACCTCCAGTGCCCACCCGCACCGCATACACCCTTTACGCGTGCACCCATGCCTCCACCCGGATTTGATCTCGAGACCTCCCCCATGCGCATCTAAAGCCTTTTCCACTACCCTATATTGATTTTTTCTCTTATTCATGAAATATCTATTTATTTATATTTATCTAGTTATATTTATTCGTATAGTAATATATATTTATATTAATATATATAGTTATATTAATATATATAGTTATATTAATATATATATATAGTTATATTAATATATACATATAGATATATTAATATATATATATTAATATTAATATATGTGTAGTTATATTAATATATAGTATTTATATAAATATTAATATATTGGTATTTTAAATAAAAAGGATATTAGTTATTATTTAGTTAAATCAAATATATTTTATATGTATATATGTTTAATTATTTATTTAAAAAATTTAATTTTTAGGTGTGAATATATAAAAAATATGTACATATAGTTATATATTTGATTATAATTAGCAGTGTATTATAAAAAATGATGAAATTTCAAAGACATAATATCAATATGAATGTAATACCTTGGAATAAATTCATTCCCTACCAAAAAAGCCAATAATACCCCCTTAAACGAGGCTAAAAATCCAAAAAATGTTTACAAATCTGGGTACCCCGACTAGAAACTCATTTTTGGAGGCCTTCTAGGAATCTTTTAGCCTCGAAACACGCTTGACCATGGTCTCTCGGGGTCACAGCCATGTAGGGCTCGTCGCAGGGTTCGATTTGATATGTGGTAGAGCTCAAACAGACACCTGGATAAAAAGTAATGGCTGTTTGAAGTTCGATTTACGTTTTCAACATATTTTATATCTTTATTTTAATTTTTTAATTTTTTAGTCTTCAAATATTTATTAAATGAATATTACTCCATAATAATTATCAAATTATTAATTAATTTATTTTTTTAAATTTTTTTATAATCCATTTTCAACAAATATCTTATATATTTAGTATAATAAGTGTAAATGTACATTTACACATATCTAAAATATATTTAAGAATTATATATTATATTTCTACCAATATAACTATATAACTATATTTATATATTAATATATATTTTTATTTCTTTTTTGAAGTCAACCCTTTATCAGCGCTTTTAAAAAAAGCACTGATAAAGCCCCCCCTTTATCAGTGCTACTAAACAAGCGCTGATAAAGGGGGCCCCTTTATCAGCGCTAAAAAAGTACTGATAAAAGGGGGGGCTTTATGAGCACTAAAAAAAGAGCAGATAAAGGGGTACTTTTATCAGCGCTTTTTTTATCTCTGAAAAACGCACCCTTTATCAATGCTTTTTTGAGAGCTGATAATGCCCCCCCTTTAGTAGCGCTTTTTCGTTAGCGCTGATAAAGGGGTGGCACTGGCCTTGCCCAGTTTTGTGGTAGTGAATATAGCATTGTGGTAATAAATTCTCTATAGATAGACACCCAAGGCCCTCGCTTCTAGTCAGTAACCGTTGGAATTTAAGAAGTTTTTCTGGAGGCCATTTGTCTAATAGATCATGGGGAATAATTTAGTGGAATCTGGGACCAAGGCATCAAAAATTGGTACTTATTTACGTGCTGACGAAAGTATCCCACTTCCATCCTACCCAATATACTTTTTCAGCTGATATTCTGGGAATAATTCATAGATTTAAGACCATATGACTTTACATGGTCCCTCGTACTGTCATTTTAGGTATATACACTCATTTTGCATCACAATTATTGTAGGGGTTGCAGAAGGATATGGGTATACAAGTGATTCTTCACCCAACCATTCACACTCAGTTCGATGGACAGTTGGGATATACTATACAGGTTCAAGGTATCATTCTACAAGAATGAATACTTGATTTTAATTGTTCATGGGATACACATATCCATTTATTAATGTTCCCCTACAATAACATTTATTAAGTGAATATACAGATGGCTCCTTATAAGGCCCTATACAACATGTTATTCCATTCACCCATTTGCTGGTTAGAGGTATGGGAGGAATCTCTACTATGTCCCCACCTTGTTCATATTAATTATAAGTAGGTTTAGCTAATTAATAAGGTGATTCCTACTGTTGATTCAAGATAGAAATCATATGTCGGTAACCATTGATGAACTATGATGGTCATGGTCGAGGATCATGTGTTCTTTTAGATATCAATTATACTTGGGAATTGAAGGATATGGAGGCAATTGAAGTTCTTGTCATTATTTTTTTTGGATTTCTATGATTATGGAGGGCGTCGAGTGATTTTCATATCAGTTGTTTTTACCATATATGTACCGTTCTATGCAAGAAGGCTTTCACATTTCATTGCTTCACCATTATCATTACAACCTATCTCATATTATTTATTTCAAAGATGATGAGATGAAAATTCATATTATGAGGAATATCTTATGTGAATTTTTAACCATATCACAAAAGTTCATTTAGACAGTGTTTTCCCTTTAGAATGGTTTCAACGGATGCATGATCATGTAAAGAACGAGACTTGGGAGACGAAGGTTATTATATGTGCCCAGGGGAACGAGTTTTTCCAAAAAAAACAGTTTTCCTCCCAAGGATGGTGAACTCGAGGAAGAGTTTTTTAGGGGGAATGTTGTAAGAACCTGATTCTTATATCAGGTATATAATTTCTTCATTATTTTTCTAATTCTTTGTTACATACCTAATATGGATTCCTAATGTGGTTGTAGAGGTTACTAGTGTGTTTGGTGCTTGTTTAGAGCATATAACCCTATCTATTATGAAAAAATGTTATGGAAACATGGTTAGAAGTAATCGTGAAAGCTAGGCCATATATTTACATCTATCCATTCGAATATGGACAGTGGAGTGGTATGGGGAACCTGGTATTCGCGAACTATGTGGCTAGGGATGCATAACCATTCCAAAAACAAATGACATGTTATAGAGGTGTTATTCATTTTTGGTTCATGGTTTCACAAAATTTGTATCCTAACCATTCAGGTTCTCCCTCCCAATAGTAGTTGGTACACCATTGGAACATGGATTGGCCAACCCTTCACCCAAACCATGTGATGCCTAACATTTTTTGTGTGATTTTATAGTTTTCTATTTAAAATATTTTTTACGAATACCCATTATCATATTTCTAATTCTAGTGGAAAACACTATCCAAATCACTCATATTGCATCCCTATCAAGCCTATGTTAGGAATTTATCTCATTCATACATCGGGTGTTCAATAGATGTATTTTTTGTCTCATTGGATCCATTCTGGTAAGATCTTTATTGATTTTTATACATTCGTCACCCCTCACCCCCCAATTATATTATTGATTTTTATGTCCTTATAACATATTTTTAAGGATTTGGTCTATTCTATATATCTTTTCCAATATAAGAGAATTTACTCGCAGATATTGGATTGGGAGAGTAATACAATTTTGAGATAGGTAGTTTACATATTATTCCTTCAGTTTTGAGGTTTCATAATACATGCCATTGTGTAGCATGACATTTTCATAGAGAATTAATCCTAAATTATATTTACATTTATTTTGTTTCTATGAATGGAACCTAAAAAACTTGATAGACCCCCTTCACTATACATGAATTAGCTACCTCATATAGAGCCATCCATTTGGATCTTCCCTCTTATAAACTTAATTCTCCCTTTTTCTCTTATTCTAGAACACCCAATGGGGTGTTTGAGAATTAATTAAAATGATGATTCCATGCTGTTGTTATTAATGTAATGGAATATAAGGGATATTGTCCTTGGAAATTATAATGAATTTAATCTATTTGAAGTATTTGGTGAGCCCATATCACCTTCTTGAATCAATCAGGGGTCACGCCCTAATGAATTTAAATATTATTGACATGGAATTGAACATTGGATCATTAATAATCTAATGGTCTTGAATCAATGACATGTCATTTGGGCATGGAATCTCATTTTCATTATAATTAATGGTCACAACAACCATAATTAATTACAGTTAATGGGAATGACGACCCATATGTAATTATGAAAACAAATTGTCCTGATGATCCCAATTATGTATGTCTATAAATGGGAATGATTTCCATGGGTATAAGGGATTATAATACCTTATGATACTATTTTGATGTGGTCATGACACCCCTTGGGATATGTGTATGGAATATTCATTGATACTAATGTGATACATGTCTGGTTTCCATTGTGATTCTATTTTCATATGGGCATGGAAAACATTGTGACATGGGAAAAGTTTCCCTTGTGATTATATTGTGGTACTGATCTTGAATATCCTTATTAATGTAATAAAAAGATTTGTATCCCTTGATACTATTCAGTGTTATCCTAGAATGAGATGATGCCGGTAAGGTCCTCCTTGTTTCCATTCAAGAACTAGAGCTGAACCATATTAAATTTTTATTATACATTTTCTTATTCTATCTGAAAACTACTATATTGTAAAGATGACTGAATAATTTTAGGAATTTGGATGGTTACCTACTATGATTGTATCTCACACCCTGTATGGGTCATTTTTGGGTACCTAAAAAGAATACATTCTTAAATGTGTAGTTAATTTAAAGCTCCATATGACAGATGCATGACTTCTTATATGAAAAAGGAAGAAGTTGGTAAAATATTACTAGGCTAGAGATCATAATGCTAGAAAGATGTTTTGGCCATTTTTTACCCTTTTTCTAAGTTATTTCTATATATGTATTAATTCCATGATTTCTTTCTTTCTAGGTCCATGATATTCATTATCATCCTTCAGTATATGATTCAGATACGACATTTGGTCATGATAATCAGTGAATGTTTATTTACATCTACATCCACTATTTTTTCACTTTTCTATTAATTCCACAATTTATCTGATGGATGTAACATTGTTCTACATTGGTAACGGGGGTATAGTCTCCCTAAATACACACCCAAGGATCTCACTACTAGTCAATAACCTCTTGTGTTTAAGGATATGATCTTTAGTCCATATGGCCAACCGGGATTGGGGTAATTTTAAGTGGAATTCGATTTCAGGAATAACATAATAATTATAGTACAATATATATATATACATATTATTTAATTTTCTTTTATCAAAAATATTATATGAAAATAGAAATAGTGTCCTTGCATATGTATGTCATACTGTCTCCAATAATGGTGTTTTTCAAATCATATTTTTATATTTAATATATTTTTATACATATGTATATACTAAATTAATATTATATTAATATAATTTTTATTTTTTACTAAATAAATAAATCATGATTTTAGAAATATTATCATGAATAAAAATTCAAAACATTTATGAAAAACAAATCAGTTATTACACAAATGTAACATTAACTTGAAATTTTCATTGAATAGGTAATATAATGCCATATTCAAAAACATATGTTATGCTATATAATAATATAGTTCATTGGTAGATGTATAATAAACATATATTTATTATATAGGATGTGTAAATGTGAATGAATAAATTTAAGATGTAATGTAAGGGATTTCTCATCTCACGTTTATTTTAATGAGATATATGCAATATTCCCCCATTATTCATATTTGTGAAGTATATAATAAAATAATATATTTCATATCATGAACTATATTTATTTAATGATATTAAAATTTTCAATTGATTTCATTCTTTCCCAGTTCTCAGGATTCAAAAGCTAATCATGTCATAAGAGTACTTCTAGACTCGTTTTTATATTCTAGGAGATGCAAGCCATTTTTTCCACATATTTCTTGTATGTGATTTCTATAATTCCAATTTTTTTATTTTATAATTATTAAAATGGGATTTATTATGATTTACATATTGATTTTAGGTTATCTCTTTAATGTTTTTTACAATTCAATAGTTACCAAATCAGAAAATGACTTTTGTATCAATATTCCTTATTTGAAACACATATTATAATGTTAACCTATATTATTTTACATGGTGTATATACTACCTATTTGACAATTTATATCATTAATATCATTTTCTTCATCATATTTTAATATTTATTTAATTTTATTCTTTCATGTGGATTATGATTTAAGGTTACAAAAAAGGTATTAGTTTATTGCTACAATCTCATCATTTATAAGTATTATTTATGATTATGATTTAATTAATGAAATATTATAATCCATCATATAAGAATACTCATAAAATATTTTATACTATGTTTACTCTTGATTTCTATATGTAATGGTACAATTTTTCAACTATATGGTCTTTATGATAATTAGGGAATTGTTTTTAAGGATGTACATCTTTGTTTCTCTATTCAGTTAAAAATAAGTGTTCTTTCGAAACAATTTTTTATACGAACTATTTTTGAATTTTTTTTAAAACTATCATATGATATTTAAAATCCACTTTTACCATTGTTTTACCTTTCAAAAAATTGTTTTCAAAGAGGATTATTCCTGTCAGTTTTCAATGGAGGAACTTTTCTAAAAATGTTAGTACAAAAAAAGAATGTTCAGTGTGAACATATTTATCTACCATTATTACAATCATTTCATTGTTTTATCCCTTTCATGTTTATAATAATTTTTATTAATTTTTTTAATAATAAATAATTGTTTTTTAATTTGGTTTTGATAGAAATATGTTATTTTTGACGCAAAAGATTTTAAAAATTGTTGTGGTTTTTAAAGCTTAATTTATAAGTTTTCATCGTTATTTCAATGACAAAAAGTTCTTAAAATATTTTATATTTTAATGAAAATCTTCTTTTATTTTGGAAAGGATATTTTCCTCGTGAAATGTTTGAAATGATCTTTAAAAATAATTTTACATCTAAGATGGAATCTGTTGATGGCACATATGCCCTAATGGGGAAATGATCCGAGGGTAAGATTCATATTCTTTCTCTTAATGGTTTATTCATTTGATGATATACAATTTATGACACATGTTTCTCTTCTACATGTTATTTTGTGATAAATGTTTATGAATAATTCTTCTATTAATGGGTTACTCAATGATGAAATGGTTATTAGTCTTGTCTCATTTCTATAGTTTACGATATGATAAAATATGTATGATACCCATTTCATTTCATAGTTTATGATATGATGTTTTTTAAACCCTCATTTTTTGTTGGTCATATTATGATTAATGTTTTTTTAACATGAGGAACATGCATGTAGGATTTTATTATGTGATTGGTGGGACCTATACCTCCCTCCAATGCATTGGGTAATGGTAAATGTTTAATGAGATCAATGGGTATAGTAGTGGTCATACAAATCCTTTAATAATTCCATCTATAGGAGTGAATCCCAACCCATTATCAAGAGGGTACATGTGAAGGAATCCCATGCCCATAACAAGAGGGCACATGTGAAGAAATCCCAAGCCCATAACAAGATGATATACAAGAGGGAATCACAAACCCCTAATAATAGGGTATTAGAAGAGATATAATGCATATAACAAGATGGTACATGGGTGGACATCCCAAGACTATAAAAAGAGGCTATATAGAGGGGAATCCCAAGATCATTACTAAAGGTTACATGGTTAGGAATCCTAATCCCATAACAGGATGGTACATCGGAGGTCAACCAAATCATATAATAGGAGAACATATGGGAGGGAATCCCAAGATCAAAATAAGAGGGAACATGAGAGGATATCCCAATATTGATAAGGGTACACTAGTTATTATCTCAACATTAACATCTTATGATGTTCATTATTGTTATCCTTGAAATAAGATTATCAATTCATATATACATGTCACAATTCCATGTCTTATTTAAATGTTGTTCTCTAAGGGATTATAATATTGATTTCCTTATGATTAATGTCTTTTGAACATCCAATCATTATTCCATGACTCATGATTATGATAGTTGATATATAGGTTTGATATTCTAATTTTATACTCAATTTATCATACTATTACATTCATTTAATTCTTACGTGTCTTCATTGTTTACCCTTACTAAGCATCTAAGATCATCCTTTCTTATCTTTCCTTTACCCATGTCCTGAATAATAGTTTTATGTAGGGGAAATAAAAGTGGAAGATCATTAAGGGAGATGTGGATGACAAAATTATAAGAACGTGTTTGCAGTTTTCAAATTCAAATAATAATAATGATCTTCAGTATTGTACTTTTTAATTTTTACCAATATTCCAAAATAATTATTAAATGTAAATTTATATTAAGCTAGGGTTGATATAGTTTTTCTAGAATCTAACCATGTGGAACCTAAATATTTTTATATGATTATATTTTGAGATGTAGGTTTTTTTATTTGGTTCGATACAAAGATGATTGAATTCACCACTAGCCTTTTTTGAGGGTTGTGATTCATTAGGAGACATGGAAGAAAGATTGAATCTAACCATATTTACACTCGATTGAGGGAATAATTAAGGAGGATGTTGGAAATTCATTGTTCTAGGGAGAATGGAGAAGTGGTGTTTTAAATGAAGAATTAGAGAGAGGGTTCAAAAAAATAATTTTAAGATAATTTTATCCTTTAGATATTCAAATTAAAAAATATAAAAAATATAATTTGAATAAAAATAAATTAATAAACTGGATAATAAATTTTAATAATGATAATATATATGGTTGGTATAGTAATGGTAGTTCTTTATGGTACATTTAAATATTAAAATCTGAATGATAGCATGTTACAATACCATGTATGACCATCAATTCAATGTGTATCTTGATTAATAGTTGATTTAATGGAATAATAAATAATGGTCAATCATCATGGTTGATACCAATAATATATACCAACCTTTTGATTTTTCTACTAGAACCTAGATATATCTCAAAATAAAAGACTAACAAAATCATACCATTCCTAGATCATGTCTGTTATATATTATTCACTGACAATTCAAAGCTATTGTGAATATGTGAGCAATATGATTTTTAGTACCTTTGAACTCAATTTTTCTATCACCCCATTGAATATGATCTCTCAAAATTTGAATTATTGTATTCATATTATTAGTTACTATATGAGACACGTGGTTATTAGAATTTTTAATAACACTTGTCGTATAATTTTTTATATGTTTATATTGAAATTGATAACCCTAGACTAGTAATATGTGTTTCATCAATAATATTGGTTGAAAAAAATTACCTAGTGTTATGTAATCAGAATCAACAGTGGGTAATGCAATATATTTCTATTTCATACTACACAAAGAACCTAGAGGCTTTCCAAAAATTGAATTTTTTATAGATTCAATTTCTATCTAACATAGAACCACAAAAGTTATCTTATGAATAACACACATGGAAAAATTATTGTCCTATAGAATAGATTGTTAAAAATTGGTTGTACCATAGAGGTATTTGAATATCAAGTAATAGTATATAAATGTGTTTCCTATGGGGTTTCATGAAAATAAGCACACATATACACACAAAATAGTAAATCAAGTCTTCTATTAGTTATGTATAGTAATCTTCCAATCATACCTATATAAGTTGTTGGATAAGCTTGATTCCTTATTTCATCAATATCTATTTTACATCTAGTTATTAGGGAAGCATCACTACTTTTAGTGGTATGTAGCCCAAAAAAAATAAAAATATATTTATTGTGATTTCATTGATTTAAAAAATTCCATATTTATTTAAAAAAATTAAAACCAAGAAAGAAATAGAGTTCACCCATTAAAATCATCCAAGTTCAATTTTAATAATTTTTTAAAAATAATTAAAAAAATAATTTCTTATATATTGAAACATAATATCATCAAATATTAAATTACAACTGAAAAAAATTTAAATTATTTTGATAAATGAAGTAGTTTCATAAAATCCTTCAGTAAAAAATGTTCTAAATCAAAAATTACTTAAGCTTGTTAAACCATGATATTGGAGCTTCATTTAAACCATATAAATATTCAGTTAATTTATAAAATTGATTTTAAAAGTGGAAACTTTTAAAGAGAATGGTTCTTTCAACAAAAAAATACCCAACTACATAATGATTTTACAATGCACACTTGAAATCCATTTTTAATAATTTGGAACATAGATGTTATGTATAATAAAGAAACATCTCAATGAATTCATGTATATGTACTATAGTAATGTATTCCTCCTAGTCAATTCCATCTTCATGACCATGTACATGTGTAAGTATACATTATTTTCTTTAAATTATTATTCAGGAGGTGTCCAATTGTTTCATAAAGACCCATTTTGTGTTAATATTTAGTTAACCTAGGTGGCCTTCGAAAAGTTACCAGGAACTATTTATTGTAAACTAGTTTTACACCTCTTGTATTTTAATTAAATATAATTCATAATTACATGATTCTTTAATGTTCATTGTTTCATGGTCGGACAAGAAATCTTGATGTTGAATATTATTTCATTGAAAATCTATAGTTTTATTTCCTTTATCAAGTTCATCAACAATGAAATATAATGGATGATGTTTATGATTCCTTACATCCCAAGGAATTGAAGAGTTTTATTACTCATTTTCATATATATGTTTTGGTAGAAGATGTTCCTCAGTATTGGATTTTTTTTTCTCTAGGATAGCAGAAAAAATTGTCACTTAGTTAATTATTATTGCCTATGTTGTAAGGATCATTCTTTATATTTTCAAAAGAGGTATTAGGATCATGTTGAAATGTTTTATATAAAATTACATATAAATATTTTTTCATAATATTTGTTCTTTAATTAATACCCTATTTGATTTACTACTAGTCGAATAGTTAATGATAACTACTTCAACGATTTGAGGGGAAAAACATTCTAGATTATATTTGGTGAAGAAGATAACAATTAACAAAAAAAATAAAAATTATTTAATCATTAGTTTTATTACATTCTATAATTAATATGGGGCATTCCTTAAAAGTGTTCTACATAGAATTATACTAATTATATGTTAATTAATATTAAAAATTATACCCAAACATAGACATGTATATCATACTCATTGAGTAAGGTTCGAGAAATTTGTTGAACGGTTCTTCTTCATCTCTCACTGTAACCAATTCATGATGGGGTCCTAGTAGAAAATATTTTCTGACTGTAGACATGTTTTGAACATAATGAATCCGAATCAAGATTTTAAAACTCATGACCATTATCACTTCATATGTTCTTTATTCTTTGTCCAATATTATTTATCATATATTTAGCACATTTACAAAAACATGTAAGAGAATAGTTTTATGAGAATGAAAAAACAATCATGTATAGTTAAAATAACAATCCACTTTAACATAAGCATGATGTTTTCTTACTAAAATAGAAATTTTAGAGGGTTAAAACTAATCCTTTATAAAAAAAATCTAAATTCGTATAAGTTGAGAATAATTTCTTAAGTCCAAAAGAGATTTTCTATTACATTATCTTTTGATAGTGATAAAAAATTTTATTTTTAATAAATTCTAGTTTAGGAGGATCCTTGACAAACCATTTCTCTATAATATTTCTATGAAAATGTATATTTAAATATCATAATATTCTATACAAAATCCCAAATTATTTTAGAAATTATCATAAAAAATAATTATTTTCAGAAAATAACGAATTTAAATATACAACATAAACATTTTAATTTCACATAATAGTAAAAACTAAAATAATAATGGAATAAGAGATATTGCGTGAAATTTTTTCATACATTAATGGAAAATCATTGTCATAAAATTATGAAATGTTCAGTATATTATGTACTATTCAATAAATAAATAAAACCTTATAAATATAAAATATAGTATAGATACAGATTTGACATTGTCTAGTAATGTTTCCTTTGGTATTTTCTTGAAAATTGACATATCCAACAACAAATTTTATTAGATTATTGAACCTCAAGTATTGTATAGTCATATTTCTAGAACATACAGTATATAAATATCATAATTTCATATTATAACTTTTCTATTTGATTTCCTACAAAATAGATTTAATCTAAAATTGATGTGTATACTGATATTTTCATTTGTCCATAGCTGTTATAAAATAATTATTTAGTAATCCTTAATTTTATTTCTTGTTTCCTAAAGGAAGAACATAAAATTTCAAAAAAAAAAATTATAAGGTCATGTAGAAAATGAAATACTAGCAGAACTAGCTTATCTAGAACTTGGTAAAAATAAATTATCTATTTTACTCTATCTGGATTGGTATCCAATTCTTATATAATATTTAGAGTTAAATTGTTTGTTGATAATATGGGTATGTGTTTTCAACCCATGGTATAATCTCTCCACATAATTCTCTATTTTTTGTTATATAATTTTATATCATTATTTTATTTATGTAGTTGTGAATTCATATCCTTTCAATTTTCAGATATATTTAAAAGTGATAAGACAAATAATTTTTTATATTAAAAATTCTATATATATATATATTTCAATTAATTTAATGAATCTTTCAGGATAATAAATTATTTAAAAATATCATCACCAGATATATTTTCTAGATAATTTTTATTTCCAAAATAATTTACAATGTGATAATGACATTGAATAAAAACATTTAATACGATAGGTTTTTTTGTCAGGAATCACATATTATCATTTCAGTTTCTTTCTCAAATGATCAAATTTTAATCAGTTATACGATTCTTAGGGTCCCTCTAATGGGCTTTCATATTTATTTTATATATTTTCCTTTTTCCTCAAAATTGTTCTAAACATTTTTCTTAAGAAATTATACTTTTATGTGTTCTTTATATTATCACACATAGTAGATTACTTCATTTTTAGAATCATACTTTTCAAATTATTTTCTCTAATTTCCCGTTTCTATTATACAACCATTAATATTTCTATTTCCTAAAAAACTTCTTCTACTATTAAAATTAGATGTATCATATATCTTAATAAGGAATTTCTTAATGACTAGATAATGGTGATTTATTCACACTTGAATATTTTTCATTGATGTTATATTTTTTCATAAATTTAGAAATATTAATGGTTAAAAACATCCTTTTGGGTTTATACACTTCTTCTTTTTTAATATATAATTCTTATTCATACATCATTAGATTTTAAATATATACTTTTATGAGTAGTGTATTATGTCACTTAATATTATGATAGGCATAGATGTTATTATCCATCTATCTGATACACATATAAAAAATCAAATAACATGATCCTTATATGTAATTATCTTCCATTATGAATTCATCACCTTAAAAATAACATTTACGAAATTATAACTATCACAAATTTATTCTTCAGTATTCATCTTGAATATATAATATTTAATATTAAAATTATTTAAAAACATTTCATTAACAGTTGATGTCACTTCATGAGATATAGCAAGGGTATCAAAAATTTAATAATTTGAAAAACAAAAAGATATTATTTTAGAATTATATTATCCAAAATAATAGAAAAAATAATTTATATCATTATAGATACAATCATATTCTACCTTAGTGGTATAAATCCAATAAAATCTATCAGCATTGAATTTTTCACATTTTTTCTCAATGATAGTCTAGATATCGAAGACCGTAATTTATAATTGTATTTTAATCATTATTTACCAAGAACATCAATTTTTCATTTAAAATAATGAAGGTGTATTTGTGGAGGTTCCATATTGAGTAGGATTATCCAAAAATAATTTAATTTAAATAAAACCTATATTAATGAATTTTATGTGAAAATATATCATTTTAAAAAGTATATGTAAGATTTTCTGATTCCAAATGTTGGTCCTATTAGACAATTGTTGATTGGTAGTGAATTGACATTTCAAAAAAACATCTATCTAAAGATAATTTTAAAACATGAATCACCCATTTTGAAAAACTATCTATGTTAACAGAAATAGTAGAAATATATAATTTGATATTTTGAAAATATTCTCAAAATAATGATCATAGGATAGTTAAAATTATATTAAAAATAATTTATTAATTTGGAATAATCTACTCATATTAAACACTATATATAAATTTTTATTTCTGTTAACTATCAAAGTAACATTTTGATTAATATATTAGAAAATCGACAATGTATTGGAGGAAGAAATACAACTGATATAGTAAATAAGTTTAATAAAATAATGCAATGTGGAATTCAACAATTGGTTCTTCATCAAACCAAGTGTAAATAACCTCAACTAGGAAATATATCACTTCTATGAATTTTTTTATAAAATAAACTACTCCAAAACCTGGATCGGGTTTGGCAAGAAATACATCGTAGGGTTATCTAGGAAGAAAGACTCTTCCTTAGTTTTACATTGAATAAACCAATTATTTGTCACACCCAACCCCTTCTATATTTTTTTTGTGGGAATACAATTGAAATGTATTGAGTGATAATTTCAAACACTCTTCAGTTTAGTCTAGGAGACTATGTTTTATTGATATACAAAGTAAAAAAACAAGGAAAACATATAAATTATAAATATAAATATTATGATTCTTGGGAAAAAAAGTGTGGTGATCCTCAAACCAAAAATATTTAGAATTTTGGAGTCATTGAATTTTGATTTATTACGGGCTCAAATAGTTTTCACATAAATTATTTTAAATTAGATGGTCATCAATGTTTGGAAAATATTTTATGTTTAGTCAGTGATTGTACATGGATCCTAAAATGAGTTTTATCACTTTGAATTTAATTTATTCCATTTTATGAGATATTATCGTCTAGTGTTCATGCATATCCCACTTTTCCTCACCCATAAACAATGGAGATTCAACTAAATTAACTATTCTCTAGGTTCAATTATCCTTTGCAGGGTAATAATAAAAATTTTAAGAACCACATATTGAAAAAATATCTAGAAAAAAATGGATTGGACTTTAATCCAGACATATATTTTTTAATTAATAATAATTTGTATATCCATGTTCGGCATTCTATTATTAGATGTGTGAAAATCCATTGGAAATTTATATTCAAAATTAATTATCGAAATTAATTATAGCACTTTTGTGGTATCTCATCGAGACATATGCTCATCCCTGATGGAATTTTATTCTAATGATACATCTGAAGAATGATAAATTAAATTATAAGTAGATCCATACACTTTAACTGGGTAATTTATTTTAGAAAATATCTATAATCTTATATCATAATATAGTGGTTGGAGCATTGAACTCACTATAGTCATTTTCGATGGTAGATCTATCTGGTTGATTTACCATGAAACGAAAGGAGAGACGGTCTAATGTCTCAGAAATTGCATCTAAAAATCTTTATATGGAATTATTCTGAGACAGTGAAATTTGAAATCACATGATTCCGAGGTCCGGAGAGCCTAGAACGGAAATTTTGACCTTTTTATGGTATGTTAATTAAAAGTGCGTACAAGATTATGTATCTTTTGAACTATCACATGGATGAAAAAAATGTGGGAACTATTGAATTCAAAATACCAGTGTTCACCTAGAAATAACATAACATAGACTGGTAATGGCCGAGAAGAAAAGTTATATTTCAGAATTTTCGAGAAAAATAATAAAATAATAAAATAGCAATATTCTATTTTCATTCTCTGCTTTTTCTTGCAGATGGAGATACAGTGTGGCAATGTCATAGTGGTGAAGATTCACATCACTGAGGCTTATTAATGGATCATTAAACTCACATCATAATGACGTGATGGGGAAATATGGATGAGAAATTTGGAGGATTATCAGGAGAACGTCTGATGGACTTCCACCATAGAAAAAAATGATGAACACTGGTAGATTTCAGCACATGTGATTCCTTTCAACGATAGCTGATGGGATGTGACGTCCATGTCTTATCCCCCTCGAGGAAGAATTTTTTGACATGTGACGTCGTCAATGGCAGGGATTTGTTTTGTTTAATGATATTCCCCATTCTTTGTTCCTTTTAAAATGACACATGTGCATAAACCCCTAAACCAGTTCATCCACAATTTTCACATTCATGCGGGAGGGAATAATTTGGGGTTCAATGATGGGATTGACTTATCTAAGTTTGAACTTCACTCACCAAAACCTCCCCAGTTTTTATCCACTAATGTAGAGGGCACAGGCCAACATGAATATGGACGGAGCCCCTCTACATGGTCATTCCCTGTGATCTAATCATTGAAATAGAAGGCATGGTAGATCCAGATCTATTTCATCGAAGAGGGCATTATCTGGAGGCTACAGAAGCAAATGGTTTGAAAACATTGGCCACTACAGTGCATCTGATGGCCTAGAAAGGCTATGGGTGGTGCACAGCAGCACCGGCTGCATTCCAGACTGAGAAGAGATGGGCCTCTTGTCTGGACAATGAACAGAGGAGGAGGTGCACCACAACTACATGCCTAGGTGGTGGAATTTGTGGTCATGACATGTCGTGGTGATGGAGGAATGCAGAGCCACCATGGCGCCGCATGGAGAAGTCAAACCACCATGATGGTTGACATGGGGGGCACAAACGGTAGTCCTAGGCATGTGATCTAGTGTCGAACGTGGCTATTCCATGTCTGTGGAGAAGGGGGACGACCCGCAATGGCGGTCCGGGGTGGGCCCGACTCTCCAGAAGATGAATGTCGGCCCAACGGGCTGGTTCAGACCTAGCAGGGCCGAGTCAACCCTGGTTGGGTCGGGTGGGCCCGATCGGGTCAGACCGAACCCAATCCATTTTTGACCTTGTTACGCTCAAAGGAAAGTATATTCTAAACCACTTTTCTATTTTACGAACCGCCTACTCTGTTTAAATCCTTGGGATGAGGTAGTCCATTTGAGATACTCCACTTGAGTTTTGGAGAAATCTAGAGTATAGTCGGTTGGATCGAACATTAATCCAACCAGGCCTTCGGTACTAAAATGCCTATATCTAACATACCAGGATTCTAATTCACGTACCGTTTGACGGGTTGGAACCCTTATAACATATCGGTCCTTTCGGAAACTTCCTTGTGAAACTTTTATGGAGGTTGAGGTATGACCTATATCATAAGGTGAAGAACCATGCTGTTTCTTTTGGTGAGAGTTAGGACAGCTACTCCCTGTACGACTCAAGGCATGGGTATTCTTTACTCATCTACTCAAATAGATACAGGACTCCGCACATCATGGGTGTGGGCTTGTGTTCCTCTGATCGTGTACTTCTATCATTGGAGTCGACACACTCATATTGGACTAGGGTGTAGGTCCTCCATACATTACTCACATAGAGTCAGGTACTCCACTATCATGTAGAGTGTGAGTCCTCTATGTTATGAGTAGGTACTCCCCTATCGAACCAAAGTGCAGGTACTTATTACGCAGTGCTACGAAAGAGTTGGTACTCCTACGACGTTCATAGACATGGGTCCTCTAGCCTAGGGTCTACACTCCCCTGACGTACTAGGGTCCGGGTCCCCCACAACAGATATTGAGACAGAGTTGGTAACTCCCTAAATTCACTAGGGCGTGGGTCCTCTATTTTCCGAGTTGTACTCCACTTTCTATTCAGCGTAAAGGTCCCCTTTATACCATGATCTAGTAGAGTAGGCAATCCCCTTCTGTGCCAGGGTGTGGGTTCTCTAGACTGGTGTTGGTACTCCCCTGATGTACTGGTGTGTGGGTCCCCAATAGGGAACTAGCTACCTGTGTTGTTCTCCCCTACTCGGTTGGGTGTAGGTCCTCACTTTTTGAGTAGTAATACCATGTCTCTAACTAGCAATGGTGTGCGTGTACTTAATTGGAGTTGGATCTCCCTCAACTATAGGGAAAAAGTTACGAGGAGTGGGCCCCCCACTTGATGTAATCTATACCAGGGTAGAAGTTAGTTCTCCCTTGATAGGCTGACGTGTGGGCCACATCATATAGGAGCAACTGAGGTATTAGGGGTTAGACTGAAGCAGTGCTCCCCCAACTGAATGTAGTGTCATAGAGCGGGCCTCTACACTTGGTTTCATTTGGTCTTGCCTCGAGCGCAATACAGTGACACCGAGACCTCTATTTTTGGGGACTAGAGGTAGTTCTAAAAATAAGTTCCCAATGGAGGATATCCTTTCAGATGTACCATTATGAAATGATAATTTGTACCTGATGAGGTACATATCTCAGACTGGTTCCATCAGGGATGGCCAGCACATAGCACGTTTACTTCTAATCTTCGAATTATTCTTTGAGCCATCTTTGGAAATCATAGTAATGTCTTTGAGGTTGGAGTCTTATGTTTCATTGTAGCTTATACGAGTATATATGGATTCCCTAGGTATATGTATGGGCATATAACTTAGTATATATGACTATTCAAAATCATTATGGTTTTCTTCGTAGTTTTTGATTTGTGGTATACGTAGTGGTTTTGGATTTTTGATTTACATTGTGGTTGTGGATATTTGGTTTAATTCAGGATTGTTTTGTGGGGGTCTCATTTTTGGATTAATGGGAGACCATTGAGGGACTCAGGTCCCCTTCTGAGTACTAAGTTACTCACCCCTACATAGGGTTCACCCCCCATGTGTCTTTTTCTGGTGCATAAGATCAATGTTTCGATAGAGGTACTCTGGGAGATGGGACCAATAGACGTAACGATGGTGGACTTGGAGGACTAGGACCAGGAGGGGCCCAGTAGGACTCGACAGACATGACATACTACTTAGGCTTCTAAAACCTTCACTACTCTGGGGATCAGGTTGGATTTTCCGCATATGGCCATTGTTTCTCACATTGTACCATTCCGTTTCCAGATCTTTTGTTGGGATTATATACGGGAAATGTTTTACCACTACGTGCTTTACATCTAGTTTTACTATGGTTTCTTATTACCTAGTGTTCACCTATGAGATTATTGTATTTGTTTTGTTTGTGAGAATGTGTATAGGTATCCAAGAAAATTACTCCCACTTACAGGTTAACGTCTTCGGTGCTAGTCACCAACCCTGGGCCTTTGATATATAGATTTGGGTTATGTCATAGTACTAGACCCGGGGGACGGGTCATGAAAAATTGGTATCTAAAGTGGCTGGTTCTACCTCGATGACCAAGGTTATGTTGTTTTTTTCTGTGATATACAATGTTAACTGTTTTGAGTTTGGATATCAGGTCAGGGACTTCAGTTTTCGTGCAGCGTCCAATGTATCCGTACACCAGGACTCTAGAAACCTGTTACCGGAATTGGTACATGAAATCACTGGTTACAGGTAAATTAAGGAAATATGAATCCTGTATTGATGGTTGTGATATCTATATTCCTTATGGAGTCATATCTCTATATATAATTCTAACTGTGTTTTATCTCGACTCATTTCAGGATGCATCATCGAGGACAACCAAGTAGGATTCTATAACATTATTTTGATGACGATATTTATCGGGTGAAGGCTTAATTGTAGGGCATTGATACAGGGGCATAACCTTTCGGTAGTGCACCAGTGATGTCACCACAAAATTTAGTAGTAATTTACACTAGAAGTTCTAGGCGAGGATGCGCCCATGCTTAGCGCACTACATGAGTTCCAAGAGATAGAGACCTCCCAAAATTCTATGGTGAGACAGATCCTATTGTAGCTAAGGATTGGCATGAGGCAGTTAGGCATGTTTTCTGCCTTGTGAGGACACCACCTAACCAGATGGTCATCTTGGCTACAAGACCTTATTAACACTCCATAAGAAAGTGGTGGAGTCTGAATATTCAGAATCACGATGAGGTGACTCTAACATGGAAAGACTTTGAGTGCCTCTTCATATAGGAGTTCTTTCCAGAGAATTTCCTCTCTTTATGCATACATGTGGTGTTGTACCTGCGACATGAATGCATGACGGTAGTCGAGTACTCATAAAGCTTCATTGATCATTCTCTCTAATGTTTAGATATGATGTGGGATCTTACTTCAGGACATTGAACATCGAGTCGCGACTACGCTGGGAAATCAGGGCATCAATGATACCTCTCTGCATTCTGATGCATGTTAGTGTAATAGAACGAGCCCTTGTGGTTTAAAGAATCCTTGCAGAGGACAATGTGGCTCTAACCTATGGCCGAGGTCATAGAGTATAGGTGTCTAATGGAGCTAGTATATGAGTGGAGATGAGATCACAACATAAGAGTCATACCCATTCGTGGACATAGACACGTGGGAATGTGGAACAATAGCATCACCAAGAATCATTTTAGCCATATGAGAGATGGTGTTATGCTTCAAATGTCAGGGGGAATCAAGCTAGAGATTTCCTAACCTCTTGTACTGCATAGATGGATACGACATATGAAGCTTCATGGAAGATACAATGCTTAGATCATGGAGTTCTGCAAGTTAGAAGGTGATTTAGAGGAGCAAGATGGGCAGAAATGGTCGTTCCCCACTTTCTCATAGAGCTAGAGGACCTGGGTGAGGACAAATGCACGCAATCATGGATTATGACCAAGATACTCTAATAGGAGTTTGAGGTACGACCTGTGTCTTTTCCTTTGTTAGCTTTCTAAATGGACACAGTTTATAGAAGTTCCTTTTTATTTGAGTCTTGTCTGAGATTATGACATTCCCATTGGATAGTGGACTTGACCATCAAGTTTAGATACTCTTGATGGATGAGAACCGCTGATCACACACAGTCGCTGATAGTGTGAACTAGCTCATGGAGGTGAGAGTTTCTGTTGTGATCCTTTTTTCATGGTTTCTGGACCATATGATGTCATTCTAGGAATGGACTACTACCATTCATGCCCAGAATGATGATATAAGGAAAGCTATGTGGTATATCAATGTGGTGGAGAAGGGATTTCCCTTGTGGTGAAAGTGATGCCCATAAAGCACAGTTTGGACTCTAATAAAGTTTTCTGCTTGTTTCATTCTATGGTAACAGAGTTACACCAAAATATATTCTCATAGTATGAAATGGTCTGTAACCATCCATTCTCAGTATACATGCCACTAAGAGGAGTGGCATTGTCCTTTTTCAGCCAGTTGTGTGACTGTTGGATCTTGTATTAAAAGTTCCTTGTAAGACCCAGCATTCACTCTTGTGAATCCCTATTTCATCTACAATTACTCCCATGAGTTAGCATCAACCTTGAACATATAATTCCCATGGGGGTTTTACCATAGTGAATCCATGGGAGGATGTGGAATGTGGGGATCATTCTGTGATCTGCGTCTGCTTAGTGTGATGTTGAGCCATTGAACCCCATGATTGTAGATGAATCGTAGTACTTAGTTATTTTCACTCTTGTCATAGAAAAGGAAACATGTGCTTGTTGCAGCATGATGTTGACATAGAAATAGTAGGAAATAAGAGTGGGTGATCTCAGTGTTTCTTCGTGGCACATTTTTAGAAGCATCATAGATTCCTTTTAGAAATTTTTTCCTCTCGTTTGTTTGGGATTTCGATTTTTGAAGATGAAAAGTCTAATTGTGGGAGGATTTAATTTCTTGGAGTTTCCATATAATTTTTTTCTTTCATTATTTATATGGAACAATTCCAAGCCCAAATTTTATTATGGCACGTGATTTGGAGGTCGAGAGATCCATGAATATAAATTTTGAACATTTTTAAGGCATGTTCAGTGAATGTGTGAGCCAGATTTTATATCTTTTGAACCTTTGCTGAGATCAAAAATCAATGTGAAATGTTATATTTAGAATGACAAGATTCTCCAAGAAATGACTTATCTTTTTCCAGAAAGGGCAGAGCGGAAAAGTTATTTTTCTGACAATTCGAAAAAAAATTAATAAAATATTTTAATAGAAATATTTTATTTTCATTCTCACATTTTTTTGGATGGTGACGTTATGGGAAATGGACATGGAATCGATGATTCACATTAGTGTGCCTCATCAATGGATCATTGAAATCTCTGTGTAAAGACACTTTAATGGTGTATAACATTATAATTATACAACATCACATCATAATGGGAATGATGCGATATTCTCCTCCTTACAGATCGACACGCTAGTGAAATATTTATGAGAAATTTGGTGGATTATAGGGAGAACCTCTAATGTACTTCCACCCCAGCTATGAAATATGAATGTTGGTGGATCTTTAACACATGTGATGCCTTTCAATGATCAAATCTGGGAAGAAACGTCGACATCCTAACCCCCTCGAGGAAGAACTTCATGACATCAGATGTCGTAAAAAGTAGGGCTTCGTTTTGGATAATGACCTTCCACATTCTTTGATCTTTTAAAATTACAAATGTGGATCATCCCCCAAACTGGTTGATCTAAAATATTCTCATTCACGTGAGACAGTATCTATGGGGATCCAATTTTGGGATTGATTTATTTGGGATTGAATTAAACTCCACAAAACCTACCCAGTTTTAATCCTATGATGCGGTGGCTGTGGGTCGACATGAACAAGGCTCGAGCACCTCTGCATGTTCATTCCTTGAGATCGGAACTTTGAAATCAATATAAAGAAGGATATAGATCCATCATTGTGAAGAGGGAATACATTGGAAGAGAAATGTGTAAACGGTTCCAAAAAACGGACCACTAGAGTGTGTTCGGCATCCTGGAAAGGCTACACCCATTGCATAATGTTGTCAGATGAGTGCCCAACTGAGAAGAGTCAGGCTGTTGTTCCAGTTGGCGGGTGGAGGATGATGCACACCCCAGTAGTGCACCTGGGTGGTGGAATCCACGACCACAATAAGCCACAACACTGGATTCTCGCATCACCAGCGTGGCACCTCTTGAAAAAGTCATCCTGCCATGGTGTTTGATGTGGGTGATGTAGTCAGCGGGCCAGGACACATGACAAGGTGTCGTATGCGGCTATATCTCATCCAGGGAGAATGGTTTGTGCTGCAACGGGGGGTCGGGGGAGCTTGGGAGGACAGAATAATCAGGTCTTCCCAGTGGGCTAGGTGTACCTAGGATGGCTTGGATACATATTTGGTTGACCACGATCATGTTGGTTCGGGTAGGCTTGACCAGGTCGGACCAGACCTGGATCCTTTTTGACCTAGTTATGCTTTAAGGGCCTTATCTCCTAAACAAGATGTCCGTTTGATGAACCATCTATGGAAATAAAAACCATGTGACAAGGTCATCCTTTTGAGTTACTCCACTTGAATTTTGGAGTGAGAAGGAGTGTAGCTAGGTTGGATTGAACACGAATCCAACTAGGACCTCAGTACTAAAATTCCTATAACATATTGATCGGGCATCTGATTGCCACGCCTTCTGATGTGTCAGAACATTTATAACATGACAATCCTTTGGGACACATCATTATGGAACATTGTGGTAGTTGAGGTACAACTGATAGACTGAGGAGCATAACTAGGATGTTACATGTGGAGAGATTTAGGATGGCTACTCTCTTGAGGAATCACGGCACGAGTATTCCTTACTCATCTACTCCGGTAGAGATGGAACTCCCTATGTCATGGGTGCGAGCTCATTATCCTCTGTTTATGTTAATTTTTTTTGGAACTAGCACTCTCATATTTGAATTAGGTGAGGGTCCTCCATATATAACTCATGTAGAGTTCAGTACTCCCCTACTGAGTAGGGTTCAAGTCCTCTCTGTTAAGAGTAGGTACTCCCCTATCGACCTAGGGTGTGGGTCGTCCTTAAGCAGTACTACGGTAGAGTTGGTACTCCCCCACAGTGCCATGGTGTGGGTCCTCTAGCATGGGGTCTATACTCTCCTGAAATATTGGGATGCGCGTCCCCCATAGTAGATATTGTGATAAATTCAGTTACTCCCCTAATTTAGTAGGGCACGGGTCCTCTTGGGACCATGTTGTACTCCCCTGCTGATTCAGTGTGCAGGTCATCTTTACCACTTGTTCCAGCATAGTGGGTACTACCTTGTCATGCCAGGGTGAGGGTCCTCTAGCTTTGGGTCAGTGCTCCCAGTACGTACTAGAGAGTGGGTCCCCCATGGTGAACAAAATACTAGAGTTGTAATTCCAGACCAAGTTGGGTGCGGTTCCTCAATAATGGAGTCTTACTCCCCCATCTCCGAGTAGCGATGGGGAGCATGACCATCAAGGGAGTTAGAGGTCCCTCGACTGTAGGATACATTTACGAGGAGTGAGGTCATCCACATGATTTAATCGATACCAAGGTAGATGATAGTTCTCCCTCAACCGACTGAGGTGTGGGCCACTACTTATGGGAGTGGCTAAGGTATCGTGGTTTAGACTGGAGCAGTGCTCCTCCAACTGAATATAGTGTCGAGGAGTGGGCCTCTTCACTTGGATTCCCTTTGGTTATGCCTCAGGTGTAAGAACATGATAGGGAAACCTCTAGTTCTAGTAACTAGACACAATTCTAGGAAAATGTTCCTGATTTAGCATGTCCTTTCGGATGTACCATCAAGAATGGATGAGTCATACCCGATGGGGTACATCTCTCGGATGGGTAGCATCAGGGATGTCCACCTCATATAGCATGTACTTCTAATCCTTGAGTTGCGATTTGAGCCTTCTTTGTATGTCTTAGTAATGGATTTGAGGTCAGAGCCTTATGTATCATTATGGATGAGACATGTATATCTGGATGACCTAGGTATATGTATGGAAGTATACATGTGTAAAGATGATTATGCATAATCTTTGTGGTTTATTTCATGGTTTTGGATTCGTGTTTTACTTCATGGATTTGTCTTTATGGTTTACATTTGTGTGGTGGCCATGTGGTTTACTTCATGGTAGTTTTCTTTTGTTTTCCATTATGCATTTTTGAGTGACCATAGAGGGACTTGGGGTACTCTATAGAGTATTGAGTTACTCACCCCTACAAGGGCTTCACTCGAACGTGTTTTTCCTGGTGTGGATGTTCGGTGTTTCGATATAGGTTCTCAGAGAGATGTGACCGATGGACATTACGACGATGGACTTTCTTGACTTGGACCAGGAAGGGCCTAGTAGGAAATGGTGGACAAGAAAAACTACATAGGATTCTAGTATCTTAACTACTATAGTGATTAGGTGGTATTTACTGTAGATTTCCATAGATGCTACCAATATACATTTCTATTTCAAGTTCATTTGTTGTGCTTGTATACGAGCCTAGTTTTACAACTCATTTCATTTACTTGTATTTGTAATCTGGTTTTTGATTACTTAGTGTTCACCTTTCAGCTTTATGGATTTTGTTTGTTAGTGCATATTTGTACAAGTATCTGGGAAAATTACTCTCACTTGATTGTTTATGCCTTTGGTGTTATTCGCCAACCCCTATATTTTGAGAGGCGGGATTGGGGTATGACATGGTATGGGCCCCGGGGGACGGTTCATGAAACATGGGAAGTATATTTATTATTCTAGTGGTAGGAAAAATGTAATGATGTTCACACTGAGTGAAAAAAAATATAATGGAAGTTATAAGATTGAACTAGTTGTAGCATAGAACAATAACATTCTTCAACTGATGGATGTTGATTATAACTACAAGATGATCAACCAAAAGGGAAATTTCATAAGTTGAAAAAAAGGTTTACTATCATAAAAAATTGATCTATTTAAAAACCTTACAAACATGAACTATTTAAATTTATTTTATGATGTAATCTTAAATTTTTATATTAATTGATCACTCAATATATCAAGAATGCATTCAATATACAGTGAGGGGTGGACCCCAGTTATTGATATCCCCTTGATGCATAAACATTTCTCATGAGAAAAATCAGTAAGTTATCATTAAATGGTTTTATGGTGTATACCTACCCATTTATTAAATAGTCATTGAATATGTATATTAGGGTATAGATATAATAAAGACTCAAATCATGAAATATAATATTAATATTTTCTTTTATTGATAATTAAATTATTATTTTCCATGTTGTTACTACATATGATATTATTCTTGGATGTCTTTTTTGTTAAAATTATTCAATAAATGCAATGTGTTTTTAATTATTAACCATGATATGTTTATAATAAAACATTTATTTATGATGGATTATACTTTATATAACCATTAAATAGAATCTTAGTTCACCACTATTTTATTTCCTTTCCTCTATATATGAAGAATAAAAAATTAAATGAGTTCAAGTGTGCAGAATGTTTCCATTCAATATGATGTATTTCATGTTTTTAAATGTGATGTGATACTTGAGAATGTATTTTGTCTACCTAGACTAATAAAACAATTATTCTATTAGGATGTGATTCCATCTATCTTATGATACTGTGGTAAATTAACCACCATCTCTGGGATACTATATTTGGGGTCTTTATAGTTGGTATCAGAGGATGTTTAGTCGATACCATAGGAACACAATTTAGGAAAATATAGATTTGGGAACATACCACTATGATTGAATGTTGAGATAAGATGGATTATTTGATAACATTGTAATATTTTGGAATGGTATGGATTAAATGGTTCTGCATGAAATATATCATTTTATAGATTATAAATATGATGATATGGTTTTGAAATATATGAAACTAGAGTTAATAAACCATAATAAAAATAATCAAGTGTATCATAACAATAATTATGGTGCAAGATGAGTGTTACCTTATTACAAAATAGGTTTGACAGATCCAGGGGATATGCTAAGGTAATTTCAAATATTCCTGATGAATAATTATGTTCAATTAATGAATGGTTTTTATACATAATTAATGGAATTGGAAGAAATCATAATGATGTTGAAGATGGATTGTGGGGTTCTCATTCACTATAGAGATGTCGAAGTTTATTATATTCATTATGATCTTGGGAATGAAACCCTCATTGATGACTCAAGGCAAGGATGTCTCAATATGAATGAATGTGGACACCATGCGATTCATGTTCAGGAACTCTTTGGGCAAGGATAACATCTGAAATCTATCATCTTCCTTTAAATCTCGAATCGATTTTTATTATTCGTAAAAATAGATACCCTCCCATAAACGTATACATTATGATTTCAAGTGAAGGATTTTCCCATCCATTCATAATGGTGAATTATTCCATATCACTAAATGTGGGGATACTTATAGTTTTTCTGTGAGGAATGTTTTAGTCTCTGAAGGATGTGATCCTTATTGTAACTCCATTTTCATATATATGGGTATTCACAAAGGGATTTAACCATGGAAATATGATGCTCTTGTAAATAGGATATCTTCGGTTTTGGGATTTTCAATATTAAAAATATATTCCAATTGGGAATGGTTCTTTCAATATTCCATCCAAAAATTATATTCGAGAAAGATGGCCTGGAAATTTGGTTTGATTTTATTGAATCCAGGCTCTCTGAGGATCCAGGAATGGAATTTGAGCTTCAATCCATTTCATATCAGAAAAAACATTAAATAATTATGGGATACATATTTCAGTATTAATTTTTATTTTGGTAACCTATGATTATATTTTAATTTGATTCATCAATTTTACTTATAATTAAAATGGATCGAAATATAGATCATGGTAGTTTTGGCTATTTTCCAGGGTGTTAGAAGAATTTTATTTGATCTAAACTCAAACTAAGAAGTTTATTTTACCCACACACAAAAAATAATTTTGAAATTTGTTTTGTGACATTCTATATTATTTTTTCATTATTTAATGGAAATTTTTTATACCCAAAATTTTTATAGTAAGTATTGAACATAAAAAATTTCCATAATATTTCCTAAAATTTCTCTATTTTTTGAAACAATCACCTAATCAGGATAAAAATTTTTATGGTGATTCTAAGTATCCCCACTACTAGTGATAATAATGAGAATGCATCTGGGATGTTACATAATTATTTTGTAGATTCATTGTATGATGATTCTTTTCATTAGAATTTTTTTTCTAGTTTTGTAGATTCTATGAAAGGGTTGGAATCATATTTATATGAGCATAAATTCATGGTATATGTATACTTTTGACTATATATAATCATTTATGGATAGTCCAAAAAATCTAATAAATATCTTCCTAATAAATCTCAACCCTATGAGTTGTAGTCAATTCTTAACGAAGATCAATTGCTGGAATATAAGATGTCTCTTGTTGTTTCCTTGGTTGATAGTGAATCTAAAATTCATCAATGATCAGGGATGGTCACTGTGTTGGAGGTTATATAACTTATAGTCATGTACTCTTTGATCCAATGTTAATGTAAAAAAAAAGAGGATTAATGGAATCCATAGTATCATTATATCAACCAATCTACTAATTAAAAAATACTAATCATCAGAAGGAGATCGAAGAATATTTTCAATTATACAACAATATATAATTAGTGGGGGAATATTTTTGATGATGAAATGGAGAATGATAAAATCATAGTTTTCTAAAAACTATTTTAAAAGTGAATAAAACATATCATTTTTTCTTAATTAAAATAAAATTTTACATAGAATGTTTAAAATTAAATTTGTAGATTATATGTCAATTATTATGATATTTTATCCAACCAATGCATTTTCATGGTATGATCAATCAATTACATATTTTCATACACACTATCATAATTTGGAGTTATTAAAAAATTTACAAATATGTAATATAGGACTGGATAGAACCCTAAATGTAAATAATGTTTGATATGTAAAAGATCAAAAAAACAATACAAATTATTAATTGAATTTTTTGCAATTTATTTTTTTATTTTCATTTTACATTTATGTTCATTGAATTTATTTTTAAGTTCAACTATGGGGATGATCTATGGAATTTATGTCACTCCTTGGTTGAGAAGGAGGTTATTAGAAGAAGTAATGAATTTATTATGGTTTCTATGACACTTGGAATTAATGTGAATGTTGTTTGTGACATACGTAGATTAAAAAATTCTAATAATTATAGATATCCATATATGTTAATATGTGTATATAAATTAAATAAGTGTTAATTTCAATCAAATTATTCATATTATATGCACAATACAATTTGAAACATGTTAATATAGAAGAGGAATAAAAGGAATAGAAAACTACAAGTAGAAGGAATGCGTATAATAATTGCATACAGTATATAACATATGAATATATATAGCTGAAAAAGGTTGTGTATATAGGATTGGAATGGTGTAAAAGTAATAGTTTATATTGAAATATAATGAATGATAAACATAGAAAGGTATATATATTTTTTATATATTTTTTATTATTATGATTGAATCATGTAAATTTTAAGCATCCATATGGTACTAAAACATAATAATCAATGGTATAATAAATAAACATCTCATCTCAAATGTAAAAGTTAAATACATAACTAAAATTTATACTTTTACCATGTGGATCGTATTTATGAACCATCAAAATAATCCACCTCATTCTAATATTTTTTGACATCAATATCTGTACAATAACATTCCATGATATATTACAAGATGTGATGCATAATGTAAAAAAGTAACACTCCATTCAAATCCCCAAACTAAAAATCTAACAATTAAATCTTATAGAAATTAATGAAACACACCCAAAATATTCATAATTTTAATGAAGAAACCCTCAATGATTGTGTAAAAGTTTAAAATGTATTCATGTTTGCACTGAATGTTTTTTTAAAAAATTATATGTATTAGTTATAGAAGTTACTCAAAAAGGAGTAATACCCTTAAATTTTATAAGGATTAATTTTCACCAAAACCCACTAGTTTAACAATAATTAGTAAACTAAAATACACAGATTATTCATAACACACTAAATTAAATATTTCTTAAAATAATAAAACATTTCTATAAAAAACAAGGAACAAAAAATTCATAGGTCTCATTAGACACACATTTCCACTTGAATCAGTGCATAACTATGGTATACAACTATACTAACGTCTTTTCAAAAAACAATTTAGGAACTACAAGGGTGAAAAATCTTGAAAAATTAGCAAAGAATCCAATGGAATCTCTAATTTTTAGTGAAAATTTTTATGCCTCCAAATTTGGTACTATGGAAGAAATCAAACTAGAAGGTTCTAGATGATTTGAATAGATAGATCAAATAGATCAACCATCATTGCATATTTCCACTATAGAATATATTAGTTTTCCATTGAGTAATATATATTTTTCTTGACAGAATGACTTAGATATTAGGTCTATCTATAGATCAGGATTCTAATATTTCTGATGGACATGTTGCTGGAAAAGGAATGGGGGACAACAGCTCAATCACATTCAAGTCAATGTCACTGATGAATTCAATGATGATCATAATGAATATAGATAACATAATTAGACATGAAAGATAAATAATGTTACAACAAACCCCACAAACCATTATAGAGAAAAATGAAACAAAATTCATGATAAAGTTAATAAATATATAGAATTTCAGAGGAATAAGTATTCAACTAAATCAATAGAAATGTAAACTATAGAGAAATGATAAATCCACTAAGATTGTAAGAATAATATAAATTGTAATGTGAAACAGATTATATAGTTATAAGTAAATTTAAATTTAAAATTAAAATTTTATTATGTTTGAAAACTCGAGAAAATTAGTATAGATGAAATATTTTTATTAACACATTTAATACATATAAATAATTGATAAATTGAATATATAGAGTGTTTTAAACACAATATCCATAGGAAATATTATATTATATATATATAATGTATTCATAATAAGACACATTATATAAAATTCCATTCCTGATCTCTATAAATGATTAGATGGAGTTTGTTGATATACTATATGGTTGATCATTTTCACAAAAATACTCCACCCAACTTAAATTATCAATATCAATTCTCTACCACTAAATCCAGTCATGCACAGTTCTAGGATGTGCACCATAGACCCCATTCTAACCATGGAAGATGTCATGCAGTGACCCCATGGCAGAAAATTCATAAAGAAACTCATTTATACACCCATATACATATGACAGTTTGATTAAAAAAATAATTTATCAATCCTAAATAAAAGGAATTGAAATATAATTTGAAACATTCACTAAACCAACTATACTACAAAAATATATGGTTAAGATAGACACTTTGTTAAAATCGAATGGTTTAAAAATCCAAAATGAATTAAATCTCATGTTCAAAACTCACTTGTTCTTCCCAATAATATCATGTAATCCTAAAATCTGAAAATTAGTGCATGGATATGATTAACATTAAATGAAAAATTTTACAATATAAATATAATAATACTAAATTAAGAGAATAATTCATTGACTCGGAAGGCCTTTTCATACCTCAATGAAAAGCATTATCCATATGAAGTGTTAGATTTATAATAAAATGCTTCGTTGTCTAAATAGATAAAGATATTAATGTTCATTTATGTGGTAAGATGATCAAGAACTCATACATCCTAAGAGGAACAATATAGGATAATTTGAAGAATCATTCACTACACTCATCAATGGTGAAATTTATAATAAAAATGTAAATTGTTTTGTTATTTAAAATTATAAGTAAATTTTAGATAGTTAAATTGAAGAAACTATATGTAAAATATGATAATGATGCTTATGTATTCCAAAATTAATGGAATGAAAGAAATAATAATTTCAGAAAATATATGATAACATGATATGAGAGAGAAATTAATGATACAATATATATTAAATAAAAAAATATAACATAACTAATGGAATTCAGGTTGTAAATAATTTTTTTTATACAATTACATTTTATTAAATAATATAGTTATGGAAGAATACCGCTTCACATGTCAATATATATACAATAAAAAAGAAAAATGTTTTTTTGAAGTTAGAGGTGTTCTATAAAAAATCAGATCATTACTTTATTGTGATATGTAGCTCTCTAGGGGTAATCTATAGATTCCATTTAAATTTCATATTCTAGTCCAACCAAATATAGAAAAATAGACCAATATTTCACCATCGATTAATTGAATATAAAATTTTAATACATAAAATATCCAATATCATGTTTTTACACTATCCTTTTCTAGGTGGATTTCGACAGTAGATATTATATCTCATAGTCTCTATGTACTTCCAATAATAATTTCATTATTTTATTTATGTTGATATTTTTATCTAGTTGGTCAACCATTGAGAATATAAACAACTCTAATATGGGTATTTGTTTCTAGAAACATTAGATATGTTGCAACATGAATGGAATAAGAAACTAAATTGACAAAGGGAGGAGATGAGTGAGGGAAACTCCACCGGGAGTTGTGGAATATATCTATGCACTTCCAAACATAGAAAAAAATAAAATGAATGAGTTTAAAGTATATAAGGTTATTCATATTAATTCCTTTAATGAAAGATTCCAATAATGGATATTGGGTCATTGATTTAGAAGAATATACAAAATAGCTTCTCGAAATTGACCAAATTTTTTTTATATACATCTTTATTTGAATATGAGAAAATATTTACATGTCTTCCATGATCCCTATTGAAGAAAAAATAACTACCCACAAAAAGGCCTCCTGAAACAATTTTTTTCACTTCTAATTATAACATAAATTATATAATAGGAGTGTCAAATGACTCTATCTATTCATACATTTCATCTATAGAGACCTTAACATCCTATGACTTACTAAAAAATTAAATATCAAACAATAAAAATTGTTACTAAAAAAGTAAATTTTAACTTCATTGAAAAACTACAAAGGAAAAGATGATATATATCCAATATTCCCATGATGTGTAGAAGGACAAATGAAAATCCTATTGATTGTTATTTAGAACCTCAAACAAAGGATTTTATATTTATATTATGAGGAGAAGATGGAGAAATGACCCTATCCATAAAAAAGATGTTTCATTGAAGGTAAATACATTGAACTCATATTTCTGCCATCAACTAAAACCATGAATAGTAGCTTGTGGAACAGTGAACATGTAAATAAAATATATCTCGGAAAGTATATTTTCCTGGGATGTTTATTTTCTCTATATGAAGTAGCCTGTAAATATTTGGAATCAAATATTTTAATGAGTATGTGGCTGGGAGGAAGATGGGATCAGAGTATGCATTTGTTAAGAAGTGAAAGTGGATTAATTTTTAAGTGCATATAGAATAATCATACAGTAAATGTACACATAATATGAAAATGCATAAAACTTGTGATTATAAGTATAGGATATGGGAAATTCATATAGAATATAGAAAATCATACAGGTAATTCATATATTAAATCCATAAAGGAAATGGATTTAAAATATAAATAGAGAATATTTCATAGGCTATTGAGTTGAAATGAATCTATGAAAAATACATATATAAAATGAAAACTAAAGACGATTCAACAGTATATTAAGTCGATATACAAATGGTTATACATGAAAGGAATATATTACATTAAAAAGGTTAATAGGGTTGAGTATTCACATAGTAAGAGGAACATAATAAACAAAATATAGGAAACAAATATGAAAAAATATCTAGAATATATGAAACATTGTTAATTTTTTATATTAGGTTCTTGAATAGGGATGGTAAATAAATCACTACTCTGGACTTCTTTAGTAGTATCAAAGGGATCAACAACTATAAAATAATTTTTTCTAATATATCAAAAAGGAGTTATATTGAATGGATTCCAAATGAATGGTGATTATTCATTAGAAAAAGATAAAAAATATCTATAATTGTAAATATAAATAATCATGAATGAAAATAAATATGTAGGGAAAGTTGAATAAAATTAGGGATTCATCGACTTAGATGATATGTTATAATGATAAGCAGAGAATGAATTAATAAATAAATAAATTTTTTGTGGAGAATTTCATAAATAAATGTAAACTGAAAATCACATTTTAAATATCCAAATATGTAAATCAATAGAAAAATTATATAGAATATATCACTTGAATGAAATAAAATTCATCACAAAATGCATCCATATAAAGAAGTCAATAGATGACTAGTAAAAAATAAAAAATATGTGCCTATACAAAATATGAACCAATATATAGAAGTGGAATAAATAATTTTGTTAAAATATATCAACAAGTTGAAAAATTAAGGAAAAATAATGTGAAAAATATTAACCTATATATTTAAGTGGTGTAAATTATTTTAATAAAAAATACAAACCAATATTAACAAATTCGAACAAATGATATGAAGAAATTTAAAATAATATTTGTAATATGTTGAATCGATAATTTTTTTATTAAATATAAACATTTTCATATAATAATGATAAAAATATAAACAACTATAAAATTTATATTTACATAAAATATGAAAGAACCATTTTAGAGGAAAAAAACAAGTTATGAAAAATCTACAACAAAACAAATTAATAATACATATAATCAACCAATTTCATCTGTAATGGGGGAAATTTGTTTTCATTTTCAAACCATTTTTCCATGATGTATTGAATTAATATAAAACTGGGAATAATTTGAAACGTGAAACAGAATATCATTATTTATGTCTTAAAATAGTATGAAAGCATTACTAATGATAAAAATGGAATTTTATGGGTTGAGAAATACACCACCTTCTTGGTATAAAGTTCATTATTAATTTATGTTTCACCATAGTTTTCAAATATTTCACTATGATAATACATTTATCTCATGCGAATCATTAAAATGATATTTTTATTTATTGAATTTGTGTTAATGAATTGAAATTTTTAGAAATTGTGAAGATTTTTTTTGTATTTATGAAAGATACACCAGTTTGAGATGATACATATAGAGTTCATGGAATGATTCTTAGGTATTCAAGTGAATTAAAAAAATATGATAGTAATCCCTTACAATAGAAACATGAAAATTAAATTTTGAAAAAAAAATTAAATGGGTTTAGAAAACCCAATCAAAACCCTAGTAGATAGGAATCATTATTTAAAGAAGTTAATAGATGAATAGTAAATAGAACATAGATATATACCTGTAAAAAATATATTCCATTATATAGAAGTGGATACAATTATTTTGTTAACATATATAAAAATATTAATTTAAAATCTCATTTAGAAGAAAATAATGGAAAATAATATATTATAAGTACCGTATCGAAAATATTTATATAAAAAATTAAATTAAAAAAACAAGTCTTCCGAGAATTTGGTAAATAAAAAACTAACAAACTAACTATTTTTGGATTGAATATTACAAAAAATTATAATAAATTATTAAAAAAATAGAAAATTAATGATCCACTATTGAAGTGGATTCCATTTTTAAAATAACAAAAATTTTTTTGACTACACATGAAAAAACAAACATGTGTGAACAATACATGAAAATCGAAACAAACGAATGAAATTTTGAAAAAAATTAATTCGTTTTATAACCCCAATTACTTAGCACCATTGTTTAAAAAGGTAGTGGATGACAAGGAAATAAACATTAAATATATACTAATCAAAATATGCACCATTATATAGAAGTGAAATCAATTATTATTTTAACATATATAAAAAATTGAATTTAACATCTCCATGGGAATCAAATGGTTGAAAAGATTCCAGTAGAATTTCCATATAAAAAATATTCATATTAAAACAATAACAGAATAATATTAAGTCAAAATAGAAATTGGAATATAAAAAATTATATCAATTCACTAAACTAATTGTTATTGGATTGAAGATAATGAAAAATGGATATTATATTATAATGAATTTTGAAAATGAATGAACCTATAAACATGTGGAATGAATTTATTTAAAAATATATATATAATTATTGTAGAAAAAAAATGTAGCTATGTGAAAAATCTCTCCCAGCACAAACATGAAAATGAAATTTTGAAAAAATAGAATTGAATGGATTAAAAACCCCAATCTAAACTTCAATTAATGAGAAAAATCATCTACAGAAGGTAGTTGATGACTTGTAAATAAAACATCAATATGTACCTATACTTAATACGCACCATTATACAAAAGTGGACTCATTATTGTGTTGTGATATATTAAAAAAATCTATTTAACATTTATATGGAAATAAAATGGTCCAAAAGATCACAGTACAACTACCATATCTAGATACATCAGAGAAGAAAATCTTAAATCTTTAGAGGAGACAGTCCTGATTCACCAAAAATAGGATCCTTATTCCTTGAAAAATACTCCATATAAGAAATGGGAAATGTGTTAATGCAATGAATAAATAATATAAGAATATTAATCAAATGGTAAACCAATTTAGTAAAATCTAACTCTCATGAAAGGTTATTGAAGAAAAATAAATTGATATAGATACCCCAGATTATAGATTCCAATTCACATGATGTTGATCAACCAAAAGATATTAAAGTTGATCCAATAAAAGAATCAGATTTAGAAATGCTCGAATCATATAGAAGATGATCTACATAGAAGACGACCCTGATTCAATAAAAATTTATCCACAAAGATGATGATCAAATCCCACCACATGTAAATAAATAAATGAAATAAATGAAATATTAAGATGGAATTACTGATTCAATTATATGAATAACCCATTGGGAACTAGAAGATGCGAATCACAATTGTGAATCACCAAAGATTAATCACCTGATGCGAAACACCATATGTGAATCACTAGATCTAGATATATGAGATAATAAAATCTTACATATTATGATAATACGATCCTGGTTCTCCTAGAGTATGACCCCGATTGATCATTGAATGTTTTAGATGTTAATCATCATATGAGTGCAATCAATGAAGAAATAACATAATATGATTATTTAAAAGAATATACAAATGAGTAAAATATACCTATCATGAAATATATTTAAATCATGGGTAATTAATTATAAACAAATACGAAAATGAATGAACATATGCTGAAGTGGAATAAATTTAAAAATAAATATAAACAGTTATTCTACTAAACAAGAAAAATTGTACCTATGTGAATAACTATTAATGTATAATCATGAAAATAAAATTTTGAAAAAAAAGTAATGGGTTCAACAACCCCTGTTGATGAGAAGCATTTTTAAAAAAATTCAGTGTAATACTGGTAAATACAAATTCAATTTGTACCTATAAGAATGAAGATCAATATATAGAAATGGAATCAATTATTTTGTTAAATTATGTGAACAAATAGGATTTAACAGTTAGGGGGGAATAAAATGGTTTAAAAGATCATATAAGAAGCACTAGATCACGAATCACTAGAATAGAAAATCATAATTCATTAGATAAGTATATACTAATTTGCTGAGAAGATTACCATCTTTCATCACCAAATTGTATAGATAGGAACCACTAAAAGTGTTTAATTGATGATGAAATAAAATGTGAATATTTTTCAAAAAGATAAACCAAATAATTAAAATATAAATATCATGAATGATCATTGAACCAGAAGAAATAGATGAACATCTCTCATATTGTAGTTAACTATTCACCCGAAGTTAATCCACCTATGAAAATAGAAGCTGGTTCAACATAATAATTGGATATATGATCACTAGGTGCATAGAGAAGATGATCTACATAGAAGATTAATCTGATTACAAAAAAAAAATTATCCATATAGATGATGATGCAATCCCACCAGATATGAATCAACAGATGTGAAGAATCAAATATTAAAAAGGAAATATCAATTCACGGATGCAGAAAACCACATGTGACCCACCATATGTGAAACCCAAATGGGAATCACTAGGAATGAGTCCACAGAAGAAAAATAGTATATTTTAATAACTTTATCCAGATGAATTAGAAATTAAAATAGTAAATTTTTAGATAATGTTATTCGGATTCATCAAGAATATGTCCTCGATTCATCGCTTTTCGTTCTAGATACAAACAATCAAATAGGTGTAACCAATGAAGAAATAATGTAAGAGGATTATTCATAATATACACCATATTATTAAAATCTACCAATATTGAAATCCAATTGAGAACTATTCTTCCTAATATATAATGTATAGGAATAAACATTGCGATGTAATCTATAATGGTGAAGACCATGTTAGAGGAGGAAGAGGCAATATGTTGTATTCCAATGAAGCCATGAGAGATTTGTGCAGGTGGAGGTAGAGGAACGATATTTTCACCCTTTCTGGATCTTGATGGGAGATGATCATCAATGGATAGTGATGGCATACCTATAGGAAATTTAGGTGTACCAAATGGAGTTTATTATAGGATAGGTTATGGAAATGTGTAGATGTTACATTTTTAGGAAGGATCGTGGGTCTGCGATAAGGGTGGGGATGAATGGTTGGAGGTGTGGATAAGGGGATCAGGGAGGTTGATGTAGATATGGGATTAGAGTTGTTATATAGGGAATAAAGAGTGTAGGAAAATGATATTTGGGGGGTATTGTGGGAGGAATACAGTAGGATGCTTATGGAGGGTGAGCGGTATTGAAGGAGAGGGAGACACGTATGGGATAGTTTCTATGTTGTTGACATGAGGATGAAATCAAACATTATTTATGTGTAGAAAATGGATTTAAATTAATGTCAGGATGATTTTTAGAAATAGAGTTAATATATGACCATCTATTACTTGAAAAATGCACTTTTATAAAAACCCATTGTTGTTTTATTTTATTGATTAATCTAAAATTAATATTTTTATGTTCTATGAATTGAATCCTCAAAAAATGGAATTTATATTTGGAATCAGGTGGATCAAATTTGTAAAATTTTCTCCTTTTATTTTTTATCTAGATAAATATTAATTGAAGTAAATATTTGTTACCATAGTAATGGTAAATAGGGTAATTAAGCATAAAAATAATATGATATGAATTAACAATTGATTATAACATCCCACATAGTTTTATTAGATGGAATTTTTTTCCAAACCATATAAGATTCAATTATACTACATTTTTTCCATATTTATATGAATATGAAATTTATAATAATTTATCCAAAAAAGGCCAATTTTTACATTAACAACTATAATTATTTTGATATGGATAAAATTAACCAATTTTTCGTTATATATATTATTATAAAATTGAAATTATTTTTATCTTGGAAAATTATATCTATTTATTATCAAAAATTGATATGGAACATCAACAAATTAATTAATTAAATAAAAATAAAATAAAATAATTTATTTTAAAAATATTTAATGTAATTTAATTTTATATAAATATATTTTTAAAATATTTTCTATGAAATATATCATTTTGAATAGGATTTAATGGAATACAATCAAATCCTTTTTTCCATGTTTTTTAATATAAAATTAAATAAAATGTATTGAAATTGATATTAATCTTATTTATAATAATTATTGTTTATTAAATTATTTAAAATACCAAAAAATATATATCTGGAAACATGAATGATAATTTTTGTATAATATTAACCATAGTACATTTTAGGACAATTTTTCGTTGTATTGGAACCATCCATTTCCCATAAAGAGTAAAAACATTAATATTATGGTAATTTTCCAAAAGGGATAAAGTGGGTATAAATATAATGATAAGGGTTATCAAAATTTAAACTGTTAATATTTTAATTATATGAAATCATTTTGACCCATAATCATAATATATTTTAAATGTATTATTTTGGATCTATTTTTATATGATAAATATAATATATTTTTGTCATCCTTTAGGAAATTCGAAAAGTGTCCCTCCCCTCACTTATAAAAGAGAACGTCATCTCCAATTATCATCACATTTAAAAAAGCCTTTTTTTCATCATATTCATTCTCAAATACCTTCAATACCTCCCTTAACACTTCCTATAGACATTATTTTCATTATAAAAACCTCCTAATAAGGATTTTTTTGTAATCCTAATAATTTTGTATGAAGAAGAGGAATCATACATAAATAAGTGTGTTCATTTTATTTTATCATCCTCCTCTTAATGATATTATTCATCCCAGCTAATATAAAAAAAATTATTTCCCATATAATTAGAAGTTTTTATGTTAATATAATTCACTTTATCCATCTCCCCTCGCATCAAATGGGAAACGAAAATGTTGTTCATGTGTATGAAAGACTACAACCTCTTAAACCAATGTAATTATTTTTGAATCCCCACCACTCATGACATGTGGTAATGGGGAATTTGGTATATATATATATAGATATTTTATACTCACATTTTTTTTCATTTTTTGATGATCATATATCATATGATTTCGTATCGTTACATTAATTGAAAATTTATAATATAGTTAGCATATACATGTGAATTACCAACTCCCAAAAGTGACGAGATTCATTTTTCATTACCACATCACATAACTACTATATAGAATTTTATTTAAATAAATTACCTGATATTTATGTTATAATTATAATTTTGTAGGGATAAAATAATAGTTCTTTACTATCCATCATGATATTCAAAAAATTAAAGTGTTACTCATGAAAAATATGCATTAGTGTATCAATGATTATAACATAGAACATTTTTAATAACCATACATTCTTGGATCGTTTAAAGGGAATAGTTGTTTTATAAAAATTATATTTTTTCATGATTATTTTTATGTTGATGGAGATATAACAAACACTTCTACCATAATTAAGCTACTAAATCCATTTTGTACATAATAACTAAATATCATCAAAACTTCTTACACAAACTTAATTTATTAGGTAATTAAATATAAAATGGTAATGAATAAAATAAATTGTAAAATTAAAATGTAAAAGGTTTTTAATAGAGTAAATAATTATGATAATTTAATTATTTATAACAAAAATTAGTGTACAAGGTTATTTACACTTGATGTATGTTATTCCATCTCAATTTCCTTTCATTTTGTAATAATTTGTTAATATACACCAATTTGAATTATATGTCATGTATATATCCATTTCACATGTAATATCATAAATCCGTCATAAATAATTATATTTTATGTTTCAATCATATTATTTCAACCCATAGGATTTGAATTCAATGTTACCAAGTTGTAAGTGTTTCGTAACTCAATTTATTTTCATTAGTTTGTAATACATCTTCATTGTCTTCGATATTATATGATTATTTTTGTGATGACTATGGGTTCTTTTATGTTTTATTTGTAAATTTTTTGAGTTTACATTTTTTCACATAATTTCATCATTTATTAATTATTACATCAATGACACTACATTTGTAATGATTGTTTTCTTAATTTTCACATCATTCTTACATATTTGTAAATATTCCCCAACGTAATATTATCTGATGTATACACATACCCTTGGATGTATTTTACACAAATATAAATTCAATCATCAGGATTTTTGTTTCAATTAATGTTTCTATTTAAAGAGTAATTATTAAAAGAAAAGATAATATTATTTCTCTTTTTATCGGGTATATTTTTCTTTTATTTTCATATTTTCTAAAATTAATTTTAAAACATTCCAAAGGAATGTTTTTAATGTATATGGTGTTAACATACGTCCCCTGCTATAACTATTTTATTATATTTATATTCTTCTACACATTTTTTATTTTTTTTAAATAACACTCTTAATGAAATATTACTATAATATTTCAGTTTAATTATATTTATTTTTCAAAAGGATATGTGGATGTTAAAAAATATATTCCGAAGGCACTGGTGGTCATATCTTATATTGTATTAATTTTATGGTCTGAATATTCTCGTAAAATTTTCACATTATTATGGTCATTTAAAATTTCTCTTTTTGAAATATATATATTATATACATCATGGATATGATTATTATCTAAACCATATACCATTTTTATATATTTTTTCACTATGAAACTTATCTAATTTATATGGTGATGTCCTGAAAAATACATAATAATTGATCATGTAAAATAATGACCTTTTCCAGATATGTCTTGAGCACATTAACATGCACTCTTTTACATTATTTTGGTTGTATTTCATTTTTTATTTATCTTGGGTATGTTTGCATTAAAATTGAATGATTATGGAAGGATGTGGGGCAGTGCACAGTTAGTGAAATGATTTCCCAAATCATGTTCCCTTAAAAGTATACAATGAAAAACCTCTCAATAAGGTATTGATCAGATTTTTCAATGACTTTATAACTATGAAACCTATTACGCTTAACTATGCTCCTCTCCCTAGGAGTGGCACACGTTTGGAAAACCGTGTGCCCCTTGATAGGAAATATTGTGTGCCGGTATTATTAAAAAGAAACATGGTTTTAAAACCCAAAACCCCCCAAACACAACCTAACTCGACAAAACTACACACTAATATTTTTCCCTAATATTTGTAGGGATTGAGATTAATCCTTATGGATCTCAAATATCATTCGTGACAATTCAATTACCAGATAGTCAGATCTAGACCTCTCGTAGAATGTGGGTTATTTTTTATTACTTTTATCATTCACATATCTATATTTCATAATTAAAATGTATTTTCTATACTATTTCTGGTGGATATAGATATATTTTTATTGATCATTATTTGTTTTCTCTATTATCTAGGATTTATATATATATCTCATTCCTTCATTTGATTTTGGTTGTTCCACAACAATTTTGGATTTCTGTTGGTGAGGGTTTGTCATCAATTTTGAGTTTGGTGGTATATTATTTAATTCCCAAAGAATTAATTTCAATTACATATACGTAATTTTAGAAGTACTATTTCATGTTTAAAAATTAACTACTGAATTTAATTGATTAATTTATGTTTGTTAAAAAAATTAATAACGGATTTCAAATTTTATAGATTAATGAGGTTATGAAATTTTCCAATTAATGGTTTTATGTAACTGATCAAGGTAATTTAAGATAAAATTAATTTTATTTATTTTCCATGTGATAATCAGTTAGGTATAATATGGTTAAATTGAATATTTTTGGAAATGGATTAATTAATTTTTGAATTAATTAATGGGAAATTGGGATTGTGAAATTGGTCTATTTAATTGGTGAATTAAATAATGGGTTATTAGGATTGTGGAATTGGATTAATAATGTGGTGGATTAATTAACTGGTTATATAGTTAAATGGTCATAAATATATTAATGGTGATTAGTTCATATTATTCCATGTGATTAAATTGAATAAACATATTATTGTGATAAATTGTATTGGTACCCCCTGATTTGAAATGATGATAAAAAAGGTTAATGCTTATAATTCTTAAACTATGTGATATATGTGATATATGTTTAATTTATTGACATACGAGTGTGGGACACATAATGAGGCTCCAAATACACATATGTCATAAAAAGGTTTGGGATCAGGACTTATGATCTAAATACTCATATGTGATAATGTGGTTTCAGATAGGGACCAATGATCTAAATACCCATATGTGATAATGAGGAGTGTTATTGGGATTAATTATCCAAATACCCATATGTGATAGGGACTATGTGATAAGGTAAAATTCCCTAACTAACCATTTAATTAGTGAGGTGTGGAATAGGGACTGAGGCTCTAAATACCCATGAACTATTATAAACGATGTTTTATAATCATGTGTTTCGAGTTGGACTATATTTCTAATTGGAAGTGATATGATTACAAATGAAATTATGAATGAAAAATATAGTGTTTTGATATGAATCAGATATCTACATGGTCCAGAGAAGGTATTGACTGTTTGAGTGTCCATGAGAAGGTGGGGGATTATGTGGTTAATTTATGAATAAAAAATGTGATGAAATTTTAAATTATTCATAATAATTTATTATCTATAAAACTGCATACACTATTTTGACTAGATAATGGGATTCCTCATTATTACCCAAATAGACATCATGTAAGAAATAATAGATTAGGGTAAATTCCCTATGATAGATAGATAAGTTGGGATGGAGCATGGATGAGGGAACTAGCTTAGTATCTGAACCAACATGGGAGTTTTCAGTGTCATTATTTTGATTTTTTAAATTCAAACATGGTATATACTTGGCATGACTTGACTACCATTTTGGTCGGATATCTTATTTTTAATTCACTCATCATGTGATATTGGATTATATGGTTTTGGTTATAAACTATTCAAATTTGTTTATATATTTTTAATTATTGTATTACTCTAATAAAAAGGGAATAGTCTTCCCATGATCAATATTATACCCTCACTACTAGTTGGTAGCCTCTGAAATACAGGGTAGAAATCCTTTGGTCATGTAGAAAACTAGATCAGGGCATTAGTGTGTGGCACTCTGGTTGGGACATTATAGAAGTGAGTCTATGAGGTGTAGGTCCTGAGACATGAGCTCTTCCATGAGATAATTTGACCTATGTATGAGTAAAAACAAAACTACCCATGGTGGTATTAATGTTTTTTATGAATTCTATTATAATAGGATGTGGTTCACCTTGGGTGATTCACTTTTTATGTGATGTTATTATTGTTTCTTAGATTTGATGAGAGTCAACTCATGGCCAGGTATGAATTATGGGATTAGTATTCATGAAGTATTATTGAATTTCAGGATTATCTTGTGAAATTCATCTTTTAGGTAATGCATAGAAAATCCATTTCTCATTAGGTTTTTGAACATGGAATGTTTTTTATTCAATATTAAATTGAATAGAAAATGGTGCCTCATGCAAACATGAATATTTTAAGGATAAGAAATTGTGGAAATTTATTTTCCAATGAGACATGAATAATTTGAATGAGTTTAACATTTATAACCATGTATTAGGTGTGGGATAACTAAGTGTGACGATAAAACCATGGTTTAAAATATGTGGTGGGAATTGCGGGATGTCATGTTGGGAATTAATGTAAACCCCTCTTACAAAAATATTTTAGTATACTGTTATGTGTCACAAGATGTGTGTTTTTAATTGTAGAGATATACCTCCATGATGGAATATTCCGAGGAGACTAATAGAGATTATGGCTGTAAATGATCCTATAATAGTAGAACCTGAGGAACCTATAGTGTCAGGTGAAGTAGGATGAGAGAAATTCTTTGAGAATTCCTCTCACACCATACATTTTATGGATAGATTCCCAAAGAAGGTAGTGAAGAGTATGTCGTTCCTAATGAGAGAGTTTCAATTTAAACCCCCTATGACTTATACATGATAGGTTCTACCTAAGGAAACCGAGTTCTTTGTTGAGTAAATCAAGACATTACATGATCATTTAGACACTTCTGCAAAGAATAACATCATGTTGGATTCTTACATCTTACAATGATCAGGGAAGTGTTGGTGGGATTTCATGGCTCAGAGTTGGAATGTTGAGGGAATTGTATGGAAGGTCATTTTGAAGAAGTTACAAGAAAACTTTGATCTAGATTCACTAAAATATGATAGGGGAGATAAGATAACATGTTTGAATTAGGGGAATATGTTATTGATGGACTTTATTGGTCACTATTCTGACATGATTTTCACTGCTCCCACACTGAATAGTGATGAGATAGTCATTGAAAGGTGACTCCAAAATGGAAAAAATGTGAGTTTATCTCTAATGTAGATATCTTTTAGTGGAAAATGTTTTCTAATGTTGTTAATGAAACTCTCATATCTATGTGGAACATAAAGGAAGCTTCTGGGGGAGGATAGGTGATTTTCTCTAGGTGATCATGACACAAATATTTTGAGGGTTCTATGTGTCCCTATTTTTATGTCATCTAATATAGTGGAAGGAAGAGGGGCCTGGAAGAAGGATCAGTTACTCGGAATCTTACCTGATTTATTTACTACTAGTTCTGTAGATCGGTCCAGTACTGTATGTATTTATGGAGGTATACCGAAACTCGTGACCAAAAGTTAATGATGGATTATTATTTAAGAATTATATTATGGGAAGGGGATCATGTACAATGTATCAGTTTGGTAGTAGGTGTTTTATTTGACATGGTATCAGATGTGCTGGATAAGGTTCTTCTGGGAAAGATCACATGTATCAGTAGAGTGGTTCATCTCAAGGTAAGTAGACAATATAATAGGGAATAGGTGTAGAAAAGTTGAATTTAGGTTATCCTCTACATGTAGATGGTGTGGATGGAAAATTGACAGTTAGAGGGACCATATTTATAGATTCCACACTAGATAGTTCCTTGTTTGATAATGGTGCCTCTCAGCATTTTATAACTTCACAACATGTCAATGGGGTGAGTCTGGAAGACGAGTTATTGAGTGGGGTTCTGACAATCGATACACCATTGGGGATACAGTTGAGGGACATCTATTATTGCAAGTGATGTTCTCTTAGGTTTGGGTAATATCATTTTCATTGGGATATTTATATCATTGACATGATATTCTTTTACTTAATTATTTATATGGGATTACTAGTATCATATTGACACCATATTGATTATTATCGTATGATAGTGAAATTTACTTCAATTGAAGGTGAAAAATATATTCATTATGGAGAGAGGGAAATCAAAGAAAACCTGATTGGTCATGTTCATCAGCAATTAGGGGGATCACCACTTGGTTTTATAGTCTATTACTATATTATGGGGGTGTAAAACATGAGGACTTTAAACCTATGGTGAACCAGTTTCATGATGCTTTTCATAAATACTTATAAAGAATTCCACGTAAGAGAGATGTGGAATTTACAATTGAGCTCATGTCGGGGTTGATCCTGTTTATATTCCACTATATTGAATGAAACCTATGGATCTTCAAGAGATTAATACTCTAATGGAAGAACTTATAGTTAAGGGGTTTATCTTTCTGATTACATCACCATGGGGTTCTCTAATTTTTTTATAATGAATTAAAAATAGAGTTTGGGTTTATGTGTTGATTTATAGATGTTGATCAAGATCAGTTTGAAGAACTAATATCCTCTTACTTGTAACAATGACCTATTTGGATTTTTGAGGAGAGATTGTGTTTTACACATGATCGATATGAGATACTGGTATCTACATTTGAGATTTCAACCATCTGACATACCTCATGAAACATTTAGAAACAATTATGTCCTTTCTGAGTTCTTCATAATTCCATTTGGGTTGATGAATTATCCTTCTCGGTTTATTTCCATGATTAAAAAGATCTTATATCCATACTATGATTAGTTTGAGGTTCTTATAGTGAATAATATCATGGTGTATTCGAAAAATCATGATGATCAAGCACTGAATCATGAAATCATGTTGCGTTCACAAAGAGAGAATCAGTTATACACCAATATAAATACATGATAGTTTTGGATTGATAAGTTAAACTTTCTATGTCATATAATCAATGAAAAAGAAGTGTCAGCGGACCGAGATAAGGCACTGGTAGTTATTTCTTGGGACCATCCAATTAATGTTTTTGATATCCGTAGATTTTAGGGATTAATCGAATATTATTAATTGATCATTCATGAATTTTCCCATTTTTTAGAAACACATTAGGGACTGAACAATATGGTATTATTTTTGGAATAGTATGGAGAACATGATAATTATTTCCATGAGTTAAAGATTAACTTTAATACGACACCAATATTGATTCTACCGATCTAGGGAAATAGAATATGGTGTTTTTTGATTCTTCTAGTATCAAACACATGGAATTTATGATGTATGAAAGATGATCTGTGGTGTGTGGGTCACGATTATTGAGGCAAATATAATGGAATTACCCTACACACAACCTCTTGTGAGCTGTAGAGGATGATTCTTTACAGTTGTTGTGATATGACCAATTTTGTGAAATATTAATATCGTATATTGATGATAAAAGCTTAAAATATATCGTTTCATAATCAAATTCTATTCTCCAACAGTGGAGGGGGGTGGAGTATATTAAGTAATTCGACTTTGATCTTGCATGTATGTATGGGATGGTAATCGGTATTTCTGATTCTTTGAGTAGGAAAAATCAGACTAATGATGTTCAAGACTCTAGTGAAGATCAGAAAATGATGACTTTTCTATCTGAAATGCATGTTGTAGTTTAGGACTGTAATGTGAAGAAGACTCTCACATAGGATTCATGGGTGTCTTCACTTTTGAGTCTGATTAGGGAAATTAATTATGAGGATCTAGAGTATTTTGATATAGCGGGTCAGGGATATCATATATTGTTATTTCATCATATTTTATAAATATTAAGAAAATTATAAAATTAAGTGGTTAACGATTGTAATTGTTTAATGCCTTTGTAAACAAGGAACACATTCTTCATGTATGGTAAAATATCTTTAAAATACCCCATAAATAAATTCCCAATTAATACTCCGACATAAAATTGGTATCCATAACCTTAAGTGAGGAATCATAAGAATAGAGTGATCTCGAATTCTCATGTGGGGTAAATAAGGGAAATACATAGGGATAACATGAATATAAGGGTATGAGTACATGATTATAACATTTAAATATAATACCCTAAATATCATCGATCATAAACTTGATATAGGGAATAAAAATTTGTAGATCATACGACTTTAATAATTACGTAATCAAGAATATGTTTTATGTGATCATATAATAAGTATAAGACATAGAATTAGTTACCCAAAAAAATACTAGAAAAAATCATAAAAAGGATATAGATGAAGACCTTCATTACATGTTATGGTTGGGATGCCCATCCATGTACATGTTTTTTATTCAGGATATCAACCGATGCACACTCTTCTTTTTAGGCTAGGGATGCATATTGCGCAACCTCTTACATTCAAGCTTGGGATACCCAACCAATGTACCATCTTATTTAAAGCTTTGGCTAAACCCCATATACCTTTTTATTTTCAGGATTGGTCTACTACTTGTGTGACTTCTTGTTTTTAGGATTGTGTTATAGCCTATATACCTATTACACTTATATACCATTTATCATTACAAAATACATTGTTGAGAGATATAGGTTCCAACAATCACATAGTAACATCACACACATGTCTGCTACAATATAACAAAACATCCATAATTTATAAACTAATAAAAAAGATATGTGGGTCATAAACATCCTATCATAACCCATGAAATGAAATTGGTATCGTTAAAATTTCATCATATAATTACCTATGGAAAAGATATAGGTCTCATAATCTTATCATGAATGCATAACAAGTGAAAATAATAATTTTTCAAAACAATATAATATGTGGAAGCAAAATGGGTGTCACAAACATCATTCCATCAAATCATAAACCATTCAAGAATTAATATGAATTGTATTCATAGATCATATCCCCATTATAGCATAAAATATTATATATTATGTCATCTTATATGGGGAATTATTTTCAATGAAATAATGAATCATTTCATATAGAAACTAGTAATTCCATTAAAAATCATTTTATAATACCATTTCAAAATTATTTTCACATAATGAGTGATTTGAAATTTCACTTAAATCATTTATTGGGGAAAATATCATTTATTATACGAATATTCTTTTTAAATCATATTTAATATTGAAAAATATATATTTTTAAATATATTTGATAACTTATAAAGGAATCATGAAAATATTTTGATTATCATTTTCTTGGAAAATGCCTTGAAATCTCCTATGAAAACCATGACTACATTTTTAACACTTTTTTCTCTACAAACACTTTAAAAACATAAAAAGGATGATCGAATTAATGTTAAAAACCGTATTCTAGAAAAATTATTTGAATATATATATATATATATATATCTTGAAATTATTGGAATTATTTTCCTTCATATATCCTTTTTAAAACATTTAAATGAATTGTTAGTATCATTTAAAACAATTTTTAAAAATAAAATATTGTTTAAAACCATTTACATTGAAAAAAATTAAATTAAAAAAATTTCATGATTATTAGTTAGACAATTTATTAAATGTAATATCATTATCTTCATACAGTTTAATATTCAATTATAAAGAGTTTATAGAGGTTGGTATGTCCATACATGTTGAATAAAACTATTTCATGTTAAACGTATAATATAGTAGATTGATCATAAAACCAAAACAAGAGTCCTTATAAGATCCATTTTTAAAAAGATAAAAAATAGGTAATATTTTCCATTAAAAATCATAGTACAATATTAAATAAATATTTAAAAAAACATTTGAAAACACGATTTTTGAAAGAACATAGATTTCAAAAAGAAAGGATAATTCCTGTTAAATTTTGAAAAATGTGTTTTATTAAGTATATTTAGAACCAAAATTTATGAATATGGTAACATTATAAAGAAATAAAATAAATAAATAGAGGTAATTAAAATTAATGAGTGTTCTAGAGAGATTGATCATATTATTTCATAAATGGAAGCATCATCAAAAATACTCTTAATAAATAATGAGATTGTAACAGTAAAATGTTACCACATTGGACTCATTGAATTGTAAAAAAATAGTATGAATAAAATTTAATAAAAAATATAACATCATTAAGATAATTATATTCCTAATATGACATTTCAATGGTAGTATATACAAATCAAAGAGAAAAATAGGTTCATAAAAAGGCATGTGTGTCAAAGAAGGAAATTGAGGAAAAATTACATTACTGATTTGGTAAATTTTGAACAATAAACCCCAAGAAATTAAGATCATAAAAAGGATATATATATACACAAAAATTTATTTATTATTATCATAAAATAAATCCCTTTATATTAAACACAACACATAAAGAAATATGTGGTGAACATGGCTTGTGTCTCACAAAAAATAAAAGTGGATTGGGAAAACCCTTACCAGTTGATTGATTTTTTAATCATGATCACCATTGAAATAATAAAATCAATTAAATTTTTTTAAAAATAACTAAAAATTATATATGTTACATAATATTTCATTAAAAGTTATATACACAACACAAAATAAGCGAGTGGTGAATGTGGCTTGTGTCTTGCGAAAATAAAAAGTGAGATGAAATTCCTATACTATAGTCTTGATTTTCATTGTTCACATTATAAATTCATGTAATATAAATATTAATTTATTATAAAACTTACACAGAACCATATTATTATATCCAATACAATACATTATTTGGTTATGACATTTTTTAGCTATTTATAATAAAATCTATGTTAATGTTATGTTTTGGGAAATAACCTCTTTGTTTTTAATATTTTTTTGTTTGCTAATTTTCATCCTTTTATATTGATCATGATTGAATTGTTTACAAAAGGAAAACAATTAATTAAATATTATATATATTAAATATAAATTTATTTATAATAATCTATAAAATATATATATTTGAAATTGAATACTTTCAATCCTGGAGATGGTAGGTCGTACGTACGACTAAGTGTTGTTTTCATTATATTTTAGTTTTGACATAATGAATTTAAATGACATATATATATATGGGTAATATTATTTATGAAGAATTATTAGGTAATATATATCATAAATGTTCCATAAATATATCCTTAATATATTCCATATAATGTGTGAACTAGTCACATCATTTTGAGGTGGATTTAGTCCACACGTCCACAAATAAAGTTATATTATTTACAAAAAATGGAATGAATGAAGGTGTGTTTTATAAAATAACTAAATAAGAATATATAAATCATGAATATCATAAATATCATATTAAAATATAATTTACATCATAATTCCCATCCATAATAGGTGGTAATGGAAAAATAGACAATATCGTTTCTGGAGGCAGTAGTTCAACGTTCATAAGAACGGTATATCATTTCCCATTAAAGGGTTCTGTGTGTAGTTTTATTTATATACATAAGAATAAATAAATATCATTATATTTAGGATACTTAGGTTATTATATAATCATGTAATTTTAAAAATTCAAGAGGTGGAGAAAGAAAATAAAACAAAGCAGACTGTGGAAGGATGTTACCTTTTCTTGGATTAACTACTTTTTCTTTTAACCAATGGGATTGCTTGTATAGATTTATTCCAAAATATAGGAGTCATGAATTAATTAAGGGAAATTTGGATCCTATTGGAGTAAATTTTTTTAGACAAATGGAATTAGATGCGTGAATAAGTGGGAGGAGCGAGTTCTTTTGTATAGTGGATTAGTATTACCATTATTATAAATTTTGGAAAAGGGAATTCAACCCTTATTTTTGCATGTACCTTGGCTCTGATTATGTAAAAAATAGATAAAATGGGTTCTGGGATCTGAATATTAATATACATTGGGTTTGTACTTATTTTTAGTTCATTTTCTCCACTATGATTTAGGATTAGTCCCTTGTAATGTAAATTTCCCTCTTAAGAATTGAAATTAAATTTAATTACATTCACTAATATTTTCGGTAAAATCTAAGTTGAACTGATTAGATATTATATATTAGGATTATTACAAATATTAATCCATTTTTTGAAATTATAATCATATAATTGGATCAAATTAATTTAAAATTAATCTTGCAGAGGGATGACAATTCATGTTTTTAAAGTAAAAATGTTCAAAACATTAATAAGTTTTTATATCTAATTTTAGATTGAAATTTATCCCTATGACTTATATTTGATTTATTTATTTATAATTAGTGTAATTATAATTTAAAATCAATTATTAATTTATTTTATCCTTAAAAAATATTATAAGTAAAATTTTTTTTGAATTAAAATTCATTATTTTTCACTATTCTTCAAAAAATGAAACATCGCAGAAATATTCAAAAAATAAACTCTAATATAATATATTTGTTTCACATTCAGAATGAAGTTTATTTTTACATATAATATTTATAAAATTTCAAAATATTATATTCAAAATTGTTTCCCCATTAAGAAAAGTTAAAATATCTTTTATAAAAACAAAATTTTTATGTTTAATATTAGTGTTGTTCCTATATTATGCATATAAAATATATTAGATGAATTTTAAATTTTTATTATTTAATATATAAACAATATATTTAATTAATATAATTCTTCAATATTAATTATTATAATTTAATTTTATTAAAATCATTATAGATCATAGAATTAGTTTTTTTTAAACAATTCTCTTTATATTATATTGGTTATTATATTTATTTATAATTAATTTCTAACCAATGAATTAAACAATGTATTTTTGTATGTCACATAACCTTATTAATAACATCCAAAAAAAATTCAATGTTCTATATTATTTTATTAAATAATAATATTTTTAATAATATGTTATTATTTGGTAAAACACATTTTGTGTGTTACGCATGCCATCAAGGGAAGTCATTGATTGATGTAATGTAATATAACCTTACTATACCACGTAGATAAAGCTAAAATTTATTTTTATTGTATCACACAATTCACTTTTGTACTGTATAAAATAATACACACTTAGTGGTTTTTAATAACAAAGTATATATTCATTGTTCTGTAAAATATGAATATATGAAATCATTAAATTAATTTTAAAATCTATATATTTTAAAAAATATAATGGTGTTACATTCTACCCACCATAAATTGATTGTCACCCTCCAAAATCAATCTAGGTTGCAATTTTATAATTGTTCAATGCTTCTTTCTTTTAAAGGAACATTAATGAAATCAATTCTAAAACATTTTAAAAAAAATTGAAAGTTAGAACCATAACGGCTACCCTACATTACTCTTAACTAGTTTCCCACATAGGAGAACATAGGTGGTATCACGAACCAACCCAGGTCGACCCTAAACATGTCACTTGAGCCGACCCATGGAATGGCCCGAGGGGCATTCCCGATCCCCCCGGGCAGGAAAATAGTGACATACATCAATATCTAATTGTTGTGAATGATTTGTCCCATGAAAAATATACAATTAAGTAAATAAAAATTTATTATAAGAAAATAAAACTAACATATGAGTGAAAATAAATGTGCATACCTCATTATAACCCTTCAGGTCACTACCCAACTCAGAACCAAGTCTTCTCCAACATTGAGCCGCTGAACGAGGATCTTGATCAAGATACTGAACATGCAACTTGAAAGATATAATAGGAATTAGCACCGAGATGCTATGTAGGGATTCCATAAATAAACCACTAAATCCAAAAGTTCTCTTTTCCAAAGCATCCCAAAAAACAAGTTTGAAATTCATGTATGAAAGTTGGTTTTTCAAATTTTAAGAGAAGCATCATTTTTCCCCATATAAAGAGAACTCAACACATGTTATACACCACTTCTAATACAATTTGACATTTTATAAAAAAACCAGACAAAAAGTCCATGGTTGTGCTAAATGAAATTAATACACAGTACAATATGGAAAAAACTAATAAGTATAGCTGAATGTAAATAAAAAAATAGAATAAATAAGTAACCATGGGTGATCCTAAACATCCCTAGAAGTCCCATGGACATACTCAGTTCGAATCCACCTACTGGTGTAAGATGAAACTCTTAATTTTTTAACCAACTGGCCTCCTACATAGTAATAGAAACTAGCAGCACTCCCCGTGTTCCCTATAAACGTACAAGTGGGTGCCAAACCTTCTAATAAGAGATGATAAGAAACCATCACTTGATCTACTATAAGACTCCTAAGAACCCATGACGGTTATAATAATATACTATATGTAGGAAGGCCCTCGCACACGTGACTCATCTCACAGCACTTGCCTTCCCAAAACACGAATGCTTTCTATGCGTTCACCCATAAAGGGTAACCCTATATAAGACCACCCCATATACTTATATATATATATATTCATACATGTCAAACATAAAAAAGTTCCAACTGGGCCATCACATCATTCAGTTATCAAAACCTCTTTATTAATCTTTTGGAGTTTTATATCAGGCCATTTGTTTTACATATTTAGATACCTTTTTGAAAACATTGCACAAAATCTTTTAAAATAGCTCTAGATGGTACTTTCATATTTAAAAATCTAATGAGCCCTTATTTTTCACGTTTCAAATCATTGACATAAAATTCGTTAATGATACTATGTTCAATTTCGTAAAAACAAATCATGTTTTTCCTTAAACCACACTCAAAAAAATATATACACCAAAATCCAAATGGGAATATACGCATGGATTTATTTTCAAACCAATTTAAATAAAACACTAAGAGACCCACAATATTTAGAAAATAAGAACCGCTTATAAAACCAATGATTCGAGAAAAATACCAATTCAAAGTGACATGCAAAATCATTTCTACTAAATCACCATGTTTAATAAAACTAACCAACGTAGGACAAACAAGTCCCAGAAAATGTATCTACAAGAAAACACCATGCAATACATCAAACATTACCATTTTGAGATAAGGTATTTAGTTCCAACCATTTTGGAAAGGCATAAAATTGTGCATAAATAAAGGAGAATCCAAAAATAAAATTTTAAACAAATTGTTCAATAGGGAAAAAAGTACCATATGTTAACTATAAGGATAATAGATGTGAGAAACATAATCTGAGATTTAATTAAAAAAACACAATCATTAAAAGGATATGAAATGGGATTAAGGGCATGGAGACCACTACAAATAACCTAGAAGCTATTTCAAATCTATTATTAACACTTCTAAAAATAAAAAAACACTAAAATGAATAAATATCATGCTTATAAAGGTGCGGATAACATTTATAAATGAAATTAAATAATGCAAGTGCATATGGAAATCTTCTGATGAGAGAAAGGATGGAATCAACTACCTCAAAAAATGGTCATGCCATTCATTATAACCAATACAACAGCTCGTTCTCATGCATGCATTTCCATATAGATATAAATATATATATTTATATCCTTAAACTGATGCATGTGTTCCCTTTGCCATAAGGGAACATGCACCCAGAAGATAAATATATCTATTCAAATCCATACCTAAGAATATGTGTGCATGCCTTAAAAACTGACATCAACTCCCTACGATAAAACCCCAGGACTCAAAAACACCAAAAATCACTAAAATAAAATTACACCACAAAAAGAAGTCAAGATACAATTCAAAAATGAACCCTACAAAAATCTCAAAGTTCACAAGTAAAACCCAAGTAACATTATCACCATTTTTATAAAACAAAAATAATGGAGAGACCCAAAAAATACCAACATTTTACTTTAACATAAACATAATTAAAGAATCACAACCGAGGACAATTTTACCAATTCCATCTACGCCAAAACATCACAAAAACTATACATGGATACTATAGGGATGTGAACTATATTTCAAAAATTGTCATTGTATGTTTTTTCACTTAAACAATCATATCATTGGAGATGCATGAATATGTAATCCCGGAACTAACTGAAAACATATTTTTATCAATTTCAAAAAAGTTAAAGAATACTATAGATGGCTAATTAAGGGCATAACGAAGATGTCAATCGTGTTTAAAACAAAATGAAAGAGAAAAAGCATTAGCAGAGGGATCCCGAACTGAAATATTCAAATTCTCCAACCTCAGAGGTTCACAAATACAACAGTACTTCAATGGAAGGGAGAAAAGATTTTTTCAGACCCCTCTCAAACACTAAAAATTGATAAACACAAAAAATTATCCCCCAATCACAGGGTTTGGCCAAAACCCATAAAAATTGACAAAAACAATAGGCACCGAAGTGGGAGAACACTAGAAAGGGTGGTTGTGGCTGGAGAGGATCATCAACGAGGAGTAGGTTGCGCATAGAGGGGCTACACAAGGAGGGTCCGCGTATGGAGGGGTCGCGCTAGACCTAGATAGAGATGCGCTACTGGCGAGAGGTGGGCTGCTGGATGGAGGGCTAGGGCGCTGGAGGTAGGGGCGGTTCAAGGGAGTAGGCCAACAAGGAGGGTGCACCATCTTTATGTGCTGGAGGGGGAGGTCGTGAGGGTTGTGGCTATGCGAACATGGTGGGGGGAGAGGGAAGGTCGCCAGAGGGGGAGGGTGTGCCAACAGAGGTCGTGCGAGTAGGGAGGGGTGCCACCAGATGGGGTTACACTAGAGAGGTACAGGACATCATACCTGAGAGGAGGGAAAGGGGGAGGGAATTGTGTGTTAATAGAAGGAGAGGGGAGGGGAGACTCGTGCCATGCGTAGGAGGAATAGGGGGAGTTCAACCCCCTTAGGGTTTCCCTTCAATAAAAAAACAACTTATAATTATAATAATAATAATAAATATAAACTAAAATTAAACAAATAATAATAATATATTTCATTCATTATTTATATTATTTCTATGAATAATAATATTAATACTATAAAATTAGTATTTATAATAATATTATTGATAATTTAAAAAATATATCAATTGAAATTTAATAAGAATCATATTAATATAAATTTTATGATATTATTATTATTATAATATGAAAAAATTATTATTATCATGGAATTATAAACATTTATAAAATTTAGTTATTTTATGTATCGGGTAACCACGCTTTCACTAAGGCCGAATGCACGGGCACCACTAACAGTAAGGGGACCGTGCTCCAACCCGAGACCCAATGAAAGCATCAAAGATTCAAAAATTTCAAAAACAGACCCAAACCCAACTAGGTCCAAAAGTCATGGGATCGAAGAAAAAATGAAATAATAGGCGTTTATTGTTAGGGTGTAATAATCCCCCCCCCACAGACAGTTTCATCCCCTAGAAAGTCACCAATCCAACAGTTGACACAACATGATTCCATGCCTAAACAAAATCATAGGGAACCGAGAGCCTCAGGGTGTCCATTTCCATCAAATTTTACACCTGACCAATTAAAGGGTTACTAGAACCTGATACTGAAGAGGGAACATGGGAGGGTTCTCCCCATCATGAGAATTCACTAACAAAAAAACCATCGAAACAAGAACAAACCACCGCTGGGGGGGGGGGATTCAGGAACTCCCAAACCAAAATCATTTATTTTCACCACATGGACCAAACATAACTCCTGAGTCTTTGACGAAAGGATTAATATGAATCAACCAAACAACATTAGAATAAGAAATTAACAAAATACCTCCCATAAATTTCAAAAAATTAAACATCCCCATAACGATCACAACTGGTTCCAACTCAAAATCATTACATGTCAGTTTATTCATGGGCCTAACACCCTTCAAGAACAACGAATGATTTAGAAACCAAAATTAGAGTAGGTAATACGACATGGATTGTGGTCGAAAAGCATCATCATTCCACCATAACATGTTTGATCATATAATAGTGAGGAGAATAGAACAAGTAAATTTTGGATATTTATATCCCAAAGCCGAAAACATTATCCGGGCTGAGGTTCCATACACCCTCGACCACTCCTGACTATGCACAAGCTTCACTCTGAGACCAGTGGCTAGAGCCCTAATGGAAGAATAATATTCTACCTCACAGTAAAACATTTTTATCCTCTGGTCCATAACTCCTTCATCCCAAATGACGCTTCTTTCAAAACATTCCCCGGTGGTCTGAACAGTCACACTGTAACAAGACTTCAGAGGGATACTACAAGGCAGCTTTGAATTCTTGAATACGCCAGACTAGTCACATTCGATAGAACGGTCCAACAAAATGAAAGCCTGTATAGACTAAGATCCTTGCCATATGGGGAACCATTACAAGATCTGACCCCCACCAACTACACTCGAGACTCTAACAACAATGAGACATTCGACCTTTACTTGTCCAGAATTGAACACTTAAAAAACTCTGGGATGGTACAAACATTAACTACCCTAGGAGTTCCCAACAAGATGAAGAAAAAATATACTTTTGTACTATACAACTGCCTTTAATAGACATTTATTACCTAGATATATAGGAAACACACAAAAAGAACTGAAAACTGGGCATAACTCATTAACAACTTTTGGAGGATTTCTAGGTGGCATACTCATAACAACATGAAAAACACCATAGAAACTGGTCCTCAAGACAAAAATTCAATAAAATCAACAACACAATCCAAATGGAAATAGTCCCATAATCCAAATATACACAAACATAAGCAAAAATAAGTTCTCTAGAACTGTTATTTCTTTAAAATTATAAAACTAACCTATGGCGCCTTATGAACCATCACTTGTGCGGTCATTCAATCTCCCTCGCGTAATCTAAAACCAAGTTCCCCACACGCACTCTCCATATATACCTACCCACATGTGACCCTCCATAAGGAGTTACAAGGTTCAAACACTTCTTTTCCTTGCCAAATCCAAACACATACCATGTTTTTCCAAACCTATACACATTCTCTTTAAAAACCCACATTAATAATTTCAAAAACTATTTGGAAGAAACCCTATTAATTTTTTCATTTAAAATCATATTCATTTTTAACAAAAACTCATATCAACTATGTTCAAAACGAAACACAACCAACTATAAACTCTCAATAATGTGTAACAAGTGTATGTGCCTAACCCGATGACGTTGTGGTGTGCCATGCCCTAAGAAAGGGATAACACTATGACGACTTTAAACTGGGCACATGGACTCCACATGGGTCACCACCCTATGTGAGGCTATAACATGAACTGATTCTCCCTCATTTTCATCCCTCAATTTAGAATAACCAATGTCATAATACTCAAATCCCAGACTACCCCGGGTAACTTTGGTCTCATCGTGAGCAGTGGTGATTAGCTATCGACCTGTATCCTACCTACTATGCCTCGAATGTCCTAATATCCATCTACCGGACACCCCAAATAACAAGGGCCTCAATTGATACCAGTTTATCATGACCAAACCTGGGTCGACCCTAAAACGATCACCTGAGCTGGCCCAAAGCATGGAATGAGGGGTGTTCTTGATCCCAATGGGCAGGAAACTAGTGCTAGGCATCAAAATATAACTTTTGGGAACAATTTGTTTAATGTAAAAAAGATAAAAAATAAATAAAATTGATGTTAAGAAAAAAAACTAGCGTCGGAAAGAAAATAAATGTGCATACCTCCTTGTGACACTTCATATCATCACCCAACCCAGAACCAAGTCTGCTCCAACATTGAGCAGCTGATCCAGGAACTTGAATAAGAAAATGAACCTGCAGCTGAAAAGATATAATAGGAGTGAGCACTCAGATGCTCAGTTGGGATGCCAAAAATTATCCATTAGATCCAAAAGGTCTTGTTTCCTGAAAAATCCCCTAAACACATGTTTGAAATATAAGTATGAATGTATGTTTTTCACATTTTGACATAAGAAACATGTTTTCCAAAATAAATAGAACCAAACACATGGTACAACCAACTTTTAAAAACATTTGACCTTTTATGAATAAAATCAATACAGAATAACCAAGGTTGTGCGAAATGAAATTAATAAATAGTACAAACCAAAAATAAAGTACTAGTTATAGTTTAAAGTAAACAATAAATGTGAATAGTTATGTAAACATGGGTGATCCTAAAAATCCCTAAAAGATCCCTTGATGTACTTGGTTTAGAACCACCTACCGGTGTATGGTGAAACTCCTATGTCTATAACCAACTCACCACCCAAATAGAAATAGAATCAAGTGGAACTACCAATATAGCCTATACACCTGCCAGTGGTTTATAACCCATCTAATTGGGGTGGCCAAGAAACCATCACTTGATAAACTATAATACTCCCTAGATCCTGAGGTGGTTATAATAATATCGTGTACGTAAGAAGGCCCTCGCATGACTGACTCATCTCACTATACTTTCCTTCCCAAAACATGGATGCTTCCTATGTGTACACCCATAATGTGCTAACCTATATTGGAGTTCCCCATATACTTATATATATATATATATATATATTAATACATGTGAATCATACTATGTTCTAACCGGGATGCCACATCATTCGGTTATCAAAACTACTTTATTAATAATTTGGAGTTCTAAATTGGGACCTTAGTTTTACATAATCAAATGAATTTATGAAAATATTGCACAATCTCTTCTAAAACTTCTCTAGAAACCAATTCCGTATTTAAAAAGACAAACAATCCCTTATGTTCCACGTTTTAAAGCATTCACATAAACATAATTAGGGATACTATGTTCAATTTGGTAAAAACAAACCAAGAGTTTCCTTACACCACACACAAAAAAATATACTCTAATAGACAAACAAGAATATACTCATGGATTTATTTTCAATCCAATTTAAATAACATAATGAAGATACCCACAACATTTAGAAAACAATAACCACTAATAAAAACAAGGATTTGTGAAAAATACCAATTCGATGAGACAATTGATATCATTTCTACAAAAAACACTAAGTGTCATAAAACTAACCAACACATGAAAAAAATGTTCCATATAATGTTTCTACAATAAAATACCACTCAAGTCACCCAAAAATATCATTTTCATATAAGGAATTTAGGAACGCTATAATATAATTCATTAATGGATGGCGCCCCATTCACCAGGTCCCTCTCTTTACTATCGTTTCTAGGGTTTTTGTGACCCTCCTCATAGTGATGGATTTACCCACCACCTCCTTCCTTATCACCCTTCCTTTCAGCCTTCTTTTTCTTTCTCGTTCTATCATTATACCGGGGGTCCCTTTCATATATTCTCTCTAGGGATTACTGCAAGGAGATTTCCCCCATAGATCCTTCGATATTCCCAGCATTGACAGTTTTCTATGGAATTCCTCACCTGTTAACATCTCGCTCTGACCTCGTGTTCACCTGCTCCTCTCCAGGTAGAAGATGGAGTGTCGGCTCAGAGATGTTTTGGGTCGTGTGTTCTGGCGGTGGATGGGCTCCCAGGCACATCCAGGATTGGAATTATATCATTATTCCTACTACTGGTTTTCTTCTCCTCAGTTGATGGTGTTGTACGGAGTCCCCAGTCACCCAACCCTGCTCTGACTGCAAGTTTCTTGGTGCCTCTCCAAGTAGGATCTGGTGTGGTGGAATCTACTAGATTTTTGGATGTGTGGTTTGGCGGACATCATTTCTCCAGACGTGTCCTGAGTCGATTTTATCATGCAAAGCTTATTAATTGTTCAACATATCTTATTTTTGATGTCATTGATGTTTCTTTCTGAGTGGTGCCGGTTGTTGGTGTTGATGTTGACTATGATTTTGAGTCGATTCGGGGAGGTTCTGGGTTTGTTCTTCAGTTCAATTCGAATTCCCCCGCCATTTTGATTGTCTTCAAATTTTTACAACTGCAAATATGTTTCTGGTGGTTACTGATTTCCGGTGATGAGATGATGATGATGTATTGATTTATATTTAGTGGGAATTATCTTGAGGTGGATCATGGCCTGAGGTAATGAAGATGTGTCCTTTTTCATGAATTTGAATTTTGAATTTGAAATTTTTTGTTTTGGGGTGAATTTTGAAACCTTCATGATGTTTATGTTTGTGGTTATTGAAATTTGGTATCTAGTACTGTGAGGTTCCCACTTATCAATAAAGTGGTCTATTTAGAAAATGAAAAAATTTATTTACGGTATATATAAGGAATTTAGTTACAACCAAGTTGACAAGGCATAAACATGAGCATAAAAAAAACATCCAAAAATCCATATTTAATCAAATATTTCCACAGGAAAACACTGCCATAAATAAATATAGACATAATAGAGGTGTGAAACGTAAAATAAGATTTAATTTAGAAAACACAAGAATTAAATGGAGTGAAATTAGGATCAAAGTTATGGAAACACCTACACATAACTAAGGAACTATTTTGGATCCTTTATTAACAGTTTTAACAATAAAAAACACTGCAATGAATTAAATATAAAGTGTATAAAGGTTTGAATAAAATTTATAAATTAAATGAAATAACACAAGCGCATATGGAAACATGGTATGAGAGAATGGATAGAAACAACTACCTAAAAAAGGGTCACGTCGTGATTTCTAACTCAAACAGATGCTCAATTGCATGCACAAAAATCCAAAAATATATTTATCCTTATGCAGATGCATGTGTTCCCTACGCCATGAGGTAAAATGAACACATAAGACAAATATATCTATAAATATACATACTTTAGAATATGCATGTGCGCCTTCAAAACTGACCACAAATTCCTTCTATAAATCCCCAGGACTCAAAAACACTACAAATCTCTAAAATAAAATTTCATCCATACAAGGAAATAAAGATACAATATAAAAACCAACCCTACAAAAATCACAATGTTCACAAGTAAAACCCAAATCAAATTATCACCATTTTTATAAACCAAAACTAATGGAAACACCCTCAAAATCACTACAATAAACAATGACATAAAAAAATAAATAATAATACCAAAGACCAATTTTCATCAAGTCCATCAATGCCAAAAAAATCACAAAAAACTATACAAGGATACCAAAGGGATGCAAATTATATTTTAAAATTTATTAAAGAAATATTTGTCAAATAAAGGAGCATATGGTCATAGATTCATGAAAATGTAAACTAGAAACTAACTCATAACATATTTTTAAGAATATAAAAAATATTCAAGAACACTATTGTAGGACAATTAAGGGCATACCGATGCTGCGAATCATGTTCTAAAAATAAATGAAATAGAGTAAGAATTAGTGGAGTGCTCCGGAAATGAAATACACAAATTCTCCTACCTCAGAGGTTCGAGAATAAAATATCACATCAACAGAATAGAGAAAAGTTCTTCGTGGACCCCTCGCACAACATACAAATTGAGAAAAACACACAAATTATCCCACAATCATAGGGTTTGGAAAAAACCCTTAAAATTGACAAAAATAACATGCACCGAAGTAGTAGAACATTGGAAAAGGAGGTCACGACCAATGAGGAATGTCAGTGAGGAGGATGTAACACATGGTGGGGCCACGCAAGGAGGGGCTGCGCTAGAACTAGCTATAGGTGCACTATTAACCAAAGGTGTGCAGCTGGATGGAGGGATAGGGCCCTTGAGGTGGGGGAGGTTCCATGAGGGAGGCTGCAAAAAAGGGTGCACCATTGGGAAGTATCAATGAGGGAGGTCGTGAGGTTGGATACTACGCGAAGAATTTGGGGGAGAGGGATGTCGCCAAAGGGGGAGGGTGCGCCAGTGGAGGTCGTGCAAGAAAGGAGGGATGCCGCCAGTTGGGGTCACACTAGAGAGGTGGAGGATGCTGGACTGGAGAGGAGGGAAAGGCAGAGGCCACTATGTGTCGTTGTAAGGAGAGGGGAGCGAAGCTACACACCATGTGAGGGGAAAGAGAGGGGGAAGGTTAGACCCTCTTAGGGTTTTACATTAATGAATAAACAACATAAAATAAAAATAAAACTAAATATAATATAAATAATAATAAATAAATAAATAAATTAGAACCAAACCACTAAAAAATATTTAATACTTTCTTTATCTTATTTTTACAAATAATAATATTGATAATAATAAAAATTTAATAGTAGTGGTAATAATAATATTAATGAAAATTTAATAAAAAAATAGATATAATAGAAATTTAATAAGAATTTTATTAATATAAATTTAATGATATTACTATTATTATCTTCAAAAATAATATTATCATTTCTATTTAAAAATTTATAAAATTTAATTTTTTTAAGTATCGTGAAACTTTACATTCACCAAGACTGAACGTATAGTCACCGCTAATTGTATGGCGACTGCACAACAGCCTAAGACCCATCGAAAACATGAAAGCATCAAAAATGTCAAACCCAGAACAAAACCCAACACTATCCAAAAGACACGAAACTGAGAAAAGAATAAAATAATAAGCATCCATGGTTGGGTTGTGACTGGTGGGAAGTGATGAAATGGACATGGAATAAAAATATAACAATCATGTCCTGATGGTGAGTGATATAGAACATCATAGTGGGAAAGATAAAAATCAAAAAAAATAACCCAAAGAGGCTTGGAAAAGTTCATTTTTTTCATCAAAACAAATGATAATGGAAAAAATAATTTCAATTGCATTTTCCTTATTTTGAAGAATTGTTATAAGAAGCTATACTTACCCTATTTCAGAAAAATCTCACACATATTTGTGCCTTGATAAATATCTAAATCATCTCTCTAGAGATGAAGTTAAACTTTTCATTCATTAAGCACTGACAGATCCTGAGGTTGAATAAAAATTTATTCCAAATATATTTTGATTGCATCATAACCAAATGATAGAGAAAGTTATCACATATGAAAAATCCTTATATGTAGGGTTAATAAATAAATATCAAAAAACACACCTGATGTAGAACATTAACATTCCATAAATTATAAACATTATAACCCTTCAAAAAGCTAAATATTTAATACATTAGAATCAAGGTCACTAAATTTCTCAAAATCATATTAACATTGATCCCCCATTATATCATAATGTAGTTGTTAGATTTTCACATACTAAAAATGTGAATTCCTTAAGCAATTATTCTCTTCTAATATGGTAATAAACTCAATTACCAATAGTTTTTTTAATACGTACATTCTACACTACTCCAAATATTATTTGATATATTCCTTAAATACAAGAAGTTGTAAAATTAAACCATGATAACATAGGACACATTATTAACTAATCAAAAATCACTTCCATGGTAATAGATACTATCAAAATTTAAATATACATATCAATCATCTCGTTATCCAAGAAAAACACAATTTTCTAATAATAAAGAATACATTAAGTGTAACCTCCCCTTAATCAAAATATCATGATTCCATTAAATAACTTTTATATGTATTTAAAACCATACAACATATTATTTAAAATCCATAATAAAACACATATAATGAAACACTTATATAATTCAGGAGTCGTGTAACATAATCTTGGAAATACCAAACATATACACTTCAATCATCCAAGAATAATCTTAAAACATTTATTTGGTTTCATCATCGTATTACATAATACCCCATTCCTAGATTATGAAATATGAAACATGTATTAGGGATATTCTATTTTAATATAATAATTTTTCTTACATTTATCTTAAAAAATATTGTTCTAACATTACATACCTTTCATATATCATTTTTTTCCTATTATCTTCAGTTGTATAACCAATACTCATACCACCTACTTGTTTCCCTTCATGATATTTCCTCTTAGGATATCTATTTTTTATTTACTATATATTCCACATTTATACCATTAAATGTTAACCAAACTCATTCATGTTTCCACTATTAACTAATACTAGATAGAATAGTTTGAGAAACAATTATCAATGATGAAAACCAATAAATCATGAAAATAACTTATAGAATATCTAAATTCATATGCTAACATCATTAATCTATGACACCCTAGGAATATACTAGCTATTCACAATCATCTTTCTTTTAAATTCATTGTGATGGTTTGTAAATAGTTTATGAATTTCCAAATCATATCCACATCGAGTATCAAACCGGGTGTGCATCAAGTCCCACTGTCATGCATGAGTTTCTGATCAACACTAGCTCAATACAGTTTTTTGGGTTAGTTAACCTTATGTACAACTATTCCAAAGCCACAGCCACTTGTAGTATCTATACATGTATGTATTTATGGGTTTCTGGTAAAGGATAGAGTGAGTCATTTAGTTAACCCAAGGTAAAACTATACCAAATCCACAACAACTTGTAGTATCTAGACAGGTATGTATTTCATGTAAATCAGTCATTCTACACTTTATCAAAACCCCCTAAATATTTCTATACTGTAACTCATGGTTAAAATTATCCATGAGTCCATCCATAGAAATATACATTGAAATTTCCAATGGGGTCTAATTGAAGTGTTCACATGCTAGTTTCAAAAGTATGACTAAATATTTACTTTGATACCAAGTAATGGGACCCAGGATTATCATACTAGGATATTACATAATTTTATATGAATAATATGCACATAAAAAATTTACAAAGTCAAGGACCTTAAGAGTTTAGTTTCTTTGGATACATGGGAGACATTATTCTTGTTTGGTTATAGAACTTCAATATCTCCCCCAATTTTCTTCCCCTTTAGTACTCTTACATAAAACCATTATCTATATGTTGGGAAATGGAATCATAAGAAAGAGTAATCTAGAATACATAGTAAGGGTAAATAAGGTAAATTTATAGGCATAATAAAAACATTAGTTTATCAGAACATGAGAATAACATTTGAAGGCATTACATGCATATCAAATATCATATACATGAGACATTGATTAATTATTGGGATTTAATAATACATGAATCATAATATAATCAAGTAAATGAACTATGTGATCATATCATAGGTATAATACATAGAATTTGTGTCAAAAACAAAATCATATAAAATCTTATATCAAGTATACCTACTATGTAATTCATAACTTGTTGTCTTGGTGTAAACACCCATTTACCTACTTTAGGCTTGGGATAACACCCTATTTACTCTCTTATTTTTTGAATTTGGATACCACCCATGTACCCTAGTAAATTAATGTTTGGTCTATAACTTTTTTACGTGATTGTTTTCATGCTTCCTCTACAACCTGTATTCCTTCTTTTTTTTAGGATTGGACTATGACCCATGTGCATTCTTCTTTTCTAGATTTTGAAATAACATGTGTATGAATTGATCTCATATATCAATTATCATTATCCAATGAATTTGATGGAGATATAAGTCCCAATCATCACATAAAAATATCATGAATACATGTTCCACAAGATAATAAAAAATATATCATATCATAACCCATAAAAAATATTTGGATTTAATTAACATCCTATCAGAATCCATGAGATGAATTTTGTATCATATAAATATCATCATTTTAGCACAATATGGAAAATAGATAGGTTTCATGATCCTTTCATCAAATCATAACTTGTTTAATGAAACGGGTTTCAAAAGCATATGATCTGTGAAAAAAAAATAATGTCATAAACCACATTCAATCAAAACATAATACATTCAACATAGAATATGAATGGTATTATTGTATTATATCCACAGTAAACCATAAACAATAATATATTATGTTTGTTTATATAGATAACGATATTCAATGATTACATGAAATTTTTCTGAATGGTAATACAATTTCATTGAAAATACTTTTTATGAATCAATTTCTAAATAAATTTCTTATTATTAAAGCATTAAAATTATATTTAAAACATTTATTTCATAAAAATACATTTTCTAATAGGAAAACTATTTTTAAAAATAAAATCAATTTAAAAAAATATTCTTCTAATATAGATTTTAAATCTTATAATTTGTGGTTGAAAATATTTTGAAAACCTTTTTCTTGAAAAATACCTTGAAAAATCCTAAAAATCAATAAGAAATTTTGAAAAATATATTATTTTAAAATTATTTGAAAACCTAAAAATTATTTTTGAAATCAATTTGAAAACCCTTTTCTAGAAAATGTATTTGAATATTTATAATGAATTCTTGAAATCAATGAAATAATTTTCATTGAAAATAACTATGTTTTAAAATTTAAGAGAATATATGATTGTTATTTAAAAGACTTTTTAAACATAATACATTTTTTGAAGTACAATTTCAATAATAAAAAAATTAAATTTTTAAAAAATTATAATATTTGGAGAAAATTTTATTTCATAAAATAAATTTATAAAATTACAATGTAATCTTCAAGAAAATTTAATAAATGATAACAAGTAAGTCTGTACACATCAAACATTCATTTTTCACCTAAAATGATTAAATAGTGCCTTGGTTGGAAAAACATAAGGTTACATGTAAAATTCATTTTTTAAAAATTAAAATCATTGAAAAAATGTCCACAAAAATTCATAGGATAATAGGAAAACATTTCTGGAATGATTTTTATAAAACATAGTTTTGAAAGAATATAAATTTCTGAAAGAAAAGAGAAACAAATCCATATATTCAAAATAAAGTTTTCTAAATTATATTAATTACCAAATATTGGAAAAAATGTACCATTAAATCGATATAACATGAATACCTAGTGGGTAAAAAAATCAATAGTGTTTTTGGGATATGGATCATAATATTTTATCAATTTAAGCATAATCATAACCAATCTGTATAAACGATGAGATTGTAACAAAAAATAGTTACCACTTTGGTAATGTATAATCATAATAAAATGGAATGGTTAACATTAAATTAAACATAAAATATTGTTAAGATAATTAGATTAATTTTATGACTTTTCAAATGGATTATATACACCTCATATAAAAATATTGGAGAAAAATAAGGCTTGTGTCACATAGAAGAAAAATTGAGACAAAATTACATTATCCACATGGTAAATTTTGAACCATAAACCCCCTGAAATAAATATAATCAAAAGGTAATGTAAATATGGATAAATATAATTTTAAGAATAATAAAATACAATCCTATGTATAAAAAACACCACATATAATAAACATATTATGAACATGGCTTGTTTCTAATGGAAAATAAAAGGGTCATGATAAATCCAGAACTACTTGAGTGAATTTTGAATAATAATTCCTCTGAAATCATAACATCAAATAAAAATTTTAACATCATTAAATAATTTAAATTAATGATATATCATGTAATAGGGCATTATATTCACAAACCAAAATATGTGAGTGGTGAGTATGAATTTTTTCTCATGGAAATAAAAAGTGAGATGAATTTTCCTTTCCTTAAGTCTTGACTTTCTTCATCCACATTCACACATCATGTATAATAGATATAGGTTTTATATATATACACCACAGAACTATATTATTTTATGCAATACCATATATTATTGGTTTATTAATTTGTATTTCCAATTTATAAACTGCTCCATGATAATGTTACATTTTGAGAAAGACCTGCTATGTTATTCATACATGTTTTGGTATTTTTATTCTTGAACATATTACATGGATAATAATTTAGTTATTAAAATAATGTAAAACATCATTTAAATATTATTTAAACTGAGTATATATTTATTTATAATAATTTATAAAATATATAAATATGAAATTGAATACACCATTTATGGTGACTGTAGGTCGTATGTGTGCATGAACGATGTCTCTATTTTTTTCATATTGAAGGAATGAAATTAAATGATGTCTTTGTATATATAAATATATATATATATATATTATAATTATAGTATAATTAATATTCTACATATATCAAATATGATCACTAAATAAATCCTTAATACATTTCATGTAACGTAGGAAAGAATCACATAGATTTGAAGAGGTAGTAGACCACACATCAACAAATGATGTTAATGTATTTAAAAAATGTAAAGAATGTAGTTATGTTTTATATTTTAATTAATGATGAATTAATACATAATAAATATCATATAAAAATAGGGTACCCATTATAATTCCCAACCAAGAGAGGTGGTAATGGAAAACTAATAACATCATTTCGTCATGTTGTAGTTCACCATAGACAATAATTTTAAGTTGAGTGCCCATTAATTGGATGTGTGATAATGTTTAGGTACAACACCTAGGAAAAAATTAAGCATAATTAAGATAATTGGGTTCTTATATATGACTGAAATAACAACAATTGAGGTGGTGGAGACTTAAAATAAATCAAAGGTGCTTGAGAAAGGATGTTGCCAATTCTTTGGGTAACTCCATTTATTTTGAAATAAAGGGATCCATTGGTAGGACTTATGACCAATTAAAGGAATCTGGGATTGTATAATGTATTTTGGGAGATTATCAGAGAATATTTTTCATGTATAAAAAGGAATTATATGTGTGAATGAGTGAGAGGGTTGAGTGGTATATTTATATTGGATGCGGAGGGGGATTCAAGAAAATAAGGAAAAATGGAATTCCACCCACGATTCTCCCATGTCATGTGGCTCAAATAATTGAAAAATAATATACATGGTAGATTGGGGTCTATATCAAAACATAAAATGGATTCCTAAAATGTTTCAAGGTCATTATAGCAATTATTTTTATGGTTTACTCCATCGTTATGCTAATTTTCATCTTAGTCATTATATTTAATTTTAGTTACATTCATTAATATTTTTGGTCCAAAAAAAAGTAGTACATAATAGAAATAATTATTTTATATGTTTCTAATCATTGTATCCGTTATTCAATTTTATAATCAAATATGTGGAATAAATAAATACAATATAAATCCAGCAGATGAGATGACAATATATGTTTTCAAAGTAAAAATCTTTTAAAAGACTGGTATATTTTTATAGCTAATTTCAATGTGAAATTGGTAAAAATGATATAAATTGGAATAATTATTTTATAATTGATATAATAATACTATAAAACCAATTATAAATATTATTTAACCTTATAAATTAATTGAATGAAAAAATAGTCTTGAATTACAATTCAGTAATCCTCACATTTCTTCAAAAAAGGAAACATAATTGAAAACTACCAAAAATTACCCATATCAGAGTTTCTTTATTTATAATTCAAAAATTATGATCTCTTGGACATATAAAACTAAAAAAATTAGATAATTTAGATATTAAATAGTTTATCTATTAAATATTCATAAAACAACTTTTATAAAAATACAGAGTTTTATAGGTATTGTTGGGATTATTACTTTGTTTTTCCTATAAAATATATTAAATGAAAGTAAAATAATATTTTATTGAATATAGAAAATATATATATCATTAATATCATTCATCTATAGTAATTAATTAAATTTATTTTTGTCAAATACTTCTATGAGCGTAAAATTTGTTTTTATTAAAACATTACCTTTATATTCAATTGGTTCCTATGTTTTTTTCAAACCATTTTATAAAAAATGAATTAAACCAGGTACTTCAATAAGATAGATAACTATATTAATAACTACCTACTTAAAAGCTAGGTTATATATTATTATATTAAATAATATTGTTTTTATTAATATATTATTTAATAGTAATACTCGGTCTTTCTTGTTTTGAAAGTTAGCAAGGAAAGTCTGTCTAGAGTGTAACATAAGCTAACCTCGATGTTCCATGTAGAGAAATATCAACATTATGATTTGAGTTATGAAATATTGACTTGGTTTTTGTGTATAACACCATCAGAAAATTGTTATTTCATATAATAAAGGCTACATTAAGTGTTGCATATAATGAAAAATATGAAATGATTAAATTAATTCAAAATGAAATATTTCACAAAATATCATGGTGTTACATTTTCCTTGAGGTAATGTTTTGAAGGTGGGGATCCGCATAATTATTAGAGAATATATGAGGATGAGATTATTTATGTCAGGAATTGAGTTATTCTTTGAACAAGCATGTGATTTGAGATAATGTTTGATTTTCATGCCTCAAAGTGGGCGGTACGTCTAGGTTTCACCAATATATATCATGACCTGTATTGGATATATTGGTGGTTTCACATGAAAAAGGAGTTAAAATGAATTGTAACATGATGGTACACAAGTTAATATGTGAAGGTAGAGAATCTTGGACCTAGTGGATTATTACAACAACTACCCAGACCAGAATTTAAATGGGACAACATTACTATGGACATTATGTTGGGTATCTAGAGTATGCCTTAGATGAATGTTATGATTTGAGTGGTTTAGGTCTGACTGTTTATTTTTTTACATTTCATAACATTATAGGAGACATTCCTAGGGGATTAGTTGGTATATTTTTATGTTTGAATGATAGTCCATTTTCATAGGGTGACATGGAGTATTGTCTAAGGCCATGACTTGCTCATTACTTCTCACTTCTAGAAGGCTGTGCAGAAAGCACTTGTTACATAAATTTTACTGAGTATGGATTTCTACCCATGAATAGATGGGATGCCATAACATACAATATATGTTCTTGATTAGTTTCTATGAGTGTGTGTTATTAACTTATATGAGTCCTGGGAGAATCACATAGTGCTCTTTGGTCTTTCATATAACAACATATATAATAAGACTACTCAGATGGCGCTCTATGAGGCTCTTTATGGTAGGCCATGTAGATCACCTTTATGTTGGATGGAGAGAGGTGTGTTAGAGTTTTTGGGATTGAGTCTCATGATAGAGACATTGGAGCTAGCACATGTAATAAAAAAATGTATTTCTATAGATTGAAGTATACATAATTCATATGCTTCTAAACATCGATGACCCCTAGAGTTTGCAAAGGGTTGGTGGGTGTTCCTCTAGGTGTTTTGTATCCCAATTCAAAATAGGATTTGGAGACATGAAAATATAGTACATTGGTTTCTTGGACCATTTTATATTGTGTACAAAATCAGGCCACTAGCATACCGATTGGATCTTCCACAGAGGTACAGTTCCATGCAAGATGTATTTATAGTGTCACAACATTGGCGGTATCACCCAAAATCATTATATACGAACGATGTGGATTTTTTTGATCTTGAGACAGATGCATCATTTTTGGATTATTTGATAACTGTGTTGTATCACCAAGAGAAAGTGTTGCAAGGAAAGGTTGTTTCTATAGTCTATATATTGTGTCAACATGGGATTGTTGAGGAGGAATCTTGGGAAATGGAAGTAGATATTCAGGCTCAATAGACCGATATTTTTAAAACATATTCATTGAGATGTGTAGTATTATTTATCAATACATGCTATAAAAAGGTGGGGAGTTTTTATGATCCTGATCATTTTAGGTATTTTTTGATCTCTTTAACATGTACTCTTCTAACTTTTTTTGGAATTTTTTTGGGTTTTTTCTTGGGTATATTTGGCTGAATCTTTTTAAAAATTGGAAGGAATTTTATAGTGCACAGTTGGTGCATGGTGTTCCCAAACCACGCACCATTTCACAAAAAACTATCCAACCCTAGTAGAGATGTATTTCATGTTTGTCACATGGGTTGTCAAACAGTGCACCCTTTTTAGAATAGCCATTTACCCTTTAGAGTAGGGTCACTATTTGTAAAATCATGTTTTCCTACCTTGGAAAAAGTTTGCCTTCATTTAATTAACACATAAACTGGATTTTAAACCATAAAATTCCCCATTCTACACCCTAAATTGACAAATTTAACCCTAACATTTTTTTTCAAAATATTGGAGGCATTCAAATAAATCCCTAGGGCTCTCAAACACCATTATTAGTGAATCGTAGACCAGATAGTCAGATTTACACCTCTTCATGTTTGAAGTTTCATTCTTATTATGGTTCTCAATCTCTCGGATGTCTTTATAAAAAATGGGATGTTTTACTATATTTTTAGTTGATCTAGATCTAGGAATGTGGATCCTAGTCTGTTTGATCATGAATCTTTTTTTTGGATCTAGATTACATTCTCTGTTGTGATATTGGTTGTTTCTCTTAAATTGGGTATTTCTGTGGTTGGGCATTTGTCAATAATTTTTAGGTAGGAGTTTTATTATTAAATTCCACAATACATGATTTCAATTAATTATATGAAATTTTATAATTTCAATTTAATATTTAACAATTGAGTAATGAATTTAATTAATTAATTTTGGTTAATTAATTAATTAATTGGTTGTATGATTGATTGACTAATGAGGTTATGAAATTATTCAATCCATAGGATTGTGAAATTGTTAAAAATTATTAAATATTTAATTAATTTACTTTAATTTCCACGTGATTATAACTTTTATCAACTTTGTAGAAATTATAAATATGTGGAATTAGAATAATTTATTGGTGAATTCATAAATGGGATATTTTGATTGTTGAATTGTGTTGATGACTTAGAGAATAAAATAATGAGATATAAGGATAGTGAAATTGGATTAATTAATTGCGGAATTAATTATTGGGATATAGGAATTGTAGAGTTGGATTAATTAATTATGGAACTATTTAATGGGTTATATCATTAAATGTTGATAAATATAATATTGGCGGTTTTTTCATATTATTTCATGTGATTAAATTAGTGATCCTTTTTATTGTGATAAATTGTAATGGAAAACGATTATGTTAAATGTTGATAACATAGCTTAAGGATAATTTGACTTAAATGATGTGATATATGTCACATAAGTGTGATTGATTGATATAGGAGTGTGGGACATAGATTAAGGCTCCAAATACCCGTAGGGGATAACTTAGAGTGGGATTATGACAAAGGACCTAAATAACCATATGTGATAATGAATGTGGGACATGGAGTGATTCTATAAATTCACATAAATGATAAAAAGGTGTGGTTTAGGGATTTATGCTCCAAATACACATATGATACAAAAATTATAGGATATAGACTGAGGCTCCAAATACCCATGTAATTATTGAGGATTCAGACTGGGACTGAGGATCCAAATAAAAAAGGTGTGCAAGACACAACATTGTATTCCCTTGATTTTATCATTATAATATAGTAAAAAATTTAATATAGTATTATTTGAAATGAAATGATAAATAATAACCCTGTTATTCTGATATGGTTCAGACTCTATCATGGGCCGAAAATGGTATTGAGGGTTCAGGTGTCCTTAGGATACCATGAGTTTATACTGCTAGTTATGGAATAATGAAATGTGATGAATATTTAATTTAGACATTATACATTATTATTTATACATTGCAATACATCATTTGACTAGATATTGTATTAGTACCATTTTTTGTGGCCTACATAGTTATACTGACACCCTACTCGTACTACATGATCGGTACACAATAGACTTATGGTTTTCCCGAAGGATAAGGTAAAAACCCCTATGTTATATGGATGAGTTGGGATGGGTAATGGTTGAGGAAACCATACCTGTTATTAGGACCTAATTGGGAGTTTCCAATATATTTTATTTTATTCATTTATCACGTGGAAATTAGCATGATATATCTACTGTTAGGTTGGATATTTTATTCGTATTTTACTCATCATGTGATACATGATTGTTTGGTTTGTGGTTACTATCTATTGAATTTTTTTTATTTTCCTCTATAGTATTACATTTATATAGTGGTTATAGTCAACCCATGATTTTTATTAGTCACTCTCTGAGAGTCATCAACCACTATTATACGGGGAGGTGTGTGTGAGGTCATGTAGAAAACCAGCTCGGGGAACTAGTGTTTGGAACCTGGGCAAGGACATGATAAATAATTATAGAAATGTATTAATAAGTAATTTTTTTGATGAATATATTATATAATTAAATATTTTAGGATTAATTGGATATGCATTGATAGATGGAGCTTAGATATAGATATCCCCACTATGAATTGTTATATCTCATTAGAAAAATCATCAAACAATAAATAAATGAAATTCTTTTTTTATACATACCATTCAATTAAACTATATCTGTAAAAATTCATTGATGGGATAAATATCATGATTTTTGAAATAATAATCTCTAATATTAATCATTTCCTTCTTTTAAAATTCAGTTATTAATATCCAAAAGGTTATTGCAATTGATATTATACAGGGAAGAATTTCATTCTCATAATTGTAATGAAATGGAATGTATTATCAGTTATTTTTCATTCCATAATCTTAATTCCGTATTGATTTATGATATATTTCATTGTATGTAACCATTTTTTAGAATCCAATTTCACCTTTATTTTGTTTCTTTTTTAATAGGATATAAAGAATGATTATTTGAATGAGTTCAAGGATGATTTTTTTTTACTTTCATATTGTTGTATTTCATATATTCATATATAATGATGGATTAAAGAATTTAGTTTACTATGTCCAATAAACCAATAAGACCTTCAAGATGCAATTTTTTTAATCATATTCCATAGTAGTAAAATAACCACTAGCTATATGCTTATGACGATGGGTTCTTTACAACTCATGTTAAATCCACATACACATTGTGTACAATGAGGTAAATAAAATATATGGATTTAAAGTAAATGATATTATTTTACATAAAATGAATGGATTTCATTTATCATTTCAAAGAATACAAATCATGTGATTATGAACACAACCATTTGCTATTTTTATATAGTATCTCCAAAGAATAATTTATGTGTAAACCACTATTTATAATTTTCTGTGCATATAAGTAACCTCACACTAATCTTATGAATATGAGTTTATAAGACATGTATTTTTGGTGTAAATTTTTTGGGTTATATTGAAGTGTGTGTACATGTATGTGGGGTATTCACTGAGATAACCAATCTAGTTATACGTGACATGTAAATGGTTGTAACGTAGTGCCTAATTTTTAGAATTCTACATGAAACCAACCGATGTCAAATGGAGATTCAAACCATTATATTTTTAAAGGTTATATTTGTGGTGACACTCATTTCACATGTAATGAATGGTTGATGACATACACAATATCGGTGTTTGGAAAATACAACATGAAGTTGGAAATTTTCTTTTTTTATTCAACAACTTCTACAGGCACTCATGCTTTCTATCACACCTCCACTATCTGTTGAACCATCACCTCCATTTTCATCATTTCTCCCCACTATAGTGATTATCATACTACCATCCTCATTTCTTTATCACTAATATTCAATTCATCAAATTGTTCCAAAAATTATCATATCCTCATCACTAAGTGACAATACATATGATTATTAAATTAAACATCATTGTTGCCTAAAAAACACATGTGTGTGGAAAGAGATTAACAATTTAATGATTGCTCTGGTTGAATAATTACATAACCACCCAAGGATGAGATCAGAATCAGGGTCATAGAAGAATATGAAAATCACACACACACATACACAAATATATATATATATATATATGAATTTCTTAATTATTTATGAATATTAAAATTGTTTTTATTTCATAAAAAAATAATTTATGAAATAGTAATTTTAATATTGATTATTATTAGAAATATTCGTCACCAAAAAAATTATATTAGATAAATAATTCAAGTAAACTTATTAAATAAAAAATTAATGAAAAACATAAATTCATAAACACCATATTCATTCCCTTAGAGGAATATAATATTTAAATAAATGAACTAGTGTGATAATATGAGCAATATAATATGGGTAAAATTATTATTTTCATCATACATAAAGAAAATAATATAATACACTTATATAATCTAATTTCATTAAATGAAATAAATATTCTTCCCATGAAATAATGTACCATAAAAAATTGGGGTTGCAAATATAATATATATGGGATAGGATGAAATAATAAATTTTTAGTACCTAGGGAAAATGTGAATAATTTATTTTATTAGTATTATTTTCCAAAACATTTTATTATAAAATTTCATCTCATATAACCATGTTTTTGTTGAAAAGTTGTTTGGGAAATAAATATATTTAATTTAAATTTTATTTCATGTGATTTCTACAAGAAAATATTTCCAAAGGAAAAAACAATAAATCATGGTGTCATATATTTAAAATTATTATTAGTTTCTACTTGAAAAATAATCTTTTATTAATATACAAAAAAATGATTTTGTTAATTATCATATTTAAAACCCTTCATGTTTATTATTTTTTCAACATCAAATATGTTTTTAGTGATCTAGTAACAAGAGTAAGGATGTCATATCATTCATCCTAAATGAAGAAAAATAAAAAAAAATAAGTCTAACCTTTAGGGATCATTGAGAAAACTGTATGATAACATCATATTCCCCATTTTTCTTTGCATCCATTTCTATGAAGATCACTAAGAACATGAATAACTCAGTGAATTATTTTTAGTTTTGTAAGGGGAGAGTGATAAAGGAGGACATATGAAATCATCTAAACAGTTCCACCCACTAAAATGTGATATATAGGGATTAATAAACCAAATGATGAAAAATATTTATTGAGGATATAATTATCCCCTAAAAATCTCTACAATAAGTCAACATTAATTCCCTATATTGAAAACATAAATTAAAAACCTTATGTAATGGGGTTTTCATCCTAATAATCTAATCATATAGAATTATCCATGTCATGTCACCATTACTAAGGATTATAACATCCATGTCACCATGACATGTTATAACTACATCACTGTGCACAACAAAAATAATTTAAAAAATATATTTGATTTCAAATCATGCAAATAAACATTGTCAATGCAGAAAGAGGTGCCATAAAAAATATGTATATCCTATAAAAAACATTATTCTAATCAAAATCGTTATATTGAAATATTAATCTGGGAATCTTTTTAGGGGTTATTGAATGGTCCCACACATGCATCTAGAAATAATATGCATAATGATATATTTATTTTTTAAAGAACAAATTGCTAAAATTAACATGAATTTTTTTGACAACCTCCAAAAAATATACATAGTGATTTTTAAATAATTTATAATAAAATATCTAGGGCACTACAGTTAAATCAATATTTCACACTCACTAGATAAATATTTAATTATTATATAAACATTACATAACCCCATGAATTCAAGTAGATTAGAATTTCACTTCAATTTAATGAAATGGTAAATTCCACATTCTATGATGTATGTGACCATTAAACATTGGTTAAATAATTGTGTAAAATTACCAATTAAACATATTTATGGCTTAATAATCACAAAAACAAAAAATTAATAATTTAATCCTCACTTATAAAAAATTCAGATCACAAAAACTCAATTGTAATCCAACAAAAATAAAAAATGGAATACTTTACAATTATAGGAAATGAGTAAAAGTATAAAATAAAAAATAATTAGAGAGATCCATAAATCAATGACATTAAAAATAATTCTAAAATATATTGAATTTATAGATAATAAGAGGGAGAAATAGTGGGGAAGGTGGTCATCCTTCCCATGTTTAACCTCAATGAAAAAGGAGACCCCAAGGGGTTATTTTATAATAAAACCATAAATATAAAAATACTCTAATTTTTTAAAAACTCCTCGGACCCCACCAGGTACCTGATTCCCATTCTTTAATCACCGAGTAGCCTATTGGAAGTCTAGTAGAGTCCCTCCATTCATCTGATGGATGGTACAGTGGTGACAGCCCATTGGTTAGCTCATTTGGTGAATAATACCCATCCACTAATCACCAATTATACCGTTAATACTCTAGTGGGGTGCCATTGAACTTCGTAGAGATAGAACATTGGTCATTAATCATTAGTTGGTTAATTATTTTCCTTGTGGAAACATTTCATTTCCCTTATGACCTATGTATCCAATCCCAAAAATTACTTTTAATTACTTAAGTCCAAAAAGTATATTCTAATAAATTTTCACACATTTATTCACATTCAAAAACTATAATAAAATATATTTAACATGAAAAAACCTCCCTCCTATAGCTAGTGTTCTATAGAATAAAAGTTTCCCATGTATAAAGTCCCCCAAGATGTGATATTTTTCAAATTCTTCTTATAAAGAATTGAATTAGTTCTTAAATTGGATTTACTGTCATTTATAATCCTTAAATTTTATTAGTTGTGAATATCAAAAAGATATATAATTGTATTTACGTTCCCAAGTGTAATAATTAATTTATTTATTCAAAAAAATCATCCCCACTTTTAATATTTTGATGTATTAAAATTATATTAGATAATTATTTTTGTTTGACAATTATGATCAATTTAGATATAGGTTCAAGTAATTAGTTAATATATATAAATCTATTGAGATATAAAATCAAAATAGTAAATTCAAACACTAAAATTATTATAAAACATTATAATGGTATCTGATTTACCTCTAAATACGAAGGATTCAACCTTAATTCTTGTTGATGACTCATTTTTTTACTATAACCATGCAAATTTCATAGATTATTGAATATTATCTATTGTAAAAACCTTACCCTTCAATGGAGTGAAGAAAGGTTAAATTTTTGCTCAGCCACATGCCACAATTCTTATTCTAAATGTTTAAAGGGTGGGGTGTAATTGAGTGAATAACATGGGCTCATGGTTTGAAATTTCATCCTTCGGAATAAAAAATTTGGTAGCACATTCCATGTATTGTATGTGCTAATCATGCACTCAAACCACATTCCCTGATGTTTATAAGAGTGATGTCCATTTACAACATGAAAGGGGTCATGTAGATCCATTTACACATTTAGTTCAGGTTTTTTATACTGTATTGCCTACCCATGTGAAATGTGTTGTCCAAAATTATAGGATCTACACTTTTGGTTCATCATTTTTAAAAATTTTCATCCATACAATATTCCAATTCAAAATCCCAATATAATAAAATTACCCCTCTATGAACTATTTCTATTACCCAATATTTTCTTCCCCTTTAGCTAAACCACAAATATATGACCCCCATCTCTTATAAAATTCCCATTAGATAATTTCTATATCCCCTCTATGATTCTAGTGTCTCTAGATGCATTGGGAATTTTGAATATATTCTAAAACACTATTTCCCCATTATCTTTTGGTCCACTATCTAAATAAATATAATTATTATTGTCTAATATGAAATTTATATTGGGAGTGTGTCTGGCTTCTCAATTTCATCAGACCATGTACAAATTAAAATCCTATACTAGATGTGTGGGATTGTCTGAACATAATTTGGGTAGACCTAATAATTTACCCATAGTCTTGATTAATTTTTCATGTGTTTCATTTTTCAGTCAATATAGCCTTGTCATGCATTGATCACATTTAAATCAAATTGATTCATTATTCCACATCATATTAAAATGGATATGTTACAAATTTTATTTAACCAAATAAAATGAGGATACATGTGGAATGACTTGGAAAATAATTTGGCCTTATGTTTCCTTAATTAAATGTTACAGATTCTGAAGAATATAGTTGGGTGATCGTTTATGTACTAGTTCGATTTCCATAATTGACTAACTAGTATATATATCAATGATTGTGAAATGAAATGTAGAAATAATTTATGATATTGATGTATACAATCATAAAATTATATATTCACTTATTAAATTATGTGTTTGGTGTCTTTTGATTAGATAAATGATTTGGTTGGTTAATTTTTATAATTGAAAATTGTGAATGAAAAATAGTAAATCACATGGTTAATGTCATTTGGTATCCTATACCTCATAATACCTATGGTAATTTATGGTTTGAAAAAAAATTTCATTAAATTGATTGGTTTTTGAAATGGTATATTATTAATTTTAATTGGTATGGTTGTTAGGACATGATACAATGATTATGGATCATAGATGTTTTCAAATATTTGATTCCAGTAGGTGATATATGATTTATGTTGATGACGTGAAATTTGAATTGATCATTTATATTAGATATTTAAATGAAAATTTAAGGTGTTGAAATGTGTATATTATGTAATTGAAGTAAAAATATTTCTATTGGTTGTGCTCAACGAATTAAGTGTGAATGTGATCACCTGGTGGAAATTGGTTGTGTTGGTAGACCCTTTAAAATCCATCCCTTATGTCATTTTTTTCTAGGATCAATGGATTTAATGAGAGTCTATCAACCAAATGGTTTGGTTTGGGCTCAATATAGGGTAATATAACCCCTAAGTGTTGGTGTTTTGTTTGGGGAAGGGTATGTTTCCCCTTGTGAGAGATAGGATGGCACAATCCTTGTGACTTGTGTAGAGATAATCTAGACACTATTAGGAGATGGTATATACCATTCTCGGGTGTCTTCACATGTCCCTAATTAAATTTATATCTTATGCACTTAATTTTAATTGTTGTAATGGTTGTATTGGTAATTTTTTATTTATAAAATATCTATATAGACATATATTTTTGATTGTATATTTTTTTGATTTCATTGGTTGTGGAATAATGAGTTATACTAACAACGTATTAATTCCACCATGGAACATTGGTTTCAAATTAGATATAATTATTTGGTAATATGATATATGTTTTGTGAAATAGATCATCTGTTCTGGGTTTTTGTTGAATTTTAGTGTCACAACCTAACTTTGGATACTCATATATTTTATTATTGTGATAGTATTGGGTACTTTTTTAAGCTCCGGGATTGCGTCCCAAAAAATTCTATTTTTTAATGTTTTTTATAGGGTTTTTAGGTGGATCCAGACTATCGAACAGTTAGTGGAAATCGTGAAGCCTAGTCGTGTTGTAGGTATAGTCAGACCGAACCAACCACCTGACCTTTGCAAGGGTGTGTTATAGGTCCTAGGTAACCATGCCTATTTTCTTCCGCGGGTAGAGGGGTCCGAAAGTTTATTTCATGGTTTTTAGAACTGTGCTTCCAAATGGGGCAGACGTTCCTGGTCATTAAAAACATATCCCTAAAATTATCTCTCCCTCTCCCATTTTTTAGCAAAAAATCATGCTCCTCCCCCCTTTTCCAACCTAGGAACACAAGGGGGTGTTCCCAAACACATATTTTTTTCATTCCTCCTTTTATGGCCCTTGAATGTTTTAAGGTAGGAAGTCATTGATTTTTAGCTATTTTATCACAACATTTCCTTTACATAATGGTTTATAGGGTTTTACTTTGAGGGATTCATTTTTTTCCAAACCCTAGTGGATAGGTTTGGTGATTTTATATTTTATTATGATATTGGGAATGTAGATCATCCTTGTGGCTCTTAACTTCTGTTCCCGAGATTTGCAAGGAATTCACGTGAGGTTAAGGTAGGTGTTTTCATGCTCTTCTTTTCCAATGCATCTCATTTGATTCTTGATTCCTTTATTAAATTTATAGCTTTGTTACACACATATATGAAACTCTTGTTAAGATTTTTATAATGCTTTGAAGTCATTATTATTTTTTAAATATATATTTACATGAATCTTGGTTTATGGACTTGTGTTATTTTTCCTATGGTGTTTGATGATATGAAAATTGAACTTTTTGGGTGAAATTGGATGGATGGGTGGGGTTTCCCCAATATAAATGTATTGGTATACTGGTTTGGATCAATTTTCTGATTTCATTTGTAAATCATGGCAATTTCAAATCGTAAGGTTAAGAACATGTTTTTAAAAGAGTTTTTTTTGTTTCTGAATTCATGTGGCATTTCTTGGGTTTGTGAAATGGATGGATCTTGGTCTAACACATAGGTTGGTTTATTTAAAATAGGGTTTTGTGTTTCCATCAGCTTTAGGGTGTACCATTATATTTTGGCACAACCTTAGGTTCATGAGGTGCACACATGGATGTGAAATCATGTAAATATGGAACTCCAGAGCTAGTTCCCCCCTCCAGAACGACCCTTGTACACTTTCTCCTATTTCCTTCAAAATATTTCCATTATTTTCCAAAAGGGTTGAGAGGTTGTTTCTTTCATTTTATTTAAATTGGTTCCAAATTTGTTTTTCATGGGTTGGTATGGTTGGCCTTAAAACATTCTTGGGAGAGTGGTTATTAAGGATACAGATGGTTTGGAATTTGTGGTGTGTATGGGTGGAAGGGGACAATTATGGAATGTTCGGAATTTTTTAAATGAAGGTTGTATTTAATGTGGTTTAATAAATATTTTGTAACATTATAATGTTTTTCTTGTTTTAAAATGGATTAAATTTAACTTGGGGTATGTTTTGGTGAATTCATTGAGTGTGGTTTAGTTGGGAAATGTTAGTATAAAATGATTTTTGATGAGGTATTGGAAATATGTTTATGATTTTTTGGTAAAACATTGAATGTTATAAAGCTAAAGACATTGTTGGAATTTTAGAATGGAAAAAAGGTTTTATGTGTAAGAACTATATAAGGCATGCTTGACCTCTTTGAAATGGAATGTTTGGGAACCCCCTTTGGATTTAGGTCTATTACTTCATTAGTTGATCATGATATGTGAAGGTCCTAAGTATGGGACCTCCTTAATATTATAATTTTTATATGTCAAGGAACAGACCTTGAGGTGGCCTGGGAAGTCCGGATTTGTGTGATGCGGCAGATAATATATATGAGGCTTGTTGTCTGAATGTGAGAAACAACCCTTTGTGAACATAGCACGGGATCCGAGCATATTGAAGAGGAATTCGGAGAGTCTTTTCCTCAATAGTAGTTCATGTACAGACCACTATCCCATTGTAGGTGGATATTTATGTTTATTACCATGGGATTGTGACCCTCAATCTGTCCAGATCTAGGGTGGATATGAATTTGGGATTTTTTATTTCATCATGTGTGGAATGCTATCGGGGATAGAGTTATAGGAATTATTATGTTCTGGTTCTCCTCTTAGTTCCTAGGTTTTCTATGACCATCTTATATGTGTACAATTACTGCTAATCCAATTTTTTTTATAGAATCATACCCTTGTACTTGGTTTTCATGCTTTTTTGGGAATGTTGTGAGTTTTTGGCTAATTCAAAATAATTTTAAAATAACTGTATTTGAAAGAGAATCGTCATTCCCATTTTTCCTTCATGTACATTGTTTTAATTTTATGGGTAATTGATTGTGATTGTTAGTATTGAAACTGAAAATTGTATGTGAAAATCATATTTTATTAATTTTATTTCGAACTAGTGTTAAATTATTTCTACGATAAAGGTAGATACATGGATTCTTTTGTGGTTGCCTACTGATCTTGTTTATCCCACACACTAATTATACCTCTTGGTGTCGGTAGATCCGATATGTTTTGTAGGTACTATTATGGTTCTAGTTTTCCAATTCGAGAATACTCTTGTAGCTATTGGGTATTGTGGATAGAGGTGACCAAGAGGTTACATGGTGATCTGGTTGGTGTAGATTAGTTTGTTTTGGATGAGTTCTATTTTGTTTCTCTTTTGTAATAGAATTTTGTATTTAACTCATTGTATGAGATTCAGTAGGTTTAATTTATTTATCTAGTCCAAATTGATTTTGTTTCACTGAAATAATTTACTAATGTATTTTTTGATGTCAGAAATAAGTTTCTAGCTTGTGGGGATCAAGAATGACCATCCGTAAATGTCGCGGACTAGGCCAGGTGCCGAGTTAGATGGAGACTTGGCATGGTTCGTTACAGTAAGGGTGGAGTACAGATGGTGGCATCAGGCAGGACTCAAATATAGTTTTGTGATATCATTCCAGTTCAGTATTATTTTCAATATTTTATTATTATTTTTTATGATACTCCCATTGGGTAACATTTCTGCCATATATGTAATTCTATTTCATATAAAATTGTTATTATTTTATTATTTTATATTCACATTCTTTTTATGATAACCCTGCTTTTATTACAAATATAATCAAGATTTATTACATAAAACTTCACTTCATACAAGAAAGAACATCGAGAGGTTTAGTGTCTTTGGGGCGTAGGATCATTACATAAAAACATGAAACATGAAATACAACATCCTTATTGAAAACATCCTTTACATGACCACTACATTCCCTCGTACATAGCATTGCATGGGGTAACCTGAGGACATGCATAAGAAAAGGGTGAGCTATAAAGCCCAGTAAGGGAGTACACATGGAATAAAATGAGGAGTACAATACATGTTATACAAGAGTATTATTAATAGAGAATAAAATAAACATGAACATAAAGTCATGATAAATCATGATAATCATAACATGGAAATGTGGCAACAACACTTAACATGGAATTAGCATGAGCCAAGGGTCATTGCACATTATGCAGGAGTAAATCCTCATTGCACATGAAGCATGAGTAAACCCTTGTAGTACTTTAATTATAATGAGTCAAAAATCATTTCACATGACTTATGATGATACTATGCTTTATCCAATGCATTTGGGCACTATAAGGGCACACCCATCTTAAACATTTCATTTGATGCATAAGTGTGCCACATGGATCATAAAATATGGATTCATAAAACATAATAACTTAATACAAGATAAATTAATATGGAATTAATACATGAAAATTTAAAATCAATAATTAAATGTGCATAAAGGTGAATACCCTTGATGGAGAAATGGGAATGATATTCACTACACAATGACATTGGCTTAGAAAATTGGTGCGATTTCGGCAGCGTAACTGCGTGACATAAGAATTACTAAAAATGGTTGCTGAGATAGAAAGGGGTTCATCATCAAATTTACATGTAATGGACAGTAAGGAGGTCATATAGATACATGTCCCAACAATTTTAATGGAATTTAGATTCATGATACAAAAGTATTGCTTGAATGTAAAAGAGGAGAGAGAAGTTCATTTCCGAATTTCAGCATAGTAACGGGTGTACATAGGAGACATTTAATGAGAGAGAAAGGGTCTCCCATCAATAAAACATAAAGAGGAAAGTATTAGGGAGGTGAAAAACCATACCCCAACATTAATAATTTAATTTTAAAGGGCAAAACAACTTAAAGAAAATTGGAAAAAAATGAGAAAGGAAGAAAAACCCTTACTTGGAAGTGTGCTTCCAAAGGCTAGAGAGAGGCTTGTGAGAGGCTTCTTGGGAGCTTGGGGCACCTTGAGAGGATTCTAGAGAGACTATGGTAGAGTTTTGAAGAACTACAAGGGCTTTGAGTGAAGAGGAAGTGGGATCTTGGGTGGGTTTATATAGGAAAGATGAGGGAATTTTTTATTATTTAGCTTTGGGACCCCTTATATTAAATTAATCCAAACCACAAACCATCCCACGGTTTTTTCCCATGTTTTTTGGAAAGGGGAAGAGGAAAATAATATTTTATATGTTCAAATTCCGAAATTCATAAAATAATAAGTTTGATTATGTGGAGGTGAGTCACACTCCCATGGAAATCAATTTAAAAAGCAAAAAGTGTTGAATAAGTCTTAAGCGGTCCATTAATGCTTTGAAAAGTAAGTCAAGGAAACCCAAAATCACATTATTTTAATGTTAAAACATATATTGGAATACTTTAAAGATTATAGTATTTTATTACATCACTATTGGGTCATTATGATGTCATAAAACACATTTTATATTTAAACGGTATTTAATTTTAACCGAAAAATTTGACTGTCTCAGAAAATTTTGAAAATTTCACCATTGGATAATTTCGATGTCCTGATTCCAAAAATAACATTTATTTTATCTAAATAAATTTCTAAAAATGTGAATTTTCACTTTTAAAATAAAGACCGACATTTATAAAAAATTCACGGGTTTTGACAGAAATGGCTTTCAAACCATAATAATAATTATAATTGCATTCATAAAATTATAAGATCATTTATATTTAATAAAAATCAATTTAATAATAATAAAATTTTATTAAAACATTATTTAATTTAAAAATACCTTAATTTAATAAAATAGATTTCTTAATTAACTAATAACTAAAAACACCATTTGTACTTTTACAAACTATTTACATTGTATCAAAAAATGACTAGAAATTATATTCATTATTATATACAAAAATAATGTACATGAACATAGTACTAATTATTTGTCACATAACCCCTTAAAACGGCCGCATAAGACCTAAGGGTAAGGTGTACGATGGTGACAGACTCTTCGGGTGGCTCGGATAACATCGCTCGAGTGGTAATTTCAATCAACTTCCACATTTCCTATAGACGGTCATGTTCAAGCTTGACATGATGAAGCTCATCTTGGTCTTGGTCAAGAGCGATGCTCAAAGAAACCACCTCTTTTCTGAGTTCCGAAAAATGGGCTTCATATAGGGAAATTCTACTGGATGAGGCTATCGCTTATATTGTCTGAGTAAACTGTATTTGTTAATGTCTTATATTTATACTAATCGTGTGATCACTATTCAACAGCTATATTAGAAAAGGTCAAAATTCATAACATAAAACCAAAGAATTTGAATCTTTATATAAACATAAAAACACACTTAATTATATCAAGAGGGATTTCCATTAATGAAACTTTGGGTCATTACAATATTCCCCAATAAGAAATTTTTTTCCTTGAAATTTTCCTTTTCCCCCACTAAAACAAATGTGGGTAACTCAGCTTCATCCTATCCTATGATTCCCAAGTTACTTATTCAAACTTGTGGTTTCTCCACAACACCTTGACGAGGGGCATTGCCTTATTTTTTAGAACTTTTTCCCTATGATCTAAGATCTTCACTGGTTGCTCCTCACAAGAAATATTGTCTTCCAATTCTACCACCTCAGAGGAGAGTACATGTGAAGAGTCTGCAATGTACTTCCTTAAGAGGAATACATGAATGACATCATTCAACTTGGGCATGGTTGGTGTAGGTTCTAGTCAGTAGGACACAACCCCAACATGATCAAGAATCTCGAAGGGGCCTATGTACCATGGACTTAACATCCCTTTATTTCCAAACCTCATGACCTTTTTCCATTGAGATATGCGTAGAAGCACCATGTCTCCAACTTTAAACTCAAGGTCTCGTCAATGATTATCTGCATAACTCTTCTGTCGACTCTAGGCTGCCTTGATATTCTGCTGAATTTGTTTCACCTTCTCCACCATTTCGTCGACCATTTCTAGTCCAAGATTCTTACGTTCACCGACCTCATCCTAACATTCTGGTGTACTACACCTTTTCCCATACAGGGCTTCATATGGTGCCATTTGGATGCTTGAGGGGTAACTGTTATTATAAGAGAACTCAACCAGAGGAAGATGTTGATCCCATCCTCCTTTAAAGTTCATTGAGAACACTCTCAACATATCCTCAAGTGTTTGGATTGTCCACTTGGATTGGACATCAGTTTGAGGATGATAGGCCATACTGAAGTTCAGTTCAGTATTCAGAGCATGTTGAAGACTCTTCCAAAACTTAGAGGTGAATCTTGGATCTCGGTCAAGCACAATATATAGTGGTACTCCATGCAACCTTACCACATCCTTGATATATATCGGTGCCATTTGATCAAAAGAGAAATCCTCCCGAATAGCAATGAAGTGTGTAGTCTTTGTAAGACTATCAACAACAACCCAAATTGCATTGTTTCCTTTGGATGTCCTTGGATGTCCGGTGACAAAGTCCATGGTGATGTTCTCCCATTTTCATTCTGGTATGGGCAATGGTTGCATCATCCCATTAGACTTCTGCCTCTCTGCCTTCACTTGTTGACACACCAGGCACTATGATGTATATTCAGAAATCTCCTTCTTCATATTATCCCACCAAAAGTTTTCTTGTAGATCTCGATACATCTTTGTGCTCCTTGGGTGAATAGAGAAATTTGAACTATGTGAATCATCCAAAAGATCCTTTTTCAGCTCCGAACTTGATGGACCACATAGTCTTTTCCCAAACTGTATAATTCCTTCTTCATTAACATTAAAATCTGAGGATTTCCCCTTTTTGATAGCATCCACTTTTTCTTGAATTCCCACATCATCCTTATGAGCATCCTTTAACTTTTCCAAAAGAGACGGTTGAGAAATCATTTGTGAAAGGATTGATGATTTACCTTATCTATCATTCCCATGTCCATCTTCATCCAGTCTAAGAACATTGGATCCTTCTCAATTCTCATCATTGATAGAATCACGGGATCCTTTCTACTTAGGGCATCTGCCACTTTGTTCACTTTCCCAGGGTGGTAATGTATTGAACAGTCATATTCCTTGATGAGATCTATCCATATTATCTAGCGCATATTAATTACTTTCTGTGTGAATATATATTTAAGACTCTTGTGGTCAGTATATATCTCACATTTCTCCCCATAGATATAATGTCGCCAGATTTTTAAGGCCAAGATCATTACTGCCAACTCTAGATCATGTGTTGGATAGTTTCTCTCTTGGATTTTCAACTTCCTTGAGCAATTGGATATCACATTATCATTATGAATTAGCACACATCTTAAGACCTTCTTCGAAGCATCACTGAATACCACAAAAAGTCCCCATTTGTGGGTAAAGTGAGAATGGGCTTACCGATAAGCCTCTTTTTCAACTTCTTGTAGATTTCTTCAAACTCATCACTCCAAGAAAACTTTACTCCCTTCCGAGTTATCTTGGTAAGAGGGTTGGAAAATCGTGAGAAATTACTCAAAAATCACCGATAATATCCAACTAACCCCAAGAAGCTACGGATATCTGTTACCGATGTTAGCCTCGGCCATCCCTCAATTGCATCTATTTTGGAGGGGTCCACAGATATCCCATTGCCTGTGATGATATGGCCCATGAATGAGACCGCCTTCAACCATAACTCACACTTTATGTACTTTGCATAGAGCTTATCCTTGCGCAAAGTCTCTAGTATAGTTTTTAAATCCTCCTCATGATTCTCCTTGGTTTTGGAGTATATTAGAATGTCATCTATAAATACTACCACAAATATGTCAAGGTAACATCTAAAGACTCTATTCATCAAGTCCATTAATATTTCTGGAGCATTGGTGAGTCCAAAAGGCATTACTATGAATTCATAGTTCCCGTATCTGGTGCGAAAAGTAGTCTTGGGGATATCTTCCTTCGTCACCCTTAATTGATAATATCCCGACCACAATTCTACCTTGGAGAAGTATTGTGCTCCACGTAGATGATTGAACAAGTCATCAATTCATGGGAGAGGATACTTGTTCTTTATCGTGATTTAGTTAAGTTCATGATAATCTATGCAAAGCCGCATTGACCCATCCATCATCTTGATGAAGAGGACTGGTGCACCCCATAGTGAAGCACTTGGGCATATAAACCCTTTATCCAGAGTATCATGTAGTTGTTTCTTCATCTCTTAAAGCTCAACAACAACCATTCAATAAGGAGTCTTGGATATTGGTAGCACCCCAGGTATAAGTTCAATTGAGAACTCAACATCTCTTCTAGGTGGATGACCAGGAAGTTCCTCAGGAAAAACATTAGTGAATTCTCTCACAATAGGCATTTCTTCAAGGATGGATTCTTCGTTGGACTCAATTATCTGAGCCAGATACGCGTGCTCATAAGGCAGTAATATCCATGCCTGAGATGATGGAGCTAAAGGAGATTCATCTTCCTCTTGACACTTGTAACGAATCGGGGGTCGATTCTCCATATGGAGTGTGATTTCCCTCTCCCAACAATTTATATTGGCTCTATATAAGGAAATCCAATCCATGCCAAGAATTGCATAAAATTATACCATAGAGAGTATGATGAGGTTCTCCAGAAAATTAAATCCATATATTATAACAGGAGAGGACTTATATTCATGGGATGCAATGATTTCCCCATTTTCCGTACTCACTGACATCTTTAATTCCATGATTTTTGGCGGTGATGGGATTGTTCTACTAAACTTTCGAGATATAAAATAATGTTTAGAACCTGAATCAAAAAGTATATTCGCAATTATTGATTGAATAACTAGCGTACCTGTCACCACTTCATTGTCGGGGTTCTCTTCGGCAGAATTGATGGAAAAAGCTCTTCCTTGCTGCCTTGGAGGTTGTTTGTTGTCTCAAAAAACCCTTGGATTAGGGAACTGATTTGAAAAATGACCCAGTTCTTTGCATTTGTAGCATTGAACAATGCGTTGAGGTTCGAACGAAGCGTTCCTCTCCTCTGTCGCAGCCGTGGGTCTTTCTTGCCGATAGTTAACAGCTAGGTACCCTTCTCTTCCACACATGAAGCATTTTCTTTTCCCCTTAAGGCAATTTCTAGGGTGATTCTTTCAGCACTTTTGGCAATTGGGGTGATGGATCTTCTTAGCACCGTGGGATTTATCCATCGGACTGCCAGTATTGAATTCCACCTTACGCTTCTTGTCCCCGTGATACCCTTGTGATTCCCTGATCTCCATTTTGACCTTGAGGGCACATCGGACAATTTTCTCATAGCTGTCAAAGTCACAGATCTCTAATGCTTTCTGCAAGCTAGGCTTCGTCCCCCCAAAGAAGCGGTCAACCTTGCATTCAGGGGATACAACAAAGCCGGAAGTGTATCTTGTAATCCTTGTAATGTTTTCCTCATACGCTCCAACAGATTCTTCATCTTTTTTCTTGAGGAAAGGAAGTCCCTTTCCATTTTAACTCGGAGGGTGTGTGGAAAATATTTATGGAAAATATCTTCAGGAAATAATTCCATTCCAACGCCTCAATCTCCCCCTCAGGCATCGTATTTTTGATCAACGTCACCCACTTATCAGCTTCACCATCCATATGGTAAGCCGCTAGGAGAACCTTCTCTTGTTCAGAACTTTAGAGGATGGAGAAGATATTTTCAATGGAGTTGATCCATTGTTCAACGATTGTGGGATCAGATGATCCACTAAAAGTAGGAGGCCTTTGTCTCATGAAGCTCTCGATAGTGACTTGTTCTTTCTTAGGGGGGTTTTATCATTCCTCTTGACCCGTGTTTATATTCAAAACTTGAGATAGCTGAGAGAGAAGCATGACACAGTTCACGATTCCCACTCATATTGGATTTGGCATCTCATTAGTACAGTCATCACACTAATCTTCACAATGGTTGTTAGCCCGAGTCCTCATATTACCGGACATTGGATGGAGTAAAAGTAATGTTAGGGGTAACACATAATGGGTAATCCAAAAAAAAAAGTTGGTGACTTATAAATAAACATTCATTTCCTTAACTCATGATTCTATAGGCTTCAATCTAGGCTTTTCGTGATCTACTTTCTAACATATATTATTAGGGAAATTTTTTTAACTCCCTTAATAAGGGTTCATACTAAGCTTGTGAATTTATGAAAACATATCCACTGGGTGTGTCGTATCCAAGAGTGCAACAAGGCTCATTTTCATGCACCAGTTCTCATTGGATTCTAGCTCAAAGCGGTGTTTTCGGGTTTTACCCCTACGATACATCTCTTCCAGATCCGCCTCTACCTGCTCCTATCCAGATAGGGATGTATTATTCGGATAAACCACTTACTCAGTACTTACCAAAACATAGGGATATTTTTATTATACTTAGTCTTGTCACTAGGGCATTACTAGGGGTTCCTAATCACAAAACTAACTAAACATATCCTCTGATACCAACTATGACAACACTACTTTTATTTCAAAATTAAACCAGATTTATTACATAAAACTTCACCTGATAAAAAAAAGAAGATCAAGAGGTTTAGTATATTTAGGTCTTAGGATTATTAAATGAAAACTTAAAACATGAAATACAACATCTTTATCGAAAAAATCCTTTACATGACCACTACATTCCCTCGTACATAGAATTGCATGAGGTAACCTGAGAACATGCATAAAAAAAGGTTAAGCTATATAGCCAAGTAAGGGAGTACATATGGAATAACATGAGGATTACAATACATGTTAGACAATAAAAAACCAATAGATAATAAAAGAAACATGAACATAAAGTCATGATAAAGCATGATAATCATAACATGGAAATGTGGCAACAAAACTTAACATGGAATTAGCATGAGCCAAGGCTCATTGCACAGAGAGCATTAGTAAATCCTCATTTCACATGAAGCACGAGTAAACCGTTGTTTCACTTTAATTAGCATGATTCAACACTCTTGCATGTGACGTATCATGATACTATACTTTACCCAATGCATTGATGCGCTATAAGGGTGCACCATTCTTAAACATTTCATTTCATGCATAAGTGTGCCAGATGAATCATAAAAAATGGATTTATAAAACATAATCATTTATTCCACGATAAAGTAATGTGGATTTTATACATGAAAATTTACAATCAATAAGTAAATGTGCATAAATGTGAATACCCTTGATGGAGAAATTGGCATGGTATTCACTACACAATGACATTGGTTTAGAAAATCGGTGCAATTTTGGCAGTGTAACGGCATGACATAAGAATTCATAAAAATGTTTTATGAGAGAGAAAGGGGTTCCTCATCATATTTACATGTAATGGATACTAATAAGGTCATATAGATTAATGTCCAAACAATTGTAATGGAATTCAGATTCATGATACAAAAGTATTTATTGAATGTAAAAGAGGAGAGAGAAGTTCCTTTCTCAATTTCGGTATAGTAACAGGTGTACATAGGAAGAATTTAATGAGATAGAAAGGGTAACCCATCATTCAAACATAAAGAGGGCAGTATGAGGGAGGTGTCAAATGATACCCCAACATTTATAATTGAATTTAAAAGGGAAAAACAACTTAAAGAAAATTGGACAAAAATGAGAAAGGAAGAAAAACCTTTACTTGTAATTGTGCTTCCAAAGGCTAGAGAGAGGCTTGTGAGAGGATTATAGAGAGAGTAGGGAAGAGGTTGGACGAAATCCAAGGGGTTTGAGTGACTAGTAAGTGGGATCTTGGGTGGGTTTATATAGTAATGGTGAGGGAATTCTTTATTATTTAGGTTTGGGACCCCTTATATTAAATTAATACAAACTACAAACCATACAACTGTTTTTGCCCATGGTTTTTGGAAAATTGAAGAGGAAAATAATATTTTATAAGGACAAAGTCCTAAATTCTTAAAATAATAAGGTTCCTTATGTGGAGGTGAGTCACACTCCCATGGAAATTAATTTAAAAAGGCAAAGTGTTGAATAAGTTTTGAGGGATCCATTAATGCTTTGAAAAGTAAGTCAAAAAAACACAAAATCACATTATTTTAATGTTAAAAAAGATATTGGTCTAAAATAAAGATTATAGTATTTTATTAAATCACTATTGGGTCATTATGATGTAATAAAACACATTATATATTTAAACGGTATTTAATTTTTACCCAAAAATTTGACTGTCTCAGAAAATTATGAAAAATTAATCGTTGGATATTTTCGATGTCCTGATTCCAAAAATAACATTTATTTTATCTAAATAATTTTATAAATATGTGAATTTTCACTTTTAAAATAAAAAACGACATTTATCGAAAATTCACGGGTTTTGACAGAAATGGCGTTCATACCTTAATAAAAATTAGAATTGCATTCATAAAATTATATGATCATTTATATTTAATAAAAATAAATTTATTAATAATAATATTTTATTAAAACATTATTTAATTCAAAAATCCCTTAATTTAATAAAATAGATTTTTTAATTAGAAAATAACCAAAACACCATTTGTACATTTAAAAACTATTTACAATGTATCAAAAAATGACTAGAAATTATATTCAATATTATATACAAAAATAATTTACATGAACATAGTACTACTTATTTGTTACATAACCCCTTAAAACAACCGCATAAGGCCTAAGGGTAAGGTGTGCGATGGTGACAGACTCTTGGGGTGGCTCGGATAACATCGCTCCAGTGGTAATTTCAATCAACTTCCACTTTTCCCGTAGACGGTCACGTTCGAGCTTGACATGATGAAGCTCATCTTGGGCTTGGTCAAGAGCGAAGCCCAAAGACGCCACAGATTTTCCTAGCTCTGACAAATGTGCTTCGTATGGGGCAATTCTACTGGATGAGGCCATAGTTTCTTTTGTCTGAGTAAATTGGATTTGTTAAAGTCCTATATTTATACTAATCATGTGATCACTATTCAATGGCTATATTAGCAAATGTAAAAATTATTAACATAAAACCAATGAATTTGACACTTTTTATAAACATAAAGAGACATTTAATTAGATCAATATGGATTTCCATTAATGAAACTTTGGGTCGATACACTTTTCTTATCAATGAAGATTATTTATCCTTAGTTATATTTTATCTATTATTTTTTATATTATTAGTAATTTGTTCAGAGGGTGTGGTGTACCCACAATATCCTTATTAACCCTCACAACTAGTCGGTAGACTCTGGCATATGGGGAGGCAATCTTATGGTATAATAGTGACCGCCAACATATGTTTTGGTTAGTGGGTAAGAGAAAGAGGAAATTAAAAGTGGCATCAGAGCTAATTTTCATTTTCCATATTATTTGGGATGGATAGAGAGGAGGATGGGATATATCGAGTCTTGGTAATTATCTTATATCTGGGAGTATAAACCCATTCATGGTAGAAATCCCATGTCACCTGGGATGGACTTGTTTTTCAAGTATATCACATGTTATGTTTATATTTTATTTTCACCTTTTTGGAATATTTTAATTTTTTATGTTATGATTAAAAGAATAAGTGATCTTATATTGGTATGTAAGAGATTTAATTTGTAATTTTGTATCATTTCATGAATATTTGGAATCACATGACATGCATCATATTGGGGACACAGTTATCAAATGATGGATGTATATTTTCGGTGATTTATATTAGTTTATGATTATATATATATTTTTTATATTTACCTTTGTTTTTTATAAATACTCATAAAAATGGGGTTGGTTTTTTGTTTTTTTCGCATCATCATATGTTGTATTTTCCCACATAAGGCAATGAAGTAATTAGACATGACCAATTACCTTATTGATTCACTGACATATATGTAGATATAAATGAATTGTTAAATTATTAATGTGATTAAATACGGCCATAGCAAGAATCTTATAGGTTCTTTCCCCACATATATTTGGACTGAAATTGTATTTAGTTAATCCTCTTGAACATGGAAATCTTGATAAATTCTATAAATAATAAATTTAAAGAATTATATTAAAAAGAAAAGTAAATTACAAAAAAATATAAATGAGAATCCCAAATTAAATTTAAGTGATACATATTGAAGAATTAACACTATATATTAAAGAATACTACCATTCCATGTTATAATGATGTAATTATTAGGTAATTATGATAAATTAAACCATTGTGCATATATGTGGAATAAAATGGTGAATGGTTTTTAGTTCTGTTTTGGGTGCTTGATTTTCAAGAAACTAGTTGAGATAGACACTATGAGGGTGGGGTTGAACTCATGATTGCATGTATAGTTTTGAACATGTTGTGAGTAGATGGGTCTATAGATAGGTCTCATTTTGTGTGAACATATTAATGAGCAATTTACTATATAATGTAAGTTTTACCTGTTGTGACAATGATTCAATTGTGACCCTACTAGATTTTTCCAGATGCACCAGTGGGTAGAGAACAATGGGTATGTGTTTGTATAAGGCCTTTTGGTGTGTGTTTTGAAAATCTATATTTGGAGTGACCATGATATGTGTATGAGTGTTACCCCATGTGTGGAGATACTTTTTTTCTTTTGTTATGGGATAGGTGGTTGGACCTAGTAATCCTTGACCACTACATGTGGTTAAAAATCCATTCTAATGTATTTTATGAAGGCACCCACAAAGAGTGATAGACTAGTTTTTGGATGTCCTTGGACTCCATTAGTGTCAGAATTATCTTTGTCTTATTAATTTGGTGCATGTTTGATGTTGATGAGTATTCATGTAATTGTGGTTAAGTATATAGGGAGATAGTTCATTATGTCTAGGATGGTTTAAATGGAATGGGTTATTCAGATACATAGCCATATATTTTGGGGATGTCTTTTTGGTATTATGTGGAAATATAAGAACGAGACTCGGGTGTTAGAAAATATGCATGAATTTATGGTGGTAATGTGAATAAAAATGATACATGTTAGGTTTCATAACAGTTATATGAATGGAAATATAAGGCCTTTGTATTTTCCAAGCAATTCATCATGTTCCTGGTTTGTTTCCTAGTCGGGTGTGTGATAATAAGAATAGTAGTTCTCAAATCACAAAATGATGATTCATTATTTGGGGGATACTAGTTTTGCAACAAGTGTCCCCTCGTTTTTGATAACATCTGCTGGTGCATGAGTGATCACCCATTGGTTTACTAAATAATTGATCTAGTGTGTGTTAGAACTATTGGTACAGGATTGACAGAGCGGGCTATGTGATGTTCCATTTAAAATCGTTAAAATTTCTGATGCTCTCAATTGATGTAATATTGGTAATTCCATGAGTAGATATTGGTTCATAGATTCCCAATAGGGAGCTGTTGAAACACGGTGGGTTTTGATCAGTGGTTCCTCTTGGAGTGGGGAAACCAGAAATTTGGGGATTCTTATAGTCTAACAACCTAGATCTTTTAGTAAAGGTTTTGATGTACTGGTGATGAGGGATGACATCGATGGATAAATCATGATGTGGTGACATAGTCGATATGAGTTTTGTAATTAATATAGGTTTCATTGATTAGAAAAGGGTGTGTATTTATAAATGGTCCATGAATTTTCTAAAGGATTAACCTATTGGAATTAGTGATAAATTTTTAGTGTAAATAATTCAATATGGTGTGGTTCCTATAGTGATTTCATGGAATGTGAGACCATCACATTGGTTTAGATTTAATGGGTATTTGGGATGGAATTCTGTGAGTTGAGAATAGACATCATTTTCCTTCTAGAGTTGATACTCATTTATAAATGTGAAAATTACATTTTTCTATTTTATTCATTGATAGTTGAGATATGGGTGTATAAGATTGAGGTTTTTACCTAGATGAGGGGTGATAAGGACAATCATTTCACAGGGAGATTCATGTCAATCATGACATGAAGACATCATGGTTAGAAGTGATGTTGATCCTATGAATTAGTCATGGGTTAGGACATTAGGCGGTGATGGTGGAACAATATTCAAGTGAACATGTGGTTCTGATGTATTCTCGATTCCTTGTGGGAATATTGTTGGTTAGTTTTTATGAGATGTATGATAAACTTTGAGAAATGGATTCAGACCCAAATTATTATTCTATGATCCAAGCATGTTATGGTTTGTTGTAATGTTACTTCTTAGGATAGAGTTATCTAAATTATACCATTCTTTCATGGTTCAACTATTGAATCGCAGCAATTTTCATATCATACATTGGTGAATTTGTTGGTAAATCAAGGGATGTATTTGGTGATAATGGAATTGTGACCAATAGGTATAGCTATGCATTAGTTTTAGAAGACGAGAATTCTTATGGTGGGTTGATTGAAGGATGACTAACAGATATTTTAAATGGATCTCAATGTCATAGGTGCAGAATCACATTAGGAAGGTTCTTGTGGATGAATTAATATTGGATTAATGTCCCATAATATATTTAATTTGAGAAGTTGGGTTGTTCAATCCCACATTTAAATTGATGAATACCAATTACATTATATTTTGAAACTGTAATTAAAAATTTTGATTCTTTTATTAATGGTGTCTCCTAAAAAAATAGATCATTGTAATGAAACAAATAATAAGATGGATTCAATTTTGAGGTGTATCTCTAAAGCGAGTAAAAAAGATATGGAAACATGGAAAGGACCTAATTACTGGTTTTGGTTGTTTATTTTTAGGAGGATTCAACATGTTCACTATTTCATAACTATTTTTTTGTGAATTTTATTTATGATGTATGACCAAGAGTGATTTCAAGTTCAGGATTCCACTCTTATAGTAGAGGCAAAGAAGAAGAGGGAGTTCTTAGGAACCCAAGTGTGGGTGTTGGTTGGTATGTTTCGAGTAGTTTTTTATGAATAATATTTTTAATCACTTTTTCACAATAATGGTCAGAGGTAATGGAAGTGTGAGATCAAAAATAAAGAGTTAAATAGAGTATCCAATCAAGTGATGCATGAGAGTTTAAGAAAAAAATTTATTTACATATATTCAGGCAGGTAATCTTGTAGAGAATAATATCAATAGTGATACAATGTGTTTCAAAAACCACAGTCGTGTGAATGAAAAACTTGTGTGGATTGAGGCCCAGACTGGGGGGTGTAATGTTGAGAATAATAGATATTTAGATATTGGGATTTCCACCAAGATTGTTTCCTCATGGGTTTTTTTGGATGAGTCACATACCGTGGTGTATTGAAAAATTATGGTTTAGGATGGAAATCTAATTTTGGGTACCATGTTAACATGTCCATGAATAGTGATACATTGTTTGGTTTATGATTGAGAGTTGGTGATTGTTGGGATTACTCCTCATGGATGAGTTTTTATTTAGTGGGGATATTTTGAGAACCCACCCCTTCCCTATAGTAAAGACCAATTAAAATTTTCAGAACCACGTGCAACATTACAGAGTCAATGATTTTAATTCATGGGAGGAGTTTGGATATTCCTATGGGGTTCATGATTGAAATTTAATCCATTGTTATAAAATTTGCTGGTGCATAAATTGTGCAATATTAGAGAAAACCATGCACCCAGAAATTCGGTCTGATGTTTATGAGAGAGTGGTAATTTTTTATATTTAAAGGGGCTCCAAAAAACTATATAAAACTCTGTGATAATTTAAATAACCATTATTCATTTTTGGGGAATGGTTTTATAAACTTTTCACCAACCCATTCGAAATGGTGTGTATGAGAAAATGGGATCTTCATGGTTGGTGCACAACAATTCAAAGCATATTCTGAAACCATGACTCTTCTTAAAATTTTTAAAATTTGGAAATTTCCCCTCGATCATTTTATGTTCTTATCACAGTTTTCTCATCCCATTAGTTTCAAAACCTATATCCTTGACCCTCTCTCTCTTATCCTCTTCCCGTGAGAGATATTATTTATATAATATATAATCTTAGTGTAAGGGGATGTGTTGGGAAGGTTGAGGTGAGTTCATAAATACCCTTCTTCTTCTATATAATTTTTTAATAATTTAAATATCTCTCACAACACATGTATAATATTACATACTTTTAGGGTGTTTGTATGGTTTCCAATTTTCATCCAACATAGGCTAAAATGGTGCCTGATAAGTGCGGTTTCCTTATACTGAACCCAGAGTCTAGATTTTTTTCTAGTGTTTTGTTGTCTGGTCTTGTCATCCCTGCTAAAAACTGACAAATTTTAAATTATATAATTTAATTGTTCCATGAATTTGTCAAAAAAACTTAGTTTAGAATGATATTTTCCCATATCAATTATGATTCCAAGGGAAATGACCTGGAAATAAATTTTACAAAAAGTTTTCTTAATTAAATGTTACATATTATAAATAATAAAGTAGGGATATTGTTTGAGTATATTGGTTGATGATCTTAATTTATTAAATATGATTTAAATCAATTTCTGTGAAATAAAATCTCCCAATCATTGATGTTCTTGAAGTGGAAATCTAAACCGTATAAAGTCTCTTATGAATTGAATTAAATAGTGTATTACGATTAGTTAAATGGCCTAGAAAATTAATTTTCATAATATTTAATTAGAATGTGAATTTGTTAAATCGCTTGGATAAAAAAATTTAGAATGCAATGATTATTAAAATTATAAATTAATCTCTATATGGAACTCATGATTTATTAAATGGATTGGTTTTTAAGATGGAAATTTTTTTATTTGTATGGTTATAATAATGTGATGTGATAATTAAGGATAATGGATGTTTTGGTAATCTATTCCTGATTAGTGATTTATGATTTTTATTGATTCCTTTCATATTGAATTGATAATTCATATTAGATAATAAAAATTATAATTCAAAGTGATGATAAGTTCATATTATTCCTTAAATCAAAAAAATATCCTATTGGTTGGGCTTGGTGGACCTGGGGTGAATTCACACCTAGATTTATTTTATCTATGTTGACAAAACTATGTAGAATCTATCCAAGTGGAAGTTTGGATTGGTGTCCAAGGAAAGGCATATTACCCCTGGATTCTTTTTTTTTCCAGATGGGGATGGGTATATTACCCCTGAAAATAGATGCGCTAGAATGATTATTCATACATGCTATATAACTCCAAAAAAACTGGTTGAAGAAGGTATGTACCATTCTAGGGTATCATCATGGGGAATTGGATCAATTATTCTCCTATAAAGAGAAATTTAAATAATAAAATAACTCTAAAATAATTTTTTTATTTATGTCACTTTTTCATTAACTTTATTTCCATACTAGTAATTTTAAAAATGCCATTTGTGGTGGTCTATTGTGTTATACTCACACCCTTCTAGGTACACCCTAAGAGTCAGTTACAAAGATGATATCATTATTATATCATAGCTTATAGGTTTGTGTAAATGATCCATTGAATGTGATTTTTCAAGGAATGTTATGACTGATTTCATATTGTTTGATCAGGTAGGACTTATGACCAATTTTCAAAGAAGCTTTTAGTTCAGTATGATTATGGTTCTTTTTTCATTTGTGTATATGATCCACCCATGTGGGATCTATTACTTCATTCATGTCATTATATTTTTATTGAATTTTGATTTTTTTTTATTTTATATTCTCAATCATATTTTATCTATGCATTTGTTCTGGTATGGGTAATACAATTTCTAGTAATTTTCATACTATTTATAATCTATTAAGATGATATAGTATCCATAATTATTCTTCAAATATCCTCTCTAATATTAGGAATAATTTTTCTTTTGGGGAGGTTCTATTTAGGTATAATAGTGACCATTGGTCCGGGAACTATTTAGTGACCCAAGGTAGATGGATGTTATATATACTAATTATTTTTTTTATAAAAAGAGAAATTTTGTTATGTTAACAATAAGAAATACATAATTAGTCATATATGTAAATCATTCTAAATAATTATCACATATTTCCATATCTAAAAATTTAAAATCATATTGGGTTTTTTAAATTTACATTTGATGTATCACTAAAAAACACTTTCATGAATGTCTTCATGTAAAAAAATTTTAGTAGATTATCAAAATCAGTTTTTCGAATCATATATAGAAAATTCATCATTACATCCCAATATATATTTTTACTAATTTTATAAACTATTTCACACTTGGAAATTGTAATAAATTTGAATTCACTAGATCAATAATTGACATGATTTTTTGTTTCGGAGCATTAAGACATCCATAGGTGAAAAAATTATATTCACCCTAGTAGTGGACCTTGAAAAAATTATATGATGGCCCATATGATTATTGGATATTTTTTAACAAATTATTGAGTAGGTGTGGTATTGTGGGTGTGTAAATTCCATAATATAAATATATTAATGATAAAAAAATTTACCTTCTACACATGAATTCATGGTAAATTAAACACATATCCTAAATGGAACATCATATGGGAAAAAATTTGGTTGATTAATAGATATTGGGTCTACCACAAGGAAGATGTATGTTGTGTTTTCCTTGGTATTTAAATTCTTGATACATCTCAAGGGAATGAGTAAATAAATAAATAAATTCTTAATTAATTAATTTAATGAAAAAACAATAAACATCCACATTATATATGTCCTTAACTATTTCTCCAAGGGACATCCAAATAAACTGCAGGATGGTAATGAATGAGATTATGGAGAAGCGAAGACTTTTAATCGTAGACCTCATTAGATCATTAAGGTAAATTTTATAAAACAAGATCTTTATCTGTAGACAATACAAATATGAGTTATGGGAATTTTTATATTTTCATTTTCGTTATTCTCCTTATGTTTGATTTATAGATCAATTATTGAATTTATCAACCCTATAAGAGAAATAATGGTATGGATTCATTTAAATAAATTTATTTCAAAATCTAATAAATATTTGGTATTTTTTCAAATAGATATTTTTTCATTATGAGAGAAAATTATAAATTATTATTTAAAAACAATTTGGTGTGTTTATGATTTTATGATAACACGTTTAATGTGTTTTAATGTACTTAATGATATATAATAATTATTCATAATTGGTGTCCACTATTTCTGAAGTTGATTTTATATGGATTTAAATGATGAAAATAATTTCACCTCTAATATTTTTATTTCCACCCTGGTATGTTTGACATGGGATGATCAATAAAAAATTATTATACATTATTTCCTTTGATAATTGTTTTTCTATTTTCATTATAATATTTCCCAATTGATGTTTACTTGAGAATGAAATTTTAGTTTCCATGATTTCTCCAATTCTTACATTCCAATCCCACTCACCTTATTATCTTTCATGGTGGATGGGAAATATATCTCAATTTAGTTGTTTAGATTTACATCGATGACAGTTAGATGTGTTAAATATAATGATCTGTTAAGGCTCTATAATGGGATCAATAATGATTCACAATGGTATGTTTGTCCAATAACAAATAATTTAAGGAACAGAGATTTTGGATCATTTAAATTGTTTCTATATTCAATAACATTATCTAAAAAAGCAATAAATGAAAATAATACATGATGAGTTATTATAGAGAAAATATAAAAATAAAAAACTATTTTTAAATAAAAATATTGCATGAAGTTATAAAATTTATACAAAATATTCCTACGAACAAATAATTATTTAAAAATGAAATATTTTCACAAAATAAATATTTTTATAATATATATTTAAAATTTAATTTAATTTATTTTTCTAAATTTATGAATCTCAATTTTAAAAAATGAAATTTATTTTTAAATCCAATAAAAAATATCATTTAGTGATTTTTTTATATATTTCTAAAAAAATTGATTTATATGTGAATACTATAAAAAATATCACTTTTTCTAATACATTCAAAGTTTACTTAATTTTTTTTAAAACCATTTTATATAAAAAATGAATTTATAAAGAAAAAATAAAACTTTCAAAAATTGTATTTTATATTTATAACACATATTGTTAACATTTTGGAAATTATTGTAATATTTTAATTTAAAAAATTGTTATTATTCATATTTATTATAAAGTCTTTTTTTAAAAAAAATTCGAATTTAAATCTAAAAATATTGATTATAGATTTTTGGTCATTATTAACATGTAATTTAATAAGTCCAATTTCTTTTTGGTTAATAAAAAATATGAATACTGGGATTATTTTTAATAATATTTATAATGTAAATGTTGTTGTTTACAAATAATTGGTCTATCTAAATTTCATAATTTTTATATAAAAAATAATCTAATCACTTCTCAAAAGTAACTATAACATAATTTAAGAAACATTATATAAATTTATTTACAATCAATAAATTGGTAATCAATAATAAATAACATTATGACCAATTAATGTTAAAAAAATATTTTCCTACAAAACTGTTAAAGATATATATATATATATAATGTTTAAATTTAAAGTGAATATTTTATTATTTATAAATTAAAATTGGGTACATGGAGTATAAATTTATGTTTACAACATAATTTTTTTATAATTTTTACCTTTTATATTTTACCAAATATAAACAACTATGGTAAAAACTAGTTACTAAGGTAAATTGCCAACATTTTAAAAAAAATATCACAGTAAAATGATTAAAAACCATTGAAATAATGTCGGAAGGTTACTTTTTAAATCATGATATACATTATTCCCCCACAAAAATCATTTATTTCTCAAATTACGAACCATTTAGAATTGAATAGTGTAATTCTATTATTGAATATTAATGGATGTTGACAAATTTTTTTTCACTTATAAAAAAAAGACCTCTACCACATGTCAGGCCAATTACGTAAACATTATTGGTAATGGTACTAGATTTTTATCCTCATAGAATATTTAATAATTTAAATATGCCTCTACTCTTAGTCATTTATCATAATCCCTTTGTTTACAAGTTGTGTTTGAATAGAAAATTCAGTGTCCCAAATTGTGTATTACATAATCCTTATATTTTTTATTCTAATTATTTTCCAAAAAAATATATCCTAACGACAATTATATAATTAAAATGGTATCATTATTATAGTAAATTTTTTATATTAATTCAATAACTATTATTTATTCCATCTCATTCACATAGAAGAATAAAACAATAACGATCATGTGTTGTACAGACTATCGCATCCTCTATGTAATGTTTTTTATATCCCTATCTCCATTTTTATCCAAAAGACAAAAAAATCATTATAAAACATAAAAATTCCTAAATAATATCATCATTATTTTTAATAATGATAATATATCTAAATAATCAATTTCATATCCACGATCAACCACATAATTGGGGTTTTTGCATGCTTGTGTATGTCAAAAAACTAGGGGTAATTGATATAAAAAATTATCTGGATGACTATGAGAACATAAAAGATAATAAAATTTTATTTTAAATATAAAATAATTATTTTAATTGGTTTTATAATGATATATTACATATTCAAATTAATATTCAATTCTCATCATCTATATCTAAAATAACTAAAATCTACCGACATAGATTTCATTTTCACTCAAAATTACTAAAACAATGATGGAATGACATATGATTTTTATAATTAAATATAATTAGTTTATTTAATTACATTAATATATCATAAAATGTGAACATTAGTATAATAATGAATAACAACATCAATATTATGAAACTAGTTTGGAATAATTATGATAACTCACAGCTGATTTTGAAAATAAAAAATTAATAAATAATAAGCATGTTTTAGAATAAATTCAAATTATGTTGATATATGGTTATATATATGATTATGGTTTTTAAATAGGTGACTATGATACTTATGTGTTTTATACTATAGGTTAGAGTGTGTTTGACTTAGCAAGAATACATTTTAAGGGTTTTAGTTTATCATTTTTTGAATCCATGAGACATGTTTCGTATTTTGAATTTTCATTTATTTGATATTGTGTTATTACACAGAATTGAATTTAAATTTAAATAATAATGATATTTATTATGTTTTATGATCTATAGCATGTTCTTTCCTATAATTTCCTTTGACTCAAATTATTCCGAAGTAAACTTTTTTTTGTTAACTGAAATCACATTATTGAGTTATAAAAAATAATCGTGAACATCATTCATCCATAATTGGTTTCTTTCAAACAAATATTTTATTTCATGGTAATTCAACTTTCTCCCTAGGGAAAACCAGAAATTTTATTAAAATAATTATTTTGGTTATATATCAACCCCATAGAAATTATATAATTATTGAGAATAAATATCTTTCTTTTTTATGATGTTATCTCATGCATGTACACATTTTTAACTCTCTCCATTGTTATCAGTTATATTTGGAAACATTGATTAGGTTTTATCTAATGTCGCATTCCTATATTCAATTACCACTTATAAAAGGGATGTTTTTCCCTCTTTTTAAACGTGGATGTTCAATAAATGAATTTCAAAATCATGTTTTATATCTTTCAAAAAAAATTCAATTATTAAAACCATTATGTATTTTAAAAACAAAATCAATGAATACTATTTTTAAAAGTAAATTTTTTCTAAAGAAAATTTACATCAGTTTTTTGAAACATTGTATCATTTTCAAGGATCAATTATTCACTATTATTTTAAAATGTAAATATTTTAAATGTATTTGAACATCATATTTTTGATACATTTATATCTTTTTCGAGACTCCAAAATTGAATTATTTTTGTGAAAGTTAAAAAAATGATCAGTATTCCCTTCCTCATTTAACAGATTCTTTTCAATGTTAACATAACTTTTTCATCTACTAAAAAGATAAATATTTTTTCTAAAAACAATTTTAAAATTTCAACCAAATTATCGTATTGTTCTATATATTATTTCATTACATGTAAATTATTTATGACTAATCGCCCTTTAAATGTTATTATGAAATACTCCTTTAGTTACAGAATTGTGGGTATCAACTATTCACTTTATTAAGGTCATTTTTGGTGATACAATGTTGAATGGTTAGGAAACCCATTTTTAATTCCATGGGTTCTTAATGAACTAAATAATTATTTTTCCCAGTGGAACACACTTAGATAGATTAATGAAGGTTGTGATCCTTTATCTCCCATTAATCCATTGTATATGTTTGTAGCTCGTGATCTCAGAAGGGTACACATATAGATTTATCCAATGATAATGTATAAATTTGTGGATTTATCCCAGGACAAAGGGTACATCAGAGTATTTAACTAAAAAATTCAACAAAGGAGGATTTATCCCAAAAAAATTGGTACATGGTAGGATTTATCCCAAGACATAGGGTTCATGGCATGGTTAATTTTAAGACAAAGGGTACACCATAGAATTAATTCAAGATTAATTGTACATGCGATTAATTATACCAAGAAAAAGGAAAAAGGTGGGATTTAACCCAAGAGAAATGGTAAATCAGAGTCTATATCCAAAGCACAAGTGAACATGATATAATTATACCAAGGAAAATAAGGTAATTGTGTGATTATATTAGGAAAACTATGTAATAAATGACTTGGTAGGAAGACATGACATATTATTTTTATTCTTATGTTTATGGCAGACTCTTACATCAAAATACTATGAAAATGATTATTTTTATTAAATAATTATGGATATCTAATGAATAAAAAGTCATTTTATATTTCGTAATTTGTTTTGAGATTACATTCCAATATATTAGGACTTATATGAAACTCTTATTATTCCATTATCTTTTAATAAAAAATTTCAGTTCAACTCATATTTCATCATATAATTACAATATTACCCTTGATAACATATATATATGTTTTCTATTACTAACAATTTAAGCTCAAAATTTTCATATATTCCTATTACCCAGGTTATACAAATTAAGTACAACATGTGTTAAGGGATTCTAGATGATTTAGTTTATTAAAAAAACTAAATCATGTGTTGTAAAATAAATTGATTATATAACTTGTAATAAATTAAAATAAACCAAATGGTTCTCTATGTTATGTTAGATTTTATTGATATATAATAAAAATGTAAAATTTTTGTATGTTTATCTTTGATTAAATAACTTAGTATCAATGTTAATTTATAAAAGTAGTTTTTTTAGAACCATTATTGTGAGTGAGTTTTGGGAGAACATTAGATATTATAAAATGAATTTTTAGTTATTTTTTTGGATAAGTTTAATAATTATCAATTAATTTACTTTTATAAATTTAGAGATAACCTTATGGATAAGTATAACTATATGATAACATCCTACTGTTTTAGTAAAGTGTAGATTTTTTGGTTCTCTTATAAATTAAATTCATATATATTTACTATAAGGGGTTGTAGGATCGGGAACAAACATACCCAGATGTAATTTTCCTATAAATAGAGGATTGTTATTAACTCAATCATCACTTATTGTGTGATATATAGGATTAATTGTTCCCCTTCTTTGAGACCCTTGTAGGATATGTCATTATTAATTCACATTCTCTCTAAGGAACTGTTATGAATGATTTTGGTATGACATTGAATAATTGGGTTAGGGAACCTAATTGTAAAACTACATGGGAAACTATTGATAGAGTATATAGAGACATAGTTTTTTAGGGAGTATTATATGTTAAAATTATTCTGAAATTAGAGAAGAAATATATGAATTTTTATTTTCATATTCATATTTTAAATATTATAATAAAAAATTTGGTTTTATTATATGGTTAAAATTGTATCATTAAAATAAATATAAAAAATGTATATAGAAGTAAAAAACAATCTCATGTAGTGTAATTAGATGGAATACATAAACAATGTATAATATTACTATATTTCATTTTTGATGGAAACTATGAGTTTCCAAGTCTTGCATAGGGAAATGAGGTTAATATCTTAATTAAAATTTAATTTTTATGCTCTTAGTTATTTTCATTGGAGAGTGAAATTTCTCAATTATATTATGATATATTTAAAAATTTATAAGGATTATATGAAACATCTATGGATTTTTCCTTGGTGGTTTCACTATAATGGTATGGAAACACATATTAAATTTTATTAGTAACTATGAAAATTAATTTTATGAAATGTTTGTATTTTTGAGGATAATTACTTGAAAACACATTATTCAGAGATGGATAACTATTAGGTTTAATATTATATTGATTTTAAAATAATAAATGGATGATTAGTTTGGATAATAGTGGGTGAGTTAGTATTTATAACCTTGTAATTTATTATTTATTTTATAATAAATTGATCATTGATATTTTGGGTGAAGTTTATATCATTTTTTGAATTTTAATATATATTAACCATTGTGTATATTTATGAATTAGTGGTTAATACATTTTAGGATCAATGATAGAGTCAATTTTTGGAGGAATATTTGTTTTCCTTGTGGCTTAATTCCTTATAGATTCATGTGATTTGGGAAAAGGAACATTATCAAGAATATATTATTAGGGTTTATACATACTGTGTTACATGATTATATGAATGAATAATTTGTGTAAGGGAAAATAATTGAGTAGATATATCCTATGATACCGAGGAAGAATTAATATTTGAATATACATACCAAATAAAATATATGTTTATAATAACCCAATATAATTTCACTACTGTGTAAAAAAATTAAAATGTGGTGATGTATTTTTTTAAGTGGTGTAGAATATAAAAAACCCTAATTTTGGATTATATAAATTAATTTTATCATTAACATATTTCTCATTATACAACACCAAATTAATCGGATATAGAATGAGTTATTATTAAGTAAAATTAAGAATAATAAAACATCTAGTAAATTACAAATACTATTTTCAATCGTGTAATTCATGAAAAAAATAAAAAAAATAGTTATTATTTTAAAAAGTCACCTTTCAATAAAGTGTTGTTTGCCACCCTATATATTTAATTTTACTTTTATGTCAAATTTTTAATTTTTTAATTTTTTATTTTTTAAAATGAACATCATTTTTTATTTCACATATTAAATAATTTAAAGTATAATATTTTAAATTCTTATAAAATAAATTATAATAAGTTCAAAAGAAAAAATATAGAATACTGTAATATAGTCACAATATTCTTCAATATTTTGGAAATTGTTTTATATAACACATATGTATTTATACAGTAAAATAATAATTTTAATATTATATCTTATATTTTTTAATCATTAGTTTAATGTTTAGACTCAAAATTAAAAGTTTACATTAAAGAATCTTTTTTTCTCTTATATTAAAAAATCTATTTTCATCACCTATAGAAATTAAATATAAAAAAATTAATCTCATATCATAGAATTTTTTTTCCATATTATGTAATAATGAATTTTTTGACATTAATCATGAATGTATGATTAATAGGATTAATGTTAATAAACATGATAATGGTAAAACTAGTTTTTAATGAACTATTTTCACATAATTGTGTAATTTTAAATAATAAAATAAATTATAATCTAAAAAAAATTACTATGATATAATATTTAATATGTTATATAAATAAATTTTTTAAACATGAAATTGGTAATAAATAAAAAATAATATTTTGAACAGTTAATGGTAAAAAAATTTTTTTAGAGAACTTGTTTTCTACTAGTGCAATTATATAATTTTAAATTTAATTATAAATTATATAGAAATTTTAATATAATATATAGAGAATAAATTTATGTATTGAAAATAGATTTTTTTATATGTGTTACTTTATATTTTAAATAAAATGTAAACTACTACGGTAAAAACTAGTCACTAAGGTAAAAAATGTAGGAAGGTACAAATCTAGTAGAAGAAGGAAATAAGCAAGTCTAAAAAAAGGGAAAAATGCTTAATTGTGGATTTCATGTCATTATAACACAAAAATATACATTATAATTCACTATTATAACAATTTACTCTTGAATAGTGTAATTTCATTATTGAAAATTAGGGGTGTTCCAAAACGTGTAATTTTCATCTCATATAGAAGGAGACACTTTCACCATATTACTACAAAATAAATTATTATAATTTCATCATCAAATACTCCATTTATTATCTATCTAGAAACATATCTCGATTTCATTAGCCTCTTGTCTCAATTACATAGACTGATACCTTCATTTCCATGGATACTATCAAGAGAAAGTTCAATGTAGAAAAGTGCGAAATAATTAATCCATATCTTTTTATTCTTATTTTCTACCTTCAAAACCTATTATAACCATATTTATAATATAACAATTATATAATTAGTATACTAGAGCATTATAATATTATTTTAAAACCCATTATTTATTTTTTCATATCAACTATGAAAATTAAAATAATGTCAATTTCATGTTGTGCGGACTACCACCCCTATATAATACTGGTTTTCTTTTTTTCCACCTGATTTAAATTAATATTGAAACCATATAAAATATGATTCAAAATCCTAAAATCATATATCTAATATAATTATTCTTTTATGATAAATATATTATCTGAAAATATATAACATCTTAAATATACTCACTCATCGAATTATGGAATGTTCTTGTTTGGGTCAGTCTATCCACAAAATTTGAAAATGTTATAAAACTATATCTTGTTTACTATGGGATTTAAATACTTATATTATTTTTGAAAAAGATAATAATTATTCTTTTATGTGGTTTAAGGTTATATTATGTATTTAACAAATTATTATAATATAATCATCAATCTAAAAAATTATTGAAATAATATTACACCGATTCCATTTTCCTGAAACATAACTAAAACAATAAGGGAATGTGATAAGATATTTTAAAAAAATATGGGTCCTCTATTATAGTATGTCAAATGATCTAGTAATTATTCGCCTTTTGGGAATAAATAAAAACAACACCGCTATTACGAAAAATGTTTAATATGGTCAAGATAACTCACATCCAGTATAGAAAATAGATTAAAAAAATCCAATATATATGTTGAAAATAATTATAAATTATGTTTATAAAAACCAATAGATAAAAACATGTTTATAAAATTGGTGATAAGATATTGGTGTTTTAAATACATTTTGTTTGATTGTGTTCAACTTTTTTGGAATATAAAATAAGGGTATTTAGTCTCATCATTTAAATCTATGAGATATATTTGATATTATTCACTGTTATTTCATTTTTATGGCTTGATTACTAAAAAATTAATCTACTTTTCAATATTCAACAAATCCAGGTTGTTTTATGATCAATATCAAGTTCTTTCATAAAATGGCCATTGATTAAATCAATTTCAATGTTGTAAGGGTTGTTTTCAGCACAATTCCATTCATTAAATTATAATTCTTCTCCTTGAACTTCATTCACTCAACAATATAAGAAAAATTTAATTTCATGTTACTATTCTAAATCAATACTAACTACTTCATGAACAATTTTTTGTGTCTAGTTTTATAAAACAATCAACAAATTTGTTAACTAAATGTTTTATTTATTATTTTTTGTGGTTTTTTAAAATCCTCATCTAGATGAATGTAAAAATAATACAATATTTAATAATGATATATTATTTATTATTAAAAATTATTATAGTTTTTTAAAATATTTTATTTCATATTATTTAAAATTTTTAAGTAACTATTAATTATTATAAAATATGAGTTACCGAAAAATTGAATGATTTATTAATTGTTGGATAATATAAAAATCATAATTTAATGATAAATGATAATAAATGTTGATCCAAGTGTCTGAATTAGCTCCACTAATCATATGATTTACTATTATAAAATTAAATAAAAAAAGTAGATAATAATTTGATTTAAATTAATTGAATAAAAATTGTTACTATTTTAAGACAAGTTGAAAAACAAATTCATCTTAAAATTAAAATAAATTTTGATTTGGGTGTCACATTTTTCATTAAACGAAATCAAATATAATTTTGAGAGAAAATATATGTTTTTCTACTAACTATTTATTTTGTTTTAATAAAGGCCTAAAAATTGACTTTTTTGTACATATTCCATGATTTTTTAACATTCAATGTCATGTTGTTTTTATTTATTAGTTTTTTCATATTATGATTTGTTTATCATTGATTTTCTTCCATATATTTACATTATTATTTATTTTATGGTGTTTTTTTATTTATGGGTTCCCCCTTTTATGAATTATTATCTATTACATAAGTTGTCTAAATATTCTATATATACTTATTTATCTAGTGTGGTTATATAATCAGATTTATGTTCAATACTAATTGATAAATTTATATTTTCTACTGATGATGACGTACTCAATCTTAGTATATCATATGTGAAACATATTGATTTTTGAAAAAAATTAATGTTATTGGTCGCTCCAAAGAAATTTTTAGAAGGGATACAACTTATTCATTCATCTATTTGAAAGGTTATAATCCCACCATTAGTAGGAAAATATATAAGAATAATCAAATAAATTTCTAATTTTTCAATTCTAATGTGATGCATGGAATTGATGTGTACATAAAATGTATAACTAGGAACCATGATTCCTCGTTTGTGAGTCATTCCGGGGGGTTTTATCATGTTGGTTATTAAATAAAAGACCTCATAAACCATTCCACAGGTGTTTATCACGTCGGTTATTCAAAAAACCGACGTGATAAAGCCTTCCCAATTCCTTTAGCATGTCGGTTATAAAATAACCGATGTGGAAGAACAATTTTTTTAAAATTAAAATTCATTCCCCTGCTCTCCCCAGAAACATCCATAATCCAAATCAAGACATCGTACCAGAAAAACAGAAGTAGACGAAAACAAGAACTAAAGAAATATTAAGCATTTAAATTGATAACATTTAAAACTTACCCCACTGCCAGCACCCCATGAACATCACCCCCTCACCCCACTGAACAACCCCCACCACACGCCTGGACTACCCCCCGACCCTCTGGACTGCCCCAAACACTGCACGACAACCCCCCTCAGCATCATGTATACCCATCACACCTTGGACAGCACTCCCACACCCCTGGACAAGCCTCCCACCCCTCACTCCACCGGACATCCCCCACCACACCCCTGGACTTCCCACCGACCCCCTAGACTTCACCATACACCCCTTGACAACCCCCCCCCCCCCACCCTCATGTATACCCCACCCCTAGACAGCACTCCCACACCCCTAGACAGCCCTCCCACACCCCTAAAGTAGACCAAAAATATACCAAAAACAAACCAGAACCCTCTCACCCCACTAGACTGCCCCCACCACACCCCTAGACACCCCACCACCACCTGGACAGCCACTGACACCCCTAGACTGTCACGACCTGTCCCTCGGGGCCCGTGTCGTAACTACCCCAAGGCTGCCATCCATAGGGCAGGGGTGGGTGACTTGCACTAAAGGCGTAAATCCATATAACTAGGAAGGTATTGACTTTATAAATGTAAAAAAACACAACCAGAGTACAAGCGGAAGAAATTACTAAGTACAACAGTAACAAAACTGCTGAAAGTACAAAGGGGCTGGAAATACATGCCCAACAGATAGGTACCACTACAACTGAAAGTAAAGTACAACAGAAAAGGCAAGCAGCTGGAAGATGACATGCAGCTCCAGTATCTTCCACCACGGATCCTACCTGAAAGGTAGGTACAAATGTCCTCCTCGGCACTCCACGTCCGATCGTCCATCTGTCTGTCTCCTCCGGGTACCGACTCGTAGTGAGATCCTCCTCTGGGTACCATCCAGTCCTCGAACGCTCAGCCTCCGTCAGTGTTGTCCGTCATGTTCATCCAACACAACAAGGTGTAGGCATAGCCTGTGCAGGGGTGAGTATAACGATACTGAGTAGGGACCCCGAGACCCTCAAGGTCTCTCTAAATCCAACAAGGATAACCACAAAGCATAATCTTGACAGTTAACCCTTACTTAGGTATAATCCCATACTTATACCTAATTTATCAAGTAACCGATCTCAATCAAGGGGAAACATAGAGGTTCTAGAATCAACGTATAACCACAACTTTGATATATGCCCATACATATACCTAAGATATCAAATGACTCATCTCAATTATTAATAAAACACAAAGGTCATAGACTCAGCTCAAACCAGGATTTTCATTATCAAAACTGTATCTGCTGAAGAACTCCATCTCTGATGAGTACAGTGATCCTGTCATGATTTTGAGGTACTGCTCACTAACCTTAGACTGCAGAGGTATTCCTCCTGTCGAGTACCACGTGTCTGCTGCCAACTACTGGGCGCTCTGTCCGCTGAGGGTCTACCGCCAAATACCGGTCGGTCTCCCTAATAGCCTGCAGAGGTACTCCCCCTATCGAGTACCGCGGGTCTGCGGGCAACTACCGAGTGCTCCGTCCGCCGTGGGTATATTGCCAAATACCGGGCGCTCCGTCCACTGGGCTAGTCGACTCACTCCAAGTCGAGTCGGTCAAGCAGTCGTCAGGTCTCAGCCGGTTACACGGTCTTCGTACTCCATACGCTCATCTCTGGGAGGGTCCTCTCCAAGAGCTATAGGTCGATACTCCATGTATCTCAATGTTCCACGAATATGTATCTCAAAGGACCGCCTCATCATAGGTGTCTCAACGCAATAGACGGCGCGTCAATCGGACGCCCGGTCTGTGAGTTATTAGCCTTTTCATCCCAAGGGCCCGATTGGTTTTGTGTGCAAACCAACCAAGAAAATCCTCAACTATACCCCGAACTCACATAGGGTATACTCATAGGGACCGTTTCACTACGTGATCACCGACGCCGAGGACGGTTCATCAGACATACGTCCGGTCTGAAAGTTATCAGCTTTTCCGTTCTAGGGGCCCGGTTGGATTTCATGTTCAACCCAACCAGGCCACTATCCAACTACGTTCAAACCTCAGGAAAAGTATTCCAAATGTTCCGTCTCATCAAGAGTAATCTAACAAGGTCGACAACACGTCAATCGGACGTCCGGAGCTCAAGTTATAAGTGTTTCCGCTCTGAGGGCCCGGTTGGTTTTGGGTTCGAACCAACCCGTCCATACACAAAGTTCTCCAAAACCTTGAATATAGTATACCAAAATGACCGTCTCAATCTATGGATTGCATCATAGCTGACGGTGCATCAATCAGAGGTCCGTAGACCATGTTATGGGCTTTTAAGTGAACTTGTCCAGTTTTAGTGGGGTTTCGGGCCCAGAACGACCCGGCCCAAGACCCCCTAGGTTGGCCCGAACTGGGTCAACCTGACCTAGGTCTGGGTCCAGCCCACTAGGACGTGGCCCGGCAGGCGCGGGCGGCATGGCCCTGTGTGGCCGGTCTGGCCGGCGCGGCCTGTCCGGGCCGGCACGGGCACCGCGCGCGCTGCGTGAGCGCGGAAGGGGGGGAAACCACCATCCCCTTCGACGGAACGGCAGAACAGCAGGGGTTCCGCCCAGCAGCGCTGATCGAGGGTTTGACCCATGGTCTTTCCGGATCTGGTCGGCCGTAACGGCTAACCAGTGCACTCCACGGGGGACCGGTTGGTCCCGCCCTCCAGAACCGGAGGCCAGCGACTCCGGCCACCCTCCCTAACTCCGCTGCGGCCCAAGGCCATGACCTTTGTTCATCCAGCGTCGTACGACGGCGCCGCGGCCCTCCGCTGTGGCCCCGCTCCGGCCACAGCCTCCTCGTGGTTCTTTGGCGCGGCACAACGGGGCCGCGCCCCTGCGCCGCGGCCTGACTCTGGTCGCGGCTTCATTCAGCCTCAACGACATGGCGCAACGGCACCACATTTCTCCTTGTTTCCGCGCGGTGCAACGGCACCACATAGCTTCATTTTTACGAAACAATGATATCCATCAAAATAAAATAAGGGAGGAGGTTCAGCCGTGTTTGTGCGGTCCGACCCCCCTCCGTTATTTTGATAACAGGTGGTCGATATTATCGAAGAACATCAAAATAAAAATATGAACGTAAAGAAAAAACCCCTACCTCATAGAAGGTGTTCATCGGTGTCGCGTTAAACGGTGATGCGATGGACGAGCATCGTTCCGTCAACGTCGGGAAGGATGAAGCCGAAGGTGGAGTCGGCGTTCTTCGTTCTTCTTTGGAGGATGTGAAAAAATCTCCAAGTGCTGGGCGCCGTGCTTCGCTGCTAGCGTTCCGCCGCATGAAGTAGTCGTCCAGAACTCCTCCCCCTGGCCTCCTTTAAATAGGAGTGGTGATTTCGGCGTTGGCACACAAGTCATAAATGGGGGATTTATGAGATAGGGCCCCACTCAATTAATCCGGTGAGGTGGATCATTAAAAAGGGAGGAAGGATCCTCATGAATTAAATACATTGACATTTAAATTAAGGAGAGGGAGGGAAGGTTCCTTACACAACAACCAACCCAAAATAAAATAAGATTCATCCTTATTTTATTATTCCATGAATTCCAAAGAATTCAAAATTCAACTCTTAATTAAATTCATTGATTAACTTAATCAAATAATTTAATAAGGGAGTTGACTTGCAATTAAAGAGGGGGAGAGGATGAGTTACACATTAAATCTAGAGGTGGTGTTTAATGGGGTGTTAGGAATTTTAAAGAGGTGGGAGCTCGTGGGGGCCCCACCCCAACTTCCTCACATCTCCCTTTCCCATACACTTAACCCAACAGTAAATAAATACAAATAAATTGTAGAACAATTTTATTTTTATTCCTCACATTTTTAACAACTCCTCTCGAGCAAACAGAACTCCCAAAAGAGTATTCTTAAGAAAAAAATCGACACTGCGAGTTCAATGGTGCCCTCAGAATTCGATTTCGAGCACCAGTTCAAAAGTTATAAAATGCCTCTCCTACGTTTACTGAAAGTACCCGAAAAAGGATCAGAAATTTTTTATCAGTCACCCTCGACCCACTGCGGTCAAGGATAGGCTCTGCCTAGGAGAAACACGCCCCAACGAACTCAACAGAGCTCTCATATTTTCAATTTGATTTACTGTTAAGAAGTTATGAATTTTACAATAAAATAATTATCACTTAATTATTTTATTTACCGCCAAAAACTAACTTTCTCAGGGGGCTTGAGTCGGCCAATGTTAGTATCTTCTTGAAGCATGCATACCCTCACGAGTTTAGTGGTGGTCTCGTTTTTTTAATCCGAGTTACCGTTTGTGAGTTATAAGCATTTAAATAATAAAATAAAATATTTAATAATTTTATTTACAATTATTCCATTTTCATGTTTTCTCACAGGAGGCCTGCATCGACTAATCTTAAGCCACGCCTAGGGTAAACCCGCCATCCGGAGCACAATGATGTCCTCAGATTTCTGATCTGAGTAACTGTTTAAGAGTTATTTTACTTTTTTAATAAAACCACTTATACACGTTAATTTAAGCTTAACAAAATTTTTGAAAATTATTCCGAGCACATCGGGCCTCAGAATCAGGTGCCGTCAAAAACTACATACTTGTAAAATTAAAAAGAATTTTTACAAAAATAACCTTGAAATTTACGGGTCTTTACATTACTCCCACATTAGGGATTTACATCCCCGTAAAGCTATATAAAAAACTAGGGAAATAATAAGGGGGTATTGTGTACACATTTGAGCCTCATGCTCCCATGTGCTCTCTTGGAGGTTTCCATGCTGCCATCTGATGCGCACTAGAGGAATCGACCATCTATGTAGGACCCACTCCTGTCGATCCTCGATCTCCATCGGGACCTCCGCAAAAGTCACCCCATCGCCAATGTCCAACCCCCCATGGTCGATGACATGCATCGAGTCGTGCTAGTATCTCCACAGCTGAGATACATGGAAGATGTCGTGCACCCGGTGCAACTGAGGTGGATGGGTCAAGCCGTAAACCACCTTGCATTCCCTGTTGAGGACCTAGAATGGTACAATGAAGCACGAAGACAACTTGCCGCCCCGACCAAATCTCTGTAACTCAGGTCGAGGTGAGACCCGTAGGAAAATGTGGTCGCGATCCTCGAACTCTAGTGGTCTACACCTCTTGTCAGCCTAATTCTTTTGTTGGCTCTGAGCTGTCCTCATCCACTCCTAGGTAACATGGACCTTTTCTGGTCCTACAAGAGCTTCTAATATTTCTTCTTTGTCGATAAGAGAAATCTGGTCTCATCCCTTGGACGAACCACATTCTTTTCCTAATACAGTCAATGGTGACATAGATGATACTAATCCATACCAAGGATGACATCGTAAGGCCTTGATGCTACTACCAAGAAATCCAACCGTTACTCTTACCTCCAAGGGTTGAGTCACACTGTCGGCATCAGTGTGTGGTAACTGGGTCTCCTCCAGTAGGTATCTCAAAAGTGAGGGTCAAGTCAATGGTTTTTTTAAACCAGAACCTCTTAGTAACAACAAATAGAGAGGACATGAAAGTAAATTCCACAAAGAAAGGTGTCCTTTTTTACTGCAGCTCAAAGTACAAAGACACAAAGCTTCTAAAAACAAACATCAACAAAGCTAGAAGCAACAAGAACAATAGTCTCCATGTCTGGAGCTAGTCCCTCAAATGTCCATCTATTTCCGGAGTTCCGTAGTCGTATGAATCTACTACCTGAAGCTGAGCTCTCCCATGTACACATGTTCCCTATGGTCGGGGTGGACCTCCTGGTGGTGGTGGTGGCAACACCTCGAAGCATCTTCCACCTCCAGCTCCACGGCCAGTTCCCCTTCCATGGATGCCTGCTCCTTGCAGTCCGCCCTGATCTAACCTATGCCTCTGTCTAAGGGGGTCTTCATCTATCTGCTGATCATTTATACGGCGGGTCAGACAGTCACATTCCATGTGACCAAGCCCGCCGGAAGAGTAACATTTCCCACTCTTGGCACGACTGGCTCAGAATCCACCATGGTTTCCCCGCACAACTGAACCTGAGTCGTGCAGTCAGCCACCGGTAGTTCTGCTCCTCTTGGACCTCTGTGTCATCTATCTACTGCCCGCTGCAGAAGACTCTGTCGCATGCTAGCTAGTGGTGGGTCCTGATGCTGGAGACTTCTCAACAAGGAAACTCTCCACTAAGAGGGCTCGCTCCAACACCCCTGTCTGCGTCGGGATGCTATGAGAAACAACATAAGCTCTAATCTCTCGCCTGAGCCCCTTATCGAAGGTTCCATCCATGATGAACATGTCTCGTACCATGTATGTAGAGTAGCGCGAGAGGTCTGTGAACCTCACTGAGTACTGAGCTACACTCATGTTGCCCTACTGCAGATGAAGTAACTCCTGGATCTGCACCGCTTGAAGGGTGGCTGGTACAAACTCTGCCTCGAACAGGCTCTCAAAGTCTTCCCACAGAAGTGATGTGTCATCATGAATCTGGAGCATCAGGCTCCACCATCATCCTGCTGCTCCCTGAAGGAGGCTGGCAGCAAGGATCACCATGAATTCTGCTGGCGTCCCCACTAGCCTGAAGACTCTCACCATAGCCTCCATCCAATCCTTAGCCGCCTGCGGGTCCGTCTCTCCCCTGAACCTGGGTGGCCTCTGGCGCTGGAACTCGTGAAACGCGCTCAATAGACATGCTCTCTATGCTGTCAGGGCTGGTGGCATCGGTGGCCCAATGGGTAGTAGTACCGTTGGTGCCTCCACTGGTGCCTCAACTGGGATAGGGACCTGTACTGAGGCCTCATCGCTCGGCGGGCTGTCAGTACGTACCACTCTCGGGGATCTAGCTGGTCGTCCATGGGGAGGCATCCTGAATGAAACAAACATGACATGGTCAAATGATTTATACATGGTGAGCTGACCTGGTTTGAGCTAACTTTCAAAACTTTTGGAAACACACACGCAATCATTGTTTTCATGAACAATGTCGGAAATCAGTTGTCAGGGTCCTGATGTATGGATATGTCGGCCGCCTGCACCAACAATGGACTTCCTGAACTGAAAACCACATTTGGTACCCGTAACACTATTTCTTCATAGAAATAAAATATCAGAGTCCTACGTTCCGTGGTAGAATTGACTCATCTGATACCAATTTTTCACAACCCGTCTCTTGGGGCTCGTGTTGTAACTACCCCAAGCCCTCCTTCCATAGTCCAGGGGCTAGCGATTAGCACCAAAGTTGTAAATCCCTATAACTAGGAAGGAATTGACATTAAAAACATAAACAAAAAGACAACCACAATACAATCGAAGGAAATTACTAAGTACAGTAGTAACAAATGTACTGAATGTACAAAGGGGTCGGAAATATAGGCCCAATAGATAGGTACAACTACAACTGAAAGTAATGTACAATAGAAAAGGCAAGCAGCTGAAAGATGACACACAGCTCCTGGATTGTCCACCACGGATCCTACCTGAAGGGTAGGTATAGATGTCCTCCTCAGCACTCCACATCTGATCGTCCGTCCGTCTGTCTCCTCTGGGTACCGACTCGTCGTGAGATTCTCCTGTCGAGTACTGCAGGTCTGCTGCCAACTACTGGGCGCTCAGTCCTCTGAGGGTCTATCACCAAATATCAGACGCTCTCCCTAATAGCCTATAGAGGTAATCCTCCTATCGAGTACCGTGAGTCTGTGGCCAACTACCAGGCGCTCCGTCCGCCGTGGGTCTGTCGCCAAATACCTGGCACTCCGTCCACTGGGCTAGTCGACTCACTCCAAGTCGAGTCGGTGAAGAAGTCGTCAGGTCTCAACCGGTTACACAGTCTCCATACTACATACGCACATCTCCGGGAGGGTCCGCTCCATGAGTTACAGGTCAATAATCCAATTATATCAATGTTCCACGAAAAAGTATCTTAAAGGACTGCTTCATCATAGGGGTCTCAACGCAACAGATGGTGCATTAATCGGACGCCCGGTCTGTGAGTTATTAGCCTTTTCGTCCGAGGGGCCCAGTTGGTTTCATGTGCGAACCAACCCAGCCAAATCTCAAATGTACCCCAAAATCACATATGGTATACTCATAGGGACCATTTCTCGACGTGATCACCAACGCCGCAGAAGGTTCGTCAAACGGACGTCCGGTCTGAAAGTTATCGGCTTTTCCGTTCTAGGGTCCCAGATGGATTTCGAGTTCAACCCCACCCAACCACTATCCAACTGCGTCCAATACTCAGGCTAAGTATGCCAAAAGTTCCGTCTCATCAAGAGGAATCCAACAAGGTCGACGGTACGTCAATCGGACGTCCGAAACTCAAGTTATAAGCATTTCTGCTCCGAGGGCCCGTCTTGTTTCGTGTTCGAACCAACCCGGCCATACCCAAAGCTCTTAGAAAACATTAATTAAGTATATCGAAATGACCGTATCTATCCAAGGATCGCATCGCAACAGACAGTGCATCGATCAAAGGTTTGTAACCCATGTTATGGGCTTTTAAGCGAACATGTACAGTTTTAGGGGGGTTTTAGGCCCGTACCGTCCCGGCCCGAGACCCCCTGGGTCGGCCCGACCAGGGCCCGGGTCCGGCCCACTCGGGCGTGACCCAGCCCGGCTGGTGCGGTCCGACCCTGCAGGCCCATCCCGGCCCCACCGGCGCGGCCCGACCCGGCGCGGCCTAGCCCGACGTGGGCGGCCCTGCCCGACGTGGGCGGCCCGACGCGGGCGGCCCTGCCCGACGTGGGCGGCCCGGCCCGGTGCGGCCGATCCAGCCGGCGCGGCCGGTCCGGGCCAGCACGGGCGCCGCGCGTGCAGTGGGAGCACAGAATGTGGGGAAACCGCCACCCACTTCGATGGAACGGCAGACACGCAGGGGGGTCCGCCCAACAGCAATGACCGAGGTTTTTATCCCCGGTCTTTGTAGATCTGGTCGGCCTTAACGGCCGGCCAGCACACTCCATACGGGACCGGTTGGTCCCACCCTCCAGAACCGGCGACGGTGGCTCTGGCCGCCCTCCCTAGCTCCGCTGCGGCCCCAGGCCGCGACCTTGGTTTTTCCGGCGCCGCGTGACGGCGCCGTGCCCCTCCGCTGTGGCCCCGCTCCGGCCACGGCCTCCTCGTGGTTCTTCAGCACGGCGCAACGGCGCCGCGCCCCTGCGCCGCAGCCTGACTCTGGCCACAACATCGTTCGGCCTCAACGGCACGACGCGATGATGCCACTCTTCTTTGCCGCATTTTTCCTTTTTTCGGCGTGGTGTGACAGCACTACGTCGCTTCCATTTTATGCCACGAAGATAACCATCCAAATAAAATAGGGGAGGAGGTTTTGCCGTGTTTGTGCTGTTTGACCCCCCTCCGTTATTTTGATAACAGGTGGCCGATATTATCGAAGAATTTCCAAATAAAATTCCAAATGTAAAGACAAAACCCCTACCTCAAAGAAGGCGTTCTTCGGTGTTGCGGTAGATGGCGTCGCGGCAGACGGGCGTCGTTCCATCAATGTTGGGAAGGATGAAGCCGAGTGTGGCATCAGTGTTTTTTGTTCTTTCCTAGAGGAAGTGAAAACCTCTCTATTTGATGGGTGTCGTGCTTCGCTGCTAGCATTCCCCTGCTTGAATAAGCTGTCCAGAACTCCTCCCCCTGGCCTCCTTTAAATAGGAGTGGTGGGTTCGTCGTTGGCACACAAGTCATAATTGGGGGATTTATGACATAGGACCCCACTCAATTAATCCACTGATGTGGATCACTAAAAAGGGAGGAAGGATCCTCATGAATTAAACACGTTGGCATTTAAATTAAGGAGAGGGAGGGAAGGTTCCTCAGACCACAACCAACCCAAAATAAAATAAGATTCATCGTTATTTTATTATGCCATGATTTCCAAAGAATTCAAAATTCAACTCTTAATTAAATTCATTGAATAACATCATCCAATAATTTAATGAGAGAGTTGACTTGCAATTAAAGTGGGAAAGAGGATGAGTTACACATTAAAGCTATAGGGGGGTGTTTAATGGGGTGTTGGGAATTTTAATGAGGTGGGGGCTCGTGGGGGCCCCACCCCAACTTCCTCACATCTCCCATCCCATACACTTAACCCAACAGTAAAAAAATAACTAAATTGTAGAACAATTTTATTTTTATTCCTCACATTTGTAACAACTACTCTATAGAAAAAACTACTCCCGAAAGAGTCTTATTAAGCAAAAATTGGCTCTGCGAGTTCAACTGTGCCCTCAGAATTCGATTCCGAGCACCCGTTCAAAAGTTATAAAATGCCGCTCGTACGTTTACTGAACATACCCAAAAAAAGTTCATAAAATTTTTATCAGTCACCCTCGACCTAGTACGGTCAAGGATAGGCTCTTCCTTGAAGAAATGCACTGCAACGAACTCAACGGTACGGTCAGATTTTCAATTTGAGTTACCGTTTAGAAGTTATGAATTTTAGAATAAAATAACTTTCACTAAATTATTTTATTTACGGCCAAAAACTAACTTTCCCAGGTGTCTTGCACCGGCCAAAGTTAGTATCTTCTTAAATGAAGCATACCGTCACGAGTTCAGCCATTGTCTCAGATTTTTAATCCGATTTACCATTTGTGAGTTATAAGCATTTGAAAAATAAAATAACTTATTTAATAATTTTATTTACGGTTATGCCATTTTCAGGTTTTCTCACAGGAGGCCTGCGCCGACTAAACATAAGTCAAACCTAGGGTAAACCTGCCATCCTGAGCACAACGATGTCCTTATATTTCTGATCCGAGTAATCGTTTAAGAGTTATTCCACTTTTTTTTGGAAAACTGCTTAAGCAAGTTAATTTAAGCTTCACAAAATTTCAGAAAATTATTCCAGGCACATCGGGCCTCAGAATCAGGTGTTGTCTTGAACTGCGTACTTGTAAAATTCCAAATAATTTTAAAAAAAATTCCCTCGAAATTTACGGGTCTTTACATAGACATCCCCCAAGACCCCTAGACAACCCCACCCCTGGAAACCCCCACCCTTGGACTTCCCCACCACCCCTGGGACAGCCCCCCACACCCATAGACACCCCCCACACTCCTGGAGATCCCCCAACAACCCTGGACACCCCCACCCCCTGGACTGCCCCACCACCCCCTGGACAACTCCCCTCACCCCCACTGGATAGCCCCCACCAAACCCATGAACACCCCCCCACAACCCTTGACTGCCCCCGACCCCCTAGATAGCCCCCACACCCCTGGACATCCCCACCAACCCCTGGACAGCCCCCCACACTCCTAGACAACCCCCACCCACCAGTATACCCCCACCCCTGGACAGCACTCCCGCACCCATGGACAGCCTCCCACACCCCTAAAACAGTCCAAAAAGTTACCAAAAACAGAGCAGAAGATCTTTACCCCACTAGAATGCCCCACCACAACCCTGGACACCCCCACCCCCTAAACAACCCCTACCCTCCTTGACACACCCACCCCTAGACTTCCTCCCCCACCCCCTCGACAGCCCCTACACCCCTGGACGTCACCCTACCCTCCTGGACACCCCCACACCCATGGACTGCCCCCCCCCCCCATGGGACTGCCTCCCACCCTCCTGGACACCCCCCCCCCCATATCCCTGGACTGGCCCCCCACCCCCGGGACTGCCCCCCCCCCACCCTCCTGGACACCCACTGGACACCCCCACCCTCCTGGACACCCCCTCGGGGGGCGCGCTGCTGGAAGGTACTCATCACTCTCACATGTGAATCATGAGCCCTCTCAATGTATCACATGTGGGTGTGATGAATACCTTCCAGCGGCATTCATCCCCCCGAGGGATGGAGGTGCCTCCTCTCCCACCCCCCTTGGCGCCTCCCCCCAATCCCCATGGACACCCTGGACCCCCCAACCCCACTGGACAGCCCCCTTGGAAACCCCCTCACCCCACAGAACACCCCCAAAACCCTAGACACCCCCTGGATAGCCTCCCACTCCCCTAAACAGCCCTTCCACCCTCCTGGAAATACTCCCACCCCCTGGACCTCCCCCCACTCTCATGGACACCCTGTACCCCCTCCCCCCAACCCCATCAGACAGCCCTCCCACACCCCTAGACACCCCCACACCCTTGGAACCCCCACAAGACCAGAATCCATAGATGAAAAACCATCATAAGTCGACCAAAACAAGAAGTAGAGAACGGTTAAACATTCACATATATAACATTCAAAACATACACTGTCTACATAAAAAACCTAAATCTAACCTAAACAACTACCAAATACACAATTACAATGATAATATTCAATATTACATTATACATTACAAACATCTAAAATTCAATCAGACCAGTAAAATTATTTGACCACTCCACTTGTAAGTGTTTGATGTCTTGAGTAGTATAGGGTTGAGTATAATCAAATATCTACAAATGAAAATGATAGTAGTTAATGTGTATAATTAATAAATCAAATTGAAATATTATGGAAAAGTTTAAGACGAAATATTACTAGTTAAAAGTTAACAACTATCCCAGTTGTTATTATTTCATACATAAATCATAACAAACAATACATGTATTCGATGACGCGTTGTTGTTCATGAAAATTTTGTTTGAATGAGGGTAAATTCAATATAATATTTTATGAAATAAATCAAAATGTTCAAATTATAAATGGATATTTACCTTCACATTTACATATTTTATCTTTTCGCTCCTTTTCTTTTGGTTTTTTTGAAAGTAGACCCATCCCCTGTTAGAAAATAATACGAATGTGGTAAATTTAAAATTCATTACAATATATAAAACTATTGAGAAATTGAAACTTACTATTCCAATAAATTCTTAAAACATTCCCACACATCATCATGGAAAGAGCATATCCAATAAAGTGTTTTCTCCCTTAGGAAAAAACCCCTAACATCCAATGGTCACTGATAAATGAAAATCTAAGGTTAGTGGTTTTTTATGTTAAATGATAATGAACTCTTTGAGAGAGATGTGTTTCATACCTCTCACAAAAAGGAATCATCCCAAATTGTGTGACTATATTCTGTTCAAGTGTTTCAGCAATATAAAGCATTCTCCATTCCTCATCCAATGCACATGCTTCAGGGGAAATCAATTGCAGGTCCATGAATCCATATACATCTGTCAACTCATTCCTCTCAAAAATTTTATAACGATACCTAATACAAAACAGATATAAGTATACATTTTTAATAAATATAACGCTGGGAAAAGGTGTCAAGACTTACATGGAAAAATATTTCACATCATTGATGGCCAACTTATCTCTAGTAACAAGCTCTATGATATCAGTTTTCATAATCCCCACATTTGTTTCACATCCAAAAACATGTGATTCCATTGGAAACTCATAATTACCCGCCAACAAATTTGAATATCATGACAATCTGTCAAGACTACTAGAAACTGTATCTGATGTCATTGCCATTTGTCTTTATTGTTGTCTATATAGTATTTCTTTACCTGTGTACTATTCCTATAAAAAGAAATAGAAAAATATATTAGTTTTCAAATGATAAAACAACATTTATAATAAAATAAAGTAAAATATATAACATTCATACCTCTATGGTAATGGGTAGAAGAAGTCTATATGGCCAAATTAAAAAATGGTCGATATTATGTCCAACTGTCGTCACCTCATCATTAGGTTATGGTACTCGAGCAGATCTATATATAATATCTTGTACAATGACCCTCTAATTCTCTACCTCTAATTGTTGATGATGAACTCTATCTCCTATACAATATTCGAACCCATATTCAACTATATGATGTTGAGGATCTTCAACATACAACTCACAATAAGTAGGAAGCTGTGGAGGAGGAGTAGGATAAAAAATGGTATCTGTAGGCTGAGGTGTGGGTGTGGGAGCTACTGGAGAAGGTGGAAGATAAATAATGGGGTCTGCAGGGGGAAGTGGATAACTGGGAGCTACAATCTGAAATTGTCTTCGCATGTCTAAAAACATAGAATGTACTGACGCTCTAATATTTCCCTCCATCGTCGAATTAATATAATGAACATCAGCCTCCAACGATTCTATTTTTTTATAAACACCCTCAACGTTAGAAGTTGAAGAACATGGGAACACTTTTCTTACCGATGCACCTACCAGATATCCTCTTACACGACTAGGATATTCGGGCTTTCCCAATGATACAGATAAAATATCTTGCCTCCCAGTAGCTGTAAATACCCCATGTGAACTATCTTCCACAAGAGAGTTATGTATTAATTAATTGAACATTTCTGTAATGATTGAAGTTATATGATGAAAATAGATAACTTAAATAAATAAAATAGATATCTTACAATCCTCTTAGCTACGATTCTCGATTCCTCCGAAATATATTTCTCTTTTTACCCATTCGAGATCTCTTCCATTTTTCATGTCTAGATGGAGGTTATGGAGGGGCCACCTCTACAGATCTTGAAGACTCCGCTCTTAGTTTTTGAAATTTTTTCGCCATCATTTGTCCTTCAAAAAATGCATACCATCCCCGAGATAAACTATGGGGGTATATATTTTTAAATTGGATCTCCTGATGATCTTTTTTTGTAAATTAAGAATAAGAAATCATTAACAAATCATCAATATGATCATTTATATAAGAAATCTTATAAAAGTTTACATTTCCATTACCAAAAATGACTTTTTCTTCTACTTTCAAAAAACGGTATCGATGTGTCTTCATCTATAAAAGGATATATATGACATGGATTCTCATGACTCCTATGACCAAAAATGAAATTCGAGGAGAGGGTTGATTTGAAATCCCTCCATCTCCTAGCAGCCATCGATAATCATTTCTTCCTAACTCCTCCAGTGTCAGGAATATCAAATGTCATATTATAAAGAAGAGGTTAAACATATTATATATACTAGAAACAATTAAAGAATAGCCGAACAATAGAAAAAGATCTTACCAAAATCATATCCCACAACTGAGAGATTATCATTTTATCCAAACTTCTCCAGTCATCATACAAAATGCTTACTTTTCTCTTAGGCTGAGTTGATACAAAGCTCTTAAAATCATTGACATTTGGACCTCTAGGAATATCATCATCATCAAACTCAACGAGTATCCTCAGATCCTGAGTACGAGAAAGTGCTAATTTTGTTAAATTTTGTCACCCACATTTACCAACTCTTGAACTATTTGTCGTATTAGGAGAACATGAGGATGATTGGGGAACATCAAGAGGATTATTTGAATGTTCTTCCCCAGAGGTATAATCAATATGCCCATCTCCAGAATCATTTGGTTGATCAACTGAATGATCTGTCATTATCCTTCAAATAATGAAAAAACAAACATTAGTTCACAAATATACAAATTCAAATATTTTAATACTAATGTAATCAGAAAATAGTAAATTGTACTAAGTTACATAATAGTAAACATTGTTAATATGGAAATCATGTTAAACATCGGTAATGATGGTAAAGATGGTAAACCTGGTAAACCTGGTAAACATGGAAAACATGGTAATGTAATTGTCACTGAACAAAAATAATAGATGTATAATTAATGTAATGGTAAACATGATAAAGTAAACTAAACAAACATAAAACAAACAAAAACTAATACTTATTTTGTATTATTACATGTTTTAATAAAGAAAAAAATTATAATATCTAACATTTTATGAAAAAAATTAAATGTAAACAAGAAATAAAAAAATTGTTACCTGTAATTTTAGGAATGTAAAAAATGAATTGTTTTCACATATTCCTTCGTTGTGATCGTTTCTTATGGCACAAACCATTTCATCAACATGGTCATCATTATGTTCTTTTAATCTTTCCATGGAAGTAGGGATCTGACATAAATCATCATCTTCATCAAGTTCAACATCACTAACATATTTTTTCCCTAATAAAACAGTAGCCCACTGCATATCTGATTGATCTACTACATAGAAAATTTGTTTTTCATGTGTTTCCATTATAAAATAAGTAGTTGTGTCTTCAAATCTATTCAGATTAACAAGTGTCATTCCAAATTCATCGTGTGTGATAATGTTATTACCAATAAACCCTTTATAGTTAAAAATAAGAAATTTAATTTTAACGTTATAAACCTCCCATATGTCTTCAATCACTCCATAATATGCACTTGATGCAGAAATTGGGTTTTTTCCTTAGCACTCGAAAAATGCATTTCATCTGCAGACACAAATAAACCACTATTTTGAACTGCACTTCCATTGTCATGAGATTTCATATGAAATGTATAGCCCTTAATGTTAGAACCAGACCATTTTTTCATATTTAAACATGTACCACCCACTATCCATTTTAATGACTCTAATACATCTGATCTACCATGCAAGGTCTTTTTAAACCATGCCAGACATGTTTTTTTTGTGCTCATACAAAATCCACATTTCATTCTTCTTTGGATGACATTGTTTCAACTCATTAATATGCAAGGTGATATAAGGTTGAGAATCAGCTATGTTATTCAAGATGTATGATTCTAACTTCTTCATCTGTTCATTTGACAATTATTTTACTTTAAATCCATGAATCCCATTTCCCTCATTATAAACTCATTCATGGTGAGATGGAGGCAAAACTATGTGCTACGCCATAGCTAGGTAGCTCGTAAAAAACTCTACAACCTCCTCAGAAATATACTATTCAATAACGGAGGCTTTAGGTCGATATGTATTCTTAACATACCCCTTCAATATTTTCATATACCATTCAAAATGATACATCCAATGAAGATATAAAGGTCCACACAGCTTTATTTATCAAACAAGATGAATCATTAAATGCACCCTTATATCAAAAAAGTTGGAGGAAAATTCATTTCCAATTGACAATGTATAAAAATTGAATAATTTTCCAAAATTTTCCAAGCATTCATATCAATCAACTTATTACAAATTGAATTGAAAAAATAACAGAACTTTGTTATAGTCTTTCTGACATGGATGGGAAATATTCCACACAATGCAACTGGTAGAATTTGTTGCATCATGACGTGACAATCATGTGATTTCATACCTATCAACATCAAGTCCTTCAATGAGACAATTTTTTTGACATTTGAAGAATAAACTTGAGGAAATTTGATATCATGAAGACACTGACAAAATCTCATTTTCTCCCTCATCGATAATGTATGACATGCCAGGGGAAGAAAGTTTCTTATTCCTTTAGGAGTGGGAGCTTACTCCAAACGTATTCCCATTGATAGTAAGTCTAATCTTGCATTCAACCCATCTTTTTTATTTCATTTAATTTATAAAAATGTTCGAATTAAACAATCACATATATTATTCTCCACATGCATGAAATCAATATTATGTTTAATTCATGATGTCTCCAATATGGTAGCTCAAAAAATATTGACCTTTCCTTCCATATATGTCTATCATTACCATATTTCTATGTCTTTCCCAATGACACATCAATGTTTTTCACCCTCTCAAAATACAGATCTAGGGATAAAGGTTTTGGAGAAATATCATATTCTTGTGATCCATTGAATTCCTTTTTTAGTCTTCTATAAGGATGATCCATAGGCAAAACATTTCGAGGACCCATGTACACTGTTTTCCTTCCATTATGCAACTGACAATATGACATCTGTTGTACGCAAATTGGACATTCTTTATGACCATTAACATTGTATCCAGAAAAATTTCCTTATGTTGGGAAGTCATTTATAGTGAAAAAAACACTGAATGTAGTTGAAAATATTCCATTTTATAAGAATCATACACCCTAATAGCATCATCCCATAAAGGATTCAATTCATCAATCAACGGTGACAAGTAAACATCAATATCATTGAAGGGTTGCTTCGGACCAGATATCATTATACTAAACATGACATATTTGAACTTCATTCAAAATCAGGAGAGAGGTTGTAAATTACCAATAAAACAGGCCATAAACTATGTGTGCTACTAAGGGTTTTGTATGGATTCATTCGTTTTGTGAAAAACCCTAGTCTGAGATTTCAAATTTCATTTCCATGTGTAGAATACTGCTCATCAATTTTCTTCCATTGTGGAAAATAAGCTGGATGACATATTTTTTCGTCACATAACCGCTAATCATCATTCCATCTTTATCTCTTTTTCATTATGTGAATTAGTAAATAAACGTTTGAAATGATGAATTATAGGAAGATACCAAAATACATTTAAAGGGATATTTGTAATCTCTACAACAGCCTGTGATTTCACCTTATATCGTGATGTCCCAAATTTAGGACACTCTGACAGAAATTCATATTCCATCCTTTATATAATGCAGTCATTTGGACAAGCATGTATTTTCTTGTATCCCAATCCCATCAGGCATAATATTTTCTTGGCCTTATAATGTGAATCTTGAAGATCGTTATCTTTTAGAAAAATGTATTTCATCAATTGTAGATGTTATGTAAAATTTATGTCACTCCATCCTTGTTTCTACTTCAGATTAATCAATCTTAACACCGGAAACAATACCATAAAATCTGTAAAACTAGGATATAATGTTTTTTCAGCAACACCATATAGACCCGCAACAGTCGGTTCTATCTCAATTTGTTCTACTACAATATCTCGATCATTTCATCAATTCCATCGGAGTTACCATCTAGCGAATTATCATCATTATTGACATTCCGTTCAGTTTCACCATGTGAAATACAAGGGTTGTAACTCAGATTAAAACCATGACAAATCAAATGATCTTTTATCTCTCTACTTTTCAATATCTTCTTATTCAAACATGTCTAGAATGGACATAAAAAAATAAAACTGCTTGGAACATTTCGTTTAGAAAATTCCAAAATGGCATCAACACCTTCCTCATATTCATTCCTCATTCAATGTGTCCTAATCCAACATCGACTCATTATTACCTATAACAAATATCAAAAATATATATAATTTTATGATAATACCAATATATGTTTATATGAAAAAAATCATAATTTGAATGTAAAACAATTTTGATATATAAATCAAATCTATGCATATTTAAAAAAATATATGCTTGAATATGATTTTAAAAAGAAAATATAGTGAGATATAACAGTTTTAAATTCCATTGAATCAAATAGAACCATGGGGCCTCCAATGGTTGAAAAAAATTTAGAGGAAATGGTGTGAACCTGAGAATCAAATAAAATTTAAAATAAAAACTCAGATGGAGAAAATCACAATGTAAATCCAATCATCACGGCACAATAGGGTCAGGATGACTAAGTGTATATGAAAACCATGACATGGTCTCCCTAGTTACCCTCAATTTTATCATAGTCGATGACTGGTCAAAATATATATAACCAAATAGAATCATATTGCAACACTAATAACCATGAAACTATACAATCATCATGTCATAATCTCAGAAACCACGATGCAGTAGTCAATCCCAACTGACACTTATCCCCAACCCCCTTGGACACCCCCTGGACTCCACCACCCCTTGGATATCCCCCCACCCCCTGGACACCACCCATACCACCTTGGACACCCCTGGACACCACCACCCCCTTGGACAGCACACCCACCCCCTGGACACCACCCCCAACCCCTTGGACACCCCATGGACACCACCACACCCTTGGACATCCCCCCACCCCTCTTAGACACCCCCACCCCTCCTGGACACCACCACCCAACTCATACCCCCTTGGACAACCCCATGGACACCACCCAACCCCCTGGATACCCCCCCCCCCCCCCGAACAACCCCCAAACCCTCTGGATAGGCCCCCACCACCTTGGGCAGCCCATCCACCCCATTAGACACCCCCACCCCCTTGGACCCCCCCCCCCCCCCTCAACACCCCTACACTGCCCCCCCCCCCCCCACATCCATGGACACCCTAGACACCCCAACCCTCTGGAAAGCACCCCGAACCATCTGAACACCACCCCCACCCCATTGAACACCCCCTAAACACAAACACCCCCTTACACAGCCCCCACCCCTCCCCCCACCCCCTGGGAAGCCCCACCCCTCTAGACAGCACCCCACCCTTCCTAGACACCACCCCGTACACCCTTGGACACCCCCCTGGACACCCCCATACCTCTAGATAGCCCCCACCCACAGGACATCCCCAACCACTCTAGACAGCACCCTCACCCCTCCTAGACAACACCCCCACCCCTACCCACTAGGAAACCCCCTCGGACACCCCCAACCCTTTGGACAACCCCACCCCCCGGAAAACCCCCCAAACCCTCTGGACAGGCCCCCACCCACTTGGACATCCCCACCCCCACCCACCCATCCCCTTGGACAGCAGCCCAACCCCTACGACCCCCACCCCCTTGGACCCCCCCCCCCCCCCACACACACCCCTATACTGCCCCCCGCCACCTCCATATACACCCTAGACACCCCCCAACCCTCTGGAAAACTCCCAACCCCCTATCCAGCCACCAACCCTCTTGACAGCCCCCTAGAACCATGGGATTTTAACCTCAAGCTAATAGTTTTGGCATATCTAGGGATTTTGACCTCATGTAACTAGTTTCCGTATAATGAAATTATCCAAAATGATAACCATGAACTATATCTCCTACTATTCTAAAATTCTCTATTGTAAAATGAATCTGGTTTTAATAGAATATGAAGTCTTATAATAGTTGATAAAAATAAGCAACGTAAATAGATTATGGAAGAAAAAAATTGATAACCAAAATTGAAACAACTAAGGATCCAAAAAAACATTCCACCATGAAAAACCATATATACATATAAAATAAATCAAAATATTACATGTAATGGTTGTATTACAATGGTTTACATATAAATTTTAGTAATATAGGTTAATGAGATCATTATTTTTCAATGAAAACAAAAATTACCATCAATGTCGGGCATCTGCGAAACAAAAACAAATGAAATTGAAGTAGGTGAGTCTTACATTAATATTGTGAGTGGATCTAATAGATCTGGTGAAAATAAATAAGATGATGATGAAAAAATGAGGTAAGAGGGTTGGAAATCGAAGAATCTTACCCAACATAAACAAAAAAATCGAAAAATGTAAATATTGACTATCTGAAAAAAAAACAAATGAAATAAAGTCATGGGAGGCTTACCTCAGTTTTTCGAGTGGATATGATAGATATGAGGAGATTAAAGATGACAAAATATAATGGAAAAATGAGTTTAACAAAATGAGATTGAAGAGTCAATTAGGGTTTTCCGCGCGAGAGAGACGATTTGCCAAACTATCAATTGAAAATTCGTAAATGACAATCCACAGGGTGTGTTAATTTTTTAAATGTTTTATAATGTTGGTTATTTAATAACTGACATTATAAACTATTTTTAATACATTTATAATGTCAATAATTTTAATAACCGATGTTATAAAAGTATCAGATATCACATTTTTTATGCCGGTTATTTTATAATCGATGTTAAAAAAGTCGTGTGTGGGTTTTTTAAATCGGTTATAGAATAACCGATGCAAAAAACACATCAAAACCACAGTTTTTTACATCGGTTATTATATAACAGACGTAAAAAATTATGCGGGATGGTTTGTCACGTCGGTTATCAAATAACCCACATCAAAAAGGCCTCAGATGCCGCCTTTTTTATGTTGGTTATTTTATTACCGATGTAAAAAATTCATAGATTACTCGTTTTATGTCAATTATTAAATAAATGACGTAAAAAATACCGTCATTTGGTTTTCTATGAGGGTAGATTTATAAACGATGTAAAAAACGAAAGCGCAGGATTTTTGACGTTTGTTATTAAAATAACTGACGTAAAAAATTTACACTCCATATTTTTTACATCGGTTATAAAATAACCGGTGTAAAAAACAATGTATCACATATTATCACATCAGTTATATATAACAGACATAAAAAATGGAGATGTTAAAACCGTTTTCTGCACTAGTGGAATGATCCACAGTGAGTAATTGAAGGGTTATTATTTGAACGGGTTGACCAGTGAAAATGTATATAGAGTGCATGATTCTATTCAGGTCTCAAACTCATATGAGAAGGTTAAAGCCCCCATCAATCCAAATAACATGAGAAAGGAAGGACATGTGATAGTATTTAAAGGAATTTTGAAAGTATCCACATAGATAAAAATAATTACACACTAAAAATTAATATATCAATTTATCAATATGTTGATGCTCATATTGTAAAAATGAATATTGTAGGGCCACATGGGAGTGATCTACAGCTCATTTTTTGAATTTTAGAGGTGGGTTTTATTCACCACTCTATGTATGTGGATTGTGATATTATGACAATTTCATTGTTTTAGGGTGATAGAAAATTGTGGCTGGAAAAGTATTTATTTCTTCTTATGTCTACAAGGGAAGAAAAATCTTATATCTAATCATATTATGAAGTAAAAAACCCCATTAGATCTATTAATGAAAGTGGTTATTTTTAAAGAAATCAATGTAATTAGCCCCCACTTTTATAATGGTGACCTATAATTCATTTGAAACAGTTTCCATGTCAAGAGGGGAGGGTATGCTGGTTCTCTAAACTGTGAATAAAGAAATTGTTGTTTAATAGTTTGATACAGAAAAAGATATAATTTCTAAGCGTCGAATTATCCCAATGGAGATTACGGGCTTGAGGGATCCGTATGATCTAGGTAAGGATATGGAAGAATGGTTCAAATTACATTTGATGGTAATTTTTTCTAAATTGGATCCCAATTCATTCAGCTTAAGTGATTACCTTGATGTGTTTGATTTTATAGCCATTAATATTAAGTGTAAAATTCAATCTAACCTTGAGATAGATATTCAAGATATCTATTATAAAATAAAGCCATCGATAATCTGTTCAAATTATTGTGGTGGATCATCTACACCATCCACTGATGAGAAATAAAATCCTTGACATGGGTAAAAGACATAGAGCAAATCAAAATATATTCATGGTAGAGGAAATTTATGCGGTCATGGAACGAAACATTCTAGTTTGTAGTTATTATTATCTACGGATTCTTTTTAATTTCCTGATGACGGTAGTCCATGCTTTGTTAGACACCAAATTACTTTTTACTATACTGTTTTTTACTTTTTAACAAATTTTATTGTCCATTGGGTTCATTCTTAGGTCTTTTTTGATATATATATATATATACAGAAAATTAAATATATCTGTTTGTCTATATATGTTTAGGTAATATAAATGAGTTTTTTTATATATTTATGAATATTTTTCATTATGTATAAATATGTATAAATATTTATATCCATTATGTATATATATTCATACTAACGTATATTTTTATATATTATTTTGTTTTATATATTTATATATATTCTATTGGTTTGTGTCTCTATTTGTTCATTTTTATTTATTGTAAATTATTTAAATTAATTATACTTATATATTTTTATAAGATATGTAAATATATTTAAATAATATAATAAATATTTATATATTTATATTTATAATTATAAATTTATAATATATAATTTCATATTTCATATCTCTTATTTTTAATTATTTATTATTTATAAAATATGATTTTCTTAGTTATTATTAAATAATTATTAATTATTAATTAATGTATTATTTGTAATATATATTTTTATTATATATTATTATATTATTATGTGATTAATAATTAGTTATTTAATGTCTAATTATTTAATTTTTTGTAAGTATTTATTATATATTATTAAACATTATATATAATTAACTTAATATTTATTGGTATTACATTATTAAAATATTAATTTTTATTTATTTAATATTTATTTTTTATTTGATAAATAATTATTTATTTAGTATTTATTTATTTAATTATTATTCATTATTTTCTAACCATTAATTAATATGAATTATTTTCTATTTTTTATTTATTATATATTATTTATGACCATATTATTTGTTTATTTATTATATGTTACTTATTATTTATTACCAACAACTTATTATTTTCAATCTATTATTTATTAAACATTTTTTATTTATTATTAATTATTTATATATTCAATATTTATTTTTTTGGTATTATATGTATTTTATTTCTATTTTTTATTATTATTTAATAATATTATATATGTATTTATACTGATATGTATTTACATATATATGTATAAGTATATTTAATTTTATTTACTCATAAGATGATGAGCTAGCTATAATGGTAATGTCTTCGAAGAATAACCAAGATCTAAGACGTTCAAATCTCACCCAAATATAGTTATTTATAATAAATTTCTGCATGGTATATGCATGCATGATATAATAGATAAATAGATAAATATATATTATATATTATATAAATATGAATTAGAAAAATATTAACTAATAATTTATGTCAATAAAAAAGTATAAAAATGTAAAATTTAAAAATATTAAAACCACAACTAGTTGATACGAAGAAATTCAAGAAAATGGTACAAAATAATTATTGATACCGCATTACACATCGTTTTTGGATAATCCATCACATAATAATTTAGAATCTATTTAACTATCCACTAACAGACTTTCTGACAGCAGAATATAGGTTTTTTCACCCTAAAATCTTTTTTCTTGGTACTTTCCCTTTCTCTATATTGAAAATTAATCTCTTTACACAAATATTCTTCATTTATGAATTCCATCGCTATAGAAATATTTCAATTTTTAGAATACTTTTCAGTATATTTTATGTTAATACCCCCATTTAAAATACTTTTTATTCTCAACTATATTCTATTTTATATTTGGAAACCCGTTTTTGTGTTATCATAGATGAAAATCCTATTTTTCATTACCAATTTTAAAATTGATTTTTTATTACCTCTTTTAATAAATTAGTTTTTTAACAAATTTATTTTAAAATATTAAAATGCATTTAAAAGAATTAAAATGAAAATGTTTTACCCTATACTCAATGTTCCTTTTTATATCCTTTATGGCTTTTTAAAGCCCTATTATTGAGGTTTCATTTTAGAGTACTTGATATAAAAATTTTCTCACATCTCCATTTAAAATAATTTGTGTCATTTTTTGGATTTTATTTTTAAATATTATTTTTAAAAAGTAAAATTTTTCCAAGAGTTCTCAATTCACGATTTTAAAACTGTTATATCATTTTCAAGGCACCACTATTAAATGTTCCTTTCAAAAGTAAATTATTTTATTAAAAGATTTCACATCACTTTTTTAAAATTAAATTTCAATGTGACTATAACCTCTAATTTTATTTCAAATATAAAATTATTTTCTAATTGAACTTTTATAATTTAACTAAAATATTAAACATTACATCAAAATTCATTATTTTATTATAAAATAATTTTGATGAATCAACCTCTAAATATTTTTATGAATTAACTTTTGGGCGATTTGATTTTGGGATTACATTATTCAAAATATTTAGCTCTTCTTATATGATATCATTTATAAAGATTATAAATTCAGTTTTCATTTCATGGGATTTTTATTATCTGATAAATGACTGTTTTATGTGGAAATCGCATATATGAATGAATAACTGGTGAGGTGCCTTACCACCAATCAATTCAGTTGTAAAGATTGCATATTATAAGATCAAAAGGGTACATAGGAGGACTTATCACAAGATTAATGTTAGATAGGAGGATTTACACCAAGCCAAAGGATACATGGGAGGACTTATCCCATGACAGAGGATAAATTAAAGGATATATCCAATGAAAATTGGTGCATGGGTTATCCCACTCCAAATGGTCTATGTAAAGATTTATCCAAAGCTAAAGGGTACACATGAGGATTCAACCTAATACAAAGTGTATATGAGATGATTTATCCACAATCAAAAGGCCACCCAAGGGGATACATCTCAAGGGAAATGGTGTGTTGGATGATTTATCATAAGAAAAATAGTGCATGATGGGATTTACCAAAAGACATCATATATGTAAAGTGAGGGAGTTTTCTACATTGATATTAGAAAAGGAGATTTTTTCTTCTTTTATGATTTGGATAGACTTAAATCCTTTAATCTTGAATGGGAATGTTATTTCATGAATCATCATAATGTTCCTGAGGTGGGTTCTACTTCTTATAGAATTCCCTATAAATATATTTTTTTCATAGATGCTCTATCATTCCCCATGAATATCATCATCCAAAAACCAATAGTGCTCAAGAGATCTGGGGATGGATCCATCATCATGGTAGTAGATCCAAATGCCCTCAAACAAAGGCCTGACCTATGATATCATTTAGTATTAGGTCTTATCTCCTATGAGAATGTAGTGAATCCTTGGGAAATGTAAACGTAAATGAGATATTCCCACACAACTATAATATTAATATATGGAGACTCATTAACATGGTAAATGGAATCTTTCATATCACATTAGAGAAATAAGAGGACTTCGATATAGTCTAGTGGGATGGTAATCTTAATCTCAAGACATGGTAATTTAGGATTTTGGATTTGTATTCTAACGTCAATACTTTCATGAAAAATTACTTTGTTTCCCAGGTTTGGACCATGATACATTGACTTCAATGAATTTACTATCACCACAAAATAATAAATGATCTATCATCTATCTTTATAATTTTTCTTAAATTGATTATCTAACTATAAGTGGTGTTCTTGGTCTTTATGCTAGAGTTCTAATTGAAATAAACATGGAATTTCCTCCTCCATAGTGGGTAACATGGGTTTCATATGAACATCAAATAGAGATATACTATGATTCTGAGAATCTCCCACACTTTTTGTGCAATACAAGATAGTGGGGAAAGCTATCAATAACTATCGAGTGGTTAAGAAAATGGTAAATCAAGTTGCTATGACCACTCAAGGGAGGATTTTTCGCAATGAAAAAAAAAGAATAATTATATGGGTTATAGGAAAAAGGGAATTTATGAACCTCTTAATGAAAAATAGGTTCAGACGAGTTCTTTGTCTACATCTCCAATTGAGGAGAAGGAACAAGTGAATGAGAATCCAGTGAAAACATGAACACCTGAATTCTATATGCAGTGCGATCTTGAATCCAACATCTTCGACATTTACTCAGATTTTGTTTCAATTATTATCTCTCCTCAAAAAGAGTAATTTATTCTATACCTATTCTCCTCAGACATTGATGTGGGTACTTACATGGATGCACCCTGGATACTACAAATATCAGTTAGGTCTCACTAAAAATAATTAAGAGTTAGTAGAAGCTCATGTACATGTCATAAATGATATTCATAGAGAATATTTTACCAGATCAATAAATGTGGATGTGGGAAATAGTGCACAAACATAGTACATCATCGAAAATAGGGAGGATTCCTTAAAAATTTAAGACTAATTCATAAATATCATCCTTAATGAGGAATCTCATATGGTAACAACTATGAATAATGCTATCAATTCCTCAACACAAAATCAGAATACTAATGATTCAAAAAATTCTAAATCAGCTATAAATTCTGCAAAGGAAGGGGCTGTTTCTACGAAACCCCAATGGAAAATGGATATGAAAGTCAATTAGGGAAATGTATCCACAAACCGAGACAAAAATGTGGATAGTCTTTTGGAACTACAAAGTAATATCCATCCCTAGGACAAAGGGTTCCTTTAGGCTCCTAGCAGGTATGTACAATGAAGTTATTATTGGTATTTCTGATCCAATGATTATTTAAATTCATCAAATTACACTTTTCAATACCAGGGGTTCCTTTAGGATGCTCACTATTCGCCTTCAATCTTTATTTGATTGAATCTAGATCTTAGACCACAATAGGGTTGAAAACCTATCATTATTCAAGAAGATAATCGTGTCATCACCTATAGTTTTGGTTAATCTGTACAAAAAATGTTTTTTTTCATTTTTCTATGCTTTCAACAGCTATATGGAATGGAGAGATTTGTGTATTGATTTGATAAATCTTTCTAACAACTTCAAAGAACCGTGGACTAAAATTAGTGACTTTAATTCCATCCTCAATGGGGATGAAAAACTATAACCAATGTATTTATCTATTTCCATAAAATCATTAAGGAATGTATTGAGGAAGAATGACTTACTGAAATAAATCTCATTGGGGCCATTTATACTTGGTAAAAGATATATATTAATGTTTTGAGAGCTAGAATAATTGTATGGGTCTTTTCCAATGATTCATTACATAGAATGTGGAAATTAGTGACATATTTCACACCAGAAAAACACAGTTTTGATAAAAAACATATTTTGGTGAATATTTTTTATAGCAAGAGGAGGAAACCTATCACTTTAGGATTTAATAATCCATGGTTTTCTATTTCGAACTGATGATATTTTATTGTTTTGGGTCTCGAATGACTTTGTTGAAAACCCTTTGGAATGTATTTCAAGACTCAAAACACTCATGATAATTGTAATTAAATGGATGAAAACCAATATTTCTTGACATTGAAATATATTCCCTTTAATTCTAAATTATTGAACCAAATGAGTCAATTACTGATAGAAACATATTTTGGGATTCATACGGTGAACATGATATTTCAAGGAAACTGAAAAATCTCATCAAAATAAGAAATAGCATCAATTTGGATATCCTACAAATAATGTGGATTGCGGATGGAGATTGAAATAAAAAATTCTAAAATGCCTTTAAAATGACATGACGTTCTAAAAAAACACTCTCATTACTCAAATAGGGAGACTGACATCATGAGGAAAGGAAAGATTTTCTTATCACATTGTCACCATCTCTATAAATATTTTCAATGGGTCACTAAGGAATAGGTTAAAATGGGAGAACAAAATTCCCAGGCTGATATCAAAAGTGGACAAATCCTTGCTTACATATCTTCCTCATGACATGGAAATCAAGGAAGTTGTACGTGGAGTCAAAAATAAGATCACTTGGACCAGTTGGATTCACTACCTTATTCTTCTAATCATTTTGGGCCACAATCCAAAATGATGTGTGCAATATTTTCAATCATTTTTTAATGGTGGATCCATCAATCATGGATTTAATGGTCACTTTTTGAATCAATACCTAATGTGGAAAATTCCATAGATATCATAAAATTCAGGCCTGTAGCACTTCTCAACATAATCCAAAAAAATTACGAATATCTTTGCCAATAGACATTCTCGGGTCACATACAAAATTATATATTGTAATCAATTTAGATTTTTGAAAGGAATATGCATACACGATTGCGTTCTCACCACCCTAGAGTGTGTTAATCCACCCTCAATGTCAACTAGAGGAGAAAAAATTCCTCTTAAACTTTAAATAAATGTGGCCTTTGACACAATGGATTGGAATTTCATGTGAAAGGTGTTACACTATTTTAGTTTCATCATGTAGTTTATTCAATGGATAAAAACTCATCGAGGTTTTACCCATATATCCATACTTCTAGAATAATTATTATTAAAACTCATCATCATATCCTATTAATTAATTTAGAAAGAATATTGTGATCTCAATTATCATTAAGTGGTGAATAAACATTTCATTATGGATGATTTCACTATATTAAATAAAAAAATATCATAAGAGAAATATCATATCATCAGGAATGATAATCATAAAACATTAGTGACATACACAGTGTAAGGAATAATAACTTATATATATAAAATATAAAAATGATATCATAATAGCTATAACATGTAAGAGATTTTTTGTACATAAACATGGAATCCTAATAGCATAAAATAAAAATGAATAACATCCCTTAACTATGGAATAAAAATTTGCATTGGGAAACATTGCATTCACGAGCCACACAATCTATTCCCATTGTTATGAGAAAATAAAATTTACTCATGAATTATTATATCATGATATATAAAATATTAACCAATAATGTTGAGGGATATATAAGAGATCACCCATCATTCATACATACTTATGAGTTCTCATCAAGAATCAATCACTTTTCACATCATAGAGAACCTATGGAAATAAAAAAGGGGTTTTGATAAAATAAAAAGGTAAATAATTCAATTTTCATATAGAACTGATTGATGTATATTTTGTTTCATAAAAAATATCCAAACAAGAGTCATTAGTTTTTATAAAATACCCATGGAAATAAAATGGGTTTCTTAAAACATAAAAATAATTTAAAATAACATAATGAATAAAATCATATGATATTTTAAAATCGATAACCCAAAATAATCACAAAATTAAACAAAATTTTTGATGATATCTATTGAATAAAATTATTTACAAATCATAAAAATAACTTCAAGAAAATATTTGTTACTCATAATTATTAATGTCAAAGAACAAAGTATCTTTTAACAAGTTTCCTTTTAACAGAAAAAATTACTGATAATATAACCATTAATTGTAATTTATTTTTTTTAAAACTATTTTTAACCAAAAATAAAATAAATAAGATCATTTAAAATGGAAAAATAATTAAACATGAAGAAATGTAAATAAAAAATAAATCATATTACTCGATGAAGTAATATTAAGATATGAAGTCCATCACCAATACCCTTGATTTCCCCAAAATTAATTTATCCTCATTTATCATGAATATAAATCCATTAATAACTCATTAAAAAAACTATTCATATGAAATTTTATTTATTATATTTAATTTTAATAATTCTATTCATCTATTATATTATTATAATATTTTTTTAAAAAAGTCTGGTTTAAACAATCATAACCGCTTTGAACTTAGTTCACAATAGTAGTGTTGATCATATTTTTTATCTAATATATTATTATATTCATGAAATTAAATATACGTGGATTAATCATGGAAAATTTCAAATAATTTATGTATTTAATTAGAATGATCTTATATTCATGATAATGAATATATGAATAGTGAGGAACTGTTATGATGTTATTTATAAAAATTGATGGATTGAATTATAATGATTGTTATATTTTTTTATCCATTATTAAACATATTAATGATATATGTTAAATATATATCATAAATACTATTCAAGTCTTAATTAAAAACATCCATGATTGTAGTAGTGAAAAATAAAATTCATCATTCTATGGAAATGGTAGTCTGCACAAACGCACGATTAACAGTCCCATCTGTCCACAAATGGAAGGAAAAAGGTAATGTGATAAATAATCATTTTGTTTTATAAATGTAAAATAAAAAATATAATTCATAAATCATATCATGTTTTACATATATGAGAGGCATAGATGTAAAATGAATAGCATCCCTTCATTGAAATGGTAGTCCTCAAATACACATGATCAATGTTATTTTGTTATCCTAGTAGATGGAAAGGATTAAATATTTGATATATCAAAATTGTAACAAAATAAAAGAAAATAATTTATGTATTTCATAATTATAATATTTTTCAACCGATTTAGGAATGTCTATATTCAAATAAAAGACTAAGAGAAAGTAATTTTCAATTTGGAAACATTAAGTTTTACATGGAAAAGACCCTAGAAATGAAAGAATTAAGAAAAAATGGTGAAAGGAAGAATATGTAAATAAGTATGGGTTATAAGAGGATTAAATATGACTATTTTGAGAAATTATTTCAAAGTATATGTGAGTCTTGAAGTGGTGACTTTGCGACATAATTATTAGTTTGTATAAGGGTAGTTTTGGATTAACCATTACATTCTCAATTACATAAAGTTACCAATCAAGGAATAATGGAAAAAATGTAAAATAAAATTGAAAAGTCATTATGTGTAAAAAATAACCCTATAAACTAATTTTTTAGACAAACATGAGTGTTTTGGTTTTTTTTATTTTAACTTATTAACTTTTACCCTATTGTAAAGTCACCTTAGTAAATAATTTTTAACTATAATAATTAATTTTAATGAAAAAAATTGGTTTTACTTTTTACCTTAATTGTAGTAATATTTAAATTTTGAAAAACTTTTTACAAATATAAATTTAAATGGTTTCAAATATTAATTTCAATATTATCTCATATAATGTGTAAAAAATTTTAAATGTTTTTCTCATGTTAAAAAATTTGTGGAAAATATAATATTATAAAATATAATAATTTTTGCATAGTAATTTTGTTTGTAAAAAATAAAATTTAGATGGATTAAAAATCATATCAAATATAATTTTCACTATAGAAACACGTAATTGGAAAGAAAAGACTGAAAATGTTTTTTATAAATGTATTATTTTAATTTAGTTCAAAAAAATTTGGACAGATGATTTATAAGATAACATAATATATTAAAATATATATTTTTATTACATAAATATATATTTTATTACATTAAATGTTTTTATAAATATGTAATATAATTATAATAATGTTAAAATCCTAAAAAAATATAATTTTTTAAAAAACCATATTTTTCAACTAGAAGTCAATTTTTTCATAAAAAATCCATAAAAACATATTATTTAAATTTTGATGTGATAAATTAAAAAATGAAGTTCAATTTATCAAATGAATAATCTAAATTTTTTGAATTTATTTTTTTATTTGAAAATACATAATATATTAAAATTTTATTTTATTGAAAATAACCTTTTCAACAATTACATATCTTATTTTTTATCTTCTAGAGGTAAAAAAATTTAATCATTTACCATATTTGTGATTTATATAGATTTATCTATTTTTTATTATAATATTTCATTTTTCTTTAATATTTGTTTTGACATATAACACTTGTTATCTAACATAACAATAGTATTACATGGTCTATAATTAATGTTTTTTCACATTATTCCCCTATAAAATAATTTCATAATAAAAATTTTATTACATTGAAGAAAACATCCAAGGTTACTTTAATCTCATCACATTCAAAGGATCCCTTGTATATTCCTCAAACTTATTATTCCACCTAATGAATTTTAACAGTTGAGGGGTCTTGTTCCATATAATCTTGTCATTATGATATAGGATCCCCATTTCTTTTTCCTCATATGAGAGATAATGGTCCAATTGAATGGATTTTGAGCATAAATTGTATAAAGGGTCGCATATTTACTTTTAAAAAAGAGATACATGGAACATAGTATGTACCTAGTAATTGTATGGGGGACTGATAAGCGATGAGCAATATCCATGACATGATCAAGGATTTCAAAAAGGATTATGTACCTGAGGCTCAGATTCCATTTCTTCACAAATCAAATATATTTCTTCTATGGAGATATATGAAGAACCACATTATCACCCACATAAAACTCTAGATCATTATAGTAATTATATTCATAACTCTTATATGATCTTTTTTCTAATTTCATATGTCATAGAATGTTTTTCATCTTATCCTTCATTTCATGGATATAGTCATGACCTATCAACATCCTATTTCCATCATCATCTGAACATGTTGGAGTCCTACATCTGTTCCAATTAGAATCCTCATATGGTTCCACCTAAATATTACAATGGAAACTCTTTTAATAAGAGATCTCTTATAGGGGAGGTGTTGATGAATAAACCTATGAAATTCATCAAATAAGATTTCGATATATCCTCTTGTGTCTGATTGGTCATATCAAGCTGAACATTTATTTGATGTTGACAACTACTACTGAAATGCTACTCTATCTTAAAATTATTCTGATGAATTCTCATAATCCTTGAGGTAAACATAGGATCTCTATCATATACAATGGAGATATGTGCTCCATGCAAAATTAACACTTACATTATGAATATCATTGTGATTTGTTCAATAGAGAAATATTGTTTCATGGAAATTGAAACATTAATATATTTTATGATATAATTTCGTATAAGTTAATTTAATTTCATAAATAGATTACGATACACAAAAAACCAAGTATAAATGAACCATAATATTATAAAGAATTATAACATAACTGTTAAATTTGATGACTAAATAGGAATAACCCTATATTTAATTTTTTCTCAATTTTTGTGAAAATATAAATAAATTGAAAAATTGGTAATCAATTTTTATCAAATTCTTTATATGGTTAAAAAATTAATTTTAAACAAAAATGTTATTTATTAGAATCTGTGAAAAAATATTATTATTAATTTTAATACATTTTAGATAGTTAATATAAATTTTTTAAATTAATTCCTCAAAATTATCTTATAGTTAATATTTAGTAATTTTCCAAAAATAAGGACTTTTCCAAAAATAGTGAAGAATTAAAAAATTTCTTGAAAACTAATTTTTCATTAAAATAATTTAAAAATACATAATATTTTAAATTATTTTTAAGGAAATATCATTTCCCCTACATTATTAAAATCTATTTTATTTAATTGGAATAAATTTAATGGTTGAGTTTTGTATAAAAGCTTTTTTCTATATAAACGTGTTTTTTTCTAAATAAAATCAATTGTATTTGTTTGTTTATTTTTAAATTATTTAACTACTTTTTAGAAATATCAACTAGAAAATTTGATTTCATTTTTTTCTTCAGGAGGTTCAAATTTTTTAAATGGATCCCATTTATTTTTGTTCATCATTAATTGTAACCATTGTAAACTTTTGTTACCATGGTGAAAGAAAAATGGTTTAATTAGGGTAAAAACTAATGTGAGAAGACATTAAATTTATCAAAAATAAATGAATTAATTTGATTTTATGTGTATATTTCATCTATAATCATCAAAATATGAAACTCTATCATTCTGTTAACAATAAACATTTATTTTTACCTTTTAATATTTAAATAAGAAATAAATTCAAAATTATCCCTTTATGGGTTTCAATAATTTTAATAAATAGGTGTGTGGATAAAAAAAATTTATCTGATTATAAATTATTATTCAATTTTTTTTTATTTTTTATATCAGCATCTTATTTTTAATTTTAAGTGATGAAATAATTACCTTAAATTTTTCTGCAATACTAACAGTGTCTAGGAATGTAGTAGAAAAATCATGTAAATGATTTAGAAAAGTCTAAAAGTAATTTAAATAGTGGGATATAGTGTAACATTATATTTTTAGAAAATAGATATCATATTTTGGACTTTTTTAATGATTAATAATCAATTTCATTTAATTTCATGTTGTTTCAATGTCAAATTAACATAATAGAAACACAAATGACATTAGTTATATTTTTTAATACACATTAACTTATCAATTGATTTAAAATATAATAGAAATAATATATATATAAATGAATGGGATATGGTTTTGAATATAAAAACAATTCATTTATGAGCCTCTTTTCTATTTATTATAACCTTTATAACCAAAAACGGAATGGAGATTTTGATAGTTCGGTAATAGTTAAAAGTCTTAATAGAGAGTTAAAAATAAGTGTTATGGGAAAAATATAATCAATTTATTAAAATTTTATTATGTGAGATTATTAAACTCATATTTATCTCAATATATAATTATATCAAAATGGTGCCATTTTTTTGTGAATTACTTAATTTCATTTAAATACAATAATTCCAAGAGTTCCCCTCCACTCACTTATAAAAGGGAACCTATTATCCTTAATTATACACAACATATAAGCCTTATATATCATAAATTACCATCCCTGATACCTTTTTAGAATCCTTAAATAATTCCAATAGCTTATTTTTTCCAATGTATAATCCTTTCAATGTATAAGTTGAATGTTGACGATGGGTTCTCAAAAAAGAGGTATAACTTTTAACCATGCATTTGAAAATGTATTTATCATCATACATCAATTAAATATATTATATATATATATATATAAATTACTAAACTATACAATATATTATTAATTTTAATTACTATTATTTATCAACTATTTCCCCCTTATTCCCATCCATTTGAAAATGATAACTTCGATCGTTCGTATGTGTCAACTACTACCTCCATGAAGAAATGTGATTAAATTTTAATTTACACATTAAATGGATTATAAAAATTATATAATTAATTAACATTATAATATATATATTATAATAATGAATTTTAAGGGTTATTTATTATTTATCATTCTTTTCTTCCATCCATCGTAAAGTGAAAACAACATTAATGCAGATGCACGACCTATCATCTCCATTGATGGGTAATTCAATATTCTATATCAATAATTTATGGATTAATATATATATATATATATTGAATATATATGATACTAATATCATTATTAACATTATATATTTGGTGGAACCATGATCAATGTATGGGGTTCAAGCGATCAGTACAAAAACAACCATGAAAAATGAAGCAGCTATCAATGAGAACTGGGATTTTATTAAACGACTATTAAGAGATGAGTGATAAGATATTAGAATTAAATAATATATGGTATTATACATATGGGTATTGTTTTTTAATAAATTTATATTAAATTTATATTTATTATATATTTTGTTTAAATGTGTTTGAGGAAATATTATAATTAATGTAAGAGATTTATGTTTCAACCGCATTTTAATCAAGAATGTCTATGTTTAGATTTCAATTGAGGGAATATTATAAAAATTTTAAGATACATCCCTTTGATTTTTATTAATATTCAGTTATTTATTTTGAAAAAGTGTTTCAATTTCTGTTTCCTCACGTTATGTACTCAATATTCCAAATGAATAATTTTGAGGAAAACTAACTATGTGTCACTATTTTGTTGGAACAAAATTTCTTTAATATCAATAATTTTTAATATAGTTTTACTAATTTCAATTAATTATTATATAATTATCTTTAAATTCCAAATCAATCCATTTTTTACAATTTATAAATAATTAAAAAATATTTTTTCGTATAATTTTTTAATGTGGTTATTTTTACCGAATGTGAGAATAGAATCGTCATCTTAAAATAAATTGTACGAATATAATTTACTGTATTTGTTACCTATTAATGATTTTAATATTTCTTCAGGATATTCCATTGTTTTTATCAATGAAAATTTTCATGAAAATTTAATTATTATTAAGAATTTAAATAAATTATTTCATGATTAAAATGGAATTTTCTTTAATAAATATTAATCATATCTATTAAAGGTATTTGGATCTCTGATAACTTCCTATGATGTTAATTATTAATTAATAGGTATATTATCCAATGATACATTCCTTACTCATTTATTCTGTGGTTTAAGAGTATGATGATATTATTTTTATGAAAAATATTTAATTTCTATAGGTTATTCTATGATGAAATTATCAAATATTTATGAATCCCCTTTTCATTTCATGGGTTATAATATGATAATATAATAAATTCTTTATGATATTATTGAGAACATTCAAAGTGTTTTGTATACGTGATGGGTGAGGGAAAAATTAAATATCCATAAATTGAGTTGGGTAATTTTTTAAATATCAATAGATTCTCACATTTAACAAGTCAATGTGCTTGATCTAGAATGGAATACAACCCGATGTTCAAGAACTACAATGGGAAATAGGTATGGATACCTAATCCATTATTGGAAAAAGGTAATTATGTTTGAACTTTTATGGAATCTAATATGGGTGTTAATTCATGATCCAATATTATTTTATGATGTTGTTAGTTGAGAATTACAAGTGATATAATTTTTATACGAATTTTGTTGCAACACATTTATGACATTATTGTTATATGAACATATTGTTCATTATTGATTTATGTAGTTTTCACAATCTTACGATTCATGTTTTTGAAGTGATAAGTTTTGTTCCCTGACTCATGTTTGTCGTATTTTTTAGATCATGTATGAACATTTTATATTATGGTCATGATGTCACACCTTTATTCTTAAAATGTCATTTCATATGATCATTATTGATATCTCCCTTTTTTACCCATAACCAAAATATGATCATACCAATTCTTAGGCTTCTATTCCCCAAATTATGAATATTGGTTTTAAATATTGTATTCCAATAAGGATATATTATGAGAACAACATTACAATAAATGATAAAAAAAGTTTACATAAATAATATGTTTTTATATATAGTCTCTAAAGGCACTTATATTTTATGTTTCTAATTATCCCTCTCTTTCATGGTTCTAGTATGGATTTTGAACTTATGTATGTAAAATTCATATAAAAAGATGTAATATTTACGTATGGATAGATCAAGTATTTATAGTTGGTATCAATGTACGGTTTAGATAATCATTTGAGATTAGGGTTATAAAACATTTTTAATACCCTAGGATATGTCAATGTGAAGGATAACATCAAATAGTTTTGGTAATTACCATGGAAATCCAAAGATAAACCCAAAGTTCCATAGATTCAAAAAAATGATTCATCGTTTTCAAATCATATAAATTATTTTTCATGACTATATGATATATCACCCTAATTATTATATATTGACATTTTTAACATTTCCTTTTTAGTCAATGGATGGAACTATTAGTCATCATGGAAATAAAAAATGTGGTAGAAAAAATTATTTCCACCTTATTAACTAAATGATATGTGAGTGAGATTATTGATTCTTGTTTTTATTCTCACAAAAATGTTCAGACCACGAATCATATTTAGCTTTTGAATGATAAAAGGTAGCACCGACAAACTTTTGAGTCTTTTATAAAGAAACATATAACTTTATTTTCTTGGTCATCTAATCCACTACATGTGGAGTGATGAATTATCACCACAGATAAAATATATTCTATTATCATGTTCTAAAAATATTATAATGTTTTCCTAGAAATTTATTATTTTATTGGTGAAGAAAAATAAATGAGGAATCTTATTAATAATACAAGGGATTTAAATGAAATTGGATATATGTAATGAGATTCGTTAAAGAAGATATTTTTCAGCAAGTACATCTCTTATATTATAAATAAAAAAAATTAATAATAGATTAATTGATCTCAATTATATGGGTTATTAATCTGTTTGTACCTAGGACAAATGATTTTGAATACATTCAAGGTATAGTTATAGTTTAAATATCTACCCAGGATGATTATTTTTATTTGGTTGTTTAAAATCATTTTTCTTAAAGGTGATTATAATAAGGTGATTTCATAGCTATATAGAAATAAATTGATGTGTCATAAAGGTAAAACAAAAATTAGTGACTTATACCATTCATATAGAATTGAATGGAACAAAAAAATATTATCTCATGAAAATTTAAATAGATCACATGGTTGAATGAAATTACATCCTTCTAAATTCCATAAATTATGGAAAGAAATCAAGGAAATTCACTGAATAGAAATAGGATGTGATTTAATTGTGGAAGGTTTTGTCATAAATAGTATGTATGTTTAAAGTAAAAGAATTGTCTAGTTAATAAAATAAGGGGTGATAAGACTCTAACTAATGCACCTCTACAATATAAGGATTAAAATGAATGGAATACTAGAATTACACTTACCTGTTGGAAATACAAATGTTTTTATGATGATCAGTGCCAATATAATTTATTAAATATAAATTAATGGAAATATCATGCGATCACCACACCAAACATGGATGATGAGAATTATTTGTTGAATGATGAAGATATAATTCATTATATAATAGATAAAGTCTTATTTGATTTTGGATCCACCCACTCTTTTATACATGTTTAATTTTTAAGGGTATCACAATAACACTTAAATTATTTGATGTTGAATTACAATGGAAAACCTCTATTGATATGATAATCACAAAAAATGTTTATCATTCTATTAAGATTGAATTTTTGGGAATATAATTCCTAAAAAAATCATTATTCTATTTAAAGTGAAATTTGACTAATTTTAGGGATGAGTTAGATTTCATTATTTATAATACATCAATTTTTTAGGAAGTTAAGTCATGTTTGATATTTTCAATTACCTAATATCATCTATCTGTGTAGTAATAACTATTGTCTTGAAATTGGAATTTCATCCATGCTAAGGGTCATGATTTATTTTAAAAATATATGTCTATTAGAGATGGTTTTGGATAAACCTAACATAATATATATATATATATATATATATATATATTATGGGATATTTGTAAGGTATTTATAGAAGATTATCCTAGTCCACCTATGAATCGTGAATTTTAGTTTTGAAAAGGAATCATACTTAGTGCTAAACTTATTTAAAATAATCTATATAGAATAACTGATATTTAGTTATAGGAATTTAATAAGTAACACCCAAATAATGTTTATAAGCGATTGATTTATCCTTGTGAATAACCTTAGGGAACACTTATTATATTAGTTAAGAAGAATCGTGGACCAATGTGACTACACATTAATTATAGAGAACTAAATAAGATCCCAGTCAAGAATAAGTATCATCTTCCCTATATTGATTATTTTTTTCATTATCTATTATGAACATAATATTATTACAATATTGATCTTATATTTGGATACTACCAGTTGAGGGTCCTAAGAAAATACATATATAATAAATCCTTCCATATGAGATGTGAACACAATTAAATTATTGTGATTTCATTTGGTCTTCCTAATGTCTCTTCAATCTTCATAAATTTAATAAATAGAGAATTTAAAATTACCTTCATTATTTTGGGGTATTTTATATTGTTGAAATTCTTATATATTAAATGATAATAGAAGAGTATGAAGATAACTATAGAATTATACTTATGACCCTAATAAATTAATGTCATACAAATAATTTTCAATGGATGAACTTTTCTTATTGGATGTTTCATTCTTTGAGAGATTTAAAAAGTATATCTAATACACTCACCAATTTCACTTTGAAGGCGGTAAATATTTCCAAAAAAATTAATGTGAATTTGATTTCAGGGACCTATAATAATGGTTGGTATGTGAACATATAGTAACACTACACTAGATTAGATAACAATTTATGATTTATAGCAACACATCAAATAAGGGAATAATATTTATCCTCATGAAGAATTATATGGTGAGATAAAATGTTTCATGCTAATTGAAAATTCAAGGGAAAAATTTCCTAACTCATTATTTGGTTTGTTAAGATATAAATTTTTCATTGAATATATGTATGCATTATCTATGTGTGGAATTTGGTGACATGTATATGGGTCATAAATTTTTGAAGAACATATTCTGTCACACCCATGACATTTTTTTAAATTCAATATTCATTTAATTTCAATTACTATTTTGTTTTTGGGGTTTACCACTCATTTTGGTGAAAATTGTGGGCTTTGAAAATTTGGGAAACACCGTGAGCCCAATTCCAGATTTAAAAAAATTTCATTTCAACTATAACTCCTTCAATTTTTAGTATTTTATACCCCTTACACTTCCCATTTTTCATACCCTGATATATTAAAATCACCATATCGCTTCGGACAACATAGATATCCAAAATCGGGATGGATTTGGGTTTTTGATTAAGGTAATGGGCCTGCCCGTAAGCCCATTTCCTACTTTAAATTATTTTTTTAAATTTTCGATATCTCATTCATTGATTAAGTTTTTCTCATTATTCCACCTCCCTCTCAAATCCAATATCTCTAGGAACACCCCAATTATAGTTTTCTCATTATTGGAGCTCAGGTGAACCGTGAATTAGGGCGATATTTTATACCCTTTCTCAAATCGACCAGATTTGATGAGGTAAAATGAATTTTTCATAACTGCATATATTTTCATCCTTTCCCCCCATTTCAGTCCCCACATGACCTAATATGACTCATTAGAACCTCCATAATAGTTTTGGGTACTTGGATATTCATTTTGTGGTGGATTTAGGGCGATATATTCAATATCTCAACAAGTAAGAATCTCTCTATTTGATTTCTCTTCTTTTCTTAGGGTTTCATCCAACTTTCTTAATGTTCCAATGTTTCTAGAACCTACGGTTCGTACTTAAGGTTTAAACATGATTCTTTTTGGTGAAAAAATGTGGTATAGGGCTGGATTTATAATCCTTTTGGTGCCAGGTTGGTGCGGTTGATGTTTCGCACCATGTTTTGAGGGATTTGACAATTTTGGTAGGAGATTCTGTGGGCAACCATTTAATGAAGAGTTAGTTTTCTTGATTAAATAATTTTTCATGTTCTTTATATTATATGAATTACGCAAAAAACATTTTTGGTATCAATAATAATTTATTTGGTATTAAAGTTACATTTTTGTTTGAAGTGTGTATTTTTCAAATGTATTTCATATGTTATCTCTTGTGGTAGTTTTGTAAAATGTGGATGTGATTTATTAGTTGTTTAAAGGGGATGCCAACTTTGGTTGGGTAATGATATAGTGTCATGTGGGCCTAGGGGGGGTCTTCGAATGGGTTTTATGTGTATAACCTTGTTATACTCCTTGAAAGTGTTTTATAGATTTGTGTGTTCTCATGGGTATCTTTTGTGATATTGTTCAAGGTGATTATATAACATTCGAAAGTAGATTATTACATGTTGATTGGGCTTCCAATCCTATTTTGGTAGGGGATTGGTGTAATTTTGGCTTAAAAAGTGGTTTTTGAAATTGGTTTTATGTGCAAATCTTGGGTATACTCCTTATAATTGTTTTATGAAAGATTTGAATGATTTATTGAGTTGTGTATGCGGTGAAACTATATAAAAAATCTTTTTTGGAAGGAGTATATTTTTAAAAGGTCCATTTCATTTTTAAAAGGTTTTTATGTCAAATGTATCATCTTGGAATTATTTTATTAAATTGTTAGAAAGAGATATTGAGGGGTTGAAGTGGTGCCAATGTGATGTCGGCTGTTTTGTGTGAGTTTGATGTGAAAAATTGAAATTTTTATTATTAAAGGAGTTTTATGTGTCATGTATGTTGGGTGTTATATGATTTACAATATCTTATAATTGTTTTATAAAACTGTTTAATGGTTTTGTGGAAGTGTTGAAGAAATGTGATATGTCTTGTGGGTTATTTTGGTGTAAGTCAGATTTCAAAATCATTTGGAATGAAAAATGGTCTTTTGTGACTTTTGTGGTATACATATGGGATTTTTGGTGAATTTTTGATGTGGAAATGATATTTTAATTTTCAATGTTTATTTCTTGACATGTTGAAGTTGTTTCAGCACAAGGGTAAAACCTGGGTATCTAGGTGGGTGGACGTGTACTAGTATGCTAGTGAATTCGTGGGGTTTGGCCTCAGTTTCACATAGCAATATTGACAGTTACAGCTCTAACTAAACTATGATTATGATGCTTAGGGACCACTAGGTTATGATTACGTTACCTACTAGTGGCTCATCCATGGTAATGGATATTTTATATGGTTACTTTCCCCGACATACGAGGTACCTGGGACCCACAGCTAGCTAGTTCTTAGGGGTTATTTCCTATTACTTGTGCTCATTAGTTACTTTATACTTACCGTTGGCATAAGATACAATTGGATAGAAAATTCAGTATCTTTGGCGTTTATTTTAAATGTGTTAATCCATTAAAATGGCCCACTTGGAAACTGTTCTTATTCAAAGTTTCATCTTTTAGAAATTGTAACTAGATTTTCATGTTTTTAAAAACATGCATTCTTTTCATCATTAAATGTTTATCATATGGAATATCATAGTGGTCGTATACTACTGGGATTTTGTTCACACCCTACATACACCATTGGGTGAAAGTAGACTTTCTTATTTTGTGTCACAGGTTAGGGTACAGGTTTTATTCCATTGGTTCGGGTTTTTAGCGGTCCATCGTGATGCAGTGTTGTGGACATGGCATGAGGGTGGTTCTTCTTTCCATGTGGAGGTTCTTGAGCTATCATTTCACGAGTTATAACTTCTTAATGGTCTTCAAACATTGTTTATATTTGTGTAATTCAGTTCTGAATTTTTTGTAAAAGATGTTTTGGTTTGAAAAATCCAGATTTTATTTCTTGGATTCATTTGTTGTTTTAAGTATACAAACTCGAGTAAATTGATCCCAATTTTCAGTTTTGATACCCAGGAACATGTGCCAGCCCATGGAGATCGGGAATGCTCTTCGGGACATGCCACAGGTCAGGTCGGGTGCAATTTTTGGCGGCGACCAGATTCGGTTTGTGACAAAATGGTATCAGAGCAGGTTCGCTCTATTTGAGTCATGTTATTTGGCAAATAGTTAGGATAGTCTGGAGTTAAGATTTTCAGGACATGAAATTCCAGTTATGGGTAGGGTGAATGATCACCACACCTCATGTCGGGATTCATGTCTCTAGGGAAAGTCAGGATTTATCTATGTCTTTTGGTTTTCTAGGTCTGATGATGATTAGGGGAAATGATAAGAGAGTTGGGTTAATGGTCTCAGTGAGCTCGCGGGGTCTGGAAACCCATGTGGAGTCGGGGATATTACCTAGAACACCCTCTATGTTGGTGAAGTGATTTGAATATGTCTTCCAACCATATGTAAAAGTCACCCACTACAACTAGTTTCTTCTCGCATTGTTTGGTGCTTTAGTTTTGAAATCATGGAACTTACATTTTAATGTGAATTTGTTTTATGAAGTGTAAAGTTTTTTTGAAATGAATTTCAAATAAATAGGGAATGATTTGATTTATTAATTAGAGGAAGTGAATTTTCAGAATTGTTTTGAAAGGTAAAATAGTGTTCTTAGACCATTTTTGAATTCAGGAACCATATTGAAGTTTGTTTTCAAAAGTGATTCCAATATAGATTTCTAAACAATTAAATGGTGTTTTAATGGGATGATATGTTTTCAAATTGATGTGAATAACTTGAATGAGAGTTCTTTTCTAACTGTTTGTTTCCTTATGAAAATTATTGTAAGATTTCAATTTGGGTTTTGATCTCATTGTTAGAAGTTTTGAGAAAAAGGATGGGTTGGTTGACCATTTTGTTTTTGAAAAGTGGAAATAATTTTAGTTTTATCCTTTGGTATTTCAATGAGAGACCAAATTCATGGGGTTATTTAGTATTATGGATGGTTGATGGAATGACTAGATGAGTGTTGGGATGAATATGAGGAGGGTGCCTAGTGTGGCACAAAAACATGCATGTGTGAGGCCCATGGGGTGCCATTGGTGGATACGCTAACTGCTGAACCGTTGGTTTTCAAAGAAATGTTTTTAAATAAAAACATGATGTACTGATGAATTGTTTGGGATGGTGTATATTGTTTGTTTTTTTAAATGTTGATGTTTTGGGATGTTTTCTGTCCAAGAACCCTTCTTGATCGAACTGTGTTTTGGGTTTTTGTTTGGCCTGTAAGCTAGGTATAGGGACCAGTTAGTAGTGTCCTATGAAATATGTTTCTAGACACCATTACGGTGGGTCCATTAATGTGTTTGGATATGTTTTTTGGAATGTTTTTACCAATGGACACGCTTGGTTGGGTCATTGGGTTCTCCCATTTGATAGGGTACACCCCCATTAAGGGTTAGTGCACAATTGAATTGCAACTCGGATTGTTTCACCATTGGAAAATCCTCCAGTTGATCAATGTAAGGAATATTTCCTTGAGCTTTATATAACGATCTACACCATTTACATTCTTGGTTTTTTTCTCGGACCCTCTTGTTGCGTAAGAGTGCGCGGGGATGGTTGAAAGAGACCTTAGTTTCTTAAGCTACCAGATTCGTCAAAGGTTGAAGTTGTCTGGGGTTGTTAGTATGGATAGTGTCTATGAGGGCCTCAGAGTCCTTCATATTCTCTTCGAAGAAGGGGATTATGTTAGACCACCAGTGTGGGAAATCTGGCCACAAGGGGCTGTTATGGACACATTCTAGAATTCCGTGATATCTGGGGATGTTGTATAAGGCCCCTCATATTATTTCTATGAGTCTCTTTGGTCATGTTCGGTGACGCGTTGTGATGTCGCATGCTCATTTTATTTTAAAGGTGAAATTGTACAATATTTTGTGAGTCTTTTTTTCCGATGTTTTTCTCATTTTGGAAGATCATGACATCCTCTTTTTTAGAGGAAGGTGTTTATATGTGTCCTTTATTTCTGTTGTTTCTCACCCAAAGAAACAAGGTGTGATGTGTGTACATCCTCTAAACCCTTATTTCAATGAAATTCCATGTTAGGTTATAGTGAGTTATGAAGTGTGATTTGTCTTGGTTAACCCATCTGGGATTGCATGTAGTTGTTTGTAGCATCTAAAGAAGAAATTCTATTTTGTGGTTTCTAAATCCTAACAGTGAGGCCGAAGATGCTTCAATCATTCCAGCTCCAACCATAGGTCCCAGAGAGAAGCTGGCACGTAGTCAGAGGAAATCCCAGTGTAGTTTTTAGCCTTGTAAAAAGAACTGTTCGCAGTATGAGAGATGGTAACATTTCAAAAATTTTGTTTTTTCATCTTGCTTCTTTTGTTCACATTCGGTGGAAAGAGGTGGAGGGCCTCATCCCCATGTTATCTCCTAATGACTTTCTTTTCCACTTTTTTTACATTGGGATCGGGGTAATGGTTTTAGATATGACTAGACATATTGAGTGAATATTTACTAGTATCAGTTTCGCATAAAACAATGTAGGTATAAGGATCGACATGGTCAGTGCAGAGTTTCCCAAACTATGCGGGCTAACCGTGCGGTTATCCCAACTCTTTAAGTTTTGGTGTTTTTCTGTGCCGGCCATTATTTTTCAGTTAAGATGGTTTGTTCTTATGGTGGGGAGACACACTATTTGTCTCATGAATATTATTTTGAAAATTCATAATGGGATTCAACCCCTTGTACCAGGGAGTTTGTTCGGGGCTCCCCTATTAGTGTCTTGATTCTGTCTCGGGAAGAAAATATAAGTTGTCTCTTATGGTTGGGGAGACCATTTGTGTACCCCTATACCAGTAAATCTTTTTTGTACTTGGTCTTGTCCAGAAAGTGGGTTGTCTCGTTCAGAGCTATATAACCACCTACATCATCCTTGTGTAAATGTTGGAATGGGATATTTCCCAATGGTTTAGTTATATCAAGGTAAGTGTAACCTTGTTCGATGTTCTTTTTTTTGTGTAAATTTCTTGAGCCTTGTTCAGATAGTGTTTGAGGAGTTTTATTTTAGGATAAATACTGAATTTTCATGATAATTTTTATAAGAGGTGTATTTTTGGTTGTGATGTATTCTTTCCTTACTTGATCCCTGGAGGTGTTTTGGCCTTTGGGGCCGAAGTTTAGAAAATGAGTCCATTTCTGCCTTTCGGCTGGGTTTGGTTTTTTCTTTGTCCTTGTTGTGTCTTTCTGGGGGAAGAAAGTTTTATGGTGGAGAGAATTATCACACCCATGACCTTTTTTTAAATTCATTATTCATTTAATTTCAATTCCTGATTTTTTGGGGGGGTTTACCACTCTTTTTGGTGAAAATGGCGGGTTTTTGAAAATTTAGGCCAAACCGTGATCCCAATTCCAGATTTAAAAACAAATTTATTTTCATCTATAAATCCTTCAATTTTTACTATTTTATACCCATTTCACTTCCCAATTGTCATAACATGATATATAAAAATCACCATATCCCTTTGAACCACATAGAAATCCAAAATCATCATGGATTTGGGTTTTTGGTTAAGGTAATGGTCCTTCCCGTAATCCCATTTCCTACTTTAAATTATATTTTTAAATTTTCCATATCTCATTAATTTTTTTCTTTTTTCCCGTTATTCTACCTCCCTCTAAAATAAAATATCCCGAGGATCACCCCTATTATCGTTTTCTCAATTTTGGAGCTCAGGTGAACCATGAATTAGGGAGATCTTTCATACTCTTTCTCAAATTGACCAGATTTGACGAGGTAAAATGAATCATTCATAACTCCTTAAATTTTCATCCTTTTCCCCCCATTTTAGTCCCCAAATGACCTAATATGACTCCTTAGAACTTCCATAATAGTTTTTGGTACTTGGAGATCCATAATTTGGTGTATTTAGGGAAATCAATTCAATATTTCTGAAAGTATGTATCTCTCTATTTGATTTCTCTTCTTTTCATAGGGTTTCATCCCGCTTTATTGATGTTCCAAAGTGTCCAGAACCTAGGATTCGTACCTAGTGTTTAACCATGATTCTTTTTGGTGAAAATATGTGGTCTAGGGATGGATTTAGAATCCTTTGGGTTCCGAGTTGGTGCAGATGATGTTTCGCACCATCTTTTGAGGGATTCGACAATTTAGGTAAGTGATTCCATGGGTAACCATTTAATGATGAGTTAGTTTTCTTTATTAAATAATTTTTCATGTTCCTTATATGGTTTGAATTATGAAAATACCATTTTTGGTATCAATAGTAAATCATTTGCTATTAAAGTTATATTTTTGTTTGAAGTGTGTATTTTTCAAATGTATTTCATGTGTTATCTCTTGTGGTAGTTTTGTAAAATGTAAAAGTGATATATTAGTTGTTGAAAGGGGCTGCCAATTTTGGTTGCGTAATGATATAGTGTCATGTGGTATTAATGGGGGGTCTTTGAATGGGTTTTGTGTGTATAACCTTGTTATACTCCTTTAAAGCATTTTATGGATTTGTGTGTTCTCATGGTCATCTATTGTGATATTGTTCAAGATGATTATATAACATTTGAAAGTATATTATTACATGTTGATTGGTCTACCAATACTATTTTGGTAAGGGACTGGTGTGCTTTTGGAATAAAAATAGGTTTTTGAAATGGGTTTTATGTGAAAATCTTTGGTATACTCCTTATAATTATTGTATGAATATTTTGAATGGTTTATTGAGTTGTGTAAGTGGTGAAACAATATCAGCAAACTGTTTTGGTATGAGTATATTTTTAAAAGGTTCATTTTATTTTTGAATAGCCTGTTATGTCTTATGTATCATCTTGGAAATATTTTATTTAATTTTTTGAAGGAGATATTGAGGTGTTAAAGTGTTGTGAATGTTATGTGGGTTGTTTTTTGTGAGTGTGATAGAAAAATTGATATTTTTATTATGAATGGAGTGTTATATGTCATGTGTGTGGGATGTTATATGAGTTTCAATATCTAATAATTGTTTTAAAAAATTGTTTTATGGTTTTGTGGAAGTGTTGAAGAAATGTGAAATGTGTTGTGGGTTATTTTGGCGTGAGTCGGATTTCAAAATCATTTTGAATGAAAAATGGACTTCTATGACTTGTGTGGTATACATATGGGATGTTGGGTGAATTTTTCATGTAGAAATGATATTTTCATGTTCAATGTATATTTCATGACTTGTTGAACTTGTTTGATCACAAGGGGAAAACCTGGGTATCTAGGTGGGTGGACGTGTACTAGTATGCTAGTGAATCCATGGGGTCTGGCCTCAGTTTCACTTAGAAACATTGACACAAAAAAATATAACTAAACTATGATGATGATGATGATTGCAGACCACTATGTTATGGGTATGTTCCCCACTAGTGGCTCGTGCACAGGAATGGATATTTGTGATGGATACTCTCCCCGAGATATGTGGTACCAGAGACCCACAGCTAGCGAGTGCCTAGGGGTTATTTTCTTTTGCTTTTTCTCATTAGTTACTTTATTCCAACCATCGGTATATGGTAAATTTGGTTGTAAATTCAGTAGGTTTTGTGTTTATTTTAAAAATGTTAATCCTTTAAAATAGGCCACTTGAAAACTATTCTTATTCAAAGTTGCATGTTTTAGAAATTGTAACTAGCTTTTCATGTTTTTGAAAACATGCATACTTTTCATCTTTAAATGTTTATCATATGGAATCTCTTAGTGGTGGTATCCTAATGAGATTTGGCTCACACCTTACTTACACCATTGGGTGTATGTAGACTTTATTATTTTGTGTCACAGTTTTGGGTATAGGTTTTATGCAATTGGTTCGGGTTTTTACCAGCCCATCGTGATGCAGTTTTGTGGAGATGGCTTGAGGGTGGGGCCTCCTTCTATGTAGAGGTTCTTGGGCTGTCATTTCATGAGTTTGTACCTTTTTAATGGTCTTCAAAAATTGTTTAAAATTGTGAAATTCAGTTTTGAATTGTAGTAAAAGGTGTTTTGGTTTGAAGAATCCAGATTTGATTTCTTGAATTCATTTATTGTTTTAAGTATACAAACTCGAGTAAATCGTTCTCAATTTTCAGTTTTGATACCCAGGAACTTGTTCCTTCCCATGGGGATCGAGAACGCCCTTCGGGACTGGCCACGGGTTGGGTCAGGTGCCAGTTTTTGTGCCGACCAGATTCAGTTCGTGACATATTCTCATAGAAAGTGTGGAATATGTGCTATAGAATATGGTTGGAATTGAATAATGATTACGAGTACTCAATAAATTTCCACAATAGGAAGGAAAATAAGGTAAAATATTCATTGAGTTAAAAGGACTATTATTTTTTTGGCCATGAGGAAGAATGAAGAATACCCAAAAAATTATGTATTTTGAGAATATGAAACATGAAATCATAAGGAAATGGGGACATATACTATCATTATATAATGACTATTTAATCAACAATCCTTGTGAGGATTAAATAATTGAAAATAGAATATTTGGAAATGTAGAAGATGGTTAGAAATATCCCTGAGTTATGTCATGAATGTGAACTAATGATATATTTTATGAACTTTGTATGTATCTTGTAAATATTAAAATTGAAGAATTAATTATTAGATCATGTTAACAACTCATCATTAACTATTCATCCCATAAGTAAAAAGATATATAAATAAATAAAATTGTATTTTTTTTATTTTAGAACGTGAATAGAGATATTGTACAGTATCTATATTGATTCTAGGTTTTTAAAAATATGGGGTTTAGATAAATACTTCTAATTGGATGATTCAACCATTACCCATACATGAATGTAAATGGGAAAACATTACTAGATATTCCATAGTAAAATATCCCAAAAGATCTAAATGGAAAAAATATTTTTGGGTTGTAGTATATTGCCTTAGAATTCGAAAAACATCATTTCCATGAGAGAATATTTCTCTCTTGATTAGATTTCTGGGTTATATATTTAGAAAGAGTAGAGATTTTATGGAGTTCCACATTATATTGCATCTGATCAGTAAATAATTATTACATTAATGTTTTGGAGTAGTCATAAACAATATCTTGATATATGATCGATTTTTAGAACAACTTATCATATTAGAATAGATGATCAGTCTGATAGAATGATTCAAACCCTAGGGGATATGTTGATATCTTTTTTTCATGATTTGAAAAGTGTTTCAAATTAACAACCTTCTTAGGTAAAAGTTTCTTTTAGAAAAATCTTAAACTCAAGAATTTGTATGGCTCTTTATAAAGTCCAATATGGTAGGAAGTGAATAACTTCAACATGAAGAGATGATGTTGGAGAAATAATTATATTCAAAACTAAGCTATCTAATGAAATTACATAAAATTTCAGAGCTATTTTGAAGCATAAAATGGTATCTCATAGTCAATAGAAAGGATGTGTTGACAAATATTAGTGAGATCTATGGTCTGAAGATAGTAAAAATTAAATCCTATAGATATATAGATGGAATATTATTTTTAATTTTCTAATGAAGAGATATTTGTGTCGTATATATATTACCCTTTTCAGATTATTGATCACATCAGGAGAGTAGCTTATTGGATGGTGCATCCAATGAACCTCTCTCAAGTTCACAATATGTTCAATGATTCTCTACTAAAGAAGTATATAAATGATCCTTCTACTATAACAATCATAGAGTTGGTATCCCTAGAAAATTATTTTCCAATTAATTACAACTAGTATAAATCATTTATTATGGAGATAATTTTTCATGAAAGAAGACTACTCACCGAGTTAATTCACTCTAGATGTTTAAAAAATTCCAAAAAGTTACATGGGAACCAAAGGATGTGATGAAATAGAAAAATAATCATTTTATTGTATTAGTGTTATGTAATATATAGTGATATATTCATTTAAATTGGGGAATAATGTAACTCACTATGTTTTTATGATATATCTCTCTTCAAATAAATTAAGTTTCATTGACAGCTTATGATACATACAAACACATGCCATAATGAACCATAATATGTTATATTATCATAACATATCTATTAAATTAGAAGCTTGAATATGAATAAATACAGTTTAAAATTTATTTATAAATTTTTTATATAATGAAATATATATATATATATATATATAAGCTCTCAAGTTATAGTGAAGTCATTATATGCATGAAAAATAAATTCACCATCAAAAGTTATTTTTATTATTTTTTTGTGAAAAAATATTATAAATAATTTTTTTCCAATATTAGATCATTAATTTACAAAAAATTATATTAATTTTTAAAATCAATTTGCCTATATTTTTATTCAATGGATTTCAGAAATTTTATTAAATTTTTTTCGTTGAATAATTAAAAATATCAATTTTTAATGTAATCTATTTTTTGTTTATATAATTTTTAAATATAAATTATGTTTAAAAATTCATTGAAATAAAAATTAGATACAATATAGATTTAATAACCTAGTTAGGTTCATTATAATTATTTTTATTGTGGAATTTCATATAAAAACTTATTTATACTTTAAAAATAATTTTTTTGAAAGATGGTTCTTAATTTCCTTTTGTGTTCTAACCTTAAAATAATTCATTATAAATGTAGAAATTTAATCATTATAAATGACATTAATATTTGGAATCATAAGTTCTTGTTAAATAAATATTATGATTTAATTTATTCCAAATTTTTTTTGTAATTATATTAATTTTTTCTTAACACGATAAAAGTAAAATTTGTTAATAAGGTAAAACACTAATGTGATAAGGCATAAAATTCATAAAAAATGATAATTTTTTTACATTGGATGATTCTATTTAAATTATAATCATCAAAATATAGTAATAAAAGAAAATTGTATTCCCTTAAACATTAATTTTGACCATTATAATATTTGATTTAAAAAATAATGTCAAAATGTCCATTTTATGTTTATAATATCTATACTATTTTTGGATAGGTATGATAACAAATTATGTTACTTTATGAATTTTTATTTGAAAAATGTATTAATTTTTTTATCATGGTAATTTATTTTTAATTTTTTTCAATGAAAATAATATCATAACTCATTATTGAACACTAACAAAATGCTTGTACAAGGAGTAGAAAAATAAAAAAAAAATTTTATGGACTCTAGAAGTAGTGTTTTTAAGTGGGTTAGAGTTTAAAAATATTTTTTTTAACAATATAAAACATTAGGTATTTTTAAATGTTTTATATTCCAATTAATATTTTTCAAGTCTTTTTCAATGTAGAATTTAATGAATAGTTCAATAATTTCCATTAATGATATTTTATATGATATAAATTTTTATTAAATGATTTAAATTTATTAAAAAATGATATTTTCCCACATTAATGGGTTATAGGTGAAACAATAACCCATGTTCTATTTATGTGTGACATTTCATTGTATGGAATCAATATAAACCATTAAAGAGTAGAAATATTTGATATTGTTGAAATTAGTAAAATTGTTATTATAGGTTTAAAGTAATAGTTTTTGTAAAAACATGGGCAAAAAATTTTAAAATTTATTTCAATGAGAATATTTAGAATAATCCTAAAATAAATTTATAATTATATCAATTTGGTAACATTTTACATATAAAATTAATTTATATTAACATAATAATTTATGAAAATATAATGGTTCCCCTTCCCTCACATATAAAAGCGTTCCTGATCTCCTTCATTATTTAAAATTATTAGCTTTATATCTCAAAAAATTAATATCCTGACAAAATTCACGAATTCATCACCACATATTAGATCTTTTTTTCATCCCAAAAGATAGTCCTTTGAATGATTAATGTGTAATCCAAATAAGTTTTCTCCATGAATAGGAATAACTCTCAAATGATAATTTTACACTATATTTATTATTATACCTCATATAAGTATATCATACCCCTAATAAAAAAAATTAATTCCATATCTCCAATATTATTACTCATTATTGTGATGATTTAATAACAATTAACCATCTTCTTCCCATCACATGGGAGATGATAACTTATCCTGTGTTTAAATCTGGACTACCACCTCAACGAAGTGATGTGATTCATTTTTTGTTTCTTCATTAAATTGGTTGTAATATTAATAAAATTAATTAATTTATATGATATGAATTATTTAATTGTGATTCTATTATACATTTTTCCTTCATTGTCCACATATTATGTACTTCAGTGATCAAAAGAATTATTTTAATGAAAACCAGCAATTTTTTATTATTTGTTCAAGAGTATATTTCGTCCATGTCAATGTTTTATTATAATTTATTTTAAAAATGACTTGGATTATTCTATAATGATTATTAAAATCCATTTTACACTTATTATTTTTTATAAAAAAATTTATCGTGAAACATTATTTCGTTTTTTGAATGACGAACATTTTACCAAAATTGGGAATGTTATTTTTGTTTTAACATACATATTAATATTGATATTTATTTAAACCTTGATCAATTTTTTTAGAACCTTACGTTAAATTATTATTTTTTATTTTAAAATTAATTTTTTCCTTAACATTTTATAAATATTTGTATTTTAAAAAAATTATATAAAAATTTATTGTGTATTTTAACTAAGAAATGTTTTTGAGATCATTAAAATTAATTTTCATCACCGATAACATCATTCTTTGTTAATTATTATTTATTAGTTGTATGATCCAATTACACCTTACTTATTATTTTGTAGATGGTTTGTGATTATGATAATGAGATGATTTCAAAACATATTTATTTTTCATGGTTTATTCTATGAAGAAATTAATAAATGATTATAAAACATAATTTATTCATTGGTTATGATATTATGAAATGATCAATAATTTATGATCTTGTGGAACAAAAATGTATGTTTTTCATTATGTAAAGCATGGGACATGAATTATATATCCCTCCAACAAATTGGGTATTGTTTTATATCCCATGAGATAGTTATATAAAATAAGTCAATATTACCGATCCACTATAGGAAACTAGTATATGTTCTTGATCTAATATCAAAAATGGGCATGGATTCATGATACACTATTAGAAATAGGTGATGATTCATGGGATGTTATGACATTGTAAATTTGAATTGATACCAGATCCATTATAATTTGTTGGTCTCAATAGTTAACCATGACATATGAAATGGTTTCCTTGACTATGATGGTGCCATATATTTATGAAATTATTATGATATGAAATGATGGTTTTCTTGTTGATTTGTGATATTTTTAATACTCTGGTGATTCTAGTCTTTTGAAATAATAAATATCCACATCATGACATATTTTTAAGATCATTTAAAGATTAGGTTCAAACTATTTATTTAATTTCATGATCTCATAAATTTATAGATATAATTTTCATTTATATTATCTTCCATTAACATCTCCAACAATTAGTGATATTAATAATCTAGTCTATTCCATTTATATGATTCATTAGCCTAGGTTTTTAAGAATGGTTTTATGTAAGGTTTTCTAATAAGTGTACAATATGTGAAGAACATTACGAAAAATGATAAAGAATGTTCCTAAATAAAATGTTTTGTAATATAGTATCCAAACAAGCTAATATATTATGGGTTTCAAATGGATAGTAATTTTTTGTAATGAATATTCATCTAAAAATATGTAATTCTTATGTACGGAAATCTTGAGTTGTTTCAAGAAGAAAATGTTCTAACGTGAAAAGGTGACAGAATACAACCCAAATAACATTATGAACATTATACATTTTTTGGGGTCCTACAATAAAATGCATGGATATATTTTAGAATTCTCATACTAGTATGGGTAAAGGTTTAAATATACCCTTATAATCCTATTTTCACCCATAATATACAACCATTCTAATCATCAATAATTGTATTCTACAAATTTTCTCAATATATTATCCCACCATATGTTTTTTAATTAGTTCACTATAAAACATTGTGCTTCCTGGATGAAGACAACAGGATGTTCTATATTAATCATCCAAAATAGACATTTGAATTTTTTGTTTTTACAGGACACATAATTTGGTTCCAAACCATATAACTCAATACTTATAAAAGTTCAACTGAATAATATTTTATACCATTTTCTATATCACTTAATTACCATTGAAGGGTTCATAGATCATTACGTGAAGTGACGGTTGAGTAGTCATGTGTAAAATATAGGGTTTTATCCTTTCCTAATGAATTCATGATTCCTCCATAGAGAATTTGTGAGTATTGGGACTCTTTTTACCCTCATTATAGAAATGGTAGCATTGTCTCTCCTATATAAAGAATCATCAACCATGTATTACATCATAGGGTAGTAATTTAATTTTCATTCAGAGTCTATAAAATTTTTAGAACATCCCATTTAGTGAATATTTATCTCAATTTGTGTGAATATATATATATATATATATATATATATATGAAACACTTTTAGTTGGTATAAGTATCACACTTCTCACCGTAGAGAGAATACCTCGATATTTTTAATTCAAAGACCACTGCCACTTTCTCCAAATAATGTACCATGGATATTTTTCATGTGTTAATTTTTTTTGAATCATTTGTAATTTCAATTTCATATTGTATTGGGAGTAATCCCAAGACCTTATTTGTGTACTAATTTTATATTTAAAACACTTCCCCGCTGTAGGGTCATGTAAATACAAGTGTTGTAACCAATCACTTCTTCATTATTAAAATATTCTTTACATTCCTTTAACCAAAGGAACATTACTCCCATTAAAGAATAAATTTCTAGAATATTTACTTCTCTTAAAAAAATTCAAAAAAATAATCAATAGTATCCAATTAACCAATAAAGCATACATATCATGGTTATTGGGTCAAGTCTATGATATTATTCTAAATTTTTTTTATAGATCTATTGGTATTCCATTCATAGTGATTACATAAAAAAATACCACCTTCTGAAACAAGAATGCTCATTTTTTAAATTCAGCTATCAACATATCCTTTCATATAGTCATCAATAGAATATGAAAATCATATTCAATCTCTTCCTTGATATATTATTCTTTATAAATATCATCTATATAGATGAAAAAAATCTAATATAGGGATTCTTTAATGAAACTATTCATTTGATCCCTTAACAGGGTGGGGGAATTAGAAAAATTTATATGGTATCAGTATAAATTGAAAGTGTCCGTATCACATTCAAAACATGTGTTCAAGATATCCCCCCTTCTTACAATTAACTAATGATATCAAAATTGATGTTCAATCATTGCGAAGTATTAATATTCAATTATTTAATCAAATATGTCATTAATAGAGGGTAAAACTGATTTAATCTTAATTGTGACCTATTTTAGATAAGTATAGTCCACGAAAATTCACATTGATACATATTTCTTCATAGAAAATAGTACATTATCTCCCCATGGTTAGGCACGTGGTAAAATAAAACCCTTTTCCGAATTATCTTTTTTTGTTACATCCTTAATTATTCCAACTCAACAGGATTTATTCTTTATGAACTTCATTAGGTATGCTTAGATCAATGAATAATATCAATAATGATCAAAACCTCGGGATATAGGGATGGCCATGGTAGTACTTCTGGATGTATATGAATATATTTCCATATAATAGGAATGTTGAGAATGTTAACATTACACCTGATAATTTTATTAAACAACACCTTATAGTTGGAATTTGAAACCATTTTAATCAAATCCTTTATAATGGTATGTAATGAAAATTTTATTATCCAAAGAATATATATATGGAATTTGAAACCATTTTAAGATATTACTCTTTTTCATTCACAACATGTCTATGGAGTTTTTATTCAATCATCCCATTTTAGGGTTATTAACCCTTACAAAATTAGTGTCAGAGACTACATCAACTTGTAGTGTTTAGATAGGTTTATATTTTCTATAATAACTGCACAATCTTAATATTTCCAAAATTTTTGTATATTATCTTATACATAGACACATATTTTGACATTTAACTATGGTTCTTAATCCCAAATTCAAATGGTTACAATGAAAATATCAAAAAATGACTAACCAATAGAATTTATACAAAATATAGAGACACATTTTAAACAAGACTTTTTTTACACATTTTACAATATGTAAATTGTTTGGAATTATAGCTACAATATAAATGGATACTAAATATACAATAAAATTATTTTAAAAAACTCTTGATTATTTCATACTAAATGAAATATACATGAATATATTTTAGAAATATAATTTTATTGTATAATTCTCATGACCTAGTGATTGAAATCATAAAAAATTAGTGTTCAAAAATCCCATTAAAGGGTCTTTCACGACCTGTCCCTTAGGGTCTGTGCTGTGACATACCCCAAACCTGCCTCCTGAAGGCCTGGGGTTGAAGCCTAGCACTAAAGGCTTCAACCTACATGTGGGTGACATTTTATTGAGTACCTGTAAGCACACACACGCCCAACCATATCCCACAAACATAAAGGGGAAAACATATATACTGAAATAAGTGATGAATACAAGTAAAAATGAAAACAAGTGGTCTAGAATACAAACCCAACAAAATACCTAAAATTTGAAAAGTACAATGGGACTCAAGTAGCCATCCACTGAAAATCCCACCTAATGGTTGGAGTAGTGTAGCTACTGGGAATCGAAATAGTACATCATGTCTTCCTAATCCTACTGAGCCCCTCCTACTCCTAGACCACTATGTCCTTTGTCAAAATGTATGTTGTATGCACAAGATACAATATGTGTGGGCGAAGCCTATGCCAGGGTGAGTAACATAGTACCCATATGGGGTCCCCATTCCACTAAGGTGAAATACCCCAAAGCTACCACAATGAAACGAAGCCAAGTAAGTCAATGATGTAAGCCACAAGGTAATACCACATAGTTTGGAAATCTCACATGAGGTATAATATGAAGCATAGGAATAAGGTTCATCGGATATAGTGATGAACATTTCGTAGTGTTGAGGGACTCATCATTGATTAATCATTGATCATCTACTAGGACACTAAGGATCCACAAGGCTACTGCTCATCTGTCAAGCCACTATAGATCTACACAGATACTTCTCATGTATCGTTCTACTAATGATCCACACAGTTTTTGCTCATCTATCTAGCCACTAAAGATCCACACAACTACTACTCTTCTACTGAGCCACTAAGGATCCACATGGTTGAAACATGATCAATTTTTCGTACCTCAACCTCCATGAAGTCAGACATAGAATAGCCCAAGGGACTGTCTCATCGTATGTATTACAACACAATAGATGCGGCGTAGAACAGACACCCGGTCAGTACGATATGGGCTTTTTTGTAAAAAGGGAATGGTTAGATTTGATTCTGACCCAACCCGAGCCAACACCAAACCCATACAAAAACTCATGTAGAGTAACTGAGAAGGCCCATCTTATCGCAAGGGTCATCTTTCCATAGATTGAGCGTCAATAGGACACTCTGTCTACAAGTTATTATCATTTTATTAATCAGGGGCCGGTTACGCGTGGTCCTGGTCCAACCCGGTTAGTCCTACTTGACCTACCCGGCCAGGGGGACCAACATACCCTAGTTTAATATGACTGGCCCAACCTGAACTGGTTTGAGTCAAGGTGGGTCTGGTTCTGCCTAATTAGTGGGCCAAGCCTAATTGTCCTTACTAGGCCCAACCCAGTTTGGTCGGGGGTCCAGCTCGCCATGTCGCCCGACAACCCAGTCTCGTCCGGCCTAGCCTAAAGGGCACATGTCCGTCTTTCGGCGTGGGTCCAACCCTATGGGTGCAGTTCTATCCCAGCTCGCTGGCTGGGGTACGACCTACTAGCTGGTTCCTGGCCTCGTGGAAGCAGGCTGGGGGTGTGTTCCAGGTCTGGACGCTTCCAGTTGCTGTGTCCGGCTTACTTCCTGATCCATGGTTAGTCTGTGGGGCCTCCATTCTATCGTGGTTTATGGACAACATCTGTCAACTCACCCGGGTGTCCTAGACACTGCTTCCCCCTCCACGTCACCTGCGGACTCATTCCACAGGTTGACTCGTCAACATGGTGACATGATTCTTCCATGGGTCTCGAGAACTGTGGCCCACATTTGTTATGGATTCTGCCACCTCAGCATGCCACCCGGGTGCATCGCTACACCCGGCAGGCTGTATACCATGCGACATGCATCTTGTGCACCGGAAAAATCATCGGCATACCACCAGACGTGCTCCGGTGGTCCATTGTTCATGATTCCTACTCACATAGCCTCTAGGGAAGGTCCTCTTCACTCCGAAGGTCTTAAATCTACATTGTCATCGATTCATATTCTTGGCCAAGAATAACATACACGGTAGCGGGGCTCAGGCCCTGTCTGTGATAGTTTGTGCCCTCCGCATCAGGATTTCAAATCATGGGGGAGGTTTGGGGATGATTTTCAAACATAGAAAGTAATAACATAATCCCCAATAGAGAAAACCAAAAAAAAGATCACCCTCCTTGAAGAATGCATGGTCTGTGGATCAACATGTTCATGGCTATGTCCGCGTTCGTTGTTTAGAATATGAATGGGGAAGGACATAAAAAAACAAACCCATACCTAGTTAATGTTCATTGTCACATCGATTTATCCTCTAGGGTCCAAGTGGTCGATTTCATTGGTCATTCTTCAAGGAACATCGAATTTGATGATGTTACACCATTTTTCTTCATTCTTAGTTGGGGAGGACATCCATCAGAGGTTTGTCAGAGAATCATCACAGTTTTACCCTCATTCCACTAACATGTCAACTATTAAAAAGATAACATGTCTTGGTCATTTTGTTACACTACGACATCGCGTCATTACACAGTGTTTTAACAAGCCGTTAATGAAATCCATTAATGCACCTCGTCGATGCCTCATCCCTAAACCAAAGTGTCTCTATGTCACACTTTTTTGGTGAAAAAATAAATTAAATAACTTTTTATGTTATTTTATTATTTTATTGAAAATTATAAAAATTTACTTTTTCATTTGAACTTCGGATGCCGAAGTTTTGTATTTTCAATGTGACTCCTGACATTATGAGTTCAACAGTGCCCTCATGAATTCGATCCAAGTATCGGTTCTAAATTTATAAAAACCTACCCACATGTTTACGGAACGTACCTCAAAAAATGTTCAAAATTTTGTTTCGGAATCACTAGGACCAAAATCATGTGCGGTCAAAGTGTGTAGTCTTGAAATAATTCCATATAATTTAAAAAAATTACATTGAAATTCTAGAAAATAAATTCTCCCCATGTTAGGGCTTTACACCCCTGAAATACATAATAAGGGAAAATCAAACAGATGGTGGTAATGAGCATAAATATGAGCCACCATCTCCCATGTGATATCCTAATGTTTCTCGTGCTTCCATAGAACATGCACCAAAGGAATCGGCCATCCACAAAGGGCCTACTCTTATGGATCCATTATCTCCACTAAAAACCTTGTAAACATCGCCCCATAATCAATGTCTAACTCTCCCCAATCGATGACATGCGATGGATCATGTACGTACATCCCCAGCTGCGACACGTGAAAAAATTCATGAACACAATTCATCTGTGGGGGAAGAGATAGGCGGTACGCCACCTCGCCAACTTTGCTGAGAATATAGAAAGGTGTGGTGAACCTTGGAGACAACATGTTTCCCCATCCAAATCTCTAAAATCCCTATTTGGGAGAGACCCAAAGGAGAAAATGGTCCCATCCTCATACTCCAAGGGTATCTGTATCCTTTCGAAATAAAAATTATACCTTCTCTGTGCAGTCCTTATCCATTAATGGATGATCTTCACCTTCTCATTGGTAGTCCGTACCGAATCTGGACCCTTGAGTGTCAACTCACCTAGGTCTGTCTAGCATAGGGGTGATTTGAATGGACGCTCATACAAGGTCTCAAACAGTGTCATGCCAATTGTAGAGTGATATTTGTTTTTGTATGCCAAATTCACCAGTGGTAGGTGGTCCTAACAACTATGACCAAAATTTATAATGCAAACATGGATCATGCCCTCCCTGGTCTGTATGGTCCGCTCTATCTGACCATCCATCTAGGGATGAAGAGCTATAATCATGTGCAGCTGATTCCCGAATTCCTCTTGTAATCCCTTACACAATCGGGATGTAAGGCGTGCATCACAGTCTAAGAAGATTGTCGAAGGAACTCTGTGGAGCCACAATATCTCTTGGATGAAGAGGCATCCGAAGACCTCTTTCGGTCCATGATCGTCTGTAGGTTGGAATTGAACCGATCTGTTATGTTAGTCACGAATCACCCAAATAGAATCATGGACTCTGGATATATTTTTTTAACCCCACTACTTCAAAAACGGGCAGGGGAAGCACTACCATTTTATAAGCACTAAAAAAAGTGCCGATAAAGGGGACCCCTTTATTAGCACTTTTTTTAGTAGTGCTGATATGGGGGGGATTTATCAGCACTTTTTCCTACTGGTGATAAATTTTCTATTTCAAAAAAAATGAAAATTAAATTATTGTTATATAAGTATAATTATATGGATATAAATATAATATATATTTTTAAATATGTTTTAGATACGTATAAATAGACTATTAAATTTAATATATAAGATATTTAGTGAAAATGGTATTAAAATATTTTAATAAAATATTAATTAAATAATAATTTTCAAATTATTATTGATTAAAAATCATTTAATAATAATTTTAAGAAACAAAAAATTAAAACAATTAATAAAAGATCTATAATATGAAGAACATGTATCTCAAATTTCGAACGGCCATAACATTTGATCCCGGTGTCCGTTTGAGCTCTAAAATATATCTAATCAAAGAATGCGGTGAGCTATATGCACTGGTGACCCAAGAGAAGCTTTTGTTGAATGCCTTAAAGCCAAAAGGCCCAGACGGCCTCCAAAACTGAGTTTTTAGTCAGGGTTCACGGATTTGATAACCTTAAAACTCGTATAACTTCTGATCTAGATGCCCATTATCCCTGTACCACATATCATATTGATGATTTTTTCATTTTCTTCGATTTGAATAGTTGTGGAGTTGAAACGGGATTCTTTATTATATGTTATCATCATTTAAAAATTATATGTCTTTTCAAATACACATATATTTGTATTTTTTCTAAAATATATATGTGTTTGTGTGTGTGTGTGTGTGTATGTGTGTGTGTGTTTTATATTTATATGTTGGTATTTATTTATTTAATTATAAACCCACATAAAAAACATATTTCATAAAGGTATTTAAAACTAATAGTATAAGTATATTTTAATATACAAATAAATATATAGATAAAAAATTATTACTAAAAATATATATATAAACAAATATATATAAATATATATTAATATTCGAATGAATATATATATATACTAATATATGAATAAATATATTTTTATTAATATGAATCTGTGTCAATAAACCAATAAATATAACTATATATATATATAAATAAATAGATATATCATTAAATATAGAAAAAAATGAAATAACTTTGTGCTAAAGGTGCAGCCACAAAAGGGGGAGGTTGTGGGTTCGAGTTTGGTTGGAAGCAAAGGGATGCACATGTGTGAGGATGCGCGGGAAGTGCAGTGCATGGTAGACCTCCTAGTGTTGATCGGAGGGGGTGGGGTCAAGCGTTGTTTAAAACATTCCTCGCATTATTTAATTATTTTATTTATTTTTTGGACATTTATTTGTGCATTTAAAAAAACTGATAAAGTTACTTTTATCAGCACTAAAAAAAGTGCTGATAAAAGGGACCCCCCCTATATTAGCACTGAGATTTACAACGCATTTTAGCACTGTTAAAGCCCATTTTGAGCACTAATATAGTCCGTTTTTGTAGTTGTTCCCATATTGAAGTCCACCGTGATTCGAAGCTATTTTCTATTTGGTACCTCAAGTGGATGATCCAATCCTATAGGAACCTATTGCTCAACCGTCACTTGAAGACACATGAGGCATTGTGATGCCTACTCAGCCACTTCTTTCTTCATTCCTCGCCACCAGAACTACTGTCGGTGGTCATAGTACATCTTCACCACTAATGGATGTACCGCCAAAGGGGATGTATGGAACTCCCTAAACTCCTCTTCCCGTGAGGAAAATGTTTTAATGGTGCACCCTCTGAAGAGGATGATGTGCTCTCAACCTATAAAAAATCGATCAGGATCCTGTCCTAAGAATATCTAGGAACATCGGGCCTCACATTCGATATCCACAAGTTGTGCCTCCCAAACTCACTATAAAATTGGTGGATTAACTGTCATCGACTAAAGGTAAGCTTCTCTATCATCATCTATGAAGGATATCTATATGACGGATAACTTCTCTGTCTCCTCACTCTGTAGCAGCAAACTGATCCTCCTACTATGTGTTTCTGCTACCACATTCCACTTCGTATGAGTATAGAATATGTAAATGTCATAGTTTTGGTGGAAATCTATACATCGATGTTGTCTCTGGTTCAATTCCTTTTTTTATAATATATATCTGAGACTTCTATGGTTGGAGTAATCTATAAGCTATTCGCCCATCAATTAGCACCTCCACATCTTCTAGGAAATGACTTCTTCCACCAAATCCAGGTCATGGGTTAAATAGTTCTACTCATGCTTCCTCGACTGCCTTGAGCCTTAGGTGATCACCACTTGCTACTTCATGAGGACACAACCCAGTCTGGTCCCTGATACATCGTAGATGACTACATACCCAACACCCTCTTCTGGTAGTCTCAATATAGGGCCACTTTTTCAGTCTTCGTCTCTACTCCTATACACTCCACATGTATCTCTTCATCTAAATGAAGGATATTCCCTTCATTTTCAAAGCTGATAAGGGTGATGGTACTCTTGAAAAGATGTGCATGAAACTCTTGTAGTTCCTGGCCAACCCAAGGAAACACTTCACCTTAGTCATGTCCCTAGGTGGCTCCCAAGCTAGCATTGCCTCAATCATCACCCAGTCCACTGCAACACCAACCTTGGAAATGAAGTGTCCTTGAATGTGGACCTCCCGAATCTAGAATCTGGACATTGGGATTTTACCAAAAATCTGGTGCTCTCAGAGTGTATCCAGGTCTATCCTCAAGTCTTTAGCGTGATTCTCCTCGGACCCTGAATATACCAATATGAAATCAATAAATACCACCATGAAATTATCGAGGTATGTCTGATAGATTTTGTATATGAGCCCCAAGAACATATATGAGGCATTGGTCATGCCGAAATGTATTGCCAAGAACTCATAGTGTCCATTCCGACTCTTGAAGTCATCCTTCGTTACATCCTAATCCCATAAACGTAGCTGATGATAGCCTAATATGAGGACTATCTTGGAGAACCACCTTCCTCCCTTCAGATGATCATAGAGGTCATGAATCCTCGGAAATGGATAATTGATCTTCATAGTTACCTTGTTTAGGTGCTGATAATCCATGCATAACCTCAATATCATTTCTTCCATCATGGGAAACAATACTGGGGCATCCCGTTGTGAAACAATGGGCCTCAGAAAGCCCATCTCCTGCAAGTCCTCCAACTGAACCCTCAATTCATGAAGGTTCGCAGGAGCCATCCATTATTCCAGTTTGGATATCAGTTTCTTCCCAGAGAACAGATCAAATTAGATGTTTAACTCTCAATGGAGAGGTAAACATGAATAATCGTCAAGGGAGACTTATTTATAATATACTTTCACCAAGGAAGTTGAGGACTCATTACATTCATTTTAATAAGGGTTGAACTACACTACTAAATAAGAATTGGAAACACCCTCCTCAGCCTGAATCCATCAAGAGCTGCTAGGATTTCCCCCTCATCTGATTAATGGATGTATGGATTCATCTTATTGGATGAACCACATCCTTTTCATTATATAGTAAATCCTAAAAAATCTTTTCTAGTCTAATCCAAGAATGATGTTGTATTTCCTAGGTGATACTACCATGAGATACGAACTGATACTCTCACCTCAAAGAGTTAGGTCACACTGTCGACACTAGTGTGTGGTCATTGGGACTCCTCCAGTCGGGGTCTCTAAATTTGATGGTCAAGTCAATGGTCTGAAATTGAACCGCTATGTATCAATCAAGAATAAGTGAACAAAAAGTGAAATAACTTATACAAGTGTCTATCAATAATGTATCTAAACTAGAGACACACAAATCATACCTTGATTCATCCCTGGAGTCTTGGGGTCATAAACCTCAATAGTTTGCAACAATATCCTCTCCTGCCCTGCATCATCAATGGTGGGACAATTTCACACGAGCTGTCCCTTTTCACGCCAAGAATAGCAATGCCTTCCCATATAGAATCTAGCACATTCCTTCTTATGAAACCTATGGCTCTGTGGCTTACAATTCTCACCTAAAATCTGTATATCCTTTGACCTTGTAGATCAGGAGATCATTTCCTCGGATTTTTTTGACATACATTCAAACCATGTGCGTCATCACTAAGATGCATCCACCTAAAACACTATGGGTGGGCCTACTAGATGATCAAAGGGTGGTGGTAACACTATTATACCACCATGTGTGTCCATATTGATAATTTTTCTATGAATAGATTAATCTCTGATAGGATTACAATTCTCATGGCCATGTATTCAGAACCAAGTTCGCTGTCTACGTAGAGGCATCCTGAAATTGTTCAAGATGGACCACAGTCAATAGATTATTCCTGGTGACCCATATCTTATACAAAATAGACTAAATAGATTCGTATTTAAATATTGTATTCATGTTAAGATCATAATATCATAATTTATGGTTTTGGTGTGTGGATACATCGGCCACCGCACCAACACTGGAATCCCCAAATCTGAAGGTCAGACTCAGTACATTTAACACTATTTCACAAATGCAAAAACAAAAGACTCTCAGAATATGAGGTAGAACTGACAAAATATGATATCACATTGTCATGACCCATCCCCCAGTGCCCGGACCATAACATACCCCAATCCCACCTCCTAAAGGCCAGGGGTTGGCGACTAGCACCGAAGGAATCAACCTATAAGTGGGATGTGGTCTCTTGAGTACTTGTGCACACAGACGCCCAACCACATCCCACAAACAAATATAAGAAAATAGTTATACTAAAACAAGTTATGAGTAAATTTACAACTAAAAAATGTGGGCTAGAATACTAACCCATCAAAAGAACTTAAAATAGAAAATTACAAACAGACTCACGTAGCCATCCTCTAGAAAACCTCACATGATGGTTGGAGTAGTTTATTTACTTGAAGCTGAAGTATTTCATTCGGTCATCATGATTCTACTGTTCCCATCCTTCTCCTAGGCAACCATGTACTCTGCTGAAACATCTGTCATTTTCAAAATACACAACACATGCTGGGGAAGCCCATGTAGTTGTGAGTAACATAGTACTCAGTAGGGGGCCCCAATCCCCTAAGGACAAATACCATAAAGAAACCACAAAGCAATGCCACTACGTAAGGACTTGAAGTAAGACCACATGGAAAGACTATGAAGTATGGATAGCTCACCCCAGGTACAAACTATAGCATAAGAAAAATGTTCATCGACTATGGTGATGAACATTTCATTCTATTGAGAGACTCATCCTAGACAAATCAGTACTCTTCTGTCGGGCCACTAAGGATCCACATAGATGTTGCTCGTCTATCGGGTGACTAAGGATCAACAAGAATTCTTATCTTATACCATGCCACTAAGGATCCACAAGTACTTTTCTCTTCTATTGAGCCACTATCGATCTATATGGATACTACTCATCTAACCATCCACTAAGGATCCAAATGGATATAGCTCATATGTCAGGCCTCTAAGGATCCACATGGATGCTGCTCAAGAAATGAGTTGTACCTAAACCACCACGATGTCCCACATAGAATATAACAATGGACTATCTCTTTGTAAGAGTTCCAATTCGACAGACACTATGTCGAATGGACACTTGGTCGGTATGATAGGAGCATTTTTGTAAAAAGGGTATGGTTGGATTTGAGTCTGGTCCAACCTGGTTGAACAACAACCCCCACCGAAACGTCCATAGAGTATCTTTGAAGGACTACCTCATAGAAAGGGTATTCTTGGGTTCCCACATACCTCGAGTTGTTTTGACTAGAATGACCTCACATGATTCGGGTTATGGTACGTCTGCTCTGGCCTATACAGTGGGCCAGGCCCAATGGGCCACACTAGGGCCCGTCTAAGCTTGGCTAGGGGTCTATCCCACCGAGTCATTCTACGACACAGTCTTGTCTGGACCAGCCTAAATGGAGCGAGTCCGGCTTGCTGACATTGGTCCAACCAGTTGGCTATCGGTGCGGCCCACTAGCTAGATCCCAACCAAAAAGAAGCGGGTCGGTGGTGTGCACCAAGCTAGGGAATGGTCGGTTGCTGTGTTTTCCTCCCTGTTGGCCTTGTTGTTTGTCCATGGGGCCTCCATCCTTCCATGATCGAGTGACAGTGGATGCTAGCTCACTCGGGCGGCCTAAACATGGACACCCCCTCTACATCACTTGTGGTCCCATTCCATATGTTTGACCCAACAACGCTTTCCAGGTTGGGGCCACATGTCACCCACAATGCGGCTGTCGTCGGCCGTGACTACCACCTTCATGGTGAACTGCTCCACCAAGCCACTGGCATGGCCGACACTGACATAATCTTCGGTGGACCGCTGGATGTGCTCCGATGGTCCGTTCCTTGTGCCTCATGCAACTAAAACCTTTGTTGAATTTTCTCTTCACATCAAAGGTCTCAGACCCACCTTGTCGTCGATTTAGATGTGTGGACATGACGAAAACACATGGCCGAGGGGATCGATCCTTATTTGCGTTAGCCCATAGTCTCCACATTAGGATTTCAAAACATATGGGAGGTACGGGGAAGATGATAAAGAAATAGAAACTAATAACATAATCTTGGATAGATAAAACTCAAATGAAATATCATACTTCTACAAGAACGCACAGTCTACGGATCAACCAATTCTTGGGTTGATCCACATTCATCATTTAGAATAAGAAAGGGGAAGAACTAAAAAAACCCCTACCCCATTGATGTTTGTTTTCTTAGCAATTCATCCTTGAGGGTCCAAGAGGTTAATGGACTTCTTCATTCTTCATGGTACGTCATAGCCGATGACATCCCATCATCGTTCATCATACATCATTGAAGAGGAAATCCATCATAGTTTCATCATATAATCCACAATGTTTAACCCTGGTTCCACAAACATGTAAAATAATTATAATAACACATGTCTCAGAGTTTCTGTGACATTGGAGCATTGTATCATTAAGCTGGATGTTAATGATCCATTAATGATCTCTATTAATACTCCTCATTTCTTCCTCATTATTTCACCATATCATCATCGTGACACCACTAGTTAGTGATAAATGAAATAAAATAACATTCTTTTGTATTTTATTACTTTTATCAAAATTTCCAGAAATCAACTTTTCTATTTGACCCTTTCTAGCAGAAGTTATGTCCTTTCAAGGTGAATCCCAGCTTTCTGAGTTCAATGGTGACCTCAGATTTTAGATCAAATAACGAGTTCAAATGTTAGAAAACCCCTCATACAAGTTCACTAAATGTACATTAAAAATTGTTTAAAATTTCGTTCTGGGCTCACTGGGCCTGGAATCACATGTCATCACAGTGTTTCATCTCAAAATAATTCCATGTAAATTAAAAAATATTACCTGGAAATATAGGTACATTATAGGGTAAATAAAAATTTCATCAAGATTTTATTGGAATACATAAAATACAATAACATAACAGAAATATTATAACCACATAAGCAATAAATATGAACCATAAATGAGAAACATGTTACATGGAATAAGAACATATATCAAAGGAAGATCCTCATGAAAAAATAATAGTTATAATGTGGTTTAGATAAATTTAACATGAAACATAAATAATGAATGAAAATGATCATAATGAATAAAATAAATAAAGTGTGGAACAAAAATTATCAGAGGGAAATATAAATTTCTCATGAAACACAATTGGTTTCCTTGATTATAAGAATATAAAACATACTCATTAATACCTATCTTAAGAGTTATAAACACTTAACCAATGAATTGGATGGTGATATATGACCACTCCCATCATTTATAAATAGTTATGTGTTCAACTAAAAATAATTCTCATTTCGCAACATAAATAACCCAGGGAAATAAAATTGGTTTAATAAGACATAAAAATGAAAATCATTCAATTATTATAAGGAACCCAATGAAAATGGGTTTTTAAAAAATCAAAATGGATATATTTCAGTTTTAATAAAAAAACTAAATAAATACAATGGTTTTCAAAAAATGTCCAAATGGAAGTCATTCACTTTTCATAATTGAGGGCATGGAAATAAAATGTGTTTCATTAAAAATTCAAATTGCACAAAATAACCTAATGAATTAAATTATTTGATAATGAATACATGATAACCTAATGATATATCATAATTAATGAGAATATAGGGTGAAATATAAAACATAACTCTATTTGAGATCTATCATTTGAATATAATGAAAACAAAATATAGAAAAGATATTTTTTAAAACATTTTTTATTCATCTTTGTAAAAGTAAGTGTTAAGAGTCTCTTTTCAAAAAGTTTTATTGTTTTTTCTTAATGAAAAATAATAGTCAAAATGAATTAATTGAAAGGGATTTTGTTCAAAAAATATAATTATTCATAGAAAAAATATAAATTCATTTAAAAATTATAATGTATTCAACATAGGGGATCAAGTATCACGAATAATGTGAATAACACAAAAGAATAAATTTGAGTTATTGATTCCTTTACAGTTTCCCATGTTTTTAATAAAAGTTCTTTAAACTCATGTATTATGAAGATTAAAATATTAATGAACCATTTCAGAAAATTATTCATATACCTTTCAATTTATATTCTTCATTTATAAACATTCCCTTCATTTATTAGAACATATTTATCATTTTTCAACATCAATTATTAATAATCTAGATCCTTTTGAAAAATAATTGTAGAGAAATGGTGGATCCTCCTTTTCTCCAAAACATATTATTTTTAAAAATAATAATGGAACTATAATTTATGTTTCAAAAAACCTATTCTGTAATAATTCCTTTACATGTGATTTATAGTCAAATTTCCTGAAGATGAAAACGATGATGAACTATTTTAGAGTTATTTTCTAATATCGATGAATTGCCTTATAACGGTCATTAATTTTTCAATTCTATGAAGAGACATATTCTTGATAGATGATATATTAATATATCCAAAATAATCACAAAATATAAAATAAAATTATACATGATGGTGGTAGTGGGAAATGGAATGCATCATTCCCTGATGTTGATAGCCCACATGTTTTCATGATTAACGATCTCATTTATCATTGAATTCTTGAAAATATGGTATATGTTAAATTATCATTTAATAGTCATAAATATTACATTACACAAATTATAATTAATAAAAATAAACCTTATTACCATACATGAAACACAGTTACAAAAAAACATCACTTCATGGATCCAGTAGTCCTCATGTACACATGAACAATGCTATTTTGTTTTCTTAGTGGAATAAAACTATTGAATAATTATTTTACAATTAATATAATGAAATTAAATCCTAAAATTTATTCTTATTTCATTATATCAACAAGGTTTGAGATGATTTAGTAATGATTACAATAATAGAATTGACTATCGAAATGTAATACACATGGTGGAAACATGAGTTTTTATATAGAAAACATTTAGAAAATGAATATCTTATATAAAATAAATTAATCCAAAATTATATTGAAGTAGGAGATAGTTAAATGAAGTGAAATTAGAAATAGTTATAATAATAATTATGAAAGTCAACTGTTTTTTTTAATTGGTGGATGTTTTACCATTTTATAAGTTCATGGAAGGGTAGTTTTGGAAGTCAAGAATAAATTTTAAATAAAGTAATGATTCTATATAATATTAAAAGGAAAAAAGTGAAAAAAGAGGCGGTTGAAGTTATTTGTGCCTAATAATACCTCTAAACTCATTTTTATAACATCCTTATGTTTTGGGTATTTTTATTATACTTTTAAACCTTTTACCCTAATTAAGTTTACCTTTAATAATAAATATTAACCATAGTAATAAATTTTAATGAAAAAACATGATTATACCATTTACATAACACGGTACTTTTGATTTCAAGCATGGAAATAATTTTCCCCAATTTTTTCTATTTGTTCAGAATCCAAATTTTCAAATAAAGCCACCTAATGTGTAAAGATTATATTTAGAAAAAAGTGTGTTTTTATTTTTAAAAAATTATTCAAAATTATTATTTTCTTATATAATAATTCCTAGGAAATAATTTGGTTTATTCTATAAAAAAAATTCAATTTTCTTTCAATGAAATTTTAAAGTACATTTCACCATGAAACAATTATTTAGATGAAAATATCAAAAATAGTATTTAACAGAAAAACATTTTGGATTAGTTCTAAAATTTATTTCCATGGGATTTATAATCTCATAGATTATATTAAAATTCATAATATTTTTCCTTATATATATATTTTATTACTTTATTTTAACTTATAGGATATCCCTACATAATTATAAAATCATAAAAACATAATAAATTTCAAAAACTGTATCGATTGACAGAAAATATATTTTTTATAAATAACATAATAATTCAAACTCTGTAAATTTTTATATAAATAATTAATAACTAATTTATATTTTATAAAATTTATAATCTAATATTTTGAATTTATTCTTTTAATAAAATAAAAAATATAATGAATACAACTTTTATTGATAAGAAAATTATTTAATATTATGTTCTACTAATTATAAATTTATAAAGGTAAAAAAATTTATTGTTTTACAGTCATATAGTTTATTATATAATTATAAATAGTAGTGTATTAATATATTGTGGTGAAATTACTTTGGGTGTATGATGTATTTCACATTATATAACATAACATTAGTTTTATAAGGTATAAAATTTTGGGCCATTACAATATGTCCCACAATAATTACATATAAAAACTCTTATTTTAACTTTCTTTTTTAATAATATATTTATCCTAGGATCATGTTTTTTCATATGTGCATGAAAAAACCATTGTTGAAATGGTTATATCTTTTCTGTTTCTGAGCATTTATTGTCACACTTTCATAGGTTTCCTCTGCCCATAATATGATTATTAAGAATAACTTGTTTGAAGAAATTCAAGAGGATTTTGATTATGGAAAAATTTTCCCATGTGTTATAAAATAATTTTTGTATGTAGTTTTTGATCAGTGATACTAAACCAAATGGTTCTGTGAGTTATGTGGAATTTTTGTGAGATATAATTTTAATGTAAAATATTGTAAAGTATGGCTTGGATATTCACATTTAATATCAATGTTAATTTCAAAAAAATACTTTCTCTTAGAACTATATATGAGAGTTATGTTTTGGGGATCCTCGAAGTATACCAGTAGATATAGACCATCTATGTCATACCACCTTTTATTACATAAACATTAAATTAGAATTTACAAACAAAATATCTTTTATTGTTTACTTTCTTGGAAATAGGGTATATAATAGATGATAACATAAAAAATTCGCCTAATACAAATGAATTATTCACTAATCATCCTAATTAAATTTAATATATATCATAAGCTTAGGACAATCATTAATGGAAAAGAAGAGCATAAGGCCCAGTAATTGAAGGAAAGGGAAACAATTCTCATGTGATATTGAGAAATATCAATAAGAAGATGAGGAATATAGTCCTGGAATGCTGAATGAAACATGAGGAATATAATGTAAGAACAAGGTTCAAAATAAATATATTTGTAAATATTATTTAATTATGTAATTGATAAGCATATCTCTAATGTAGGTAACAGAGGAGTCATAAAAATTACCAAGGTTATTTACTATGGTATTGTAAAACATGTCATCTATAGTGTTTAAATTTTTTACACAATACATTGGATTGTGGTAAGGGTTAACCATTCATATGAATTAACTAATCTGATCAAAATATATCAAAATAAAACATGTTATAAATAAAATAAATAAAATAAATGAAATGGGTTTTGTGTAAAAAAATCAGGGAATTTTAAAAGGTGCTTAAAGACACGATCATTATGTTATTTTTGAACTATAGAAATAGAATGATGGTTTAATGTATGATAATATCTCAATAAAACAAATATTTTTTAATTATAGGTGAATAACCCTAAAAATGGTGGTTGGGATATTTATAAAAATAAGAAAGAGAGAATTTATATATGAGAAAATTGAAATTTAGAGATATAAATCTGACTGCAAAATCGGTATAGAACATGGTTTTAGGAAATGGTAAAATGATAGATTACTAGGTTATTCCATTAATAAAATAATCTTTTTACATTAAATGGATAAAATATTGTTGAAAATTGAACTTTGTTTGGAAATTGGAATATCTTCTATATAAATAGGGAACATGAATAGAAAAGGAAAATTGTGATTTCCCTTACATTGATGAAGTGTTTTTAAAAATGTGTATTCAACCTTGGGGTTGACGAATCCTTGGGTGGGGACTACATAAGATGATAAATCAGTATAAATTTGTTTAGGGTACATTAGTAGTGAATGTAATGGAGAGAGGGGTGGGTATTTAATGAAAAAGTTGAGGATTTCTTTATTAATAACCAAATATATGACATGGTAGCTTAGGTAGTGAAAAATGAAAAACCATGGGAATTACCATCGAAATTTCCCATGGTTTGGTACAAATGGGTCATATGTTATGTTCATTTAATACATAAGAGTCTATAATAATTTTATATTACTTCTTTTGTCTTGGAAATTTAATTTTTCTATAAAAAATTATCATTAATGTTATCATTTCCATTTTAGACATTGGAAAGTAAATTACAGGTTTTGAAATTTAGTAAAATATATTAAAATACAAGATATTAATAAAATAAAATATCCTAGCACATTTATTGGGGTTAATTATTTTTGAAATCATTATAAAATAATTATGATGTCATTAAACATATTAAAAAATCAAACTATAATTTTACTATTCACAAAAAAATAAAGCATTTTAAGAAATTATCATAAAATAATCCTTTCATTATTTTGATGTGTTGAATTCAAAAAGTATATTTATTTTTTTACAATAATTGTTTAAATATATGAATTATGACATTTAAATATAAAACACTTTATTTGTTAAAAATAATAATAGACTGAAAATGTATAGTTAAATTTATGACAAGTGAAAAAATTATTTTAATGATTATATATAAATATTTTTTTACAATATTATTTCATTAAAATGGGTATTATTTAAAATAACATATATTATATAAAATATTTATTTATTTTTTTAAGTACAATTTTTATCTAAAAAACAAAATTTCAAATTCCATATCAATTTTATTAAGAAAAACTATTCGTAAAACCGAATTGATGGAATAAAAAATTTATTTATATTAGGGAATTACACTATAAGTAAAAAGGGCATTGAAAAATAACCCTTTATAACACCCACATTCTATATAATGGTTTGTTGTGTGATATTGATAGATTAATAGGGTGGTTGGGCTAACATCAACCAAGTGGTAATTCAAACTAACTTGAACTTATTCCACTGGTGATTTCGTTCTAGATTCACTTATTAATGCACAGATTGGAAATGGTGATAAGAGAACCCAAGTGATGCTAGATCCCATCAAATTTATGTCAAATGGGATTCATACATCATGAATCTACTTGTTATTTCCATCATTTCTATTTTTAGACTTTATTATTCATTATCATTTTAACATAGACATTATAAAGTAAAAATTATTTCCAATATTATAATATCAACAATCATATTGACCATGGGACATACATTTGTCAAATTCATCTAGACACATTTCCTTTTATACTAATATTATAAAAAAGATGCATGGTTTTTTTCTGTAATATAATATAACTCATATTTTGATTAAAATATTATCATTATAAAAGTCTATGTCGTTACATCCACCCCTTAATAAATTCTGTACCTGAAATTTCCACTCGTTCGGTTATTTGAGAAAATGTGTGAGTAATTTTTTCTCATTTTCTTTTCTGGCTCCGATGTAGATTCTTCATGTTTACATTTCCTTAAAAACACATTGATGTGGTTGTTATCTTTTTGTTTTATAACAATTTCTCTATATTGAATGATCTCTATCAACATCTCCTAATAAAAATGTCATGATCTAGTAATACTTCCCTCAGATTTAGAACATGTGAAGTGTCAGATTTGTAGTTCTTCGGAATAGATACCTAAAATTCATCATGAACAATACATATATTTATTTGAATTGAAATATGAGATTCCACTACCCTAATGAGATCAAGGATTTCATAGGAGCCAAATGTACGCTGGGATATGCTTCCCTTTTATACCAATCTTCATGAATATCTCCCATTTGGATATACGAAAGAAAAAGTTATCCCCATCATCATGCTCAATGTCCCTTCAATGATTTTCATCATATCTCTCATGCCAACGCTATGCAGGCTAATTTTTTTTGGATGTAATGAACCTTTTATATCATCCCTTTCTCAATATTAGGCCCATGAATCATTCTCTCACCAATACCATCACAAAAATGTTGGAGTTCTATATTTCATCCCATATAGAGCTTCATAGGGTTCCATTTGAATACTAGAATGGAATTTTAAGTTTTATGAGAACTAAATTAATGGTATATGTTGATCCCAGCCACCTTTAAATTCCATTGATTAAGATTTTAGCAAGTAACTGAGACTTCAGATATCCCTTTCATATTGTCCATATGTTTGGGACTAACATGTCATACAGAAATTCAATTCATTATTTAGACCATGTTGAAGATAGAACCAAAATTTTGATGTGAATCTTGGATCATTAAAAAATGATATAAACATTCACTCCATGAAAGCTCACCGCATCTTGAACATGTATCATGGAATGTTGGTCAGGAGAGAAATCTTCCAAAATAGTGATAAATTAGGTAGTCCAAGTGAGTCAGTCCATTATAACACATATCATGAAGTTTCCAATTTATATTCTTGGGAGACCAATGAAAATGTATATATAGATATTGTCTCACATCCATATTGGTATGGGATGTGGTTGTAATACCCATTTAGGAAGCCATCCCTCTTCCTTCACCTGGGGAAATACCATGTACCTAGAAGTGTAGTCGATAGCCTCCCTTTTCATTTTATACCATAAATAATAACCAAAAAGGTCCTTATGAATTTTAGTGATTCGATGATGTATAGAGAATGTATAAATATGCTCTTCATACATTAGTTCTTTATTTATCTCCAGAATAGATGGAACAAAAAATATTTAATGAAATTTCAGAAAACCTTCATGATGAATATTGGACTCCATAAACATCACATTCATCACATAAATTATATTCTAATGAAACAATAGATCTTATCATTCTTATTTTTTGATCATATTTGGTAATGATGGTTGAGAAATCATATTGAATGGGGCTGATGATTTCCCTTGCCTTAATAATACCATGTCCAATTTTACTAGTTATTTAATCAATATATATCCTTCATTCCTAATCATGGTCACATAAACATGGTGTTTCCTACTTAATTCATCAATGACATTGAATACTACCAATGTGATATTGAATTGAATGATCATATCCTTTATGAAGTCCCAATCATATCCTCTATCTTATGATCAATTCATTTTTCACGAAAATATACCTCAAACATTGTTGGTCTTTTTATATATCACATTTCTCATAATAAAGAGAGTGACTCCATGTTTCTAGAACAAAAAGCAACACCACAAGCTCTAGTTCATGTATATTATAATTTTTCTCAGGAGGCTTCAACTATTTAGATGAATACAAAATCGCCTTGTTATTTTATATGAAGATTCCCAAATTCCCTTTTAGGGATAAATATCTAAAAATAAGGAATCATTTCTTAATAGAGTATAGATATAACATAGTGGCAGTAACCAATCTCTTCTTCAGCTCTTGAAAACATTCTTCACACTACATTGTCTAGATGAACTTAGATCCATTATAGTTAACTTGTATAGTGTTTTAGAAATCTATGAATAGTTTTTCACAAACGTCCTATGATATCTTGATAATAAAAGGAAACTATGAGTATCAATTGATATTATATTATGATTCCACTCCTCCAAAAATATTTCCATGGAAGGATCAATATATATTCCTTCATTGTTAACGATGTTCCCCCAAAAAGTAACTATTTGTAAGAAGAATTCATGTTTTTTGAATTACCCAAAAAGTATACCCTTCCTCAAAGTATCTAATATAACTCATTGTTGATTTTCATCATCCTCATGGGTTTATAAATATATCGTAATATCATTAATAAAAACTAAATTTATGTTATCATGTTGTTCCTTAAATTTTCTATTCATCAAATCCATAAATATAGGAGGATAATTAGTCAATTGGTTGGGAATAACAACAAACTCATAAAGGCCATATCATAATCAGAAGTTAGACCTTTTAATATTTTTTCCCTTAACCTTATTTAACGATAACCAGATGAAAGATAAATCTTAGAGAATAGTTGATCCCCATGATGATTGTAAAATAACTCATCAATCCTTAGAAGAGGGTACTTGTTCACAACAATGAAACAAACATGTTCTCTATAATCAATGCATAACCACAGTCATCTATCCATATTAACCATAGAGAGAAACATATATCTACATGGAGAAATACCTGGTCTGATAAACCCCTTTTCTAAAATATCGTGAATTTTTTATTTAATTCCTCTAGCTCTGCATTCTCTATTCTATACTATTTATTTGATATCGACATGGACCTAGGAATGAGTTAAATGGAGGAAACCTACCTCTCCCTTTTGGAGAGGTCCTACAAACACCTTCAAAAATGTGTTAATGTATTCTTGAATGAAGGGGAAATTTTCTATTCTTATACTTTCATTTCCTTCATCCACTTCACCAGTCATCTCTATAAATAATGTTACTGGTGATGCTTTTAGAAAAAACTTAGTCAGAGATATCTCTCCATCAAAAATAACTATAGGTCTTCCATTCTATAATAATGTAATTTACATTCTTCTATAGTTGATCCTACCATTATATGTTGAGACCAAGTCCATCCCATGTATAGTGTTGAATTCCCAAAACTTAATGACAACTAGATTTTAATTGAGATTGTGTCCATAAAAATAAATACTAGAGTTTTTATAAACTTTTTTGATTGGATAATCCCTTAAGGGGTCATGATGGATATGTCTACTTCTAGTTGTTCGCGTGTTTATTATATATTTATTGAAAACATGGAGTAAATAATGAATTGTTTAGAAACAGAATGAAATAAATTATATCATGATTTTATAGAATAACCAGAGTACCTACCACCACATCATTTGGAGGATCTACTTCTGCTGCAATGATAGAAATCACCCAAACATTATCCTTTATACTATGTTGATATTGATGGTGATTTCCCTCCACAATATTCTAATTTAGATAGTGATTAGAAATTTTCCCAAGCTATTCAAACATATAACATTATAATTTAGCATAGGAATGCACTATCTCCCTTTTTCATTATTGTTTAGAACTTTAGTATTCACAAAACCATTATAGTTTTGAACAATATTATATATATTACACACTTGTAACATTTCCTACTCATGTGTAAGTAGTTCCTTGAATGATTCTTCCAACATTTGTTACATGTAGGATGTTCCACTTTCTTTCCTACCCTTCAGTTATCAAATATCATTCCTATGTTTAGCTCAAAATGTCTCTTATTTTAATTTGATTGATGAAACCAATGCATCTCTTAAAACACCAGTTCAACCTTCATAGCACTTCTCATGATCTACTCATATCTTTCATAGTCTCTATTAGCTAGATTATTCCATATGTGGGGCCATATTTCACTTAATAAACTATCAACCTTTCCATTAAGATCCTTGAGAATGATAGATGTGGAATAATAATTTCTTCTAATGTTTATCTCATATATTCCCACACATTTATTTTCCATCTATTTTAGCTCTTGGAATAACTCGTCTAATTTAATTTAAATCTATAAGGGAAAATATTTTTTCAAAATTTTTCCACCAAAATCTCCCAACTCCATAACTTCAATCTCTTTTCTTGGATTCATGTTTTAAGTAGTTTCCACCACTGTTGAGCTTATCCCACTAAGTGGTATATATCCAGGGTAACTTTCCCTTGTTCTAAAAAATGGAGTATGTAACATATCTTTTCTATAGATATTATCCATTGATAAAAAATTAAGGGCTAGATATATTCAATGAATGAATGTGTTCATTGATGCATAAAGGACCAAATGGAAATTTGTTACCATCAAGGTGAGTTTAGTCTTTTGTCTTGATTCAAGATACTCTCATAACTCGAGTTAGTTGTTACATCATTCATATAATTTTTTTCATTTCATAATTTTTTAGAGGTCCATTAGTGTATTCTCCATTGCACTCATAGTGTACATCATTACTCCTATTTCCATTAATTTTCTAAATAAGAAAACCATAGTGAGAAACATGTTTCTTTTTAAAAATCATATAATTCAAATTGAATATTATGACATAAAAAATCAATCATAAATATATTATTCCTAAAGAAAAAAAATTTTATACATCCATCATAATAGTTCATAAAAAGCATTTGATTAACAAAAAATATCCCCTAAAAGTGTCAAAGTAGGAGTGAAACAACACACATTGTCATGCCCTAGTTCTCATTCGAGTGTAGCTGAAAATAGTGTTTTTGTGTTTTGCTCTTAGATGCATCTGGGCCAGAGCCACATCAACTTGTTCATATCCAGATAGTGAATTCATATATCAGAAACCTCTTACCTAATACTTAACCTCACTAACAGAATGTTTTATTATATTTAAACAAGTCCCAAGGACTCTTATGAATGATTTTGTAAAATGGTCAATATTTTTATGAGATATATTCTTTAATAATTTAATTTCATAATGTCTTATGATATATGAAACATAATATTAGAGTTTTTTTCATGAAACACTATGTTTCTATGAAACATAATATTATTATAGTAGTTATTGAAAAAATATACAATTATATAATTGTCATTAGAATGGAGGGTGTGAATAATATTAAATATATTTTGATGTTATAGGGGGATCCTATGAGAACACTCATTCGACCACTTCAGTTTCTTCCATTGAAGATGAAGCAACATCCTATAGCCTCTACCTCTATATTTTTTCTGCTTTTTTCCTCTACTTCCCTTCTATTTTTTATCTATATTAGAAATACCATTTTCGGGTGCACTTCTTTAATGGTTAGTGCATCTTCCTCTGTCCTCCCTCTCTCTTTTTGTTAGTTTTCCCCCTAGGGTTTCAATTTGTCATTATTTCTTTCTTTGGGTTTGTGACTATTGTTTTTGATTTTTCTGCTGTGAACCAATCCTACACTCCTGACTTGATCCACCATACTAGACTCCACTTATGGTCATGATCAGCATTTTTCATAGTGGTATTGTATGAGATGGTGGTTTATTAACATTGTTTCATGGTTGTATCTTCATATTTTATTCTGATCTCTTAGGAATTTGGCTTTATGGTTCATTTTTTTCAATCCTCGATGTTTTCTTCATTGATTGGTGAGATTTTATCTCATAGTCAATTGTGTTTATGTTTTCTGGTTATTTTCATATTTGATGGATTTATTTTGTGTTTGGTCTTATAGTAAGGTGAAATTCATTGTGGTGCCATTTGTCTACTCAACACTTACCTATCCTCATAGATCTATGCTTATATATTAGTTGGTCTTGTGAATTGATTATAAAGAAGGATTCAGATGTGTTGTTCGAGCGAACGATGAAATTCCAAGAGGCGCTCTAGCATGGGGTTTTCTCCTTAATCTATCCATGTGATATTCCCTTCATTGATGAACATAAAATCACAGGTATGGTGGTGGTTCCTACCTCATGATGATGGGTTTTATTATATTTATTGGTGGATTTTATGGGTTGGTCAGGTTATCAGGGAAATTGGGATCTAGTGAATCATTTGAAGTCGTCTGTTTCATGATGAAGATAATGGTTTTATATGATGATGAAGATGGTTTCTGAAGGCATCCATGCCTGAGACTTGGTACTAATATGGATTAGTTTTGTGATAGGGTTAATTTCATGAGGTGGTATGTGGCCTAATGAGTAATGATTACATGGTTGGGATTTTTAATTTTGAAGGTGGAATGTTGAATTTGGAATCAGTTTTTTAGTGATTGTTTGGCTATGAATAGTACTGTAGGGTTCCCACTTAACCAAAATCTATTTTTTTCTATACAAAAATTAACAAAATTGAATTTATTTACTATATTATGAAATGACTGTTTACAAATGTATATATAACTCATATACCAATGAATTCCAACTAATTTTTAAAATAAAAGGAATGGTTTTTCTAAAAAACTATAGACTAATTTGTTTTATATCAATAATTAGAAAAATCAATCATGTTGGATATTATTAATGAAATATATATTATTATATATTCAATATAATTTTTAAAATTCATATTATGTGTTTCAAAGACGCCATATATTAATAAATATATTTTTACATGTAAATGAACTATTTTTTTAAAATTACAGTTTTTCCATGTTCTGATTCCTCAATTGTTTTTGAAATAACTTTTTATAATTATATAATTTTTACCTGAAAAAGGAATATAATTATTTGAAATAGATATATCAAAATATTTGTTGTTCAAATGTGTGTCATTTTTCAGGGAAATGTAATGTTTTGATGAATAGTGAAAATTTGAATTTTAGTGGAAAACAACCTTTTCATCTAACTTTTTTATATTTATAAGTAATGTATTTATTTTGTTTCAAATTATAATTATAACAATTTTACATCAATTAATTTAATTTAGGTCATTGGTATAAATTTCACTATTAAATTGGATATAAAAACAATCCAAACCTTTGAACCGTTTTACATTAAAAATTCAATGTTTCTTCCCGTATACGGGATTAATTATTAAATTATTTTTATATATTCAATTAATTGAATTAATAAAATGAATTAAATATTTTCAATCATAAGGTAAAAATGTAATAAATCGTCCCCTTTTATTTTTAGGCAATATGAATAGTAACATTTGAAATTTTTTTTACCTTAGTTAACTGTAAATCAGTTAAATTAAGGGTAAAAATAATATTAAATGTATTATAAAACTACCCTAAAACTTTCCAAAATGTAATTGGAAGAATTTAAATATACCATAAAAACATAATAATTGAATTTGAGTAATTTAATGGACACATTTCAATGAAAATGTCACGTCTGTTATTAAAATAAAAGAGAGTGAAAAAATGTCACACTCTAACTTTTAATAAGTATAATATTTATAATATGAGGTTAAATAGAATATATTAATAAATATATATATTTTCCTAAAATATAAGATGTATAACTAAAAAATACAATTTTAATTTTAATTTTTTTGAATAAATAATTATCATAAATAATTTCACAATGATAAAGAAGTAATTATTCAAGTAATGAAAAAATAAATTAAATGATCTTAGAAATATTATAATAATTATATTGTGAAATAATTATGGAGATCGGAAATTTTTAAAGGTAAATAAAGCATATTTTTAGTGTATTAAATGAATTGGCTAGAAGATAGCTTTTTTTTACTTCTTAATGTAAGTGAAATCCATATTGTCACAGTTGATAGTATGTATACATTATGAAAATAATATTTTATTAAATTTTTTAATTATAATTAAAAAATACAAAATAATTAAAAATGGATTAAATTATGTTTTAAAATATAATTCATTATTAATTTATGGTTTAATTGACATCTTATACGTAAAAATATCGACATTTTATTTTTGAAAATATTGTTACCATAGTTAAAATTTAAAGACGTTAACAAATGGTTAATCAAAATGATAAAATTTAAAATAATACAAAAAAATTTATAAAATATATCGTATGATGATACTAAAACTATATATCATCTTTACATTGAATAAAAATTATTTTGGATGTATTTGAATTGATATTGAATTTATTATAAATTAATATTTTTGGAGATTCAAAAACATTCCCTCAACTTCATTATAAAAGTACACGACCTCCCTCAATTATACAGATAAAGATGAGTCTTCTAAATAAATCAACCACTTTTAAATAATCTTCATCACTACTCTATCCATATTCTATAGGTTATGTTTATCCCAAAAGACCAAATCTAAATTCCATTACAGGAGATCTGAAGTAGTCATTTGGAAGAAGAGGTATTCGCTCTAACCGATCACTCTTTTTTTCTACTCATATATAACTCCAATATATATGATATATATCATACAATAATAAAATATTAATCTTTAATATTCTGTAATTTTATTATTATTATGAAAAAACCATTATAACTCCCCTTTCCCATTGAACTATAAACGAAAGTATTGCTCATGCATACGTACAGATTACCATAGCCACATAGAAATACAATTCTAACCTCACAGCCATCTTTTATGAGGGAAAATTATTATTCTTTTCATGTTTATATAAAATATTTATCAAATATTTATACTTATATTGTGATAAAATTATATCTATCTTACTTTTCCTAATCATCTGGGAAATGATAAATTCACTCATGTATACGTAAGGCTTACCATCTCCTCGTGGCATCGTGATTCATTTTTCGTCTTTAATTCACATGGATGATAATAAGGTTAACTTTAGGAATATATATTTAATATATAATATAAAAAACTAATATTTAATGATAATATATCATATAATTTTATTTCAATTAATATGACAAGAAAAAGAAAGCAACATCCATGCTTATGTATGGACTACGATCTCCATGAACAATTTATTTTATTTTTAACCTCTAAAATTAATGAATCCCCATGAATAAATAAATAATGAATATATATATATATATATAATTTTTATCATTATTTACATGATTATATCATGATATTTGTAATAAGACCAAGGATAACAAGTCAGAACATGTACGACAAATAAAGTAGTTATTTCCTAAAACATAACATTAACATGGAATTGAGAAAAAGATAGCAATATAAAGTCACTATAAAATCATATTTTGTATTATAAAATATAATATTGTTCATTGATATATATATAATTTTTCATTTATTATAAATGGGGTTTAAATTTATAGGAAATAATTCAAGACTTGAGGTAAGGGATTTATAACTCACTTTTATTTCTAGGGGACACATGCCTTATAAACTACATGTTTCTTCTAGGTAGATTATATAATGAACATGATTGTACTTTATGAATCTTATCTAGAAGAATATGGTATTTTTACACCCATAATGTTTTTGATCTTTTATGAGGCATATGATTCTATTAATTATAATGTGATGAAAATTTCTTTCAAAATCTCATTATCTGTCAAGAATGTTTCGTTTTAAATACCCATTCTAGAATATTTATATTCCACTTCCATGTTTTATAAATATTATTTAAAAATTGTTCTTACTATTCTCTAATGAATATTTTATGTTAATTTTACCAAGGATTTACTTTTTAGTAAACTATTTTAAAAGAATCTTTTTTTTATTTTCCTAATGAGCTATTATGTGTCTTTTTTATAAAAATTACGAAAGGAATGTTTTTCTATATATACAGAATTAACATAATTTTCCTACATCATGATTACTTATTAATTTGAGTCTTCCCAAAAAATATTAAAAATATTATTTAAAATGAATTTTTTTTTCAAAAACATTGTGCGGATCATAAAAAAATGATTTCATAATGGAAATTGTATTTTACTCAAGAATTATTTCAAGGAATCATTAAAACTTTATTTTCAAATTATGATGATTTTATCTGATGTTAGTTATGATTCCCTTTGTATACTACCCATAAGAAAAAATTATTATTCTTTATCTGAATTTTTTATGTTAATAATGGAATGATATTTATGAAACTAATTTTTTCATGAGTTAAGATATGATGAAATGTTTGAAACACTGATTTGTTTACAAGGGTTCTGTTGTGATTAATTATTTATGGTCTAGTGGCACACAGATCTATATTTTTCATTATGCGATTGATTAGACCTATATAAACCCTTAATTTATTGCGTAATTTAGTTTATCTAATGATATAATTATGGTAACCAGTCGATGTTCTAGATCAGTGATGGGAAACAATTCGATGTTCTTGATCTATTAATGGAGACTAGGGGTAAGGATAGATCCAATAGTCTTGGCAGTGAACCATGCAATATGAATTTTTTTTCTATACCTATATTGATTCCACACATATTTATTAATTGAAAATATCATTCATGAATTATATATTGTGATATATCATCCTTATGGTTAATGTTAATGTTTTTTATGATAAATCAGGCTTCCGATCCCTGACTGGTTGGGTATTATCTATGTATGTAATTATAATGATCACATATCCATATTATTATTTGATGATTTCATATGATTATAAATTGATATCATCCATTTTTATCCTTACTGAGCTTATGAAATATCCCTTTTCTTATGATTCCTTTCCATTGGTTAGAATAAATGTTTAATGTATGTGTAACAAAAGGAAATATCTTAGTGGGGAAAATTAAAAAACATTCACCAAATCTGATTTTTTTCATGTTTATAAAGGAAATAAACTATCACAGCACAAGGGAATTTATATGTATAATGTAATGAATATTCATATAAAAATATGTAATATTGTTTTGTGAAATGCTTGGGACGTTATGGTTGTTATTAGAGAAATGGTTTATTCAACCTTTGAAAGTATAAGAAGAAAACATAGAAATATCCATAGAGATATTTATAAGGATATTTATAGGGATATCACTATGGATAAGTATATATATATATATATATATATATTAAAATTCTTGATTTTTCATAATCTTCATGAGTTACCTAGGATTAAACCTAATGTTCCGTAGATTGAAATTTTATAAGTAATTTTCTTTGATTGTGTTGTTCTACAACTATGATTGGTGTTGCTCAAAATATGATTTATGGTTTTAGTCGGTTGATGGACCCTGAATTAATTGTATTAATGATTAATATGATATGAAATTAAATTATTTACATCTTAAGCAACTGAATTTCATGGGATCCGGAATTCAAAATATTTTTTCTCTGCTCACACAAATTTATCAAGCTATGAATCATGCTTGATTGAAAAATGAGTAGAAGAGTGAATAACATAATATTGAGTCCTTTGTGGGTAATCATCCAGCTTCTTTCATTGGATATTATGATCATGTTGTGGATAATTAATGGATTATTACAAATGAAAACATATTTTGGTTCATTAATGATCAGAACATAATAAAGTTATTCTAGTTCTCTGGAATTTGGAAGTTGAATCGTATCAATTGGGGAATCATATTAAGAATACGAGGTGATAAGATGAAGTTGACTCTATGGAATTATACGAGTTAAAAAATATTCTCATTACATACCCTCTTTGTATTGTTCAAATGAAATTGTAAAAGTAATTCATTGATTTAATGAAAAAGGATGGTGAATCTATTGGATAATATGAACAAAATTTTATAATACTTTCATAGTAGTTAATAGAATTATCATCAAACCCAAAAATTAGTTTAGAAGATTCATTAGTTTCATAAAACCATGTTTCAAAATAGAAATATTAATAAAATACCTAACATGAAATGAAGAAATTTTTTGATGAGTTCTTAATTTAGAATTTGAAATTGGATATTCCCACCAATCACGTGGTTTTCAAAAGAAAATAATGACTGAGTATCAGGAAGTCTCGAATAAATCACATGGTGGAAATGAATTCCAACCATCTACATGCAATAAACGTGGGATGAAACATAATGTAATGTGTTTAAATATACCTAGGATATGCTTTAAATGTGTAAAGGAGGGTCATAAATCTCATACATTATGAAAGGTATTGAATAGATAGGTTAATTAAATCTAGGAAAAGAGGAGTCTGTTCAATGAACCATACAAATTAAAATGATTTATGTTTAAATAAAATGTTTTTTATGATAACCAATGCACAAACACCAAGATTAATGATGATGATTAACATAAAACAACTTCTAAATACATGGATGAAGGGAAATATCATATGTTAACAATAGGTGATGTGGTGTATCGTAATGAAGTTGTGGAATGACTCAGCCTTTATGTAATTTAATTCATTAATAATGTTTTTGAAGAGAATTTATGGTAATATGTAATAACATATAAACTCTTTATTATTCCACATTAGTTTCTATAAGGATTTAAGATCATAATTTTATTGGTACCGGTAACCATGAAATGTGATTGATGAGGTAAGGTGATGATTTAGGGAAGGATTACCATTAACGTGTGCATGATGTTTGGATAATGAAATACAAGGTTGGTTTTTATATAATAATTAGTCTTAATAATCTTGGAGATGATACAATGGTAAGGTTCTTTTTGGATATCATAGATTTTGTTTATTAATTTTTCTTTTGAATTATGGTATAAGGATGGAGTAATTTTTTTCAATCAAGCATGTCTTCATAAATTTTTTATGGTAATTTAGTATATTACCATGTTTCAAATGAAGCTATTATAAAGGTATTCACTTGATAAAAATGTGAAAATTAATATCCATATAATCTTTTTTAGGGATAAATGATAATTTTCATGAACTTATTTCAATATTCATGGATGTTAATCTCTTGGGAGGTTCAAAAGGGTAATCGTTTTTTAAATTATTTATTTCAATGAATTTTTATGGGGTTTTAGAGATAAAATTATTATCTCTCTGTATAAGGATTAATAGATATTTTATAAATTATGTTATCCTTTTTTTGTGATGTTAAGACATATATAATAATTCTAACATCTCGGAATTTCCATGAAAATGTTTTTTATATAGAATTATTTCAAGAATGTGAAAATCAACGACACATGATTTCATTGTCCAGAGTGCACAAAATGGAATTTTAAACTTTTTTAAGGTATGATCAGAAAATGTGTGTGTGTAATTTTATATCTTTTGGACCATGTCTCAGGTATACAATATGACAACACTGTTAAATTTAGAATTCCGCTATTCACCTAGAAATGACTTAACATTGGCCGGAAAGGGCCGAGTGGAAATGTTATATTTTCGAACATTGTGAGAAAATTAATTAAATAAGTTTAAGAATTAATTTATTTTCTTCCCTACTTTAGAGTGGAGGATGAAAATGATTCAGGGTAGATACATGGAAAAAAAAATGCACATCACTGAAGCTCATTAATGGATTGTTAAACTCACAGCGTAACGATGATTTAATGGGGTATAACATCAATGTCGTTTCCCAAATAAAACAGTGCAATGATGTGGAATTGAATCATAATTGGAACACTACGACGTGATCTTATTTATAGTTCAACGCGGTGGGGAAATATGGTTTTGAAATTTGGAGGATTCTTTAGAGATCATCTGATGTAAATCCACCCCGGCGAAGAATGACGAACGTTGGCAAATATTAATCATCTTCGACGCCTTTCGAAGGTCGGAGCTGGTAAGCGACGTTGATGTCATAAATCCCTTGAGGGTGAACACCGCTGAATCACGCATCATAAGAATTTGGGGATATTAAATTGTATAGTTTCCCCTTTTTATTTGTAATATAATAATGAGGATTAACCCACAAACAGGTTAATCTACGGACCGTGCGTTCTTGAAGGAGGGTGACTTCATGAGGGGTTTCATTATCCGTGATTTAATTATCCTTGTTGTTCAATTAAAAACCCCCCTACCTCCCCTATTTTTAAACATCTAACATGGAGGGCCCATGGAAAAATGTACAAGGCATGAGCCCCTCATTCATGTGTGTTCTTCATGGTCAAACATTCAAATCGATGGAAAGGATATTTTGTGACCGTCAAGGTAAAGAGGACGATCTGCATATAATATAGGCACAAGAGGCACGTTGAATTTACCACCAGTGTGGACCCAGTAGTCTGTGAAAGAATATGTCAGTGTTCCAGCATCGATGGCGTCATTGGTTAATACTGGTGGTGTCATGAGGTGGAGTTCGTGGGCGGGTAGCGGCGTTCCATGATGACACGTCCGAGGAAATGACATGGCTGGATCGGGTTGTGGAGTAGGAATAGAAGTCACTAGATGAGCTAGCAGTTGGATTCGGTAGATTCGATAGCTCGACCACATCAGTGACCTATGGACGCGGCTCCCTCTAGTGTTCATCAAGGCAGAAAGGTTAGCCTCATGGAAACTGGGTGGGGATAGAAACTCCCAGCTGGTCGGACTCGCACCACGGGTCGGACCTGAGCCCAGCAGGTCGGACTATACCGGTAGGCCGAACCTACACCAAGCGGGCCAGAACTATATTAGCAGGCCAAATACACGCCCTCTTTGGGATGGGGTGGAAAAGACTGGGTTGTTGGGTGACCCGGTGGGTTGGACCCTCGGGCAACCGGTCCGTGTCCGATAAGGCCTAATGGGCCTGGCGCACTACACAGGTCAGACCAGACTGACCTCGACCTACACCGGTTGAGGTTGATTATATCAAATTAACTGGAGTATGTAGGACCCCTAGGTCGGGATGGTCAGGTCTTTCCTACCATGTCGGATAGGGCCTAGTCACAACAGACCCCCTAGTTACTAAAACACATGTATCTTGAAAAGCACACATCTGATTGACAAAGAATTTGTGGTGATGGGACCCTCTCAATGAGGAGGATCTGTTTGCATGATATTTTTTGACTTTTGTTATATTCCATATGAGTAGAAGGGCTTGAGGATACGTTCTCCCCAATGCGCTGCATATAGAACCCAACAATTGGCTAAGAACTAACAACTACTGAATTTCTTCCTAGTGGGAAGCACCACTTCATGACGGGGCAGCCCCATGGTTTGAAACACTTCTCTATGACATTTCAGGCCCATGGTACATGATTAGGGTGATTACATCAGTAGTCCAAGACTAGTGGTAAGCTCATTTTTTTGACATTAGAGGCCCATGATACGTGATGGGGGAGGAGTACCTAAGTAGTACAAGGTTAGTGGGAACAAGATCTTTGTGACATGGCAGGTCCACCGTACTCAATTGAGAAGTAGTTCTCTAGCTGCTGAGGTGTTCAACCATTGTGACTGATGATGAAGTTGTTTTTACCCAATAATATACCTAATTTGAGCTGTGTTTTGTTTCCTAATTTACATTGAAGAATTGTTATGTGTTCATTCCAATTTTTTGGGACTCTATTGAGTATTGTGTTACTCACTCCGGCATGGACTTCACATACATGTGTTGTGTTTTGTGTAGATGACCGACGTAAGGACATGGGTGCTATGGGAGATAGGACTAACAGATTCTACGATTGTGGACTTGTTGGGCTAGGACCAGGCGAGGCCTAGTAGGACTGGGCGGACAAGATGAACTACTTTTTCTTCTAGTAGCTTCACTACACTCATGATCATGTGGGTTTGCCGGAGGATGGCCATCATATTTTCCTTTTTGAATATGTTGTTTTCATTTTTTGTTGTGTTTGTATTCTGGACCACTGACATTCAGTTGTACTCTAACTCATCTTGTTTCAGTGGTACTTGTTTCAAATTTTCTGTGTGTTGGAATGTGGTTAGGTATTTGTGTACATACAAGTACTTAGGAGAATTCCACTCACTTGTAGGTTGATTCCTTCGGGGATAGTTTCCATCGCCTAGACATTAGGAGTCATCCTTGGGTTAGTCACGACACAAGCCCCAGGGGATGGGTCATGACAATTTTGTATCAGAGGGTGGATTTCTACCTCTCAATGACCAGGAGTCTATGTTTTGTTTTGGGGAAATAGTGTTAAGTGTTGCGAGTTTGACTTTCAGATTCGAGGAGTCATGTGTAGGTGCAGAGATGAATGTATCCATTCAACAGGGCCTTGAATTCTATTTTCAGTCTAATACGTGAAAATACTTGTTGTATAAGTGTTTCCTTATTTAGAATAAGAGTCATATCACCAGGTATAACCTTCTAACCATGGTACATCATGATCTATCTCATGATTCCTCCATGTAGATGACAATCATGAATCTAGTTACGATGTCGTGAGGACATCCCGGCCAGTGACAAGGAGTCCATTCAGGGACCAGTTCTTGAGATATCCCCATTGGTTGTTGAACTAGTGGTACCACTACCAGATGGTCAACATCTGTTGTCCATGTTTCTAGAAGGGGATGTTTGTTGGCTCAGTGCCCTACATGAGTTCTAGAGAGAGCGAACTCAGATGTTCAGGGGAGAAACGAATCACCAGGTCACTGAGGACTGGCTGGAGGCTCGGACGTGGGACATCCGCTTAGTGAGGACACCTCTTGACCAGATGGAGATCTTGGGAGTGAGCCTAATATTGGGATCAATAAGAAGAAGGTTGATTTTTACCAACCAGACTCATAATGAGGAGACCCTCACTGGGGTTGACATAGAGGGGCTTTATAGGAAGATTTTTTCCCTATGAACTTGCACTTTGTGCGCATCCAAGTGCTATTTCACCTATAATAGGGAAACAAAATGCTGGTCGAGTACTCGGCATGGTTCACGAAGCTTTCCTGCTACTCGAATGATATGGTTCAAGAACAATTCATTAGGGCTCGATCCTTTGAGTAGGGACTCATGTGCTAGATCAGGGCTTCAATGGTATCTCTCTGCATCCCTACCTAGGCCATGGTGCTGGAGCGATCCCTTTAGATTGATAGTTTCAAAGCTGAGTAGGCATCCATAGCTCCAGATACTAGCAGACCCTAGGTGGTGGTGTCTTCTGTAGTAAAAAGATAGTAGATGTCTGGGCCCTAGTAGGTCAGGTCTTTTAAGGGCTGACCCTAGGACTCATGGTTAGTAGTACATGGAACCCAGGATAGAGGGAGTCTGATGGGGGCCAGACATTGCTACTTTTTCGGCGGTCAGGGACACATGGCATGTGACTACCCAAACCGTTGTACAGACGACCAACAGACAATCAAGGGGCCTCCAAGTCAGTTGAAACGGTTCGATCGAGGAGGTCCAGAAGGTATCTGACATGGCAGGGTAGCAGGACAAGATGCATGCGGTGGGGGACAGTTCGAGGTGTTACTGCCACCACCCAAGGGTGGTCCACCCCGACCTTAGGGAGCATGCGAACATGGGCGAGATCTGCTTCAGGAAGCAGAGGATTTTAACTATGGAACTCTATTAATGATATGAGATATGATCTATGTCTTCTCCACCAAATATATTGTACTTATAGACACATGTTCTAGTCACTCTTTCCTTTCCATGACTCTATTTTGGTACTCAGTGATTCCCGAGGATCCATTGGATTGATCCTTACAGCTAGAAAATCCTACAGGAGGGTATTCTATGATTAATCACTAGTGTCGGTGGTGTGAGTTTACCTTTGGATACAAGAGCTTCAGTTGGGATCTCCTAGTAGCAATTTCGAGGCCTTATGACATCATTTTGGGTATGTATTGGTTATCTACATTCCATGACTTGATCGACTGTTATAGACATAAAGTGCTTTGTGTCTGTGAATATTGGACCATGATATCATTCACCGGTGAGATGAAAACCATTGTAGTGTAGGATGGACTCTCTCGGAGGAGGGTGTAGTCGATCACTCACCAGTTGGCTACCCTCACCCTCAGTGCAGTGTTGTAGAGTAGTCCTAGGTTCCCTAATGTGGTGGATGAGTACGAGGATGTTTCTACTGATAAGGTTCTAGGGCTATCTCCTCGTAGAGTGGTAGACTTAAGAATCGACATTTACCCCAGGACGACACTAATATCCACACCAGCATATCAAATTGTTCCTTCAGAGCTTCAGGAGATGAGGGTACAGTTGAACAACTTTCAAGAGAAGGGGTTTGTAAGGCCCAGCATTTCACCACGGGTGGCCCCGATGCTTTTTTCTAAGAAGAAAGATGAGATTTTAAGGTTCTTTATAGACTTATGGATCCTAAACCAAGAAACTGTGAAGAAAACGTACCCACTAATGAGAATGGATGACCTCTTTGAATGCTAATGGGAGAAAAGTTGTTCTCAATGTTAATCCTTAGATCATGCTTTCACTCACTCTTGGTATGAGATGAGGATGTACTAAAGATAGCCTTCAGGTACTGGTGTGGCCACTATGAGTTCCTGGTGATTCCTTTTAGTGTTAATAATGGCCTAGAATTATTCATAGGCCCCATAAATTTGATCTTATAACCCATCCTTGATCGGTTCATTGTTTCCTTCATTGATGAAATATTAATGTACTCAACATCGGAGGAGGGGCACGATGTACACCTGTGGATAGTCCTAGATTCACTCTAAGAGAACCAACATTTAGGTAAGCTATCAAAGTGTCTGTTTTGGATTTTAGTGGTCCATTTACTAGGACACATCATCTTAGAGGATGGTGTTATAGTAGATACAGTGGAGATAAGGGTGGTGCTTTCTTGGGAGCCACCCAAGAGCATGACTAAGGTGCGGAGCTTCATGGGGTTGGCTGGTTACTATATTTGTACCTGACTTTTCCAGAGTAGCAGCAACATTATTGGCATTAACAAGGAAGGTAAATCCCTTTGAGTGGATTGATAAATTCCATCAGAGCTTCCAATATATGAGGTGTAGAATGACTATTTCCCCCATTTTGAGACTATTAGAGGAGGGCATTGGGTTTTTAGTTTACTACGACGCATCAGGAACTGGGATCGATTATTTTCTATTGTAGTAGCATGTAGGGATGGCCAGAAGTTCATGGAGGAAGATTCATAATGATTAGAAGTGTTCAACCCAAGACCTGGAGTTTGTAGATGTGGTCTTTTCCTTGATGATATGGAAACACTAGTTGATGGACATGAGGTCCACCATTTACTCTGACCATTGGAGTCTCAGGTACATCGTCTCCTAGATTGACCTGAACCTGAGATGGCGGTGATTGATGGAGTTACTCCAGGACTATGACTTTGAGATTTTCTATACTCCTATAATGGGGAACGTGATGGAAGTCACACACAGTAGGAGGAAAAATTTGCAGCTACTAAGTGTGCCAACTAAGTAGTTATCCACGATGAAAATATCCTTTGTGGGTGATGATGGAGGAGCTTACCTTCAGTCGATGATAGTGACTCAACACTATTATAGAGAGTCTAGGTGGAACTGCTAGTGGATGTTCACTGTGAGGACTGACGTGCTATGTTTACCTCAGGATGGGCTCCTGATGGATTTTTGAAAGGTGGGGAGCCCATAAACCTTTTCAGAGGGTTCACATTAGTACTAGTGGCGTTGTATGAGGAGGTGTTAAGGGAGTTCCAAACATCCCCTCTGGGGGTACATCATTTTGTGGAAAAGTTGCACCAAGACCTCCGGCATCAGTAATAGTGGTCATGGATGAAGAAAGTAGTGGCCGTGTTCATTTCATGACGCCTCACTTGTCAGCAAGTGAAGGCTGGCCACCAGGTTTCAGCAGGCATGAATCAGCCACTCAAGGTACCGCAGTTGAAATTTGATGGTATCTCGATGGAATATTGGATGAGGTTACCATGTATGTCTAGATGTCATGCCCTTATTGGGGTGATCGTTGACCGAGTCACCAAATTAGCTTACTTCCTACCCATTTGGGAACAGAGAGTAGTAGAGTTCTTGGGATGCCACGATGTCCATAAGATAGTTCGGATTCAAGGGATTCCTTCAACAATCGTCTTAGATCATGACACTTACCTTACTTCCCAGTTGTGGATGGGATAATAGGAGGCATTCCAGATGCAGGTGCATTTGAGGACATCTTTTAATCCCCAAACTGATGCTCAGATTGATCATACCATTCAAACCATGGAGGACATGCTTCATGATTATGTCATAGACATTGGTCATCATTGGGAGGACCACATACCACTGGTAGAGTTTTCATACAACAACATATATCACTCCACCTCTGACATAGAACCATTCTAGGCGATGTATGGGTAGCCTTGCACATCACCCATATTCTATAAAGACTCAGGGGAGTCAGCTCTCATGGGTCCAATGATGGTATGGGATACCACCGAGATGGTGAAGATCATTCAAGAGTGGATGAGGAATGTAAAGATATGGATGAATTCTTAAGCCGACAGGAGATGGATACCCTTGGACTTGAGTAGGGAGATAATTTGGTCCTTTTGGTCTCACCCATGTAGGTATTACAAAGATTTGGGTGGGGAAAAAAATCTATCTCCGAGGTTCGTCGAACCATATTATATCATAATGATAGTTTTTGTGTTGGTGTATCGCCAGGTCTCCCCCTACAGATGCACCAAGTGCATGATGTTTTCCTTGTGTCACAGTTGAGGAGGTATGCCCATGATATATCACATGTCATCATCTTGGGTGATATGAGCATTGATGATGGTGTGAAATTTGCAGAGTTCCTAGTAGAGATAGAGGATTGATAAGCATAGCTCCTTTGCAGGTGGTTGATTCCTCCAGTGTGCATCCTATGGTAGCCCGAGAATCTCTACGAGAGGACATGGGAGTGGGCGACTTATATTCATGCTTAGTACCCCCCAAATTATTGTTTAGTTTTTGTTTTGGAGTTTATTGATGTAAATACCAATTGTGTGGAGAATGTAACATCTTTTAATTTTGATGTAATGTTTTCATTTATATGGAATTGTTTCGAAATTGAGAAATTTCACGGCAATTGAGTCCGGGGTCTGGAGATCCTAGAATGAAATTCTGAAATTTTTTTATGGTACGCTCAATAAAAGTGGCAGTAGGATTTTATATCTTTTGATCCATTTCTCATATTGAAAATACAAGGGTAATGCTAAATTCAGAACGTTGGTATTCCCATAGAAATAATTTAACTTTGGTCTACAAGGGCAGAGTAGAGAAGTTATTTTTCTTACTTTTCATGACAAATAATAAAATAATTAATTGATTTTTTAAACTTCTTAGTAGCGTATGATGATGTTGTTGGGGATCTACATGGTGGCGACGATGCACATCAATGAGGCTATTGAATGTCTCATTAAACTCGTAGTGTACTGAAACATTAATGGCGCATAATTGCAATGGAGTTTCATAAATGAAACTAATTAATGATGACGCATTGAATCATAATAGGGATGATGTGACATGATCCTATTTATATTTCGACGTGCTGGGGAAATATGGATATGAATTTTGGAAGACTATCTAGTGAAAATCTAACGGATTTCCACCCTAGTGAATAAAAAAAATGTCGGCAGATCCTCCTCATCTTCGACACCTTTCGAAGGTCAGAGCCGGATGTGGTGTCGAACTATTAAATCCCTCGAGGGAGAATGCTGAACAATCAGGAATCATAAGAGGTAGGGGTTATTTTATTTTATTGTTTCCTAAATTATATTTTTAAATGAACATTTAAGATTAACCCACAAATATATTAATATACATATCATGCATTCTTGTGGGAGGGAGTCTTCTTTGGGGTTTCTTTATCACGGATTTAATTATATTTATTGTTCAAATTAAAATCCATCCACCACCATTTTTTTAAAACCTCTAACATATAGGGATCTATCCAACACAAACAAGGCCCATGTCCCTCAACTGTTTGTGTTCCTCAGGGCCAAACTTCTGAATCGATGGTAAGGTTGTTTTTAGACTGTCGCAGTGGAGAGGACGATCCTCAGATATCTCAGGAGTAAGCGTGCTGAGGAACTGACCACCGGTGTAGACCCGGTGGTCCATGGAATAATCTTTCAGTGCATTAGAATCGGTGGAGGAACTAGTGACTACTGGTTGAGGACCATGGTGGATGCCACAGGCGAGTGATGGTGTGCCACGACGCAGCGTCGAAGGAAAGGATGATGTTGGATAGGACACAACGTAGCAAGAGAAGCCGCTTGCTGAGCCGACGACTGGTGGTGGGGGATGAGGCCACTCGAACCCATCAGAGACCAATATATGTGGCTCCCAACCATGTCCATCAAGGTATACCGGTCCACCTCTTGTAGACTCAGTAGAGCGCGAAAGCCCCAGCGGGCCGAACCTGCACCACGGGCTACACCCACAGCTCACAAGGCCAGTCTGGTCCTGCTGCCCTACAGGTTGGACCACGCTGGTGGGCTAGAACAACACCTAGTGGGAAAGACCCATCCCTGAAGGCCAAACCCGATCTCACTTTGGGTCGGTCCGAAGAGGATCGGGTTGCCTTGCGACCCGGTGAGCTGGACCCTCAGCCAACTAGGCCAGGTCCAGTAATGCCTATTGGGCCTTTCCACTGGCCAGGCTGAATTAGACCTTCCTTAACCCACACCAGGTCAGGTCGATCATTTCAATACGAACTGGGGTATATGAGACCCTCAGTCCGATTTGGATGGGTGGTTCCAACCGAGTCGAACCGAGCCCCGTCGCAACTGGCCCCCTGTTTACTAAAACTCTAGTATCTTTCCAACAACTTTTCTGATTGACAAGATATTTTTGGGATTGGTACCCTATTGATGATGCATATTTTATGTATTTATTTATATTGACCTCCGTGACAGTTCCAATGAGATGAAGGGATTGAGGAGTTGTTCTCCCATGCGCACTATGTACAGAACCCACTGAGACATGACAAATGCTGACTTTTGGCCCAGTGGGGAACACCACATTGTGATATAGCATTCCCATGATGGGAAACACCTCTATGTAACTTTTCTGGCCCATGGTGCATGATGGAGGAGGTGTACATAAGCACCTCTTCATGTCTTGGCAGACCCAATATGCTTGCTATAGGATTTATCCAACATCCGAGGTGTTCAATTTTTGTGACTGACGATGAAACTATTACTACCCAATCATATACATTTTGTGAGCTATCTTTTCTTTTGTTCGTTAATTTTCGTAATTGATGTGTGTTATTTCCTTTTTGTTTTGGGCCCCCTACTTAGTACTGTGTTACTTACCCCTTCATGTGCTTCGCCCGCACGTGTTGTGTCCGGTGTAGATGACCGACGTTACAACCAGGGTTCTCAGGAAGACGGGACTGATGGATTCTACAATAGTGGACTTGGTGGCCTAGGACCAGGCATGGCCTAGTAGGACTGGGTAGACCTGACATACTACTTCATCTTCCAACAGCTTCACTACTCCTTAGATCATGTGGGGTTTCTTTCGGATGCCTATTAGAGTTTCCTTTTCGTATTTTTTTATTTCAGTTGTTGTTGGGATTTAATTCTTCCCCCTTACATTCAGTTGTACTCGTAGTCAACTTGTTTCAGTGGAACATGTTTCTACTTTTTAGTGTATTGGGATGTGGTTGGGTGTGATTGTGCATACCGGTACTCAAGAGAATGCCTCTCACATGCAGTTTGATCCTTTGGTGCTAGTCGCCAGCCCCTGGACATTGGGATTCGGGCTTGGTGAAGTCACGACATGGGCCATGGAGGATGGTTCATGACAATAACCTTTCATTATATGGATATCATGATCTTAAAATTCATTAGGAATGAAATATTCACCTTCTATTCGAAGAATAAGAGATGATAGGAAATTTATTAAGGAATAATGAAAGGATGAGTTATTCTTATGAAATGTAATGAAATCATATATATATTTCTTCTCATGAAAATTATTCATGTTCATGGAAAGGATATTGAAACAAAATATTTTCTCCTAGTAAATTTTTTTAATATAAAATGGTCACATAGATAATCATTGATTTTCAGATTTTTGATTTTCAACATTCTCTTATCCGTGTTCTATATCACTCTCTATCAAACCATGATAGTTAACCAAATTATTATATACATTAGGTAACCATTATTTTTCCAAGCATACATTTTTAAAGGTAGTTTTAGTGTTCATTTTTATGATGTGAGTTTCTATGAACGAAACATTCATGCATTAAAACATTAATAACCAAGATGAACTTTAAGATAAGAATTCATTTTATGTAGGGGTAGAATGTAACTGCTCAATTATTTTATGATATATGTATTTTAAATAATTTAATATCCTTATGTGTTATATTATATACAACATCATATTATCTTACATTTCTTACAACATTGAGATTCTATGAAACATCATTATATTATTATAATTAATTAAACAATAAAATTATAACCTATCCATTAGAATGGAGGGTATTAATAGGATTAACCTTATTATAAAATTATGGATTACAAATGTTTATAATATTATTTTACCAATGGATTTAAAACCCTTGTTAGAGTAAAATGAAATTTTTTATGAAAAAATATGCACAAGTGTGTTTTATAAAAATAAATAAATAATTCACTCGAATTGAATTTCTTTAATTAAATAAATTTATATAATATGGAATCTAATATTTAAAATTCATTCTATATACTTTTTAGATAATATATATGAACAAATCCTATTTTACACATAAAAATAATATTATTCTAAATTGTGAAAATTTTATATTTTCTATATTACAAAATAATTTTTTTAAAAGTTTTATATCAAAATTTACTTTGGTTTAATTTTTGGTATTTCTCTAAGAAGATTCATGTCTTGATGAATATAGAATAATTATAAATTTTAATTAAAAAATGATTTTTTTTCTAACTTATTTTTTTAGTTATGCTATATTTTTAATTTTTTTAAATAATATAGTGTACAGGTTTATATCAATTAATCATATTTAGGTCATTGAAATAAATTTCAAATTGAAATTGGTTATAAAAACATTCCAAATTTTTGAACTTTTTTACTCATAAAACACATTGTTTCTCCTATATGTGGGATTAATTTTTAATTAACTTAATATAAATATATTATTTGTATTCAAAAATAGATTTCATATATAGAGTAATAATTTACAAATTTTTTAAATATGCCCCTTTTATATTTTTACAATATGAAGGGTATCTTTAGTAATTGTTACTACGTTAGTTAAAGGTAAAGTATCTAAATTGAGGGTAAATATAATGTTATATAAATTAGAAAACATCATTAAAAAGTTACCAAATAATAATTGGATTAATTTACTTTTACCCTAAAGACATAATAATATAATTTGAATAATTTAAGGGATAGTTGTAAATTAAAATGACTTAGATATTATTAAAAACATGAAATTGAAAAATGTCACACTCTTAAAATAAATAAGTATAATATTCTTGATATGTTGATATATAGAAGATATTAATGACTATGTACATTTTTCTAAAATAAAATAGGTAAAAATATATGTTTTTAGTGATAATATTATCATCATAAATAATTACACAATGATAATGCAGTAATTATACAATCAATTACATAATATTAGAAATTTTAAAATAAATATAATTTTATTAAATTAAGGTGATACAAAACATTTTTAAGAAAATATGACATATTAGAAGTGTATTAAATGAATTTTTTCTTATTTATCTTTCTTATTCAATTTTCGTTATTCGAGTGTAATGAATATTTTAATAATTAAAACCAACAGTATACTACAAAAATGATATTTTATTAAATTTGATAATGATAATAAAAATCTTAAAAATGAAATATGTGAAAACATTAATGTCTAAAATATCATATATTTAAGATTTATGGTTCAGTTGACACAATATAATTATATATATACCCCTTTTAATATTGAATATTTTGTTACTATAGTTAAAAAAATTGTTAACTAAGGGTCAACGAAAAAGATAATGTGAAAAATAAATTTAAAATATTCATAATCTATTTGATGAATATATTTCCACCATATCACATTTTATCATTGAATAAATTTCATTTTGGTGATATTTGATTGATATTGAATTTATTATAAATTAATATTTTTACGGATTCTGAATGTTCCCCAAAACTTCATTTTAAAAGAAAAAATATTCTCTCATTTATTCAGATAATATTGAGTCCTATTGCTCATCCAAACTCTGTAAAATTATTTTCTCTATTTCCCTATCAAAATTATATATATGTTTTTCTTCCTAATGGACCAACTCTATTGTTCTTTCTGAAGAGGTCTAAATGAGCTGTTTCAGAGAAGAGGTAACCTCTCAAACAGATCACTCTATTTTTCTAATATTTTATACAATATGTTAATATATGAGATAGATCATAAAATAATTAAATCATCTTCCGAAATATGATGAAATATTATTATGATTATTAAAACACCATTATAAATGCTCTTTCTTATTGAAATAGATGTGAAAATATTTCCCATGTGTACGTACAACTTACCGTCCCCATGTAGCGATATAATTCATTTTTCATCACCATATTTTATGAGTGGTTATTATTATGTTTTTAATGTTTATTAAAAAAATATACGACGTTATTATTCTTATATCTCAAGTTGAAATAAATAAACACTATATTCAATAGTGTTCATGATATGCTACATTGAGCTTAATGAACAACTAAATATTATTATTGAAATTTTACCTTTATAACCTATATGATGGAAGGGATGGAATGGAAATTATTAACTAAATTATGAAACTATATTTTATAAAATATATATAATGAATCATTTGTTACCAAATTTATAAGAAATGGAAATAAAAACCAATTGAATATAATGGATGTTTTTAATTACTTCATATTTAAATGAGAATATTTATGTTTATAAAATCATTTCACTATTTTTGGATTATATTAATCAATTATATGCTCAATTAGATTCTTAAAATTCATATTATATGTTTTATATACAAGATATATGGAAAAAATTCAATTTTAAACATACAAGAAGTATTTTTTATTAAAATATTTTTACAGTCTTTTTATAGCAAACCCATTTAAAATCTAGTTTTTGACACTTTTATAAGTTATATTTGAAAAATATTAAATTTTTATTAGGAAGAGAAGAATTAAAATTTACTTTGGTTTAAATATTTATATTTTTCAGATATAATTCATACTTTAATGAATAGTGAAATATACTACATTTTAGAATCAAAATTGATTTTTTATCATAGGAATTTATATTGATAGATTATAAAATTAATCTATTTTAATGTATAATTAGATTATAATTTTAGCATTTAATACAAATTTGGTCATTGTAAGTAATTTCACACTTAATTTATATATAAATTCTTGTCCATCTTTTGATGGGTTGTAATTTTTAAATTTTTTTTCTCATTTTGAAAATAGAGATTAATTTAAAATTATTTACTAAAACATCTATGTTTTGAATTTGGAAAATGGATTCCATTTTCTGGAATCGTAATTTCCAAATTATGTAAATATGTCTCTTATTTTTTTATATTATGAATAGTAATATTAGTAATTATTTTTATTTACCACAATTAAAGGGTAAATTAGGTAACTATGGTTTCAAATTATATTATAATAATATAAAACTACCCCACCACTTGTCATAGTCTTATTGGATGTGATATATACGACCAGTATATCCCTTGCGGTGAAAATTTGGCTTTTTTAAACCACATGGTTGTGATTTTAAAACGTATCGCATTTAAATTATTGTGAGAGAAAATAAGTTACAAACATAAATCTTCTTACTAAAACTATTTTACTATAGGATGATATAAGAGATATCTTTTATTATAAGTAATAATTATAAATATAAATAAAATTCATATAACATGGTAATTTATTTTTAATTTTTATACATTAAATAATTAAATTTATTTGTGATATAATGATGATGCGTTGATTGATTTATTAATAATGGAATCAAATAAATGATATTACAAATATTAAAATAAATAATATTTTACATAATTTATGTCATCCATTATTTATCAAGGTGAATATAATATTTTGGGAGACTATAAAATTGTTTGGAATGAATATTTCTCTCAGTTGATATATTCATTAAATAAAATAAATTGAATAATGTAAAAATTAATATAATTGTTTTTTAATAAAAGTAGTAAATTTAATAAATTATTTTAAATTCATAAAAATAATTTAAAATGAAAAATTGAATATGGTAAGGTTTAAAAGTTGATTAAGATTACAATTATTTCAAACTAAAGTCATATAGGTAAAATTAAAAGCCACTTAATAATTAAAATGTTGTTAACACAATTAAAATTAAAAGAGAATAATTAAGGGTAAACCTAAAAGAAAAGATATAAAATAAATTCTATAATTGTCCTAAAATTATATTAGGTGAGGATTTTTAATTATAATTATCATATCCTTTCCATATCTCATGTTTGATCCATTTTAATTAAAAAGTTAACGTATATTAATTTAATAATTTATGATTTTACAAGGGTGACCCTTGAATCTCCTATAAAAAGGTACCCTCTCTTCGCTAATACTCACACTAAAAGAACCCATTCGGTCAGCCAATCCCTACTCAATACTCTTCCTAAAACACATCCCCTTACCCTAGAAGACCTTATTATGGATGAAAGCCTCCCAGGAACCATTTTTGTATAATCCTAATAAACTTACCGAATTAAGTGGTAATACCTTCTCTCATACGTTTTTGGTTCATTTCCATTCTACAGTCCCAAACAATTTCTTATTATATTACTAAATTAAAAATAGTATCAAAAATATAATAGGATGTTTTTATTCTATGTTTTAGATCTACACATTCACTCACCTCCATTTATTGGGTAACAAACTTGTTCTTTCTTTGTACGGTAAACTACTGCCTTACGAAACGATGATTGTTCCATTTTCCTCTACCATCTCTCATGGTGTCCATTACAATAGACACTATTGTTAAATATGATATATATTGTATTTATATTGTCTCTATTATTGTGAATTTTTTATGTAGAACATACCTTATGCATTCTATGTTGTATAAATACTGTAATTTCATTTGCGGAATTGTGGACCACCACCACACAAAGCGATATGACTCGTTCCCGCTATACATGGAGCGTATAAAGGACATTTCTATTAAATATTTGACACATATATGAAATAAATATAATAATGGTTTTATTTTATATATTAATATCTTTTATTTATTATAAATTTAATATGAAAAATAAATGAAATTAGCATCCTTGCGTACATACGATCTACCATCTCAATAAACATTGTATTTCATTTATATTTCCAAATATTAAGGATTATTAAAAATAAATATTTTATATATATATAGGGAATTTAAATCATGAAAATTATTCTGGATATTATAGACTTATGACCACATAGACTGTTCACATCAAGCCATGTTCATTTTCAGCTCGAGTACCAAATTTCTATAAAACATCTGATATGAACATAAATAATATTGTAATTTATATAAAATTTTAATAACTGATGTAAAAAAATAATAAATATGAAAAACCACACAATAAACTATTAATTAACATATGTTTATTATTAATAAATATATTTATTGTACGTGATGATTCAGACTCAAGGATAGTAAATTCATCTCAATATCCTTTCATTGAGGCATTTCTTAATAATATGCACTGTTATTCTTTTATAAGGAGTATATACAGACCCAATTGCATTTAATATCACTATTTTATCCATATTTATATTATTTATTGTTTTGTTAAATGTATGAACTCATGGATATTCATATAAAATGTTCAAAGTGTAGTGAGACACCATGAACATTTAATGCTTTTTTTTCCAACTTTTCATTATGATATTAATTGATATATTTATTTATATGGATATAAAAGGATTAGAAATGAAATTTTATGTATGTATTTAATTTAATTCAATTTTTTCCAAATGTAATATTTTGATAAATTTATTTTTCCATTCATTACAAAATGGAAAAAGAATGTATTTTTAACATATATGGTGACACTGAATTCTTCCCAATTTTAACTGTTATATGATGTTTAGCTTCCTCTATAAGACTTACTATATTTTAAAAGGAAAAGGAATCCATTATTAGGGTATCTTGATAATAAAAATTGGTTCAAAAGTAAAATGGTATTTTTATATGAAAAAGTTTTTCATATAGGATTAGAAGTGTTTTTCAAAATGGTATTGTGATCGCAGTGTTTTTTTTTGAAATGGTACTTGAGAATTATACTAAATGGGTGACCCTGATATAGCTTATAATAAGGAATGAACCCCATTATAGCTCTAAGGAGATCCTGGAACAACATATACGAATGGTTGAGCCACATTGTAGCTCATGGGTGAGCCTCTTGTAGCTTATATAAAGTGTTGAGCCCCATTATAGCTCACAGGTGAGCCTGATATAACTTATACAAAGGGATATCCCAATTATAATTCTCCAAATATGAATATTAAAATAAGGTTATTCCAATTGGAAGAGGCTTTAATAGAATTTATGTCTATAATTATCTTTTTCACATAAATCATTTTTAACTACCTTCTATTGGTTTTTTTTCATTTATAAAAAGGCTTGAGTGTTATTCATGTGAAAATGTTTTGTTTCATTTTCTAAAATATATTTAAATGGGTTACAATGTTTTAAATATACAAATGGTTATATTATTTCTAATTCCCTTAAATTTTTTTTGTAGACAACCATTTTTTAAAATGTTTTTCACATGTATTACGATTGATATGGACAGATAAGATTCCATGATGAATTTATTAATGATGTTTCTAAAAACGAAATCATTTTTTAAAAGGTTTTACTTTGTTTAAAAATATACAAAGAGTATAATTTTCAACATGTAATGAATGAGTTTAATATGTACAATTTTTTTTCTAATTCTCTACAACTCTAAATATAAAAGATCCTCAATTTGAATGGGAGAGAAATTATTGACTTATCTCAATATTAAGTAATGTTTACTGATATATTTTTATAATTGGGATCAGAGGTTGGTTTAGACAACATTGGATGTTAGGATGTGTTATTAAGATCTAGGTATATCATCATGGGTTTATAATTTTTATGTTAATCATAATTTCAATGTCATAGAATCCCTTTTTTAGATTTTATGATCCGAAATTTTAAGGTTACTAATTGTATTTTTGGAATAAATTCTAAATTTTTGTAGCCATATATACCTATGGAAAATAGAATACTATAGGATTTTATTTAAGGAGTAATGGATGAATTTTATTTTTCCAGAATCTATGTTTTTGTAATGGATATATGTAAAATGGGGTTATATATTGAAGTGATTAACCTACCTTGGGAGAAAATTTGATTATATTAACTAATTTTTGGTATGAGACATTAAGAGTATGTGATGTTATTTGAAGATAAATGTTAAAATTTATCTTTGAATAAAGTGTTATCAAATACTTATAGTTTTGGGGTTTCAATCATAGTATGGATTATTCTGAAGAATCTTGTGGATAATTATTTATCAAATGGTATTTCTTGAAATTTGGATATTATAGTTTAATTTTGGGAATTAAATGTAGTTTTTCTGTAAAAATGGTTTATTATTTGTTGGGAATTATCTGATTTTATCCTATACATATTAGTTTATGTTAATATTTCAATAAATTATGAATATATAGAAAATATTTTTTTGGATTATGTGATTCCCTATAAGATGATTCTAGTGCATTTGTTTTGACCAAATTTTCTTGAATACACATCATTTGGAGAAAAGATGAGTTTGCAGTAGAGTCATATTAAAGGATGAAACACTACAGGAAAAGTTAGTATGTTTACTTATATTCTTAGTGAATATAATAAATAAATTCCACAATGATATGAAAATTATCTTAAAACAAACACATTTTTTTTGTTTTCCAATAATGAAATCAAATACCATTTAATCAATCAAAAGTTTATGGATTTATGATTGTTAAATTTCTATAGATCATGTTTCTATCAACCTCCATCAAGAACATGACACTTAGTTTTTCTTCCTTATCCTTGTTTTCCTACATGGAATCCAAGAATTTGTTATCTCAGGTGGTCGTTTTACATTATTTCTTTTAATGTAGTAGTTTTATGAACCCTTTTTAATGATGTGGGATTGCATTAACAGTATTTTGGAATGTCATACCCTCTTTACCAACCAAAAATTAATTTGCGACGATTCAATTATTTAATGGGTGATAGGATGTAACAACTGTTGTTTTAATAAATAAACACTATGTTCAATAGGAAACATGATACACTACATCAAGCATAAATAAAAAACTAAACATTAATATTTAAATGTTACCATCACAACCTAACCATTGGAATGGAAATAATGAAATATATTAACAGAATTATGAAAATATGGATTAAAATTTATTATATAATGATTCTTTATTTACAAAATTTTTTGGAAATGGAAATAAAAACCAATTTAATATAAAGGATGTGATTCTATAAAAACATATTTTATTAAGAATAATTGTGTTTATAAAATCATATAACTCTTTATAGATTTTATTAATGAAATAAAAAATCAATATTATATTTAAAATTCATATTATATGTTTTCTAGACATGATATAAGCGCAAAATGAATTTAAAGTATAAATAGATAATTTTTCAAAAAAGGCATTTTTACCACCTTTTGATGCAAAACCCATTTTAAATTTTTTTTTTCTGAAAATTTTATTTGATATATTAGACATGAATATTTTTCTACATTTTATGAGGGGAATAAAAATTTACTTTGGTTGAAATTTAGGTATTTTTAAAATAAAATTCATATTTTAATGAATAATAAAACATGCAGCATTTTTATTCCAAAATCCTTTTTCATCTAAATAATTTATATTGATATATTGGTAATTAAATTTTTTTTATAGTGTAATTATATTATTTTTTTACCATCTAATAAAATAGTTATCATTTTAGGTAATATCACATTGAAATTAGATAAAATTCCATGCTAATCTTTTGATAATTTTTACTTTTTAAAAACTCATTTCCTCATTTTGAAAACAGTGATTAAAGTTAAATTCATTACTACAAATTAATTGTTTTTAATACTTAAAAATGGATTCCATTATCTATTTCATATGATAAAACTTATTTAAATAGGACCCTTTTATTTTTGGACATTGTGAATAGTATATTTAGTAATTTTTTTAAAACGGTTAAACGATAAATCTAGAAAATAAGGGTAAAAATAATATTATAATAATATAAAACAACCCTAAAACATGTCCTAGTGATATTGGATGAGATATGAATGACCATGAAAACCCTTGGAATTAAAATTTGTCCCTTGGGAGCCACTGGGGTGTGATTATGGATGTTATAACTTTTAATTTAATGAAAAAGAAAATATGTTATAAAAATATATCTTCTTTCTACAAAAAATTTAATATTGGTTTATATAGGTGATATATTTAAAAATAATATTAAATAAAAGATAAAAATATTTCTTACATCTTGGTATTTTATTTGTCATTTTTATGCACAATATAATGAAATTTAATTATGACACTATGATTATGCAATGATTTCTTTATTAATGATGGAATCAAATAAATTATATTATAAATATTAAAATAAATATTATTTGACATAATTTATGTCATCCACGATTTTAATAGGTCAATATGACATGTTATAAGAATATTAAAGAGTTTGGTCCAATGTCATCTCTCTGTATATATTTTACATTAATTCAATAAAATTAATAGTGGAAAAATTCACAAAATTGATGTTTTATAAAAATATTAATTTGTTGAATTATTTGAAAATCATAAAAATCTATTAAAATCACAAAGTGATAATGAAAAGTTATAAATGTTCATTTGGTTCCCAATAATGGAGATTATTTATAACATCCCAAGATTCGACAGTACATTTCCCTAGGAATAATGCAATAGCTTTCATTGTATGCAACTTCGAGATTCTAACAAACCACAACCAAACAAACTAGTAGTTCTATATAATAATGACTTATTTTTTAAATTTTAAATATTTTATTTTTCAAAATTTACTTCATTTTTGAATTTGTAATATCCAAATTACCTTAGGGTAATGTTTTTGTACTTTTCTGAAAAATTTAAATTTTTTATTAATAGTACTAATTTCTAATTAAAAGCATCTTTTTTAATCGAAATATTTTATAGTGTTAAATTTTACATTTGAGTGGTTTTAAAGTATAATTAGAATATATTTTTATAATTTAATATAATTTATGTCATTTTGTGTAATTTCACATTTAAAGTGATCATAAATAATTGTCGATCTTTTGATAGTTATTATTTCATAAAAACATGTTTTTTGTTTTGACAATGGGAATTATTTTCAAATTAATTTCTTCTACTTTAGTGTATTGAATTTGGAACAATGTATTACATATTTTTAATCAAGTGGTCAAAATTTTGTAAATAGGTATCTTTTATTTTTAGACACTATGAATAATTACTTTGGTAAATATATTATTTATCATGGTTAAAGAGTAAATCCAGTAAATAAGTGTAATAAAATAATATTAAATTACCCTAACATGTGTTTTATTCCTATCAGTTGATACATGTCCAACCATGAGCATCCTTGGGTTTATTTTGGCACCCAATGGAGCCACATGGGTGTCATAATGAAATTTTACATTAATTATACAAAAGTAGTGACAAAAATTAAAAAAGCATGTAACTTTTAGTAAATAATTTTTCAATAGGGATATATAATTGGTATCTTTGAATATAAATATTCATTAGAAATCTAAAGATAGTTACTACATAATGTTATTTTATATATAATTTTTAGACAATAAATAATTTACTTTATTTAGGACACAATGCCGAGAAGTAATTACCATCATAATGAAATATTAAAATAATTGATATTATAAATTTACAAATAAAGGTAAATTGAGATTTATGAAAAATTGAAATATTTTTCTAGGTTTATATGACATGTTATGGTTGGTTAAATAAATTTTATTTGATGTAATAATGTATTTATTGGTTTGAAAAAATTAACTACTAAATAGTTTCAAAATTGACATATTTGACTTTTTAAAAAAAATACTATATTATTAATTGATATAATATTATTAAAAATATAAGGATCTCCCAAAATACTTATATAAGGTTATATATACTAATAATTAACCACATGTGGATCTAATGTCTTGTTATAGTATGTTTATTAACCATATAATATAAAAATACAAATAGGCATTTTAAATGTCAAACTATTTAACTAAGAGTTAAATCTAAAAGATAAGGTAAATATAGGGACCAAAACCTATCCCAAACATATTGGTTGAGTGTTTTTCGACCCATACCCACCTTATCCTATGAATAATTAATTTTTGAGTCCTTAGAAACCGAAATTATTTTTTTATAAAATAATATTACAATCTTTTTCTAAAGTGACCCTCACCTCTCTTATAAAAGGGAACTTACCCTTGTCTTAATTTCAAACCTCCAAAGGCTTTTGGTTCGGCCAAAGCCTTCACAAATATCCTCCCAACTTTTATCCCTTCCTCTGAAAGTCCATACCCTGGTCATAAAGCCACCCTAAGGAGCCCTTTTTTCAAATAAAAAGGAAGAACTCGAAGAAGAGGTAAATATTTCACCACCTCTTTCAAGTTCTATTCTTCTTCCCCTTCCTCTTTCCTTGTAGTTTACATTATAAAATAATAAATCTAGTATATTCTATATACTATTATGTTATTATAATAATGGTATAATATTATTCATTATTTTATCCATACTATAAATGACAATGTCACCATACGTACGTTTGTATGGTTTACCGTATTCACATCGTGGTGTAGTTTGTTATTTAAACACTTCATTATTTTGATGGGTATAATAATGAGTATAATTGTTGTAAATAATAAATATAACATGTTAATGATTATTTATATTTGATATACCATTCAATTGCATATGAATTTACCATCAATGATAATGTCGCTCGTGCGTACGTACGGATTACCATCACCACAAACACGATGAGGTTCATTTCCCTATCGTAACCATTCAAGAATGATTTTCATTTGATGATTAAAAATAATGTTTAAGAAATTAATATCATTATGGATATTAACAAAATATATCATATCCATAAAAAACATGGCTTACTTAATCTATCATATAAAGGAAAACAAATCTGTTAACACCCAAAATGATGATACTACTAAAATATTATTAACAATACAATATTAGAAGATCATATATGATATCATATTTATGTATGTAGTTCTTGTATAATTGAATAAAAATGTATTAAATATCATATTAGAGTTTCATATACTATCGACTATGTAAAATTACAATATAAGGGTTAATTTCACAATCTCTTTATTATCCGATGTTGTTTTTACGTAAGTATCTAGTGGCACAACTTTATCATCCACATCTGTGTTTTCACAAAAATGTATTTCCAAAAAAATTCTATTTACTAGAATTTGGGTTAACTTCATTTATACCCTTATTTGATGTTATGTATTTTGAAATAAATTTTTTCGTCGTTCTGCAAACAAGGTACATTATGACCTTTTCGACAAAATATAGGTAAAAATGTTTTCTAACTTATACGATGGGTACAACTATTTTCTACCATTATAACATCATCAAAGCTTCCCATAAAATCTTATAAGAATATTTTTAATATAAATGTTTTCTTTTATAATTATGTTACTATTAAATTATTTCCAAATTGAAAGAGATATTTCTCTCATATAGTTTTGATTTCATCTCTGTCAACATCCATTGATAAATTTAACACATGTTTGAAGTTGATTCATTATGATACAGATATTCTATATTATATTTAAGGATTTGTGATATGTTTGACTATGTATGAATAATTTTTATATCATTCATGGTTAATTGTTATGGTGTTGACATTTTTTATGCTAGTTTTTATTAGAATATTTATGTTATGTATCAACTTTTTCATATGTGGAATTTATTGGACATAGTATGTGACGGGTCAAGCCTACTATAGCTCCTCAATGCAATGGTAGGTCTCATGAGTTAATTATAAGGGGAATTGGTGGAGGCCTTTCCTAATTTGATATTTGGTTTTGGCTGAGGCCTAAATAATTTTTAGACGTCTTGGATGAGTCCTTGAAACGATGTTTCAGAATGTCCGACATTATACATTACCTCATTATGAAAATAATATGGATGGATCTTGTGGTTATTTGACTAGTAGAATACACATGACTATGTTTTATAAAATTATTTACTCCACTCATATTCATTCCATAAAGTGTTCAAGTCTATTATTTATAAAGGCTTCTGTTTGTAATTATTCATCATGCCTAATGTTTATGTTATCTCCCACTATATTTCTTTCCCTTACTGAGCATTTGAGCTCACCCCTTTATTATTATTAATTTTCCTAGGATATGCAGTAGTTAGTTATGAGTGAATTGTAGGCATAATCTAAGTGACTTGGTGGTTTCTAATGGAACAATTTATGGTTTTATTTCTTTTCATATTGTAATTTTGAACTTATGTAAGTATATGGTTTCTAATAATACTAAAATTATTGGTATTTCTGGTAACGATTCATTCTATCATGCCAATGATATGAAATAATGCACTGAATTTGGGTAGCTTGGGTCAGGGTGTTACAGTTGGTATCAGAGGATGTTTAGCACAAACCTTGGAATCTAAATTTAGAATATCTTTTATTATAGAACATAACCCTAAGATAGACTTTGAGGATTAGTATATAATAACTTCCTAGAATTTTTTTAATATAATGATTTTGTGAGTTTTCTATGCAATACATCCTTATCAAGATATGAGTAGGTAGAGGCGGCTCTGGCACAGATGTATCTCGGGTTTAAACACGAAAACACTACTTTGAGCTAGACTCGAATGTGAACAGGTGTACGACAACAGGCCTTACTACACTCTTGGTTACGACACTTCCAGGGGATATGCTTAGGATTATTTTCATTTTCATTATAAACCATTATGAAGGGTTTATGATTTTATACTTCTTTAATGAAAACAATTTTTTTGAATATAGGTTATATCCATAAACTTTTCAATTTATGTTAAGTGTCATACATGTTCAGAATTATGTATTGTGGTTCAAAAACTAATATACTGTATGACATTTTTTAGAAATAGGGTATAGTGGGAGGAACGGAAACCATATCAATGCTTGTAATACATGTAGTTATTTCCCTCCAAATATAGATAATTATAGCGGAGCTTGTGATGCAACTGGTGCTGAACAGCTTATCACCATACTGGGAAAATTCACATTGGTTATGAATAATATCCTTACCCGTATGGAGCACCCTGGTCCACAATGTTGAGGATCAATGTTAGATCACTTAATGAGGAAACAACCACCAACATTCAATGGCTCTACTAATCCTTTTGTATCTGAACAATGGATAAATTCCATATAGAAAATATTTCATGCTTTGGGGAGTATCCAAAGGAAAAAAGAAGCCATGGCAGTTTATTGCATCATTGGAGATGATGATCAATGGTGGTCATGAATTCAAAACACAATGGAGGATGAAGAAGTATCATGTATGGAATGGAGTGAGTTTAAATAGAATTTCCTAGATAAATACTTTGATCGTGACCATTGAGCTGATATGGAAAGGCAAATTCTGAGTCTAAGACAAAAGGAGGATGAGAATACCGCACAGTATGAAGCTAACTTTACATTGTTTTTAGGCATGCTATAGATTATATATGTATCCCATGATGTAATAATGATCATTTCTTTGATGGGATAAAACCATTACTCTGTCGAGCATTAATCTCGTAATCCATCTCATCGTATGAAGATATTTTCTCATGTGTTATCAAGACAGAAAATGAATTCTCTATGTCATACGACTATAAAGAAAATCAATAGAAGAAGATATATGTTGAACAATCTAGGAATGGAATTAAGGAAACATGGAAGAAGGGAAGATTTGAATTTCCACCCTGTGATAATTCTGGAAGGAATCACCCAGGTGGATGTTTAAAAGGAAAAGGAGTATGGTACAAATGTGGAAAGAAATTCCATCTGGCTTCTGATTTAAAGTGGAAGAAAGATGATACCAGTGTTTAATGCTAACATTGTAGGGAGATGGGACATTACGAAAATGAATGTCCTAAGAGTCAGGAAAAATTACCTCAGAAAAGGCCAAGGGATCAAGGCCAAGCTTATGCGATCACTACTGTTGAGGATAATGATCTGAAAGACATGATGGCAGGTAATTTAATGGTTTCATCAAGTTTATCCAATTCTTTATTTGATTCTAGATCATCACATTGTTTCATATCTTCCCAGTTTTCTAAAAAAATTAGATATTTTAAATTTCTTTAACAAGGGAGTAGTCAGTAAAATCTCCTAAGAGATTTATCATTACAACAATGCTTCGTGAATTAGTACCCATTAAGGCATATAAACGATATTTATATGAAAATATAATCAGCATACCAATGATTGAATTTGATACAATCCTCAGAATGGATGGGCTTCCAATCCATGATGCAAAAATTTATTATAAGAAGAAGGAGGTTACAATTCACGATGATGATAAGGAGTACCTTATATTTAGAGATAAGCGTCACTATCTGATTCTTATATAGATCCACCCCCAGTGGCTTTACTAAATCCAATTATTAGGGAGGATAGGATTGAAACAGTTATGGGTGAGGAAAATATTGTTTGAATAGATGATGTACCTATTGTGCAGGAATATGTTGATGTTTTTCTAGAGTATTTACCTGGAATCCTCCAAAATGAGAAATTAAATTTTTCATTGATTTAATTCATGGTTCAAGGCCCATATCGAAGACCCCTTATAGAATGGACACTGTGGAATTAGTGGAACTAAATAAACAACTAGAGGAATTGAGTAATAAGGTATTTATTCGGCCTAAGGTTCCTCCAAGGGGAGCCTATATCCTTTTGGTTAAGAAGAAGGCTGAATCTATGAGTTTGTGCATTAATTACAGGGAGATCAATGCTATAACAATAATGAACAAGTATACCTTACCTCACATTGAGGATTTATTCGACCAACATCATGGAGCTCAATATTTTTCAAATATTGAACTTCGATATGGATATCATCAGTTGTGTGTGAAGAAGTAAGACATTCCTAAAACTTCATTTCGAACGTGATATAGGCATTATGAGTTTAGAGTAATGCCTTTTCGGTGGACTAATGAACCCTCTATTTCCATGGATCTAATGAAATGATATTTCAAGGAATATCTTGATTACATTGTTGTAGTAATTATTTATGATATCTTGGTTTACTACAAATGCTATAAAGATCAAAAAAATCACTTGTGCATTTTTCAAAGGACTATTAGATGAAATTAATTATATGGGAAATTTAGAAAGTGTCAATTCTGGCTTCATGAGATTTTTTTACTTGGCCATATTATCTCTAAGGATAGAATCTCTATTCATCATTCAAAGACCAAGGAAATCAATGAATTCCTAGCACCGAAGAGTATAATTTAGGAACACAATTTTATTGGTTTAGCAGGTTATTATCAATGTTACCTTAAGAATTTTGCACAGTTGGCTAACCCATTAACCAAGATCACATGTAATGGGGTTAAATTTATTTTGAAAAAAGAGTGTGAAGAATGTTCTGATGAACTGAATAGAAGATTAGTCAACTCTAGTATCTTGACACTACCTTCAGGGAATGATGGGTTTATTAGTTATAGTGATGCTACAAAGAAATAACCTGGTTGCATAATTAAGAAAAATGATAGATTTATTGATTTTGCATCACGAAAACTAGAAATTCATTAGAAAAACTATCCCACTCAGGTTCTGGAGTTAGTAGCTGTAATATTCTGTATGAAGATATGGAGACACTATCTCTATGGTGAAAATGTGAGATTTATAATGATCATTAGAGTTTGAAGTATATTGTCTCACAAAAACAACTCAATGTGAGGAAAATACGTTGGCTCGAACTACTCAAGGATAATGACTGCACTAAACACTACCAACCGGGGAAGGAAGATAAGGTGGAAGATGATTTTAGTAGAAAGGATAATTGAGTTTTGAACAAGATGAGAGGTGAAAGAGGTCATATTTTCATGGATCTAGTAATGATGGATATGGGAATAACCCCGGAACTTGAAACATCAATACTTTTTAAATGGTTTCTGATCCTTATTTACTTGAATAGATATAGAGTTCTCAGACTATTGATGAGGAGTGTCATGAGATGATTAAATCTATGAATGATGGGAGACTAAGTGACTTCATATATAAAAATGAAATTTTGAAATTTGGGAAGAGGCATTGTGTTCCTAACATACCATATATAAAAAGGGAATTGATGGATGATGCTCATTGCACAAATTTCCCTATACAACCTGGGAGCACTAACAGGTATAGATATTTAAAAGAAAAAAATTGGTGGGACCACATGAAGAGAAAGATTACTGATTTTTGGTTGAGTATTATGGTTTGTCAACAAGTAAAATCTGGAAGGCAACCACATGGAGGAGTCAGGAAAAATTATTCCATACCTGATTGGAAATGGGATAATATTATGATGGACATTGTCATGGGGTTACCAATGACTCCTAGAAGGAATGATGAAATATTGATCATTATTGATCATCTTACCAGGTGATCACATTTTCTTGCTACAAGAGAAGGTTAACCACTTGAACATTTAGAAAGACTGTATATTAATGAAGCTGTAAGACTTCATGGAGTACCCTTATCGGATGTTTCTGATCGTGATCCCCATATTACATCATGATTTTGGAAAATACTTTAGAAAGCCCAAGATAATGAACTTCTTTTGAGTACTGCCTACCACCCATAAACTGATGGAAGATCATAAGTGACTATTCAAACATTAGAAGACATGTTGAAATATTTATAACATGACATTCAATGTTTGTGGGACTAATATTTACCTCTGGTAGAATTTTCCAATAATAATAGCTTCCATTAAAGTATCCAGATGGCACCATATGAAGCGTTATATGGAAAGAGAAGTCACACACCAACATGTTGGGATGTTGTTTGTGAAGAAAACATGTAGGCCCAGAACTTTTTGAGGAAATGGTGGAAATGGTGAATGTTATCCAAACCCACATCACAGTAGCTCAAATTGGGTAGAAGAGCTATGCCGATAACCGAAGTATGGATGTGGAATTATAAGTAGGAGATCACATTTTTGTGAAAGTATCTTCATTGAAGGGGGTTATAAAATTTGGTAAGAAGGGTAAATTAAGTCACAGGTACATCAGACCATTCGAAATTCAAGAAAGAATTGGGGCGGTAGCTTACCTTTTGAAAATTCCACCAAGTCTCTCCAATGTTCATGATGTGTTCCACGTATCACTATTTAGAAAATACATGCCTGGCCCAACGCATGTACTCACTAATGAATAAATTTAACTAGAACATACTTTTTATTATTTTGTAGTGCCTGTCAGGATTCTTGATACCATAGAACATGTGTTGAGAAACCGGATGACTCGTTTGGTAAAAGTTCTATAGAGAAACCATAAGATGGAAGAGGCAATGTGGGAACCAGAGGAACTTATGACGAAGAACCGCCTAAATCTTTTTATGCGGTAGTATTCTAGATATATAGACGATCAAATTATTTATAGGAGGGAAGAATATAACACCCCAATATTCCACGGTGTGTTTCCCTTTCTATAAGGCAATATCTTAGATTATACGCAACTTTGAGATTCTAACACACCGTGACCAATCAAACATGTCGTTATAATAGTAATACCCGCTTTTTGATACTTTATAAATTTTATTTTTTAAAATTAACTTCATTTTTGAATACGAAATATCAAAATTATCTTTGGGTTAATTTTTGGTAATTTTCGAAAAACATTCAATTTTTTATGAATAGTACTAAATTTTAATTAAAAAAACTTTTTAATTAAAATAATTTATAGTTTTAAATTATAATTTTTTTGGGGTTAAATTATCATTAGATTATATTTTTATCATTTAATATAATTGAGTTCATATTGTGTAATTTCACATTTAAACTGAACATAAACAAATATCTATCTTTTGATAGTTATTATTTCTTTAAAACACGTATTTTTGACAATTTGAAATAATTATAAATTAATTTCTTCCACTTTTTTATTTGAAATTTTGACAATTGGATTCCATATTTGGAATCAGAAGGTCCAAGTTTTGTAAATAGGTATCTTTTTTTAGTCATTATGAATAATTATTATTGTAAATATTTTATTCACAATGGTTAAAGGGTAAATATGGTAAATAGGGGTTAAAAATAGAATTAAAATAAAACTAAATTACCCTAACATGTGTTCTATTCAAATAGGATGATACATGTAATACAATGGGAATCCATGGGTCTATTTTGGGACCCCATGGAGCCACATGGTAGTGATAATGACATTTTACATTAATTAATCTAATGTAAAGACAAACATAACAAAAGAATGTATCTTTTAGTAAAAAAAATTTATATGGGGTTATATAATAGTTAACTTCGACTATAAATATTAATTAGTAAGATTAAATTATTTCCTACTAATGGTATTTTATTTATAATTTTTAGAAATTATATAATTTAATTTATTTATGACATAATGATTATTCATTAATTACATTAATAATGAAATATTAAAATAATTTATATTATAAATATCCAAAGAAATTCAAATTGAGACATTTGATAATTTACACTAATTTACTAGGTTAACATGATATGTTAGGGCTGGGAAAATAAATTTTATTTGAAGTAATATAGTTTTTATGGCTTTCAAAAAAAATCAAATACTAAATAGTGTCAAAATTGACATAATTGAGTTTCTAAAACAAATTCCATATTATTAATTGATATAACATTCTTATAAATCTAATGAATAACCAAAATACATACATAATGTTTTATATATTAATAATTAACCACATTGGGTTCAATTGTCTTGTTAAAGTATTTTTATTAACCATATAATATAAAAATTCCAAGAGACATGGTAAATGTCAAACTATTTATCTAAGAGTTAAATCTAAAAGATAAGGTTAATATGGTGACCTAAACCTGTTCTAAACCTACTTTTGGAGATTTTTGCGACCCCTACCCACCTTATCCTCTAAATAATTAATTTTGGATCCATTAGAAACCAAAAATAATTTTATTTTAAAATAATATTTCAAGGTTTTCCTAAAGTGACCCTCACCTCTCATATAAAAGAGAACTTCCCCTCCTCTTAATTTCACACCTTAAAAGCCTTTTTGCTCACCCAAACCCTGCCCATATAACCTCCCAAGTTTCCTCCCTTCCTCCTAGAGGCCATACATTGGTCATAAATCGTCCCTAATGATCCCTTTAGTCAAATAAAACGGAAGAACTCAAAGATGAGGTAAATATTTCACCACATCATTCAAGTACTTTTCTTCATCCACTTCCTCTGTCATTGTTGTTTCCATTCTAAAATAATAACTCTATTAAATCCATATAATTTGATGTTATTATAAATTTTTTACAACAATATTCATTATTATATCCATCCTATAAAAGACAATGTCACTATATGTACATACGTATGACTTTCCGTCTTCACGTCGTGGTGTAGTTTTTTATTCAAAAACTTCATTATTTGGAGGGGTATAATAATGAGTATAACTGATGTAAATAATAAATTAAAAAATTTAATGATAATGTATATATGATATACTATCCAATTACATATTATTGTTTCATCAATGATATTGTTGCTCGTGTGTACGTACAGATTATCGTCGCCACAAACATGATGAGATTCATTTCCCCATCGTAACCATTCAAGAATAATATTCATTTGATGTTTAAAAATAATGTAAAATAACTTAATATAATTATGGATAAGAATCAAATATATCATATCTAAAACAAACATGGCTTACGTAACCTAGCATATAAAGTAAAACAAGTCAGTTAACTCCCAAAACGATGATACTACAAAAATATTATACACAAAGTAATATTAGAAGATCATATATGATATAATAATTATTTTTCAAGTTATTGTATAATATAATAACAAATTTTTAACTATTATACTAGAGTTTAACATACCATCAACTATAGAAATTTTCATCGTAAGGGTTAATTTCACAATCTCTTTATTATCCGTGGTTGTTTTTATATAAGTATCTACTGGGAAAACATTATCATCCACATTCGTGTTTTCTTAAAACATTATTTCCAAAAATTCTATTTTCTATAATATGGGTTAATTTCATTTATACCCTTATTTGAACTTATATATTTTCAATGATATCTTTCCGTCATTTTCCAAACAAGGTACTTTATTACATTTTCGAAAAAATTTGGGTAATAATGTTTTTTTAACTTACACGATGGGTGTAGCTATTTTCAGCCATTATAAAATCATCAAAGCTTCCATTACACGAAATAAATGTTTCTTCAAAATAAATTTTCACTTTTATAATTGTGCGACTTTTAAATAATTTCAAAATAGAAAGAGATATTTCTCTCATATTGTTTGATTTCATCTATGTCAACATCCTTAGATAAATTTTACACTTGTTTGATGATGATTTATTTTGATGCAAATATTTGATATTGTATTTAAGGTTTTTTGATATGTATGATTGTGTATGAGTTATTTTTATATCATTAATGGTTAATGGTTAAGGTTTTGACATTTCATATGCTTGTTTTAATACGAATTTTTTGGTTAAGTTTCAACATTTTCATATGAGGAATGTATTGGACTTAGTATGTGACCGGTGGTTCCTATTATGGTTCCTCAATGCATCGGTAGGTCTCATGAGACAATTATATTTGGCATTGGCCGAGGCCTTTCCTAATTTGACATATGGTTTTGGTCGAGGCCTAAATCATTTTTAGACGTCTTGGTCAAGGCTTTGATAAGATGTTTTAGAATGTCCGACATTATACATTCCCTCATTATGAAAATAATATTGATGGGTCATGTGTTTATTCAACTAGTAGAATACCCATGACTATGTTTTATTGCATTAATTAGTCAACTCATATTCCTTCCATAAAGTGTCTATGTTTATTATTTGTAATGTCATGTGTTTTTAATTATTTTTCATGTCTACTATTTCTGTTATCTCCAACTTTTTTGCTTTCCATTTCTGAGCTTTTGAGCACACCAATTTCTTATGTTTCATTTTCCCAAGAAATGATGAATTTATCTATTAGTGAGTTTCAGGCATAATCTATGAGACTTAGATGTTTCTAATGGAACAATTTTGTGTTGTATTTATTTTTAAGTTGTAATGTTGAACTTATGTATGTATCTTGTTTTCAATAATACTAAACTGGTCTGTATTTTGGGACATGATTTCTTGTATCATTCCAATGTTCTGTAATAAAGTACTAACTTTGGGTAACATGGGTTGTGGCATTACAGTTTACCCCATATAAGTAAAATAAATATCCTCTTAAATATTAAAACTTTGTTACCACAATTAACATTAAAAGAAAATAATTAATGGTAAACTGAAATGATAAGGATTAAAATACAATAAATATGTCTAAAAATTATTGGATTAGAGGATTTAAAACTATCATATTTATGAAATTTACATATCTCATGTTGGTCCATTTTAATTAAAAAATAAATTTATATTAATTTAATAATTTATGAGTTTCCAAGGGTTCACCTTCCCTCTCCAATAAAAAGGTACCCTCTCTTCACTAATACACACAATAAGATATCCATTTGGATTGGTAATTACCTACCCAATACTCTCCCAATAATAAATAACCTCATTATAGAAACCTCTTTTATGGATGAAATCCTCCCAAGGAAGCCTTTTGGAATAAATCAAAAGAAGTTACCCAATTAAGAGTTAAAACCATATCTTATTATTTTTAGTTTCATTTCCATTCTCCACTCCCTAAAATTTTATTATTCTATGATTTCATAAAAATAAAAATTTCATAAATATATTATGAATTTAAAATTATATGTCTTCAATATACATTTAAACATACCTCTATCTAATGGGTAATGAACATACAGTTTCTATATACAGTAAACTACAGGATCACAAATCGATTATTGCCCACATTTCCCATACAACCCCTCATGGTGGCCATTAAAATGGACAATATTTTCAAATATGATTCATAGTATATTTATATTATCTATATTATTCATAATTTCTTATTTATAACATACCATTTTTCTTTCCAGGTTGTGTGAATTAGATAATTTCATATGAGTAAGTGTGGATTATCACCCCCTCAAAGTGGTATGACTTGATCCTACTATACATGGAATGTATAAAAGATGGTTTTATCAAACCTATAAGAAATATATGAAATTAATATAATATTAGTTTTATAATGTAAAAATTTATCACTTAATTATGTTTATTTTAATATGGAAAACAAATGAGTGTAGTGTTCCCATGAACGTATGTCCATCCATCCCAACAACTAGTGCTTCATTTCTTATATTCAAATATTATGGATTATTATAAATTGATACATATTTGATATATATTATATTTATATCGTGAATATTATTCTTGAGATTTTGGAATTATGACCACATAGACTATTGACAACAAGCCATGTTCATTTTTGACTCAGGTACCAAATTTGTACAAAACATATCCTATGAATTTTGTTGGACTACTCATGTGTTAATCATTTTTTATTGACCAAAAATCCTATAAATTATATTAAGAATGTTTATACTATTTAATATGTCTCAAATCATGTGTACATATGGTTGGTTTCTTTATGATTTAAATAAACCTATCCAAGATATTAAGTGATATATTTGATTATTGTAAACAATATTTAACATTGGTCTATAATGATTTGTTTTATGAATGATTAAGTCTAATCCATTCAATGAATATAACTGCTTAGGTATGTATATATTTTATTGGTTTTGTTTGAGAAACACGGAGTCTAACTCTGGTTTTGGTTTTATTGTAGAGGAACCGTACACCGTGACCCAGACACTGTGAACCAGACACTGTGACCTAGACACCATGACCCAGACACTATGACCCAGACACTGTGATGTAGACACTATGACCTAGACACTCTTACCAGGCCCTGTGACCAGAAACTGTGATCCTAACACTGAATGTGTGTGACAGGTTCCTGATATCTTTAAAAATATTACATCATAACTATCGCACCGCTCAATGGAAAAGAAAGAGACACCATTTCATGTAGACACCGTTTCCTGGAGACACCATTCCATGATGACTCTTACACCGTTATTTAATCAATTTTTAGTTTTTGATTTAATTTTAAATGGTCATAATTGAGTCTTTTAAATACACTGACATTATTAATATTTCAGTGTAGACCTGTCACCTAATAGTAAGAGGTATTAGGTTCATATTAGGTGAATTGTGTTGGCTCCAACACATGCACTCCATGAATAAAAAGAAAAGTGAGGCACAGAAACTAAACAAAGAGATAGGAAAGAAACATGAGCATTCTTTATGAAAATAACCGACACATGAAACTCAATACATATGAAGAACAAAAAAATAATTAACAAATAAAAAATCATGGATACCACAGATCAGAGTCTATAAAATATTCGAAATACCAACTCTATGATGAAAAAAACCCATATTCAACTAGAAGCTTGAGCACCAGAATTGTGATACTCTGTTTCTTGCAAGAGGACTCGATTCTTATATATGCTTCATCCATGATGTCCAAAAGTGAATAAAATGATACTCTGTGAACTTCTATCCTTATCTAATCATCTTTTCTCTATTATGTATTTTTTTAGATTTCGATCAGTGTGTTTGTGTGTGTCTGTGTGTGTCTGTTTTAAAACAAGCACTCTCTCCTGCAATAAACGGAAGGATACAAGATATCATTCCCCCCATATATTTTTTTACACTTATTTACTCCCATGGATAAGTATGGAAGATGTCCTTATGTGACCTGGTAGTATATACCCATGAAGGGTTGTGGAAGAGGTTGTTTGACCTGAGCAGTCCTACGCACTATTTTTTACCCCGATCCAGTGTGGGGATCATGTTTATTAATATAAACAGCATGGTGATGGGTGATCTCCAAGTGGAGTGGATTAGGACTCAGCTTGATACTGAACCACTTGTTTTATATCCACAATTTTGTTTAAAATAGTTTTCTCAATTTTACTGGATAATTCAAAAATAACTTGATTTACATTGATTGTTAATCTTGGAAAGTTGTTATAATTGTTTTTCCTAATTATAATATCTTCAACAGTAATAGTAATGATTGATATTAAGATTAATGAGAAATATCAATCTTCTAGGATTTTTTTAAATAGTCACACATTCATAACCGTACAACATTGATTAACTTGGTAGTATTTATTTTTATTGGGGAAACTTTTAAGAATACTTTTCAAACAGAAATTTAAATAGATAATCAATTAACCCGCTCTTGAGTACTCAACTGTGACCAACATTTGGTATCAATGGTGTTTGTTAAGACTCTAATTTTGAATCCATTCAACTATGATTTTAGGTGTACTTTAAGGATATGTAAATTTCTGTTAATACTAAATTTCTATGTCTTTCAATGTATTTATTTGTTATGGATAATAGACTAGAAGTTACTCCAACAAATAGACCACCATTCTTCAATGAAACCAATTATGCCCAATGTAAAATGAAAATGAAAATGCATTTTGAAAGTTTGGGTTTTTAAATGTTGTCTTCAATTATATATGAGTATAATATTACTGCTACTGATAGAATAACATGGGATGATCCAACAAATACTGCCTATAATAAAAATTGAAAATTCATGAATGCTCTATATTTCTCTTTAGGATATGTGGAATTTAATAGAATTTCTACATGTAAAACTGCCAATGAAATTCATGATACATTGTCTGTTTCACATGAAGGATGTTCTAGTGTGAATGAAAGGAGACCTAATACTTATAATATTAACTATGATAACTTTAAAATGAAACATTATTAACCTATTTCTGACATGTATCTTAGGTTCAACAAGATTTTCAACACAATGATTTCTCTTGGAAGAGAAGTCACTGCCAATGAACAAATCATGAGGATTATCTAATGTCTACCTGAAAGATTGAGAGGAAACTCCAACTTTATTTGAGAGCCATGTGACATCAGCATGTTACATATAAAATAACGCATTAGGAAACTAATAACGTATGAAGATGAGATAAAATTCAAAAAGTAAGAGGAGAATGAACCCAAAAGATAATTTGATTCATTTAAGACCACCACTTCTAAACACAAAATGGGATATTGGAAATTTATGTAGACTGTTCCAACATGGAAAAATCATCACCAGACAGTGATGAGGATATGGTTCAATTATACATAAGGTTTAAGATATTTTAGAAGAAGAAGAAATTTTTCAGAAACCCTAACTTCAAAGGATGATATGAACAAAAGAGAATCTTGAAGAAATATTTGAAAAGAAGTGACAAGTCTGATGAGATAATATGCTGTGAATGTGAGAGAAAGGGACATGTAAAGGATGACTATCCCAAGATAATGTATAAATATAAATATAAGGAAAAAGACAGAAATTATAAAGAGGTAATGAAAGAAACATGGAGTTCTTCTAAGGAAATTTCAAGTAACTCCGAATCTTCACATGATGAACTCTCTAACAAAACCAATTTGTGTTTTATGAGAAACCCATATAAGGTAACACTAGAATCTCCTGTATGAAAATCCTATTATTTTGGAGGTGAAAGTTATTTTATGAATATGTCTAATGAAGAAATTTTTTATTACTGTAATATACTTGAAGGGACATGTAATTACCTAAAAGATAAATACAAGTCTTTAAATAATTAACATGCTCTAACCTCAACTATTAAATCTGAACATACTATAGAAAAGGAGAAAATTTTCAATTACTCCAAGAAAACAATCCTCTAAAGATATCTAATGAGAAATTGAAAAAGGAACACGATCAGTTTACTAATCATAATGATAATTTGGTATGAATACTAGTTAATATGATTGCTCCTAAATATACTACTGGTATTGGCTATCCACCTGGAAGATGAAATTTTTGATGAACTAATTTTGTTTTTAAATCTAGCACACACAACATTACCCCTTGTTCTGGAAAACATTCATCTAGTTTAAATGACGATTCACTCGCTACTATATCAAGCTTTTCCAGACCAAATAGAGTACATTTTTCAAGAACTAAACATAATACTTACTGGAATCCTATGAGAAAGGTTTGGGTTCGTAAACCACTAGTCACTAATATGACTTGATCCAAACAAATATGGGTACAAAAATGCGTATTTATTTTACTATTTTGAAGAAAATTTTCATAAAGAACTCCAGCAAAATCGTATGGTACTAGTACAGTGGGTGTTCAAGACACATGATTGGGGACTATTCATTTTTCATGAACGTAATAAAAATTCATGGTGAACATGTCACATTTGGTGACAATGAAAAAGGAAAAAATCAATGTCCTTGTCCAAATATGTATCTCTAACTCAGTTATAATTTCTAAAGTACTCTTTGTTTGTGTATTGAGATATAATCTACTTTGTATTTCATAACTATGTGATGATGTATTTCATGTAAAATTTGAAACTATTGCTGGAAATGTTTTTAATTATAAAAATTAATAAGAGTTTTTTACATTGAAAAATGAAAATGTATACTACGTTAACATAGAGACTTTAGTTTCTCGAAATTCTTCCAATTTCAGTGAATTTCATATGGAATCTCAGATTTGGGATAGGATACTAGGACATTGTAATATTAAAACCCTTAGAAATAAAACTACAAAAAGGTCAGTCAATGACCTACCCAAACACGAGTTTCAAAATTATAATTTGTGTAATCATTGTAAAAATGGTATGAAAAAAAATTCTTTCAAACAAGTGAATGAACTGTCAACTTCTCAACCTCTTGAACAAGTTTACAATTATTTTTTTGGACCATCTAGATTTTCTGGTTTAAATGGGAAGAACTATGTTTATGTTCTTGTGGATTACTTTTCTATATATACATTGACTTTCATTTTGGCTCAAAAAATTGAATCCAACTCTCACTTCACCAAATATGCCAAAACTATAGAAAATCATAGTGGACGTATAATTAAATCATTACTAATTGATCACAGATGTGAGTTTGAAAATCACGAGTTTGACTTATTTTGCTCAAAATATGGCTATGGTCATAATTTCACTTCTCCTAGGACACCTGAATAGAATGAATATTTAGATAGATGATATAGAAACCTTTAAGAAATTTCTATAACCATTCTTAGTGAATATGACATACCTATTCATTTTTGGGTAGATTTTCTAAATAAAACATATTATGTTATTAATATAGTGTTTATTTGACCCATTCTTAAAATAACTCTGAATGAGTTAGAGAATAATAAAAAACCCAAAGTAAGCTACTTCAATGTTTTTGGTTTCATGGTATATATGCTTAATAATACAGACAATCTTGCAAAATTTTCATCCAAGAGTGTTGAAAGAATATATTTAGTAAATTTAATCCCTAGTAAAGCCAATAATGTGTTTAACAAAAGAACTAAATGTGTGGAATAATTTATCCACATCAATTTTGAGGAAAATGATCCACATGAGCATAATACCACTCTATAGAACCTAGATGATGATGTGTCAAATTTGGACATCAATTCTAAATCCTCTAATCATCCTCTAAAGGAATATGTGAAAACATAGAGTTCTGAAAATTCATCAGATTTAGTTCATATTGAACTGGAACCTGTTGCAGAACCTGGAATCACTGGTCCTTCTTTCTGTAGAGCTGTTAGAACTCTTAAGAACCATCCTTTACATGCAGCTGTAATAGATTTAGATAGAGGAACTAAAACTAGAGCTTCTCTTAGATATCAGGTTGAACATCATGTCTTCTTGTCAAAAATTGAACCCAAAATCATTAATGATGTTATCAATGATGAATTTTGGGAGATTTTTATGCATGAAGAACATAATCAGTTTTATAGGACCAATTTTTGGATACTTTTTCAATAACCCGAAGACACATTTACCATAGTTTCTACGTGGGTATTTTGAAATAATGTATATGAAGCTGGTAACATAGTTAGAAACATTGCTATATTTGTTTCACAAGGCTATATTCAAGAAGAAGGAATTGACTATAAGGAAACATTTTCATCCGTACATAGACATGAAGTTATAAGAATTTTTATTTCATATGATGCACGTATAAATTTCAAACTATATCAAGAAGATGTTAAAAGTGCATTCATAAATGTGTATATAGCTGAGGATGTATTTGTTGGGAAACCCCCTAGTTTTACAAATCCTTATTTTCCAAATCATGTCTTTAAATTATAAAAATGATTATATGGTTTGAAACAAGGAACAAGAGCATGGTATGATATATTAATTAAATTTCTTATTTCCAAGTGTTTTTCAAAAGGAATAGATTATCCCACCATTTTTATAAAACGTATTTACAATGATTTTTAGTATTTTAAATTTATGTAGATGATATTATCTTTGGATCATAATTTTTTTATGTTTTGAATTTTCTAAAATGATGTAAAAAGAATTTTCAATGATTTTAATGGGTGAACTAAAAATATTTCTGGGATTTGAAATCCTTTTAAATAATGATGGTATTATCTTGAATCAAATAAAATATACCTGAGATATTCTAAAACGTTTTGGTGTGGGTAGCACTAAATGTATTGAAACTCCAACGAGTAAAATTTTTATGTTGTATCTTGATGAAGATGTAAAATCTGTTGATCCAACCACTTATAGAGGAATGATTGGAATCATACTCTACATAACTGCTAGCTGAAATGAAATTATGTTTAGTTTATTTATATGTTCACATTTTCATTAAAAACCATAGGAATCTCATTTTAATGTTGTTAAGACAATATTCAAATACATAAAGCAGAAACCCAATATAGGATTGTTCTATCTCAAAGTACAATAATTTGAGTTAGTGGTTTATTATGATGCTGACTTCTGTGGTTGTAAGTTTGGTAAAAAAGCACCTCTATAACATGTCACTCTTTACGAAAGACACTAGTATAATGGTGTAGTAAGAAAAAAAATTGTGCAATTATCTACTGTCAAAGCGGAGTACATAGCTATTGGTACTTTTTGTGCACATATTTGGTGGATGAAACACACATTACTAGATTATGGATATCAATTGAAGAATGTACCAATAAATTGTAACAATGCAAGTGCAATTAACATCTCAAAAAATTCTATTTCACAATCTAGGACAAAACATATTGTTGTAAGACATCAATTTTTGAGAGATCGTTATAAAAAATGTGATATCACTAGGGAATTCAATGGGACTGAATTTTATATTTCGAACATATTAACCAAAACATTAAATTCTAGAGGAATATATTACATCTGAAATGAATTGGTAAAAATAAATCTTAAGTAGTATGTGTAAAATTTCATATCATACTAATTCAATGTTTAAATTTTCAGATGTCATTATCTTAAGATTAATGTCTAACTCTTACAGTCCTATAGTTTACTATCTTGAAAGATTTTGTTTCATATTTATGTTCTTATAGTCACTCTCTCTTAGTTATATTTTGTCACAATATTATTTAAAACAATATGGTCACATAGTTTTCAAGTCACAATGTAGAGATCTCACCATTAAAACCTGTTACAGTCACACAATGAAGGTCTGTTCAAGTCTCACCGTAAGGACATATTATATTTTTTATTTAAATATTATAACTTGTATCGAGGTAATTACTTATTTTATTCTTTTACATACCCTCCGTTTTTATTTAGCGATGCATGATATCCCTAAATGATAAAAATAGTCAAATGTATCACTCCCTTCTCCACCCAATATCTCTTCTGTCAATCTGAATCCCCTCCATCAACCATTATTTCTCTCTCGATCCATCGTTGAATGCATCGATTGAAACGTCCGTCCTCATCAACTCCAGAAATGCATAGATCAAATAAAATGATGAAAATATCACTAAAGATAGAGCCTGAAGGACATTTGAATCCAAACCTAGTAAAACAAATAGAGGTACCCAAAAAGGAAATCATCTCTAAGTGGATTCTGTTATGTAAGTCTTTAGTATTGAAAGTACTAAAAGAGAATGTACGACAAGATTTTTTCACAAAAGAAGAAAGGCCGATTTTTCCAAATCTAGTTGCTCAGTTCAATTAGTTCGTTAAATTCTCATTTGATATAGAAGATGTGATTGTTCTATGAAGCTAGATCAATGACCAAAGATGCTCTTTTTCATCAAGGTTATGTGATGCCTACTTAGGGATACATCTTGAGGGTTTTTTTGAGGATGACCAGAGAGGTCCACCACCTCCAAGTGAGATATTTTTTTAGAAGAAGCCATGGGAAGTTTGAATGGAAATAAAACTAAGAGAAGAACTATTACTGCTGAGATAGATAGTGAAGACATAATATTTTTTCTGTTTGTTCATAATATGATTAGTCTAGGAAAAGTTTATTTCTATACACTCAAGTATCATGATATATTTTTGATATATATTATGAATAATGGACAGAAGATTAACCTATCCAAGTATGTTATACATCATATGTGTGAATATATATAGGAAAACTCAATGTCATCCTCCCTATTCTACTCAAGGTTAATATCTTCTATGCTTCATGATAAATGGTTGGTTGAACCAGATGAAGAAGTCATTAAGGACTATGAATTTTTAGTCTCAATGGTTATAGTCAAAAGAATGAAAATCAGTTGGAATCCGTGGATAAAAAGCATGGGTAGAGGATAATGAGAGTGTCTATGAAAAGTTTAACGTAGTTGAGGATTCATCAAGACCTAATGACATTTCTGATCCTAGTCTTGAACTTGATGAGATTTCTAACTATCCTACTAAGGAAGTTGAAGTATAGGAAATTACACCTACAGGGAATATTTCCCTGGATGAGGAAGACGGTGGACCTGTTCCCCCAGACATAACTGAGAAGAAAAACTTGTTCCTAAACAAATTGTGGATCTAGAAGAAGAAACTACTTATAAAGAAGACTATGTTGTTATTGTAAGGGAAAAGGATGTTCTAGAATAATATCTATAGGATGTTATTTATCTTCATAAAGAATATAATTTTAAGGAACACCTAGAGGATCAAGTTGTTCCTCACAGTATCCTATACGATGAAGAACGAATTGAGCAAGCCTTTTAGATGTCTAGACAATAAATGGGTGAGGCTATTGTGGATGAAATTTTGGAAATATATTAAATACTTAAACCACTTAGTCATGTGAGAGATGCACCTGTTGTTGGGGAGCTTCACCTCATTCTATAAAGTGTTGATGTGCCTAATCCAGTTGACAAAAGAATTACGGATACATGGTGTAGTTTCCCTAGCTATTTTGATATGAATGATTCTTAGTAAGCCTCAGTAAAAGGTATAGATCTGTCTACTGTGTTTCTGTTGAAACTGGTATCGACTCTTGATTTTATCTCTGCAAAAGAACCTAAGTCTTTCTCAGCTCCTATTCTTGAACCTCATAAGAACCTTCTACCGTAATGAGTTACGATTATTTGAAATCCATTGGAGTCAATTTATTGGATGGATTTTAACAACTCATGAGCACTAAACCTGCTCTTATAACCATATTGAGTGAAGGATATGATGCCATATTTTTAGGGAAGACTCTTGGCAAGATTCAGCCTAAAATTCTTCTGCAAATTCAAGTGGTCATTGTTGAGAACAAACAGTTAAGTGAGGAAAATGATGTCTGTAAAATGTTAGATTGAAGATATTCAAGGAGTGTTGATATCAAGACTAGAACATCATTCTCACCCTATTGAGGATGTTTGTGGTCAGATTCCAAAGGATGTCACCTCCCTAATTCATCCTAAACTAAATTCATTATCTGACAAGTTGGATGAAAGAAACAAGAAAATATTTCGAGAAATTAGAGCCTGTTATTAGTATAAACATGTCAACTTATGAGTATAAGGGATGTCTCCAGAAAGTTCAGAATCAACTGATGTCCCTAAAATCAAAAGATACATCTTTTAGTACCTCTAGAAAATCTTATCAACCCTCCTTGGATTGTGATCTGATTAGAACAATTGATATGGATGAACTTTAATTAGTGCTCAGTGGCATGGGCATAGAGTCTTTATTTGTGTTTGTCATGAATATTGACAGAGTTCTTGATTTGGTAAGAATTAATTCCATGATTTCCAATGATGATAAAGAATAAATGATAAGACAGTGGATTTCTACTTTAATTGTATTTTATATAATCATGATATGAAAAACCATTTCAATTACCTTGTTGAGAATCTAAAAATTCCTCCTGTCGCTCAAGCATTCAAAAGTCAAGAAAAAAAAAACTAGATAATTTCACACCTTTGTTGGAAATTTTCATAGGGAAAAAAGATGACTTTGAAAAAGATATGCAGTATGGTGGTGATATTACTGCGGAATTCATCAATATATTGAGGCCGTATCTCCTTGTGCAGAGCACTTATATTGTGGCTACTACAACCACATGCTTGCGACCTAGTTTTCCTCCTTCCTCATTAAATATCATTTCCCCAACTTCTATGTATATCTCTCAGGCTCTAAGTCAGATCAGACCTTTTATCCATGATGAAAAATTACATAATCCTCCACAAAACCTACCGTGGCCCCATCAGTTTTTGAAGGTCTCCCTAAACATTCTCTGTCAGTTGGTTCTCTTCCTTCTTCAAATTCTGCCTCTTCTCCCACGACTTCTCCTAATGATGCTGCCAAGGGAAAAGAGATGACAGATAGTGGTGATGAATACTAAACACTATATTTGATAGGGATATTTTGGAACTTTTTTCCTACTATTTGTAATGCCACCTCTATCTCCATATAATACACTATGAACTCTTCTTGTCTATTCTCTTATAAAATTTTTTACTCTTTTTTATAATCACAAAAGGGGAAGAAAAATGCATTAATGCACTATAAATGCACACTAAGAACATATATCTCAATCACAACAGATATCTCACCCAGAAGATTTGTGATCATCAAAAATGGAGAGATGGTTGGGCTCCTCATGTGTTAAAAATGTTTTAATGATCACAAATCCTATACATTCAGTAAATCCTGTCAATCATGTTTAATCATTCATAAATCATGTGTACAAATGGTTGGTTACTTATGCTTTAAATTAACCCATCAACGATCTTAAGTGATATGTTTAATTAATGTAAACTATATTTAACTTTGGCCTATAATTATTTCTTTTATTATTGTTTAAGAATAATCCATTATCTGAATATCACTACTTATGTTTTCATACAAATATTTGGCTAAGTCTGTGAAACCGTGAGTCTGCCACCAATTTTGGTTTTTTGGCAATGAAACCACACACCATGACCCAGACATCATGACCCAGACACTGTGAACCAGACACAGTGACCCAGACACCGTGACCTAGAAACCGTGACCCATAAACCGTGACCCAAACACCATGACAAGACAATGTGACCAGACACTGTGTTCCGAACACTGTAAATGTGCTACCCATTCCTGTTCTCTATAAAAAAATGCCATTATATTTGTTGCACGGCTCAATGGAAAATAATGAGTCACTGTTTCTGTGAGATATCACATCATGGAGACACCGTTCCACATACACTTTGACAACATTTTTTAATCTGTTTTTTGATTTTCAGTTTAATATCTAATGGCCATATTCGAGTCTTTTAAATGCACTAACATAATTAATATTTCATTTTATACATGTCACCTGACAGTAAAAGGTACAAGGTGTAGAATAAATGTATAATTTTGGCTCCAACACATGCACTTCATGAATAAAAAGAAAAGAGTGGCCATGAATATAAGTAGAGAGGTAGTAAAGAAGCCTGAAAATTATTTAGGAAAAGAACTGACACATGCAACTCAATACAACTGAAGAACACACGAAGCATTCACGAATCAAAATTATTTGTTACAATAAATCATATTCAAGAACATATTTTCCATACTAACTCCATGTAGAACATGATCATGATTTAACTGGAATCTAGAGCACGAGACATGTGAAACTCTTTTTCCTATAAGAGGACATGATTCTACCATCTGATTCAACCTGGAATTTGAGAGCTGCATAGAATAACACTCAGAGCACTTTTAACCTTATCTCATCATCTTTGCTATGTTGTGTATAGTTTTTATCATTAGAGAAATGTTTCTGTGTTTGTATAAAAATTAACAGTATATATTGAACTATACTAAATGATATAAGATATCCTTCCTCTCATATGTTTTGGCACCTGTTTACTCCCACAAATAAGTGTGGAAGTTTTACCTATGTGACCTGTTGTTTATACCCATGAAGAACTGTGGTAGAGGTCGTGTGACCAGGTCAACCATGGGTATTGGTGTTTACCCAGATCCAGGGTGTGGATATAGTTTATTAATATAAACTTCTTTGTGGTAGGTTATCACCATGTGGAGTGGATTAGGTTTTTTCATGAGAATGAAGCACTTGTTTTATATTCAGTTTGTTGTTTAATTTAGTTTTCTCTGTTTTACTGGATAATTCATAAATTATTATATTTACTTTGGTAGTTAATATTCGAAAGAATTTATAGTCATTCATCCATATTAGAATAGATTCAAAAGTATTATTAATAATTGATATTATGATTACTAAGAATTAATCAATCTTATTAAACATTATTTAGACAGTCAAACATTCATAACCATATTAATTTGATTAACTGGGCTGCATTTTTAATTATTTGGGAACCTTTTTAAATTACTTTTCAAATAGAAATTTTTATAGATACTCAATTGACCCCCTCCCCCTCTTCATTACTCTAATCCAACCAACAAATTTAAATAATTATGTCACTTTTATTACATGGTAATAAGTGATACAAAAGGAATAATAATATTGAAAATGTTTCTTAAGAAAATATAAATTACCTTAAGTTTAATGTTCGTGAATATAATTATTGTATGCGATGAGTAGGACACAATGTAAGGAATTTAATATCAATATCCTTTCACAGAAGAATTTCTTGATAATAGGATCATTTATTCTTTTATAAAGTGTATATATAGCCACTATGACATTTCATATTAATATTTTATCAATTTTTATGTTATTTATTTTTAATAAATGTATTAATTCATCAATATTAATATATAAATGTTCAATGTGGTATGGGACACCATGAACATTTGAAGATTTTATTATTATATATTTTCTTCATGAAATTGATTTACATATTTATTATCATAGATAAAAAAGGATTATACATGAAATATTATTTCAATATTTAATATCATTCAATGTTTTTAAAATAGAATATTTTGATACAAATAATTTTATTTTCATTAAAAAATGATAAAAGGAATGGTTTTTTATCATTTACGGTGACAATGACTTATCCATCACCATAACAGTTAATTGTTATTTGTCTTACACTATATGACCTAATGTATATTAAAATTAAAACAAATGCCTTATTTTGGTATAATGTTATTGAAATTTTTTACTTAATTTAAAATTTTATCTTTATATGAAAACATCTTTCACGTGATACTAGGAGAGTTCTTCAAAAGGGTTTTGTGATGAATATGTTTTTTTAAATGGTACTTCAGCATTATATGAAATGGGTGAGCCCAATAGAGCTTATTGAAAGGGTTAATCCCCATTAAATATGACTTTTGAGATTTAAATAGCTTATACGATGTGTTGATCCCCATTGTAGATTATGGGTGAGCCCATTATAGATTTTATGATGTGTTTGGCCGCATTATAGATCATAAGAGAGGCTGATATAGCTTATAAAAATGGTTATCCCTATTATAGATATCCATATTGGTATATAACCAAATGTTAATTTCAATTTGAAGAGGTTTGATATGGTTTTATGTATATGATTCTCAAATTAAACTATATGAGTTTTAATTACTTTATATTACATTTAATGTTTTTTCTTTGATAAAAAGGTATGATGGTTATTAATGTGATTTTTTTGTTCAATACAATCAATGAATGTTAAATGGGTTACCATGTTTTAACTAGACTAATGGTTTATATCATTTTATGTCCCTTACTAAGATTATGGGCTCATACCCGGATTTCAAAAGTTTTTCAAAGGGTTAATATTGGTAAGGACTAATAAGATTCCATAATCTAATTATTGAAGAGGTGTCTTGAAAAGAAATAATGATTTATTATAAAATTATTTCCTTTTGTGAAAAAATAGATACCGAGTATATTTTTCCACTTTTAATGTTTGAGTGTGATATGTAATTGTTTGTCCAATATCCCTAAAACTCTAAACTTAAAATATCATCGATGTGAAAGAAATTCAAATTATTAACTTATCTAAATATTAAGTAATATCTTTGACCGGGTCCTTATAATTATAATTCTATATTGATAATATAATATATATAATTTTACCACCTAATCTTTTGGGAAATGATAACATCATGTGTGTGTACGTATGGCGCACCATCTCACCAATGTGATGTGATTCCATTTTCATCACTACTTCACATGGATGGAAAAAAGGATGAAATTTAAAAATATATATGATACGTAACCTAAAATTGATTATTTAATTATAATATATCAGATGATTTTATTTCTTTTAATATTAAAAGTAAATGAATGAATCATTCATGTGTATATACTGCCAGCCATCTCCATGAATGGTGTATTTTATTTCCTACCTCAATATTTTATGAATCACCATGAGTAGATATATATTGTATATATATATAATTTTTCCCTTATTTGGATGAATAAATCATTATGTATATAAGAAAAAAGGATAACATGTAAAAACATGTATTAAAAATTAATTAGTTATTAACTGAATCCTAACAATAATAAGGGATTGTTAATAAGTGATCAATATAATGTGAAAAGTAAAAAAAATATACCATATTAAGAACATTTATGTCCTAAATTATTATATGTATAATATTATATAGTTTACTATATCATATATTTTATTATATATAATGGAATTCAAGATTGTAGTTATGGCAATGATAAATCCATTTTATTTCTATAGGACACATTCCTTATACACTACATGTTTCATCTAGGTAGTGTATATATTGAACATGTATTCCTTTTATGAGACTTATCCTGGGGAGTTTTTATATATTCATATAGATATAATTTTCATTCATTCATGGAGAAAATTATTATATTTTTTTATAGTTATGAGTATATATTTCACAATGTCATAAATATTTGGGAATGTTTCATTTCAGGTATCCATTAGGGACTATTTACCTTCCACATCCATGTTTTCTAAAAATGATTTCAAATTTTTTTTTCTATTAACCTATGAATATTTAAATTTATTTTTACCCATGATTTACATTCTTACTAAATGGTTTTAATGATTTTTTTTTGTCATTTTCTTAACGAGGTAGTTTTTGACTTTTTGTGGAAATTTATGAATGTAATTTTTTTACACATATGAAAAGAAAAGAATTTTTTGTCATCATGATTTCATAATTCTTTGAATATTTACCCATACACATAAAAGTTTATTTTCAATTAATATGTTTTCCTATAAAATATCATTTCTCTTGAAATAATATTTCATAAAGGAAAGGAAATTTTACTTCTGAACTATTTCAATTAATATTTAAAAGTAATTTTCCATTTAAGAAGAAATTATATTATGTTAGTTATTCTTTACTGGGGATAATACCCAAGGATACCATTATTTTTCTTTCGCTAATTTTTTTTGTTTAAATGTAATGGTATTTATAAAACCTGTTTCTTTTCACCAAGTTAGGTTATGATGAAGTGTTTATGAAACACATTTCATTACATGGATTCTAATGTGATGAATGATATATGGTCATGAATCACACATATGTATAGTTTTTATTTTGTGATTTTTTTAAAAAATATCACCCAAAATGAAATTGGAAATAATTTAAATATCATGAGATAGTAAAGGGAAACAAGTCGATGTGCTTGATTTGTGAGGGAGAACTAATCAATGTGCTAGTTCTATTAACGTAAACATGTTGCAAGGACATATCCAAGAGTCATGGTTGTTAACTTGTATATAGGAAATTTTTTTCTATAAATATTGTGTTTTAGCACACATTTATAAATTGAAAATATGTTTCAAGAAGGATTTATGGAGAATTTTTATTCTTATGGTTCATGATAATTTTTTATGCCATAAATGTTGTTTATGATCTAATAAAGGTTGGGTATGAACATTGTATGTATATATAATGATCACATGCCCATATTTCCAATCTTATTCTTTCATAATATAACAAATTTATGACACCCAAGATAACCCATAATGAGAATCTATGAACATAGTTTTGTTATGTTTCTTTTCCATAGGTTATGATGAAACGTTATAAGTAGGGGTAATAAATGAGACGATATTTGAATATATTAGATGTTTATATTCTATGTTTCCAATATCACTAAACTATTAGGGTCCTCAAGAATGTGTTTCTAAAATGTATGTAATATTCATATAAAAACATGTAATATCCATGTATAAAAATCATAGGTCATTATAGTTTCCAAATATTAATTTCAACAAATCACTAATCCTTCCATTGACAACAACTATGTCATTCCAAAATTTTATTAAATAAACATTTCATTATATTGTACTAATAGAGGATCATTGAATGTTTACTTTTCTGGAAGTAAGGTACATAATAAATGAAACCATAAAAATCATTTAATCTGCTTGAAATGATTCATCGGTTCATCCAATGTACATTTAATGCATCTCAGACTTGGGATATAAATCAATGTAATTGGTGAGAATAAGTCCCAATAATAGTTGAAAGTGTAAAATTTTACACTCGATCCTTAGCAATATCAATAAGAATATGAGGAATATAATTATTTAATGAGAATGGGAACATGATACATATCATAAAAATAATATGATTCATAACAAAGATATGTGGGTACAATATTTTAATTAATTATTTATAATATTATCACCATGGTTTTTCACCGAGGTGTCATAAAATGTACAATGGTTATTCAAAAAGGTTTCATTAAACATGTTATCTTAGGATAAATATTTTTGAACCCAATTCATTATAGAAATATTGGGGATAAACATTATTACATCATAATTAATGTGGTACCCATATATCATAATAAATCATTCCATAAATAACATGCACAAAATAAAAGAAACAAATTTCATATAAAAATAATGGAATTTTAAAATGTGCTTAAAGAGAAGATCATTAAATCATTTTTATCCAACACAAATGGAATATATGTTTAATGTAAGTTAATAACTTACTAAGATAATTAATTTTTTTAACGAGGAGAATAACCTTAGAAAATAAAGAATTTATTGTGTTCACAAAAACAAAATAAAATATAATTTCATGAGGATAAAAGAGAAATTTTGGGAAGAAAATCTTGCAGCATAACGGGTATAAAACATGGTTTTAGAAAAGGGTAATATTATAGGGAAATGGGTATACAATTAATTTTGGGATTTTATTATAGTAAATTGATTAAATAAAGTGGTAAAATATCTTATTTTGGAAATTTTAAGACATACCGCATTAAGAGGGAACTTGAATAGAAAGGAGAAGTTGATATTTCCCCTATACTTAAAAGATTTTCCTAAAACATGATGATTGATCCTTGGTGGTTTGAGGAAACCTTGGGGACTACATGGTAGGAAAAATCAGAAATATATCTTAAAGTGTGTATTTATTTGATGGGGAATGGATAAATGGGTGTGTATCTATAGGAAATGTGGAGGATTTATTTATTAACTTCCAAATAAAGGCTTTGGAAAACAATTACTTGGAAAATGAAAAACCATGGGATTTACCATGGTATATTCCCATGGTTTTGGAAACAAGGGTCATTATTTAGTTTATTTTAATATAAAAGAGTTATCATCATTTTATATTACTTATTTTGGAACGAAAAGTATTTTTTTTATAAAACAAATTATTGATAATGTATCCATTTCAGGAATTGGAACATAAATTATCGATTTGAAAAATAATTAAAATATATTAAAATACATGATAGTAATAAAATAGCATATTTATGGTATTTTATTTTTTAATTATTTTTTAAATCATTTTAAAATAATTAATAAATCATTAAACATGATAGAAAACTCATACTTTGTTTTCACCATTCAAGAAAAAGGCAAGAATTTCAGAAAATTCTCATAACACCACCATAACCTAATTTTCAAATGATTATTTAGGAAATGATATTTATTTTATCATAATAATTATCTAAATATTATAATTTTAACTTTTGAATATATAAATCCTTATTTATTAATTATAAAAGCGAATTAAAATTTCATACATAATTTTTCATTTATATTTAAATAAGATTGTTTTAATGAAAATATTTCATTGAAATAAGTATTATTAGTAATATTATAGTTAATTACAAATATTTATATATTTTCTAAAATGTAAAATTTCTATCCATAATGTCGATTTAAAAAATTCCAACTCGTGTTTATTAATAAAAACTATTTATATAATGAAATTAATGGAATTAAAATTTTCATTTCACAATGGAATTGCAATATAAATAAGTAGGCCCTCAACCCAAAACCCATTGTAAATCCCACATATGAAATAATGGTAAATTGTGTGGTGGTAATAGATTCATGTGGGTGGCTTGGTTAATATCTCCCATGTGGTAATTTCCACTAACATGAGCTTCTACAATAAGTGATTTTTCTAGCTTTTCTTATTGAATCTCGGCTTGTGTTTTGTCAAGAGAGAACCCACGTGTTTCTACCTCCGTCCCATATTCAATCAAATGGGATAGATATGAAATGATTCTACTACTAGAGGACATTATTTATCCTTTATTCATTAATTTTTCTTTATTATTTCTATTCAAAAATAATGAAGTAAAAAATTGTATAAAGGGTATAGTTTCCAAAGGTCATATTGAAAATGATCATATATTGGTTGAATCAGGATGATAAAATTTCCCTTTATAAAAATCTCATCAAGATGAAATGTGTATTTTTTTGTATAATATAACATAACATAAATTTAAAAAAATTTATCATTCTAAAACTCTTGGTAATTAGACCAGTGATGAGGTCATTGATCAAAATCATTTATTTTATATTTTCATATAGTGTGGGGAAATGGTGAGATATTATATATCCCTAATGGAACAACATAAGGTAACCCAATGGGATGTGAGGAAATTTAAGGTGAGAAGCATGGGTTTCATGCTATGTCTGTCTGGTAGTAACCACATGATGCGTGGTAAGTGTAGTGGCTATTTGGGAGTTTTTTAAGATGTGATTTTGGATGAATGAAACAATTATACTGGTATTTCATGTGTACTAATTTGGTGATATTTAAACTCATTGTTTTTCTATAATGATAGAGCCTTTATAGAATAGAATAGAATGAAATAACTAATTATATAAAAGAAGAGGAGTGGGGGGAATGATTATAGAGTTCAAATTAAATCCACATTACATACCATATATAAATGTTTTATGATAATAATAATAATAATGTTAACTTTAATAATATTATAAAATAATTTTATTTCTATTTTATCTTTTTATTATGATGTTCAATTGAATACCAATTTTCAAAATCCTCATCAGGGAATCACTATGAATGATTGAAGATGCATATGTGACACTTAAGTTAAACTGATGACATATGTTTTGGGTAACATCATGTAACTCTTTTCAAATATGATGTGATTTGTGGTATATTTTTCATTAGATTCTCATTTTTCGATAAAAATATAGCCTATTCTGGGATTTTACAACAAAAATCACAATTTCATAGTGTGTTGGTCCATACATGGATTATTAAGATGTGAGATAAGAAGATGTTGGATTTATCATTTTTGGGACAATGGTTTTTATAGTTTTAATGATCGAATCATTCATGGGGTTTATACTCTGAAATCTCATATCTCTTCTAGTTAGGTGTATGTTCTATAATATTCTCATGTAGGTAAGGTATTTCCCTAGAAATATGTGTCTTCTAATGGGGTCAAGGACCCAATAATTGTGTAACAAATAGGGCATGTATTCCCCCTACCTACTCAAGGTGAATGATCATATATCTGAGAAGCCTATTTTCCTATTATCCAAAGAGATAGCATAGGGCATGGTATTTTCCAATAGATTTTATATAAATATAAATAATTTATTATGGTAGAAATTTTATGTTGTTACAAATCTATTACATTGTGGTTAAATGGGGGTTTTAGCATTTATAGTTCAACTAATTTATTATTGGAATGATATTAATGAATCAAATGATATAGTATTCTATAAAATAATTATAATTTATCAGTAATGAGATTGATTCCCTTCGTGGATTTTGATGGTGGAGTGGTTGTTTTTTGTTTTGGAAAATTAATATTTGTTCGGGACTTTGGGATCCTCAAAATTAAAGTGGGTTCCATTGAGATGTGATATACATTGTCTATAATCATTAAGAATTATGGAATCATTAGTTTTCTGAGATCTCCATGTTTCTTGTATGTTGTGACATTAATGGAAAGAAGAAAATATTATTGTGAACTACCTTTAATCATTGATAATTCATGTATTATATTATATAAATATATTATCTTGAATCATCTAAGACACCCTATCATACTATGGGATTCAATCCCTTGTTCTGTTTGACCAAAAATATTGGGGCTGTCTTATTGTGTTTTTTTATAATCAACCATATCCAGGATCTTTGTCCATACATGTTGATTCAATTTATATGACCCATAGTATTAATGATAACATTGATAGGTGTGGTGGTTATGTGGCTTATTAAATTTAGACACCTAGAAATTTATTTTGATGTTTAGTAGAGAATTATCGTTTATTATGGTGGTAGAGATCTTTTCAACTGGAGACTAAATCCAGAGTTCTCACAATGTAGAGATTTCCTATTTCTTCTATCCATCATATTAAAATACTATATGGATGTATGGTTCCTCTATATTTTTTATTTTTGTTAATTTATTTGTACATATGAATGTGTTTATAGAGTTCATTTGGTAATATATATACACCTTATCAGTGTTATATTCTTTGATATACGTTAGATATATTTAATTATTTGAAAGATATAATAATACAACGTTTCCCATTTTTGGAGATATACAAACTTGATATTAGCTACAATCCTCATTTATATTTGTGGATGTCTCCAGATGTCACTCTCAGTTTACCACTATCCCACGAGCAATAATAGTGGTTTAGGTCATGTCTGAGTGGTACCATAGTTTTCTTTTCCCATCGATGGTGATTGGATATAATAGTCATGTTATTAATTGTTTGGGAACATTGGGAAATTATTTCTTGTGGGTTAGGCTTTTAGTTATCATAGTTGGTAGATCAATCTGCTTATTATCAAAAACATATAATTACATGATGTCTCTTATAACACATTATTTGACTGTTGGTTCTCAATTTAGCAGATAAAATATCATGGTTTAAAGGGATAATAATCCTCAAGGATAAGCCGCCCCATTTTACAAAATACAGCAGGGGTGTGCACTTACCACACATCCAAGGGTCATTTATGTGTTTCCAATCATGTGTGTTCGTGTAGTCTTGTGTTAACCACTTATTGGACAAGGTTTATACACCCATTCCAAGAGAGTTTAGCACATTGTCACATAGAATCTATATTCTCATGTCCTCATTTGTTTCTGTAAAATAAACCCATTGGGATTCCACTTGAGCTTTCAAGTATATAAATTCATATGGGAAAGTTAGATGCTCAAAGATCCATTTACCCATGTCTCCTAAACTCCAACCATGTATTCAATTATCATAAAACATATTCTAGTTAACTTAATAGAAGGGTATTTGGGACATCTAATGGGTTAATATATTCAAAATACAATTATATCCATAGTCTTATTGTACTTGGGTGAATAACCCACCATGTAAAGCATATAAGGATTCCATTATAATTAAAGATTCAATGAGAAACCTCGCTTAATAAAGAGAATAAACACCCATGTTTATTTAATAGAATATCCATTTACCCAGGTTACCGTACTAGAGAAAACCATTCTCCCAAGGATCATCACTCAAGAAACCATTCTGCCATGGATTCTAACTATGGTAACCATTCACTAATTTCCATTAAACCATCTAACCCTTCACCCATGACATTAAACTATTATAACCCTACAACTAAGGCCTTCCACTAGGTTGACACTTTTCCCATGGAATATCACTATGTATATGTAACCCATAGGACCTATACTATCATAAATCATCCCCATTAATCCATCAATATTGAAAATCAACATCCTAGACCCAAAAAATGTGAACTAACCCCCCATTTATCCCAAACAAGTGTATCATGTACACCACAATTTCAATGATATTTAATCTCGTTGAACAAGTATCCTACATGAAAATGTATTTATTAAGTACTCATAAAAATCCACTAAATGTATAAGAAGAAGGTATTTTAATTTGTGTACACCCCTTTCATTCATGTATTACCCAATAAAAGGCTTCTATGACTTTTTCTTGCTAATTGATAGGACCCTTAAGGGATTTATAATCATTTATCCCCTGATGATGAGGGTCATCATGTTATAGAAAATGGAATTTACATTCATGGATCATGCACCATATCTTGAGACCTTACGATTGGGCCATGTAATCATGTGAATTTGGTGGGAATCATGGTCCACCCAATTATCTATGAAAAAATGGATTTTCATTTAGGGTGTAATCCCCATCCATGTTCTGGTTGTTAGTTTCATCAATGAGAGTCATCATTGATCTTGGAACACACAAATATGGATAGAATAAGTTCATGTATATGCCAATCTAATTCTCTCCTAGCTCTCTAGATATACGTTCTCCCTTATTTGTCATACGCCCAAACCATGGAATAATCAAGGGAAACCACTATGATTTACCAAATAATCCATGATCCTAAATGTTATACCATTCATAATCCCTAAATCATCAACCTCATGGGGCCATATATTTCATTAATTTAATCATCATTCACCATCACCTAGTGGATAGAAGGTGGGTATACACATCCTGGGTCTCCACTTTAGATCTAAGACAAAATACATAATTCCCACATTAATGATCCCATCCTAATAATGAATTAATTGAAAGAAAAAATGTAATCCAATGTGTAAACCCCACTCATTTTATTGTTATCCTTCATTTCATGATACAAACATCCCCATTGAATGGAATTAAAAAATATGACACATATACTAGTCACACTATTAAAAAAACACAATAATGGATTTACGATATGACGTGGAACTTCATGTCACAATTCTTACACATGATCATAAACTATGAAATTCAAAAAATGTGGTCTTTGATTTCTATTAATCAATATATAATGGATTGATCTATGTGGTTCAAACCAAATATCAAAAAACCAACACCATCTTACATATCCATCCAAATGGGACTATATTTACTTTGAATCTATTTACATCCTCCCTATTATGACCATAATACTTTGTGAAACATCCTCGTTAGGGCATATTCCTAATGATGGCATATCCTTTTAAGTGTGATATATTCTTATAATCCCAATCACCCATACTGTTTTGATATATTATTGATGAAATCATACACCCAACAGAAGTTCCTTGTTTCTATTTGGAATACCCCAAGCCCATCCCCATGAGAAAATATTATATTTGAGATCAACGAAACAAGGTTTTTCATTCACTAGACACATATAAGCCATTGATAGGAAACAATCACTTAATTTCTAATTATGCATGAAACTATATTTCATAGAGGTGGTCATTTTTATTCAAACATAAAAGGAATTGTGTGTCTTGTTATGTGGAAATAAACTGTATGGGTTAATATTCCATTTGTAGTAATTTATAAAAATCCCATATTATGGGACCATTCACAATGCCACTAATATTTGCGACTTTTTTGGATAATGATAGATTCTAGAGTGCCCAACAATGTAGAAGTAAACCTTATTATCGTAATGATAAGGATATATAAATAAGAATATTAATATGAGGAACTTATATTATATACAATCATTCATATTTATGAAATAACTTTAACATGTAATAGAAAATCTCATCAACACATTTTTATGTCTAGTCACTAGAAAAAGTGTAACTAACCATGTAATGGGATATGGAATGAATTTACAAATACATTTTAAATCTAAAAGAGAGTCTCACTATTAAAAATAATTCTCCATATGAGGTTGAGATGAACCTAAACACCCATCCTGTCAAAAAATTCATATTCAAAGGTTTCACTGGTTTAGTCCTAGAGAACTCCTACATTTGGAAAATAGATCCAAACCCACAAAAAACACAATAGTGGTGTCACATGTATGGTTTTAATCATGGGAAAGAAATTATTAACCATAAATAAATATTTAATTATCCAAAATTATTTAGTTTTCCAGATCATCAATCTACCATTTCTGTTTCATGAAAAAAAATAAAGGTGAACCTGAAGTGAATCATTCAACTATGGGAATGTATAGTAAAATATGTACATTGTAATAGTAATATACTGATTGGTGTTCTTTTTTTAGGTGTTTTTGTGTGTCAGGTTCCATTATAAAGATCTCCCTGCAATATAATGTAATACCATTTTCATCAATAAAATTCTCCTCTAATATAATTAAGTAAAAATTTTGGTTTAAAATCTAAAAAAATGATGTCACCCACACAATTCCTCCCTCTCTATGTGGTGAATGTGTTGGTGTAATAATATCACTGCACAATACCACTCCCACCACAAAGTGTACATGTGAGTGGCTATAGGTATTTAAAACCGTTCACCCTTTCTAAAAAAATGAAAATTACTACCAAGAGAGTGGTTTCTGTCCCCACCTCCATCAAATATGGGTGCCTCTCCTCAGAATATAAAAATCAATATATACCCAGTCATTGGGAGGTAGATAAAGAAGTCCATTAAACCCTAAAAAATTCGTAGAATTCACTTTGTAAGGAAACTACCAACCAACATTAGTATTGATAATTCCATGTGGCCACCGTTCAATAGAGTATCACCGATGTGTCCCATATACATTTTTATATCATCAGTAAATTATTTTTTCAGTATATCATAACAACTACTCAAGATATGACCTATATCCCAAAACCCCTTCTTGAGGATCATCACTGTATTCTAATGGAAAGATAGGAGAGGGATCATATTCCAAAATCTACCCAATAGGCTTGTATATATATTCTAGGTGAGTCTTAGAAGTGGGAACACATCCATGATTCCATTTTGTTAGGAGAAGAAAAACTACACATCTTGATGGATAGAGAACTGTGATCACATATTATCAACTAATTTGATGTATCCCATCGACATATTCTTATAGGAAATATGATATAAGCCCATAATCATTCCAAACATCAAAGATATCAATAACTAATATAATCAATGACATGATAGTCACCTAAAAATTTAACTCACCAATGGTGGAAAATAATAATAGGGAAGGAACATATTCATTCATTATTAAAATTTTATTTTCATGATTTGTAGAAACATTTGTCTAAAATGGAAGAAGAGTAAGTTGATTCATCATAGGAATGTAACATAAGAAACATCCATAGAGGTCATCCGAAATATATTTCGATCAATAATTCTGGAGATCCTTCAAAACAAATTCTTTCCATGGAGGTCCTCCATCGGGAAACACAATGATAAATCTTTGGAGCACTTCCCATGATGAAAACTATCAAATTTCTCCTTATAATGAAGATATAAATAGGCGTGGTGTTCCTAACTTTATTGATGATACATAGATATTTAATGAAGAATGAGAGGGTCTTTAAGCATAATGTTTTCTAACATCCATGTCCATCTCTACCATCTATAATATTTCATACAGATCAAAAATGTTTTTATCCAACAATCATTTTCAGTAATTCGTTCAACACATGAATACTATAAAATCATAAATGGAAAATAATGAAACACTTCCCTTTTGATAATGAAACTGGAAAACAACCATGATAGTTAGATCATGTGAAAGAATTACCAACCCCCCATACATGATCAATATGGAATTTACATGATTAAATAATCAGTTGAGGATAATATGATTATTTTGTTTTGGCCTCTTAAAAATTCCAGATATAAAATCTCTAATTTGTTAAAAGACGTTTTCATTTCATTATTGTGAAAAAATTTAATATGGAATATAATCATCTAAAGGAAAAGAACCAACCTTATTAAGTGTATGATGAACATTTCGAGGCTGTTAGAATGATCTCACAATATATTAACTTTATAACTTTTTTGATAGCTCAGAATATGAGATGGAATAAATTCTGTAGGAGCCAAAGGCATGATTGACTCCACATCATAGGGGAACATCAACAGATAATCATCAACACCCCATATGGCATATTTATATATATGGGGAGAATAATAATTATTCCATATTACCGTATTTAATGATTTTTAGTGTCCTCTATGGATGGAATCATATAATGTTACTTATTTAATGGAAGTGTTAGAACTAAATACTAAACAGTTTATTTAATTCATCCAAAACAATTTTATTTCCTATAATGCCTAAATATTTCATAACTGAGGAATAATAAATACAAAGGATTTTAATGATTTCCTATAAAAAGGTTGAGAAATCATATTGGATGTGACAGGAAAATTTATGAGTAAATAAAAAACTCTTGGTGGTATTTTTTTCACATTTTAAACTTATATTACCCCTAAAACATTCCCATGTAAAGGAACACCTAATAAATAATAATACAATGGTAGATTTTATAGAATCCATCTATGAGTAGCCTCATCCCATGGGGATGGGGTAATTTTCACCGCGACCACCCATACTTTTTGGATAATCAAAACCATTAAATGATTAAAAATTCATCCTTAGTGAAAGAAGTTCATCCATATACCTTAGGGATAGGTGTATTCTTAACACATCATCAATGGAATTAAGTCTACTCTGGGATCAGTTGTGAGCTTTAGTATCCAGAACTCACATGATTATTTCCATTATGTGGAAAATAGTTGTCATTATGGGGAAAATTATTATGGACTATATTTGACTCCCTTTTGATCACAATCTACATATCACAAACTTGATAATCCATAGGAAAAAAAATAAATCGTGAAGGGGTCACAAGATAAATAATCCTATTATTTCAATGGATAAAAAATATAATCATTTTTTTCATTTTTGTTGTGTTCTAGGAATGATGATTCAATCTATTACAGGGATGATATTGAAACGATTCTCACTACCTATAATGTGTTAGGTAACGTCATCATAAAAAATTTGAAAAAATGTGGTCTGTCGACAATTGGCTGTGAAGGAATTTAATTAAAAAAAATTCTCAATATTTGGTTCAAAATAAAATATATATGGAATTTATTGTCACCTTTAATCAATGAAAAACCCAGAAACTGGAAGCTCTAAATGAGAAGTTTCTATTCACTCATCATGATTTAGCTACTAATATAGGTAAATTCCTGTCTATTTCCCACTCATTAGTTGAAGATATCAAAATACTCCTTTTCTGAATAGAAGTTGATTCAATATGTAGATGAGATATAAAATTTCACGTAACTTAATGCTGAATTACTCAATGAAAAAATTCCTAATAAATATATAATTCATTTGAAATAAAACATTTCCAATTATAATCACCTAGATAGAGACACTCATACCAAATGAGCTAGCTTTGACCACCATATTATCTCTAGATCTAGATAACCAGTTTACATAATCCTGATGGTTGAGGATGACCTTGAATTTCCTCTATTTGGATAGTAGTTTTCCTTATTTTAGGAATGTAACATAGGACTTTCTCTAGCATTGATCTAATATAATATATATATATATAGTGAGACCCCAAAAATATTTTAATACTTCTCGCATTAAAGGATAGATTTAGAAGAAGAAAAAATTCCTTTGGAGATTATTTGATCAATTTATTATCTTAGAACCCAAATGAAATCCATATAAGGATTGAACTCCATGTTTTATCTAGAGAGGAAACTACGTCCTCAATATGTGTAGAACTCTCCTCATCCACAAGACATTGGGATTGCCACATTCCAAATATTTATTGGCGTGGGATATATATTGTATCACTTTACACATTTTTTTTGATATATACCTATAATGGGCATAATTATTCATAATATGGCGGTAAAAAACAAATGATTCATGAATACCACAGAAGGTATGACCCTCATCTTGTATAGTTTTTTACTGGATGGGTCCATCACAAGCTGGGAAGATATCTGTTGTAAGTTAATTTACCAATAAAACTCTATTATAATAATTCTAAGGAACTTTAAATCTCAAATTGTAAGCAACAAGAAAATTATATATATATTGACTTAATATGTAGTAGAATAGTCTAACATACTCATTCCATATGAATCCCATGTATAAATAGAGAATTATGTGAAGAATCTCTTTGATGATTTCTAGGAACCATTATTCTTATTTTATTACCCATGAATATGTTTAGACTTTTAAATTGTGGAAAAATGTCTATAGTATTTCATTAATGAAAACAATTCTAAATCTCAACCTGAACCTTCATCATATAGAAAAAGTAAGATAAAGAAAAATCTACCACTATTATTATTAAACTAGTATATATAAATACTACAGTTCCTAGGATGGCCATTATTTTCTTGAAACCACCCATAAACATAAAAAATGTAGAACTACCCAGTTATTGTTGTAAGGAAGCAAAATTTTACTCCTTGATATTAGGAAAAAAGAAAAACTATATTCTTTAGGAATAGAGATGGTTATCCAATGTTTCATCACAACCATTGAAAATAATTATCTCAAGAAAACTAAGGCTATGAAAATAGATGATGTTGTCCTCTATGATCATCCTAAATTTTTATCATTTAAAGGAATGTTGTTCAAAAAAATCAGGGATTCATTATCATTAACAATATCATTGAGAAAATGGTCAATTCTACAAAGATGGTATATAAAAATTCTATGGAATAGGTATCATCTATTTCCACTACATAGATATAGGTAAAGGTCTACTATATTTAAGAAAAATTAGGAATAAAAAATTCTTGGTGAATGGATGACATGAAAGTTGTTCATCTATATCCTGATTTCCTCACATCCCAAAAGAATAAACTAGTTATATCGCTATTCCTTGATACACATTCCAAATATATACCCTACAATGTATCCCCTATAATAATTCATAATCATTGAAACCTAAATAGGTTACATGAGTAGATGCTTCAAACAACTCCAAAACATATCTAGAATCTCAACAATTTTCTTCACCTATATTTATTGAATGGGAACATCCACACAAAATAGAACCATTGTTGATGTATGAGTCATGTATCATCTCTATTAATGTGATTCAATTAGAATATCTATTATTTGATGAAAAATATTCACGTGAACATGAAATCTATATAAAAAATAAGGAAATTTTAATGACAAGTTTTAGTTATCGATGAAATATAGGGAGATTAAATCTCATTATATTTTGAAATCTATGACACATATCCACTAAATCTATATATGAGGCTATAAATTGAGGGAGATCTCATTATAAATCCCAAAGGAAACTTGATTTCACTCGATAATCTTCAATGATTCATTCAAATACAATTTTCCTTGAATATCATTTAATATGTCTCTAAAAGTACATTAATCATAAGAACACAAGTATATCAACTCAACCCAATGTGCCAGTGAAGAAATAACTTTCAGTTCAACAAAGGCCTAAGGACCATCAGTTCGCAATGCATCTTCCTCAAATCATAAAACAAAATAATAATCCTATATTTTGAAAACTCATATTTTATCTAGATGTAAATTATTTTTATGATATAATGTATTGTACAAAAAACATTTGTAATTTCCTAGTGAAAATAGATTGATCGCATATGGGGATAAGGGGTGAATTAGTGATATATGTTTCTCTAAAGTTTCCATTATTTTGAAACATCCTTCACCTCTTGTTAATGATTTAATTCCATGAGGAAAATAATAAAAACACACATCTATAGATATAAAAAATATTTGCCAGGTTAACAACTAAAAAATAGCATCTATATGCTTAGTAAACAATCTAATACTACACATTCCACTAGAAAACAACAATTTTGTATGGAATATAATTTTTTGGATATTCCATTGAAATCATGAATTAATTTGGTCAAAAAAATAGTTCATGTTCTTTTTGTAACATAGAAATGGGTAAGATAATGTTTATAACAAATTTTATATGGTGTTGCATGATAATCATTCAAAAATATGTTCTTAAAAACAATTCTTCACTTCCTTAACTTGAATTTGGAAATAACAAATTATTTAAATCATAATGAATCTCAGTATGATATTCAAGTCAAATTATTGAGTCTGATATCTAAATATGACAATACAAATCTATCAGAATACGTACTGCTCTGTCAAAATACCAATTAAAAATTAATGAACTAATTCATTCTAAGTATGGAATTTACAGTCTGATTTCTCAGTATGATTCTGAAAACAATGAATATTATCTTCTCTCATATTATTTATTCTTCATTATTTCTAAAACTCTCAGGTATTCCGAATATGAGAACCTCACCCCACTAGATATTTAGATCATCTCAATCTTCTTCTCAATAGAACATACATGTTTGGAATGTAAAATATAAATAAACTATTTATAAGAATCCTAAAAAGGATTGTGTGCGATTTTGAAACATTTTACCACTTATAAAAATTTATAGAATCTTCATTTCACTTCAATTTAGGAAATATTGTTGATTTCTTAAATGATTCTTCAGGGTTTTTGAAACCTCTTGATTCCTTTCAAAAGGCCAGGCCGCTTATTATTTTCTTAAGAAACTTCATTCTGATTTCTATTCAAAAGTATGATTTCCTTATTATGATAGAATAATATTTTTAATAAAAGTATCATCACTATAGTTATATACTGAAAATTTAATATGGAAAACATATTTCTTCTCATTAAGACTCGCAGAACCAACTACACATTCTTATTTCTTCGCTATGATAGAGACAATAGTTTTTTTGAAATTTCTTCAACTGCTTCTAATTATTCATTTCATCATACCAATGAACAATCTCAACATCAATCCAATGAATAGGTGAAAACTCTAATATGATGGCTCTAGAACCAAATGATAATTTTCTTTTAAAAATAATCATAATTATTCATTCTCTTGACCAACTAGTTAAGAATAAAACCAACAATTCATCATTGATTGAAATGGTTGAGTATATTTCTAATATATATCTGTCATTATTTTTGTATTGGACTAAAAAATTAAATATTTTTCACTTTCATTGTCCAAAAAACACCCAATGAAATTATCATTTCCTCTGATAATTAATTAGAAATACCAAATACGATGGACTTGTATCACTAGCTTCATCTTCAGTGGATTATTTCATTTTTGAATACTCAACAAAAGAACTATCATCATTGAAATTAATCCACTATTTGTATTTCAAAACTCATCAACATTATTCCCTAAAGATTTAAATATTTTGTATTTTGGTCTATCTAAAAACCACATACTTCGGTTTCCTAGTTTTTCAAAAAAAACCTTTTATACACCAAAAATTTGTGTATCTGGCGATCTCTTATCGATGGACTGCAACATGAAGGTTTTATCTTCAAAAACATCAATCTTTTAATCATAGAAGCTTGTATCATGACTTACTTCATGTATATCAATATTTTGAAAAGTATCTGCATCATTTTTTAACTTATAATGCAATGTATTATAAAATATCATTCCTCCAGCATCATCTTTCTTTCAAACCACCTGAATATGATTTTCCAAAACATGATTAGAAGAACATGTTATCCCCCTTTCTTTCATCGAGATAGAATAACAATAACTACCACATACAAATGATTTGTGAGAAATTCAAAATATAATACCATCATCAGATTTATGTCTGTTATGTGGTGAATCTATTTCACTTTTGTGTTGAGATCAGAACCTCATTCCAGACCAAAGGTGAGTCTGATGAACCTTTTTATCTAGAAAAACATCTTCCAAATATGATGTACATTCTTAATCATTTTGAGTTTGAAAGAATAAATATAATATTCAGTATTATTTTAAACGTTTACGATATGATATGATTTATCTTCATTAAAAAGAGACAACACACAATTAAAACAAACATTATCATACATAAAAAACCTTCTTAGTCAAACTTGGTCCAAAAAATCACCCCATTTATATTTTATTTTCAACCATGATTTATAATTAACTAATTTTATTAACAAAAATCTATGTATTACTATAAATACCTGGAAATTTCAAGGAAAACTTTTTCTTAATTTTCTTTGTAATTTTATAAGAATGCAGTTTCTGACGGCACCAGATTCCGAGGCCCGGTGTGCCCGAAATCATTTTATGAATTTTCGCTCGGGTACGTTCAGTGAATGGACGAGCGGGTTTTTCTAACTATTGAACCGGTGCTCGAAATCAAATTCTGAGGTCACCGATGGAACCGTAGCGCCGGTAATTTCATAGGAACGCCATTTCCGGAGTTTTGTTTTCACGAGAGAAGATGATAAAAATTGAGGAAGTTTAATTTATAAATTAACTATAATTATTATTTTCTTTTAGTGGTTTAAGGCTTTGAGTGGAAGTTGGGTAACTAACCAACTTCCCAAGAGAGGTTATGAGGGTGTTGGGGCCCACACGAACCCCACCCCTTCATATTCTTCAACCCCCATCAACTCACCATTAACTCTTGATAACTTAAACATTAATAACTGATGTTACTAATTAAGTGAGTTAAGTGTGGATTTTTAAATTTCAATCTCTTGAAATTCAAAAGTTATGTTATGTTAATAAAATAAGAGGTGAGCTTATTTTATTATGGGTTAGTTTCTTGTGGTGGAGTCTTGCGGAGAAAAAGGCTAAGGATTGAAGAGTTTCTTCATCCCCTTCGTTGAAGAACGCGAAGAACGTGAAGAACACCGGATTCCTCGGAGGTCGACATCTCCTTCCACGACGTCTCCTTCTGCGACGCCTCTTACCGCAACACCAACAACGTCTTCTTTCACGCCGTCTCTTTCCGTGAAGAATCCTCATTCGACAAACCTTCGCTCAAGAAACGTAAAGGCAGGGAATTGTTTTGTGAATATTAATGAACCCCATGTTACTTGCTTCTAAATCAAAGAACGCGGATCAACTAAACAACAAGTTGATCCGTGAAGAATATGTTGCGGGTTGGGAATTCTTGTTTGCGGGAAAACTGTAGGGGTTTATTTATTTAATTTGTTCATGATTATTACCTTGACCTTCTTCATGAAATATGACCAATTGTTATCAATTAACGAGAGGGGGATGGACCGCACAAACACGACTGACCCTCCTCCTTATCCATGTTGGTTTTTTTGTGGATTGAAACGGGAATAGCGTGGTGCCATCGCATCAAGCGGAATCGTGTGGCAAGGAATGTGAGGCGTTGTCGCGCTGCGCCTTGAAAATGAAAAAGGACGCGAAGCCGTCGCACCGCGTCGGAGAAACCCGAAGACATCCACGGACGGAGTCGTGTCACGACGAAGGGGCGCGACTCCATCGCGTCGCGTCGGAGAACCACGAGGATGACGCAATTTTGTTGATTGATATGCGGATAGATGGGCGACGACAAACGGGGATTCAAGTTTATTTTGAAGCTTCTGCAGTAATGTTCGAGACCCAAGATGAACGCCGGCACATATGGTTTTGAAAACGGACCACTGGAGAAACTCCGGTGGCCCGCGGAAAACCAGAAGGCGCGGGTCGCCAGCGGGGCGCCGCTGATGACCGGGAGCGGCAGCTGGAGTTGTCCGGCCGCCAGGAGGCGGCGGCGCCCGAGCACGCTGTCGGAGGAATCAACTGCCACGGCTTGCCGCGGTGGTGCAGCACGGGGGATCCCGCGGCTGCGCGGGATCCCGGAGGATTGGTGGCGGGGCAGACCACCGCCGGCTTCAATGAACGGCAAGGGGGCCACCCCCCCACTCCGCGGGTTCCGCTCAGCCATGGGGGTCGGGCCGCGCCCGGAGGGGCCAGACCCGGACCCGGGTCGGGTCGACCAGGTTTGGGCCGACCCAGGGGGGGATTGGGCCGGGCCGGGACCAGATCCCCCATTTCCTTTTGTTTCTGATCGAACACCCATAACATGGGCTATAGACCTTCGATCGACGCACCGTTAGTGGAGATGCGATCCTTGGACCGAGACGGTCTTTTTGACATATCACACTCAAGGTTTCAGAATACTTTTGGTTCGGCCGGGTTGGTTCGTGCACGGAACCAACCGGGCCCTCGGAGCGGAAACGCTCATAACAGGAACTCTGGTTGTCCGATTGATGTGTCGTAGACTTTTATGGATTCCCCAAAGTGAGACAGATCTTTTGGCTTACTCCGCTCGAGGGTCAGATGCCGTCGGAGTGCGGTCAGGTTGGTTCGCTCACGAAACCAACCGGGCCCCTGGAACGAAAAAGACAATAACTCACAGACCGGGAGTCTGATGGACACATTGTCTGTCTCGTTTAATTCCTCTTGATTAGACGGAACATTTGGAATTCTTAGCCAGAGTTTCAGTTGCTGTTGGATAGTGGCCGGGTTGGATTGTACCCGAAATCCAACCGGGCCCTTGGAACATAAAAGCTGATATCTTTCAGACTGGACGTCTGTTTGACGAACCGTTAGCGGCGTTGGTGATCACGTTGAGAATCGGCCCCTATGAGTATACCCTATGAGGGTTCGGGGTACAATTGAGATACGGCCGAGATGGTTCGCTCACGAAACCAGCCGGGCCCCTGGGAGGAAAAGGCTAATAACTCATAGACCGGGCATCTGATTGATGCGCCGACTATTGCGTTGAGACCCCTATGATGAGGCGGTACTTTGAGATACTTCTTCGTGGTTCTTTGACATACTTGGAGTATCGACATATAGCTCGTGGAGCGGACCCTCCCGGAGACGAGCGTGCGGTGTACGGAGACCGTGTAGTTGACTAAGACCTGACGACTGCTTGACCGACTCGACTTGGAGTGAGTCGACTAGCCCAATGGACGGAGCACTACATTGTTTGGGTGCAGACCCATGGCGGACGGAGCACTACCTGTGTGAAAGTGCAGACCCGCGGTACTCGTCTGGAGAGTACCTCAGCAGGCTACTAGGGGATGTGCACTACTGTGTTTGGGTGAAATACCTCAGCGGGAAGCACTACTGTGTTTGGGTGGCTGACCAGCGGTACTCGACTGGAGGAGTACCTCAGCAGTCTTAGGTTAGTGAGCAGTACCTCGGAGTTATGACAGGACCACGGTACACTCCAGAGACGGGGCTCTTTAGTAGTTACGGTTTCGATAAAGAAAATCCAGGTTTGAGTTGAGACTTTTGACCTTTTTATTTACCTCATGATTGAGATGGGTCACTTGATAACTTAGGTGTATGAATGGGCATATACCTGGATAGTGGTTATCTGTTAATTTCATGATCTTGGTGTTTTCCTCAGTATTGAGATGGGTTACTTGATAACTTAGGTATATGCATGGCATATACCTAAGTAGAGGTTATCTTTTGAGATCTTCTTTGTGGTTATCCATGTTGGTTTTAGTGAGACCTTGAGGGTCTCGGGGTCCCTTCTGAGTATCTTTATACTCACCCCTGCACGGGATATGCCCGCACCTCATTGTGTTGGTTGCAAACGACGGGCAGTGCTGACGGAAGCCGAGTGTTAGAGGACTGGACGGTACCCAAAGGTGGAATACACGACGAATCAGAATCCGGAGGTGGACTTCATGGCGAGACGACACTTGGAGGAGGTTGACGGGCGAGAGCGTTGTGGAGGCTATCTGTACGTACCCTTCAGGTAGGGTCCGAGGAGGATGACCCAGGAGCCACTTCCGTTCTTCCAGCTGTTGTCTTTTTCTAATTTACTTTGTTCAGTTGTAGTTGTACATTCATTTGGGTTTGTATTCTGGCCCATTTACCTTTCAGAACTTCCCTTTGTACTTAGTGTTTTACTTCCGCTTGTACTCTGTGGTGTTTTGTTTACTTTTATAAAGGCAATGTCTTCCTAGTTATCAGGATTTACGCCTTTGGTGCTAGTCTCCAGCCTCTGGCCTATGGAAGGCGGGATTTGGGTAGTCACAGCATGGGCCCCAAGGACGGGTCGTGACAAATTAGTATCAGAGGAGTCGGTTCTACCGCAAAACTAATAACTCTAATATTTCCTTTCTGTGAAGCAATAGTGTTAAGAGTACCGAGTGTGGTTTTAAGTTCAGGGAGTCCAGTGTTGGTGAGGGCGGCCGACGTATCCATACACCAGGACCCTAACAACTGATTTCCGACTTTGTGCACGAAAACACTGATTGCGTGTGTGTTTCCAGAAGTTTTGAAATGTTAGCTCAAACCAGGTCAGCTCACCATGTATAATCGTTTGACCATGTCACGTTGTTTCTTTCAGGATGCCTTTTTTCAAACGACCAGATAGATCCTAGAGGGATGTGCGTACTGGAAGCATGTCAAGCGACGAGGCATCGGTACAGGGCCCTCTTGCAGTTGAGGCACCAGCTAAGGCACCAGTGGTACTACCATACGTTGGGCCACTGATGCCACCAGTCCCAGAAGTAGGCGATGCACGCCACTTGAGTGCGCTGCACGAGTTACAGCGCCAGAGGCCACTCAGGTTCTGGGGAGAGACGGACCCGCAGGTGGCTAAGGATTGGTTGGAGGCTGTGATGAGAGTTTTCAGGCTAGTGGGGACGCTTGTAGACTTCATGGTGATCTTTGCTGCCAGCCTTTTTTAGGAAGCAGCAGGCAGGTGGTGGAGCCACTTGTTCCAGTTTTGCGATGGAATGAACTTCACATGGGAAGACTTTGAGACATTTTTCAGGGTGGAGTTTGTGCCAGTAGCTCTACACCCCGAGCGTGTTCAAGAGCTGCTGCCTTTGCCGCATGTCTTTCGATCAGTAGCCGAGTCATCTGTGGGAAGTGGACAAATGATGCAGAGGTCCAAGAGGACCAGATCCAGTCGTAAGAGGAGAAGGAAGGGTTATGAATGTGGCGGGAAGGGTCACGTTGCACGTGACTGTCCGACTCCTCGTATAGTTGATCCGCAGGCTTTGGAGGAGCCACCGAGGCAGAAGCAGCGGCGAGTGCTTGAGCAACAGCCGAGCAGTGGACTAGGTAGTAGAGCTCCAGGAGCAGGTGGACATGAGAGTAACGAGTGGATACATCCTTTGTACTTCTAGTTCCATGTTGCTGTTATATTCGTGTCTTTGTACTATGAGCTGCAATAATAAAAAGACACTTATCTTTTTGATGTTTGCTTTCTTGTCCTTTTGTTTGGTTTATACTGAGTGGTCCCAGTAAAAACGGTTGACATTACCCTCACTTTCGAGATTTCTACTGGAGGAGACCCAGTGACTTCACACTGATGCCGACAGTGTGACTCGACCCTTGGAGGCGAGAGTGACAGTTGGATCTCTTGGTAGTTACGTTGAGGCCTTACGATGACATCCATGGAATGAATACAACATTCATGTCAATATTGACTATATTAGGCAATGGGCATGGTTCATCCAGGGGATGAGACCGATTTTCTCTTTTCAGAAAAGGAGAAATTTTTGCAGCCCTTTCAGATCGTATGCAAAAAAGGTGCAGATCATCCAGGAGTGGATGGAGACTGCACAGTGCAGTAAGAAATAGGAAACTGGCACCAGGCTTAGAGAATCAGGCTTGTTAAATGTATCCATAAGAGTATTTTTTAAGGAGATATGAGTCTACGAAGAAGCAGACGTGGAGGTAGAGCTAGGAGAGCAGCACGAGGTGGTGTACATCTTAACATGCTACAACCAGTCGCCTTAGTTATCCCCGCCAGGCTTATGGAGCTGGAGGGCGGAGGAAGAGAGTAGCTCCATGCAGTCAGGGAGAGTGACCCAATGGCTCTAAAAATGATTCAAGGGACAGTCTGTGTCCACTAATAGCTACTTTAGTAACAGACGTCGATATGAATCGTTCCTTGCTTTCCTGAATCTTGTTCCAGACCTAGATTTTCCAGTAATCCGTGGAATTGACCCTCATGTCTGGAGATACCTAGGGTGGAGAACTCGATAATCACACTTACGCCGACGGTGTGGTAAGACCCTCGAGGCGAGAGTTTTGGTTGGAATATCTTGATGGCTGCGTCGAGGCCTTACGACGTTAGTTTGAGTATGGAATGGGCAATAACTGTTCATACTCAAATTGACGGTTTTAGGCAAACGTCGAGATGGGTTTTCCATGGTCGGTGAAAAGGAAACCCCAGGCAGCACAGGATAAACTCTTTCACAAGAGGGTGTGACCGATCACCCTTGAGTCGGTCAACCTTACCCTCATGGCAGCAGTCATTTGAGTTTCAGTTCTAACAGGAATTTGAGACCTCTAGAGTTCGAGGATGATGATCACGTCCTTATACGGGTCTCACCTCGACAATGTTTACGGAGATGTGGAAAAGGCGTCAAGTTATCTCCGAGGATCAATGGACCTTTCTAGGTCCTCAGGTGGGTAGGCAGGGTGGTTTACCACTTGACCCATCCACCTTAGTTTCACCACCTACACGACGACTTCCACGTATCCCAACTGAGGAGATACGTGCCCGACCATTCGCATATCATCGACCATGGGGAGCTGGAATTTGGCGATGGGGTGACATTCACAGAGGTTCCAGTGGGAATTGAGGATCGACAGGAGCAGATCCTATGAGGAAGGACGATTCCTTGAGTGTGCTTTCTCTAGTAGTACGGGATCCTCCAGGTAAGCACATGGGAGCGGAAGGCTCAGATGTGTGCTCAATAACGCTTTTATGACCATAGTTTGTGTTGAAGCTTTATGGGGACGTAAAGTCTTGAGGTAGGAGTAATTTATATACCTGGAAATTTCAGGGAAAATTTTCTCTTAATTTTCTTTGGAATTTTTCAAGAACGCAGTTTCTGACGGCGCCTGATTCTGAGGCCCGATGTGTCCGGAATCATTTTCCGAAGTTTGGCTCGGGTACGTTCAGGGAACGGACGAGCATGTTTTTCTAACTTTTGAAACGGTGCTCAGGATCGAATTCTGAGGGCACCAATGGAACTGTAGTGCCGGTAATTTCTTAGGAACGCCATTTCCAGAGTTGCGTTTTCATGAGAGAAGATGATAAAAATTGTTGAAGTTTAATTTATAAATTAGCTATAATTTTTATTTTCTATTAGTGGTTTAAGGCTTTGGGTGGAAGTTGGGTAACTACCCAACTTCCCAAGAGAGGTTATGAGGGTGGTGGTGCCCACACGAACCCCACGCCTTCATATTCTTCAACCCCCCTCAACTCACCATTAACTCTTGATAACATAAACATTAATAACTTATGTTATTAATTAAGTGAGTTAAGTGTGGCTTTTTAAATTTCAAACTCTTGAAATTCAAAAGTTATGTTATGTTAATAAAATAAGAGGTGAGCTTATTTTATATTGGGTTAGTTTCTTGTAGTGGAGTCTTGGGGAGAAAAAGGCTAAGGATTGAAGAGTTTCTTCATTTCCTTTGTCGAAGAATGCGAAGAACATGAAGAACGCCAGATTACTCAGAGGTCGACGTCTACTTCTGTGACGCCTCATACCACGACGCCAACGACATCTTCTTTCGTGACGTCTCTTTCCGCGACGAATCCTCGTTCGACGAACCTCCGTTCAAGCAATGTCGAGGTAGGGAATTGTTTTGTGAATATTAATGAACCCCATGTTACTTCCTTCTAAATCAAAGAACGTGGATCAAATAAACATCAAGTTGATCCGTGAAGAATATGTTGCGGGTTGGGAATTCTTGTTTGCAGGAAAACTATAGGGGTTTATTTATTTATTTTGTTCTTGATTATTACCTTGACATTCTTCATGAAATCTGACCAATTGCTATCAATTAACAAGAGGGGGCCGGACCGCACAAACACGGCCGGCCCTCATCCTTATCCATGTTGGTTTATTTTGTGGATTGAAATGGGAATAACGCGGCGGCGTCGCAGCGTGCGGAATCGTGAGGGAAGGAATGTGCGGCGTCATTGCGCCGCGCTGTGAAAACGAACAAGGATGTAAAGCCCTCGCGCCGCGTTAGAGAAACCTGAAGACATCCGCGGACGGAGTCGGGCCACATCGAAGGGGCGCGACGCCATCGCGTCGCACCGGAGAACCACGAGGACGGCACGATTTTGTTGATTGATGTGTGGATAGACGGCCGACGGAAAACAGGGACGCAAGGTAATTTTGAAGCTTCTGTAGTAATGTTTGTGACCTGAGATGAACTCTGGCACAGACGGTTTTGAAAACGTACCACCGGAGCAACTCTGGTGGACAGCGGAAAACAAGGAGGTGCGGGTCGCCGGCACGGTGCCGCTGGAGACCGAGGGCGGCGGTCGGAGCCGTCCGGCCGCCAGGAGGCGGCAGCGCTTGAGCGCACCGCCGGAGGAATCAACCGCCTTGGCTTGCCACAGCGGTGTGGCACGAGGGATCCCGCGACCACGCGTGATCCCAGAGGATTGGCGGCGGCGCAGACCACCGTCGGCTTTAATCAATGGCGAGGGGGCCGCGCACCCCCCCCCCCCGCTCCGCGGCTTCGGCTTGGCCATGCGGGACGAGCCGCGGCTGGCCGTTTGGGCCGGACCGAGCCGGCCGGGCCGGGCCGGGCCCAAATCCCCCATTTCGGTTTATTTCCGATCGAACACCCATTACTTGGGCTACGGACCTCCAATCGACGCACCGTCAGCGGCGATGCAATTCTTGGACCGAGACGGTCGTTTTGACACATCACACTCAAGGTTTCGGAATACTTTGGGTTCGGCCGGGTTGGTTCGTGCACGGAACCAACCGGGCCCTCAGAGCGGAAATGCTCATAACTTGAACTCCGTATGTCCGATTGACGTGTCGTTGATTTTTATGGATTCCTATAAGTGAGGCGGATCATTTGGCTTACTTTGCTCTAGGTTCAGATGTCGTTGGAGTGCAGTCGGGTTGGTTTGCTCACGAAACCAACCGGGCCCCTAGAACGAAAAAGCCAATAACTCACAGATCGGGTGTCCGATTGACGCACCGTCTGTCTCGTTGAATTCCTCTTGATGAGACGGAAATTTTGGAATTCTTTTCCCGAGTATCGGTTTCTGTTGGATAGTGGTCGGGTTGGATTGTTCCCGAAATCCATCCGGGCCCTTGGAACGGAAAAGCTGATATCTATCAAACTAGACGTCCGTTTGACGAACTGTCAACGACGTTGGTGATCACGTTGAGAATTGGTCACTATGAGTATACCCTATGAGAGTTCGGGGTACAGTTGAGATATGGCCGGGTTGGTTCACTCACGAAATCAACCTGGCCCCTAGGACAAAAAGGCTAATAACTCACAGACCGGGCGTTCGATTGACGCGCCGACTGTTGCGTTGAGACCCCTATGATGAGGCGGTCCTTTGAGATACTTCTTCATGGGTCATTGAGATACTTCGATTATCGACCTATAGCACGTGGAGCGGACCCTCCCTGAGACGCGCGTGTGGAGTACGGAGACCGTGTAGCCGACTGAGACCTAACGACTGCTTGACCGACTCGACGTGGAGTGAGTCGAATATCCTAGTGGACGGAGCACGACTTTTTTTGGGTGCAGACCCATGACGGACGGAGCACAACCTGTGTGATAGTGCAGACCCGCGGTACTCATCCGGAGAGTACCTCAGCAGGCTACTAGTGTGTGTGCACTACTATGTTTGGATGACATACCTCGGCGGGAAGCACTACTATGTTTGGATGGCTAACCCGCGATACTCAACATGAGGAGTACCTCAGTAGTCTTAGGTTAGTGAGTAGTACCTCGGAGTCATGATAGGACCACTGTACACTCCGGAGACAGGGCTCTTCAGTAGTTATGGTTTCGATAATGAAAATCCTGGTTTGAGCTGAGACTTTTGACCTTTGTGTTTACCTCATGATTGAGATGGGTCACTTGATAACTAAGGTATATGTATGGGCATATACCTGGGTAGTGGTTATCTGTTAATTTCATGATCTTGGTGTTTTCCTCATGATTGAGATGGGTTACATGATAACTTAGGTATATGAATGTCATACACCTAAGTAGAGGTTATCTATTGAGATCTTCTTTGTGGTTATCCATGTTGGTTTTAGTGAGACCATGAGGGTCTCGGGGTCCCTACTGAGTATCGTTATACTCACCCTTGCAGGGGCTATGCCCACACCTCGTTTTGTTGGTTGCAGACGATGGGCAGTGCTGATGGAAGCCGAGTATTAGAGGACTAGACGGTACCCGGAGGTGGACTACATGACGAATCAGAATCCAGAGGTGGAATTCACGGCGAGACGACACTCGGAGGAGGTTGATGGGTTAGAGCGTTGTAGAGGCTTTATGTACCTACCCTTCATGTAGGATCCGAGGAGAATGACCTAGGAGCCGCTTCTGTTCTTCCAGCTGTTGAATTTTTCTGTTTTACTTTGTTCAGTTGTAGTTATAATTTCATTTGGGTTTGTATTCTGGCCCATTTACCTTTCATCACTTCCCTTTGTACTTAGTGTTTTACTTCTGCTTGTACTATGTGGTGTTTTGTTTACTTTTATAAAGGCAATGCCTTCCTAGTTATCGGGATTCACGCCTTTGGTGCTAGTCACCAGCCTCTGGCCTATGGAAGGCTGGCTTGGGGTAGTCATGGCACGAGCCCCGAGGAAGGGTTGTGACAAACACATATCAAAACTTTTATTCCTATGTATTCTAACTAATTATAGAAAACAGTAATTATTTACATTAAAACCATTCTATCCAAATGATGAGACTTGTGAAACCTTTTCAGTTCTTCTCCAGAACTATCTTTACATTATAAAAATTCCTATTAAAAATATTTTTCTATAACAACTCAGAAAATTAGATAGAATAGTTCAGACACTATCATTCTATATTTACAACCTACTCCAAAATCGCCCATTATAAAATCATCCATAAACGATTCAGAACAAATTCAATGGAAATATTTATGAAATAATTCCCACCATGACAACACTATCAAAAGATAATATTATATATGGGACAAAAATACATTCCAACACCTTATTGAAAAATATATTTGATTCTCATATTCATCCTCAATTTAGAAAAATCTTCCTTCAGTAAAGGATTTGTGAAAAAAGTTAGAAACTTGTTATGATATAGGATTATACTCTAGGATTAACTCATTATACACCACATGCTCTTTTCTGTAGTTCTACATGATGTTAATATATTTTTAATGATAAATTTTCATTATATTTATGGTATGGTTGATTGAACATTTATTATCACAACCTAAAACCAAAGGTAACTTAACTTCAACATGTTTTTCTTCCAACTGAGTTTTCAACCATATAAGTTGGGGAACTTATTGAGTTAAAGGAAACATTATCCTCTTTATCCATGATAAGAGTTAATAAATTTTGTTTCATTGTATACCTAATAATTAATTTTTTCCCAAGATATGAAAATCCAAAAAATGTGGATCTTCAGTTGTCAACATTTCCTACCAAATCATCATTAAAATACCCACACAAGTCAATATTTTCTGATCTATAAATCCCATTATGAAATTTTTTGAGCCTTTTATATTTTTGAGATTTTTTTTCTAGAAAGTAAATTTGACTCTTTAGGAGAAATGAGAAATATTTCAGATAAGAAATAAATACAAATAATGTAGGGTCTTGAGTAAGTCTAATATAGAAAACTTCCTAATTGATTTTGAAACTCTTTATGATCAACTTTTTTTCCCTCTCCATCTTTATAAAACATATTTCCCACTAAAATTTGAGTATAAACATGTTCCAGATTTTCCATGCCAATTTTCATATGATGTTCCTTATAATAACATTCCATAGAATGAAAAATGTTTTTTTTCTTTTATAAAATTTTTTACCTAAGAAGGTATTTTATTTCATATAACATGGAAATATCAAACATATTTTTCATCTCTAGAGAAAATATTTCCCATGTTTATTCATCATTTTGAGAAAATATAATGTCATCAACATATACAATTATGATGTGGGAAAAATAATAACTTAGTTTAATGTAAGGATTTATATCAAAACATAATTTCTTAAAATTAATCTTCCTAATGAATGTATAGAATTTTGAAGAACATTCTCTCATAGATTGTTTTAGCCAATACAAGGCTCCCTTTATCTTTCACACAGAACATTCATATACCCCAACAAAAAATCCACAATGTTGTTCAATGTAGTCTTCCTCATCAATATCTTAATTGTGTAATGGGGATTCCACATCAATTGTTTTTGAAAATATAGTGTCCAAAAATTGAATGAAATATTCCGATTATTTCTAATAATTCTATTGGGGAAAGGTATCATCATAGTAAATTCCTTAAATCTATGAGAAACAATTGTAGACTAATCTTTCATTGTCCTTTATTACTCCACATTCCTCATTAATCTTGTTCCTAAGAATCCATTTCTTTACCACTAAAATTTTTGTTATTTGGATTAGGAATGGAATTCCATTTATCATTATTCTATATTAGATCTATCCTTTATTAATGGATAGAACCAATTTTGGATGCTCAAAAGCTTCATCCAAATCATTCAGCTTGAATTGTGAATACAAAGTTGTTTCGGTAAAAATATTAGTTGTTCTTCTTGTTTTCCTCTTCTAATTTTGATCACCTATAATAGTCTGATCTTCCACTTATATCCTTTTCCAAGGATGAGATTTTATATTTTCTTCCTCATCACATGAAATATCTATGTTCAATTATTTCTCTTTATTAGTATTTATATTTTGTGTATCCTTATATCGATTGTTTATAAAAAATTTGTTATCCTGCTCATCTTCCTTATCATCCTGGGTATGTTGGTCTCTGTCATTATTTTCAATAACCTTCACATCAAAAGAATAACCTATTTTTCCTGTTATATTATAGAAACATATATATTATCTTTTTTTATAGAATTAGAAAGTTATATTATATCTTCATATCTCTTATCATGCTTTCCATGGTTTCCAAATTTTTCCATTATGATGCATAGACTCCAAAAAAAAACACTCAACTATTAAAAATGTTGAGTTTTATCATAAAATATATCACATGGAGTGATATCTAAATATGGTTTCTAGATATATCAATTTTGGATATACACAACTGTACACATGGATTATGTCCAAAGGTATTGAGAAAGACCATATTAATAAATCATAGTTCACGCCATTTCCAACAAACATATTTTATTCATTTCTTAAACCCCATTCTGGTATCGAGTGTATGGTTAACTGAACTGATGATGAATTTTTTGCTTCTCAATTTATTTTTAAAATTATTTATTTTTGTACTCACCACTATTACCATTTCTCAAAATCATCACGGAATACTGACATTCCTTCTCAGCATTCCTACTCAAACATTAAAACTTTTTCAGAGCATCTGACTAATTTTTCAAATACATAATTCATGTAAGGAGATTAATGTCCTCAAGGAATGTGATAATGTACTTATCAATATGAGTTGATTATTTTATCATTATCTCGTTGATATTAGAATGAATATGATTTTTGGATCATTTCGAACAAATTATAACATTCTTATGCATAGAATTTTACTGATTCCTTTATAAAAATATTGCAACACAAATATCATCCTCTTAAAAAATAATGAATACTATGGAAATATTCTCTCTTATATAAATTCATAAATATTCAATGACACATGTTTCATAGCATTTTATTCCACAATAGATTCAATTCAACCTTTCCCAGGTAACAAGAGTTTTTCATTTCACTATCTTAAATAAATTTCTTTTTCTATATTGGCCTCTTGTATCATTTTTTCCATCTTCTTCACTATTCACAGAAAACACATATTTTTTGAAAACAAATTTTTTTCTCATCATGTAGTTGTGAAACACTTTGTATGTTAGGTTTTTTAGAATCACCATACAATTCTTTCTTAGAGATCATGTTTTATTTACCAATTATGGATGATTAAATAAATATGATTATTATAGATTCATATTTTTTGAATGTCATTATTCTTTCATTAATGTCTACCAAAATATTCAAAAACATTAAATGTCCTTTCATATGAGAAGAAAACCCACTATCAGGAATCATTGGTGAGTTTCCTTTTGTACATTTTAGAGAAGTTCATACAAGAAGAACCTTTTCTTTTAAATTTCCTATTTTCAAATCCGGCTAATGAGAACTATTAGGAAGATTTTTTTTACAATTAACAACACAAGTGATAATTTTTCAAGATGTACATGTTGTTCAAATCCTTCACAAATTATTTCTAGATGTTGGAAATTAGTTTCCACATTCACACCAACCTTCTCATATTTCATCTGATCATATTTCTCATATATATTACTTTGTGATTGTTGACTCCCACTCAATCATTTTCTTCTAAAATTTGTGAGATATTCATAATGTGGGTGGTCAAAGAAAAAAATATTTCTTTTGTGTTCAAATACACCATAATACCACATGTATCTATAGAAATAATATTTTATACTAAAACATCTATATAAATTAGTGTTTTGAACATTTTTTTGGAATCCATGTCATCATTATTCTTAGATTATTATTGAAAACCATCTGTTCTATAATCAACATGAATCTTGTTTTTCAGCTTGGTTATCTTCTATACTTATCAGAACTGGATGTAAAATAAAATTTCTTGGACTTATAATATTTTGAAACATCTAACTTCTCAAATTTTTTGGTCATGTCCACATACATCACTTTCCCAGATTATTCTATAATAAATAATTTTATATTTATTTCCATCTTTCAAATGTGACTTTTTTATCGTACTTAGTTTCCTTCATAAAAGAACATTCACCAAAAGCAGTGATTGAGTTTTGAAATTTATATAATTTTGTTCATCTTTACAAAGTCTATTTTGGATAAGTTCTAGTTATTCATCTATTTCTAATTTACCTTTCATATGTTTATTATTATTCATTTATATATAAATATATTTATTAAAAAATCAATTAATTTCAATAGATTGACATCATTATCTGGAGACCCTTCTTTATTTTTATGTAATGAATTATCATTTTTTATCTTCCTGGTTTCTTTTTCAAGACTTTGAATATTCATCACACATTATTTCAATTCTTTTTTATGATGAAATTCAAGTTGGGATTCTTCTTCATTTGAACTGATACATCCCAATTATTCATTATTACCTATTCCAATAATAGAATTCTCACTAAATGCATAGTAGATTTTTTTATTCAACTCAAATTCATTTATATTCTTTTTCATTAGATAAGACAATTTTCCTTTTCAATTTAGATAAATTTATATCTTTCCCCCGGGGAAAATATTTATCTTTATAACCATGTCTCTTCCATGACCTCCATGGTATTGTTTTTTTCTTCATCACTATCCTCTTCTTTCTCTCTTCGAGGACAATTAGCTGCAATGTGACCATTGGGTCCATATTCAAAAAACATCAAGGTATATTTTTTTTTTGTTTTTACCTATACCACATCTCACATTATTATAAAACAATGACAAAATTTCCTCAACAATTTTACATACCTAATTTTCTATGCTAGAGTTACATAATCATCTTCCTCAAGATTTTTTTTGAAAATTTATTTCATGTGGGATTTGAAAGAAATTTATATATTACATTTTATCTCCGTTGTTAAATTTATCCCCTCTCAATTCATTGGCAATGATAGTACAATGAAGATCATTTAGTGATTGGGTTTCAAGATCTCTATCTTCCAATGAGTAGAATTTAGCATCGAACTTATTAAGACGAATTATTTAGTTATTTTCAACAATTTTACAATCCTTTAAATTTCCACCAAGACATATGATAGTTTTTAAAATGCCCTTTTCAGTGCTAAATAATACCCTAAAAGATTCATACTAACCCATTTTCATATCATCAAACAATAGCCACTTTATTTTAAATTTTTCCTTCTTCACATATATATTTCATTCAAGTATGTTTTCCAACATATCTCATTTTCCATTGGATGTGGAAATAGCCTTCGTCCTTAAAAAATAAATTTAATAATGTGATGATAGTAATAAATTCTTTCCACTTCCATCAATATCATGGTTCTTCTTATCAATAGATATAAGTTGGAATTTGTCATCATTAGGATGAAATCAATCTGTTGTAGATTCAAGAACATCATATCCAAGTGACATTAGATATTAATCATTCTATCATTCCATATATGATAGTTCTTACCATCAAATATTGCAATACCATTATTATGGAAACAATTTATATTCTAAATCAACAACTCCTAAAAAATTATTCAAAGAATAAATGAAGAGAAACATATGCTCTAATACCACTTATAACTTCCTATTCAGGATAGTTATATCACTAAGAGGTGGAGGGGTGGATCAGTGATTTCAATGTTTTTAATTTATTTTATTTTGAAACATCCTTAAGATCCTATTTATGATTAATTTAACTACTAAAAACAAAACAAGCACACATCTATAAGAACATAATAATTTACATTTTCACTAATCAATAAAAGTATCTACATCCTTGATATGGTTTTGAATCCAATACTAAAAAATCCAATGGAAAAATCCTTTTTGATGAATGCAACGAGTAGGATATTCCTATACACTCATCTAGAACTATGGTAAATAAAAACATTTAGGTGCTTTATGCAGCATGATATTATGTAAGATGATTTTTCTAAAAAATTGTTATAGTTATACTTGATAAACATTCAAAAATATGTTCTTCAAAAAACATATTCACTTTTTTGCCCATAAATTGGCAAAGACTTATTATGTACTTCATAATAACACTCAGTTTGATTTCCCAACCAAATTCCCAAGTCTAGTTTCTCAAAATGATAATACTGCTCTTTCAGAATACCACTCTAATAAAATGAACTGCTTCGGTCCAAGTATAAAAGTCCCTACTTGATTTCTCAGTCTAGTTTCAAAAACATAGAATATGACATCTCTATTTCAATTTCTTCATCAGTATGGATAACTATCTTAGGTATTCACAATTTGAAAACTTATTCTCCCTATAAATGGTGTGCATCCCTCTCTTAACCTGAAAAATACACCCACTATATAAAATTACCAACTACATTAACTATTTATAGGCAACATTAATAAGTTCGGTCAAGATTATGAATCATTTTTTAGCTCATCAAAATTTTGCAAATCTAAATTTCCCTTGAATATCATATATATTGTGTACTTATTCAGTGCATATATATACTTTTTAAAACCTCTTGAATATACTCAAATCTATATCTTGATTATAACTTCCATAAAAAAATCTATATTATAGTGATTATCTATTATAATTTCCTCATTAAAATAGAAGTATATTTTCTGCAACAATTTATTTCTTATGATTATCTATGCCAAATGTATGAAGGAAAACATATGTATTTTCATCATGATTCTTCAACCCAATTTCACAATATCATTTCTTCAAACATGATAGAGACAATATATTATTTCAATATTCTTCAACTTCTTCTACTTATTCATTTCATCAAACCAATGATCAACCTTGAATTCACTATGATAAATAGGTGTTATCTTCAATACAATTTATATTTTCCCAAATGAAAAATAAATTGTAATCAAATCATAGTTCATCTTTCTCTTGGCCCACTTATTATGAAAAAATCATGAAATTAATCATTGATTGTAATGGTTGAAAATATTTCTGATTGATCCCTAAATTATTCTTTGTATTGGCCCCTATAAACATTACTACTTTTTACTTTTCATTAGTGCCAACACCTACCAATGAAAACAATTATTCATATTATTATTGTGATGATATACTGAATCTGATGGACCAGTATTAGCAACTTAAACATTAACAACTTTTTTATTTTTTGATTACATTACCATATAAATCCCATCATATAACTCCTTTTTTATTTTTATTACAAAAATAATAAAATTGCTTCTCTGGAGATTTAAAATTTTGAAATTTTTCGGGACTAAAAACCAACATCTTCAGTTTCTCACATTTTCAAGAAAACTTCATAACCTTTAGATATTTCTTCATATGGAGATCTTGTACTAATGGACAAATACTAGAAACCTACATATTCACAAACATGATTATTTTCAAAAATTCATATTATATAATGAATTCCTCCATGACATTAAAAAAATTAAATATCAACTTCACCATTTTCCGATATATAATGGAAGTATTGTAACTTCTCATTCCTATAATAATATCTTTCTTTCCAGCCACCTGAATATTATTTGCCTGAAAAAGATCATACACACATTTTCTACCCTTTCCTTTTAACAACCTACCATCAGATGTTTTACACAATACTTATTAATTGTGAGACATTCAAAATAGAGAAGAATAATAATATTTTTATCGAATCCTAACTGAATCCAATTGCATTTATTATTATGATCAAAACGGTGTTCTAGACTCAATGTGAGTTTGATGATCATTTTCAACATGAAAAAATCCTTCCAAATACGAAGGATTTATTTATGAATTGTGATTCTGAAATATTGAATATGTTGGTCAGTTTGATTGTAAACTTTTACAAAGTGTATTGATTTATCTTATTTAAAAAGAAAATATAACACACATATAAAAAACATTCATGTTAATTCAAAAACTGTCTCCATCCAACTTGGCCCAACAAAATATTTCATCTTGGATACAAGTGAAATATCCTATTTTACTATATAAGTACATATTTAGGCCCTTCAGAGCCCCCTGGAGTTCACTGATTGAGATGTAGTGGCCAACAAAAATAATTTAGAAACAACCCTAATGGAACTGTTCATGCATGTCACGTTCATTAAATGGGATCATGTGGTCATTTCAAAAGAGAACCACATAACCCTATAAATCAAAGGAAATATTGAAAATGTTGACATTTTTATCATTAATTGATAATAGATCAGGGAATAATTTCATATAAGTGGGGAGACTTTGAAACATGTGTTATGTTAAGGATAACCTATCTCCCTTGATTCTAGCCACTTAACGGTGTGCAAAAAGTGATCCAAAGACACTAGGAAGGATCAAATTCAGATAACAAATCATGGATCTTAAAAATAATTTTGAATTCATGGTATTTTTGTTGGATATGACATTTAATATCCATTTTTGGGTGGACATGGAAGCACAATCCTATGGTATTTCCATCATCATATCATTATATCCTTAGGTATCGTAATAATAGAAATGGTATAGTAATATGTGGAAATTTTTCCCCCATTGAATCTATTAAATTCCAATTTAATCAAGTTGGATTCTATAAGGAAGAATAATGTTACTGCTTGTATGAACATCATTCAAGTCAACAATACCATCTGTTTGGGAGCCACTAACCCAATACATTATAAATTACATGCTGAGGATTATGTATTTCACATCGATATTCATAAGGAAATAAACCCATCTATTGTGAAATTATAGGGTACACAGACTTCAAAATTCCCTATCTATATAATGATAGTCATTCTTATTCATGAAATCTTGTCATAATATGACCATTGTTCATCCATGGTCAATTAAAACATAGATGATTTAATCTCTATCAAGAGGGTTCCACTTAGAATTTATAACCCGAGGAGATCCTAGAATAATGATCAACATATTAGGATAACTACAACATTACAAGTAGTATCTAAACATAGTCTTTTACCATCATATAAATATTAGGATAATGGTACCTCCTCAATCCATGAAGATAGTATGTTGGAAGGACAAGATATAAAAAACAACCCAGTTAGTGATGAAATTTCACTAACACTTTCACTGCCTAGGGACATCTCTTTGTCATTCACTGGAGATGAAGTTGTCTATATATACTCTATTGGACATAAAAATATCTAGATTTATTCTGGCCTAGATAATATTGAGATAGTCAGATTGAAGAAGGATAAAATTAGAGATACCTATAACATTTTATGATATTATCTATACCCCAATTGATGAGATAAAATAGTGGAATATCAATATAAAATAGGATTATCAGCACATGATTATCAATTTATCCATGGCCCCATTGGATCAAGAAGATTATATTTCCATCATAAAAAGGAATCTGACAATGTTTTTAGGTAACTAAACTGATATAATCAGATTTAACCATGAGTTTTCCACCCAACACCTAGGTTTTCCGGATTACCACTACTGATATAAAATGTAGTGATAAGTGTTCATCTATCTCTTACTAAAAAAGTAGAAGATAAGATTGAAATGAACCAAAAATACAATATCATATGAGTTTTCTAATATCTAAATATATTAGAAAAATTATCAATCTCATTAATTATAATAGTCATATTCATGTATTTATTTTTTTTGGACCTCTGAAGGAACTACCTGAAAGATACCCTAATAGTCCATATCAATGAATTAATTATAGATTTGATGTGAAATTTTTAATCCCTTGCCTTCAGTGATGGTTATTATAGGTATAATAACATTTATATGGCCCCAAATAAATAGTCACAAAATAAATTTAGGGAATCCTAATGGATATATTTTGAATAAGTAATTCCTCTCAGCTTAAATAATAGTAGTGTGACAAATCATGGTGTTATGAATAATGAATTGAAATCCATATTAGGGAAAAAAATGTTGTACAACATAGATGACATGTTATTAAAATATAAATTGATTTCTATCCATATTACTCATGTTTAATTATTATTTGTTAAAATTAACAAAATTGTTTTAAAACTAACCCCCTTAAGTGAACATTTTGTGTAACATCAGGAAAATTTATTTGATTTTTGGTGAAAGATAATGAAATCAATGACTATCCTAGAATAAAATATTAGTTATTAATATAACCATTCATAAATATCATGAATAATTTAGTGGACTCTATGGGAATATTACATACATCAGGTAATTAGTAACCAATATCCCTATTATGCAATTTTCCATCACTATATTAAGGAAGAACATCGTGGATTACTAGTAGGATGCGAGATACCCTAGAGAATTAAATAACCATTAGGCATTCATTCTAAACCCACAATTCCCAATGCAACTAGTTGAATTAAATTCTCATATCTATTATTTAGTACCTTTGGAGAATTATCTTTGTGTGATCCTGGCTTAAAATAACAATGCAGTTATAGAAAATTGTCTACATTTTATCAGTTGGACAATGCTGGACACCATGAATCAGTATTATAATATCAAGAATAATTGTTTGGAATTAAATTTTGAGATGTAAAATATAAGATATTATCTCTAAAATCATGAGATCCATTTGAAATCCAATGCTTATCTTCCCAAGTACAACATGAGTATCCAGATATTTACTAGACTTTAATCACTATGGAAAATAATTATCCAAAATTTTTGCATCCATTTCATGCTTTAAATTACTATAATAGGTTAGGTATTAGTTAATTTAATTACATCATACCCAAAACCAAAGTGTAGGTTGTTAATAATAGATATCATTGATTAGTAATTGTTCTCTATAAATGATACATCTTGATAATGGGAAATGTACATAGATGATGCTTCTTAAATCCAAATATCCATATGAATGGAGATCCTAAAAGATCACTAGGTGTGATTAAGTATTGTTTTTTAAGAAATAATGTCTAACCATATTAATTTATATTATCAGAATGATGCATCAACAATGAGTCAAGGTATCAATCCATCATCACTAAATTATTGTTATCCTTATAGAAACTGGTATACCACATCATCATCAAGGGTGACTTGGAACTGTTGACCAGACAAATCAATAGTGAATATGTTATATGGAAGAAAGAGAACATACCACTTTAAGTATTAACCTAGACAAAAAAATCCTATATTTGGTAGTTATGTTAAATTACATGTCATAAATAAAAGATCTCCAAAATGACCCTACCTATTTGTAGCCTTTTTAAGAGTTGATACATACATATTATTTCCATTAAATTTGAGAAAATAAAGTTCATCATAAATTTTTTTTGAGAACATTATTATATCTTATATAAAATACCTTAATATTCAATGTTATTTTCCTTCTTGGATTCTCAAGGAACTGGAATAAAAATTATAGTGCTCTCAAATTTGAATAAGGTGTAGCATTCTTCATATTCTATCATAACATTAGAATTTCATAAATAGTATTGGAATCAATGATTATCTTAATAATTTCATAATCAAATATAAGCGAGGGCAGACTATATCCAAGATATTTGATAAAAAATGTACAATAATTACTGACATAACACTAATGGAATTCATAATGTTATCCAACGTAGTAATACCGTCTAATCATTTTTCTACAATATCATATATTAATTGATAATTAATATACTAATAACATTGTTATTTTGACTTATAGTACATACGGATTCCTCATGGTTCTATCAATATCTGGCCCCACCCATTGCTAATCAAGCCCAATAAAACCATCATATGAGTTAACATGATATTACTTAACATTAACTAAATAAATTTTTATGTTATCATGTAAAATTTGAGAAATATTTGTCCATGTCATTGAAATACATCCAAAATAATAATAATTCCCCATTACTTGGAATAATGTTTCAATCAAGGATAATACTCTTAATATCAATATATAATCTATGTGGATTTATAATTGAAATAGTAATTACCCATTTTAAGAAATAAAGATAATGTGGTGGAGATGGTATAATAAATGTTTTGGGTTATCAATAGAATATTGTAATTGAGTTTAGTTGTAATAACCAATTTTTTAATATATATATTCTTATAGGTCCCAACATGTTCGATAGCCTGTGATACAAGATACAAAAACTATAGAAAACCCCAGAATAGTTATTTGTTGAGAAAAAATATATGTTATTAAATTATGACAAAAGTAGAGAAATAAAAATAAATAGCATTATCAATGTTATCACAATGAATAATTAACTTTTTATATATAAATAACTAATAAGACTATGTAATTATTTCAAATGTATCCTATCAAAAAATAGAATTTTTAATTTCTTTTAGGAAAAAAAATTATTTCATATAAGAATAATATATCAAAACCAGTTAGATTAGTAAATCATAGTAAATAATATTATTAATAGTCAAATTTTTTAAAATGGATAATTTATTGTAAAAATAGTTTTCATTAAATTTTTATATTTTTATATAAAATTTAATTTACTAAATTTTATAATTTTACTTTAAAATATTAACCTCAATTTTTAATAAAATAGTAATATTATTTTACTGTAAACTTATGATATTTTAAAAAATATTCAATTATTAGGCGAATTGTGAAAATAAAATTTTTACCAATTCTACAACATTAAATTATACATGATAGAACCATATGTGTATAAATCAATTAAAATAGAAAAATATGAATGTAATATGTAATAATATTCATATAAAAATACTATATTTCATTCACAAATCCTATTATTGTAATTTTTTGACATATGTAACATTTTCAAATAAAAAATGTTTTTATTCTTTTAATTATGTTAATTAATATTTCCATAAATTCAGTTATTGATTCATATAAATGCCAAAAAATATTTAATTATTTTATTATAAACCAATTAATATCATTATAATCAAATACATTGATAATTTTAACCAAAAAATAAATTTTATACTTAAAAATATACTTTTTCTAAAAAATTGTTTTCATGAATTGAAGGCAGTAATGATTAACAAATAATTCAATAAGAAACATTATATGAAAAAATTTATCTCATATTTATAATTAGTGGGGAATTTGTTTTATGGTCAATTTTATTTTTATTTGAAATAACTTATTTACATAGGTAAAATTAGTTACCGTAGTAAAATATAAAAAAAATCAATGTAATAAATCAAGGGGTAAATGGATTGAAGAATGTTATATAAATGATTATAATTCATTTTTTGGTATATTATATACCTTATCTCATAAAACACTCCTTTATTTCCATTATTTTTATTGACATGGCTTCTAAAATTGATATATCAGTATATTAACATAAAATATTTTAAAAAATGTCACTCTCACCACATATAAAAGGGGCATCACCCTACCCTTTCACACCACCCCTCAAGAAATATTTCCAATTATAAACTTAGTTTTCTTTTTAGGGGATTATGTACTACCCCAATAATAATTTTATAATGATACCCACATTATTCATGTTATTTAATTTCTCATTTGACACAATATCTTAAAATGGGAATATATTTAAATGTCACTCCAATGGTAATAGATTTTAGAACAAAAATTAGTTCTATTAAATTGAAAAATTCTCTAATTTATTATGATTATCCAAGCCCCAATTTCATTATAATACAATTTATCAAAAAAAAATTCTCATTTTCTCTTATTAATTTACTTATTTTTATCAATATCATATTTTTTGATGAAATAACATCTCTAATAAAAGGCAGATATTGAAAATAATTACTCCTATTATTTTATGAAGATATTTACTACCATGTCCAATTTTCCTTTCCACATATGGTTTCTTTAATAATTAGAAACCTAATTATGTTTTATTTCAAGTTAACTAAATATTTCACTTATCATTTTTTAGAAAATTTTATTTTCTTGGAATTTTAATGATCTTGGTTTTCAACAATGATATTACAAAATTTTAAAAATTTATTCAACTTAATTCAATATATAATGAAATAAATTCCTCCAACCATTTTTTTGGATAACCACTATGCATTTTCAAGGTTCTAATGTTGAATTTTTTTTTTAAAAGATTTTTTTTCAATGTTTCCAATTCACCTTTTCAATAAAAATTATTGAAGGTGAGCTGTAACATCAAATTTTTCTGATAATGTCAAAAATATTCTATAAAAAAACCTTTCATTCATTTTTTCTATGTGAAAACATCATTATACCGTAAATTTGTTTTCTATGAAATCTTCCATACTATGAATTCATGGTTTCAAAACTAAATTATTACTCTCTTGGATGTATAAAATAAATTTTATCAAAAGAGAAATGATATTTCTTAGATTAAAACCAATTTTCGAAATCCAATAATTTTTTTTTTCAACCAAGTAATTTCTCTTTGACATATATTATGTCTCATTTAGAGTATTATTAATATGAGACCAACCAAATTATTTCCCTTTATGTATTTTGTTGTTGTATTTTATATGAAATAAATGATTTATCACTACCTTTTTCATGATAAATCATTCTTTGTTATAAGCCATATTTTCTTCCAATTACATTCCATTGTGAAGTCAATGTATCTTATTCCTTTTTATTGAACATCGTTCACCTATATATAAAATTTTACTTTATTTGGAAATTTATAATCATAATCATAAGACTATTACATTATGCGGTGTTCTCTTGAAGGATTCTTACAAAAAATTCATTTACATTTTTTGATTAGGGAAATTTTAAAAAATCAAATACTTTTTATTTTAAAACATATGTTTGTGGATTAATAAGGATATTTTATTATGCATTCATTAGATGTACACATTTTTTATTTACTTAGATTATGTACCATTTATAATATTTTTTCTATAAGAAAGTATTGACAATCTATAATTGTGTATCTCATTAAAATTGTTTATTGATTCATAAGGAATGAGGATTATGAATTGAATTGTATTGTTTATTCATTCCTTAATTTGATGATTGCATTAGATTTAATTTGGGATGATTTGGGCTCAATATAGATGCACCCTCAATGTATCATTAGGTCTTATGATACCAACCATCATGGGAATTTGGGTCTATGCCTTTCCATAAAAAAAATATTTCCTAAACATAGGTCCATGAAATAATGATCGTGATCTATTGGACTAGGGAATGAAATTAATTATCCAGTACAATTTATTTCATCACAAAATAACCATTGTTTATTATCAATGTGATATTTTCATTACAATTACTATCAATGGATATGTTATTCATTTATTTTCATTATTTAATGGAATTATATTGATTTTCTACTACATACACAGTATTTAAACTCATATATGATCACTTATGATTGTTTTTTTATTATCACTTATATTTACCGTTACTAAAATTTTGAGCACACCACTTATTTTTCATTACATTTTATCATATTATGATGAAATTAATTACACATTATATATGTAATAGTATAGGTTTTTTGGAGAACATGGGGAAGATGTTTAAAATATATAATTTTTTGATTAGTTCCTTATATTGTGGAAAATTGTACTTGTTATAAGAAAGACATTTTCATTGTTAGTTAAATGTTTTATTAGATCTCAAAAACAATAATACTAAAAGATATATAACTATTCTGTGACCCAATGTTTGTTCACGATGTTGTAACAATTGAAGGTTGAAATTGGGTCTATTTAATTATTTTTAATGCATGTATGAAAATAAGGTTTTTGTTCACACTATATTCATAGAGCATGGGTCTATGTCATCATAGATAGTATCAAAATTAGGTTTAAATAGTATTGGAGGTTGGAATATTATGTGTGGATAATTTTTTTATTTATGATAAGTAAAGGCTAATAATAATTTAAAATGCATAGATAATCCTTTCGGTAATTTGAGTTAATATAAAATATTTATGGATTATGATAAGATAAATTTCGTGAAAACCCTCTAATATGACTAATGGAAAATTCTATAAGTTGGATAACACCTAGAAATTTTAGTAAATTATATATTTTATAATTCTCATGTAAATTACATCCATTTCACGATATTACAATTTTATGTTGGCATTAACATAGATGTAGCTTTTTGTAATTACCTTAAAGGGTTAGATTATGTATTAACTCGATCCCCACTTGGTGCATGGTAATGAGGCCTAAGTGGACACCCAAAATGACAATCCTACATGACATTATTTAGTTAATCACGTTATATTTATAAAATATTATAAAGGATTTGAGTATGATGTTAACTAATGTGGTTAGATAACAAAAATAAAAAATGATCTTGTATACCCATCGATTGAAATAAGAGAGTTATAGGTTGAACTAAAATTATTTTATATTTCAAAAACATAGTCATTATAAGTGAAGAGATTTTCAAATTGATCTTTTTATTTTCATATTTTTTGTAGTATAAAATCGATTTTTGTTCATTTATTTGGTCGAAACATGATTATATAGTTGAAATAGAAAAATATATGTTACATGAAACAAATTTTGATTATAATATTATAAGGTATTGTATATAAATGGTTAATAATATTATTATATTCCAGTAATTATGGATATATAGAGTTTCCTAGTCTTACATAAGGTAATGTGGTTGATATTTTAATAGAAATTAAATATTAATACAATTAGAAATTTTCATTATTCAATGATATTTTTCATAAAAATTATGTTATATTAAAAAGGATAATATTATTATTTGAAACATAATCTTATTTTTAGTAGTTTTTTATTAATGGTCTAGATACAAATTTAAATTTTTTTGAATAACCTCAAAAAGTGATATTCTAAAATGGTTATATTTTTTAGAGACAACTATTGAGGTACAAATTATTGAGAGATGGATAACTCTTAGGTTTAACATTATCTTGATGCTATGATAATAATGGGTTGAAAGATTTTAAAAAATGGAAACAGATATTATTGGTTACCTTGGGACTAAAAGGTGATTCAGTATATTTTTGGTGAATTTCATCCCAATTTTGGGATTATGGTATATATTGGAAAGCGTGTGATCATATAACTTATATATAAATAATATTATATGGTTAAAGATATTATTATTTTATTTAATAAAATATGGATTCAATATGGTTTAATTTGTTATTTTTTATATGTGTTTGGAATTGGTGTGATTAGTAGAATATATGATTAGTGTATAAATATATCTAAGAATACAATTATATGAAAGATTAATGTTGTTTTTTGATGGATGAGTAACTAAATAGGAAAAATTATGTACGGTGGATGACATATTAGAGCTGTTATCCTGAATGATAAATATTTTACAAATCTACTTCTATCGGTGAGTAATAAATAAAATTGTGTGGATGAAATTTATTTAAGGCGGTTGATTTTAACCCATAGAGATTTCAAATTAAACATTCCTCTATGGCCTATAATGTTTTATAGTGCTTCATACACTCAATATAGAACCAAAAAATCCAATAAACAGTAAGTTATTTGGTAAAAAATTAATGTAACTGAATTATTAAATCTATATAGAAATATTAATAAAAGAAATTATCCATGAAAGGGAATTGATAAATTAAATTATTATACAAAATAAATACTAATATTGTATAATTATGTTAAATGTATCCTTTCAAAAAATTTCCATTAAATTTATTTTAGGGATAAAATATATAGTATTTGGGAATAATATATTCATACCGATTCGATTCTTAATTTATTGGAAATAAGTATAACAATAGTTAATATAATTTTTTAAAAATTCATTTTTTAATGAAAATATTCTTCATTATATATTTAGGTTCTATTAGAAAATTAATTAATTAATTTTTGAAAAAGAATTTTTTAAATTTAAATTAATTTTTTGATTAATAAAAATAAAAATATTTTAGGATAAATAATTGTTGGTTCTCTAAAAAAGTTTTTTATCTAAATAGTAATAATATTGTTTTTTAAATTGATGATTTATAATTATATTATATATCATTATATGTGTATAAAATTATTTAAATACTCAGATGTTTCTTTGATATGTCAAAAAATACGTTTTAAAAATATGAGGTTGGATTGAAAAAACCTATAATTAACATTTTAAGGACTTGAATAATATTTTCCATTTGAAAATATATTTGGTTTTTTTATTAAATTTTTTTTTTGTAAAAAAAATTGTGTACAATTCAATTCCAAATAAAATTAATTTTTTTATAATAAATCAATTTATATCATCAAAATCATAGGCATGAAATGTTTTTCCCTAATCATAAATTTTATACTAAAAAACAAACATTCTCTAAAAATGGGTTTTTATATGCTATATATGCTACCAATAAAATTTATTTTTTGAACTCATTGTAATTTAATCTAATAAAATATATTTAATATATTAAATAACTACTTAAACATTATTTAATAACATCCATTTTATATTAGGTAGAAAAACGAATTACTTCGATAAAAAGTTGTTATCTTAAAAAAATTAGTTGAAGTAATAAATCAAGTGGAAAAGGGATTGAAACATGTTAAAAGAATGTTTCTAGTTGAAAATATGATATTTTATTGACCTTTTAAAATAAATCACTCAATTGTTTACCATTTTTAAGTAACTTTTCATTCAAAACATATGCACTCTTTATAATATGTTAAAATACTTACAAAAAATTCCATTCTACCGGCTTATAAAAGCGGCCTCACACGACCCATTATATTATAATAAAATAATTCCTCTTATGAATGAAACTATTCCAATTATCCACCCTTTTTAACCATATTAATTTTACTTGATCTTGTGGTCACATGAAATTTCGTTGTGACCGTTACATCCAATGATTATTCCAAAAGAACCTAATTTCTCAACATATATACTATATTTTCCTAAACATCATTTTTTATTTCATACCGTACAAATAACATTTTATAATTCCTATATAATAAAATAATTATTTTTAGACCAAATTTTCTTTTTCTAATTGATTTAATATTAAATACCTTTGCCCTTTTCTATTAAGAAAAAATAAATCATCATTTTTTATAATGTGAACTACCACCTCTATAAAGTGACCACATTAATTTTTAACCGCAACCTATATTAACTAATTATAAGGGTGAAATTGAAGAATAAATATAAAATTGGTAATATATTTATTTTTATGATGATAAAAATTATAATCCATCTGTATTCCCCCATCATTCGTTGAGAAATGAAAACAATAAATTTGTGTTGTGCCGAAAACGTCCTCAGTAATGTTTTATATATTGTTTTTTTTCTAGAATCTTTTTTATTCATTAATAAATCTTAAAATATGATTCAATACCTTAAATATATATATATATATATTTATTTATATATAATTTCATTATTCTTATATAATAATGATATTATAGAGAAATAAACAATATTCAAAATTGTAATCAAGAATTTATTATGTTGTATTCATCCTTAGGTCAGTCAAACCAAATACTTGTTCAATTCAATTATATGAAATAATATATGAACATGAGGAATTAATTATTGATGATATGTGATTTAAAAAATAAATAATGATTATATTTTGTTTTTATAATTGTAACATTATTATTGAACTCATTAATTAAGATACCCCTATTTGTTTGTAAAAAATCACTCAAACATGCTTGTCATCAATTTCTTATACAAGAACCATAACTAAAAAAGACATTGAATGAAATCATAACGTTATAAAATATCATAAATAATAAGTTAAAGTTCATTATATTATCTTGTAATGATAATTTTGTGGATAATAATTAATTAAATCACTGTTATTATGAAACTAGTTCAAAACTATCATGATTACACACTCATGATATAGAAAATCGACAATTACTTACTAATATATTGGAGATAATAATTATAAATTAATTTTATTAAATTTTATCTATTTTAATAATAGTATTAAAGTTAATATATCAAAAAATATTTTTTTATATATAATTGGTGTTCATTAGGAAACGATTTGTTATGAAATATGGGTTTCTTGTCTCAAATTTTCACCCCATAATTCATATTTTCTATTATATATATTTTATTCTTCGTAAGGATATATCATCATAAAAATAATTATTTTTCATTTTGATCTAATAATTATTGATTATATCTAATGCCTAATTTTAGATTATATACTTCAGTTCGATTCAATTAAAATGTTACTCTATCTGTAATATATTTCTCAACTCAAATTCATTCTATTTGAGTAAAAACATCCTTATTTAATAATGACCTTCCAAACATCCTTTTAATTATAGTTAAATTTTTCAATAGTATTTTCTATTTTCATGTGGTTAGCATAATTGTTTTCATCATTATAATATTCATTGGATAAATAACTTCTCTAATAAAAGTATTATATTAGAAATATTAACACTCAGTCTTTCCAAAAGAACTTATCCACTATTTCCATATATTTCTTTGTCATTATTGTTCTCCTTTATAATTGAAACCTAATTATATTTTATCTAATGGGACTTCCATATTTCCCATCTCCTATATTGATATGATGTTTTGTTATATTTTTTTGATGTGAATTTTAGGAAAGTTTATTTAAATATATTAAAAATATTGTTTATGTCATCCCAAAATACAATTATTATCTTCTACCCCATAATTACTTTTATAACATTAATTGTATATAATTGAAATTTTTTTTTTATGTTTATATTTCAATAGTATGTTTTTAATTTTTTCAACTTACCTATTTGAAAATAACTTTTGAAGGTGACATGTAACATCATCTTCAAATGATAATGTGAAAAATGTTTTGTAAACAACCTTTTTATGTTCATATTCCATGTTAAAATATAATTATACCATATTTTCATTCAATATAAAAAAATCCTCTAAAAACAATTATGATTTCACAATAAAATTATTGCTTCCATAGATTTATAAAATACATGTCTTAAATAATCATGTATATTTCATATTTCTATTGTGATTTTTCTAAAACTCCTAAAATAAATTTTTCATCCAAGTCATTTTTCTCTGAAATATATTTTTCTTCATCTAGAGAATAAATTAAATTATACCATCCACATTATATATACTAATGTTTTATTTATTGTTATTTTATAATAATGAATTCATCTATAACTACCTTTATCATTACTAATTATCCCATGTTATTGGAATGATTTTTCCTCTTATACCTTTCTATTATGAAATTTTTTTTATTTCCTTCCATTGAGTGATGGGTTTCTAACAAGATTCTATATATTTTATTATTAGGGGAATTATTTAATTAAACATATACGCATTACTCTATATGGTGTCATATTGAGGGATTATAAGGTAAAAAGATATTTCATTTACTAATTATAGAAATATTGAAAATCAGTTTACTTGTATTTTAATAAGGATGTTTCTGGAATACAAATGATATTTAATTATATATTATTTTTAAATCCACCATTGTTAGTTGGATAGTTTATGTAAATTTCATCCCATTTAATATATGTAAAATTATTTATGTTTCATATGTTTATATTTCAATGCATATTTTTATTGACTCAAAAGGGAAGTAAATTATTAATGTTATTTTTACAGTCTATTCATATCATTTTATGAATTAATGCATACGAAATATTTAGTGATGATGGGGGAGAATATATATAGACAATTTATTTATATATAGGTATCATGAGAAAAACAAGATTATGTATTTTTTTGTATTCAAACATATAAAAAATATATATATTTTTTGGACACATCGTATTAGCGGTTAGAAGTTGATTTCTATGATCATGTTGTGTTGGCTTAGGGAACCGATTTAGAAATTCAATAGTGTACATTTCATCTGTAATAATCATTCTATATATATATATCCCAATCATATATTTATTTCAATTATTATACATTGATTTAGTATTCTTTTAGATTAATTCTATTATGGAATTATTTTTAATATATATCCCTATAATATTATTTATTCTTATTTTATGTTTGTTTATGATCATGGATTGTTACCACCTTTTTCCCTTACATGGTTTTTGAGATCACACATTATTCTGTTTCCATTTTCCTAGGTTACAATGAAATATATTTCACATTATATGTATAATAGTATATCATCTGTGAATAATGTAATGAACCAACATAGGACGTTTATATAGGCCCGCTGAACCAGCCCTTCACAGGATATGGGTAAGAAATCATAAAAAAACCCAGTCTTGAATATATGAAAAAAAATCATACAGCCATTGTATGAAGTGGAAATAGAAGAGGTACTGAAAAATCATACAATCCAAAAATAAAACAAGATATATAAGAATGAAATTCAAAACTAGAAATGAGTAACAGTCATCTCATGACCAACCTAAACCAAAAATAACAACAACATGAGAAGCCAAAATTTTATAAGATGATATTCCCTTTACCATAATAAGGAAAGTGAACACCAAAAAATTCTAAAAGGATGAAGTGATGTGTCATCCAAACCTTAGTAGGATACCACCAAAATTTCTATACAATGTATAATATTAAAAATTAAATAAATTGATATTTTAATACAAAATATCTTTACAAATCATTTTTATAAGTAAAAAAAATTTATAAATCACTTACCATTTTTTATTTGTCTTCTTATTTCATATATCCTTTTATATTATCATACCAGAAATATGATAAGTGTACGTCATAAAATAGAAACATATATCCATGAATCAAGAGGTAAACATGTAAATAATAGTCCATGAAAAAACCTATCTTGTGATGATGTGTTATATAACCTCATATATATATTTATATAAATTATATATGTAATCAATTAAATAAAAATAATAATGTGTTAAAAAAGTTAAATGAGAAATAAAAATGTACCTTGCATATTGGGCTCAAACCTATGTAAAAAATAATTCTACACACTCAAAATCTAAATTATGAATACATTATATCCAAAATATATCAATTCCTACCATTCAATGCCAAAACAGTTAACTCATATTGGAGAAAGAAATAGTAAGCAAACAGGTGCTCTATGTTGACGTAGCCATGGCTCTGATGGTGAAATTATCCAATAAAAGTTCTAAACCATTCTCACAATTTCATATATTGTTTTCATAGAGAATCCAATCTGCATTGGAGTTCGAAAAACCCATTTTCAAATAATGAAAATATAATTTCGACGAAAACCACCATTTTTGAAATAATTGTCCCATCCATGAAGTCATTTGAAACCAATTATCTCTTCAAATAAATGAAAACCCAAATGAAATTTATTATTAAAAACATGTAATTCGTCAAATTAACCCATTGTAAAGAATCCACAAAAATGGTAGAAAATGATTCTTCTTTCGACTGTAGTGACTGAAAAACAAGAGAATGGCCTTCTGTAGATGAGGAAAATCATGTACCATAAAACGATCGATATGAAATGATACATGATCACACAAAAAAATAAATACCATATCCTCAACCAAATCACAAAAATAATAAAAAAATGATTACGTGGAGATAAGAAAACCAACCACAATCTAAATCAACCACTCCAAAAAGAAATCCGAATATGATGGAATCACACAATCCTGATATAAATTTAATATGGTGTTATAATCTCCCAAAATAAATGCTTCCTTCCCCTATAAATTCCACAATTTCTTTAATATGAAAAAATAGATGGACTTTGCAGCCTCATCATTGACTCTAGATCCCCCAGATCATTGATATAATGTCTAAAACTCCATAGTACCAGGACAAGGGAGATCATTTTACCTCATAGTACCATACCCTGACAATCCATAATCATAACTGGATTCTCCAAAAAAGTGGTTTTGGGCCCAAGATCAACATATTCTCATCCAATGATTGGGGATAGATCTAGTATACACGTCCTCAACATGGAAACATGAAACATTTTCTGTATAGATTTCTATAATTCTTTTAAAAGAAATTAGTTGGAACCCCACCATACGAATTCAATTATATCAGAGTAGCCCACAAATTGTCGTCCCAACTAACTAAGGTAAGCTTTTCGATGATGTCTCATGCGAGGTGAATCACTGTAAAATAACTAATCCAAAAAATTTATATTTTGAGGCCAATTATGATGGTCCAGATAGGTTAGAAAAAGACTTTATGATGTAATAAAATAGCTCATGGTCAACTACACAATCTCTATCATCTCTTGACCAACACTAGGCAAATACAAGGACTAGCCCCAACTCAACCTAGCATAAGGGGGAAAAATATGTTCACCCATATGAAACCTAAAATGGAACCCTCTTTATCAAATATTGATAACTATTGTCAATAGAAAAATCCTCCAAAGAAAAATTATTTTCCTAGGTCCTCCAAAATCAAGCACACATTTAGGGAGAATATCTTCTAGTAAAATGACATACCACTCTAAATAACTATGCTTCTATGAATGATAATCATTCCTTGATTATATTTTGGAACCCATAACCTATGAATTTTTTTTCCAAAACTTGTATGTAAACCCCATACCCATATAAGAAACCCTCATAGGTAGATCTCCATTAAGTCTCAAATATCATAGATATACAAGTCATCAAGATGTTCTACATTCATCACCTCATACATTGTTAGGGAATTAGCTAATTTCATCACTCAATCAATGATCACCAAAATCAAATTCTTCCCGCTAGAACATAGTGGAATCAACATGATGAAATATATGGTAATATTATCCCACTTTCATACTGAAAAGGGTAATTGTTGAAACAACCTTTCAGGTCTTTGGTGATCTACATTAATTCTTTTACTATTAAGGAAATATGAATCAAAATATTTTTTCAATCATCTCTTTCATTTCCACCAATATCGATGCCACAATTCATGACAAATCAAGTTATCCCCAGGGTTCATGGACCTATATTAATGGTTTTCAATATCTCATAATCATCTATTATAGAAAATGGGAAACCAACATACTACGGAATCACACAACTAAAATTGGATATTGAGACCACCGACCTGAGGTCTCCCCCCCATAATGCCATTCGCTAGTGCTTTGGAACTCGGTGTCTGCCACCTACTTGTGAAAAAATCACTCATCAAAATATGTGTATTATTTCATTAATGATTAGAACACCTGAACAACACCATATTCAACTCCCATGCTCATATTATAAAACACAATCATAAAAAACAACATCTAAGTAGATTCCTTCTTGGTTTATTTTGGTAATTTTCTTCCCAATTCATAATCAAGAACATTTACATTCCATGTTTTATAAGAAATATAAAAAAATTCCTAAAGACACTTCAATTCTCATCTATATCTCAAAGGTATACCCCTACAAGTAAAAATATATTTCAGGATATTATTATTATAATATACTATAAACAACTCCCCAATGATATATTATCACCATGTCATGAGTGAATTCAGAAGAGCTTCCAACTCAAGAACATGGGTAGGGGTGTTCATCTCATGATGGCATAACTATCAATATTAATATGTTACAAACTATTTCCCTTGTAAAAAAAACATCTCATCCACATAATGGAATCATTATAGATAATATAATAACCTAAACATGCTTTTATAAGAATCAAAATTGTTTTTGAATTAATCTAAATATTTAGCTCCTCAAAATATCTCTGACACATGTTATTCCAATCAAACATCACTCCCTTATGGGATAAAGCTATCATTGATTATGTGTTATTTGAGATGTCCAAAAAAATCATATATAGTAACCAAAAAATCTTAAGATCCTTCAAATATCATACACATATCCATGATTATCCTATGAAATAATTACTTGTACCTTCTCTGGATCTATCGATACACCCCTCTTAGATATCACATGACCTAGAAATTTCACTTCTTGGATAAAAAACACATACCTGAAATGATCACGATATAGAAAATGTTCATTAATGCTTCAATGAATGATATAAAAATCATCCACATTCTCCTCTTCTAATATTGAGTATACCAAAATATCATATATGAACACAACAACAACATATTCCAAGAACATAATAAATATTCGATTCATTAATTGAAAACATTGTATGAGGATTTGTGAGACTGAATGGAATAAAATAAAACATGAAATTCCCATATCGAATCCTAAATTTTATCTATGGTATATCCTCTTCTAGGACACTTAACTAGGGATTCCATGACTATGGGTCAATCATCAAAAACTAATGATCCCACTTAAACTGACCAAATAGATCATAAATCCTTGGATAATTATATTTATTCTTAATGGTCACTCGATTAATCATTCAATAATCAATATAATGATTGAGGATCCCATTTTCCGTTTTATCAAATAGTACATGAGATACCCCTTTTGAAATTCTAGGGATAATAAATCCTTTATACTCTATGTCCTCATGTTGTACATTAAGTACCACCAACTCAATAGGTTCCAAATGGTAAGATGACAAAAAAACAAGAATCATAGCATAATGTAAATCAATAGTAAACACAACATCACTCAACAATGGTAAATTATAAAAATATTCTACAATAACTTCTTGGTACTCAAACAAAACTAATATAGGTATACCACATAAGAAATTGTTGACTACATCAAAAAACATCTATGAAAATTGGCATTTTATTATAATGATATAAGGAATAGCATTCCATACCCTTCCCAATCAACAGTCCCACTAACCCTAGAAAACATGTGTGACTCCATCAAAAGACAATTACTAAACCAGATGGTGAAAACAATGTATTTGTTCGATAACATTGATCATCCAATATATGTAAATCATCAAGTCAATGATGTCATGATCAAGCTCTATGAAGTTGAACTCCTCCTCAATGTCAGTTATCATCACCCAATATGATGGTCATCTGAAACCTTGTTTGTACTTATTTCCAAATGTCATAGAAAAACCCAAAAAAATACATAATTTATAGAACCAATCACATCATATCAACTAATATATATGATATAAAAGAATAATTAGACTAATATAAACCAAATCTAGTACTATAGAAGTTTATATAAACACAATACCTGTAACTGTATATGTCCCTTCATTAGATTGTTCTAGAGAATAATTTTCTCAATAATATAGTCTGGTATTTTCAACATGAACATCTCACTTTGCCTATGGATTTAACACTCCAAACTTTGAAGCATTATCATGAAAAATAAACCCCTTTATTAGTGGTGATCAATCACTACTTCCCGGAGATATCTTTTCACAAAAGTGATGTAGATGGGTAGTTCATCCACACATATGACAAGTCCTAGGATCCTCCAAAAATCTAGGTAGGGTATGATTTCACCTTCCACAATATTAGAAGATGAATTTTTGTATCCCTTTCTTCACCCATGATACTAGTCATAAAGAAAACTAACCACTCCTAGACTCCCTTTTCTAGCAAGTAGATACACCCTAGCTAACCAATGAACCAGATGAAGCTCCACCCACACCTATCATGCCAAAAATGTCATCCACAACTGAATCTTCATTATCATCTACCTCCAAAAATGACAGAAGGAAGAAGAGTATCAACATCGAATGAATATCTGGCCTTGTTCCTAAATGAATCCTTAGATCCTTTTGGTACTCCTGATTCACAATCTCTGAATCCATATTGAATAACATATAAAAAAGTTTGAATGATCCAGAATAGTACACTCCCCCATATCTAATGTCAAAAACTCATGGGGCTTTACCATATTCTATGTATTGAGATATAACATATAGTTAACTATTTTCATTAAGGAACCCCATTTTAGATCTTCATGAAATTAAGCATTCACAATAGAATCTAAATATCTTATTCCTAGACCCTAAGGATTATGTATGGATAAAACCACCATAGAGACATTAGGAGTCATCAAGATGTTGAAGATCATTTCTATCCAATCAATACTGTCTTCAAATTCATGGGGTCCACTGTCACCATGAAATATGGGTGGATACTGCCTGGTAAATTATGAATTGTGATCCACTATGTGTCCTAGGATCCTGATACCCACTTGTACAAATGATTGAACAATATGGATAAATGAATCTACTTGTGTAGGTTCTATTAAAGGGATCACCTACAGAACCTGTCTCATAATGTCCTCTCTCAAATTTCAAAGATCTCTTCTCATAGGAATTTTCTACAAAAGTAAAAACCCCAATTAAATCACAAGAAAATCCCATAATTATATTATTAATGTCGTGTATTGATAAAAAAAATTTAATACATTAATAATTTATAAAAAAAATTAAAAACCAATATATGAAAGAATATGTTCATTTAACTAAATTTGTCAAACAATTCATTCAAATGACCACAAAATCAAATTCTCAATACTAATTGGAATCACTAACCACCCATTGTAACTCTTTTTTAGTGATAAACATGATCTTGGACGGCCCCTTTACCCATAATAATATTTCAATCCCAACAGTCGTAAATCTGGGGAACCCATGTTTTAGAACCAAACAGAGGGAGAGTTAAAACAAAGATTCTTAGAATCCCTCTGAAATTAAATTATGATAAACCAACCTTGGAAACCTAAACGTGACACCAAAACTAGTCAATAACAAGATATGGGTAAATTCGGATAATGAAAACCAATCTTTAATAAAAGAAAAGAAGGAAATAATGCCATAGTATGAACTTGAAATAGATAAGTTACCACAAAAACAAAAAATCATAGGAAAGATGCTAAACAAATATGTAAGTCACAACCCCATTTTAACAAAAATCACCACTAGTCTGAACCAAATAAAAATAAACAAATTAATGTGAATTCAACCTGCAATATTATTCTCTTCCCTATACTAAAATCATAAAATACAATATCTAAAAATTCCCTAAGGCAAAAGTGGAGTGTGGCCTGAAGCCTAGTGTAATAACAATATAGTTTCTATACAATTTATAATATCAATAATGCATCAATAGAGTATGGTAAAAAATTGTTTTACAATATATTTTTATAAATCCAAACCATTTATAAATAAACATATCTTTTTTATTTTTCATTTATTTTTCATAAATCATTTAATATTTTCAATCCAAAAATATAGAAATTAGAAGCACTAAAATATTAATTAATATAACAATATATAGAGGTAAAATGGTAAAAAAATATCCATTAAACAACCTATCTTGCAAATATATATGACATAACCTCATAATAAATAAATATGTGAAGAAATAGATGATCTAAAAATAATCATGAAATAAATAAATATAAATGACAATTGAATCTTCCCCTCGTATATTGGGCTTAATTCTTTAGGACAAATTGGTACTATACACTCAAAATTTAAAATAAGGATACGTTGGTTCCAAATGATATCATGTCCTACTAGTAGATACCACAAATGTTACATCGTATTGGTGATACACATAAAAACGATACATGTGTCTCTATCCCAATGCAAAAAATATTCCGAATTGGAAATTTTCCATTACATTTTGAAAACCAAGATCAAAATTTATAAAAAAAATAATTCAAATTCAATCCAATCTACATCAGAGTTTGAAACACCATTTCCAAATCAAGAAAACCTATTTTCCTATAAAACTCATTTTGAAATATTTTTCCTTTCGATGAAATAATTTAATACCATTTATTACATCAGTTAAATGAAAAAACCAAAGTAATTGATCAAGAAAAATATAAAATCAATCAAATTAATCCAATGTACACAAACAGAAACCTCAATACAATAGAAAACAAAGATTCTATCGACAATGGTGCTTGTGAATAATGAGAGAAACCATTGAAATAGGATTCATGTCATAAATCTATAATGGATCGATAAAAAAGTTTATATGATATAAGGCCCCAGCATTAAACCTTACTTAATCTTGAGTTATTACAAGATCACACATTGAGGATCTTTTCAGGTTTAGAGTTTTAGAGAATTAGATCATGAAACTTGCATTACATTCCACATTTAAACAAAGTGGTTACATAAAATACAATATTCATTCTTCCCATCAACGGAAACATATTTAAAATGAAACATGGATTCTTTCATGACACATCCTCGACACTATCATCACATCATGTACCTTTCCCTTGACCTGTGAAAAACATTTCAAAAACATGGGATGAGCATAAAAAGCTCAGTAAGGGTTATAAAAATATGGAAAGTAAACATGAGTTCATATATACATAAGAATGAAATCATACTATACCCATAAAACATAGGCATATCAAATCATGAATAAATCATAGAAACCATAAGACATAAAGGTAACTTGAGGCATTCATAACATTCTTACGTAGGGAGTAACCCTCTTGGTTATGTTTGGAATACCCATCACAGTATATTCCCTAAATCTCTTCGGAGAAACCTTAACATTTCACTCCTTCGCGTTACCCAATGCATTGGAGAGCTATATCGGGCTCACCCGCCCTTAGTTTATCACGAAACCACCCGTTTTCATAACAATGCCCAAGAACCATAACATAAATGTGTCACATAAAACATGCATAAAGGAAACATAAAATTTCCACATTTCAATCACAATATAACATTTTAGTACATTGAAATAATGACTCCATTCAAAAAGAAACCATTTCCAAAACCATTTAAAACATTTAATAAAGAGATTTTTGAATCAAAGTCTCCCATACCACCTTGAATCTTAAAATTTTAACCCATTTATATCCATATAAATAAATCCTTAAAACCATTTTGAAAACATGGATATTAATAAGAACAAATAATTAAAACATTTAAAATGATATTTTGGTTAAAGGGGTTTTACCAAAAATAGAGACACTTGAATACAATAATCGAGGGATAACATTTACTCAGAACTTTATAATATCATGAGAATAAAAGGATTCATGATATAATACTCCAAAGGACATTATATACACCATATAAGAGTGAATTGGTGCATAACAACAATGAACCCTCAATAGAAATGTCAAATGTGATGAAATCCCTTATAAAGAAGGTATCCTTAAATTAAGGACAAATCAATCTCAAAATATGTGTGACAAATATAAATACACCCAATATAAGTGGATATTAAGTGTAAAACAATAAAAGGTCATTCACACATATTCAATGGATGACATATTCAATGACTACATGTTGAACCCAAAGAAATCGAAAATGGGTTAAAAAGTTCCCCTGACAGCCTAAGAGCATCACATCAAAATGAGTTGATGAGAGATAAAAAGTGTATCTCATCACTTGGACATAAAATTTACATCAATAAGGATATACGAGAACATATCCCAACATAAAAATATGTAAATTAAAAGACCCAACAAAAGAAGTCTTTTAAAAAAGAGGAGGGTGAAAGGTTCCCTTACCGACTTGCGTATCTTTCAAAACATACACCCCATGAAAGAAGGACAATAGATCATTGATGTAAATACTCATAAATGAATTTATATTACACAAAGAGTAGAATAATGGGAATTAAATACACCACTCAATGGAATTTGTGGAAAATGTAGCATAAATCTCAGGAGAATAAAAGTGAGATTAAAAATCCCTTACGAAAACTCGGCAGCCTAACGGCGCCACATAAAACTTCTGAATATGGATTGATGAGATAAAATAGGGTATCTCATCACATTACAATAAAATTTACAGCAATAGTAATATAAAAGAACATCCCCCAACATTACAAAGAGGAGCTTAAAAGAAGTGACATAAAGGAGAGTACTTAAAAAGAAAGAGAGAGGTTAGATCTTTTACGAATGTTCAGCAGCCTAATGGCGCCACTCAAAACTTCCAAAATGGATTGATGAGAGAGAATAGGGTCTCTAATCACATTAACCTAAAAATTACAGTAATTTTAATATAAAATAACATCCCAATCACAAGTAAGATGAGCTTAGAAGGAATGACATAAAAGAGTGTACTTAAAAAGAGAGGAGTAGGATCCCTTACCTCGGGTCCGACGTGACTCGATCGTTCTTTAATCTCCTGAATAATAAACTTGAGTTAATTTCTACTTGATTAAGAACCTTTTTCAAGCTTATTATTCCTTTTATATCACTTATTTCCTTGTTATAAACACTATGTAATCATTAAGTTAAAAATGATTGTTTTGTCGATATTTGGTTATTAAGTCGAAAGTAGACTTCTTATAATTACATGTTGTTCGTGTGGCCAAATGTTTATTATATCCATAATTGTATTCATGATTTTGATATAATATATGTCATATATATCCAGTACATTCATGCATTTATAACATTACATAATCATTTAGAGGTAAGAAATGAAATGCACCGTTCATAGAGACGGTAAGCCGTACGTACGCATGAACGCTACTTTCATTTCTATTTCGTATTTTATAGAATGGAATAATAATGATATAAAGGTATATTATAATTCCAGTAGAATATAATATATAATATCATTAAATCCATCCTTTATACGTCCCACGTATGGCATTAACGAATCACATCACATTGAGGGGGCGGTAGTCCGCACTTCCTAAAATGAAGATATCGCGTATACCCATAATGGATGCCATAAAGGTAAGACGAAAATGAAAAATACATAAGCATAAGTAAAACATAAACATAATGTATATCATATATAAAATTAGTGACATCATAATGGCCACCTTTGAAGGTGTTAAATGAGTATTGAACAATCATCATTTCGGGAGGCAGAATTTCGCCATCCACGGAAACCGTATGTTCATTAATCATTTGATGTAGTTGTGTGAGAGTGTAGCTCGAATAAATCTTATAACAACATCCTAGTATATTGAAGATACTGGTTTTGTTACAAAAGAAGTAAATAAAAAGATTTTAGGAGGTTGGAGAAGCAATATAAAACAAATGAACATAAGAGAAAGAATTACCTTTAAAAGTGTAACTCCTTTTGATTTGATCCTAAAGGCTTCCTTTGAAAGGATTCTGCCCAAAGGGAATCCTCTAGGATGAGTAGAGGGATGTGGAGAGAGTAAATGGGCAGGGGATGGCCGAGCCAAAGGCTTGAAGAGTGTGTGAAATGAGGTAGAGGTGGGGGCCTTTTATAAGAGGAGAGGAGGGGAGCTTTTGGAATGTAAGGAAATATTACTTTATTTGAAAATGTGTTTCGGTTTTAAGAGTTCCCACATTGATATAATTCGTGGATAAGGTTATAAAGGTTATAAATCCACCCATCCAATATGTTTTGGACATGTGTAGTTCATAGATTTTACATTATCATTCCATTTTATTTTAATCGTTAAATAATGATGTCATCACTGCATCATTATGATGTCATACATAATTTAATTTATTTAATGTCTAAAAATTATAAAAAAATATTATGATGTAGGAAATATTTTTAGCTTTCCAATGACTATTTATAATCAAAAAAATGACTTGTATAACCCCACTTAAAAATTGTTTTAGTAAAACATATCATGTTTGTGTCATTTTTAATTTTAACATTAAATAAAAATATATTATTGTCATTTTCCAACTAAAGTGGCTCCATAGGGTCCCCAAGTTGTCCCATGGCTTTTCTTGGTCGGCCATGACTCACCCAATAGGTGTAGGAAAAGTGTCATGGTGTTTTCACATTCTTATAATATCATTTTTACCTTAAACTACACTAATAACCCCTAATCGCGATTAAAAACTTAATAAGTTACTATTCACCAAAAAATTATTTTTATCCCATTGAACCACATTTTACAAATTAATGACAACCATTTATGTTGTATTTTTGAAATTCAAAACACAGAAGTGGTAAAATTTCATTTAAATGAAAAATCAGCTTTTATAAGTACCACTTAGTGGTTTCACTATTCATCAAAAATTGAAGTTTTTCTGAAAATTACCAAAAATTCACCCTAAGATATATTTGATATTACGAACTCAAAAATGAAGTCCATTTTACAAAATTCACAACATATAAGTTGCATTAATTAATTTAATAATTAATTCCCGCTGTCATGACAAATATCGTGTTTTTATGAAATAATAAGTATCAAAAGATTGGCACTAGTTTAAGTCCGATTTCAAAGTGAAATTAATTCCAACGACCACTATTGGATTTAATGGTAAAAATATTTTCTAATTTCTCTTTAAAAACAATTCAAAATATTATCTAATCATACAAATAAATTAGTTTAAAAAGAGGTTTTGAATTAGAACACAACATTTTACACTATTCATTAGAAAAAATGAACTTTATCAGAAAAATACCAACAAATTACACAAAGTAAAGTTTGATGTCCCAATTCTTAATTAGAGTTTTATTTGGTCCAAAATAATGTATAAGAGTGATCAAAACTATATTTAATGATGGTTCGCCATCAAAAGGTTACAAGTGAACCTTTAGTGAAAACAAGGTCATATACGCCTAAAATTGAATTCTTTCCGTATTTTAAGCCTTTATCCTTTATTGGATAAATGTATAAACATTTAAAAACATATATAATAATATTTTAGTTATTTTTATCCATTCCCGCCAATACATCGGCTACATGTTAACTACCATTTAAAATAATATTATTTTATTATTAGAGTGCAACGTATGAATCCCAAGAAACTCGTTGTTGCGTGTTGGGTACACCATCGAGCATAGCGTCCACTTTAAAGTCATATTAATTTTTTATTCACAAATATGGATAAATATGAAAATGTCATATTCTTTATTTACCTGGGGTGTTACATCCTTCCCCCCTTTGGGGAATTGCGTCCTCGCAATTTTAAAAAATTTGAGCTCGGAAACATCCTTGAAAGTCCCACATCGGAACAAGAGTCGGTAAAACAATCACTTTAAAATAAAGAAATATAAACACAAAGGTCACCCGATTTAACCCATACTAGGATTCCATGTATGAAAACATGGACATGGAGGAGAAAACATAGGGTCATGTTCTGATGGAGAGTGATATAAAACATGTTTAGGAGAAAGTTAACCATGAGAAAATCACAAACTTGTGATGGGTTAAACGGTATTCGATTCCCCAGTAAGAAAAGTTAATAGACAACATTTTTGTTTTAAGTTAATTTTTATTGAGTAATATATTCATAAGGAAACATAATCACTTATCATGTTGACTTTCAACTTTTACACCAACTCGAATTTTCTCCAAAAGACGAGTATTTAGGAAGACATGTTCACATTAAAAGTACTATAATCAACTTCTAGAGAATCACCTAATCCAAAAAAGTGAACTATATACATCCCATGTCTTTAGACTTTAACCAAAAACAAATCCAAAAAGGCTAGTACAAGATCAGATAATTCAGAAAAGGATAACCCCTTATAAAAAGAAAATCTATTCTTAATCTCCAAAATTTGTCCAACAAAACCCAAAGTTCAACGAGGACCATCCGATAAATAATTTTTCCATAAAATTCTTCAAAGTAAACCAATATAAGATCGAAACCCAAATATTTGAAGGATTTAGTCACATAGTCTTCCAAATTAAATCGTAACATTTATCTCCAAACAACATCAGTTTCTCCTAAAGTCTCGTATTGAAAAGTAATTAACCTAATCACATATCCTCCATGATAGGTTAATCATTTTCATAAATAACCCAAAATCAACTTACTATTAATTCATAAAATCATATAAATAAAAATAATTGGTCAAACTAACCAGGGACTTCACGTAGTCCAGTGGTAGGCGATAAATACCAGTTGCACTTTGGTTGTGGGTTCGATTCCCGCAGCTTTGTTCGACGCGACGGGTAGTCACACGGTCTGCGTGTTGTCCTTTTTCCAAAACTATATAATTCTTAAAACATTCCCAAAAATGAGATAAAATCTTCAAAGATGATCATAACATATTTTAACCTCAATTTTATCTCATGCCTTTCATTTTCCATCATAACATATAGTAACCCATAATTACCTCAAAAGTAAGGATCATATAAACCCAATGGTTCTTTATAACTATGTCCACAAAAGAAAAGATAACTATTACTTGAATAAAATTTGCCTAATTTAAACATCAGGGTTACACATAATATAAAAAGTCTTCTAATGTAACCCCATCATCAAAAGAGACTTAATACTCTAAAGAATTTCACCATAACTCTTGAAGCCCTTATATGTTGACATCTTACTCATTCAACATTCTTCATGATCCATTATCTATTCCTTTCCAACTTATTCTGAAATACCTCTTTCCTACAAACAAAATCATGAATCATATCCTATGATTCCAAAATAGGAAAACAATAGTCATGAAATAGTACATACCTTTGATTGGTCATTGTCAGTTTCTTCATCCTCAATTAGAATGGCATTAGGTATTGGTAAACGAATATTGGTACGCTCTTAGTGACCCCATTCACGAAACTTCTTCATAGGAAATGTGTTTGAATAATGACCATGCACACCACATTTAAAACATTCAATTGATCCCTTAGAAAGAACTTCTTTCCCTTTCCTTGAGTCAACTGGATGCTTCCTTTTTCCATGGCAGGTTATTTCTCTATGACCTTCATTTCCACATCTATAGCATATTTCTGTCCCATTGAATCATTTTCATAGGTGTTTCTTTCCACATCTTTGACACATAGGTTTTTGAACACACTTACCTTTTATGATTATTACATGTACTTCCGTAGGGATTTGATTCTTGCATATATGATGTCTTAGAGAAATCTCCAAGGTTTAGGTGGTCAATCATGACTCCAGATAGTTGGTTCAGGATAATCACAAGAGTTCTCATTGCAGCTCCCATATCATTCAGTTGCTTTCTCAAAACATTGTCACAGTTTCCTTCACATCCACTGTTACTTTGGTGCCTGCTAGATCCAGCCATTTACTAAAACCAAAAAGGTCAGTGTGAGTATATCAACAAAACAATCATGTACTAATGAGTAAGATAAACAATAATATATACTTACTCATTCAATTTATCTAAAACTAAGACTCTTGTCTGAAATCCTAACCATTATGGTAATGTCAGTTATGCTTAAAGAATACCCTAACCTCTAAAGTTATCTAAACCGAACTTTGATACCAACTATAAGGCCCCAGCCTTAAACCTTACTTAATCTTGAGTTATTACAAGATCACACATTGAGGATCTTTTCAGGTTTAGAGTTTTAGGGAATTAGATCATGAAACTTGCATTACATTCCGCATTTAAACAAAGTGGTTACATAAAAGACAGTATTCATTCTTCCAATCAACGGAAACATATTTAAAATGAAACATGGAATCTTTCTTGACACATCCTCGACACTATCATCACATCATGTACCATTCCCTTGACCTGTGAAAAACATTTCAAAAACTTGGGATGAGCATAAAAAGCTCAGTAAGGGTTATAAAAATATGGAAAGGAAACATGAGTTCATATATACATAAGAATGAAATCATACATTACCCATAAAACATAGGCATATCAAATCATGAATAAATCATAGAAAACATAAGACATAAAGGTAACTTGAGGCATTCATAACATTCTTACGTAGGGAGTAACCCTCTTGGTTACGTTTGGAATACCCATCACAGTATATTCCCTAAATCTCTTCGGAGAAACCTTAACGTTTCACTCCTTCACGTTACCCAATGCATTGGAGAGCTATATCGGGCTCACCCGCCCTTAGTTTATCACAGAACCACCCGTTTTCATAACAATACCCAAGAACCATAACATAAATGTTTCACATAAAACATGCATAAGGAAACATAACATTTCCACATTTCAATCACAATATAACATTTTAGTACATTTAAATAATGAATCTATTCAAAAAGAAACCATTTCCAAAACCATTTAAAACATTTAATAAAGAGATTTTTGAATCAAAGTCTCCCATACCACCTTGAATCTTAAAATTTTAAACCATTAATATCCATATATATAAATCCTTAAAACCATTTTGAAAACATGGATATTAATAAGAACAAATAATTAAAACATTTAAAATGATATTTTGGTTAAAGGGGTTTTACCAATATTAGAGACACTTGAATACAATAATCGAGGGATAAAATTTATTCAGAACTTTATAATATCATGAGAATAAAAGGATTCATGATATAATACTCCAAAGGACAGTATATACACCATATAATAGTGAATTGGTGCATAACAACAATGAACCCTCAATAGAAAAGTCAAATGTGATGAAATCCCTTATAAAGAAGGTATCATTAAATTAATGAAAAATCAATCTCAAAATATGTGTGAAAAATATAAATACACCCAATATAAGTGGATATTAAGTTTAAAACAATAAAAGGTCATTCACACATATTCAATGGATGACATATTCAAGGACTACATGTTGAACCCAATGAAATCAAAATGGGGTTAAAAAGTTCCCTTGACAGCCTAACGACATCACATCAAAATGAGTTGATGAGAGATAAAAAGTTTATCTCATCACTTGGAAATATAATTTACATCAATAAGGATATATGAGAACATATCCCAACATAAAAATATGTAAATTAAAAGACCCAACAAAAGAAGTCTTTTAAAAAAGAGGAGGGTGAAAGGTTCCCTTACCGACTTTGGTATCTTTCAAAACATACACCCCATGAAAGAAGGAAAATAGATCATTGATATAAATAATCATAAATGAATGTATATTAAACAAAGAGTAGAATAATGGGCAGTAAATACACCACTCAATGGAATTTGTGGAAAATGTATCATAAATCTCACGAGAATAAAAGTGAGATGAAAAATCCCTTACGAAAACTCGGCAGCCTAACGGCGCCACATAAAACTTCTGAATATGGATTGATGAGATCAAATAGGGTATATCATAACATTACAATAAAATTTACAGAAATAGTATTATAAAAGAACATCCCCCAACATTACAAAGAGGAGCTTAAAAGAAGTGACATAAAGGAGAGTACTTAAAAAGAAAGAGAGAGGTTAGATCTTTTACGAAAGTTCGGCAGCTTAACGGCGCCACTCAAAACTTCCAAAATGGATTGATGAGAGAGAATAGGGTCTCTCATCACATGAACATAAAAATTACAGTAAGTGTAATATAAAAGAACATCCCAATCACAAGAAATATGAGCTTAGAAGGAATGACATAAAAGAGTGTACTTAAAAAGAGAGGAGTAGGATCCCTTACCTCGGGTCCGACTTGACTCGATCGTTCTTTAATCTCCTGAATAATAAACTTGAGTTAATTTATACTTGATTACGAACCTTTTTCAAGCTTATTATTCCTTTTATATCACTTATTTACTTGTTATAAACACTATGTAATCATTAAGTTAATAATGATTGTTTTGTCGATATTTGGTTCTTAAGTCGAAAGTGGACTTCTTACAATTACATGTTGTTCATGTGGCCAAATGTTTATTATATCCAGAATTGTATTCATGATGTAGATATAATATATTTAATATATATATCCAGTACATTCATGCATTTATAACATTACATAATCATTTAGAGGTAAGAAATGAAATGCACCGTTCATGGAGACGGTAAGCCGTACGTACGCATGAACGCTACTTTCATTTCTATTTCGTATTTTATAGAATGGAATAATAATGATATAAAGGTATATTATAATTCCAGTATAATATAATATATAATATCATTAAATACATCCTTTATACGTCCCACGTATGGCATTAACGAATTACATCACTTTGAGGGGGCGGTAGTCCGCACTTCCTAAAATGAAGATATCGCGTATACCCATAATGGATGCCATAAAGGTAAGACAAAAATGAAAAATACAGAAGCATAAGTAAAACATAAACATAATGTATATCATATATAAAAATAGTGACATCATAATGGCCACCTTTGAAGGTGTTAAATGAGTATTGAACAATCATCGTTTCGGGAGGCAGAATTTCGCCATCCACGGAAACCGTATGTTCTTTTACGATTTTATGTAGTTGTGTGAGAGTGTAGCTCGAATAAATCTTATAACAACATCCTAGTATATTGAAGATACTGGTGTTGTTACAGAAGAAGTAAATAAAATGATTTTAGGGGGTTGGAGAAGCAATATAAAACAAATGAACATAAGAGAAAGAATTACCTTTAAAAGTGTAACTCCATTTGATTTGATCCTAAAGGCTTCCTTTGAAAGGATTATGCCCAAAGGGAATCCTCTAGGATGAGTAGAGGGATGTGGAGAGAGTAAATGGGCAGCGGTTGTCCGAGCCAACGGCTTGAGGAGTGTGTGAAATGAGGTAGAGGTGGGGGCCTTTTATAAGAGGAGAGGAGGGGCACTTTTGGAAAGTAAGGAAATATTACTTTATTTGAAAATGTGTTTCGGTTTTAAGATGTCCCACATTGATATAATTCTTGGATAAGGTTATAGAGGTTCTAAATCCACCCATCCAATAAGTTTTTGACATGTGTAGTTCATAGATTTTACATTATCTTTCCATTTTATTTTAATCGTTAAATAATGATGTCATCACTGCATCATTATGATGTCATACATAATTTAATTTATTTAATGTCTAAAAATTATATAAAAAATTCTATGATTTAGGAAATATTTTTATCTTTCCAATGACTATTTATAAAAAAAAATATGACTTGTATAACCCCACTTAAAAATTGTTATAGTAAAACATATCATGTTGGTGTCATTTTTAATTTTAACATTAAATAAAAATATATTATTGTCATTTTCCAACTAAAGTGGCTCCATGGAGTCCCCAAGTTGTCCCATGGCTTGTCTTGGTCTGCCATGACTCAACCAATAGGGTTAGGACAAGTGTCATGGTGGTTTCACATTCTTATAATATCATTTTTACCTTAAACTACACTAATTACCACTAATCGCGATTAAAAACTTAATAAGTTACTATTCACCAAAAAATTATTTTTATCCCATTGAACCACATTTTACTACTTAATGACAACCATTTATGTCGTATTTTTGAAATTCAAAACACAGAAGTGCTAAAATTTCATTTAAACGAAAAATCAGCTTTTATAAGTACCACTTAGTGGTTTCACTATTCATCAAAAATTGAAGTTTTTCAGAAAATTTTCAAAAATTCACCCTAAGATATATTTGATATTACGAACTCAAAAATGAAGTCCATTTTACAAAATTCACAACATATAAGTTGCATTAATTAATTTAATAATTAATTCCCGCTGTCATGACAAATAGCGTGTTTTTATGAAACAATAAGTATCAAAAGATTGGCACTAGTTTAAGTCCGATTTCAAAGTGAAATTAATTCCAACGACCACTATTGGATTTAATGGTAAAACTATTTTCGAATTTCTGTTTAAAACCAATTCAAAATATTATCTAATCATATAAATAAATTAGTTTAAAAAGAGGTTTTGAATTAGAACACTACATTTTACACTATTCATTAAAAAATGAACTTTATCAGAAAAATACCAAAAAATTACACAAAGTTAAATTTGATGTCCCGATTCTTAATTAGAGTTTTATTTGGTCCAAAAGAATTTATAACAGTGATCAAAACTATATTTAATGATGGTTCGCCATCAAAAGGTGACAAGTGAACCTTTAGTGAAAACTAGGGCATATACGCCTAAAATTGAATTCTTTCCGTATTTTAAGCCTTTATCCTTTATTGGATTAATGTATAAACATTTAAAAACATATATAATAATATTTTAGTTATTTTTATCCATTCCCTCCAATACAACGGCTACATGTTAACTACCATTTAAAATAATATTATTTTATTATTAGAGTGCAACGTATGATTCCCAGGAAACTCGTTGTTGCGTGTTGGGTACACCATCGAGCATAGCGTCCCCTTTAAAGTCATATTAATATTTTATTCAAAAATATGGATAAATATGAAAATGTCATATTTTTTATTTACCTAGGGTGTCACATATGATCACAAAAAATCTACAAAAAAATTTCATAACCAAAACCCATGATGAACATGAAGGAATTACCACCCAGAGCGATGAAATCCAAACAAAATGGTGATAAATCATTGAAAAAAGTGATCTAGATGGGAAAGAATAAACCAAAATCCCCTATGAAGATCTTTATGTTGATCGAATAAGGCTGCATAGAGAATGAATAAAGCATATTACTCAATGGTCACCCTTAAGATACAGTGCAACATTTACAGGGCGTGTAACACATTTAAATGTCGTGTAATCATCAGTGTCTATGTACACTAAAAAACCAATAAATTTTTATTTTAAAATTTTTTATATACATAAAAATTTTGTACATGTTACATGACATGTAAACCATTACATCAATGTTTTAGTTAATGGACTTTTTCACAACAAATATTACATAATGGGTACCTCACACACATTTTGTGTAAGCTCTTACTGAGAAAAATAATGTCCTTGTTTTTGTAGAAAAGTTAAAAAAAATCCCAAATTTACCGTGTAGGTATCATAAAAAATTATATTATTTTGTACCAAAACAACAAAAAAGGGAACCAAAAAATGTAAAAAACATGTAATAGAATGTTAATGTGGAGTTATGTAGAATTTTGGGGATATATTGAAGACTTGTTATGGATTTAGTAGTTCCTCATATTGTTTAGAATTTATATTAGAAGATTAGGACATGGGAATTACTAATTAAATATATTTTTTAAATATCTAAATCATTAAACCTGAATGTTCATTTAAATTTATGTGAATCAATATTATTTTGTAATATTTTAATAAATGATATATTAAATTGTGTTTATAGTGTTAATTTAAAAGGTGTTATGTAAAAATATTTTTATACACATAAGATTCTAGGATAGTTGGTGTGGGTATCTAAATATATAGTTTGAAATGGTAAGAGGCCAAAGGAATGGATGAAAAATTATATATTATTTTTTATAAGGATTGTGTGAATTATTTGTAGCATATCCATGGCAATTGTGTCACCTGGTGGGTGGTCTTAGAGCCCCACATCATGAACTAATTTAAGTACATGTAGATAATTATCTAACCTCTTTAAAAATGATTATCCCTTACTGAGTCTTTTCTATATCCAATTCAAATTCTCATATGAAGAATATATTCAATTTTTTGTAAATCTACACAGTCTATACATTCCAAAAAAAATATTTTTTTGCATTAGGACAGATTAGGTAACATATTTATCTAAATACATTGATATATAGAATGTCAAATAGAAGATTAAAATTCATGAATAATTTGTTATTCATGATATAAATTATCAAATTGTAATTATGTGAAACAAATAATAGAAAACATGATGTAAAATATAATAATGTCTTAAGAAATTGAAATTGAAACAATTAATCCTTACATTTATTCCCCCATAGATAAATGTGATTTGATCTCATATATCACAAAAATAAGTACCTTAATTGCATATTTTTTAAAAAAATCAACCATACAACCATTTTTCAACATCATATATAATCATTCTTTACACATATATTAATTATTTATTATATATTGTAAATATAATGTGTCTGTATTTCAGATTGTTTTAAAAAAGTATTGTTAATATATTTTTTTATTCATTATTCTCCAAACATAAATCATTATAATAATATTCAAGATAAAAAATTATTATTTATAATTATTTATAATCGTATAATTTTATTTTAAGTTATTTTTTATTATCATAGAATTTGAAATTTGTGATGACTGTGTCTACTGATTCTTTTAAAATTGATAATGGAATCTTAAATAATGAGTTTAGTATTATTGTTACCATCCGAAAAGTATGGTAAAATAATTATTTTATTATTTTAATAAATTATTATAATAAATTTAATTTCCACTTTCATATAGGATAGAAATATATATTATTGTTCTAGTAGGAAGTTAAATCGACCAAACAAGAAAATACTATAATAAATGGGCAATTATGAAGTGATTCAGTATTTGTATCATTATAATAGAACAATAACTAAATTATTTATAATTTATTAGTTTCTTAAATCATAATGTAAAGGAATTCAATAAAAACATATCCTATGGGGTGTTATTATATAATTTTATGAAAAACCAATTTTCTCTTTGAATGATCTTTTTAATAATTGAATTCAACATCATAGTTTGTGGCTCATATTATTAATAAGATGTACAATTTTTCCTTCCAAAACATTAATAATTTCACCAAAATCATATTAATCCATTATAACTGTTATCATGACCATCCATGGAATGATATGTTGAAAAGAATAATGAAAATAAATCGTTCCATATAGGTGGTTATCCACACATAATCCCGGATTTTGATTCTTTTTCAGATAATATACATATGTTAATATTTTATATCATTTTATACTATTAAATATGTAATAAATATCACAGTTATTTATTAAATTCTAAATTATTAACAATAATTTAAATTTGTTATTGAATAAAATATGACTCTCTGAAGAGGATGTTTTTTTCACACACAAAAATATATTTTTTGATTTTCCCCAAGGTAAAAGTGGATAGATTATTATATTTATTCCATTATAAAAAATCACTGTAAAAAAATAATTATTTAATTATATGTTAATGATAAAAAAAAATAATATAAATACATAAAATAAAATAATGCATGGAATACATTTCCTCACGATGAGGGCTTGAGAATTCCCTTGGAGTACTACTTGGAAATAGGGGGATTGGCAGAAAATATTCATAAAATAATCAAACTAGGGTGAAATATTATTCTATTTTAATTAATAAGAGAATATTATAGAAAAGAAAATGATTTTTTTGAGTGGCAATGATGGGGCGGTGAGAGGTATACTTTTTAAGTGGTGATAATTCCATTTTTTTTAAATATTTCAATATAATAGAAATATTGAAATTGTTTCACATTTAATGTTCCTCATAAAAATATAGTAATTGGTTAGGGGATGAGATAATGTAGATAATATCTCCACCAATCAATTTGATTCATGTTTTTAACATGTTTCATTTTCATTGCTCAAAAATATATTAGTTTATATTTTTGGTTTTACCCTGGTAACTATTTTCAACATTTGAAAATTATTTTTTATGAATAGAAATAAATTTGAAATGATTACATAATTTTTAAAAAATAATAATAACTACTAAATGCATTTTATTAGGCAAAATTTAAATATGTTCATAAAATATAGTTTCACATTACTGCAAGTAACACATTAAAATTTATTTTATAAAATCTATATTTTTTTGAAAAAAAATATATGTGTATGGTAAAATTATCAATTAATTTCATTTTCATTCTATTAATTGGATTATTATAATTTCTATATTTTTAAAAATTAATAAAGTTCCACAATTATTGAAATTAATTTATTATTATAACAAATCAAAAAGTGTTTTCATTGGAAAATATTACTTGTGTCCTTATAATGTTAATCATTAGCTTTATAAGTTAAACATAATATTTTTATAATGTGTAGTTTTTCTTAATAAATACATATTTTACATATTAAAATATTTTAATCACTTTTATTTATTTCTTATAAATTCTTTAAAATTATGGTTTTGGTAAAAACTGTTTTTTTACTATTCACCAAAAAAGAAATTATTATACAAAAACCCCCAAAAAGTTCCCTTAATATAATAATGATGTCAAAAATAAAAAATGATGTTACATTTCTTTAATTAAGATTAAAATTTATATATTAAAATTTTCATGAATAAATGATATTTAGAGTGTAAATTATGTAATAGTATTGGGATGAAGTGTTTACCTGCTAGAGTAGGTTATTGGGTGATCTATTATCCCATATTAAATAAATACATCCTAAAAAATACAACATTTCAAATACTAAAAAATTTGTGTATTCCTTCTTCATATCTTATAAGGCCCCAGCCTTAAACCTTACTTAAAATTGAATTAAATGAATAATTCACATTGAGGATCTTTTCAGGATTAGAGTTTTAGAGAATTAGGACATGACTATTACATCTCAAAAGATTACAAAGTAGTCTCTTCTACTAAATTTCCATAAAATAAAAATTCTTAAAAAGAAACATGTCTAGTTTCATGTTTTAGGTAGCATGACTTTCCCTTGATCCCATCCTTGACCCTATTACATGCTAAGTCCTGTGAAAAACATTTCAAAAACTTGGGATGAGCATAAAAACTCAGTAAGGGATACACATAGAATAAAAACTGTTAGTCTATCAAAACAAATAGTAAACCATGTATACTTTATCAAGGTAATACTTTTCACCATTATGAAGTAGTAAAAACTCTTCACTGAATAAAATATCATTACTTACCTTTTGGTAACCAAATTATTACCATAAAACCCATATAAAGAACACATAACATATATAAAGGTAACTTGGGACATAAACATACTTAAGTGGAATAACCATAGGGTCGACTCCCACACATATCACTTAATGGAATAGCCATACGGCCAATTTCCATACATACTTAATGGAATAGCCATACGGCCGACTTCCATACCCAATGCATTGGAGGTTATAACGTAACCACCCATCCTGGTATTCACGGCACGACCCGTCATATGGTTTATAACATAACCACCCGTTAAAATGTCCAAGTACCAATATAAAATCATAAAACATAAAACCAATATAAAGGAATGGTAACATTTCCACATTTCAATCACAATATATCATAAATATATTGACATAATATAATCCTTTTTCAAAACCATTTTCAATACCAAAATACATAAAAGATTATATGGTATTTATTTTATTCTAAAAACATTACGGCTTGTTGAGAAATCCAAAGACCAAATAATACTCGCGGCGGCGGAAAAGGTCGTTGTCACCGCGTACGTTAAAAAAACATTCCTTTTTGTTGTTTAGTAAAACGATTCATAGAAAAATATTCCTTTTGTATAAAAGTAAAAGTCAAAGGGGTTTATACACCGTATAAAAGAAAGTTGTGTATAAAACGAAATATGCCTCAATGAAAGGAGATTGAGACGAAGTCCCTTACCTCGGGTCTGACCTGACTCGATCGTTCTTTAACATCCTGAATAATAAACTTGAGTTAATTTATACTTGATTAAGAACCTTTATAAAGTTAGTTATTCCTTTTATATCACTTATTTCCATGTTATAAACATTATGTAACCATTTAAGTTAATAATGTTTGTTTTCTCAATATTTGGTTCTTAAGTCGAAAGTGGACTTCTTACAATTACATGTTGTTCGTGTGGTCAAAGGTTCTTTATATCCAGAATGAAATTCCCGATTTGGATATAATATGTATCATATATATCCAGCATATATATGTATTTATAATATTACATAATCATTTAGATGTATGAAATGAAATGCACCGTTCATGGAGACGGTAAGCCGTACGTACGCATGAACGCTGCATTCATTTCTTTGTAATATTAATGGAATTAAAACTAAATGAGAGGTATGTATATTTTAATTAAATAATTATATTCATAATTTAGATATATAATTAATTATATATATCCATTATATACATGTACTTCTAATAGTACATTACATTTGGGGATAAGAAATGAAATGCACCATTCATGGAGACGGTAAGCTGTACGTACGCATGAACGCTACTTTCATTTCTATCTCATACTTTAATGGAAAGAAATAATAATGATATAGAGGTATATTATAATTCCAGTATAACATCATATATAATAACTTTAAATCCATCCTTTTCACGTCCCACATATGGCATTAACGAATCACATCACTTTGAGGGGGCGGTAGTCCGCACTTCCTTAAATGAAGATATCATGTTTACCCATAATGGAAACCATAAAGCTATGCCCCAAAATGAAAAAAACAGAAGCTTAAGGAAAACATTAACATATTATATATCATATATAAAAATAGTGACATCATAATGGCCACCTTTGAAGGTGTTAAATGAGTATTGAACAATCATCGTTTTGGGAGGCAGAATTTCGCCATCCACGGAAACCGTATGTTCTTTAACCATTTGATGTAGTTGTGTGAGAGTGTAGCTCAAATAAATATTATAACAACATCCTAGTATATTGAAGATACTGGGGTTGTTACAAAATAAGTAAATAAAAAGAGTTTAAGGGGTTGGAGAAGCAAAATAAAACAAATGAACATGAGAGAATTAATTACCTTTAAAAGTGTAACTCTTTTTGATTTGAGTCTAAAGGATTCCTTTGAAAGGATTCTGCTCAAAGGGAATCCTCTAGGATGAGGAGAGGGATGTGGAGAGAGTAAATGGGCAGGGTTTGGCCGAGCCAAAGGCTTGAGGAGTGTGTGAAATGAGGTAGAGGTGGGGGCCTTTTATAAGAGGAGAGGAGGGGTACTTTTGGAAAGTAAAGAAATATTACTTTATTTGAAAATGTGTTTCGGTTTTAAAAGGTCCCACACTGATATAATTCGTGGATAAGGTGATAAGGGTTCGAAATCCACCCATCCAATAAGTTTTGGACATTTGTAGTTTATAGAGTTTACATTATCTTTCCATTTTATTTAAATCGTCAAATAATGATGTCATCGCTGCATCATTATTATGTCATAAATAATTTAAGTTATTTAATGTATAAAAATTATAAAACAAATACTATGATGTATGAAATTTTTTAATCTTTCCAATGACTATTTATAATCAAAAATCTGACTTGTATAACCACATTTAAAAATTGTTTTCGTAAAACATATTATGTTTGTGTCATTTTTACTTTTACATTAAATAAAAAGTTACTTATGTCAATTCCCAACCAAAGTGTCTCCATGGGGTCCCCAAGTTGACCCATGGCTTGTCTTTATCGGCCATGACACAACCAATAATGTTGGTACATGTTTCTAGGTCCTTTCATATTATTAAAGCATTATTTATACCTTAAACTACACTAATTACCACTAATCGCGATTAAAAACTTAATAAGTTACTATTCACCGAAAAATTATTATAATCTCATTGAACAACATTTTACTTCTTAATGACAACCATGTATGTCAGATTTTTGAAAATCAAAACACAGTGATGGAAAATTTTCATTTAAATGGAAAATCAGTTTTTATAAGTACCACATAGTGGTTTCACTATTCATCAAAAATTGAAGTTATTCAGAAAATTACCAAAAATTCACCCTAAGCTATATTTGATATTCCGAATTCAAAAATGAAGTCTATTTTACAAAATTCAAAACATATAAGTCACATTAATTAATTTAATAACTAATTCCCGTTGTCAGAGCAAATAGCGTGTTTTTATGAAACAATAAGTATCAAAAGATTGACACCAGTTTAAGTCCGATTTCAAAGTGAAATTAATTCCAACGACCACTATTGGATTTAATGGTAAAAATATTTTCTAATTTCACTTTAAAACCAATTAAAAAGATAATATAATCATATAAATAAATTAGATTAAAAAGAGGTTTTGAATTAAAATACAACATTTTACACTATTTATAAAAAAATGAACTTTATCAGAAAGGTACCAAAAATTTACACAAAGTAAAATTTAATGTCCCGATTCTAAAGAAGAGTTTTATTTGGTCCAAAAGAATGTATAAGAGTGATCAAAACTATATTTAATGACAGTTCGCCATCAAAAGGCGATAAGTGAACCTTTAGTGAAAACTAGGGCATATATGCCTAAAATTGAATTCTTTCCGTATTTTAAGCCTCTATCCTCTATTGGATAAATGTAAAAACATTTAAAAACATATATAATCATATTTTAGTTATTTCTATCCATTCCCGCCAATACAATGGCTACATGTTAACTACCATTTAAAATAATATTATTTTATTATTAGAGTGCAACGTATGATTCACAAGAAACTCGTTGTTGCGTGTTGGGTACGCCATCGAGCATAGCATCCCCTTTAAAGTAATATTAATATTTGATTCAAAAATATGGATAAATATAAATATGTCATATTCTTTATTTACCTGGGGTGTTACATATCTTCTTTAGGATCCCAATTTTCCTCCTTGAGTTGGAGATTTCACTAATAGACATTCACAAACAGAGTTTTATGATTCTGAAACACTTTCTCTCTAGTCTAAATAATATAGATAGGATAATTGTTATAATACAAGTAATGTTCAATCTCTATTACCTAATATGTGAATATATGTGTTTTATATTTCATTTATTTTCTAAATAGATAAATATTGAATATGTCATATACTTTATGAAGGTTGGGTGGCTCATCCGACTGTTATTCTATATTTCTAATTATCCTAACAATTTCAAAAGACTCAAATAACCATTCTCATAACATCCCATTTTTATCAAATCATAAAAATCAATTTCAGGGTGAAAAAATTAAGAATAAATGACCCCTACATGAAATATTAATTCCATACTTCAATTGACATCATATTTTATTTTTACTCTTTGAGAAACTTTGATATGCCCTGGGATTGATAGTACTTTCATTGTTTTCACCTCCACATATTTTGGGACTAAATTTTTTCCCCTAACTTATTCCCTATAATTTGGAGTACCACATTTATTCACATAAAATACCTCATACGGTTCCATATGGATACTTGAATGGAAATCATTAATGTATAAAAATTTCACTAATTTTAGACACTAATGATATTCTCCTTGGATGTCAAGTTAACATGAACCCAGAATCACTTTTATTATATGTATATTATTTTTAGACATCCCATCAGTATGAACTTGATGGGATTTTCATAAATATACATCATTTTCGAGATCCTATTGATGACTCTTCTATCTTTTAAATGTAATATAAGGTTCATTACCACATATAATTTGTAGAGGTTCCCCAAAATGCCTCATTAATTCATTTTTATAGAGTTTTGAATGAAACTCATGGGGGGGGGGGGGGGGTTTCCATTACTACTATGAAATGATATATTTGGTAAGGATATCATTGTTGAACCATATAAATCACAGTTTTTAAAATTCCAATGAAAATATCCATTTTAATATTTTCAAACATTTATATAAGTATAATAAGTGGTTACGAGATTCTATTATAATGATTTATTTTAGACATTACATGTTTTCATACTAATAATATAAACATGTAATCCACAATTTTTATCATTATTCCATCCTAAAATATATTCTATTATACCAAAATACATATTTTTCTATCATGTTATAAAGGGAAATTTGATCTTTTTGATTCATATAGTAGCCCCATTTTTAGTTCTGTTATGTATGGAACACATAACCTCTTTCTAAAAAATCACACACCACCATTAGAAATTATTTATATCAATTCAGTATTATTTAATTCATTAATCATACATTTTTAATATTTATAATCATACTGTTATATTTTAATCTGTTCTTGTAAATTTGTTTTAGCAATTTCATGGAAGGTTAATGATTTCTCCCCTTGTTTGAAAAATTACATTTCCATTTTTACAAGATCCCTAAATTTATTATCTGTATTAATCATCATAAATGGTATTAATCAATTTTAACTCATACTCAATGAATCTAACAACCTTTATTCATTCATAAGGTGGTATTATATGGAGAATTAGTAGACCGTGAGATATTTCAACCATATTATTGTGTTCATGTTTAACTCTTTCTAAGAGAGAATATACTTCTATAATTTTTGTTTAGTATATATGTCACATCATTATTCATAGATTTTGTTCCTCCATTTCTTCAAGGTAAATATTTCTAATTCAAAATATTGGTTTTAATTTAGCTAGTTATTTTTTTGGATATTCAATTTCTATGATTGATAAGAAACCACTCAATCATTCTGTATATGGAAAAATCCTAGTAATTTCATTGAAATATCATAATATAATAAAATCATTCCTTTTATATTTTTAAATTAAATTTACTTACAATAATATATTTATCTTCTTATGATCTTCAAAAAAATTAATTACATTTATTGGATCATGTGAATTTAACCTTTTTTGTGTCAATTTCATTACATGGTGGCCAGGCAGGATAAATTTTGAAAAGAATACTGATGGTAACCCACTATGAATAGTAAAATATGTATCATGGTAATATTCTTCTATATATTCATTTTATTCATAACTTTTATTGAAGGATCTACATATAGTCTATCCTTGGAGATATTATGTCCCAGAAAATAAACATCAGCGAGCCTAAATTCAAACTTATTAAATTTGAAATATACCTCATTTTCTCTAAGGGTATAATGAATAATCATCATATGGATAACATGAAATTTATAGATTTTATATAATGATATTATCATTTAACATCACCTTTAAGATGTCTTGATTATCCATGAATAATCTACTCATTAGATCTACTAAATATAAAAGGTGTTTTAGACACTCCAAAGGCATTACTATAAACTCATAATTCTCATATCATAGAAGAAATTCCATATTTAGTATATCCTTGTTCTTAAACCTTAACTAAGGACAATCAATGAAAATATAAATCATTGAAAATTATTTAGATCCGTGAATTTGGTCAAATAATTCTCTATTTAATGGTAAAGGTTAATAATTCATTATATTAATGGAATATATATTCCTTTGATTAATTCCCAACCTCATTGTTAAATACATATTTTCAAAAATAAAAATGGGAATCAGTATGGTGAAACACTAGGAGGTATGAATCTGTTTCCCAAAAACTCATATAGTTGTTTCATTTACTCAACAAACACCACTATTGTCAATTTGTGATGAGTTTTATATATGGTTCTTTCATTAGGAATAAGTTCAATGGACACCTCAAAATCACACTCAAGTGCATGATGGTTAATTAATATATAAATAAATCAATTTATTTATTTATAATAGGTATATCTTCCATCCTTAGGATTTACTTCCCATAAATATGTAGTGTTATCTCTTCATCCTATCCCATAATTTCATTAAGGTGTACAAGTAGAGGTGGGTCTAAAAAGGAATTTCTTGGTGATGTACTTCCCTTGAAAACAAGGGATTATATGTACCCATATCAAAGAGTAATATCCTTCACCATGTAATATATTATTTCATTATACATTTAGATCCAGTCTATATGATGAATTATGAAAAATTCAACCATAGATATAATAAAAATGTTTTCCACCCAGTAAAATTTATTCATCTTAATAGTGACAACTCATTATATTTGTGTTAAAATAATAATTTCATTATGTGTCTTAAATAAAAACTGATTTCTTAGAGTATTAATCATGATTCAATGTATTTATAAACGAGGAATGATATAAACGATCTAAATTAAATATGACATTCACTATCATTCAACAATTGATCAATATACATCTTATCATTATATTTGTTACATTAAATTCATTTTTTTGATTATATAATATCGTTATATCTCCCTTATTATCTACTAATATAAATTTATTTTATGTTTGGTGCATTGGATTTCATAATGTCTCATGTCATTATAATTAAAGCATTTAAAATTATAAAATTCTACAACTTTTTTTGGAACTCACGAGCTTGATTTTGTCCTTACCTTCACCTAAAAAAATATCATTAACTGTCATGAATGTGTTTTTGTGTTTCATTCCACAATTATTACACATGGGAAATTCCAATTTTATTCCCAACTCCTTTCACATACTTTTATATATATTATGCTCTATAAAACTCTCTATATATAGATTTCCATTAAATATATTAGTTTGGTAGAAGTACTTTGGCCCCTTAATGGAACATGAAACTCTATCAATATATACTGAAAATAATTGAAATACTAACACCTTATGATGATCATCCTTATCCCATCAATGAAATGATAAATCTTACTTTTTGATTTATGCGTATAGTCTAAATAATTTATTTCTAAATTAACACAGTTAGCCTCAAAATCAACAATATTTTCCATATTATTATATCAATGGCGGATGAATAATAGTTTTGTTACATCCCTTTTCTCATGGGGAATGTATTTTATATATAATATCTTCTTAAATGTTCACGATTCTAGGAGATATGTCTATACTTCCCCTTTAATTTTAAGGATTACTTACACCAATTGGTCTGCATCTCCCTTTAAGAGATATACCATATTAAATAACATATATATTTCATGGATTCCCAATGTGAGAAATGTATTTCCAAGAGAGATGATTTATTACATAGCTACCAACATATTATTACATCTATTATATTATGGATTTTGTTATTACCTAAATCAGTCAATCATAGTTTCACCTCATTATGGATCAATAGGTTTCTCTATGTGATAGAGATAATTTTTTATAACATGAATAAACTTCCTTAAAATGGTTATCATATGATCATCATTAAATCCTAATCAAAATTTACTTTATTATCATGAACATCCCTACACATTCTATGTTAATTGATGTGGTTATCGTTCCTTCTATTAATCAACATCTCAAAAAATTTGAATTCACACAATTAGTGAATGGTATTGAATTGTAAAATGAAATTACTATGAGGTTTTATTATGTAATATTCATTAATATCATATGATTTTCCCCACTTTTTATGATATCTATCTTTGTTACACTAAATCTATTCCCCATCTGTTTAATTAAACATCCCCTTAATACTAATTTTATTATCCAAGATTCTAGAAAACCAAATCTCATTGTTATATTATATTATTGTTAAAATGTACAAGAGAGTTCCCAATGGATATAATGATTACTAGAAAATGAAGACTATATACATAAAAAAATTCACCACACATTTGATAACATTAATTGAAAAATCAATACTCCATGATAACATTACTATATATTGATGAAAATCCATTAAAATTACACATAGTATTCTTTTTGGTTTCATAGGGAAGTAATGATAAAATTTTAGTGAGAACGGATTCTTGATAATGAGTATTATATAAAAAAATCTATCAATAAATAATCCCATATTAAATATTATATGAAAAGGTAAATGTTTAGAAAAATACCTCGATCAAATGAAATTGAGGGCATACTATATATATGATTGTAAATAAAAATATGTATAAAATTTTATAAATCATAAAAATGAAATGTATAATGTTGGGAAACAAAATAATATCATCAAGGCCTTATTGTATGACATTATAATAAATTGGTAAAATATATTCTAATACCCTAGATATATTTTTCATGAGACATTCTGATTCATCATGGGGATATCTATATCAAGCCCCAACCATCGCTAGTAAAGTCAAATACATTAATCATATGTGTAAACATTAAATTTCAAAAAATTACTTATGTAACATGTTATTTCGTTATGAAATTTATAAAAATGGATATATATATATATATATTCATATATATATATGAAGAAAATATGTAAAAAATCAACCTATTTCAATGGAATAATGTGGATTTCTTGGATAATATCTTCAAAATAAAATGTTTAATTATGGAGTTTTGTCAATGTAATAGTATGTATGAATATCAATAAAATAAATTTATGTCAGTGGAGAGAGTAATTTCAATGTTTTTGGCTATCTATAGAAGGCAAAAATTTATCTTAGTTGATTACAATGGTAGAAACCCAGTGAAATGTTAATAAAATCCATCATTAAGGTTCATGATTATCATGTTAATTCTCTAAACCATATCCCATGGTGTGTCTCATAAGGTGTGAAGTCATAGGCCCACACATAATTCCCAAAGTGAATATTTATAGGATTACAAACTAGAATTTTTCATGGTGATTACCAATAGGTCTATCAATACTATATCCATATATATTTTCCAATATCAATATAGGGATACAATTTCTAGGAAAATCACCCACAATTTAATTTCCATAATATATAATTTCTTGGGCATTATGACGGCTTGGGAAACAACTCAATCAATATAACCTGAAGGATATAATTTAAAATAAAAAACTCAATACATTTAATAATGAGTTAATTATGGTATACAATATCAAATGGTTATTAAATAAACCAAATGACAGAAAGCATCAGGAATAAAAAATAATGTTAGAAGGAATTGAATTTTGAGGCAAAGAATCATAACTATTATTCCAATGTAGATTACAATTCACTAAACACATCTATAAAAAAAATTAGTATGTTAATTACCCTATTTATAACATTATTAATACCTATAACTTATTGTAACAAATTTTATAATTATCCTCTACATGTGTATAGTTATTTATTATCCATTTTCAATATAAAGTGTGAGTAATGTTTATTTCTTTCATCTAGTTTCATAATAGTATTGTTTTTATTAATTATTGTCTAAAATTTCATAATTCCTAAATCATATAAGATAATGTAATTTACTTATTATACTTAATTATAATAGTATAATTTCATTGAATGTTATTTCTTCTATCCATCCCATAATATCAAACAATTTACGAGCATGTGTCAATGAGTATTAAAAAATGGTCATTAGTTTCATAACTAGAGAGTATAATAATAATGATACCGTCAAAAAATTTAACTAAAATTTAAATTTATTAATATATATAATATATTACTTGAATTTATATTATTATAGTAATCCCTGATATTAATTTATATTATTATTCATGTAGGTGGTTAAACTGACCAAATTGGAACATACAAAAATTAATAGATGATATTCTGGTGATTTACATATAATGTAATTATTTTAGATGAATTATGGCCTAAATTAGTTTTTCTATTAATAATTTTAAAGAATTAAAATAATAATAAAACCTGAATTAAATTATTATATAGTTTGATGAAATCATTTTTCAACATAGAATACTCTTTGTGATGGTTGAATTTGACACATTTTCTTTATTTCACTTAAATTTAATAAGTAGTCTAATTTAACATTATAAAACCTTAGATATTTATTAATAATAAAATTTTCTTAATTATACTGACTCTTATGATCATCTGTGATATGTACTTATTCAGATAAAAACATAATTCAATCGTTCTAGGGAGATGGTAGTCTTCCCATAATCATGGCAGATGATTTATTTTTATATAGAACAAGCGAAATGCATAATATGATTTATAATATTATAATACAAAATATGATATAAATATCATACAAATTTACTATATTCAACATTATCACCATTCATTTATTTTTTTTTATGGAAAATGGAACATGATGCTTTGTGGAGGCGGTAGTCTGCAAACACAAATGAGTGTCATTTTTTTCCTTAAGGAAAAGTGTAAATTTATTCAATTATTTTTTTCATTAACATACCAAAATAAATTTAATAATTAATAATTTCATTATATAATAACATAAATATATATTTTTTAATTTTATTATTTAAAACAAATCAATTTAGGAAAAATTAGTACTCACTTTCGTGACTTGGGAATTCCCTTGGATTACTCCTTACAATGGTATAAAATATGGTAATATAGTTTAACCACAATAATAAGAAGGTGAAATATAATTATATGGGATGTATTGAGGGTATATATTCAATGATGAAAATTATTATTTCATGTTATTGATAGAGTGGTGATATACCCCTTTTATAAGTTGTTATAAGGAATTCTTATAAATATTTTGATTTAATATAAAGAATGAACCATCATAAAATGTAATGTGGCACAAAATATGAAAACTAATTGATTTTGGGGTGAGGGACGGTCAATAATATAATAACCACTAATTTATAAAAAAAACTTTTGTACATGTTTTAACTTCTTTTATATTATATTTTTTTACTTTCTAGTTTTCAGTTTTGCTGTAGTAACTAGTTTTTACAAATGTAAATTTTTTTTTTTGATTTAAAATGAATTTAAATTTATTAAATAATTTTTTCCTAAAGTTTTTTAAAAATGATATCAATTTGTTCACTTAAAATATCTATATGTAATGACATTTTATTTTATCATTATCATATGTAACGTGTAAAATACTGTTTTTAGAAAAAATATGTTTTTAGTCAAAAAAATTACATGTACCCTAATATTATAAATGTATATTATTTTTAATATATGAATAAGTATATTTTAGAATTTATGTGGCATTAAAATAAATACAATATAATACTTATTTAAAATAATATTTTATTAAAATATTTCAAGAGAAATATTTTTTATTGGAAGATATTAAGAAAGTTCCTAAAATGATACTCATAGGTTTTATAAATTCAACATAGTATTTTAAAAACGTTTAGTTTTATATTTCTAATAAATATATTACATATTAAAGAGTTTTACTAACATCTAGTACTATCTTATAATAACATAAAATTCATAGGTTTGGTAAAAACTATGTATTTCACTATTCACATAAAAATCCATTATTTCTAAAAAATATAAAAAACTAATATAAATATAATATTGACATAATAAATTAGAAAATGAGGTTAATTTTGAATATCTAAAATAGTAATTTATAATATTAAATTAATTAATAATTAAAGTATCTTTATAGTGTGATTTATTTAATAGTTTTGGGATGTAGTTTTTAACTACTATTGTAGGGTCACATGTATTACACTGTGTGATTATGTTTGAGTTTTGATAGAAGAGTTACCTTAAACGACAGATAGCAACCACATACCACATTTAGTTTACAATCTAGTTGATTCATTAAAAAAATTCATCAATACCTTATTAGACCTTGAATTGGATGAGACAACTATCCCAACTACACAACTTAAGATCATATCCTCATTCACCAATAACACCCTAAAAGTGATTTATAAATTACGCACTACAACTTATTTAGAAATTTCATATCCATATCATTTAATGATTCTAATGAATGAATTTTCCCAATTGCGGACCACCTGGGAGAATAGATCCTACATCTTGGTAGATCCATGAAATTGTAGATTCATCATCACGCAATGAATTTTACCCACTATGGTGTATTTGATTATTTGAATTTCTTAAAAAAGAATTGATTTTTTCAGATTCTCCATATATTTATAAAAGGAAAACATATCATCATTTGGATGCAAGATGACTATTCAGGAACATGTCTTTCTCACCATTTAGGGACCAACCCCTCTCTCAATATAATGAGGCTTAGATAATTTTGACCGTAAACCATAAATCATTTTATCGAGTTCACTAAAAATGAAATGTTTCTAGGTATATTCTAGTTTTATTAGTCAATATCAGGATTTGTTGCATATTAAATGATATTATTGTCCATTTCCACCTGGGGAATGGATATCATAGTGCCATATCCTCCACCATATCCAAGAATATAATGTATATAGTTACTTCCACCAAATTCTTTTGGAAATGGGATGATGCTACACCCATTAAGGATGTTGGGAAATGATCCATTATAGACTGTGTAATATAGAACATAATCAACATATTTTATTTCCTTCACAAAATATTGATATTAAATTATAACAACTCATACTCTTTTGATCTGAAATGTTTTTACTAGAAATATTGAAATCAGTCCAACCACACAGCCCAGTACCATATAGTAGAAACATTATAGATAAGGAATTTTAATATGATTCTGTCTAATATACATCATAATATGGTGGGGAAATATAAGAGGCCATGTCTTCAAAAAATAATTCCTTCCATGTTGGATTATCAAACCATAACTAATACAATAATAAAATAATCCCAATATTTTGTTTTATATAATAATGTGGTAAAAATTCTCATAGAATTATATTTTCCCTCACTATACATTTTCATTTCAAATTAGTTGTATAAAGATAGAAAATTCCATATATGACTATATGAGTTATGGAAAATATATAAGAGTAAATTTCACTCACTGTAAAAACTATATTTCCATCAAATAATCTTTTAGAGTCAATAAATAACAATGTTTGTTTCCTCATATTACTTAAAGGAAAGTTGGTTATTGAACATGAATCTCCCATGATCCTTTGTAAGTGTCTATGGAAAAGTGAATAAAAATGGAATAGAAAATACATATTTTATAAGATATATGATATAAAAGGTTACATATGAACCGTAATGAATGGGGACAGTATCACACCCTTCTCCAATTTAATATTTATATTTAAATATTTTCTATAATTTTGATATCATTAAAAAAATTCCACACTATTATACTGTATCCAAAATTGAAAAAATTTGTTCCAAAAGATGTTATATTTCGTAGAACTCATCCTCACCACAATTCATTAAACATTATAGTAAACATACCAATAGAAGGATGGTAACATATGTGGTAGAGGTCCCCATATATTTATATTTAATGTTTTGATAATGTGGTCCAAGCATCATGAATTAAATTTTATAACCCCAAAAGTCAATTTTATATGACTCAAACTACTCATTGTTAGACATTTCTACATGAAATCAAATTTTAGGAAATAGAGTGAAATATTCATGAATTTAAACAACTCAAAATTGACCAGATTCATGGAATTTACATGACACATGATTTGAATCCATGTTGTAACACTAACACATGCCGTTTCCCAATATGAGGATTGGAATAAGTGATAAATATATCCCTTTCATGTAAGTCACAAGATACTAAACCACATTATTTATGGTCAAACCACACAAGACAATAAACAACTTTGAGTAGCCTATATATTACAACTTCCCCCTATAATGCAACCAGATCCATTTAAAGACCCGTATTGTATTATTATCAACTTATAATAGCCTACCCTAAGGTAAAGATACCACTATATATATGATATATTTATTTATTGATTCTTATCATGGTTAATTATTATGGGATTCCTAGATATTTTATCCTAATCCAGGACAAAAAAATCACCACTATCATACATTTTTCCTTGTAGAAATTCCAAACTCGTATAGAGTATCATTAAATGAATATTGTTGAAAATAATCCTCATGTACTCCCTATAATGAACTTATTTTTATTCTGTTAATTTCTATGTTATCTCAATTTTCTCACAATGTGAAGGAATCATGTCAGCTTAGAGTTCTAGTCGAATGACCCAGACTATCATGATATTGGTGAAACATATTAAAAATAGGGAATCATCGCCTGGAAAAATAATATTAAACTACATGAAATTAACCTTCAATACATGACTCCTCTAACCTATTTGGTCAGAATAGTAAAAAATTAATAGAAGAGGGGGTAAATTGTGTCGTTTCAAAAATCTAAATAGATTCTGGTTTGTAAATATATTAGAAATTTATGAAAATATGCAGCTTTGTCTCCTATAATGAGTATGATCGGTGGATAAATAGAAATAATGAACCTGAAAATTTTATATTGGTTTTGGTCATAAAGAACTCTTATTCCACACCACCAATTCTCTCTCTGTGAGCTTGGTGAATTTCACTAGAATGGTCCTCTTATCACAAGACCTAAAATCCACAACTTAGTGCAGGCAATTGAATCATTTACAAATAATGAGAAACAGATCCTTATGCTACTTTTATAAGAAACTAGTTATCCATAACATAGTACATGAATCTGGCACGTCACTAAAATTGATAATAAGCTATTGAAACTCCAAAAAAAATCATAATACATTTATTTGATAATCGACCGTGTCCATCTTCATGGTCGCAGAAGTAGTAATATAGAGTGGATGGATCTTTTTCTTCAGAAATGAATGTCTTTAAGAAATAAAAATTCTGAAGTGATCATTGCTGTAAATGATCTTAAAAAAATGTAGCAACAAGTATCATTATTAATCTTATAGCAGTACAAGGATGAAATATGTATGTCTCCATGTTTAGAATCATTAAAATAATGAACATAGTTGATTGTTAATTGTAGCAGTTTTGAAAATGATATTCACAAGATTATAGTTTGTATGAATTTGTATCACCTGTATCACATATATCACCCCCATTACTTCTCAATTGTAAAATACCTCATCTATGTAAATATCTTTCTTTTGGTTGAAAATGGCCTAGAAAATTACCTAATAAAATGTGGATATTCAAATCTGAATTGAATAATAGTCATAAATTCCCTTAAGAATTGGATTGATTTTATCTGATGAATATATTTCATTGAATCTATCATTATGACTATTGAATTAGTCATAGAGAAGCATTTAATAATCATGTGATACTATCATCATCATTGCAAGAATTCTATATAAAATCATAGCATTCATACATCACCACTGAATAGTCAAACATAGGGTTCAATTGTGTAGCATAAGGTTGCATTGCGTAGTATAGGGTTCTTTTTAATATCATAGGGTTCCTAACAATATATTGATCATTAACCATACATTCAACTATGTGTAACATAGGGAAGAAAAGTAATGCGTGGAAGATGATCCATATATTCCTGATTTCTTCATCAAATTCCAGAAATAGCATTGATTAACCATATGCTCATCCTTCCAAAAGTAGGTTTTGAATAGTTAATCCAGACACCAATGCCGGTTTCCTATTAAATACATTTTTCATTTCTCCAAATGTAAGGTTTCCGATACAAACACAAACTGTTTGAAATACCATAGGGATGATGATCCATACATTCATCAACCTAACATAAGGTATGACCATTGTTTCCATAACACATCTCATATATTTTCATTTCTTCGATGATATAAATAAAAACATGATATATATTCTTGAAACATAATAACAGAACATCATATGAAAGTAGACAAGGGTACTTGTGAGCATAAAAATCAACATTAATAAAAGATTATTATTGAGAAGTACATTCCCAAAAATCTCACCCTTTTTATGATCACAAAATTGATAAAATAACTAAAAGAAAATATAGGATTTGTAAACATGTTTAATGAAAAAGTATCAAATATAATTTCAATTTTACAAAACAACTTTTATTTAAAATGATCAAAAAAATATTTTATTCACAAATATTCTCCTCAGAAATATATTTCAAATATTATAAAACCATTTTGATATCAAAAATAACTTTTTAATGAGTATTAAAACATTCTGAATATTGCATTGAACTAGATATGAATGTTATAGTCTATTGCATTTAAAAATAAGATATGGGATATGGCAGGGACAATTTGAAAATAAATAACACAATAATAAAAGTTAAAAAACATAAATTTTAAAATAAATTTTCCAAAATTTTAAATTTAGATCAATTTTTTTTAATATTTATTAGTAAATCCCATAATAAAAAATAATAATGCTTCAAAATGAAGAGATTCAATCAGACTAGTTTTCTATATCAGAATCTGCATGGGTAGAAGGTGTAGATGGATGAGGAATGCTTTTAATAGAACTATTAATTTCTAAAAACATTACTAATAGTCTCCCAAAATGATTGTGGAATACATCCTTTAACTATTTAGAAACATCGTTGAGACCTTCATCATTTTCAAGCACTCTAATAAATTCACTCTAACAAACTACATCATAGTTTCTTCTTTTTGGATGAATCCAATCAACATATCTCTGTCATTATGAATGAATGGTCCAAACCAAGAATCATTAGTGGTTATTTGACTAAGAAATGTTTTTGATTATACAAAATAACATTAAAGGGTACATTATCACACTAGTGATTCTGCCTCCTACTATTGAATTTAGACATCACGATAATTATTGCTTCAAATCAAATTTTCAAGTTAGTATAAGTGGATTTAGATGTAGTGGTTGAATCCTGATCACAATCATTTATAGATTGTAATTGACTTCCAAATATAAGATTCAACTCATCAAAATTTTACTATTTAACCGATTCGAATTTAAGTGATCTGAACTCCCTACCCAATGATGTGATATGTTCCTCATGATCTCCCAAGAAAATAAAATTTTCCTAACTAATCTTAATTTATTTTTAAGCGATTCAAACTCTTCTCTTAGTACTATTGAATTTTGGAGGACTTCAAATTCCTTCATCTCAGACTTGAATTCTATCCATAAATTCAAATTTTGAGCATTTACATTATTGAAACATTAAACCATCTCTTAAATATCTCATTCAAAGGAGTCAGAATACTCATGAGTAACAACTCTTGAGGGGTGTCTGCCCTCTATCATAGCCAATCTAGGATCTTCATGACCATATGATATTTATCTCAACACAGATTCTTATGTAATAATATAATCATGAGAAATAAGTGAGGGGTTTCAAAGAGCAGCCAGGTCACCATTATGAACAATTTCACTAAATTTATCATAACCTTGGGTAACATCTTCCTCATTTGTTATTATATAAGCCACCTTGAAAGAAAAAACATTATCTATATATTAGCCAACATCGACTAGTTTAGAAATGTTTATTGAAATTAATCTTCTTTGATGAGGACTTTCTTAATCAATTCTATATTATGGTTCTTCATCAAGAATTCATCTCATAGAACCAATTTTAGGTAAATAATTATTCTCCACTGAGTACCAGAAATTAAATGTTCATGTCCTTCCTTTCCAAGTACCATTAGATGATTATAGTAATCACTCCAAAACATCCTAATTTTATGATAGTTAGAGCATTGAGAATATTTATATGATGATATCTTTGGCCAATAAAGATGCATCTTATCATTCCCAACCATAGAAACAATATGGATAAAATCCTTCCATACAGGTGAAAACCCATCATTGCGTCTTTATGAGAACAACGGCTTAGATACCTTAACATATATCTACTAATGGTCAACATATTATTTTTCAGGAATAAAAACAGAATTTATATCTGGATAAATTACATTCTCTAGATCTACTATCCTTGGAACTACTCTAGATTGAACGAATTTCATTAGGACACAGTGATCACCATTATGATCTCTTGTCATCGGTTTATTAAAAAATATTGTTCAGAAAAGTGAATATATTATATCCTCCAATCTATATTTCTTATATCCTATATTTCTTAAATCAAAATGATATTATCCCATTGTGGGACAAGAAAAGATATTATCAATCAAAATTTTATAGATAGAAAACCCGTTTGGTGAATCATAAAAAAATTGTTTCTTCATCAGAACCAAAACTAGAAAAAGTATTTTGATAGATCTCTTTTAATTATATATCAAATACCAAAGGAATTTATTACTTACAAAAATGAATTTTTATCTTTCAAACCTTATATAATATTTAATGATATATTAATTTGATTTAGCTACTCAAAAATAATTACCCTTCCATCAATAAGTTTTTGATATTTCAACAGATGAATAGGTTTTCTTAAACAAACATCTTTAGTTCTACCTGAGGTATCCATTTCTATGTGTTTGAGGAGAGAGGGTTCACAGGTTTACGATTTTAGATAACTATATTGAGATATTATCTATAAACTGAAATGAAGTGAATGAGTGGGAAGGATAATGTGAGAAGGAAGAGTGTTTTCTCGTAAGGATTGAGAATGTACAAATTAATTTTTAATATGAAAAGATGAATAAAAATAAATAAAAATGAAATTATTTTAAATAGAAATGTAAATGACCAAAAATAATGAGTAATTAAAATAAATTAATAAAATTTACCAAAATATAAATTGTGAGAATAAACATAAAATAAATTTATAAAAACTCATTTAAATTTAAATGTTAATAAAACCCCATAATAAATACAAAACATTAAATGGGAAGTGGTTTAGTAAAAATAACAGTTAATTGATATTCATTATTAACAAATTATAAAGATATATCATGTTTAAGTCCCTGATCACTTATAAAAATATTCATGATATTGATACTATTACTCATAGAATTACATATATGGCATTATTGAAAATCAAATAGAACTAGTATTACCACATAATATATATATATATATATATTATTAACATTTAGTCCAAATTTCAGTAGTGTGTTCTTGCTCCATAATACTTGTGTACAATAAATGGTAGTAGAAACATATTATTCATCACCTGTTGATATGAAAACTGAGTTTTGTTTCTTACTCGACCTTGATACTAATTATTTTCCTAAATAGTGATGGGATCCAATGGTTATTTCTCTATCTATTCTACATCCTAAAAATTAATCATCTAAATAGGAAATTAAATAAAAATTGGATGTTTTTGGGTAATTAAGTGACTAAAAAATAGTTCTATAGATTTATCTAAAAAAACTTTTAACAATAGTAAGATGGGAATATTTTTGATTTCACTGAAACCTAGCATATAAACCTATAGAAAAAATAATCTATGGTCTGCTAGTAGTAAGATATAAAATACTACCAATTATACCTCTATATAACATATTATTGACTGGTTTTCCAAGATTATCCAAATCATGTTTACACTAGTACACATGGATGTTTTATATGTACTGATAGTCTCAAGTCCAAACTATTTTAAAAATTCAAAAATACATTTACATCAAATTAAAACAATAGGATAATATCTTTAATAAATATGAAGTCCTAAAAAGTAATTCAATTCTCCTATAATAATAATTTCAAATTACTTTTGAATTAGTTTTGAAAAATTTTAAAAATGAATTTTATATTTTGAACCAAAAATAACATCAACAAAATATATTTTTACAAGTAAAATATTAGAACATACAGTTTTCGTAAAAATTATTGGATGTTCCAATCAAATAGTAAATATGTTCTTCAAAAGAAAACAAATTAATATCCCATAATGTTATATAGGTTCTTGTTTATGGATATAGAGATAATTAGTATTTTTAAAAATAGAATTTGGTTTATGAGAGTTTTCAAAACCAAGATGTTGGTCAACATAAACTTTATCAATTAATTATCCTCTTAAAAAGGAATAATAATATCCATATGATATAATTTAAAATTCATATGAGAGGAATAATCTAATAAGATAATAATGTCTTGTAATCTAGCTACAAGGATGAAGGTTTCTCATAGTATATTCCTTCTTTGTAATTATATTCTTTAGCCAATAATCTTGATTTATTTAAAGTTATGTTTTTTGATCATCCAAATTTTTTCTAAATACCCATTTGGTTCCAATAACATGATAATTGGATAGTATTTCTACTAAATATAAAGCATCATTTCTTCTAAATTGGCTTATTTATTCATGAATTTCTAATAATCAAGTATCATCTTTTAACGTTTCATTAATATATTTAAGTTCTAACTGAGATCGAAAGGAAACGAATTCATAAAGGTATCATAACTTTTTTCTTGTTTTAATTTATATGTTTTTCTCCAACTATAGACTCTAAATATAGTTTCAATAACCTTATAGATTATATAGGTTGGACACTTTCAGGTTCTTCAATTTCAATTTATTAAGGACTAGACATGATTTTATTGAAATCATTTTCCAAATCATCTTTCGGGGTATCAATTCTCATGCTATCAAATGATTTAGTAATTTCAGATGATTAATCATTCACATTAATAAAATGGTTTGTCTCATCAAACGTCACATGAATTTATTCTTCAATAGTCCTTGACTTTTTATATGACACTCTTGTCTTTAGAGGTATTTAAAAATCCTAAAAATATTCCTTCACCGGGTTTTGGATACAAGTTACCATGGATATCCTTAGTAATCAAGTTATACACCTTGCATCAAAAAACATTAATGTACATTACATTAATTTTTCTGTTATTCCAATGTTCATATGGTTTCCTTTTAAAACTATTGTTATTAAAACTATATTCATGATATATAAGGATGTTCCTACATATTCATCCCACAAAATAAGTTAGAAGAAATTATTTATTTAACATATTCCAGGACATTTCTTGAATTTCCCAATTTATTATATCCATAATTACTTTTTGGTCATGGGTTTTTTGTTCATAGAATGTGTGGTGAAAATATTTTTTTGAGAAAAAGGAATTTAATTCTGCATTCTCAAATTATCTAACATGATCATGTCTTAATGATATTATTGTAAAACTTTTTTCAAATTTTGAAAAATTTTACAAAAACAATAAAAATTAGTGAATACTTCCATTTTGAGTTTTAGAAAATATACCTAAGTAAATAGAAAATAATCATCTACTAAAAAATAATTATATAATTTACCACCCAAACACACTTCTCTGTAAGGTCCAAACAAATCCATTTGAATATATCCTAATGCTATAGATATTAACATTTTGTTATATATGTGAGAGAATATTTCTCTTATTTTCCAATTTGGAATAAATCACAAAATCTATCATTTTAAAACATAAGAATAAGTAAATCAACAAGTAACTATTTCATAGATAATTTATATACATCCAATATATTACAATATGAAATTACTTTATTCCATATACATGACTCATTTTTATTAGTATTTAAACCAATCACATTCTGTTTACATATGGAATTTAAATCCAATGTATTTACATTGTTAGTTCATGGTGCTCTAAATTTATGTAATTTAACTTTAAATATAGAGAATGTTTTTTTTAGAAAAATCAATACAAAAACAATCATCAATATTTTGAGAGATACTTATCAGATGTTCTTTTAACCCTTGTATATTTAGTATATTGTTGATTGAGATAGTTTTTTGATCTCAAATGGTTCTAACTCCAATAATAATTCTTTTTTTGTCACATAAACTGATAATTTCTCCATCTATTTTTGTAAATGTATAGAAAATTGATGAGTCTCCAATAAAGTGGATGTAATATCCACTATCCCTAATGATTTGTATTTTTTATTCCTGTGGCATTTTATTTTATAAGCATTTAAGCATATGTTTGGGTTTTGTACACATATATTCTTAAATCTATTTGTGTCAGTGAGCAGTGATTTGGGTATCCATATTTTCATTATCATTCAATAATTCATATTACTCGATTCATACATAATTTTTGAAATTAAGTCCTTGTTAATACCACGGATTTGATGATTTACCAAATAAAAAGAATTAGTGAAATGACCATTTGTTTCACAGTAATAATGGTTTTCATTTTTATAAATGGGTACAAAATAATTTTTTTACAATTTTGATTTTTCACCCTTGCTTCCGATTAAAAATCATTTCCATTTAATGACATTTATTCAATGAATCTCATTTATCACATTATATCAATTAATAAATTTAATTAGTTCACTTTTATAAGTTTTAATTCGTCATACAATTCATTAAGTTTGATCATTATCAATACTATTTAATGTACATGAGTTGAATTTTTCAACTAGTTCTTGATGTTGTTTTACAATAGTGTCTACTTTATCTAAAATGGAATTTTGAATATTTTTAAATGATTTAGGATTGTTTATTGAAGAATCATATTACGCTTCTATCATTGAATAGTATGCTATAAATTTATCTTTAGAAAAATATCCTAATCATAGGTAGAGGAGTAATATGATTGTACTACTTCTTATTGATCCATAATGCACATATTAGACTTTATATTTTTTTAGATCTTTCTCTAAATAAAATATTGATGGGATACTAGAGTCTTCAGTTACACTCCAAGTAGCATTAATTTTTGTTTTTCCATTATGATCATAATCAATATTCTTATGATATCTATTTTCTGTATTTTTTATTCCAACTATTAATTAAGTGAAATTAATTATGATGCTACCCAACATTTATCATTCATAATAAAAAAATATTGGTGTTTATTATCATCCTTTCTATATGGTTTTATGAACATTATTTTCTTTATGTAAAATTTGCAAAATGTTCTAGCTAGTTAAGCTAGTTCCATTTAAGAATATGAAGAAGATGGATTTTCCCTATTTTGTGTTTTGGTTTTGATTTTTTGATATGATTTTGAGATGACACTTTGATAGAATTGTTTTCTATTTTTACAATAATTTTATGATATTCAACTTTAGGTTTAATTTTTTCATCATACATCATATAAGATACAATAAAATCATTCTTTTTCAAATTCGTGATAGGTGATGATTGATGAATGGATATAGACATTCCATTCCATTTAGATGGAACTACTCTTAGAACATGCGGTTCTTGATCAGATCAACTAATGGGACCTCCTATGGATGTAATATTATTTTCATTCTATGTTAACCTTCCATCGATCTATGTGATGCTTTCACCATCAAACATTCTAAATGTATTAAACATTATCTTAGAAGTATCATATCTCATATATATAATATTTTATGTTCCTTTATATGAAACTACAATAGATTTTCACATATCATTGGAAGTAGGAAAATTTAAACCCGATAAAACTAATATTTTCCAAGTCCACATATAATATCAATTATTAATTTTAAGTTTATTCCATATTTAGATTCTATTTCTATAGTCCAAGTCTCTATTTTTCCAGAAATCACATAAGGAATAATGAACATTGAATAGAAAATGAATCCAATGTTGTTTAGATTGATAATTATTTGTGATTTACAACATCCATAATTATATTGAATAAATTAAGAAGGACGAACCATGGTCAATATAACTCTATGATCATCACTTTTAATCTTATTTTTATAGAAATTATTCTTTTCATATTTCTATAAAATTATCCAAAACATCATCTTCGATACCAATTGTTATGTCTTAATAATAAAAATATAACACAAGAGGAGGGTGAATTGTGTCATTTATAAAACATTGATATATTCTTATTTTTAAATAATATATCAATTTATGATGATATAATGAATTGTATTATGTAATGAATACGAGCAGAAGGTAAATAAAAACAATGAATGAAATCATTTTATAGTGGGTTTGGGCTCACACATCCCCTATTACACTCCACAAACACTCTCTTTGTGATCTTGATGGATTTCACTAGAATAGTTCTCTTATCCCAAGACCAAAAATCTATTGATGTTTACTAGCTATTGAAACCTTAAAAAATAAGGCTAAATAGAGAATTATTGTTATTTTATAGTGAAATTTTTATCCATAGAATAATATAAGAATATGACACTTCATCCAAAACTGAGTACAAGCAGTTGAGACTCTAATAAATCAAAATAGTTTTATTTGATAATGGTTCGTGATGATCTAAATAGTTGTTGTTGTTTAACTTACAGTAGATGGATATTATTCTATAAAAACTATTGTGTTAAAGATTGAATAATTATAAAGTGATCCTAGTTTCAAATTATCTTAAAATAAAAGTAGCAACAAGTAATAGTTGTAATATTATTGTAGTACGTGGATTAAATATGTATGTCTCTAAATGTTGCCTTTTTCTGCTAATAATGAATGTCAATTGTTCATTTTAGCACATCTGTAAATGATATTCACCTGAATAATGTTTCTATGAATCTTGTATCAACAATATCACTTATATTACACAAATTACTTCTTGATTTCAAAATACAACATTTATATAAATATATTCCTCTCAGTTGAATAGATCCAAGAAAATCAACTTAAAGAACGGGGAGACTGAAGTATAAATTGACTATGAGAGTCGTAACATCCATTTTGAATATGAATGATTTTCCCTGATGATTATAATTATATGAATAAAAAATTATAAGATTTATTTAGTCATAGATAATCTTTTAATCATCATATAATATACTCTTGATGTTTGAGGAATTTCAGATTAAATTGTGGCTTTGAAAGATCGTGTGTATGGTTCCTTAACCATACTTTAATCTAAGAATAATATAAGGACATATGTAAGGTATGTATGATGATCCATACCTTCATGGTTTCATCATAAAATTCCAAACATAGCATCGATTAACCAGACATCCATCCTTCTGAACATAGTGTATTAAAATTGATTCTATACTCCAACATAGGTTTGATATTCCATAAATTTTACATTTCTTTCAATGTAGGGTTACTGTTCCAAATGAGAACAATTAAACAATGAATATGGTTGAGGATCCACATGTTCATCCATCAAATGTAGGGTATAAATATTGTTTCCCTAACCCATCTCACATATTTTCATTTCATCAAATCTATAAATTAAAACATGATATATATTCCTGAAACATACTTAGAAAAATGTCATTTAAAATTAAACAAGGGTAATTGTGAGGATAAAAATTAATATTTAACACATATTATTTTTTAGAAAATACAATCCCAAAAAAACATATTGGGTGACTTATTGGGGATACCCTCTCCAATACACTATATCCACATTTTTGTAAGAGTTTCTTAGTTCAATGATATACTTTCTGATAAAATTTCCTCATTAATGAACAATGTGTTTCTTGATTGCTATCATCATGAGAAAAATTGTGATTCAAGGATATTTGATCCTAGGATCAGCCATTAATCTTATTGAAAACAAATTACCCTTTTTTCATAATATTTGTGCCTCCCCATTGACACCGATCATTCTCAATAACAATATATTTTTTTGGAATATTATTATACCCTTTTCTCTTTGAGTTTTATTTATATAGGTTCCTTTTGTGGAATGGGAATTGTCAACAGGCACAACTAAAAATATCACCATACTTCTTCCTAGTGATCATGTTTCTCTCTATTCAAAATTGGTTTCATATAACCCTATGATTCCTGAATAATACCCCCAATCCACTTTAATTTTAGAATGATTTAGATGTGTGATAAATATTTATACGAACTATATGTGTATTTATGCATACCCTCATTGGATATTCTAGGATACGTGGATCCTATATCTAATGCACAATCAGAAATGCTAATCAAATCATAATGTGTCTTGGAAGTTGGGTTAGAGATAACACGCGTTGTTTGACATTTTGGGCTATGTTTTTTATTTCCATGATTGGTTAGATAGAAAAGGGTCACAATATATGTTTTGTCATCAGAAAATTATTTTGATGAAAAATGAATCCCCATATTCAGTTTTTTTATCTTTGATTCATTCCCACATAGACCTATGACTAGGATTTGACTATTTCTTACTAAACGTCTATTAAGTATTCATAATTTTCATATATTTAGAACCATGTCACCCAATGTTAAATTTCATTTAGAGAGTCCATGTCACATGATGTTAACCATAATGAAACATGATTCCTCATTGCATAAAATTAAATTTCCTGACATTTGATCAATATTATATGATTGTTAATTATATTCTATTGTTTTTAGTTACAAAACCTAATTTCTTCATAGGGTATTTAGATATGTCCTAGAGATCAAAAAAAATTTCTATATCTATGAACCCACTATGATACAAAAATATCCCCCTTATTTTCATTGGAATCTGATCCCATCCCCTGTTGTAGTTCCACTAATGACCCTCTACTAGATTGGGATATTATCTTTTTCACATGATCTAAATCTATTTGACATTAAAAGAAATAATCATGAACTACATGTATCATGGCCCTTATTATATCTTGAAATGTCTCTTTGTCTATACCATACACATTGGACTCATCCATAGAACAACACCCATTTCTAGTCCTTACAAGTGGATTGAAATAGTATAAACATGGTGAACAATGGTTTAGGATACCATCAACACATATTTCTAACATACCCTTCAAGGAGTGTCATGTTGTGTCTCAATTGTTTCAAATTGAAAAAAATAATTCATGACTACTATTAAAAAGTTTTTATAGCATCATAGGAAACATATTTTTATCAATAAATGCATTAACCAATGTGGTTCATACATACACACCTCCAATATATCCTACCAACTACTGGCAAATTTTTTATCCTTACTAAAAGGTACTCTAATATCCATATAACTAATTAGTATCATAGAAGTGCATATCATTCTAATATGGTTAGATTTCTACCCTTGTAAACATATATTATATCTTCACCCTAATAAAAAATAATTGTTTCATAATTTATATAGTCAACATATAATATTCACAAAAGTAGACCCTCATCACTATAAAAACCTAATTGGGTTGTTAATGTATATTTCCTCTCCAGATTATGGTCCATGCACTATGGCCTTAAACTGTATTCTCTCTCTATCTCTCTCTCATGAGAAAATATATGGTAGAATTGGTATTTCATTCTTATTTGTTTCTACTTTATCTTTTCTTAAATTACTATCTCATCCTCATTATGGACCAATCATCATGACTGTAATCTATGTAGATACACAACCCACTTATACATATTGTAATACTATTAATTCGATCTCATTCACATTAGGTAAACTTTTACATTATCATTAGAAGGATTGTATTAATGTATTTTTTGTGTAATAATCATGACAATAAATCGTATTCATCTCATTGAGATAGTATATACCAACATTGGGTTCCTAATTCATGTCGAGTTTCTATTTAGTGATTCCCTTATTTTATAGATTATATCACTTTTTGGTAAAAACATTATAAACATAAACTCATTCCCTTAAGGGTTCAAATCAAAATACAATGAATTAATTTTCAAATAGAAATAAAAAATTTCATTCAAAATAACCTTTATGGGAACCTCAAATAGAATCCAAGTCTCTCTTCATATGGCCGATCCATGCCCACATGGCCCACTAGTTTGGGAAAATACATGAGTAGTGACACATCAAAAATCATCACCCTAATGATTTTTTGATAACATAGAGTAACAAAATTTAGGGTGCTTCAACAAACATTGAATGTCTTCCCAATTTGAAAATTACTATATCCCACATGATTTTAATCCCCATATATTTTCATATCTATATGTATTGAGAATTCTTGACTCTAGTGGACACTTCTGTTTGACTATTTTCACACACCTCAAATATGGATATACATATTCTCCAACAAAATAGAATCTCAACAAGAGGAATTTGTTTCTTAAGGGGATAATCCTCTAATATTTTTATGTTGTTCTACCATTTCATTGGATATAGTCATTCAAATTAGATTTATGGCCATCCAATGCATACATTTCCAATATCATACCCCCATTTCATGTTTCATGGGTTATGATTTGTAGAAACCATAATCTAATTTCATTATTGGATTTGATACTCCGGATTTTCTATTATTATGCATCATAATAACATTCAAAGAAGAGATTTAATAACTTATTTATTACATTTGATGGGTCATTATCAAGTGAATCAAAACAATATGATATAATAGTCCATGCTTTATGAATAAAAAAAGAATATACCCATTTCTAGGGTAGCTAGTAATAACATCAAACCACCATTAACATTTATTTTTTTCTTTCCCATTATATATAGTCTTCTTTTCTCATTAAGACTAAATTTTTTGTCCTAAAATATCAGAATCCTTCAGCATAAAAACTAAAAGGGGACATCCTCTACTATTTATTGTCAATAAATTATATTCATATCAAATTTATCATCTGAGAACACTTAATAAATCATTGGAATAATAATGATTTTTTAAATTACACAATTATTGGAAATGATGGTCAATTGGATTGTGTTGATTAGGGTTCTCTTACCCATATTAGAATGAAAATCATCAAATATTGGTCCAATACAGTTTCCCAAAAACTAAAACAAACACTCTATTTATTGGCCATAAACATAAACTATATGAAAATATCAATGTATTTTTATATATTAGTTTAACTGGGATTTTCCAATTCTTGTTGTGATAATCTCAACCATTTAACTAAATGGGTCACCTCACTTATTTATATAATGTTATATGACCCAAAATTGTAGAAAAAATTGGGTGAAACTTGTTGAACCATAAAAAACAACGTTAATATCTAGTAATAAGTATTTAAACATTGTTCACCTATATATATATCAATGATAGAATTGTTCCCTCATTCACATTAGGTTCCCCCACTCATGTTGCAACATAGATAATTTCACCTTTATTCAAATCTATTTGACCTAAAATATAAATAACCAATATTTCAAGCATAATGAACAAATAAAATATCATTCATGCATCAAGTACATGAACATTTATATTATTCAAATTCTAAATTCATGTCAGTTTTACATTGAATTGGTAACTATAAAAACTCCCTCAATTTTCATTGGACAAATTTATCCAACCTAAAACATCTACCATAGTGGTCTAGATTTCATAACATTAAATGACCTATGGAAAATTCATATAACTTTTCACGTAAAAAATCACATGAAGGTTGACATGAATGAAATTCAAGACTATTATTGGTGATATTTCAACCCCTCAAGGCTAAGGAAATGTTATATAATAAATAAATACAGAATAAAATATTAGGTTGAAAATTTATTAATGTTTATCAATGAAAATTCTAATTCTCTGGTTGTTTTTTCTACCAAAAAATAGGATTTGTTATGATTTAGGTAAATAAAAATGACTCAATAATCATGGGGTACACCATATGATCGTATGGAATCTCACGATATACTCAATGGATTCGTTTACTGATGAATAAGATAAAGCACTCTACTGTTCCCGACACATTGGATTCGATGTCTTTGAATTGCTTATAAAAGTTTCATTTTAAGATGGTCGATACCACATGAATGTTGGAATTCACCCATAAAATATCCCTTTTAGGATCCCCATCACACTAATTTATCTCAAAAATCAATATGGACCAACACTACTGTCATTGTTATAGTGTTATTAAAATATCCATATATGATAGACGACCAAGAAGAAATCACTCATATCAAAACATGTGAACTCTAGTTTGATGAAAATGTTTATATTCCTATACTAATCCATAACTGATGCCTAATAAGTGATCGCTCGTATCAAAATGGACCAAATGTAATCTAACAGTGATGTTTATATTCTTATATCCATATGCGTTTCATTATCTAGAGGAAATAATTCATATCCAAAAGGATTAACTCTACAGTCATAGTGGTGGATTAATACTTATACTAATTAAAGAATCATTCCATGGGGGAAATAATTCTTATCAAAATTGACCAACTCTAGTTTTATTATGATGTTCCTAATTTTATATCCAATGGTGACCCATGACTAGAAGGAAAATCCTTCGACTCTAGTGTTTGTGAATCTAGATTGACATAATATTGTATGGATTTGATGTTCAAGTGGGTACAATTTATCTTGATATTTTCATTTTAGAGATAAACATTCCAGCATAAGGGATATTATAAATAATTTAAAAAGTTTATGGATGGAAATTAAAATTAAAACATTCATTTTCAATCATCAACACAAAAAAAATTGAGGAACGCCTACAAATTAGAGTATCTATTTTTGAATATGTTTTATTATAGAATAATTTTCATCAATGTATAATAAATTTCAATCATAGTCTCTCATCATCCTCATGAACAATGAGAATCTTATTAAAAAAGTAATATCATGTATTTAATGTCCAGATGTCATAAGTCCATTCATACCTAGTGGAATGAATCAATTGAATTTTAATGGGTAATATTACTATAATCCTAAAACTCATCTAGTGGATTTATATCTTCTACCCACTCTGTTATGTCATGGTTAGTCTTACTAATTTCCAAAATCTCTAACATCATATCTGATATAAGTTCACTCATTTTTATCATTAAATTGTAATTTAATTAAGTCTATGATCATGATGGGTATTTCCCCCTATGTTCTTATTCCATAGTAGTTTGTTGAGTCAACTTTTTGGTGAATAATTAAATAAGTTCATCGTATAGGTTCACACTATCAAACCCTTATTGATTCTTATAATTTGTCATCATTCAATCACTTACATCCACAATTTTATACCAAATATATTGTACCTATCTATATAGAAAATTCTCTATGTTGAGGCCTATAAATAATTGATGAAGGAAGTCAGAGTTTCTCTATATCATGGTAATCGGGGTTCATCTCACTATGTTGTATTAATTTTTCTATTCCCGTTCACGAAAAGGGTTCATGGGGGTAGCTCCATCATTGAATATTACGTCAGCATTAAGAACCAACATATACAAATTGATATACTCACTTGATAATTTTTTCTATGTCACCATATAGGATTATATCAAAATGGGATTAAGGATTTATCTGCTGAGTGGAACATGCCATGAGATAGCTTTCCTAATAGATATTCCATTGGTGTAAGAAATTATATATATCTATGGAGATGTTTTGTGTATACCTTAACAAAGAAAATATAATATCACAAGACCATGATGAGTATTGATGATTTTTCCTTTATCTTATGTGGATCCTATTTCAAGGATGTTGTCATAGAAATATACAGCTTACTAGTATACAAATTCAATTTAATGTAGTGGTTCCCATATTCTTGGAGTAACCCCCATTAAATATAATCCATAGTTGAATTTGACCCATGATATAGAATATTATAGGGAAATTTTAATTACATTCACAACTAATTGTAGAGTGGTTGGGGAAATATTTTCAATATGTGTCATCATTAACCAGAATTAGAAAAATACCATTGGGGTTTTCTCCCGGCATTCCAGATTGAAATAGACACATTCACTTCCTAATAAAAAATATATTTTCACCCAAAACAGTATAGAATTAACATTTTAAAATTATGACTCCATAAACCCTTTACAGGAGAAGCACATTTTTCATCATTAGTCGGTATAATCGGGGGGTTACTGAGTTATCGATTCCATAGTATAATATAAAACATAGTTATTTTTAAGGACTAAAGGTAAAAAAAATTGAATCTTAAATGGGGATATAGATCCAAGGAATACATTATTATGGACTGAATCCCTATGATATTGATTAGTGTGGGCCAACATGAAATATGGTGATCCAATTTTTGATCCTTGGTTAGTAACATCCAAGGTACACTTCTATCCATTTGTGTAAAAGTTGGATCAAGATGTAGTTCCTATTAACATTTCCACTCAATTGAACAATACCCAAAACATGATATAATCTCCCCAAGGTTGAAACATAATGATTGACTAGTATACCATATTCCACTTGAGAATCCATTTCTATAATCGTTATCCTTACACTAAAACATATGTCTTGTGTTGGTAACCACCACTCAATATGAAATAGGGCTAGGAGTCCTTCCACATAATGATCAGTGATAAACATTATCCTAGTTTATTTACCTGAATTCATATACTAACCATAATCAAGGATAAAATAATAAGTATTCAAGGGACTATTAGAATATTGGGTAGGGTATTACAAAGGACCCTTTTCCATTGATCTTGATACATGGTGAAGTAGGAAAATTTTGATCAATGTGAGAATATCAAAATTAAAGGATGAATGAGTTTCCTTCCATATATCAATCTCAAATAGTTCTATTGGATCCTTAGCATGAGTTTGGGTTCATTTGAAATATTCCAAAACATTATGAAGAGGAAGTAATTCTTCATATATATTTCTCAGGATTGGGATTCCAAATATTCAGTGGATATCATTGATACTGATGATGACTTCCCCATGTGATTGATAAAAAGATTCGATCTCAGGAATGAACCAACTAACCAGTTTTGTAATTATATCTAGATAGTTATAGAATGAAAATATCAAGGTCAATATACACTCATAACGTATGATATACAACCATTGTACCTCTAGTACTGCATAGTTTTGGTTCACATAATACAAACACACCAATTCCCTAGATAATTTAAATCCCCAATAAAGGTCTCGCTAAAGCTTAAATTCCCATCCCTATCTTTGAATACAATACTTTTTAGACATGGAATAATAGTCAATCTGATAATTACCTAATCCTTAATATAATTGTAGGAAATATTAAAATCCATAATGTATTCCAAAATGATCCGATCATTAAGAGAACTATTCTATCCAAAACTACCCCACATAGGTATAATCCAAAGTGTGGAGAGGTCAAATTTTGGTAGTGGTGTTTAGATTGTAATGATGAATATATACAATGGAACTATATTTTAAAATGAGTTATTGTGTAATCTCAATTTAAGAAGGATCGTTGGAACCTGATGGCATGGAATGATTATGTTCAAGAAATTTTTCACGTCATTTTTGGATACTTTGATTATATAATTTCTAGATTTAGTATCTGATCTATTATTTGAAGATATTTCCCAAGTGCTTCTATGAGAACCCTTAACTACTACGGTGAAGCTAATCAATAATTTCTTTTACTAGAATAAACCTTTAAAAAAATTCCTTCTTAGGGATGAGGATCCTATAGGAATGATTAACTATTAAGATGGGATGGGTGAACCAATGATCGACTAAATAATATTAATTTATTTCATTATATATTCAATATCTATGAAATATTCAGTCTCGATCCACACATTCTTATTTTACACAATCACAAATAGATGAGAACTAAATAGTAGTATACATACAAAAAGTCAGATATCTCCATTTTTGCTTTTCCCAATATGTGAACATTATCTACTTAATAAAATTTCCATGTACCCATTAAGGGATTTCACATCATTCATTATTGGTAGAGACTCGAATAAATTTACCAAATAAATGACTTTTCATTATGAAATTGACGATGAGATCATGAATATGTCATAAAAATAAAACCATCAACCCAAGGGATCATCAAGGGAGACCCTTTTAAAAATTATCTTTCATTGGATGACCATTTTGTTAAGGACTGTCACAAAAGAAACCCTTCAACCAAGGCCTTTCACATTGTTGACACTTCCCCAATGAACATTCACCATGGAATACCTTCAACCAAGGCATTCTACTAGGTAGAACCTTCCCTCAAGGTATCTCACTAGAGAGATATAACCCCTTTGAAGTATACAATGGAGAATCTCCCTTTACAAGCATTAATTTGGGATAAGATGAATCCAAGCCTCCCCTAGATTGAGCCGTCCCTATTTTTTCCCATATTATGGATTCATGTACAACCCATTTTCAATGATAGAGAATAAATTATCCAATTTATACTAATTTGGAATCTAATTATCACATTTTCTTCAAAATCCATCATATGTGGAGGATTATGGGAAACACACTAACATGCAATCCATTTAGCATTGTACTTTCTGCAAATAGGATTCTCCTTCTAATACCCCAACTGATATCACCATTATAGGATTTAAAATCATGTTCCACACTGATAATGAGGGTCCCCACCATATGGAAAATGGTTAGACCATACCTATGTCATACACTAAATCATGGATAATCTATGTATAGGCAATGTTATCTTGGGTTCTTAGTGGATATTCTAGTCCACCCAATTATACATGAACATTTCAGATTCCTTTTATGTGTTAGTGAATACTATAATCTTATAGATGATTTAATCACCTTGTATCATCAATAATCTAGTAACACCCAAACCCATGAATCAATATCTCATGTATAATCACCACTAATTCCTTTATAGCTTTTGAGCCACACAAGGGCCTCATCGTTTGTCTATGTCCCAATAATTGAATCATTCAGGGAAACCACCCAGGTCTTCCCAATATGAAATGATCAGAAAGGGCATCCAATTTGTAATCCCCAACACATAATACTCATGGGGACATATTCTTCATGTTTTTATTCATATATTTCCATCAACTAAGGAATGGAAAGTGGGAATATATACCATGATCCTCCCCATTAGGTGTTAGCTCCAATATATCAATACCTCATTAAGTATATCATCTTAAAAAATAATTATTTGGTAGAATAAATGGAAGACCAAATGTGTAAAACCCACTCAAACCTTTACTATCATAAATTTCAAGAAAAAAACGTTCATGTTTCATGATGTTAAACAATGTGTAAAACATGAAATTTAAATGTTATAAAACTATATGTTAAGGTCACTATCACTTGCCATTAGACTACATGGTACTGTATTTTTAGTAAAACCATAAATATTTAAACTAAAACTAACTGGTCAATGATTATTGTGCACCCTGATATGTAGGATTTCAATATATTTTTCAAACACAACATCGAAAACAGGACATTAACACCTAAAATTTAATGATAGAAAGTAATATTTTATTTCTAAAGAACAAATAATATAATATGTGATACTTTATTGAAGAATGTGATTAAATGAAAAATCCCATTATTTATTGAATTTAATTTTATAAAATGAATTTAATTTTTTAATTAACTTTGTATAGAATATCTTAAAAAGGAATATTTTAGATGTTTCGGAATTTTTTTTTGAATAGTGGGAAATATTGATTTCAAATAATTTATCACTTCTCCGACATTATAATGTTATAATAATAACAAGAAATATTCAAAAAAATATAAATTTTTTTATTTTATAAGTAAGATAATACATATAAAAATATATTATAAAACATATAAATTAGAGTTAAAATTTTCTAAATTTAATTAATGATTTTTCTTCAAATAAAAATTGATATTTGATCTTACATTTTAGAAATTATTTAAATTGATACATTATATTAGAATTTGGTTTCAAATAAAAATAAGTCACATTTTTTATCATAATCCATATAATTCCATTAGTATCAACATATTACATTACTTTGATGTAAAATCATTTTAATAATGAAAATAATCATTGCCAAATATGGTTTTTGTTGGGATTTGAAAAAGAAATATTAATTTAATTTCTACCACATATACAAATTGATTATTTTAATATATATATTTATATATATATATCACATTTTTTTATAATAAGTTTTAATATTAGGTTATATTTTCAAAAAATATTTTTTATCACAATGAATAGTTAAGAGAACAAATATTTCTCACCCCAGTCAGGGTTAATATTGGTTTATTGGTGTCGTTATAATTTTATAAGAGGGTAAAAATTTCACTTATTCATGTTAAAATATTATTATATATGATATTTAAACCATATCCAATCATAAATTCAATTTAATTTCCCTTGGTGAAAATTGATTATAAAATGAATTTATATTCATTATATATTTTGAGTAAGCACATGTTTATCCCTCCACTCACTTCTAAAAGGGAAACGATTATCCTCACTTGTTCACTAAATTTGAAAAAACTAGATCAGAAAATCCCAACACAAAATACAATATATATTTCTTACAATAATTATTTAGGTAATGATCTTCTCATAAAATAATCTTAATAAGACTGATGGTGTAATCTAATGGCAGTTTCACAAAGATGAGGAAATCATCATTACCAACTATTTGAATATTTATTTATTCATATACATTATTTTAATATATTTCATCCATCCTAAAAAGAATTTATTATATAAGAAACATATCTATATTTTATAAGTATTTAGAGACAACCAGTAACCCCAATTTTCTATAATATAGAAAATGAAAACATCAATTGTGCTAATGTAAAACCTATCATCTCAACGTAGCGATGTAAAATGTTTTTCATCACCACTTCTATTGGATGTTTATAAATATGAAACTAAGGAATATATATGATATTTATGATATAAATATTATTTTCTAGAAAAAATATATCATTTACCTTCTAATCCATCCACCCAATAAAAAATGAAAATGTCACTCATGTGTACGTGTGGACCACCACCACCATGAAGTGATGTGATTCATTTTTTGGTACTCCTTTAATGGATGAATATAAATATATATAATGATTATATAATATATTTAAACCATTATGACCATTGTTTATATTTTTCACCATGATCATGATGCAAGTACCATAACTACTATATTGAACCATACATGAAATGAGAAGTAGTTAACATAGGAAATTATGATGATATTGAATTATTTTTAATAAATAGTTAATAATATTTATAATAAAACCAAGTATATTGTTATATTTAATCATATGATTATTTTTTATATCTATGGTTCAAATAACATGTGAATCATGTCATAACTAATATTAGGGTTTATTCATCAATCTTATTTTTATTTAGAGTTATTTACATTTCAATTTCCATTTGATAAAATTATAAGATCTAGATCTTTTAAACGTAATATAATTTATTTTTCTATATGTATATATGGACTTTACATTTTTCATTTAATTTTCCACTCAATATCTTCTCATGTTTCAAAAATAATATTTTAAATGAAAACGGACTTATCTGTTATATTCGATCGAGACATTTTTTCATCCATGTTAATTTTCTCCTTAAAATTTTTTTATGAATGATTTTACAATTAAAAAACTATTTATTAAATGAATTTTTACCCATGTAATAATTTATATAAATTATTTCAAAATTAATATTATTTATTTCTTACAAACATTAAATTTGATTACCAATTGTGTCAACAAAATCATTATTTTCATAATTACCGAATAATCTATGTTTTCCACAATCATTACACTTTTTTCCTCAAAGTGAAATTTAAATGGTTCCAAGGTTATTTTTAATTAAAATTTGATTCGAAAAAAATTAATATTTTTAGATTAAAATAAATGATTTCAAAATGAAATATTTTTTTCCTCATGAAATATTCCAGTGATATTTTAATAGTATTTTTATTTACATCGATATCCTTCAAAGAATCATATGCTTTTTGGGGGTATAATATAATGGTACCATCCACCACATTAATCGATATGTGTTATTATTATATTTCCCATGGTATTTAATGGAAGAAAAACAAACATTTTAAATTCTAATTTTCCAATAAAAATGCCTATGTTGATCACGTATTGAACATTAATTCCTTTATTTCAATAATGAATGAATTGAAATTAACAAGTGATGTTAGGGGGTTGATATTGGACCTCAATAAATATATAGGTCTCAAGATATGAGATAGATTAGTAAAATGGAATAAAAATACATATCTATTTAGGTTGCCTTGGCCAGAGGCTTTCATGGTAATATTATAAGGTCCAACATTATAAATTCTATCATTATAAGACCAGTTATTAATATCACCGTGATTATTCATGTTTTTTGTTATTATTAAATATATTTCCATTTTATGTTTTTATTAATATTACAAATTTTATTATTTTTTATCTATATATTATTATTAATTATTAATTTATTATTTGATTTCATTTTTCATATTTTTTCTTTAACCAATATTATGATCTTACCTATTATTTTTTTACATTATATTGGTCACCATGAATTGTTTTATGAATTATTTCAGGTATATAGTAGGATAAATCATAAAATTCACAATAGAATATTCATTGGTGTATCACTTTTTCCTATATAATGTGAGAATATTGTATTTATCTAGTCTCCCAAGACGATTAAACAATTATGTCCATTTGGATTTGAACCCTTTTACCTTATTATATTAAAATGAAAACTATATATGAGTTACTGGGGTCTTGGTTTTACAATTCATTTTAAATGATTTTTAATTTAAATAATGGGAAATATTTTTATAAAAACATAAATTACTGAATAAAAACTAATGACTAGATCAGATGATAATTATTTTTATAGGATAATATAATTATTTTTTTGGTAATGAATAGAATATTTTGTTATACATGAATATACATAATTTTATATATACATAAAAATGGATATGTCGATGGAATAGATACCCATATGGGTAACACCTCTAAATGGGGTGGATGTTGTATTAACATGATCATTATCAGTGCATGATGTGTGGGCCTATGATTACATAAATGGAAGAACAATCCCTAGGTATATGATTTAGTCAAATTCCTCACTCATTATGAACTATTACGAATGATTTTAAAATATATTTATTATTTTATAGTATTCCAAAAGAATCTACGTTGACAAATCAGCTATGTAAAAATTTTCAATTTAAATTAACTATTACTCCATTTTTAGAAATATGTAATATGACTTAAAATTTATAATAGTGTGATTAAAATCAATATATACCATTGTTTATAAATGGTTCCATGATGAAGGAATTGAAAAAATATCCATAAAGTTAATTTATGTATTTATTTCTATATTGGGAAGGAAAATGATGCTAGAGCTAAAACTAGATCTTGAGAAGAACAAATAATATCAGTATTGGGGAAGTTGAATTAGGTTTTTACCAATAAATATTCATGTATGGAGTATCCTACTAATCCAAAACATGGTGAAATAATATTAAACTACATAATTACACAACAACCCCCATTATTCAGTGGTATTACTAATATATTACTATCATACAAATGTGTCATGTCTCTAGAGAATATAATTATCATTTGGAGAAGTAGTGAAAGAGAGAATGTTATAATGACAATTTATCATTATTAGGATACACAGATTGATGGTGTTCATTGATGTAGAAAGCTATAGAGTCATAGAAAATAAATATTATGATGTAGAATAACTTCAAAGAGATATTTTTCAAATAATAATATCCCCATGAGTACTGAGCTGATATACATTATAAATTACACATTCGATAGAAAAAGGATGGAGAATATTTTTTGAGTATAAAACATACATTATGAGGGTATGAAATCATGTTTTTGTTTATATGAACAATATAAAGATTATGAGTGATAATTTATTTAATGGAAATAATCATATCTGTAAAAGGAAGTTAATATCACATAACTTTTCTGTATATAATTCTATAGAATCATGTGCCTTTAGATATATGAATAATTCATCAAGTTGTATGTTTTCTATATAAATAATTAAAAAATTGGTCTAGTGAGTAACCTATAAAATGAAATATATAAATGAGGAAGAATGGAGGTTTCGAATATAAAACTTTTAATAATTTGGGAAAGAAACGCTGAGGAATATTTTTGATGGTAATGGGAGATTTCTTCAAGTGTGTAGTGAAAATAAATAAGCCTCATGACATAAAGGGAATGAAATAATCTTTAAATGTTTAAAGAATAAAATATAAAATTATGTTGAACTATGTAAATGAATTCCCTAAGGATCAAGGTAATTTTATTCCTAAAATAGATTGGCAAAATTTCATATCTAATGTTATCACTATATCCGGGGTTGAATTTCCTATATAATTTCATGTATTTTGATCATAGCCTCAAATTTATGTAATTATTTATTTTATTGTGGATATTTTCAATATTTCGTATATTCAATGTTTCCTACGAAAATTATATATTTACCTTACACCTTAGGTAGAGAGATTTAATTTGAGACTCGTAGTGTAAACTATAATATAAAAATGACATGTGATTTATTCCTCATTATGACACATAGACTTACCCTATATTGAAACATTATTATTATACGTATTTTGGAAATTAATATATTTTTATATGGATTGTATTTCAAATTATGATATGATAATTTATTATATTGAAAAGTATATTAGTATTTATTATTGAAATATGGAATTCTTTTTTTAGATTGGAGATGAAGTCATCTAAATAATGTCTGAATCCACCTCCAGTAGCGCTCCATAATGAAATTCAATGAGAATTTGAGGTGTTAAATCATAGTAATGGTAAAATAATCCTTATAATAGAGGATATGAATATTTTTTAGGGATATATTGATGAGTCTTTTAAAGAGAAACCTACACACCCAATTATATGGGATGTTGATATTTACATTGATCTCATTCATTATTAAAAACATATATCTATGACTCCATGAAAGATGATAATAGTGTGATTAGTATAAGAAAATAAAATCAATAATAATTGTTTCATAAGGTATTTATACACACTATTCTATCACCATGGGGATACCTTATTTTTTGGTCATAAAAAATATGGGTATATAAGGTTGTGCATTGATTATAGGTTAATCAAAGCCATTACAAAAAAGAAAAAATATCCTTGACCCCACATTGATGAATTATTTAATCCAATTCATCAAAATCAATCAGTTTCATCTTTTTTATAAGTATTATCAAATACTTGTAAATAAGAAATATATTAAAAAATGATATTTTATATGAGGTAAGAACATTATGAATTTACAGTAATTTCCTTTGGATTGGTTAATGCATCACCTATTTTTGAAGATGTTATGAACGATGTAATCATGGATTATCTCAATAATTTCACTATGGTATTTATTAATTATATATTAATATATTTTAAAATGTGCAATGAGAATAAGATCCTTTTTTAAATTATTCTTACGACTCCATAAAAATGAGTTATATTTAAAATTATGAAAATTAATATTCAAGATTAAAGAAGTTCAATTTCATGGCCATATTTTCTCAAAAGATAGAATATAAATTAATAATATAATGATAAATATAGTGAATTAATGGAAAATAATAACTATTATAACAATTCTGTATAGATTCCTTGGATAAAAAAGATTCCCTCGATGACTTCTTCAAAAGTATGGTTGATTGTCAAACTATTTATCCGAGTTAAAATTTAAAGGGAATAATTTCATACGGTTATAAGAATGTAACAGTGGGTTTTTGAATTAAAGAGGATGTTGTTCAATTAACTAACATGAAATTTACCATCAAGGATGGATAAACTTGTTATATTTAGTGATTCATCAAATGTGGTTCATGGATTTGTTTTTATATAGAATTATATATATGTCTTTTACAAATAAAGTTATTTATTTATTCATGAACATAATTATATAAAAAATGATATAGAGTTGGAATCCATAACCATTGTGTTGATGATATGTATGAATTAACATTATGATGTTGTAAGATAAACATATACTAATCTAAAAATTTTGAAATACATATTCTTATATAAAGATATAAATATTAGGTAGAGGAGATAGTTGGAAGTACTAATGGTTTATAATTTCTCTGATCCAAACCACCCAAGGAAGGAAAATATGTTGAATAATGAATTGAGTAGGAATTATCATTGATTTTGTTTACCACAATTCATATTTATAAAGATAATATATTTATAAAATATATAATGTTGAATATTGGAATAATTAAGGAAATATAAATATCAAATCTATTGCGAATGATTTCCATACCATCCTTATTTGGGAAAATAAAAAATTCTCTACATGATTATAAGAATATCAAAATGGAAATTGATTCTCTGAAGGTTGGGATGTTGGTAGAAGTGATATATGAAGATGGTATTTTAAAATTTTGAAATATGTTATGTGATAAATTTGTTCTTGATATAAATTGGTTTTCATTAGATTAATCTCATAGATAAAATTTCATTATGGTCTATTGTAGGAAAAAAATGTATTTGGATTTAAAGGGAAATTAATTGGGGGATAATATAAAATAGGAAATTGCACAAAATATATCAAGATGTATTGTCTATCAATAGGTAAAGGTTGGGATACAACATCATGAAGGAATCATACTACCTATAACTATTACTATGCCAAAATGGTATGATAATAATAAGTAATTTATCAATATATTTATGAATAATACTATATACAATTCTATAATATAGGTGTTTGTTGATCTCATTACCATGGCAGTACATTTCATTGAAAAAATTGAATATCTACCACTGGAGATCCTCATATATCTCTATATTAAGGAGGTCGTAACAATTCCTGGTTGAACACATTCGATTGAATCTCATCATGATCTATTTTTTACATAAATTTTTTATATGTGTATTTAAAAGGATCTTGATATCGATCTAAATCTGTTAATTGGTTATAATCCTCAAATTGATAGGCAATCAGAAAGAACTATTTGTATATTAGAATACATGTTGAGATCATTCCAACATAACATTCATGGAGTACATGATTTTTATTTACCTTAATTTGAATTAGAAAATAATAATATCATGTATTTAATAATTCATATAGATCCATATGAGGAATATTATAGAATGTTGGTTTTTACTCCAACTTGTTGGGATGAATTTGATAAAGTCTTACTTGTGGCCTAGATCTTATTAAATAGACTTGAGTGAAAATGAAGACTCTTATGAAACATATTAAGGAATATCAATTTAGGAAAAAAATTAATATTAGTAACAGAATGAATGATTCAGAGTAAAAATTATTTTATCACCTTATCTTGAAGGTATATATATGGAAAAGGGTTATAATATTATGTATGAGAAGTAAACATAGACTTAAGTGCATTGTTCATTTTGAAATTATAGAAAGAATATGAGTTACGGATTACAATTTTGTAATTCCACTTATCCACTCTAAATACCAGTGTGTTCTCCACATCTACTTATAAATGAAGTATATTCTAGTCCTAATGCATGTGCTCAACATTGAAGAAATAAAATTGGAACCAAATTTATCTTCTCTGAGTGGACTATCCCTACCATTGACACTATAAAATAAGTGTTGATGAATCAAATAACCTGGATGGTAAAGGTTCATTGGATAATTATTATGATGTAATAGGAAGGGTTTGAACCTAATGATGTTATGATTCGGATCTACCCATAATGGTTCATGGGGTTATATTTTGGATATTTTGAGGTTGAAATATTTTAAGGGAGGGAGAGAATGTTACACCAAATTTTCATTCATAGTAAACAATTATTTTATCAAAATGAAACAATATTATAATTAAAATAATTTTATTAACTAATTTTATTAAGAAAATAAATTACAAAAAATTTATAAAATGAATTTATTGAAATAAATTACATGTTTTATTTTAAAATGTGAAAATTATCTATGGATGAATAGTCAATAATTCTGATTTTGCACAAACTATTACTTTTATGAAATTATAATTATATAAGAATTACATTAATGATTAATAAACAATTTTACTATGAAAATAATATATTTATGAAGTATTATATTAAATATAAAAATATAATTATGAACATAAAAAAATATTCTTTGCATTTTTTATATCAAAGTAATGTCTTTGTACAAATTAAAAAATTAGTGCTTCTAACTAATAATTTATTTACAGGGTTACATTTTTTAGATTTTAAAGACAGTTGATACTCATTTTATTCAACATAATATAATTATTCTAATTATAATCAACATTATAAAATATTTTAGTATAAAATCATTTTTATACTTAAAACAAAAAATTTAAAAAAACAGTTTATATTTTATTTTGTGAACATATAAAAAATATAACAATTCTAAAAATTTAATCATTTAAAAATTATCAAATATTTGGAATCAAATAATTGATATTAGTTAATATGGTAATTTTTTTTTCAAGATATAACTGTAATAACAGTGATTAATTTGTTATCATGGTAGTGTTGTAAGGAGTTTACCATGGGAGTTAAAATAAGTGATGTGGTTAAAAATGACACTTACTATTTTTAAAATATTTTTGATTAAATATATATATATATATATATTATATTTTAATTAATTTCCATTTTGGGCCACTTTATTGATAACATTACATTATATTTTCAAAATCTTTTATGTAATTCCATGTTTTTCCATCCCATCAATTATAAAAGTGTTACACTTTCCCACCCTTATTCACAAAAATTGAACACTCTAGTATGGAATAAAACTTAAAAAACCATATAATATTTAAAAAATTGATTACCTTGATTAATTTCATCTTATAATATCATCTTAGGATGGCTTAAGTTGTATGCTTTAGGAGCTCTCTCAATGAATGTATAGCCATATTTACAAAAAATTTCAACATTTATTTACTCTTCTACATACTCTATATATAATCAATATATATTAAAATAATGAATCCAATTTAATAGAAATACTTATATATAATTATTATGATTGTCAAATAATTTTATACTACTTTTCCATCCCATGGATAACAGAAATATTTTCTCATTTGTTTGTATAACCCACCATCTCTATAAAGCGGTGTTATTAATTTTTCAACATCATTTTAATTGGATAATTATAAATATTAAGAAATTTAATATTATATATATATATATATATATATATTATAATAATGATTTTTTAAATTTAATATAAAATCTACCTTCAAACCCTCAACCCATAAAAATGATAATTTCCTTCATGCATTTGTGTGGACTACCACCTCCCCATAGTGATGTGATGCACTTTTCATGTAAGATATTCATTGATGATTATAAATATGTATTTAAAAAATATATATGATTTTTATTTCATAATAAATTTTTTTTTATATGATAGAACTAGGATCAATATGAAAGGAATCAAAACATTCATGAAAAAGAGCAGTTAACACCAAAAATGATGATGATGATCAAATATCATTAATGAACATGTCATAAGATGTTATATGTAAACCATGTATACCATTTAAATAGTCAATATAATAATTTTATATTAGTATAATAAATATAAATTTAGTATACAAGATTTTACAATCACTTACGAATCTTGTTGAAACCGAGGTAAGGGTTTAATTTTCAATCTCATTTCTATTTGGGAATATTTATCTTTAAATTATCATTGAATGAAATTATAATCTATTTTAATTTTAAAATTCATATATTTTTTAATTTTATGTTTATAAAATATTATATAATTTTTCATTCATTTTATTCTCTATAAGAACACAAAATTTTGAAATAATATGCATAAGGAAAAAATCTCGGTCTTTCAAATTGGATGGGAATATTTTTCTACCATGACTGTATTATTTTTAAATTTTTATCATGTAAGTATTTTCTGTTATAAATTTATTTAATAAATTATTTTATACCAATTTTTTATTTTATAAAAAAATTTCTAAAATGAATCTTCCACCCATTTTCTAAACAAGTCAGTTCTTACCTAATGTTTGAATGAAATATTTTCTCAACTATTTTCACGTGAATAGAAATTCCCATTATTATGAATAATATTTTTATTGAATCATATATTATATTTTTCCATGGATATTTTTAATAAATTATTTTAAAAATTTAGTGAGATTTTTTGTTTGTAAATAATATAATTCCAATTGAAATTTTCATTTCTCCTAAATAAATGGTTGATTGAGCTTTTAAATGCTTTTTAATTTATTTAAAAATCATATGAAAAATATTATACTTTTATAGGGTTAAAATATAATGATAAAATTATCTATATTAAAATTGATGAATTATTATAATGTTTCCTTAATTACTGAATGAGGAAAAGTAAAAACATTTTGAATTATAGTTTTTCAATACAATTTTTTACACTTATTATGTATTTAAATGTTATTTGTTTGTATCATATGATGGTTAGGGCCTTAATAAACCTTTGATGTATCAGTATGTCTCTTGAGAGAAACTGTTTTTTGTAATTAAATTATGCCACACATATTTATTTATGATTTCCTGGCATGAGGCCTTGATGACAAGGTTCTAATGTTAAAAATTATGAATTCAATCATTATGAAACTAGTTATTATTATCCATGTGAGTGTTTATGTTTTTATATAATAATTGAATATTTTCCCATTTTATGTAATTATTCATATGGATTTTTTCCATATAATTCACAAATTTATTATTATGTGATATATTCAATCATACCTTTCCAATAACAGTCATCTTAGCTCACCCATTGTTATGTTTACTTTTCCCTAGGATACTGATAATGTCATTATAAATTATTTTCAGGATATAATTGATGAAATTGTTATGTTCTCACTATATTTAATTTTTATTCATTATTTTCTAATATAATGTACGAATCCTTTATCTATATTGTATCCTAATAGTACTACACTATGTGATCCTTTGATATGTGAACTTTTATATATTTTGACAATGTAATAATATAACATCCAACTATGGGTTGTTTTACTATATTTTTACTATATACAAGGGATCACATTTTTATGAATTGAAAATTTTAGTAGTGTTTGGAGACTATACACATGATCATATTAATTCAGAATTCCTAATATAAAAAATAAAATTTATGGTGTAAATTTTTCATTTCTTCTAGTAAATTAATAAATTCATTCCTAAATCTCATCCTGGTAACTTGGGTAAGGGATAAAATAAAGGGTGAGCTCAGATTCATAGTAATGAATTGAATATGAAATAAGTTATTATAAAAAATTAATCTTCACTAAAATGGAAGAGATTAAAAAATTAAAAATTTCCAAATAAATAACAACTTAAAATGGAATATACCCAGGAATGAAAAAACATAACAAATAAAATAATGGATAATAATTAATTGAATTATAATTATATAATTCAAAATATTGGACATCATAATCTTACCATCAAGGCCTTGTATTATGTCATCATACTTAAATAGTTATATCATATTCTTCTACAAAAACTAGTTTGGTAGAAGAGACCTATAGATGCATCTATGGGATATAAAAATACCCACCCCTTCTTTACAAAGTCCAATTAATTCATATTATGAATGAAATGGATAAAAATTCAAAAAGTTTTCAACATCACCATAATTATTGAAATCTTCGAACTTGAAATGATAATATTTTATCTAAATAATAAAAAGAAAAACAAGATCATAATCCATCCATAGTAATATGGTGGATTGTGTCATCTGAATATATCCATTGTAAATCCAAATATTCATCAAAGGTTATTGATATTGATGATAATATATTTAATATATTGCTGATAAATTTCATTATGAAAATTCCCTTTTCATTTTGAAACAAATTATTTAAAATCCAAAAAACATGAAGACTTTCAAGATTTTTTTAAATAACCATTGAAAATTATAATGGAAAATAAAATGGAAATAATTTTTTTGGTTGCAAGAAATGTCAGTCATGTGGTAAGAATTAAAATATATATTTCGTTTACCCCTTCAACAAAAAATTCATTAGTATGAAAATAAAAATAATATAATTAATTTGTTTTTTTATAAAAACTAATAAATGAGTAAAAATTAATTAATTAAATAATTTATTAATATTTTTGAAACATTCATAAAAACACTAATATTAAAAATTGTACATGGAAGAAAAAATATTCATGAACAAATAGAAAAATAATGTATGATTTTTCAAAATATATTTTTCATAAATTTTGAGTACATATAGAGAGAAAAATGAAAGAAAAAGTTTTTTTTTCTATACATGACTTTAGGAGAATAAAATTAGATGGGTTTTAATATAGAAATATCATTTATTTATCCCTTGGTAACCATAAAGATTAACAATCCCAAATAATAATGAGATTATGATATATACCATTAACTGATGTATAACCTGATTCACATGTTATTTAGTCACATGTATAGAAAATATTGATTTATTATACATGTATACCATAATCATATTAATACATATAATATGATAATATTTTTAGTTATAACATCTTATAAATTGACAAATAAAAAGCGTTCATTATCATACTCATTTTGAGTGTTAACTCCTACATTTTTCATTATGTTTTGATTTGAAAGATATAGTCTATGAAACTTGATCATTGTTACGTTATATAGGTAGTTCTAGAAATCATTTAAATATATTATATATATTCATTATATACATAATTTAAATTATCCAAAAAATTCAGACATGAAAAATGAATCACATAGCTTTGTGATGGTGGTAGTCCATACATGTGTGCGAGTGACATTATCATTTTTATTGGGTGGAATGTTAATAATATAAATGATATATTATATTTAAATAAAAATAATTCTGTCATAATTATAATATATATTTATTAGTTAAATATTTGATAATAACAAACTAATGTTGGGATGAAAACTGAATTATGCTATTATAAAGATATGATAGGTCATACGTACACACAAATTATGTTTTCAATTTCCATAGGATATAAAGGAGGTATGAAATGGTTTTACCTTAATCATAATAAAATATAATTATATTTATGAGATTTTATTAATTATTTTATTATGGATAAAATATAAATATATGTATTAATATAATAAATAAACATTGAAATTGCCGATAAAGATGATTACCTCATCTTTGAGGAACCTCCATTAGAATGCATCATAATCTCACATAATATTTTCTTAGGCTAAAAATAATAATGAATAAAGGTAAGGAATCTTGGAATGTTTTTCGTATGGAATATATTGGATATATATCTATGTTTTTCTAAATAATGGAGGGGAATAAGTTCCAATTTATAAGTTGAGGTAGGGACACACAAGAAACTTATAAAAAGATTTATACAATACATAGTCATTTTCACAAGTGAGATGTTCAAATTTGATAGAACAGAAAACGTATGAGAATATAATATTGAAATATCCTTAATCTATAAAATTTGGACACTTTTATGTGTCATTTTTACCCTTATCTCTTAGTTTAACCCCATACTAAACCTGTTTCCATGAATATAAATTATTTTAATATCTTAATATTCATTATGGGAATAATTTACATTAAAATATTAAATAATATTTATTACTCTAATTCCTAATTTCTATTCCATTTTAAATTATCATATTTGTATAATATTTATAAATTAATTTTTATATAAGTGCGTAAAAATCAATATTGTTTTTTAAAATATTGATTGATTAAAGTATAAAAATGAATCTAAACACAAATAATTAATAATAATGTTTCTAAAAGAATTAATTAGATTCTATTAAATATATTTATTATTATTTTTCATTCAAAAAAACTAAAACCAAATGTAATCTTGTAAATAATTGATTAAAAGAGATGAACAAGAAAAATTATTTCAACAAAAACATTACTTGGATTTCCAAAGTGTTAATAACATATTTTTATGTTAAAAATAAAATTTTTATATAAATTATTTTACTCCATAAATATAAATTTATCTATAAAAAATTCTTTTGCAAATTATTTTTTATTATTATTTTTTTCATTATAATTTCATGAAAGTGACAGTTTTCATAAAATTGTTATTTTTGAATATTCACAAAAAAATTTACTATTTATGAAAAATATCAAAAATTAATCCTAATTTAATTTTTAAATAGTAAATTAAAAATTTATATTCGTTAAAATTAATAAAATTTATAAAAATTGGTAATTTGGTTGTTAATAACATTATTAAATAAATCTATGTATATTATATTATTGTTTCGTTAAAAAGATAATATTGCATAATATGATTGAATATGGAGTGTTAAGTTAGTAATCACTAATAACTAGTTTTTTGTATAGGGTGGATTGTTTTAAGAATATGCCGATTTTTTAGCTTCTCTTAATCAGATATTGATGATGCATTGTTTCTATGACACAATTGATAAATATTATTTACCTAAAATTTGAGGCATTTTTACTCCCCATTATGATTAGTGGAAATCATTTCATATTGAGGGGATGGTGGTTGTTTCTGAGATTGATGATACTACCAATAGGTTTGGTATTTTTCATTTGGAATGATGACAAAGTCCTCATGGGTTTCAAGGAAAGGTGTATCCTTGTGAAATCGGGGGTTGGGTGGAATATAAGACACCTATTTCTATTTTTTTGGAAACATTATAAATAGATACTAATTCTCGAATTGGGATCCATACATGGGGAAATGATCCATTAGTATTTTATTCTTTTCAAGAAAAAACCAAGGGACTACTCTACCATGGATTGAATTTGAGGACTTTTTCATCTTTGAGATTTACCGTTTGATGTTGGACCCTCTATAGGGTTGTGTGGCCATGTTTGAGCGTGAATCATGGTCATGGAGCATAAATGGTTTCCCCTAGACATATTCACTAAAGGAATTAATATAACATAGTTGTTTAAGTGGAGACTTTAGATGAGGATATATCTATTTTCAGTAGAGTTCTCACATAAAAACACTAATACTAAAGACCTTGATCTGGTTGGGAATATCAATAATTCTAAATAACGTTACACCCTATCTATGGTACTAGATTAGATTATTCTTCTGAAGATGTTCTGAGTTGTTATATGAAAATAACACAACATGGTAGATATCATTGAGGACCATAAAATCCATATTATTATACCATCTATCTATTGGTAAGCAGATTGACATGTGATTCGGTAGTGTTAGAGAAGTAAAAAATATTTAAGTGATTTGTCCACTCCCATAATCAAAACCATCGGTCAATTAAAATCACACATGGGGTGATAAAATTTAATATTTTGTGAGAATTTTAAAATTAATTATATATTGTGGTCAAAAAGTAACAAAACATATATATGGTTTTTCATAGTTTTGAGTATATCACTTGTTTGTTTTACTAAAATGTTAATTTTAATTAACCAGTCATAGTTGGAGTCATATTGGTCACTCTATATTTCTTATTGATGTGAGGATGGATCCTACATATCAAAAATGACTTAGGGGCCATTTTCCTAAATTATGAAAACAATATGAATTTTTTTTGAATATTTATTATGTCACATGGGGTTCTTATAAAAATAACATTTTAAATGAAACCAAGCATGCTGAGTCATATTGGTCACATCGAGTGTCCATTTAGCAATAAAAATTCCTATAAGCCAAAAATTATATATGAATTATTTACAAAAGTTATCAAGAAAATTCAAGCATGCTTTCATAGTTTTTATTAAGTGACACACATTTGAACTAAAATGTTATTTTAAAACCGATAACATATATTTTGGGTCATATTGGGCATACCATGTATCAGATAGAGGTGAAAATAATTTATATGAAAAAAAGGAATTGTAAATAATTTTATTAATCTATTCGAACAATCTGAATTTATTTGCACCGTTTTAGTATATCATATTTTTTACTAAAACTATAATATTAATCAAAAAGTTACACATTGATTCATACTGATCACACTATGCATAAAATTGAGGCCTGACTAATTCGTACATGTCGCAAAATAATTATGGATATTTTTCCAAAAGTATAAAAACAAAATGAATGTGTTTTATTAGTTCTGAGTATGTTACATGTTTTTTTATAATGAAATAAGATTTTAAAATGGAAAATTCCAATTTGAGCCACACCTATCTCACATTGTATCAGTTTCATGTTAGAACAATTCCTATAATTAAAAAATTACTGATGAGTAATTTTAATAAATTATCAATACAATCTGATTTTTTTCATATTTTCAGTGATAGAAACATGTTTTGAACTAAAATGAAAATTTTAAACTAATAACAGAATCTTTGATTCATTCAAGAAACACTATGTATGTTATTTATTTGAAGATGATTCATACACGCCATAAATTATTAATTGATCATTATCCTAATTAATAAAAATAATCCAAATGAATTTCCTATTTTTTAGTATCAAACATGTTTTTTTACTAAAATGTCCTTTTAAACTAAAAGCACACACATTGAGTCATATCAATCACTTCATGTGTCAGTTTTATGTGATGCAAATTCAAATGGATCATAATGAATTTTAAATAATTTTCCTATATTATTAAATAAATTTTAGTGTGTTCACATGATTTTTATTAAGTGACATACTTTTTGAATTAAATTGTCAATAATAAACTAATAGTAGAGACAATGAATCATATTGGTCACATAATGTTATAATTTTATGTGATATTTATTCCTACAAATAATAAATTAATTATGAATCATTTTTAATCTTTATCAATACAATATGAATGTATTTTCAGGGCATTCAGTGAGTGAAACACATTTTAAAATTACATGGAAGTTTTTAATGAAAACAAAAACTAATATTTATATCATTCACACAGTGCTTTTGATTGAGGTGAGGATAATTAATACACATCAAAGATAACATTTGGAATTTTTCTTAATGTATCAAAAAAATCCAAATGTTTTTTAATGATTTTGAGTATCTTAGTTTTGTTTTTTTACTAAAATGTAAATTTTATATAAGAACACACACATGGAGTCATACTAGTAACACTGTGTATCTGAATGTGATGAGGCCAATTTAAACATGTTGTAAATTAATTATGTATTATTTTCCTAAATTTTATAAACAACCCAAATTTGTTTTATTGTTTTTTATTATTCCAATTTTAATTTTTACCAAAATTTCATTTTAATCTAAAAACATGAACATTGAGTCATAATAGTAAAATTGTGTGTTGGTTTGAAATTGGAATGATTTATTCCAGTAAAAAACTACAAATTAATTTCCTTACTATATTACCAAGATAATTCAAGGGTTTTGTATTAGTTTTTTGAAAGTGACACATTTTTTGAGCTAAAATGAAAATTTTCAATTAATATCGGACACATGGTGTCATACTGGGAACATTGTGTATTAGATTGAGGTATTAATGATTCCTAAACATACAAATTTCCTTTGATTTTTGTTAGTAAATTATCAAAAAAATATAAATTATTTTTCTTATTTTTGAATACTTCACTTGTGATTCTTACAAAAATTAATATCAATTTTAAATAAGACGTCACACATTGAGTCATACCTATCACACTATGGGTCAAATTATGTGTGGATGATTCCTACATGTCACAAATTTCATAAGAATCTTTTAACAAAATTATACAATCAATTTTAATGTGAATTATTAGTTTTGATTTTGTGATGTGTGATTTGATAGAAAATGTAAATTATAAACTAAAAGAATACAATAACAACCCCAGATTAATGTAAATTAATATTTCAACATTTTTGTTGAATACACATACACACACCTAATTACAATATATTTTACTTATATTGTAATCATTAAATTCTAAACAATTATTTCATGATACACTTATATATTATCCCCCCAATTTAATCATTTCTATAACCATTTTGGAAAATCAAACATAAAACAATTCATCATAACATGGATAAAAAACAATTGAATGTTTTTTGTTCAGATTCTTAGTAAGGGTAAAAAAGGGAGATATTTGATCATAAACATGGGCATAAGGGGAATGAGAATGTGATAATAACATAATAATAGAATACCGTTTATATAAAATATTATAAAAATGAATCATGGTATTAATATTTAATGTTAATAGGAAATGAATCAAAAGGACGTATAAGAACACAGTCCAGGAGATCATGACATTTAATCAATACATTACATTTTGGAAGTCACATAAAATTATAACATTATTAAAAATTATAAATAGTATTAGGTTCACTCATTCAATTGAGTAAATGAATTCAGGTCCTTTCATAATCATATGGTCTTGAAAACTAGGTCCATACATAAAATTATGGACAATAAAAAAGGTCTATATATAGAATTATGAACTTGAAATAAGGCTCATGCATAACATATATACCTCCAGAATTTTCCATGTTTAGACAATGTATTGGAGTAATATATAGGTCCCACATGTTACTTAATGATATCCATAAATATATGTTCCACGAAAACATAAATCAAACATCATATCAAAACCCCAGAAATGAAATTCCCTTCATAAACATCATTCAATAATAACATTACCCATGTAAAATAAATGGGATTCATAAATATCAATCCATAATAACCATAAATAAACCAAAGAAATGATAGAGGTTTAATTCTAGAAGAATATCCATAGTAGAAATTAATTGCATTAATGAATGGTATATTATATTTAGGATAATTCTTAAGGAAAATATCTTTTCATCATTGAAAACATTTTGTTGTCTTAAAATGACACTAAATATTAAAATAAAACATTTTATTTTTAAATAAACCTGTAATATTGTAAGGCAATATTTATTTAAAAAAACAAATCATGAAAGCATAAAAATCATTCAATATTTTATATCTTAAAAAAATCATTTCTTTTATACTTTTTTTTCAAAGGCCACAAAGTACATATTTTGGAATATGAAAAACAATTTTTCCTTAAAAATATTTTGTAAACATTAAAACATGTATAAAAATAAGAATAAATATTAATATATGAATAGTAAAATCCTTTTTGTATAATCATTTTTAAAATACATGAATGTGGAAGATAAATATTCCTCCAGCAGGATTTTAAATGACATAATCCCAGCTATTGATGAGATTATGGAATAAATACTTAAAAATTGATAATAAGTAGAATCATAATCCCTTGAATGAAATAAATTATATGGATATAATAATACCATAATATCCATAATAATACTCAAAAAATACATTCATTCATGGTATATGCACCATACAAAAGAAAGAAGTATTGTATAATGCATGTGGCCCACAAAAATAAAAGTGGGTTGAAGGTCCCTTACATTATATCTTGATTCTCATATTACTCGAACAAACATAATGTATAATAAATATAGGTTTATTAAAATTTTATTACATAACCATATTGTTATATCTAATTTTATATATGATTTTATTATGACATTATATTACCCTTTTATTAACAATTCCATGTTAATGTTTTTCTTTGAGTAATATCTCGTTTGTTTTTCACATGTGTATTTGATTTGTTATAATTTTTTCCCTTATTTATATCATAATATAATTGAATCAGAAATGATATCTATGATATAAAAATAAAAAGCATGATGGAATGTTGTAGATAATAATTCCAAAAGAAAAAATAAATCCAATATATTATATATATCTTATAAAAAAATTTATATTATAACTCCCAACCATAATAGCTTGTTAATGAAAAAATTAACACTATTGTTTCTTAAAGTGGTTGTTTTTTAGGGAAGACCTGTAATTTAATAACCCATTTGATGGATGTGTGTGTAAGTGTAGGTATAACCCTTAGAATAAAAAATTATTAGTATATTTAGTATTATGAAGATATTATATAATTATATAATATGAATAATCTTGAGGTTTAAAGGAATAAATAAAATGAAAATGATCATTGATGAATGTTGCCTCTTTTTTGTATCTCTTTTTGATTTGATCAAAAAGCCTTATTTTGTAAGAATTATGCAAAAATTAAAGCCTCTAAGATGATGGTATTGTTGTTTTAAGTATATATGGATATACTATGAAAAATATAGGTTATCTTATGTGTATTAAATATAATAGGTTGTTCTATTTTATAATATATGTAATGGGAACTTTAGTAATTTCTAGAAAAAATTATAATTAATTAATTCACACTCCCAATAACTAAAAATGGAAAATAATAAGATTAAAATGTGGTATAAGGTTATAATACCATTACTAATAATTTTTAGATTGGTTTTGGTGTAATTTAAAACCATATATTTTTTATTTACCCTTAGTTATTATATTTCAATTTTAACAATGGTATCTATTTTTTCAGAATTGAAAGGTGGATATCATTCCATATAGGGTTTAAATTTAACCATAAAGGGAAAAATCAAGATATTTTATACCATATCACAATACATGTGTCTATTATTAGGATTTTGTTGATTTCTAACTAAATTAAAAAATATTATCTTTATAAAATGTCATTAGTGTCAATTTTGACACTATTCATTACATTCACAGTATGAAAATAAATCCAAAAACATAACATAGAACCCATTAATTTAATACATCCCTAACACATCATTTGTTCCTATAAAAGATGTGTATAACCTCTATTAATTCATATTATATTTATTTCCATAATTATAAAACCATTTAATTGATTGTTTCAATAACTGAAAAATTACTCCATCATCATTGAGAAATAATTTATGAAAATTATTTCTTCACTAAATTTAAAAATATTCATGGAAATAAATATAATACAACTTAATAGAGGTTATGTAGTAATTTTATAAGCACATATAAAACACGTTGTTCAAGATAAATATTTTATCTTTCATAAAAATATAAATGGTCTACAATATATTTTACTTAACCCCATATTAAAAAAATTATACATATTATATGATCGAGTGTGACATTTTTTTAGTATCATTGATTTTGATAATATCCAGGTCGTTTTAAAGGACATGTTTCAATTAAATTACTAAATTTAGAAACTCATGTATTAAGGGTCAAATTAACTTCTTCCAATAACATTTGACCATTTTTAGTGTAATTTTATAATATTTTAAGTATTATTAAGACCGTTAGATATTAGATTTACCCATAACAAAGGTAATAAAAAATACTAAAAATACAACTCATTTAGTCTAAAAATAAAGGGGCTCTAATTACTCAATTTGGAAATTTATATTAAAACTATGAAATCCATTTTACTAAATTCAAATCAAAGAATCTGTAGAAATTAATTAAACATTAATCCCACAATAGGGACAAAACAACTGATCTAAGAAGTGTGTAAAAAATATTAATATGTTTGTATTTCAAAATTCAATATAATATAGATTCCAATCACCTAAAATGGATTAAATGATAAAATTATTTATAAAATTATTATTTAAAAATTATAAAAAATATAATTTAACACTATAAATTATTTCAATTGATAATATATTTTAAATTAAATTTAATAATTATAACTATTCATCAAAACATTTAACGTATGAGAAAAATTACCCAAAACTCAACTAAAGTATATTTTGATATCACTATTTCAAATAAGAACTTTATTTTTTTCAAATATAATTTATAAAATTGTAAAAAATATAATTAAAACAATTTTGGCATCACAAGGCGACAAAATTACCATTTTAGATAAATACTTATTTTATTTGAAAAATGGGATTTGTTCTTATATCATTTATAGAAAACACAGAAGATGTATTTTAAATATTTTATAGAATATTATATATATATATATATAATATTATTCAATTTGAGTGATTTATTTATAATATTCCTATTTATTTTAAAAATTTGTTCACATTAATTTATAAATAATTGGTAAAAAAATTATATATATCTATGTGTGTGTGTAAATAATAATTTTATAATTTAGTTAATCATTTTTATAACATCCATTCTAATGGTTTGGTTATTATTGTCTTATTTAAATAATTATAATAATAAAATAATGTTTCTTTGAAACTTTGTGTTGTGTGTATAGATATCTAAGCCAGTATTGTGTGGTGTGAAATCTTAATATAGTGTAGAATATATAAAAATAAATCAATGAAAAGTAATTTATTAAAAAAAATACTCATAAAAACTCAGGATCATACTTTCTACCCCCAATGAAATGAATTTATCCCTCGAAATTCATCATTGTAATACCACCAAATGAGGATATTTCTACCTCATTATATCATAATGTAACCACACAACAACTTTAGATAGGTGGGTTATCCACATAACTTTAACATGGAGAGTGGTCTTGTTTTATAGATCATTATATCTATGATCCAATATTTCTATGTGTTTATTAACATAAGAGGGATGTGTGTCCATAAGTATGACATCTTAGTTCAGTATTTGTGAATGATCAGGAATGTACTTCCTTAGAAGATATTCATGGAAAAAATTATGAACTACATATATTTTTTTTATAAGATCCAATTTTTATTCTACCATTCTGATATGATCAAAAATTTAAAAATGAAATCACATCTTTGTATGTTTATTTTTCACTTTGAAAATGAAATGTGGGTTTTTTGAAAATTCTATTGTGGAAACAAAGATTGTAAAAATTAAAATTAAAACTCACTCTTAAAAAATAATGTTGGAATCATAATGGTTACCCAATATAAATCATAATTAGGTTTCCACATAGTAGAACATAGGTGTCACATGAAATCATAGACATATAAGAGAAGTAAAACAATCAATTTATTATGGAGAGTGATAGATAATGTGGTCTGGAGAATGTTACCAATAAAAAATCAATAACCCAATGTTGCATGAAAAATAACAATGATATAATAAAAAATGATGATTGTTGTAAAAAAAATTAATTTCAAGACAATTTTCATAAAGATTAATAATTTTGATGTGAATATATACCAACATTATTTTAGTAAATTTTCACCTTTTGACATGCCTTGATTAATTTACTCTTCACCTATTATTCGAAGATATTGATGTGAATTTTTCAATCCTGAAGCATTAACAGATCATAAGATCCATAGATAGTATGACCAGTCATTCCATATGTCTTTATATTAAAAAAATTGTAATCCCATATTAAGAAATATGAATAAATATTTCTATTAGAAACCATTAATCTCTAAAACCACATCCAAATTTCAATATAAATAATTTCATAAATTCATACAATTATGAACCTTCCAAAATATTAAAATTCATGATTTTTTAAACTATGTTACTAAATATCCATAATCAACTAATCATTAATCCCCCAAACAACTTGATGTATATCGTATTTGTTATATACTAAACATGTGATTAATATAAACGTGTATTCTCTTGAAACATCATAACAAATTGATAAGATAAATAAATTCTCATTTATTCTATAATAACATATCTTATATAAAATACGTTTCATTAAAATATAGGGTTTATCCCCATCTAAATAAAATTTGTGAAATAATTACTCTAGAATCCATCATGATATTCACATGATGTTTTACTAATTGATGAAAAATTATATTATCTTAGGTATTATTAAATAATAATATAATTTGAAATTACCCAAACAGAGAGGGGGGTATGTATTCCCTAATTATCATGGTTCAATTCACAAATTATGAAAAAAATAAGATTTCCCTTTGTCATTTCTTTCAGCTATTTTTGTGGTTTATTTTCTATAGTAACCCATAGATTGGGTAATTGATTTTCATAGTTGACAAACAATCTAAATTTATAGCACTAATGTGTGAGTGGTGCATTTTGATGATATTTCTCTCCATTCATCTCATTGACTGACAACTTTACATCTCTCAAAAAACATTTTTCTCAATGGATAGTCTTCACACACTTGCATAATCTCCTTTATCATTTCATTAAATCCCTTGAGTTCTACTTTTATCATTTTTGTAAAGTATGATGCAGAATCTTTTTCTTTCCACTATATGGAAACCACTAGAGTTTCCAATAATATCCATCTTCTTTTTCTTGTAACCAAATCCATGCGGGAAAACATTATCCATTTACACATTTAGTGAACTATAAATAATTTCATCATATATTACAAACACTCTTATTTATAATTATTTTCAATTATTTTGTTTTTTCAACTAAAGAATTGATAAATTTTACTTTTAGGTTCGATGAGAAATATAGTAGGGTACAATTTAAGTCATATAAAATTTGCTTCCTATGTTCCAATAGATTCATCATCATTTTTCTTTAAATAATGGAATTCATTCTCCATTTTCATACGAATAATTTTAGGAATGTAATTATTTACAAATTAGTTCATGAATTCATTCCATTCCATGCAGTCAATTTCTTTCTATTTTATAGTGTTCTTGTTAAGATTCCACAACTAACCATCTCTAAATTCTATGCGATAATAATTTATGAAAAAAATTTCATGTCATAAGAATTTCTGAACAAAAATTGCTTTCCCAATAGTGTTGATTCCTTACTCAACAACTACTGGATTAGAAGACCAACTAAATGAATGTGGGTTTTCCCCCCTAAAGACTCAACAGAATGTGGTTTCCTCATATTCTCATTTAAAATACAATCATGATTCATATCTTGTATGAGTATAGTGATATGATATTTAATTCCATCTCTAAAAACATAATGATCATCCAGAGTAATGTTGAGTCAATAAGGGTTTCCTTATGACTTTTCCATTCCTTCTTGTTTTGAAAATCACAAACACCTTATCTTTAAGGAAAATCGCTTTTATAAGGAAAAATGCTTTCTTAAGGAAAATCTCTTTTATAAGGAAAAATGCTTTCTTAAGGAAAATCGCTTTTATAAGGAAAAATGCTTTGTTAAGGAAAATTGCTTTTATAAGGAAAATTGCTTTCTTAAGGAAAATCGCTTTTATAAGAAAAATTATCCTTATCATATTTTCATTCATATTTTTTCTTAAGTATAAGTTTCAGATTCATTTTCTCGGAGTCATTAAAACATTGATATAAAAGCATTCTGTTTTAGGATTCGGTTCTGGACAAGAACTATAAGGAAGTTTCATTCCGAATTCCGGATATGAACTCTGACTAAGTTCTATTCCAGATTCAGGATACGAATTCCAATGAAGAATTCTCATTACGAATTCCAATGAAGAATTCTCATTACGAATTCCAATGAAGAATTCTCATTACGAATTCCAATGAAGAATTCTCATTACGAATTCTAATGAAGAAAACTCATTCCGAATTCTCATTGCGAATTCTGATGACGAATTCTCATTACGATTTCGGATGACGAATTCCTATTCCGAATTCCTATTCCGAATTCTCATTCCGAATTCACCTATTAAATAGAATCTGATTATCATTGTTTTATACACTCTGAATCTACTCACTCCGAACCATCACTCCGAAGTTTCTATTCCGAACCTTTATGTTAGAGTTTAAAACGATGTCGTACATTCTGTTACACTTACTTTGTTATAAAACTATGTCGTCCATTTTGTTATAAACTAACCTTTGTCTAAGTGACACGTGTACAGGACCCTCCGAACTTTAAGGAAAATATGACCGTTGGAGAAGGAGCCGACCTTACCTATAAATAGGAGCTCTTTTAAAAGAGCTCAGGGCTGTTGGAAAAACAACTGAGTTTTGTGCCTACATGCTGTTGAAGTGATTTCTAGAGAGAGAGTCTCTTATTAACTCTCAAAGCTTCGTGCGACTCCGAATGTTGGTGATTACATTCGAGAGCTTCCGGGGATAGGAAGACAGAGGTGCCGACTACCTTAAAGATCGAGGGCTTTCTTGCTGAAAAAGACAGAGGTTGCCAACTACCTTGAAGTTGAGGGCTTGCGGGGATAGCAAGACAGAGACTCCGATCATCATATCGAGGGCTTACCCTGGTGTGGGTAAGATAGACTTGCTTGAAAGTATAAATCAAGGGACCTTTATCCAAGGTTGTTGGATACCCTTCTCTTTGGGTTAAAAGACTATTATCTTGTTACTAGTAGTTTTACTACTTTTTGTTATTCCGCTGCAATTTGTATCTTAAGGAAAGTATAACATTTTTATACTTCCTTACTTACTCTGATTAGTTTAGATTCTATACGCTTTAAGGTAGAATCTCATATTGTAACTTTTGTTAAGTTTCAATTTCTAGAACCATATTTCCGGAACCTACTTTTGGAATCAATTTCCATGTTCAGTTCGGTGTTAGAGGTGTTGTGAATTTACTTAGTTTAACTTTGTTAAACTTTGCCCTTTCCTTTTCTTAAGGAAACAATAGTTTCTTAACTAACTTTAAAAGTTCCAAAGGAATTTTTAAAGTATAAAATTCACCCCCCCTCTTGTATATTGAGCATCTCATATTATATTTCGATCCTACAATTGGTATCAGAGGTTGGAAACCTCTTACTCTATACCATTCTTACATTTGGTATCAGAGCCAAGGTTACTGAAATACTTGTACTCACATACAAGTTTTTCTTGCTCACTTTTCTTTCCGAACTTTGTCATTCCGATTTATCCATTCCGAACTTTTCCCATTCCGAACCTTGTTGATTCGATTCTAAGCTACTAACAAGTTTGTGTGCCAAGTTATTTTTAGTATGGCAGGAATTAATGTTGGATCGATTGACAATATGAATCCTACGAGGCCACCAATCTTCGATGGTAATGATTATGAATACTGGAGAGTTCGTATGAAGACTTTTTTTATCAATACTGGAGTAGACAACTTTGTCATGCATACTGGTGATTATAAAATTCCTGACAAGGAAGTCAGAACCTTTACTAACCAGGAAAAGCAAGAATATCAACTCAACTATAAGGTACGCAATACTTTATTATGTTAAATGACTAGAAATATATATAGCCAAATTTCTTCTTGTGAAGCAGCTAATTGTATATGGAAGAAGTTAGAGGTTACACACTTTGGGACTTCTAAGGTGATTGAGACTAGAAGAGCTATGCTTAGATCTGAATATCATGGCTTCAATTTCCCTTATGGAGAACCTATCTGTAAAGTTCAACAAAGATTTATGACTACCGTCAACAGTCTACAATCTATGGGAGAGAAAGGATTAGATGATGAAGCTCTTGTGGAAAAGATAATTGACATTATGCCCAATGAGTGGGAATCCAAGAGAACAGCTATACATGAGAACAGGAAGGTTACTCAAATTACTCTTGATGAATTATTTGGAACTCTTCTATAACATGAAACTAGAATGAAGAGAGATGATGACAACATAAAGAAGAAGAATGGAAATGGTACTGTTGCTTTTACTACAACTTCAAATCAAATGAAAGCTAAGACTCCTGAGAGAGTAACCAGATCCAAATCGAAGAAAGTCATTTTCCAATCCGAATCTAGTGAAAGTGAAGTTTCAGAAAATGAATTAGCCAATCTTGCTCGAAGGATGAACAAGATAGCTGGACAGAGAAACTTTCAATCTAAGTATAAGAAGAAGGACATGAAAGATAAGAAAGATGGAGAAGTTACTTGTTACGAATGTAAAAGAGCTGGACATATTAGACCAGATTTCCCTATGCTCAAAAAGAAAGAAAGGAAGGAAAGACATTCAGAAAAGAACAGGAAGAAGTATTACAATGCTAAAGCTAAGAATGTTCTGAAAGCTAATGACACCTGGAGTGCCAGTGGTGGTGACTCTTTAGATGAATCTTCTGATTATGAATCTTCAGGACAGAAGAATCTTGGTCTTATAGCCAGATTACCTATTGATAATCATTGTCTTATGGCTAAGGTACGAAATGCTGAATCTTTGACCAATGTTTCCTTAAATCCTAATGATAGTAAATATTATAACTCTTCTGATGAAGAATCATCTTCTGATGAGGAAAATACTTTACCTACTTATGAAGAAGTCTCTAGATTTTCTGAACTTCTTGAGATTGAGAATTCCAAACTCAACAAGAAACTTGATAAAGAAAATTCTAGGAATTATATTCTTACTAAAGAGATATCAGATCTTTCTAAAGATCTTGATAAGAAAAATGCTGATTTTGAAAGTATTTCAAAAAATCTTGAGGAAGTAAGTTCTGAGAAGAACAAACTTTCTAAAGAGTTAGAAAAAGTAATTTCTAAGAAAAATGTTTTCGAGCCTAACTCTAGTTCCAAAACTAATGATTTTGAGGATAAAAACATGGTTGTAAAACTCAAGTCCGAAATTTTTTCCTTAAAGAAATGTTTATCAAACTTTACCCATGGTAAGGAAAATTTTGATAAGATGTATTCTCAAATACGACCTTTAAGAAATAAATCCGGATTTGGTTATACCCATGCAAAACCTGTTTTCAGTAACAATTATTTTGTTCCTCAAAGTGCCCCATTTTGCACTAAATGTCAATGTGGTGGTCACTGGGCAAAAAATTGTTCCTTAAACAAAACCCAATCCTTAGGTTTTCATAAAGCTTACTTTTCTAAGAAAATGTGGATACCTAAAATTTTATTGTCTGGATATCTCGGATCCAAACAAGTTTGGATTCCGAAAATCTAACTTTGTTCTTAATTTCAGGAAAATAAAGAAAGTTCTAGAAACAATATTTGGTACATGGATAGTGGATGTTCCCGGCACATGACTGGTAACAAAAGCTTTTTTGAAAAGATTATCAAAACGAAAGGAGGAAAGGTAACTTTCGGAGACAATGCTAAGGGAGAGATTGTTGGTATTGGTAATATAGTTCTTTTGGGTAAAACATTGATTTCAAATGTTCTTTTTGTTAAAGGTCTTAAGCACAACCTCATTAGCATAAATCAGTTATGTGATGAAGGTTACCTTGTGAATTTTAGGAATGATAAATGCTTAGTTCACAATTCCAAGGAAGAATTTATTCTCTCAGCCAATAGGCAAGAGAATGTTTACACCTTAAACTTAGAAGACCTAAGAAGCCAAGATTTACCTTGCCTAAGTGCAATGGAAGATCATTCTTGGTTATGGAATAGAAGATTAGAACACTGTAATCTTAGGAACCTATGTAAACTCTCTAAGAAGAAACTTGTTAAGGATCTACCGGAGCTTAGATTTGATTCTTCTAAAGTTTGTGATCCTTGTCAATATGGCAAGCAACATAAATCAAGTTTTAAGTCAATTGGTAATGTCTCAACAACTGATGCATTACAGTTGGTGCACATGGATCTTTTTGGTCAAACACAAACTGGAAGCATTGGAGGAAAATACTATGTGTTTGTTCTAGTTGATGATTACACTAGATTTACTTGGGTCTATTTTCTAGCAAGGAAATCTGAAGATTTTTCTTATTTCAAAAGTTTTAGAGCTCAAGTGAAAAATGAGAAAAACCTTCCATTGAAAACTATTCATAGTGATCATGGAGGAGAATTTCAAAATTCTGATTTTGAGACTTTTTGTAGTAAGAAAGGTATTACTCACAATTTTTCAGCACCTAGAACTCCTCAACAGAATGGTGTAGTTGAAAGAAGAAATAGAATTCTTCAAGAGATAACTAGAACCATGTTGTGTGAATATTCTATTGCTAGACATTTCTGGGATGAAGTTGTAAGTACTGCTTGTTATACTATAAATCGAGTTTTGATTAGACCTTTTCTTAATAAAACTCCTTATGAGTTATGGAATGGTAGAAAACCAAGACTTTCCTACTTCAAGGTTTTTGGTTGCAAAGTATTCATTTTGAATACTAAAGATAACTTACATAAATTCGCACCAAATTCTGATGAAGGGATTTTCTTAGGTTATTCCACAACCTCTAAGGCTTATAGAGTTTTTAATAAAAATACTTGTACTGTTGAGGAAACAGTACATGTAAAATTTGATGAGTCTGATCCTTTTGTTTTTAAAACCTCCCAAACTACATCCTCGGATGTGTTTTCAAAAACTGATTGTCAACCTTTGATAGAAGAACCTTCTGATAAGGAAATTGTTCTAGAAGATACTTCTGAAACATTTACCCCAGAAGACTTTCTACCTTATGTTGATGAACAGGTTTTACAAAACCCAAATCAGGTGTTTCTTAAGAATCATCCCAGTGATAGTATCATTGGTGATGTAAATCAACCTGTAAGGACTAGAAGTTCCTTAAGAAATGAAGTAGAACATCTAGCATTTCTTTCCCAATTAGAGCCTAAAAGCACTGATGAAGCTTTAGGTGATGATGATTGGATCAAAGCAATGCAAGATGAACTAAATGAATTCGAAAGGAATAAATTCTGGACCTTGGTTGAAAGACCTAAGGAAACTTCAGTTATTGGAGTAAAATGGGTTTTCAGAAATAAATGTGATGAAAATGGAGTCATTGTTAGAAATAAAGCTAGACTTGTTTCTAAAGGCTATAATCAGCAAGAAGGAATAGACTATGAAGAAACCTATACTCCAGTAGCTAGACTTGAATCTATCCGCATTCTACTTGCCTTTGCAGCATTCTTTAATTTCAAACTTTTCCAAATGGATGTGAAATGTGCTTTTCTTAATGGTTATGTTCAAGAGGAAGTTTTTGTTGAACAACCTCCTGGCTTTGAAGATACAAAATATCCAGATCATGTTTTTAGACTTACCAAAGCTTTGTATGGCCTTAAACAAGCCCCACGAGCATGGTATGATAGACTTACTGGATTTTTGCTTCAAAATAACTATGTTAAGGGAAATGAAGATCCAACCCTTTTTATAAAGAAAGATAAGAAAAATGTTTTGATTGTTCAAATTTATGTTGATGACATTATATTTGGTTCAACTCAGCAATCTTTGACAGAATCTTTTGCTAGTCTAATGAAATCTGAGTTTGAAATGAGTATGATGGGTGAGTTAACATTTTTCCTTGGTTTTCAAATTTCTCAAAAACCAGAAGGAACCTACATATCTCAACATAAGTATATTAAAGATCTTCTTAAAAAGCATGGTTATGACAACACTAAGAGTATAAGTACTCCTATTGGTACCTCAAACTCTCTAGATCTTGATGATGCTGGGAAACCAGTAGATCAAACATCTTTTAGAGGTATGATTGGAAGTCTACTTTACTTAACAGCTAGTCGACCAGACTTAATGTTTTCTGTATGCTTATGTGCAAGATATCAATCCAATCCTAAGGAATCTCACTTAAAGGAAGTAAAAAGAATTTTTCGCTACCTTAAGGGAACCATGGATCTAGGATTATTTTATACTTCTGGAAATGATTTTGTTCTAAAAAGCTTTTCTGATGCTGACTTTGGTGGATGTAGAATGGATAGGAAAAGTACATCCGGAACATGTCATTTCTTAGGAGATTCATTAGTTTCTTGGTCATGCAAGAAGCAACATTCTGTTGCACTCTCCACTGTTGAAGCTGAATATGTAGCAGCTGGAAGCTGTTGTGCACAAGTGTTGTGGATGCAACACACACTCACAGACTATGGATTGAGTTTTACTAAAACTCAAATTTTGTGTGATAACACAAGTGCCATTGCCCTAAGTAAAAACCCTGCACATCACTCTCGTGAAAAACACATAGATATTAGGCATCACTTTCTTAGGGATCACACACTCAAAGGAGATATTATTCTTCAGTTTATCGGAACGCAAGATCAACTTGCTGATATTTTCACAAAATCTTTGCCTTCTGATAGATTTGAATATATTAAACAGAAGTTAGGAATGATAACCGTAAGGTAATCTTCCTTAATTAACTTTCTGTTGAAAAAAAAAATCTCCTTACAGTAATAAACTCCTTTTCATAGGGGGGAGTACATATGATTGTTTGTTTAACAAAGTTTTTCAAAATTTGTTTTCAAACTTTTCGGAACGAAAATTTCCGGAATGGAATTTCTGGAACTACAATTTTCCAGAAAGGATATTTTCGCACAGAATACTTCTGGAATGGAAGTATTTGTATTGAAAATTTCCGGAATGGAAAACTTTCGTACTGGTATTTTCATAACGGAACTTTCGTACTGAATTTTCCATAAAAAGTTTTTCGTATTGACTTTTCGTATTTACTTTTTCGTATTGAGTCTTTCGTATTGACTTTTCGTATTTACTTTTTCGTATTGAGTTTTTCGTATTGACTTTTCGTATTTACTTTTTCTTATTGAGTTTTTCGTAGTCGTCTTTATATTACCCATTACGAATAACTTTCCTAAGCTAATCCGAAAGGTATGATTTCCTTACTGAAGTTTTCGTAATCATATTTTACTTGCTGGCAATTTCTTATAGTTTGTTTTTGGTTTTTGGATTTCTTAATTCTTTACTTTAATAAAACCTCAAAAAGATCGGATTCAAGCTTTCAATTGTTAGATCTGATCTCAGATCGTTCTAAACCGTTAGATCAACAGAGGAAGTTGAACCGTCATCCCATTGCCTATATAAAGGGGACCCTATTTTCTCGTCCCACATCGATTTCAAGCTTTTGCGTGCTGAAGCTCTGATTATCCGATTTAAGGCCGTTCCGAACCACAGTTTTCTCAGTTCCGAACTTCAGTCTTCTCGATTCCGAACTTCTCAGAGGACTTCTAATCCGAATGTCTGCAGAGTTAGCTTCCTAAGAAATGTCTTCAACCAAGCCTATTTCTCAGTGGTTAGTCTACAGAGAGAGGTTAGTTCATCCGAATTTCTTCAGCAACTACGATTCTATTATTTCAAAGAATATCAAGCTGAATGGCTGGGAAGGTGTTGCGGTATCAAAAACCGACAACCAAGATGAAGTGTACTCTGACTTGCTTGTCGAGTTTTATGAGTCAGTTGCTTTCTTCGAGGAAGATAATAGAGAAAAATTTTCTTTCAAATCGTATGGCAAGACATATAAGCTTTCTTACACCAAGGCTGCAAGCTTGGTAGAGCTAAGTTATGAAGGGGAAGCTGAGTTTATTTCCCATGTATTGCCAGACTCTTTGGGTAGTTTCAACAAGGAAAAGGCATTAGAAATTCTCGGATTGGATGATGACATGGCTCTGAAAATTGCAAGCCTATCTACAAACTTCCGGATTCTGGAGTTATGGGTACAAGGCCTTATCGTACCGAGAAAAGGAGATAAGGATAGCCTGAAGAAGAGTGAGATATATATCTTAGATTTCCTGATAAATCTAAGAAAGTTCAACTTGATGAATCATATTCTTCGTAACATTGAAAATTTGAAGAAGGGGAATCTGAGAGCTCAGATCGTGATGTACCCAGCAATATTGTCAAAGCTCATAGTTCGGTGCCTTGAGTCCTTCAAGGTAGCTTGTAGTTCCAAACCAAGGGTGTGAAAGATCATGTTGCTTAGTGATGCCACTCTTAAGAGAATAAATATAGCTTTTGACAAGGAGTCAGGGAAGTTTATTGATCTACCTCCACAAGTAGAAGTGACTCCGAAAACTGCTGATCCGGAATCGTCCAAGCCAGTAAGGAAGAGGAAGCTGAAAGAAGTGGTAGTCGAAGCTGAGGAACCTAAGTCTAAGGAAGTCCACTCCGCACCTCCTAAGTCTAAGAAGAAGAAAACCTATACTGATGAGGTTGCAGCGAAGTGGAGAGCTGACAAAGAGAAGAGGAAGGAAGGAGATCCGCAGTTCGGATTGGATCCTGCAGAGGCTAAAGCTCTGAAAGAGAAGGCTGATGATGAGCTCGAGAAACAAGCAATAGAGAAAAACTGAAGAAGAAAATGTCCGAGGCTGAGGTAGCTCAGGCCTTGTTAAAGTTCAACGAAATGGTTTCAACAACCATTCCCGTTCCAAGATCTTTCTCTCTGGAATCTCTACCAGAGACTCCAGGAAGAAATCTTGTTACTTCGGAAGAGGCTGTTGCTACTGAGGAAGTAGAGCAAGTGGAAGAAGTTGAAGAAGCTGCTGAAGGAAGTGGTGAGACAGGAGATGTGCTCAAACAAGTAGATGAATACAAAGGAACTCCTTCGGAACACCTGTCGCTCCGAACATCTGAAGCTCAATCTTCAAAGCTTGTTACTCCTGAATTGGAAGAAGAGAAAGGTGAAGAAGAAGTTTCTTGTCTGAGAGAAGAAGAACATCTTTCACTTGATGCTGCTCAGAAGGAAAATGTAGAAGTTTCTGATGAGGAAGATTATATTGTTCATGTCTCTGATAGCGAGAAGAAATCTCCGGAACAGGTTTCTATTCCGGAAAAAGATAAAGGGAAACAAATTCTTGCTGATACCCCGAGTTCAGAAAAGAAGATGAGGAAGGAAGCTGGTAGTTCTTCGAAGAGGAAGTTGAAGCTTATTGAGGAAGAAAATTCTCCTAGCAAGATTTCAGATTCGGAGTCATCATCGTTGGGGCACGATTTTGTTGTTCAGTCCTTGAAGAAGTTGGTGGGAACCATTCCAACCTTCTCAAGCATTGACTCTAGATGTCAGATGATTCAACATGCGCTGAATCAGAAAACCGACTCCGTATCCATGGTAATGGATAAGTGTGTTGAGATTGAAGCTCAGTTCAAAAATTTCTTCATTGGTTATGAAGCACATAAAAGATCTTGCAAGAGGATGACAAGCTGGTCTAAGAAAACTGTGGAAGAGATGAGGTTTCTGGATGAGATTCAGGATAATGTTAAGGATGCATTTGAAACCGAGGACAAGAAGTTTCATAAGCTGACTGCATCATTCGAAGAGAAATTGACAGAGGAAAAGAACATTCGGATTCAGGAAGTGAGAAATCTGAATGGAAAGCTCAACTCCGTTAATCAGAGTTGGAAATTTGAAAGGGATCATCGGATTGATTTTCTAGAAAGGATGAAGGCTCAGGAAGAGAAGATGAAAGTTCAGGAAGAAAAGTTGAAGGCTCAGGAAGAAATCATTGAAGCTCAGTCAGCAATAATAGTCGTCTTAGAGAAGCAAGCAGAGGAAGATCACGAAGACTTAAAGAAGATCAAGACGATTCTCAAGGGGCTAATGTCGAAGGAGAAAGATCCGAAATGACCAATCCGATCTTCTTGTTGTAATTTTTTTTGTTGCTGACATTTCAAATCTAATGGAAATTGTGCTTGTTGTTTCGTTTTTTGTCATTACTAATTTTTCATGTACTTTGTTAAGTTTTTCCATTCCCTCCAATTCTTTTTGAAAATCACAAAGGGGGAGAAGGAAAAGATCCTTAAGAAAAAGAGGAAATCTAATAAGTGCTTATCAAAGGGGGAGAAAGAAAAAAATACCCAAGGAAAAAGAACTCTAATAAGAGTTTGTTTAAGGGGGGGTTTTTCTTAAAGAAACATCACTCCGGAAATATGAATACGATCCTTAGAGTTTCAAAGCCTAAGGGGGAGTTAGTCGTATTCATCTATATTTTTTAAACCAAGGGAGATAAGCTTTAATGTGTTTCTTTCTTAGAATAGCTTTTTCATAAGGATGTTTGTGCTTTCCAAAAAGGGGGAGATTATTGAGTCAATAAGGTTTTCCTTATGACTTTTCCATTCCTTCTTGTTTTGAAAATCACAAACAACTTATCTTTAAGGAAAATCGCTTTTATAAGGAAAAATGATTTCTTAAGGAAAATCGCTTTTATAAGGAAAAATGCTTTCTTAAGGAAAATCGCTTTTATAAGGAAAAATGCTTTGTTAAGGAAAATTGCTTTTATAAGGAAAATTGCTTTCTTAAGGAAAATCGCTTTTATAAGAAAAATTATCCATATCATATTTTCATTCATATTTTTTCTTAAGTATAAGTTTCGGATTCATTTTCTCGGAGTCATTAAAACTTTGATATAAAAGCATTCTGTTTTAGGATTCGGTTCTGGACAAGAACTATAAGGAAGTTTCATTCCGAATTCCGGATATGAACTCTGACTAAGTTCTATTCCAGATTCAGGATACGAATTCCAATGAAGAATTCTCATTACGAATTCCAATGAAGAATTCTCATTACAAATTACAATGAAGAATTCTCATTACGAATTCCAATGAAGAATTCTCATTACGAATTCTAATGAAGAAAACTCATTCCGAATTCTCATTGCGAATTCTGATGACGAATTCTCATTACGATTTCTGATGACGAATTCCTATTCCGAATTCCTATTCCGAATTCTCATTCCAAATTCACCTATTAAACAGAATCGGATTATCATTGTTTTATACACTCTGAATCTACTCACTCCGAACCACCACTCCGAAGTTTCTATTCCGAACCTTTATGTTAGAGTTTAAAATGATGTCATACATTCTGTTACACTTACTTTGTTATAAAACGATGTCGTCCATTTTGTTATAAACTAACCGTTGTCTAAGTGACACGTGTACAGGTCCCTCCGAACTTTAAGGAAAATATGACCGTTGGAGAAGGAGCCGACCTTACCTATAAATAGGAGCTCTTTTAAAAGAGCTCGGGGCTGTTGAAAAAACAACTGAGTTTTGTGCCTACATGCTGTTGAAGTGATTTCTAGAGAGAGAGTCTCTTATTAACTCTCAAAGCTTCGTGCGACTCCAAATGTTGGTGATTACATTCGAGGGCTTCCGGGGATAGGAAGATAGAGGTGCCGACTACCTTAAAGATCGAGGGCTTTCTTGCTGAGAAAGACAGAGGTTGCCAACTACCTTGAAGTTGAGGGCTTGCGGGGATAGCAAGACAGAGACTCCGATCTTTGTATCGAGGGCTTACCCTGGTGTGGGTAAGACAGACTTGCTTGAAAGTATAAATAAAGGGACCTTTATCCAAGGTTGTTGGATACCCTTCTCTTTGGGTTAAAAGACTATTATCTTGTTACTAGTAGTTTTAATACTTGTTGTTATTCCGCTGCATTTTGTATCTTAAGGAAAGTATAACTTTCTTATAATTCCTTACTTACTCTGATTAGTTTAGATTCTATACGCTTTAAGGTAGAATCTCATATTGTAACTTTTGTTAAGTTTCAATTTCCGGAACCATATTTGCGGAACCTACTTTTGGAATCACTTTCCAAGTTCAATTCGGTGTTAGAGGTGTTGTGAATTTACTTAGTTTAACTTTGTTAATCTTTGCCCCTTCCTTTTCTTAAGGAAACAATAGTTTCTTAACTAACTTTAAAAGTTCCAAAGGAATTTTTAAAGTATACAATTCACCCCCCCTCTTGTATATTGAGCATCTCATATTATATTTCGATCCTACAATTGGTATCAGAGGTTGGAAACCTCTTACTCTATACCATTCTTACAAGTAAATCATTACATTTATTTTTACATTTGTCATTAACACATTTCATTCATGTTCCAAACATTAACTAATACAAAGAATAATAGTGAAAGAAATTATAATTATGTTGGTAAAACCTCATATTCAAGGAAAATTACTGATAAAATTTCTATATATAACACCAATGGTTTAACTTAAGTTATTAATGATCATTATGAAAACTGTAAGATTGTATCCTTGACATACCCTTAGGTTTATTTATATGTATTTTTCATTGTAGTTTCCAATGGTTGAAAAAACATTTCATCTGATACCAACTATAGTAAACTTATCCTAACATACATGGATATTACATCGTTTTTTTTGTAATACAACTACAGACACATAAAGACCATATTAGTTTATTGCCTTTGTAAATATTGATAAAATATTACCAAACACATCAAAATATTCTCCAAAATATTTATTCATATCTAGATCCCTTTTTGACATACCAAAACATAAAATAATTCTGCATATCCCGTGGAAAGGAAGAATATGTAAAGTGTGATCTATGATTCTTAGTATTGTTAAAATAGGGATATATATATAATCATAAACATGAGAATATAAGGTATGAGAACAATTTCTTGACATATATGACCATACCCTATATATAAATTATTGTAATCATTAATCATGGGATTATTATTTTAATTTCATAAGTCATTAGTGAGGAGGGAATTAAATAACATAATCCAATAGATCATAACATTGAAATAATACACAAAATTGTGGCTAAACATAAACCATAAACATTGTGATCATTTATATATAGAAAAAAAATCACTCATTAAATTATGTACATGAAATTAGGCCCATTCATAAACATAAGGGCATGAAATTAAGGTCTAAACATAAAATTATGGACATGGAAACTGGGTCAACTGATATAACTATGAACAAAGAATTAGGTTCATGCAAACTAAATACACCCCATGACTTATCTATCATTACCCAAAGCATTATAGGGAGATATAGGTCCCTTACATCACATAATGAAAACCATACATATGTGTTCCACAAAAACATAAATCATTCATCATATTATAACCCTTGTAATGAAAAGTGTTTCATAAATATTATCCAATCATAACATAACCTATAGAAAATTAATGAGTTTCATAAGAATCATTCCATAATAACCATTTATTAAAAATTTAGAGGATATGAATAATAATATTGAAAAATATCCCCCATAAAGATTAATTATCATAAGTGAATGGTATTGTATATTTAAAAATAATTCTTGAGGAAAATATTCTTTCTTCTTCGAAATAAATTTTTTTTCTTAAAATCCAGTAAACTTTTAAGAAAGAACATTTTCTGTGAAAATAACATTATATGAATTTAAGGGATGATTATAGGTAAAATGGTATCATGAATGTGTAAAAATAATTTCTTATCGTATATGTTAAAAAACATTCTTGCTGTTCATTTTCATGAAAATTCATGAAATTATATGTTTAGAAAATGAAAAACGATATTCCTTTTAAAAAATTTAGTAAATATTAAATCACGGGTAAAAATATATTTAAATGTTCATATGAGAATAGTAAAATCACATTTTTTAAAATAGTTTTTGGAAACATGGATGTGGAAGATAAATATTACCCAACTCATATTTAAAATGAAATAATTTTATATATTGATGAGATTAAGGAATATGTAATTTTCATTTTATAATTAGTAAAATCACAATACCATGAACAAAATAAAATTAATAGGACTTGAGAATACCATAATATTAAAAAAAAGACCAATAAAATACCTTCATGGGAGATATATACATCACACGAAATAAACAAGTATCATATAAGGCATGTTTCCCACAAAGATTAATGTGGGATAAAGAACCCTTACTTTATGTCTTGATTCTCCTCATACTCATAAGAAATACTATAATATAAACTTATAGATATTATAATCCTGATAAATAACCTTATTCATATATCTAATACATCATATGATTTTTTATGATTTAATATTACCATTTTATTAACAATTCCTTGTTAATGTTACCCTTTATGTAATAAGAAGTTTGTTTACACATGTGTTTTAATTTATTGTATTATTTATCCTCTTACATATATCATTATTTCCTTATCTCATTAATGATAACCATAATAAAAATATCATTTAAACTCAATATATATATAGTCATAATAATCTATAAATGTTTGAATTAGAAAATGAAATGCACAATTCATGGAGATGCTAGGTTGTATGTACGCATAAAGGTTGTTTCAATTTTAAATTCATGTTAAAATCAGGTAAATGACATATATGTAATATCATTAATGTATAATTACTGTTAAATAAATATCATATATGTTCACCGAACCAATCCTTAATATATTCAACGTAATGTGTGAATGAATCTCATTGCTTTGAGGAGGTGATAGTCCACAAATCCAGAAACGATTTTATCATATTTACAAAAAATGTAAATCATGATGGTTTATTTAATATAATTATTTATGAATAAAAAACATCATATATATCATATATATCATATAAAAATCGATTTTTCCATAATAATAACCAACCATAAGATGTGGTAAATGAAGAAAAGAATTGTTTCGTGATGCGGTGGTTTCTCGTACTGCAAAACGATATGTTTGTTACCAATTAGAAGTAATTTTATGTGTGTTTAGTTAAAAACCTTATAAAATCAAATTATAAGTTTATTTATGATAATTAGGTATTTATATAATAATGGAATTATAATAATTCACATATTTTGGGGAATCAATAAAATGAAAATGTTTATTGTTGAATGTCACCTATTATTTTCGTATCTCTTTTTTATTTTCAAAAAATAACATACTAGGTTGGATATATTCCCAATATAAGGATTCTAGGATGAAATTAGTGTATTCGGGTGGTATATGGATAGATATTTTCCGAACCAAATAGGTTTTATGTTTGAGTAATATAAAAAGAAGATGTTCCATTTATAAGAGAGGGAAGGGGAACTTTTCGAATTGCTCAAAACATTAATGTATAATAAATTAAATCTAAATTTAATTAACTCCAAAAGGAATTAAATTAAAATATAAATTTTAATAGGGTAACAATACCACCAAAATATATATTTTATATAGGTTTTGGTATAATTTTTGACCTTATACATTTTATTTACCCTTAATTATCCTATTTTATTTTTAATAATGCTATGAACATTTTAAATATTAAAAGTTATATATTTTTACATATAATGAAAGAATTTCACCATAAATAGATATATTATAATAATTTATACCAAATAAAATTTACCTTTTCCTTATCTAGAATTTTAATTATTTATATCTAATTTAATAAAATATTATTTTCATAAAATATCATTAATGTCTATTTTGATATTATTCATTACATTGACATTAAGAAATTTATCCAAAAATCAAACATCAAAAAAATTAATTTAATACACCCCTATAAAGTCTTATATATTTACATAATTATAGGATCACCTTAATTATGTGATATTAAATTTCATACGATATTTAGAATATCATATAATTGATTGGTCCAATAATTGAATAATTTTTGCATCATCATTAAGTAATTATTTTTGAAAAGTATATCTTCACTAAATTAAAAAATAAAATACCATGATGTAGATAAAAATTTAATATTTCATAATAACATAAATATTCAAGTATATATCATATTTAAATAGATATTTAAAATTTTATACTAATTAAAAGTAAGATTGTGACATTTTTTTTACTCTCTTGGATTTTATTAATATCACAGTATTTTTCATGGGCTAGTGTTCATTAAATTATTCACATTAGAACCATATCTATTTATAGTTGATGTATCATCATCGAATAAAATTTGGGAAATTTTTTGGGTAGTTTTATAAAATTTATAATATTATTTATACCCTTAATAACCCAATTAACCATTTTTTATGGTAATAATAATTTCCAATCCCAATATTAATATTATCAAAAAATAAATGTTAAAAAATTAATAATTCTAAAAATTATAATTCCATATATTTATACCATTTTTTCAAATTCACTTACCATAATTTTCAATAATTAATTAAAAACTAATCATGTATATGAGACGAAACAACGTTTTTTTTATTTTAAATCATTCAAATGATTCATATGTTTTTATATCCAAATTCAATGTAAAATGGATTATGAGGACCTAAATTAGAATAATTGAAAATAAAAATGATAATATTAAACTTTAAAACAAATCACAAATATAATTTAACACTATAATTTATTTTTATGAAAAAGATATTTTAATTTAAAAGTCAGTATTTTTCACTGTTCATTAAAAGATGAAATTTATCAAAAACATTTCATAAAATAAAAAGACAAAAATTTGATTTACCACATTTAAATAAGAGTTTATTTTTTCAAATTTAATTTATATGAGTTTTAAAAGCTTGAATTAAAACAAGTATCCTATCTAAAGGCAACAAAACTGCCTTTTTCGGAAATACATATTTTTTCAGAAACATTGGATTTGTTCTTATGTCATGTTTAAAAAACATAAAATATATATGTTAAAATTTATATTTAATGATATATATATATATATATCATGAATTTATTATAATAATATTTATTTTAAAAAAAACACTCATGTGCTTAGTGTTTCAAAACGACTTTTCATTTTATTATAAATAAATTTTTACATTAATTTATAATTAATGGTTCATTTAATTATAAATAAATTTGAAACCCATAATTTCATAATTCCTTTAACCCAATTCATAAATACCATTATAATTACTATGTTATAGTATTTTGGTTTAAATAATATTAATAATTGTAATAATAAAAAGATGTTTCAAAGAAACTCATTGTTGTGTGTAAAGAAAGATAATGTGGTATTGTATGTAGAGAAATCATAAAAATGTTTAGTTTATAACACAAGACATAAATGAAATTTTATTTATTCAAAAATAGGTTTATAAGAACTCAGTGTGTTACAGAAATGGTTAGATTCATTTCGAGGAAAATTTGTATCAGATGAGGTGGGGTATACAGATTATGTGATGTGTTGTTTTATTTTCGACCATTTTCTATAATTTTTAAAAACAAATATTGAACATATTCCATTATGATGGATGATAAAACTCCATGATTTCTAAAACACTTTATGTTTCAGGAAGGAGAGGTTTTCTTGTTCCATACAAAAGGAATATGTACTCTTTTTTCATGCCTTTCACATATAGTTGAAAAAAATTTACATCAAAAATGATCTTTGAAAAAAAATAAACAAGTTTAGGATAAAAAAGAAATGATAATTAACTTAAAAACATTAGATAAAATGTTGAAAAAATTAACTAAATATGGATTATGAATTTAATATTTCATGATTTTTATACACATTCTTTTACCATTTCATTATTTCCATTATCATAGTTGTAGCCATAATGTCCAATCTATTTGGAGCACGAAAATCTTTTATCAAACCACCGGAACTCGATAAAAATAATCCACCTGTATAAAAAAACAATCATATGTTATTAAAACTATAGAGAAACAAATTAAGCATAAATATGAAACAGTATATATATAAAATTACAATTTTAAACTAAAACCACACAATTTGAGTTATATTGGGTACACAATGTATCAGATTGAGGTATAATTGCGAGATACAAGTCGAAAATGATGTATTTATTTATTTACTAAATTATCTAAACAATATTATTTATTTCTAGGTTTTGATTATGTCACTTGTTATTTTTTACTAAAAGGTCATTTTAAACTAAAAACACTCTTTTTGAGTCATGCTAGTGACATCGTGTGTCGTTTGGATTTCAGAATAATTCATAACCATAAAAAATTTATTATGAATCATTTTCTAAAATTATCTAGATATCCCATGAATTTTTTCATGGTTTTATGATTGTGATATATGTTGGGAATTAAAATATCAATTCTATACTGATAACAACCATTTTGAGTAATAGAGGTCCCACCATATATTAGACTAAGGTACGAATTATTTCTAAAAATAAAATATGACTTATGGATAATTTTACTAAATTAAAAAAATCCAAATTAAATTTTTTATATTAGGTCAATTTTCCATTTTAATAACATTAATGTCAATATTAAATATAATAACACATTTTATGTTATACCATTCCCACAGTGTGTCCGATTAAGGTCACACGAAAGAGAAATTATGTTTAATTTAAGAGCAACATATAAAATTCATTAAATATCAGTTTATAGGTAAATCATTATTTAGGAAATATGATATTGATTGGACAAATTCATGGTCTTCCACGATATTAGACGTTAGTACTACTTATTGACTGATTATGATGTACTATAATTGGGTCATACAACTTTTACATTTATGACGATGTAATTATCATGAAACTAAATTTTTGGTGATCACATTTTTTGACTTGGACAAATTGGTTTTAATACATGTAACTTATGATTAAATAATACTGCAGCAATGTTCTCCCCAGAATATTTAATGCATTAGAGGATAAAAAGTAACTTCCATCATCTTGAGTACATTATCCATGTTGAGTTCATGATCATTGTACATGGGTAAACCATCATTATTAATTATTTAATTTTATTATGATATATATGAAAATTTAAAAAATAAGTGTCATATTAAATGAGAATGATATTTACTTAAAAAAAGATAAATTGATGAGAAATTAAACTAAAGTAGTAGTTAGAAGTCACTTCTTCTTGATATTTGTCTATATTTTGACATTAGGTATTCTTCCCATTAATTTATAAAAAAAATTATTTTTCCACTTTTAAATATGATGAATTTCGAAAATCCAAGTAGGAATAGAAAAATATAAACACGCAAAGGATTTGTAATTTAATTAAATGAAATTGTAATTCTAATTGAAAATATGACTTTGGGGATTCTAGTATGTAGATGTTATATGATATCTTTTATAAATATTCATACATATTAACCACAATATTTTCATTGGTATGTTTTATACACACCTAAAACATAGAACAAAATTATCAATTTGATTATATATGTTTTGATATTGAAATCTTATTTTATATATCCCATAATAGTTATCGATGTGTAGAATTTAAAAGGCTCCTTGAGATCATGGATTATCCTCAAACCATAATTTTTTTGATATTTAAAGACATCCCTACCATGAAATAATTCTCATTAAAATATAATATAAAATATATATCATGAATTTTAGTTCTAAAACATTGAATGTAGTGTATTAAAATTTATAAAAAAATCATAATTTTTGGTTGGTTTGATGGTTATCCATGTAGTGAATCTAGAAAATAAATCTTTAGAGTATCAAAATTGACATAAATGAGTAACGAAATATTCCTAAAAATTATAATATTCAATGAAGGGAATAAAAATATATTTAATATGATTAAACTGTAGATTTTTACACCACATCCTTATAAATAAGATGATTCTATCATCTCTATGTTTTCATTCATGCATTGCATCCTTTTTTTCTACTATTACATAAATTTGAGTTGATTCCAATGATATTTATTATGTTAATGTTATGTAATGACTCATGAGTCTATATTTTTGATTGTATGGTTTTTTCTTCAAATAGTAGTGATATATACACCATCAAAAAATACGAATTGTATTTAGTCATAATTAATGTAGTAGAATAGTTATTGGAAATAATATAATTAAAGCACAACTTTTGTATACATTTACTATAGAGACACCTATAAATTCATACATTATTATTTAATTCAAGATCAATAAATTATGTAATGTCCTCTCCATATATTTTTATTCTTCAAAATCAACAATAAAATTATTACCACATTGTATCCTTGAATCTGAATGAACATTTTCTGATACTAAGTGATCATGTTTAATTTGTAGGGTAATGGTACTTTCTTAATATCTTTATTATTGGTGGTTGATACCTTGGATTGTTTGGATTCTCCCTTCTACTTCAGACCATTCCCTTTGTTAGTCTATAACAACATTGATGATTTTTTTTCATTAATTCTACAAATTTTTCATGAAAAATAAATTTTATATGAATAAATACTTCTCAAAATGTTTTTTACATGATCTAAATGATATTATATGAATGTTCCTGTAACGTTCTCAGATATATGAATATCATCATAATCCAGTGGTATATGTATCTCAGCGCTAAGTTCACAACCAACATTAATCCCCACTATCATAAGACCTATTGGAAGTTTTACACTGTGTAGAATATCTTTTTATATATTTAACATGTCATCACTCACAACTATGTAATGGGTGTGTGTTAGTAGATAAAAATTAGAATGTTTTTCACCTTTTATAGATTTAGTAAGTGGAAGGTACCAGTGTCTTCAGGATTCATATTTCAGTGAAACATTTACGATAATGTTTATTACCTCATCTACGATAGATCTTTGATGGGAATGTCTTACCTCAAAGAAAGTGGGGGGGGATCTTTAAATAAATGTTTTTCGTATTTTTATTCTTCTCCTATATTCATTCTAAAAATATTTCTAGAAACTGTGACTTCTAGTAATTTTTTTTCTAATGGTAGAAAATTGTGCCTAAATGTTCTCCATTTTCTTAACTATATCTCAATTTTCATTTCATTAATAAATTTTTTTCCATAGTGTCATCTGAAAACTGAGAATTTTGGGATGGTAGTAGTGTTCTGTTTTCCTCTAGGTCAATGATAATAGCTTTTCATCGGGTTGAGCTAATGATAATTCATAAGACTACGTCAGAAAAAATATGTAGGAAAGTAAATCATAATTATTTTTTAATACTTACATAACAAAATATATATATATATATATATATTATTTCATACTTACACATTCTTAAAACAATTTTTGTTTTTTTCATTTATTAGTATCAATTATTCATTTATACAAGCCTCCTCCCACAACACACACGATTGGATGGAAGTGGATTTGGATTGAGATTCATTAATATTAATATAAATATGGAAATATAGTTTTTTTTTGTTTCAAGACACATAAAATAATTAGATTAGATTAAAAATATGTACAATTTTCTCAAGTGAAGGGTACCACATCCTTTCTTTACAGAAGGGATATATTGATTTTACTACCAGTTGATTATTTTCAGCACCAAGTTGTTACTTTAAATATTTATAATACTTTATCAATGTTATTAATACATGTATTTTCAAATAATGGATTATTAGTCACAATGTAGATGACAATATATCTCTTCATAGTGACTACTAAACACATCACATGATTATTATCATATCAAGTGTGTACACATCTATAGTGTGTGTGGGTTTACATTCCCTTTAGTATGTTTGAGATGAAACTTTGTTAGAACTGATTGAAATCCTCTATGATAATTTTTAGAAATCATTGATACAAACTACCTTTGGGATTCATCTAAAATAAATGAATATTTCAAAGTATAATAATGGTTCAGTCAATGATTTATTATAATTTTTACTAAAATAAAGAATGTATTTAATTGGGTTACCCTAATTATTACCAAATGAGTTTCTTAATCATAGTCAGAATATTGTTCAAAAAATCTATGTCATTCATCTTGTGTTACTGAGTTGTGATAGAAATGTAACAACTAAACATGTTCTAGTTTGGTTTAACATCCCGTCATTATTCCTTCCATCCTAATTCAAATTTGATTACTTTTCATCATAACTTAATAATTTTTTATAACACTATCATGCTATGAGAAGCTAATTTTTTCCGGGATATCATTTTTTCACTTTATACCATTTCCTTAGGTTCAACATCATCAATATGGTATTCCTCAAGATTCGTAGTATGAATATGAGAATAAGGTTATCGTTCTACTTCGTTGGGAGCAACCATAGGGGGATAAACCAATTATTCCGTTGGATAGGGAGTATCAATACTTGGAAAAGTTATTATCTACTTAATTTGTTTAATAGTTAATTTATATTATTTAAAAGAATCAATGAAAAAACAATAATATATGGTAATTCAATGTATATTTTAATACCTAATTATTTCCCTCTCATTTATTAATGGTTGAAGGGATTAGACCCCTCTATCGATATCCTAATACATTCATTTTTCTATCTTCTCATCTACAAGACTCAGACTATAATGATACATCTATGAAATTATTATTATGCCATAATTAATGTTTCATCCTCATTGGAATTTTAATATAAACCATAAGTAGTTTTCATCGATAATAAAAAAATTTACTAATATTAATTTGTGGGATCTAGAATATAAAATACACGTACTACCTATAATTCCATTATAAAGGGTTCATCATTATTCAAATCCTTACTGAAATTCAATTTTACCCATCCCAGTTCATATATTTAAATATCAATCTTAGTATCAATCAACTTTCATTGAAAAATCTACACTTGGAATGTTGTATAATCATGCCCCTATATTTCCTTGATGATGGAAAAATTATGACATATTCAGATAAATTTGGGTTTCATCCATGGTACTAGATACATGAATTAAATCAACCACATGTTTCAACCTCTATTTTTTATAGTAATTCATTCATAATGTTCTTTTGTATAGAATGTATATTTATTAATTAAATATCCACTATAATATAATTCATGCATAATAATTCTTTAGGCGATCCATCAAATTTAATATAAAATTAAAGCTATTCTTCAGATGACTCCTTAAAGATATGTTCACGAATCAATAATATAAATTGTCGTTTATGTCTATATGATATCCAGATTTCATCCCTTGATGGATTCAAATTACTAGTAAATTCTGGTTTTGGTTTCAACATATGGGAAAACCACTAAAATATATTGAAAAATAATAATGTTTGGACAACACCAGATCTATAATAATTATTGTAAAAATATCATTCTCAGAAATTAAATCTACTACAAGCCTCCGAGGGTGATGCAAATTAGGTCGTCGAATTATTTCCACAATGGATAGGTAGTCAGTACAAAAATCTATTTCATCCACAAAAATAAATATCTTTATAACAAAACCTTCTAAATGAATTTGATTATTGACAACCAATTCAAAATATTCTTATATAGATCAATGGTATAAATCTATATATAATATACATGAACACATAGTCTAATATCTCTTATCACATGAACCACCATATCAAAAAATACTAACATGATAATATTTACAATTAAAATAATATAACAGTAATTTCCTTCTCATTAGTTGGAAATTGTTCAGGAATATAACATTGCAACATATATCATGAAAAATAAAACTACCTTGGTTAATTAGTGATGAAATTTTTTGGAAAATATACAATGTAATTTTATGGGCATTCGTTCTTCCATGAAAATAGGATAATGATGTGATTTCAGAACCATTAACATTAAATCAATCATTGACTTGATATTCTTGATATTCAATAAATAACCCTCTAGAACACATACATCATTATTAATGTTAAAAACTAGCATATCTCATTCCTAGAAAAAGAATTAGTAGCTTAAGAAAGAAATGTCTATTTTTTACCCTTCAATGTAACTATCTATTCCTGTATTCCCAATTCAACCAAGTCCAATCAACCCATAATTCCATAATTTTTTCCTAGATGAATTTTTTATCATGAAAATGATACAATCACATAAAATGTCTTTAACATTTATAACATCATGAAATTGACTAAATTAGAAAATTTTCAAATAAGGTAATAAAAAAACTGATCTCTTTCTCCAATCAGTTTTCTAATGTTTTTTCAAAAAAAATGTTAACCAAAAGAAATGTCCCAATCATTCACTTTCCCAAACTATTTTTCACCAAATAGTGGTGATGGTGTCATACATTACTATGAACTCTAATTAAATGATTTTTCCAAGATCTATAATTAGTTCACTAGGTTATAAATCTATGATGTCCTAGAAACAGATTCTCCAATCACTGTTTTAACCTATTTTTTTGTTTATATTGGTCAAAAATGGGAAACACATCGATTCTATTAATTATTTATCCATAAATATTTTGAAAATATTTAATCTAATTTATAATCCCATAAAACAAGGTTCTTGATGTGAAATATTTGATTCATTATGAATCGCACACCATAACACATAAATCCCACAATAATTTAAAATATTCGATAAATGAAGATAAATAAACATCTCTATCATGACACAGTTATTTTGATCATAATATTAAAAGAGATAAAAAATGTTTTCTCATTTTATGAATAACCACTATAGAAAGATAAAATTTCCAACATAACGCTAAATGTACTATCAATGCTACTTTAATAACTAAAAGGATTCATTCCATATATAGATAGAGTAATATGAAGGTTTCTCATATCATTTCTGAATTAAGGATTTATGTGATCAATTATATTCCACTGAGGGGAGTATGTGGACTGAAAATAGTTCTCATATTTATTTCATATATCATTGTGGAAATGGTGTTAGGTTTTATAATCTAAATTATTCAAAAATGATCTTCCGTACATTTAATAGTATGACTAATTAGTTTAGTTATTAAATTGAAATCTGTTCATATCCAAAAGTGATGTGGGATGAGTCTTAGGAAACAAAATTAAATTCAACCCAAACTATTTAGGATATAACGATGATGATGATGAAATATTTCTACTTAAATCTAATTGTTCTTGGGAAGGGTAGTTTAGAAGCACAGAAAATGTTTTTTAGTTTATTGTCAAATGATAAACAATGAAACATCCATAGTCTCATCCCTACAATGGGCACCTTTATTGGTGTGAGTATGATAAGTGTCTATTGGATAGTGTTACCCACACTCTTGATAATATATTCATTTTTTGTTTCAACATTCAAATGAAGCCATCAATTACTCTACGATAAGGAAAATTTAATTGGTCTAATGACTAAATTTATTTAGTTATAATCTTCTTTTGATAACATGGTTGTCAGAGTGGAGTTGAGATGTATATATAATGGGTTCAATGGACTAAGATTCATTCCAATTACATGGTGTTATTATCAATATATATTATCTAGGAGGAAGGATCATATGTATCTAGTTTGATAATAAAAATTAGTATTGTAACATAAATATATATGCAACCCTTTTTCCTTAATATCAATTTATAAATATTGATTTTAATCGAACAATTTAATTTATAAAAATATATATCACTCAATATTTTTACATATATATTAAGGTGTATTATAAAAAGAAAAATAAATTATTATGTGATTAGAATAAGACATTAATCTATAAATGTGGTTAATTTATAAAGTGTAATTATAAAAGAAATAGTGTATAATGTATTTATTTCCCTTTTAGTGATAAATTAGAACTACCATAGAATCTTTAATATGGTTTATTCCTCATAAATGCAAGCCTATATGATATCATATTATATTACTCATTGGAATTTTCTTTTTATAGTATCCTTACGCATTCTAATATTGAATTATTCTATTGAATCTATTTTGATCCTTTCCTGAATGGCACTAAGTCCTTCTGTTTATTGATTTTTTTTAATAAACCCCATTTCAAGGGATAAGGGGGAACACTCACAAGGCCCATATGCTTCGAGAGTATATTACATGTCGATCTTAGGGAAATATACATACTACAACTACATGGAACTTATCCTCCCATGTATATTCATCATGACTTTAGCTCTCAACCTTTGCATGGCTGGTTCAGATTTTCTTCCCAAGGATGCATAGGCTAGTCCTGATAGGAATTCCACACACTCTCTTGCAATGAATGTAAACTGCTACTAAATAATCATTTTTATATGAATACACCTTTTCCATATAAAATTGCCTTATTTATCATCTAAGATATGAATATATTTGAGTGTATTGAAGTAAAATTGACCAATTTATTTATGAATGACTTATTAATTTATCTTGTAGGGAGTTCGAGGGTCGTCTGGAAGTAGTTTTTTCTTTATGACGAGTTATAAGAACACATTTATAATTTTCCTGTTTATTTCCAATTATGGTATCATTTTAAATGTTAAATCCTTTGAAATCATTATTGGAGCAATCATTTAGTTAACATATTCCTCTATGATTTTTTATATGTTGTTTAAATTTTTTTGAACACATATCAAGATAATACAAAGGTTGGTTCTTAATTTTCCTCTATGATACTCAATTTTTGTTAAGTAAAAAATCATGGGTCTTTGTTTTTTTAATTTAAGATCAAAAAATCCTTTATCTAAATAGTCAATATACATTGTTTTCCCCTTTATTATGAAATATTTTTTTTATTATTGAAAAATAAGTTGAACTGAATGAGATATAGGTAAATTTGTATTGAAAAAGGATCAAGTATTCCACTATTTGAAGGAAAATAGTTATGAAAATAAATAAATTTATAATAATAAAAATATAATATGACAAAACCCAACAAAAATATTGATGATTAAAACATTGAAATTTAGATATGAAAATTCCTCACATTTTCTAACCTATATGATAAATGTTCAGATGCTTTCAACATAGCATATAAATTCTACCAAATTCCTCACAAATAGGTAAAAAAAATTACACATTTCAATAATTATAAACAAAACGAAATTTAATGATAAATAATACCAATAAGATAAACTATTGTTAGTGTAGTTGGTTTGAGTGAAAAAATGTGTTGGAGTTGACCATTGCAAGGCTAATTTTGTTTGAATGATTTTGTTATATACATTGGCACTTCAACAAGTGATAGAAGTTTTGTATGTGAAGTGTAAGTGTAGTAGTAGAATCTCAAATGAGGAGAAATAGGATTAACTGCTTCAAAATGATTAATTAAAAATTATTATTAATCCAAAATATATACTAATTCCAATATATTAATTCAAAAACAATTATAAAATTTTTATATAATTTATTAACTCAATATTTTCATAGTTATGTATAATAGAAATTATTTTTAATCAAAATTTTTTATAAATTTTTTATAATTTTTTTTATACACATAATATATTATAAGAATATCTAAATCATCCCATAATAAGAACTCGATAAGTCTCATAATGTTATAACTCTACCAAATACATATAATCACACTAGTACCAAAACCTTTTTTATATGGCCTTTTGGGCTTGTTCATGTCGGTTTCGACATGCCGTTATTGTGATCGATGTAAATAATTTGATTTTTAAATAACTTTTTTAATAAACAATGTTAAAAATGGGGTTTTATAGTTTTTAACATCGGTTTTTAAAAAACTGACGTGAAAGGCTTTCTGGAAATGACTTTAAAAATATATTTTTGCGTCAGTTATTAAAAAAACTATGTTGAAAGTCATTTTTTATGTCTGCTATTAAAAACCTGATGATAAAAGTTATTTTTAATGTTTGTTTTTATAAAAAACATCCTAAAAACAGTATACCATATTTTAGATAATTTCTTAATCTATTATTTGATAGGTTATAGAGCTGAAACAGAGTTATGAATCAAAAGTTCTGACAATCAGAAATTTGATATATTGTTTTTCAAGGAATGATCGAATGTGCCAACTATAGCTTCGTCTTAGAATGAATTTTATAATGAAATGGATAATTTTTATTTTTACCATGATATAATTAATTATCCATCATTATAATAAAATAATAATCAGTAAATGTTTTATGAATTAAGAAAACTACTCATAAAAAATATAAATCATGGAAAAATAACTTCAAATACCTTGATAAGATCGCAGAAAGAAGCAATAGTCGATTCACATGGATGATCAAACAAGTTTATTTTTTTGAACGACGATGGTTGAAAGAAATTATCATTAAATGGTATATCAAGAATGTATACAAATCATAAAAAACATATATCATGGGTAAATAATTAAAAATACCATGATGAGATAGCAGAAAGAAGAAATACTTGATTCACGTTCAAGATCAAACGAGTCGAGTTGGTGGAATGGTGATGATTGAAATAATTTAACATTAAATTAATATATATGTATAATGAAAACATATAATTTAGATGTTAAAATAAAACATTGTGTTAAATATATAAGGGAAAAATTAGAAATTTCGATGTCGCGATTTAAAAAATTGAAATTTTGTATTGGTGGGATATTAAAATTATCTTTCATGTTCGTTTTATGATAACTGTTGTGGAAATATATTAAAATTTTCACTTATTTTTTACATTAGATCATTTATAATTGATGATAAAAATTTATTTTCATCACTTTTTAACGTTGGTTATTAAATAACCGAACGTGAAAAATAAATTTCCATGAATTTTTTATCTCGGATATTTAATAAACGACATAAAAAGTCATATTTCTCGTCTATTATTTCATAAATGACATGAAAAATATTTACAAACATGTAGTTTATTTCCCAATATTTGATTTGATAAGTCACAGAGCTCAAATGGAGTTACGGCATAAAAGTGATGGCCTTCTATAATTTGGAAGACTTCTTTTAGATATAATCAACTTCCGATGACCATAACTTTTGATCAGTTACTCCATTTGAGATCTGTGACCTATCAAATCGAAGTATGGAAAATTAACTACATTTTTGTAAACAATTTTCACGTCCGATATTAAATAAATGATGTGGAAAATAATTTTTAATGATGGTTATTTAATAACCAACATGAAAACCTAATGAAAACTTCTTTTTCAAGTCAGTTATATAATAACCTTTGTGAGAAATAATAAAAAATGTATTATTCATGTTAGTTTTTTATAACCAATGTGGAAAATTATAGAAAATGGATTTTCATGTCAGTAATATAATAAAACATGTGAAAAATCAATTTTCATTGATTTCCACTTTGGTTCTGAAAACCCGAAATGAAAAAAGGGGACATTACAAATATTTAGTGTAATAGTGTCCAGACTTCACCATAAACAAAATTGGTTAGAACTCAATAAATAATTATCAGACATGGAAATGAAACAATGAAGAAGAGACCCAAAACTAGCTTCACGATAACAACAATAGATTGGGAACCAAAAACCAGTATCCACCAAACCATCGTGAACTCACCTATGAAGGGCCAAAACTAGAGTTAAACATGGTGGGTCATACAAGGGAAATTAATAATTAGTACTGAATAACCAACATCCTAAAACTAATGATATAAAACATGTTTGGATCATGTTGTTCGATGTAAATATCTAAATAATTGTTGCATGATAGCGATAAAGACCTAGAAAGAAGAATATCGTGATAAATGATGAGAAGAAACAATCACAAACTTTAGATCTTTAGAGGATCTATTTTTTGAGAAGGAAGACGAAGAGTGGTAGTAATGGTTTGGTTACGAGAAAATATAAAGGCATGAGAGTGCAGATTGTATTAGAGTTCTATTTAAAAATCTAGGAAATTATTTTTTTAAGCACATTAAAGAAATGGGTGATAATGATGTATTTTATTAGTGATAAAATAGTAAGAGATGATGAAACTTATCATTATTAGCGATGAAATTCAAGCACTGTTAAAGATACATTTTCGCATTTCCTTTATAGAATTGTTAAAACCCAATCATTATTGGTTGTAAAAAATCCATGATAAAGACCGAATTTTAATAAAATAATAAATATAATTAAAAAATGTTTTTTTATTTTTATAAATAAATATTTACAGATTTAGGAATATTTATTTAATAATATATTAATAAATAAATATATGTAATATATAAATATATTTATTATAATTTTTAAAATTTCAAAATAAATAAATTTATTTTTAATTATAATTACAAATAAATATACATTAAAATATTTCTATATAAATATATTTATATAATATATATTTATATAAATATTTATATTTATATATATATTTATTAATACATTATTATATATAACTAGAAATATAATACTTATATTTATTAAAATTTTATAATTATTTAAATATATATAATTTTAATTATAATTATAATGGAATATATGTATAATTATATAAATATAAAGAATTATTTATATTTAAAATATATATATATATATTAATATATAAATTTATAATTTGATTATATTTTATTTATGTTTTTATTTATTAAAATATATAGATATTTATAATAATTATAAAAGTTTATAAAATATATATATAATAGGCCTCGCAATCTAATTCATCACCACCCGACAATAGATCATAGGTATCACCAATTAGAATAACATTTCCCTCTAGGTTCCTACTCATCATATCACAAGTTACAAAAATTCCATCCATTGATTAATCCATCACGACATCGAGATTCCCCATGTCGGTTACCAAAACATCTATTAAGCATAAGGACTTTTGGGTCTAAATTTATTCTAGAGTAGACTTATTATGTACAATCAAACATCATCATTTTCTATAATGTCATCACAATTTTATGGGCCACTACTAGTTCCACCTAGGGGATTCTCATTAACCATCACTCCCTTGGCATTAGGCATTATATAAATTCCTTTATCAGAGGAATGTGTTGTAACCTCACTTTCCAAATTCCTCACATGCAATGTTCTAACATGATAAGGGGGATTTTCCATGGTAGCATTATTCAAATCAACCATCCTTTATAAATTAGAATAAATGTGTCCCTTCATATCACAATTGTCATAAGAGTGTCTCCTCCAATATGATCCCATCATGTGAACAACAACTTCACAAGTGTCACAAATAGTGGTTTCTATTCATATTCCACATCAAGGAAAATTTAATCTATGGTAGTATTGAGATTAAACTTTTTGGCATCAGTGGAACTAATATTGATCTCCACTAACATCCTGAAAATTGTCCCAAACCACTCATGCTCAGTTATATTTTCATGACGAATAAGGGACCAAATTTCACTAGAAATGTCATGCAGAATGTTGAGATTTCATAATACCCAATTTATTCTATGATGATGAATCGAAGCCTGAGAAAAAAATTCTTTTATCTAAAATCATTAATGTAGAAGTAATACTAGTGAAGATAAATCCATCAAGTCTTTAGTGTCAAAGAGAAAATGCCCCATGCATGTAGCCTCTGATCATCTGATGGAATGAGACAACGAAAAAAAGCTTTACCATGTGGAACACAACTACCTTTGGAAAATCTCCATTGAAAATTGACTCTTTGAACCAACCCCTATGGTCTCCAAGGGTTATATTATTTAGGAATCAAAAGTTGTGCAATGAGATTGAATTTTTCCATTGCAATCCTCTCAGCAGAGACATCTAAATTCTCTTCGACAAGGGAAACTAATCCCATCCAAAGAATTCTTCCCAATGTTGAATCTCTAAAAGTATCAAGGGGAAGGGAACCTAAAATAGACCCTCGCATCTCATCCTCCTAGACCACTATATGAAAAATATTTACCTCATAAATCACATTATTACCATAATGATGCATATCAGCACTCATAAACACTGAATTATTCTTGATTTCCATTTTGAACAACCTAGCCATAGTGCTTGGTCGATGGACCAACATGATGCCTGCAACGATTCTATACACTGTTAAACAACTTCCAGTCACCACCATTGCATGCACCACTACAGATCTAGGATCTCCTACCAGCACTATAATAGGGCACACTGATGATTTGCAACCTCTGGATTCCATTTCAGTAATCACTGTAGATCCTTGCTTGTCACCCACCACCACATCGGGATGATATCTGGTCAACATCACTAGATCTAGAGGTCGCAGACGATTTGACACCCCAAGATCAAGATTCTCAAATTTCAACATTAGTAAAATGAGGACCTGTTTTAGCATGATCACTTCCATGCAGGAGAAGAGATCTGAGAAACTACTATACCGCCATATGGAGCAGAACTACACTTCCATGATGCAGTAGATTCCATCGAGTCGGAGCTCCCATCCCCTGGTTTCTGTCTCCATCATATATAAGAATAATAAATTATAAGAATTAGAAATATATTTATTATTTATAAACATTTACTATAATTTTTCAATTAATTAAAAAATATATATATAATTCTTATAATATATAAAAATATTTGTATATATTAGTATATATTTATATAAATAAATATATACAGATATATATATATATATATAACTATAAATATGATATATATTTATTATATAATTATATTTATTTTAATTATACAGTTATTTAAATATATATATATAATTTTTATTAATAATTTTGTTTTTAAAATTTTATATATTTATAATTTTATAATTTACAATTTATGTGCATGTGACAAATACATAGGAACACATGTTATATATATGTGCCTATCACGACCCCCTCCCACCAAAGATGCCCCTCCTGAGCTGGAAATGGTGAAAGGGAGATAATGACCCCTGAGTCCCGCCTCCAGGAGGCCCTGGGGTGGCGACTAGAACCAAGGGTATGAGTTTTCACAAATATGGTAGGCATTACCCTTTTTATTATTTAGGATCGGGAAATAGGACAAGTCAACCACCAAAAAGAAAAAGAACAAGTGTATAGAAATAAACCCAAACCTATCCCACATGCATGTTTAAATAGTTCTGAAACATGGTACAAGAACAAGAAAGACAAAAAGTAAAAATACCAAAAGAAACAAGAGTAAAACAACTGCAACAACTCCAACTGTCCCGACTAGTAGGTCCCGCACGTCCCTGTTAGTCCTCCTGGAAACCTAAAAGTAAAAGTAGGGTGAGCATACAAGTATACTCATTAGGGAAACCTAAATCTCTCGTGCAAAGGTGAGGAGACATCATAATGTCCCGTGAGAACAACAGAAGAAACCTAGCCGGGAAATCTATCCACCTGACCACACCAGCCACACTCACCAAAAACACAATCACAACAGGTAGTAGTAGTATATAAGAACAAGAATATTGGGTACCCCGCACCATTTCCCATTAGTAAGCTTCTCTTCCTAACGGTGAACTTCTTGATGCTTCCACACTCATCCTGCATGCACACACCTGGGCCTCACAAACCACACATCTCGCCCGCACACACCTGGGCCCCACAACCACGTATCCCGCCTGCACACAACTTCTCCTCACAACCACGTATCCTGCCCGCACACACCTGGGCCTCACAACCACGTATCCCGCCCGCACAAACCTGGGCCTCACAAACATGTATCCCGCCCGCACACACCAAGGCCTCATCCAAAAGATTCGTGGGAAATAGTAAAACATATCTGAAGAGTCTTTGGCTAAAACCACCCCAATCGAAACCTACCCGAGGAGTCGTGGGTTTAATGTCGCCTCAAACCATCACAGCCTAGGGATGAAGGAGCAGGAAGGAGCTAGTAACTAAGAGGAAAACACCCTATCCCATGAAATAGGAGTGTTCGGCACTAAGTTCTCAACATGGATGGGGTGCGATAAAACACAAAAGATACAGATACATATATTTATACCAAACACATAGCCCATCCTATGGCTTCTAAACATAGAAACTGAGCACGTGCCTCAACACTGCTACTACGATACGTGTATACAACAAACAACCCCAACCCCATTTAGGTTTTCATGTTTCAGCAGAATTAGTTTATTTAGTTCCTTATCTACTGGTCAACCAACCAAAACCAACCATATCATTCATTCGTAAGACATATCCCTACCATCCACAAATCATGTTAGGAAAAATACAAGCAATACAAACAAGTCCCTTCTTATTAACAAACCAACCCCATTGATTATTATTTCTGTTCCATTACCATGCCCCACCTTTCATTAACTCTTCCACTTTTTATTTAGTAATCACAGCCCAGAGTTCGTTCACATTCAAACCCATCCCTGCAGTCCTACTGCCAACCACCATAAGCACAACCACACCGTACATCATTATCCCTTTAATACCATTTATTGCATCCCTACTGCCCATCACCAACATAGCATTCACACAAACACACAACCAAGCCAACCATATCCCCGCTGCTCACCCAATCCACAAAAACCCACAAAAACACCCCTATCACAATCCACATATCCAATCCAACACCAACATGTTCATTATTCCATTTTGTTCAACCAGGGTGATCACACAAGGGTTCCATATTTTAAATCAGCCAACTTTACGTGATTAACCAAATTCCATATTCAACAAAGGTCCATTCACAAAAATGGTCTAGAAGGATAGGGAAACATTTAATTGTCCAAGCATAGGACCCCAACAACCATGATTTTCAGTAGGCATAAGCCTATTCAATTCACAACATAATATCACAGGATATAAAGATAAACATAACAACTTCTCCATCCCCATTCTTTAACCAGTTATTATCTTCGTTTTATGGTTCAAACAGTTCTCACGAAAACAAGAGGATACCCACCCCCCATGATTTACAATTTAGAGAGACTAAGGTAAGCTCCCTACCTCAATAGGTTCTGGTCACAATGCTCCCCCGGGTCAACTTTAGAAGATGTCCGTCTGCATCCGTCACTTCTGTCAAATCTTGGAATAACCTTGTAGGGTGGAAGTTAGAAAGGAAAGGCTGAAGGAAAGGAAACAGATCCATGGTCAGATGTTCCCCCTTGTCGTTATGATCCCGTGGACACTGACGGATCGTAAATCATAGCTTAGACGAAGAAGTTATGGAAGAAAAAGATCCTTCTAGTCTCTTTGGAGAGCTCTGCTTAGAGGAAAGGGGAGGAGAGGGCTGAGTTGAAAATGAGGAGGGGACCCCTCCTTTTATAGTCATGAAAAACCAAATTACACGTCGTGTAATTTATGGTACACGGCATGTACTCGGCCATTTCACACGGTCACCACGCGGCTTCCAACACAGCCTTCAACACGGCACGCGACCGTTGACAGGTCAACACACAGTTTGAAGGTAACGCATACGCAGGGAGGGACTACACTGTGTTTAGTATTGGCTACACGGCGTGTACTCATTTATTTCACACGGTAAGGACACGACTCCAACACGGCACACGACAATTGAGTGGTCAACACACAGTTTGAGGGTAACACATACACGGGGAGGGACTACACTGCGTGTAGTATGGGGTACACGACGTTTAACCATTTATTTCACACGGCAAGGACCCGTCATTCAACACGGGGTATACTCGGTGATGGGGTACACAGCGTGTACTCACACTACACGACGTGTAGTTCAAATTTTTTGAAAAATGTGGGAAAAGTCCATTTTACCCTCCAGAAAACATCATGACCCTCTTTTTGACAATGGAATGGGACAAAGAGGTTCGAGCCATTACATCAGATACCTCTTAAATCATTCTCATCCCCGAGAATTCAAAATCCAACCCAGTGGAACCCAACAAGATACCTCTTAGGGCCCTCATTATAACAGGAAACCATCCAACAACCCTAATCATATGTGTTGGGAATTCCTTCTCCTATGTCAAGATATTATCCTCTTTATGCGGCACTGAATCTCCTTCACGGGTTTAATCGCATCCTCATTAATGCATTTCGATTAAGAATTGGGTCTTCCCACTTTCATATATTAGGTTTTTCCAACTTACTCTACCCCCAACACCACACAACCAACACACTACCCGAACTTGTCATTTGGGGAAATTCCTTCTCCTATGTCGAGATATTATCTGCTTTAGGCGGCACTGACTCGCCCACACAGGTTCAATCACATCCTCATTAATGCGTCTTGATTAAGGGTAAGGTTTTTCTGTTTCCCCACACATCCGGACATGCTACACACTTCCCGAGAATAATTAAACAAAAGTTCTCATAACTGACAAGCCAAGCATTCCATATATCAAAGGTATAGAGTATAAATACAAAGCATAGAAGATCAAGGAAGACACAAGTCAAAACAACTCCGGGTACTGGGTGTGCATCTTGGCCTTGGCTGTCTGAGTCACCCGGGGACGACGCCCATGTGCCATATCTGCACGGTAAACAATGATCGCATATGCCCAAGTAGCAAGGAATTTCTCAGGGTTTCATTTTATCATTTTATTCTATTTCATTCCCATAACACCCAAATGAAGTAAAACTAAATGATGATGCATGTACCTTCCCTCGGGTCTCTACCCTAAAACCATTGTAGTCTCACTTGGTCGTTCTTTAGACTCAGAGTCCTTGCATCGGATCATGGGGGGCCCTAAAATCCCATGTCCTAGCCAGTCTTCCCTAGCCTATGTCACGCACCAAGATTAACCAACATTGTTTCCCTACCATCCCTTGCAATCCTCACTGTGCCTAACTCCAGACTACATCCTATCTCTCAACCATCAGCTCTGATACCATTCTGTCATGACCCCCTCCCACCAAATATTCCCCTCCTGAGATGGAAATGGTGAAAGGGAGATAATGACCCCCCGAGTCCCGCTCCCAATAGGCACCAGGGTGGTGAATAGCACCAAGGGTATGAGTTTTCACAAATATAAGAGACATTAACCTTTTTATTATTTAAGATCGGGAAATAGGACAAGTAAAAAACCAAAAAGGAAAAGAACAAGTGTATAGAAATAAACCCAAACCAATCCCACATGCATGTTTAAATAGTTCTGAAACAAGGTACATGTACAAGAAATCTCAAAAGTAAAAATACCAAAAGAAACATGTGTACAACAACTGCAAAAACTCTAACTGTCACGACTAGTAGGGTCCCGCACGACCCTGGTAGTCCTCCTGGAAACCTGAATGTAAACGTAGGGTGAGCATACAAGAATACTCAGAAGGGAAACCTAAAGCTATCGTGCACATGTGGGGAGACATCCTAATGTCCCATGAGAACAACAGAAGAACCCTAGCAGGGAAATCTATACACCCATCCTCACCATCCACACTCACCAAAAACACAATCACAACAGGTAGTAGTAGTATATAAGAACAATAGTGTTGGGTACCCCGCACCATTTCCCATTAGTTAGATACTCTTTCTAATGGCGAATGTCCTGACGCAGCCACACTCTCCCCGCCCACACACACCTGGGCCTCACAAACCACACATCCCGCCCACACACACCTGGGCCTCACAACCACGTATCCTGCCCGCACACACCTGGGCCTCACAACCACGTATCCCGCCCGCACACACCTGGGCCTCACAACCATTTATCCCACCCGCACACACCTGGGTCTCATCCCAAATATTCTTGGGAAACAGTAAAACCTGTCCGATGAGTCTTGGGATAAAACCACCCCAATCGAAACCTACTCGAAGAGTCTTGGGTGTAAGGTCGCCTCAAGCCATCACAACCTAGGGAAGGAGCAGGAATGATCTAATTACTAACGGGAAAATACCCTCTCCCATGAAATGGGAGTGTTCGACACTAAGTGCTCCACATGGGTGGGGTGAGATAAAGCACAAAAAATACAAATAAATATATGTATACCAAACACACAACACAACCTATGGCTTCTAAATAGAGAAACTGAGTGCGTGTCTTGGCACTGCTACTAAGAAGCATGCATACCACAAACAACACCAACCCCATTTAGGTTTTCTAGTTTCAACCGAATTAGTTTATTTAGTTCCTTATCTACTGGGAAACCAACTGAAACCAACCATATCAATCGTTCTTAAGACATATCCCTGCCATCCACAAAACAAAGTTAGGAGAAATACAAGCAATACAAACAAGTCCCTTATTATTAACCAACCAACCCCATTGATTATTATTTCTGTTCCATTACCAAGCCCCACCATTCATTAACTCTTCCACATTTTATTTATTAATCATAACCTAGAGTTCGCTCACATTCAAACCCATCCCTGCAGCCCCACTTCCAACCACCATAACCACAACCACACCATACATCAGTATCCATTTAATACCATTTATTTCATCCCCGCTGCCCATCACCAACATAGCATTAACACCAACCCACAACCAAGCTAACCGCAGCCCCGCTGCTCACCCGATCCACAACAACCAACAAAAACACCCCCATCACAAGACATGTATCCAAGCCAACACCCACATGTTCATTATTCCATTCTTTCAACCGGGGTAATCACACAAGGGTTCCAGATTTTAAATCATCCAACATTACGTGATTAACCAAATTCCACATTCAACAAAGTTACATTCACAAAAATGGTCTAGATGGGTAGGACAACATTTAAATGTTCAAGAAAAGTCCCCCAATGACCGTGATTTTCATTAGGCATAATCCTATTCAATTAACAACATAATATCACAGGATATAAAGATAAAAATAACAACTTCCCCATCCCCGTTCTTTAACCAGTTATTATCTTCGTTTAATGGTTCAACCGGTTCTCATGAAAACAATAGGATACACACCCCTCATGATGTAAAACTTAGAGAGACGAAGGTAACATCCCTACCTCAACAGGTTCTGGTCACAATGCTCCCCCAGATCAACTTTAGAAGACATCCATCGACGTCTGTCACTTTTGTCAAATCTCAGAAAAACCTCCTCATGTGGAAGTTGGAAAGAAAAGGCCAAAGTAAAGAAAACGAATCTATGCTTAGAATTCCACCTCATCGTTATGATCCTGTGGCCGCTGACAGATCGTATATCAGAGCTCGGATGATGAAGTTATGGAAAAAAATAGCCTTCGAGTCTCTTTGGAGAGCTCTACTCAGAGGAAAGGGGAGGAGAGGGGTGAGATGAAAAGGAGGAGGGGACCCCTCCTTTTATAGGCATGAAAAACAAATGTACACGGCATGTACATTATGCTACGTGGTGTGTACTCTTCCATTTCACATGGTCACCACGTGGCTTCCAACACAGCCTTCAACGCAGCACGCTGCCGTTGACTGGTAAACACACGGTTTGAAGGTAACCCATATGCGGGGAGGGACTACACGGCGTGTAGTATTGGCTACACGGCGTGTACGCATTTATTTAACATGGTAAGGACAAGGCTCCAACATGGAACACGGTCGTTGAGTGGTCAACACGTGATTTGAGGGTAACGCATAAGCGGGGAGGGACTACACGGCGTGTAGTATGGGGTACACGGCATGTAACCACTTATTTCAAAAGACATGGACACGGACTTCAACACGGGGTATTCCCGGTGATGGGGTACACGGCGTGTACTCACACTACACTGCGTGTAGTTCAAAAATTTTGAAATGTGTGGGAAAAGTCCATTTTACCCTCTAGAACACTTCATGACCATCTTTTTGATAAAGGAATGGGCCGGAGAGGTCTGGGCCATTACAGTACATCTCCCATGCATGTCTATCTTTATAAATATATTCATACATATATCTGAACACATTTAATATCTATATATATACAGATACACAAAACACACACACACAACAAAAACATATTGAATACATGCATATACATTGATATAGAAATATTATTTTAAATATCACATTTTAACAAAACATGAATTATATTTATATATTTTTTTGTATAATTAAAATATATATATTAATATATAATTTTTATAAAATTATATACATTCACTTGGTAATTAATGTATATAAAAAAACATAAATTTTTAATATAAATTTTATAAATTTTTATTTAGTAAATAGTTATATGTTTAAATAAATATAAAAAATGATTAAACATCCTTTTAACATTATTAGTGAATATATAATAATAAATGAAGAAATGTAAAATAATAAATTTAAAAAAAAAATTTAAAATTGAATTCCTAACATATACACATGTACACATGACAGAAAGATATATTTATAGATACACATCCACACACACACACATATAGTTATTCTTGTATATACATTTTAAATTATTTAATAACAATATAAATATATATCTAAATAAATATATTCATTAATATATTATATAACTATTTAGATGAAGTATTAATTTATTATATTTATTTTAATTTTATTTACATTATGTAGTTAATGAACATAAATAAACTATAATTTTATTACTATTATAAATTTCATGCTTTTTATATATATAATTCTGAACATAAGATTATTTTTTTATTAAAATATATAAAAATAATATTTATATATTATATTTACATATAAATACATATTATAATATAAATCATCTTTTAAAATATATAAATATTTATTTATAAATTAAATTACCCGCTATAACCTTTATCGGCACTAGAAAAAATAATAATAAATTTGACACATTTATCAGCACTAAAAAATATAATAATTGGAGGACCATTATTAGTGCTTGAATAAAGAACTAAAGATCAGTCCAGCATTATAAGATCCTTTTTAGCATTTATAATAGTAACTTAATTAATGATTTTTGAGATTGTTGATAAAAGGCCACTCTTTTTCGACACATTTTTTCTATCCCTCATAAATTTCAGTGCCGCGTAAGGCCCGATCTATGATAGTGAAATATATATCGTTACATGATTATTTTTTCACATATATTATGATGAACCATTCTGTAAAGTAGTCTAGAATATTTATGTGATTATATTGCAAGATTTTAAATTTTCCTTTGTAGAGCCGATAAAGGGGTTAAAAAGTGACAATCGAATCATTCTGATGGTTGGTACTCCCTCAAATTGAGTGTCTTCTTGTCAGAAATGGGTTCCCAACTATCCCCAGGTAGGGTAGTAATTAACCTTAATTGATTTGTATTTCATAGGATCATAGGATATTATTGCTCTTGATGAGATAGTTTTATGTATTCCCCCTCCTAACTATGGCATGTGATACTAAATCTACAGAATAAGTTTTCCTCTTGTTTAAATAGATCAGATGGGGTACAAGATCCTCTAATGGAGTCAGTATTACCCAACCTAATCTGTCGTTCAATAAGTATGGTATCCTCTACATAAAATCATGTGAGAGGTTACATGGGACTCTTAAAATGGATAATTCAGATACTTGGTTAGTGTTATGGTTTTGATGGACTAGAGGGTACATTGTTCCCCCGACTGACTTGAAGGCCTCAATCATTAGAATACTCCCCAACATGGATTTTTTGTGTTGTGTAGTAATTGATACGGATGGGAAATAAATATTTCTTCAGGAAATGTTTCTCCTTGGAAACCAAGGGGTTTCCTTTAATATTTGTTATGTAGATTGATGTCAATATATGGCCTTATAGACTCTTAAATGTTATAGGATACTCATTTTTCTCATATGGTGTCACTTGTTTTAAGGGTATATGAGATGATATGAAACTTTTTTGTGTCCTAAATACTTTTTTTCTATTATTATAACATGATATTATCATTACTCCTCTCTAGTAATCTCTCAAACATGGGGATTTGATATAACATTTACTTTATTTTTCCTCCCGGGTTTTAGGTCATCCTACAATGCATGTTTATACTCACCCATGAATAGGGTCTGTTCGTACACATGTTATTTTTTGGGAAAATTGTGTACATGATCAATGATGGTGTTTGTAAACATTTAGATAATGTGTCTAGTTTGGAAAATGATCCTCATTATTTTTCGCAGCACATGATGAAGCATAGGTGATCATTATAGTTGAGAGGATAGTTCTAACTTAAAATCAACATCAGAGCAGTGAGGAGATGTTTTCTGGTCTGGTGAAAGGGTTAGATTCATAGGATTCTTGGTTACACTGTTTCATTTTTATTTTTACATTATGCTGATGTAATTAACTTTCAATCACAAACATGTGTTGCATTCATTATAGTTGTTCATATATATATGTATATATATATATATATATATCTTAATAGTGGTTTAATTTATGTAATAATTTAGAGATATGTTTCTTTTTTGGGTTGATATAGTCAATGCCTACCAATATTTTCAGATATTCCTATTCAATACTTTTCACTGACCCTTATAATATTCTACGGGTGATTTGGGTGTCACTCTTAGATTACTATAGGCCTAAGAAAGAGCCTATTGGGTCGGGTCATTTCATAATTCATTAATAAGAACTATACAAAATCATCATTTATGGATTATCATTTTGGGAATTAATTCTCAATAAGAATTATTCAATTTATATATAATATGTGAATAATATTTACACTCATTATTCTACATACATATAAATAGTTTATCATTTATCTATGTTGAATCCAAATTGTTTTATTTCCTTATCAATTTTGAAGTCCAAATCCAATAATATTATTTCAATTAGTAAATTCAATTTAATATCTTTTATATCTTAACACCATATTTATAATCATTAACCTCTTATGATTATATTTTATGTAAGCCCTTATAAATGTTCCCATTATAGAACATGGTTTTTGATTCCATTTTATATACCATGTAATTATGTTATCTTGTTATAGTAAAATGAATCTAAATATATTTATTCATAGAAACTGGTGAAAATGTTTTTTCATTATCTAGACCGTGTATATTTGTATACCCTTTAGCCACTATATATTCCTTATAGAATAATTATTCAACGACCGTGTAAATATTATTCCAAGAAACATAGTTTTATTTTATGGTTCTAACCACTTTATTTGGATCAACCACATTCCAAATATCGTTATTTTAATTTTTATTAATGGAAATTTACAAAATATATATAAATTATCATTTAAATTAAATTCATTAAAATGAGAAAAACAATGATGATGACCACCCCCAACACCTCCTTGAAAACCCCTAGTGAAAAAAATGCATAATTTCATCATGACCTATACCCATTTTGAAAATTATAGGATATTTTTTATCCCCTCAAAGGAAAATAATAATGAAAATTCTTTCAGATTGATCTAGAATGTAAAAAAATTCCTTCACCATCTAATAATATTTTATAGGACAAGTCGCATACTAAATTATCTCTCATATGACCCTACTAATAGATTAATGAATTTAGGGACAATCCTCACATAATCTAATGGTGGAAACCATGTTTTGAATGGTTGAATAGTCAATGAATTTTCATTTTATTATAGTAGAATTCATCTATATGAATCAAATGTTTTCCCTTTTTATGACTTCATCGAAAAAACATTAATTCAAGGATTTCCTCCATGGATGTAAAACGGAGGGGAAGAATCCTATCAATCCAAATACATGTTTGATTATTGGGAAGATGCCTTAAACTCCTTAAAGTATTGAATTACACATTGAATAAAAGATATTGTCCTAAGAACCACTACTTCTACATAATTCATAACCATAGAAAAAAAATCATATTTACCAAAATTTGTATAATTTTGTGATTCTAATTCATCATTGTTTTGATAACAAACAAAAAATTTACTATTATGTGATCCATTTTTAATATAGGACCCATAAGGACCCCATAACACCCTGAGAGGGGATGGGTGACTCAGTGTGTCAACTTTTTCTTTATAATGTTTTTGATCTTGTTCCCACATTTATAGGAAGTTGTTAAATCTGTCAGTAAAATGAAATAAATGAGATGAAACAACAATTTTACATTGTTCACCGCAAAGTGATACATCCAAAGAGCATACAACGATAGTGTTTCGGTCATACGTAAATCCACTATTCATCTCTAGTTCTGGAGTACAAGAGTTTGGTCATAATCACTCTACGCTAGGCACAATACCCTTTCCAATGTTCTAGGATGGCTCACCCACTCCCTCATAACACTTCTGTAAACTCCTCTTACCTCACTACTATGAGAGAAGTCTAACTCAGTTTATATACTTGAAGGTCGCATCAATAGATAGGTTTTGATGCCTTTCTCTCTATCCAGCAGGGGACACTGCTTACATCAAATACGTGAGTAGATGCTCATTGAAATCCATGAACATTCAACACTGACACTCAAAACAACCCTTTGCAAAGACTCATTGCAAAGCTCAACCCTTTACCGAGCACACATCCTCATAGAGCACAACCCTTCGGAGAGCTCACTGCCTTGCAGAGCACAAACCATCAAGGAGCTCAATGGATCATAGGGCAACTGACATCACGATGCTCAATGATACAGTGCATAATACTTCATCTTATGAAATATCACATTATGTAGAATCAATAGAATAATTCATGACTTTAAATGTCACTTCACGAGTCACATGCTCACATAGAACAATCTGTTTCATAGAGCATCCCTTGCTTCATGACATTAGAGCGATCCCAGATTTTCTCTTTTCAAAATCATTCATAATTTAGAAGGGTAGAATATTTTTTATAGGCATGGTCAAACGCAGAGCGCCACTTCATCATGAATGCAATCCAGATTAGCCAAAAAAATCATCATGACATATCTCTCTCTTTGTAATGTCTGCTGTAAACACAGAGCTCTTCGTCAAAACCCTTCGCACCGCCGCACAACACCACTACAAAGAACCATTCATAAATAAAGTCTAGTAATCCTAGAGGACACCATCAAAATCTTCATGTCATTGTGAAACACACTTCATGAATCCCATCTCTGGGAAATGAATTCACCTTAAAAAATGCTTACATCATGAACTGTATGATCCTTTTCCTTGCAATCATCCTAAGCATCCATGAGTGGATTGAAAACAAACACAAACTATGATCCTTTTTTGTCTAAGAACATCCTTGGTTAAAACAATATCCCAATTTGGGATTTTTGGAAATATCTAGATAAATTCAATCAATCTCCAGCCACGATCAAAACCATAACCTTAATGAAACAACTCTTCCATCACTCTAAGTCTACGTGAGCAGTGATCGGTGTAGAAAACAAGAGAGAGGACATGAAATGCGTTCTCATTGTTTTATTTTATCCCCGATAGTTAAATATTTGGATTTTTATATTCTATATCTTTCCTATATAATGAATAAATAGAGCACTCTCCATTGAATTTATCCATTCACTCCAATTATAAATAAACCCATTTATCCAAATCATGACTTAGAGGGTAAAAGAAATTCTCCCCTTGATCATATCTCCCTCATAATCCTTAATCATTCCCTCAATAAAGATTAAAAATAGTTAAACCAACTTGGGAGAGGGGAATCTCATAACCTCCTTATGTACTGGGAGGTGGCTGAACACTGAGGTTCAACCGATATTTCTTAAACACAACCTCCGACAGTGGCCCGGTCAGTATTTCTACCACTTTCTCATTAGTTCCCACATGGTCTTTTTGGATCATGCATTGTTCAATTTTTTTTTGATGAATTGATATCTTATATCAAAATGTTTTGTATGGGAATACTAAAAATGATTCTTTATAATATCAATTGCACTATTTTTATCACAGTAAATCACCATTAGTTGATTCACCTCATCACCTAAGTGAGTCAGTTTCTGCATCATGTAACTGAGTTCACAGCATGTTATTTGATATATATTCACCTTCAGAAGTACAATGAGAAGTACTTTTCTATTTCTTTCTTAACTATCCCACACATTTCTTCCCCATATATAATGATACACTATTAGTATATTTTATTCCCACAAAATCTCTCGACAAGTCAGCTTCAAAAAATGCCAATATTTCACTCTCTCTTCCCGCAACAAAGTATAATCCACAATTATGAGAACCTTGAAAGTACCTCATGATTCTTCTCAGTTCCCCCTAATGTTTTTCCATTGGATTAATCTGAATGGGGGACACAAAGCAAGTTTCAAATTCTAATTTGATGTGATTGGAAAATTCATCTATTGATCTATGCCTACTTTCACCAAAAATAATATCATCCTCATATACCAATACCATGAAATGATCCTTTTAATAATTATTCACATAGATATTTTGATACACCCATCCTATTTTTAAGTCAAACTTTCTCAGTTAAGAGTCAAACCAAGAGTAACATGCACGTGGTGCATGTTTCAGTCCATAGAGATATTTCCTTAATTTGTAAGACTTTAGTTTATCATTTCCAAGAATGAAACCCATGGGTTGTACTATGAATACTTATTCTACAAAATATCCATTTAATAATCCTATATTGACATCCATTCGATAAAAATTATAACCTCTCTGAATTTCTATGGCAATAAATAACATGATTCACTACAGTCATGAAACTATAGATAATGTATCTTCAATATCAACGCTTTCAATTTGTGAATATCCTTTACAAACAAATAGAACCGTGTTTATGACCAAATTTCCATTCTCATAAAATTTGTTCTTGATGATCCACTTTGTACCAATCACATTATGGCCTTTGGGTTCCTTAACAAGGTATCCTGTTTAATTCTTTTCAATCTCATCCAACTCTTCATTATTGGCATTCACCCATGATTTATCCATTGTAGCTTCTTCAAATGAGGTTGGTTCCACAACTGAATGAAATGTCGATTGTGTATTATTCCACATTCCTTTATTTCTTGTGGGTGCAGTCAAATCCCTAAAAATGTTGGATTTATCAATTTCTACTCTTAGATTACTCCGTTGAGATTCAACAGAATTATCTCTAGATAAGGTTTTCTCTTCAGATTGTTCTTCTGAGTCAACATCATGATGTGACACATGAGTGTTTTTTACACCTTTCTATATTTCTGTATTTTCATTTTCACCATGTTCACCGTCTTCCTCATCTTCTATCAAATAAGCATATAAATTCAGAATATCATTTGTGGTATTCTGTATAATGATCTTGGCATCACAAACTTCCTCAATACATTCCATGCACTTATTAAAACACATGTAGGCTTTACTATTCATTGAGTATCCAAAAAAAATTCCTTCTTTTTCATTGTCACTATACTTCCCTTTATTTCCTTCATTGTTTCTGATAAAACATTTACTTCCAAAAATGTAATTATTTCAAAGAGGGATTCCTACCATACCACAATTCATATAATTTCATCATCTCACCCATATAAATCAATGAAGGATTTTTAATATACATTGTAGCTTGAATGACCACTTTCCAGTAGTTTCAAGTTATAGGACCCTCAATCAGCATAGTTCTTTCCATGTTGTTCACCTATCGATTCATGCACTCAACGACTCTAATTTGTTGTGGATTACATAAAAAAGCATCCTCATGTTGTATCTACTGCTTCTCCAGGTAATTTTCAAATTCAATGGATTCTTATTCTCCATAAATTTCCAAAAACCACTTTGTTTTTTCATCCAGTATAATTCTTAGTAATTCATCGATATGTTTTTCAGGCAATCAAGAATTTTTCATTTTCTATCTCTAACCATCACACATGCCATTATTCTATAATCATCAATGAAAAGGATGATTTACCTTCCTCCATGTGTTCCGAAAACATTTATCAGGCCACATAAGACTATATGAAAGAGATCAAGAAGATGAGATTCCCTTTTCTTCTTAGGACAATAGGAACTGCAAACCAGCTACCCCCAAATGTAAGTGTCAGAAGACTTTTCACGTTCATGCTTTAGGATGGGAATATATACAATAATATTCAGTTTTGATATCTTCCCCATGTCTTGTTGATTGATGTTCCCCAATCTCAAAAGACACTCGTCATTTTACTCTTCAAGAGTCATCTAGAAAATGTTTTCTTTACTATCAACTTGATGTAGGTTGCCTTCTATTCTACATCCTTTCATAAGTGAATTTCTTCTCTTTCCCTCGATAGTTCAGAATTTCTAAGGAAAATTAACTCTAAATCTTGATTCACAGAGTTGACTTGCGCTATAGAAATTATAATGTAGGCCATCCACATAAAGGAATTCAGTTTTTTAACTGTCAATTAGCTAGTTCAGTACTTCCACTACCATTGATTTTCATATCTCAATCATTACCAAACTGTACTATTCCATTAACCATCATCTTGAAATTTGTTAACAAGACTACAATACATGTCATATGAGATGAAAAACCAATATCAATAATCCATGTGAGGTTTCTTATTTTTTGATTTGAGGGATATTACTTTAAGGTTGGATTTATCAATTTTCATATTTTTCTTCAATGAAACATTTGATTGAGCATGGGAAACTTCTAGCCTTTCAATTCTCTCTTTTATGTACATGGGTCATTCATAGTAAAAATATTTTTCCAGAGGAGAAAACCTATTTGAAATAAAAACTCTATCTTATTGATGAGATTTAACTTGTCTCGGACTTCTGTACGAGGTTTCCTTGTCACTCGTTTGCCTTTAATAAATGGATTTATGGCCAAAGTTAGAACAAAAGAAACATTATCCATAGAAAATATTTCTTCTTTAAGTAGTAGGATATGAATTGTTTTCTCCTTTATTGATCTCTCAAATCTTCCCCATTCATATTTGTCCTTTAGACATCACAATATGAAATAGTATAACCCATATATCTACATAACTAACACTTCAAGAGAGGAAATTTCCTCTTACATCAATTTATCATCTTGCCTTCTTCGTTGGGAAAAAATTTTGACTGACTGTCATTCTTAGAAGATTGAGGAAAGTCCTCTGGTCTCTATTTAGTTTTATTTAAGAGCCTCCATTTCAGTGCTTCTTGTGATTTTTCAACACGATAAATTTCATCGTAACATTATTCTTGTCCACTTTATTCGCAAAATTTGATGTTTCAGCATCACAACTGATTCCCATGGTTCCCATGTGCGTGGGTCATTGATTACTCAATATCTTTTCAACTCCATTAGACCCACCGTTTTCTCTCTCTTCGGCAGCTCAGCATCCATGAACCTACAAAATTTAATTTTCTTATTTTATTCTTTTGATCTTGATTCACATATGAGCATACGCCAAAGAATAACAACTTCTTATTCGAGAACCCCAATTGATTTGGAATTCTCTTCTAGTGTCGAGGTTAGGTCATTGATGGACTTTGATTGTTCTTAAATCCAGAGCTTTAGTTCCACTACATCATCTGTTTTTTCAAGGATTTTGAACTGTACTTTCACCAATTCTTCCATTCATTCAATTTTAACTTCAAGCTGATCAACATATTCTGATGATTCTTCAACCATTTCATTACACTTATTGTATCTCTTACACTTATTCTCAAGATTATGAAGAAATTACTTAAGTAATAACATGGGATCAGAATTAGTTTTAACTATTTTCTCTATATTTATCTATGGATGGTTTTGACTTTTCAATGGGATCAATCATGGAAGAATGTTATTGGGTTTTGAATTCTAGTTCTTCTTCTTCATTGAATTCATTATCATCATCTTCTCCTTCACAGAAAAAACTCTTCTTCTGTAATTTCTTTAATGATTTGAAGTATCCTTTTTTGAAAAAACCTTTTATGGGTCTTATCAATGTGTTAAACTTCACATTATTCATCATCAAAATTTCTGGATCCTTGAGAGGCAATGTGCCCATGTTTTCCACAACAAAATTAAGCTAGAGGTAACTTCCATTTAAATATCCATGTTCCCTTCGAGAACTTTTTGTCAAAGAGAGAAAAAATTTCTTTTTCCTCATCATCTACACCACTACTATCTATTAATATTTTCAGTTTTTCAATGACTTTGAATGCCATTTAGTTGATCACTCAAATTTTATCATCTTCTGAAATGACTATCATTTCATATGCCTCCAGCATGCTCAGCATATCATGTAGAGAATGATAAAAAAGATCTCATTCCTCAAGAGTTGACACCTTTTCATTGTACATGGGTGGAAGTCTTCTTAATATTTTGTTTTCAATATCCACATAATTTATTTCTTCTTCTAGACATCGAATTTATCTAACAACTTTTGTAATTAGATTAGATTAGAAGTCTGCATTCTCATCAGGATATATCATCAGATCATCAAACATATTTGTGTATGAATGGTAGTTTTACCTTATTTACTTTTCCTATATCCTTCATATATATTTTCAAGTTTATCCCACATGGACTTTTCTGAGGGGAAACTCATCACCTTTAGATAGATCTAATCAGATAGGGTTCTGGTGAGAGTATTCTGCGCTTAGGCATCTGCATCAAGTATTTTCATTTCTTCATCATCCATTAACAGCCCTATTGGATTAGTAACATTTATTCCTTTCAAAGTATAAAATAGGTATTACATTATAAGATATCTTAGATGAGATCTCATTATGTTCTTCTACATATGAAAATTAATACCATTGAAGAGGGAGACACCCCTGACATTGGTTGAATTCTCTGTGATAGTATAAGATAGATCAAACACCTGTAACCTTCATTTGATTCCACTTGATGGACCCTGGGACACCCTAAGTGGGGAGGGGTGAATTAGGGTGTCAAATTTTTATTTTTTCATATCCTGGATGTTGTTCCCATGATGGTCATAACTAGTTAAATATGTCAGCCAAATGAAATAGAGATAACAAAACACTTTTATTCATTTCACTGCAAAGGCAAATGTCTTAGCAGAATACACCGACAGTGTGTCGGTCGTACCTAAACCTACAATTCTACACCGGTGTTGGATTACAAGAGGTGGTCATAGTCACTTTGTGCCAGACATAGTTCCCCTCCAAAAGTTTAAGGATGACTCAATACTTTCCTAAAGAACACTTTTGTAAACTCCCCCTAGATCATGACAATGAGAGAAGTTTAACTTGGTTTATGGACTTGAATGTCACTTCAATAGATTTCTATTGATGTGTTTGTCTTTATCCAGCACGAGACATTACTTTCATCAATGACCTAAGTAGATTCTCATTGAAATCCCTAAAAAATCAACACTGATACTCCAAACAGACCTTCACAATGCCCATTCGCAATGATCAACCCTTTATAAATAACACTACTTTACAGAGCACAACCCTTCATGGGGCTCGTTGCCTCATAGAGCACAACCCTTTGCAGAGCTCACTTCCTCGCAGAGCAACCTACTTCCCAAATCTCACTTAGCCAACATAGACCACTCTATATTCACAACAATCACAATAATTAGAATCATTGGAATCATTCAAGACTTCTAAAGTCTCTTCACAATGCTCAACCTCACATAGAACAATGGGATTTATTGAGCACCCCTTTCTCGCAAATTCAACGTGATCCCGAATTTTCTCTCTTAAAAATCATGTCGAATGAAGAGGAGTGGCCTCTAATTTTAATGCATAGTCACACTAAGAGATCAGCTTATTTATGTGAAAAATCCGGATCATCCAAAAATATATTCATGACACATATCTCTCTTCACAATGCTCATCGCAACTGCATAGATATCCATCAAAACCCATCAAACCGCCACACAACACCACTGAAAAGGACCATTAACAAAGAAAGTCGCAAAATCACAAATCACACCATAACAATATCCATGTCTTCATAAAACACACTCCCTGAAGCCCATATTTGTGAAACTCATTCCTTTTCCATATATTCATGAAACTGTTAATAAAAACCACTTTATTCAATTCTTTCCATTCCCTGAATTTTGAACCCCAAAAATTTGGAAAACACTAGGAAATGAAATCACCTTCAAAACTACTTACTTCTTGAACTATATGATCTATTTTCTTTTCAATATCCATTATCTTTAATGCAAAACCATGCTCTTTTTTCAGAAAATAATATCCTTGGTTCCATCATACCCATCATTAAAACTTATTACCAGATTTCCCCATTCAACTACCATACTAGAAACAAATAAGGTGTCTGTATAACTTGATTGAGCTATGTTCACCATTATAACATAAAAACATAAATAACATGAGAAGTTATTTAATTATATAGGGACCTTGTATCATTTTCAACATTAATAAATTACATTTATTAAGGATGAAATCTATAAAAAGTATATATCAGAACTGTGACATTATATTAATTCGATTGGTCTTAGTAAGATACATCCTCCACAACAACTAATTTCAATACTTCCAAAAACTCAATGTCAACCTCTAAATCATATTCAATGGTCCTAAAAGCCTCATTAGTAATATCAAAAAACTTATTGGATAAAACAAAATTTCAATATGAACCCATTATTCCAAATGAATTATGAAATTAAGGATTCTTTATTAGAGTAACTCCACCAAATCCCATTTTCTTCCCCTTAATCACTCAACCAATTATTGTGATTCCACATTCAATATCCTATATAGAACAAATAAAAATGTTCATGTGAACAAGTGTTACTCTAGAAAATTAATGAAAACAAGTAGACTATATTATAACTCCCTTTTAACATCTTACCCAAAAATGTTTTTTAACTATAATAAAAGGACTGAATCTTCATCTAAAAAATTAATAAAAATAGGAGCATCCTAGAGATCAGATATTGATAAAAAAATAAAATAGATCACAATAAGATACTTCCTAATAATAGACATAATTGAATTTACTAGAGAAAAGTTTCAAAAAAATATCCTCGTAAAATATGAAGTAAGGTCATTTATTGAAGACTTAGATAAATCAACCCCATATTATCCCTTAAGAATTTTTTTTGATTTTTTTTGGTATTGGAATTTTTTTTGGAAAATAATGTTCATACAATAATGGTATTGAGTTTTCTAGAAAAATTATTAATTAAAGAGAAGGATTATTGAAATAAAGAACATGGAAATAATTTCATTTTATAACATAATTGTATAATTAATTCACACAAATTAGATGATCAAATTTAGGGTTTTTTTGGTTGATCCACCCATATCATTAGAGATAATTCATGGGGCCTAGTTTATTATAACATGATCTATATATATGGATTTTATCTTTAATTTAATATATTATAACTATTGCAAAGGGACATAACTCTTGATGGATTCATTGTTCAATTTAGGTTCTCTTCTATGAACATGTTTTAATAATTATTATAAGTGACAAACCTATATATATATATATCCTTGGAAAACCCCTACCATGAATTAATATTACTTTTTATACCATGTAATGGTTCCTAGGTTCAAATACTTAAAAAAAATTTCAGATTCAATTAATTCCCTTTTTTATACCAAAAGGATAAAATCAAGAGCGGTAATTTTTGGTAAATAAAAACATACAATAAAATAAATAAAAAATTTATGGAACATAAGAGTGTAGATTTTAAAATAATTGGGTTTTATTAAAAAAATCACTTCTTATTTGATTATAATGAATAATTTTAAACTCTATGAATAATTATACAAAACGATGGATAAGAGACTAGTAGAAAATTTTGACTCCACATCAAAATTTTAACATTAGCTTTTCAGAAACAGATATCATGGTGCATGAATTGGGACATTTAATTTCACCTTATTAGAAAATGATGTAAAAACACTCAATGATATAACTTTAATGCTTTTTAAATCATGTTGAAGGATTATTTATTAATCTTTGTTGTAATTTTTTATGTAAAATCAACATTAACCGCAATCCATTTATATGAAAACCGATGTCAATTATATTCACATATGTTTGTAATAGAAAATAAATAAAAATTATTTTTAATAAAATATGTGCATTTTTACCCCTATTAATTCATCTATCTTCTATAAAAATCATTATTAGGTGTGATGTTTGACTCTTGACCCTTATTCATTACCAAGAATCTTCCACAATTGATCCTTTTTTTCTTTTTTTGTCATTTTTTTCTCCCATAAATCCTCTCACATCAAATTTTTATTCATTTCACGCAGCAGTCTACAATTTGTTTTTTTATTGTTTCACAATAGATTGATTTCATCTCTATTTTGAGTAGTATTATTTCATTTCATGCAATACTATGTTCACAAGTGACCATTTTAGACCATTCATTTATATATTTGCAACCAAAATCCCAATATATTAAATATAATTTATTTTTTAAAATTTATTTCAAATGTTTAATTTAAAATTTTATTACATAATTTATTATATATATATATATATATTTATATTATAAGTTATTATCGATATAATTTTTAAAATAGTATAAATATATTTGTGATTATAAATTGTTTCTTATAGTCATATAATTTAATTGTATTTGGAATTTTTTTATTTAAAATATTTTAAATTTACAATGATTTTTGTAATTTTTTCATATTTATATGGATTGATAATAATATTATAATGGATAAATATTTTAAGGTTGTTTTTGTAGTTATTAAATTAGAGATATGTAAATCATATTTTTTAGTTGATATTTAGATAATGATAAATAGTTTTTTAATATTATGAGGGATGTATGGGTATTAGATTTTTCTAGACATTTTTTATAAATAATAGTATTTTTTATCAATATTTTGCATGTCATAAAGTCATCCATAGTAGATGTATCAATATATATCCTATAATTTATAATAATTTTTTTATGAAATATTCATCATTAAAAGATTAATTTATTGTTTTTATTATATGATTTTCTATTTCCTATTTATCAACTTATATAAATTCTTGGGACATTATGTGTTCTAATATATTCATCATTTATATAATGATATTAATTACTTAATGGATCATAGTATGATACATGTATGATGAACGACTGATTAATATGAAAAATGAGTTGATGATTTCATGGAATTTTCTAAAATAAATCATGAAACAATTATATTACTTTCTATCCATTCTTGATGTTTTTGAAAATGATAAATAAACATTTCATATACATCAAAAACTATACGAATTTCTATTTTTTTAATCGTAACTATAGACTTTGGATCAAACATGGTGAAAAAAAGTAAACATGTGATGTTAATAAAGATATTCATTATGAGACATAAAATCATATTTAAGAATTAATTCATGATGTAGGGATTGAAACCATTCTAAAAATAACTATCATAAACCATCCTTGACACCATAGTACCCTAACACCCATGTTATTCCGGACATTTCTTGATGGGTGTTCCTGATCCCACAGGTTTGTGACAAGTACGTGGAATCTAAAAAGATTAAGAGGTATCAATTTATCTATATAAAAACTAAGGAAAAAAATACAAGATTGTATTTTCAAAGGAAAAATACACAGTGAGAATAGTACCATAAGTCAAAAATTTGTAAACAACGTGACATACAACAACAATTTACCATAAAATAAGAAGATAAATAACCCTAGTCCCAAATGTACATTGATCTCTAATCCCCAAGGATTAATTAAACGAACCCCCTCCATGTTGTGATTCTCCATTGCTCGATCCTAAAAGATGATAATTGACACAAACCTGATGGCATATGTAAGGTGTGAGATGAAATCCCAGAATGGTCTTACCAAGGATTGCATAAGAAGATTCCAAATTAATTAACCAAATAATGATTTCAATTTTAATTAAATAGGCATTGATATGAAAAATAATATTTAGGACAACCCAGGATTTAAATTTCAATTTATGAAAAATATTTCCCAATAATGGATTAACAGATATTTTATATAAAATAGTTTATATACATTTACATGGCCTGTGTAAAACCATTGACAGAAAATGGAACATATATCAAAATTATCCCAAATGAAAAAAAATAATCATCTACCAAGACATAATATAGTTCTAGGATATATGATACATTCACACTCGAATATGTTATCATTAAAATTGTTTAAAAATTTCCCTCATACATTGGCCCAATATGACTCATCACCATTCCATCAGTAATGTGACCTGCTGCATTTTGTTTTGTCAAATTTGCAATGGGTCAAAATGGTGTTCTCTCAAATAACATAGTAACTACCAAGGATTTCATATGCTAAAACAACAATATGTAAAAGGAATTTTTTTCCAATTTCTTCAAAATAAAATTTATCACTTTTTTTTCCAATTCAATACATCAATTTATATTTAAAAAAAGTTTATTGTAATCAAATCACCCATATTCCCTGATAACACCAGTGGGTTAAAATCAAAAAAATTTATTCCATATTTTTCAAATACACTTCCAATTTTTTTTTCATATGTTAAATTCCATAATTTAATTTCACACTTCTCAATTAAATTCTACTAATAGTCTCAAATTAATAGGAATTGGTGGAATTTCCTAATTATCTAGACAAAGAAAATCATAATCAAAATATTTAATAAATTAGTTTTTCAAAATTTAATTTATATCACGAAATATAATATAAATTAATAAATTTAATATAATCAAGAAATTTATGTTTAAACAATCTAAACAATCATAAACGGAACCACCTACCTTGGGATCACGGGATTATGAATCACAACACCCACAATGAGAACCCAAATGAAGAACATCTTTAATGAAAATATGAGAATAAAGCATTTATTAATGATCTCAGACAATGAGGATTAGATCCTCCAACACTATGGAGATAAAATAGACACTATGGATGATATAAGGAGATAGAGGGAGAGAAGGAATGGTGGAAGAATTCATACTAAAAAAGGACTAAATAATGATCCTATAGATTAGATATGTCTTGGATAAGGTTAGGAGGAGCTAAAATGGGTCATTGAGAAAAATTTAAACCTTTTTAAATGAAATATCCTAAGATAGGGTTCATAAGGACACAATAATAGGGTTCAAATTTTTCATTTTTATTTTGGAATAATTAAATCTTGTGAACATGGTAAGATAGGTAGGGTCACATGGGTTTTCAAACTATGTGCCCTAGAAGTGCACCAATTATAGTGGGGTTACCAGGTTTCTCCATAGTGGTTACATGGTTTGTAAAACCACTATCCATTTATCAAAACCCTCAACATCTAGGATAGCACTGTTTTCACTAGTAGAGAATAGTATTTTGGAAAACAGTGGGAAAACCGAGAAAAACCCAATATACCTTCATAATTTGTAATATTTCGGCCAAAGAACCCATAAATGAGACCCTAAAAAAGAATTTTTAAAAATAGGGTTGAGGAATATGTAAAAATAGTAACAGGATTTTATTAAATCACCACCATATAAACTTTCTATAGTATGGAAGCATGTTAATGATATTCTATGTCAAAATGATGTAGCCATTGTTCTCTCATTAGTGCTATTGTATCCCATGTCCCATGAGTATCAGGACTATACTTCCATATCAATTAAACAAAAGGTATTTCCCTTACACAATGTACCTTGGTTTCAGAATCATCTATCATGACTGGATGCTCAGTTATAGAAAAATCAGGAATGACATCTGTAACACTCTATCTCAAAACATGAGATGGATCCGAAAGATAATTCCTCAACTATGATAAATGGAAAATTTTATGTAACTACTTCATTAATAGTATAATTTAAAAAAATTAATCCACATTCCCCCTTCTCGATTAACACCAAAGGTCCCAAAATAGGAGGAGTAGTAATACCTTGCCTCTCAAGCCATTGATGACCCCATAGAGGTGAAGCATTCAAGAACACCTGATCACCAAATGAAAATTCCAATTTTCTGTGACAATGATCAACATAATATTTATACCAGTTGAGTGTAGTCAACATTATCATATTAATCAACTAAATTAGTGATGTATTTTATCAAAACAAGATCTGTCTAAAAATTGATCTTTAACTAATATTCAACGAACATAATAGATATTTTCAATTTCGGCCAAACATGACCTTAAAAGGACCCAACCTAAACATGTATTGGTAACTATTGCTATAATAAAACGCAACCAGCTCGAAATGGTCATCCCATGTGAAATTAAAACATGAGTAGTTCAATTTATATAGGTTGTAGTCAAATTAGAATTTTATTTTTTCTGAAAGTACACATGATACTAAGGCACAATATAATCAACGCCCAATTTTGAACCCATAAGTAGTTATGATAACACTAGAAACCTATGTCTTGGAACACTTTGTTGTAGGAGTCCTTTCAAATTGGTTCAGTTTGGGTAGGATTTTTCTAAAGGGGTGATGGTTTACATCAGTAATAAGTGAGGGATCATAACCAATTTAAGGAAACAATGAAACGATTATCATAATTCTAACTAGGATGGATCCTATGTATTAGGATATGAATCAATAAATGTGTTTCTAGTTTATTGTGGTTAAATCAACAAGTTCTACATAATAGCTAACTATCCCTTTATATGGAAATAATGAAAACTCTGATTCATTAATCTAGGATTATAAGGAAGAATGTATTTTTTGATATTTGTCATATAATGAATCTACACCAAAAAATATAGGGTCATTTTCTCAAATATCCCCTGGTCATGGATGTTTGAATGAATTGAATTAACAATGATTATTATTCCTTATTACTAACCATTAAGGTTTACAAGTTTAAAATTAATGATTTATTTAAATTTAGATGAAACAACTCTCAGCCACAACCATTAGTGGTATAACCACTCATGGTAGGATTAAATTCATGTTATAGAAGAATTGAAATTGTTCTCAACATGCTAAGAGAGATCGATTTTAAAAACATTACAATCATGCAATGATTTAGGATAAAAAATTTGATGAACTCGAAAACGATATTAAATGACGCATATTCCGAATAAAAAACAATCCAATTAACATTTTACTTTAATGTAGGATGAGACCAATAACACCAATAGTTCTTTTTAGCTTTCTTGTCGAACGAAGATGATAAAAAAAGTGTTGGGAATGCAAAATGAAATGAAAAGTTCTAATAAATCAATCCACAACACTTATATTAAAGTAAAATAATTATTTGATCAGTGAGATTTTGAGTTTAGGGTTGAGGAAATATAAGGGAGTGAGAGAAGAATAAAAATAACAGAAATCATCTGCTCTGGGAACTCTCAAAATCTTCTACCCCGCTACTATATTTATTGGTGAAATATTGCTCTATGCTTAATGGGGATTCACATTCTATAATGCCAATTTGGGTTTTCACCACAAATTCTTAATCTACATATATCTCATGGGTACCTCGTTCGTCATTTGATGATTTGAATCCACTCACATCGTGTATCTAAGAGTTAATACAAGTACCGTCCTTCAAGATTTATTACCGAAGTGGGAATTTCTTTCAAATATTTCACAACATGTATCTTCCAATCACGACATGTAATTGCTTCTCCTATTGATGTTTTCATGACATGAGTAATTACATGCTTCATTACATTAACTATACTGTGTAATTCAACCACATGTCATATAATGAAGATTCATGACATGTAAATATAAAATTTTATCTTTTTATGCATTTTCAGATTTTAAACATTAGTTTACTAATCTCTTGAAAATGTAACACATGACAAGTGAATTATAATTTAAATAATTGAAAATATATATCTAAATGAGATATATATATATATATATATGATTTCAGCTTATCAAATTCTCCCATACTTCAACTATTTCTTGTACTAAAGAATTTTTTTTCTCAATAGTGATTTCAAATTGATAATATATTTTTAAATTAGGAAGAATTCATTTTGTTCTAGGAAAATAAAACTATATGTAATCATAAAAAGTTCACTCCAGAATCATCCTGAAAAAAAAATCATTAATTCCTCATTTCCCAATTCAATAAACAAATACTAATATTTTAATTACAATCTCTAAACTATTTCATGAATTCAATACCCTTCATCAGTGTATCACATAATGAATTGATTCTCATTAATTATGGGGAAATTAAACTAGAGTTATTCCCTTATACTAAGTACATGCTCCTAACCATAGGCTTGCATTGATTCTATTATATCAACTTTTTAAATACAATAACAAAATTAATCAAGAGGGATTAAGAGAATGGGTTCTAATAACTCTGAGGATATGAGAAGGTAGAAAAAAATTTAAAAATCTCAATAAGGAGGTTAGATTCTGATGTATAATTCATTAATTTCATGAAAAGTGTTATAAGATGACTCCACCAAAGCTAAAAATTGGTGATCCTATAAACATAGGTCGGATACATGTATATTATATGTATGTTAAATAGAGGTATCATATTCCTTCATTATTCATAGGTATTTTTTTAGAAATTCATGTCTATGAATATTTCATATCCTTTAACAACATATGATTCTTCAAGGGATTCATTGGACTAGAAATTGAAATTTTTGAACTTCTTAATATATAATTCATGTCAAATTTTCTTTTCTTTTATATTTTGGAAAGTAATCAGATAGGTATGAAATGTTACAAATTAGAAATGGATCATAACCAAATTATCTAATGAGAAACACAATACATCTAAATAGTATAATCATCATGAAATGTCTAAAAGACTCCCCCATGCTTGTTTAATGTAATGAAATTCATTACATAAAGAGTGTGGTAGGAATTGAAAATCATCTTTGAATAGATGCACCATATACGTTCATTGATGGGAACTATATGATTAATGAGGGAAATATGTATGGTGTATCACAAGAAAAAGTAGCTATAAAATATTAGATCAATTATTTTGAAGATGTATTTATTCATTCGTAACCTTAATAAGATGTCAATTTATGTTATTATAGGTCTAAATGTCTTAGGTATCACTCATGAAACATGCAAACAAAAGAATCTATAATTGTAGGCTCTGAATCCTCCCAAGAATGAGAATTAAAATTGAAACAAGATATCACTAATGGTATAAATCTGAGTAAAAAGTCAATTAAACGTAATTTTAAAAATATTGAATTTTAATTAAATAAATATGATTTTAAATCTTCATAAAATTCAAAACCTAGAAAAAACATAGATTTCCGAAAATTCATAAAAAAATCATTTTCTATTATTTAAATGGAAATATTTTTTTCAGATCTAAATCTCATATCCAATATGAAAAATCTCTCATACACAACTGAGAATTGGAAAAAATTATATTGTCTTGAAAGTGAAACATATAAAAAATCACCAACACAAACAGAGAGATTGTGACCACACTGTCTCTAGTAGTATTTCGGGAGTGTTATGGAATATAAAGCTCAGAAAAATGAAATAGAAATTAAACAATTTAAGGATAATGGAATCAATTGATCCATGTAAGAAGTGTCATGCCATGGGGGAACTTGGAAATATTGAGATGGAATTTGGGATAGCTACAAAAATGGTTAAAACATACAAATATTTTTATAGATAAAGAATTATTCTATAGGATGATGACATTTTTAAGAAGAAATATAGGTAGGTGCACTATATGATGAGTAATGGAAACCAATTTTATATATGTGCAGTCGGGTTCATACAATAAAGATAAAGGGGATCATGGTAAAAAAGGAAAAGACTCATGAACTACAATCAGAATAAAGACTCAAACATAAAAACGATATACTACAGGTTTCCACCCATAAAGCGCTAGTAGAATTGTCATCATCTAGATTGAAGGACCAAAATATCAGGTAGTGATGTCCATCGTCTCAGTGTCTCCTTTGGAATCTATAGCTACTTGTTGAAGTGTCCTCCATCTCACAGGGTCTTTTTATAGGATTTATGACTTTAGGGTCATTGTGAGCATGGATCATATGTGGTAGGAAGGTAATCTATACTCATTCAGTTTTCTTCTATGAATGAATCTATAGTGAGCGTTCCTGATTTTTATATTTTTTTTCAGTAACGGTTTGAGTCACTTGGTGTACCAAAATAGATGTTGTTATTGATTCAATGAAAACCATAGATGGAATAGAGGAACTAGAAATATATATTTAAAAATTCCATGACATTAAAATCATCCCAAGTAAAAGTGACACACAATCAGCTTCCATATATATAAATGTACGTAGCAGCAAAAAAAATGTGATATAAAGAATACAAAAAATAACAACAATCCGTAACATAAAATTATAAAACCAAAGTATAAAAAGTTTCCAACTAAGATAATATGGAATAATGAATGAAATTTTCCAATTTCCACCCAAGATCGGGTTCTTGCGGAACCTGTCAAGATGAGTCAGTCGAGGTGGGAGTAGTAGGTGCCAGTGGAGCAGCAACAGAGGGTGGAGTCATGGTGCTAGAAAGATGGGCTGGTGTAGGTGGTGGAGAGGTGATGATATAAATTGGGGACATGAGTATTTTAGTGGGATTGATAAAGGGAACCTCAATTGATGTAGTAGTGGCTAACCCCTTACCCCACATGGAGTACTCATCGAGGTACTCTTACTATGAAGAACAACCAGAGATCTTTGAGTGTATGAAGATATGGGTCATGGGAGGGGTGGGAGTGTTAAAAAAGGAAGGGTTGGTAGGTGCTAGTGGTGGGTGGGGTTCTATGTTAAAATAGGGTGGTGGAGGGGTGGTGAAGTCAATACAATCGATGATGGTTAGGTGTAGATGACAGGAGATCTATCACATATTCCCAAGGATGTACAACTTCATGGCATATATACCTAGTTGGGTGGGATTGATGGGTGGATAAATAGTGGATGGAGTGGTGGTAGAGGTAAGAATATGGGTGGGAGGTTCTTGTGGGGAAGTAGTGTGTGGATCATGTCCTCGGTCCGCTACTAGTGGGGGGTCTTCTGCAAGTGTTGCCTCACGTATACCATTAGGGATATGACATGTTGAAAAATGTTTTTATAGAGATATAAATCATCAATAGAGTATCTTCCCAAATAAAAAACAAACTACCAAGGATTTTATGTGCTCTAACAAAAATTTGTAATGGGAAATTTATTTCAATACAATTTCAAAAACAATTTAACCCATTTTTTCCATTTCAATATGCTAATTTCCATTTAAAAACAAAAACATGTTTTTATTCAAGTCATTCCATTTCAAGGATAAAACTAATGGATTCATTTCAAAAAAATCAATCCATTTTTCTAAAATAAAAATTTTAAATCAATTTCATAAATCAATTTCACAATATAAAGTCTCTAATTTATTTTAACAATTTTCTAACATATTCTACAAATATACACCAATTTATTATAATTTGTGGTTTTCAAAATTCTAGTACCAAATAAACATCCAATGACAATCCCCAAAAAAATAGTTCATCATAATTCAATAAAATGAAATTTAATTAAAATCAAAAAATTTATGGTTAAATACATTTTCCCATTATAAATAGAACCACCTATCTTGGGATCATGAGATCACGAATCACAACACCCACAACCAGAATATCCTATGAAGAACATTAGTAAAAAATATATGAGAATAAAACATAAATTCAATATGTAGAAAAATATGATATCCTCTAATAACATGGATATATAACAAACCCAAATTAAGAGGGAATGAATGGTTTGGAGAGAATTAACAGTGAGAGAATTATTACAAGGAAAGGATCAAATGATGATTTCCTAGCATAGATCTATATTTTAAATTGTTTTGAGGAGCCAAAATTACTCTTTAAGATACCTCTTAACCTTTGAAAACACAATATATCATGATAGGGTCCAGTGGGGGTCCAAAATTGGGTTCATGGAATGTTTGATCAATTTTTTAAATAATTAAATCTCATGGATATTTTTAGTTATGTAGGGACACTTAAATTATCAACCCACGCACCCTAACTGTGCACCTGTTCTGGTGGGGTTAGATAGTTTCTCCTTGGTGTGAACACATTTTTAGATCATTTTCCAACCATTAAAACACTCAATTCAAGGGTTTGGTTGATTTTTATAGTAAGGAACTCAAATTTATAAATATTTTCGGGAACCATGTACAATCGAAGATGCCTTAAATATTTTCATAATTTTACCTAAAGAATCCCTAAACGAGACCCAAAAAAAGCCTGATTAAAAAGAGAGTATATGAGTACATGAAACCAATAATGGGATGATACACCAATAATTATTTAATTATTGTATAGATATGTTGAGAAAATAGTACTCTAATGTAAAACTAAATTTGGAATGTTATGAGAAGTGTTGTGATAGGTTAACATGAATGTAATAAATGAGTGGACGAATAACTATTTCACTGAATTTCATAATCATTTAAAAGTGTGTCTTTCAGAAGACCATAAGCATCCATTATCCAATTATGATGCATGAAAATATTATTTCCAATAGGATTGGGATAAAAAATGATATATTATTTCCTCAATGATTATGTGTTGTTTTAGAAGGAATGTGAGTGTCTATCAGAATATCCTAATGTGGTTCCTCAATATATAATATGGATATAAAATACTACACATATTTATTCATTAGTGTAGGAATAAGACTCTCACTAAATCTAATTGTTGTCTTCAAATAATACCTTTTATAAGGTGTACATTATTTTAATAATTTGAATGGGGAAACATAATTATGAAAGAAAACAGATGAACACATCAATGAGGGGAACATATGTCACAGTACTAATTTACCATAGTGGAATAGATTTGATAAAAAATTTCATTATATTTGAATTGAATATTTAAAAATCTGAACTGGAATGTGACCATATATAATGATCCATATAAAATCCTCAGTTTCCCAAATTTTTTATTGTCTATTATGTTAGTAGTTTTATACCTTATTCGATATATAAGTATGATGGAAACATATGTTTTTATGATATTAAAAAATCCCAGAATAAATAATAACGTAAATGAAGAAGATGTTTATCCTTCATAATAGACTGATTACATAAAATTTATATCAGGGATAGGTGTTACAATTTTTAATTCATAAAAGAATGAATATTTTTCTGTATTATACGAAAATATTAACTATAAATGAAATTCCTTTACATTTAATCATCTCTAGATATGTTTTTATGGGACATAATTCTTTTCCAATTTGTCAATAAGATACTTCATAATATAAATTGTAAAATTGTGTAAATATAATGTACATTTTACTTCATCATTTTATTATGAATTTATCATCCTAATATAAGATTAAAAAAATTATTTAGGGTATAATCATTACCAGAAATAACTTAAAAACAAAATAATATTATGATGAGGGGTAACATATTGACTTCACATTCTAAAAGGAAAGATGTTTTGGTCATCCAAAAAATACATGGACGAAATAAACTATCATATTCAAGATCCAATATTGTATTTTTTATTGAAAACAAATAATATTTATTTTATGTATTTTTAGAAATACATATGTGAATGTTTCATTAAGAGTTTGTTAGACATTAAAATAATAATAAAATGGATTCCATTATATATTTGAATTAATATATATGGTAATATTTTTGGACTTAGCTCCCATAGTGAATGGAAGTATAACATATTTACCTCTAGTTTGTCATTCATTAAAAAATAGTGAGAAGCGGAATATCTAAAAATTTATACTTGGTGTCTACTATATATTATACAAATGTGAATAATTCGGTGTCATTGATGGATTTTAAATTAATATGTATTAATTCTCATAGATATCATATATTTATAAAAAATACTATGGTTCACACATCGTTGTTTATTATTGATACTTGCCATAAATTCAATCATTAGGTGATTTTAAGTTCTCAAATGCATTTTTGTGAATTTTTAATTCAAATTTGTTATATTTTTTAGCAAATTTATATTCTCTCATTGTTTTTCAATAAATAAATTATTTCCCACCAATTTCTTTTATATCAAAATTCATCATTTGATTCATTTCATACAAGAGATGAGAATATATTGACATTATTGTTTTCATTGGATGTATCCTTTTGAGAGATATATGGAAATATTGATGGGATATTTTGAAAATCCTCCATTTCTAGAGGCCTCTATTTTTCAAATATATATTTTGAAATAGGTGGTTAGGTTGTATAATTATTATTTTTGTGGTGTAGATCTCATTGGTCTAAATATTTATTGACATTTTATATTTGATAGTGAAGCTATAGGGTTTCAGGGCTTAACGGTAAATTTAGTTACACATGATGAAGTGATGTAGGACTAATTTAACATTCCTAACAATGTAGATGAGGATCAATAATATATATAATTACATGTTTTTGTATTAAATTTATGATATAAATAAGAAATTAAATTTGGTTGATGATTGATCATAAAAATATATTTGTTTCAAAGATTAAAGAGAAATTTATCACTAATTTATCATCATTAGAAACATTCAAATTATTATCATAGGGTGTATCCAACAATATAATTAAAAGTAATTATTTTGATATTAATTTTATTATATTAAAAACCCAAAAAATTATGATTACAAGAGTACCATTCAAAATAATGTGGTAATGGTCGTTGCTGAGGCATTTCATTTTTTGAGTGCCATAGAAAAAAACCCAATTTCTACATCAAAAACATATTTCAGAGTTATTGATGATATATGAGAAATTTATTATACTAAATTTTGAGTAATATGGTTTTGTGTAACTAGGTTGATAGTGAAATAGGTGTGAAACATGATGATCGTGAATTTAGACACACTGGTTTTGAATGATTTGGTTGCAAAGGGGAACCCATTACCATGGGGACACATGTGAAGTATAAATTTTGTGTTATTGGACCATCAAATGATTATTGTTTTATCATTTTTCAATGAATAATAATTTATTTTTTTTGATACGGATGGTAGTGATGATATATATTTATGTGAGGTTTCCTCATCAATTATGTGGTTCCCTAATATTAACATTCACTACATTGTAGAAATAGTCCAATATATATGAAATAATAATGTTGAAGGGATATGGGAAAACAATAAATTATCCTCATAGTTAATCAGTTATATATATATATATATATATTTAAATTAACACATTTAATCCATTATTTTGTTTAATTTGACTGTTTATTTCTATATATATTGATCATTTTGTGACTTTTGAGTTAATTTATATATTCATAAATTCTAAATAGGCAATTTTTATTAAGAAACTTGACATCATTATGGTTTAGTTAAATTCAAACATATTAAAAAACATTATCTATACTTGTAATATTTAAATTTATAAATTTTCATCATTTTTTCATTTTTTAATTAATGAAAATATTTATTTGTTTATGTTACATTTTTTATTGTTAAAAATCATCATGTTATTACTATATTTATGAAAATTAATGATGTATTAAAAATGTTTTTAACATGAATATTTTTTTATTGATTTTTTATATTATATTTTCTATTGTTATGAAGGTATATAGAATAAAATTACACTCATATATTTAATTGATAAACACATACGTAGAGAAACATTTATTAAGGTATGTGTATGTTTTTCTCTATGTTAATAATTATTCAGTTAATATATTACATAATTTAAGTGAATATTTAATTTTTCAAAATTATTTATATGACTACTTAAAATCCTTCTTTAGCATATTCCTCTTCATCTTTTTTAAATTACACAATTCTTAGTGATGGTATATGTAGGATACTATACTTACGGAAATATTCACTTGATAATAAGGAGTGGTGGATAAATATTATATTTGATGATAATAATTACCAAACTAGAGAAAATGTAATGTAGTATAAGAGTTATATAACTATTGAGATCCATTCTAGAATTATTATTTTATATTTCTATTGGATGTCTGTCGGTGACATGTTTAAATAGAATCTATGGGAGTTCATAATGGTAAAATATCTCAATTGATTTATTTATTTCCCTTTCAGCAAATATTATATATTTTATATGAATAATATTTTTTATATTAAAACATATGACATTCCAATTTCATGAAATAAAATAAATTATTAAAATGTGAGTTTCTATTGTAGTAGTTGAATAAGATATTTTGAAACATAATTGATAAGAAATTACATTTTTGGGTAGTTATAATATGAAATATCATGCCTTATGTATGATATTCAGATGCATATACCAAGAAATTTTTTTTCTCCATCCAACCTAATAATTCCGTTATACTATGATTGTTAGTATATATTGTAAAAAAATTATTACCTGAGTATATATTCATTTATTTTTAATGTAACATGCCTCTTTGTGATATAACCAATTGTTCAACTTGAATAATTTACACACCCATTATTTATCAATTGGAGGGAATTATTTACAGGAATATAAAATTATTGTATAAAAGATTAATGAAATAAGAGATAAATATAGTGGTACCTCTGAAATGGTTTATTTATGTCATCTATATACCCCCCTCTATATGAAAAAATTATATGTGTTAGAATGAGAGAAAATGTAATGTTTCAAACAAATTAATCTAAATAATTATGAGATATAATTGTAATAAATAAATATTATTTTTTTAATTATGGTAATTTTTAAATCAATATCACATATATAAAATTATAATATTTCATTTCAGGATTTCCATTAGAAGAAATGACATAGGGGACATTTTTTCTTTGCGGGTAGGATAGAAATTATATGTAGTAGTTTTGGAATAAATAAACAACCCATCAACATTGTAGGATATATGAAAGGTGTCATTATTATGAATTTTATTTTTAAAAGAATGAAATAGATGGAATCAAAAATATATTCCTTAAAATTTGTGCTGAAATACCTAAAATGGTCAATGGGAGATTAAATTAAATATTATTTGCAAGTTATTCTTGAAAAAATGGTGAGAAAACCATAACCTATATAGCCAACCTACCATGTTTCTCCACCTCCTCATTCTAACCTAACCATATATTTGGACTTGTATGAAGGGCATCTATTTGTACATATTGTGGCATATGATGTAGTATTTATTGGGAGGGGGGTTATGTTCATCATTAGAACATATAATTGGGTTAGGTAAGAGTAACATCACTTGAAATTATTAATACAAATGACCTACTGTCATTACTATAAGGTAAGGATTCCATAGTTGGTGATTGTGTGGGCTGGTTTTAACTCTAGCCAACTATCCTTCTTTGCTACCTAACGTATCTAATATATTTTTTTAAATAATATTTAGTTATGATGGAAAAAATTTTATAACGTTTTCAAATTTTTTATTTATTTTAGGTTACAAATTCAAAATAATTAATATAAAATAACCAAATAGTTCACGAACCAAAACATTGAGTTACATATGAGATTTATAATGAAGTAAAAAGATTATCCAATATTTCCTCTTTCTTGGATCCTTTTTATGATTTTTTATGTTGTATAAAATATGATGAAAATACAATACATAAATAATTTGAAAAAAAAATATCATGGATCTGGTTAATTTTTTTGCGATCACTATATGAAACCTCCCAATCATTTATTAATGAAAATTTTTATAGATCGAATTAAATGTCTTGTTATGTAAAATTTTTATATAAAACTAATAAAATTCCGTGTATTTATATTTTTCAATTTTTATATACCATTAATAATTTTTACCATTTCTAATATAGCCATTGAACAATGATCACATGATTAGTATAAATTCAAGGCTTTAAGAAATACAATTTACTCAATCTGACGAAGTGAACGACTTGTCTAGAATAATTTCACTATACAAAGCTCATTTTTTGGAGCTCAGGAAGGAGGTAGAATCACTAGGCTTCAATTTGGAACAAGCACAAGTATAGCTTCAATGCGTTAAACATTAATGGAATCTCATATGGGAGAAGCCAAAGTTAATATAGATTACCTACTAAGCGATGTTATCTGAGCCGTACCCAGAGTCTGTCACCAGTGCACACCATACCCTTTGGTCTTATGTGGGTATTATAAGGGTTTATGTAACAATACCCTATCACTAAGATTATGTGAATTATTATTTATAGAATAACGAATATACATTCATTTTATTAATATTATTTTGTAAATTATTTTTAAAGCACAAATAGTAATTTTTGTTAATAATCAATAAAAAATTTTTTTTTATGAATTAATGTATTTTATTAATTAAATAATATTTTAATAATAAATTATTACTAATTTAATTTTTATTAAATAAAAATGATTGTATATGTTATGTATAATTGTATTATTTATAATGGTTTGAATGTTATTTTTGTCAAAACCCATTAATTTTCAATAAATATCTGTTTTTATTTTAAAATAGAAAATTAGCATATATACAAAATTATTTAGATAAAATTTAAATAATTTTTTATGATAGTCGAATTTTTGGGTAAAAATTAAATACTATTTAAATTTATAATTTGTTTTATGACATCATAATCACAAAATAGTGATGTAATAAAATAATATAAAATGTATATTTGTAAAATATATGTTTTACGTTTAAAATAATGTTATTTTATATTTTTCATATTAATTTTACATTTCCTTAGTGGACCCTTCAAAAATTATAAAATATGCTATCATTTTAAAATGACTTCCTTGAGAGTGTGACTCACCTCCACATATGAAAGCATAATATTTTAATAATTTCTGCCATTGGTCTTATAAAATAAATTTTCCACTTCCATTTGGAAAACACCATGGAATGGTTTGTGGTTTTGAATTTTTTAATATGTAGTGTCAGAAACCTAAATAATAAATAATTTCTTTTCTATTACTATATAAACCCACTCAATCTCACATTCCTCTTCACTCAAACCATTTGGAGGTCAACAAACCTTTGACATCTTATCTCTTGAATCCTCTCAACGATCCCCAAGATCCTAATAAGCATCTCTCAAGTGTCTCCCAAGCCTTTAGGGTCACACTTCCAAGTAAGGGATCCTCACATTCATTTCTTTCTTATTTATGTCCATGTTTCCATATAATTTTATGCCCTTTTATTTTAAATTAAAAATTTTGGGGTCTGATTTATAACCTCCTCTATAATTCCCTTATTATATTTTAATCTTTAGATACCCATTTCTCTCTCATTAATTTCTCCCATGTACACCCGTTAATGTGGTAAAATTTTATAAGGGATTTCTCTCTCCTCATTCACATTAAAGAAATTATTTTATTTTATGCTTCAAATTCCATTACATATATTGGGATATTATGTTATATGTCCCCCATTCATTCCATTTCATGTATAAATTATGATAGATCGATTTATCTCTCATCAACCCGTTTTATTATTTCTATTTGACGTTATTATGATGTCGAAGATATACCAAAATTTACATGCCAAAATCATCAGGTAAGTGAATTCCATACTCATTTCTCTCTCAAGGGGTTTAAACATTATGGACATTACTTGTTGACTGAGGACATAAATTTAGGTATTACAAATAACTTATACATGGAATAAATTATGACATTTAATGAATCCATGTTCTATGATCTATGTGGAGCACATAGGAATGAAATAAATTGATTAAGAAGGTTGTTCCCTTATAAAACTTTAATGCACCAATTAATGAATAATATCATGATATGTCATGTGCAATGAGTGTTGAATCATTCTAATTCTTGTGCAATGAGAGTTTACTTAGGCTAATTCATGTGCAGTTAGGGTTTACTCATCTTCTATGTTCATTGAACCTTGTCTCATGCTAATATCATGTTAAAAGTTGTTTCAACATCCTTATGTTATGACAATCATTCTATATAATGACTTTATGTTCATGTTTCTATTATGCTCCATTGATATGACTATTTCCTAAAATTTATTTTATTCTTCATGTAATGCTTTGTTTACTCTCTTAATGTGGTTTATAGCTCACCTTTTACATATGTATAACCTCAGGTTATCCCATGGAATGATAAGTAAGAAGGAATGTTTTGGCCATATAAAATAAATTTTCAATAAATATGTCGTATTTTATGTTTGCTGTTGTCATGTAATATTCCTAATTTCAGAAAACATTATACCTCTAAACCCTTAGAGTTTTCTTAATTGTAATTCTATGTAATGAATCTTGTTAAAGTGGGTAATAAAGAAAAGTGTTGTTATAGTTTGTATCAAAGGTTATGTTTAGTTATTATTGGGATTAAGATTAGAAAACCACAGTGAAAGACTTAGGGATAAGGCTATGTATAATAAAAAAATTCCCTAAATTTTGGAGAATATAGTGTAAGCGGTTTATAAAGTAAATACATCCATGTCTTGATATGAACAAGTAGAGGTGGCTCTAGTACATATGTATCTAGGGATAACACCCAAAAACACCGCTTTGAGATGGACTCAAACATGTTCTCTTTCACGAAAATGTACCTTTCTACACTCTTGGTTTGAGACTCCCGGGGGATATGCTTTGGTAAATTCATAAGCTTATTATGAAACATTATCAAGGGAATAAATATAATTCCCCTAAGAATATATTTTTGGAAGTTTATCATGGATAAAAAAGATTAAGACCTATAAATTCATAAATTAATGAAATAAATGTAATTTATAAGTTATCAATTTCTGTCAAAGGATTCCCCTTTAAGTGTTAACCGTCACTTTCCATTTATTCCACCCAAAGGCTAGTAATAAGAGGGATAATGCTAAAAAATTATTCCACGATCAATTTAACAACTGTTCTAATGAGATTACCAATCAAATGAGAGAAGGAATCATGAACATTGTCACAATACTCTCTCACATAATTCATGTTTTGAATAGAAACATGGGCCAATATGAATGTTCAACCCCCGTAATAAAGAGGATGATGTAACCAAGAGCTTCATGAGATGACGACCACCTACATTCAATGGATCATATGATCCCTCAATCACCGAACAATTGATCAACTCCATTGAAATGATATTCTCCATCCTTTAATCTTTCAAACAAGAGAAGGTTCTCTTGGATTCTTACTGTATGGAGGGTGCAGCTGATCAATGGTGTAAAATGATCAAAAATATGAATCATGGGGAAGAGATTTAGGGAGTGGAATGGAAGGATTTATAGAAAATGTTTTTCGATAAATAATTTCCTCGCACCCTCCAACATAATATGGAGAGGCACTTACCTTCCCACAAGAAAAAATACAAATAATCTATTGGAGCATATGTGAAAAGTGATGCAAGGCTTGCACGATATTCCCTAGGCTATTTCATTTCACCCAAAATCAAGGTTGAATGTTTATTTGGTGGGATAAAACCTATCCTATGGAATGCCCTAGCGATCCATGAATTTGATAGATATGAGTAATGTTTCTGATGTTCCCTCAAAATAGAAATGGAGATCATAGAATCTCATGGGTATCATGGAGATAAGAAGAAAAAACTCGAATTTATTTCAACTATTCTTATTGATAAATAGAATGGTGCAATGATATTATAGAACCCAACATTCTAATGGTTTAGAAAGAATAATCCCAAAAATTTCTTAAAGAGGACAAGGAAATGCTTTAACTATGAAAGATAAGGGAACCTTGCCACTAATTAATGACAAGAATAAAAGATCATGTGACAGAGGAGAGGAATTCTCCGTTGGAACCTGGATTCATTCTTCATTACTTCAACTGTAATGAACCGGGGAACTCTGAAAATCAGTGACCCAATCTAAGGGTTTTTTGAGGCAACCAATAACCTCTATGGAAACAAGGGCATGTTTTTTCCATCACTACCACCGAAGCGATCCCTGAAAATTAATTGGTGAAAATTATGTTAGTTATTCCTTCATGAATTGTGAATTTACTTTTTGATTCTATTTCTATTCATTATTTTGTATCCCGAATGTTTTTTAGAACTATAAAACCACCACAACTAATCATTGATGTAGTGATGTCGAAGAGAATGAAAAATGGCGCAATCCATGCATCCCCTGAATATAACTCCTCCCCTGTCACAATTTGTGGATTCAACATCTAGGGAAACCTCTTCATAATCCCTATGGTGGAATTTGATGCAATTATTAGCATGATTTATCTTTCCCTATACAGAGTCAATATGAATTTCTATTAGAGGGAAATCACACTCTATATGGAAAATCGACCCTTGATTCTATACAAGTGAAAGGATAATGATGAATCTTCTTTAGCACACTCATCTCAATCCAGGATATTCCTTCCCAATAAGAATTGATATCTAGCTCAGATGATTGAGTCTATGAAGAAACCGTCCTTGAATACAAGCCTATGGTGAAGGAATTCAATGATGTGTTTCCCGAGGAATTTTTTGGTCTACCTCCTACAAGAGAAGATGAATTCTTGTTTGATCTTATACATGGTGATTTCTCAATTTCCAAGACTCCATATAGAATGGTTTTTTTGGAGCTTGAGGAGCTTCTGAAACAACTACAGGATAATCTGGATAAAGGGTTTATATGACCAAGTGTTTCACCATAGGGTGCACCAATCCTATTCATCAAGAAGAAATATGGGTCAATGCACCTTTTCATTGATTATCGTGAGCTCAACAATATTATGATAAAGAACAAGTATCCTATAAAATTAATTAAATACTTGTTCGATTAGCTACATGGAGGAAAATACTTCTCTAGGGTGGATCTGTGGTCAGGATATTAACATGTCAGGGTGACGAAGGTGGATATCCCCTAGAATGCTTTTTGAACATGGTATGGGCACTATTAATTCATATTAATTCTTTTCTAACTCACTAATGCTCCAAAAATATTCATAGTCTTTATGAATAGATTATTTATAGATTAACTCAACCAATTTTTTGTTGACATTATTAATGATATTCTAATATACTCCAAAACCAAACAGGATCATGAGAAGCCTCTAAGCACTATGCAAGAGAACTTGTGAAAAGAAAACATTCCATGAAAAGTAAAAAATTGTGAGGTATGGTTGATGGAATCCTCATTGTTGGGTCATATCATTATAATAAATGGGATATATATGGATCCATCAAACAAAAATTCAATTGAGGAATGGCTGAGGCCAACATCAGGGACGGATATACGAAGATTCCTTGGGTTAGCAGGATATTATCGTCGATTTGTGATAAATTTTTCACAAATGTCAAACCCTCTTACCAAGATAACTCGGATGGGATTCATGCTTTCTTGGAGTGATGAATATGAAGGGGGATTTAAGGAGTTGAAAAAGAAGTCATATCACTGTACTCGTGCTCACACAACCAACATGTGAAGAACTTTTTGTGGTATTTCGTGATGATTTGAAAACGTTCATGGGATATGTGTTGATGAAAAATGAAATATTCATAGCCTATTCTTCTAGGCAGTTGAATGATCATGAGAAAAACTACCCAACACATGATCTAGAGTTGGCTGTAGTAATTTTCGTTTAAAAAAATGGGTGACATTAACTCTCTGGGTAGAACTGAGAAATATATATGGAACATAAAATACTCATGAATATATTCACATAGAATGAGTTGAACATGAGCCAATTATGATGGTTAGAGTGGATCAAATACAATGACTGCTCAATCCATTACCACACTAGGGAATTGTACTATTTGAAAGATGCTCAAAGTAGAAAGGACCCCTCAATTATATCATTGATGGGAATTGAAAAGGATCCAATATTCTAAAATTTTATGAACATGGAGATGGGAATCATAATGTGTTACTCCCCAAGCTTCCACAGTGTGCTTCTATTTGAATAATACAGAAGCGTGTGTTTTACGCAACTTCGAGTTCTAACACACACCACAACCAATCAAACTTGCCATTATGAATAGTAATACCCACTTTGTAAAATTTTATAAATTTTATCTTTCAAAATGGACTTCATTTTTGGATGTGGAATATCAAAATTAGCTTAGGGTGAATTTTTGTTATTTTTCTGAAAACTTTCGATTTTTGATGAATAGTGAAAAACACTGAGTTATAGATTAAAACAAAATTTTAATTTAAATAATTATTTATTTTATTTAAATTTATTTTATGTCAAAATAGATACATAATACCTATATAAGATCAATGTAATTCATTGGTGTCAGTTTATTATAATTTTAGATATATAAAAAATTTATTGAACATTTCACGTTCTTTTACCCATCTTCTAGGATAATTTGCAAATTCGATTAAAACATAATTTTACCACTTCTGTGAGTGGAATTTCAAAAATACAAGAGACATAGTTAATATCAAGGGGTAAAATTTGGTTCAATAAGATAAAAATAATTTTTGGTAAATAGTAACTTTTTACTTTTATCTACCACGGTTAAAGGTAAATAGGGTAATTAAGAGTAAAAATGATATTAATATTACCATTACACATGTCCTGGTTCTATTGGAAAAGTCTATCTTGACCAAAAACCATCTTATGAATAAAATATTATCATTTAGGTCCACCTGGCCTAGATTAGGACATTTATTATTATTTAATTCAATGAAGGGTTAAAAGACTTAAAATAAAAGTTTAATAACAAAAACATTTTTAATATATGTTTATTAATAAGATTAATTAGAATATAAATATTATTTATAAACCTAAAAATATTTCCTACATAATGGTATTTTATTTATAATTTTTACACATTAAATAATGTAATTTATTTATGACACAATGATGATGAAATAATTACTATATTAATGAATGATTTATTTAATTTATATTATAAATACCAAAATAAATGTAATTTGTGACTTTTTATGAATTAAAATACCTTTATAGGTTAATATTACATATTAGTACTGGTTATATGAATTTTTTTTCGAAGTAATAATGCTATTAGGATTTTAACAAAAAAATATAACCAATAGTGTCAAAATTCACATTAAAGAGTTTATAAAGAATATATTATATTATTAATTGATATTATATTCCTAAAAATATAATGGTCTACCAAATGACTTATATAATGAGAGTTGTATCATTAATGGACCACTTCGGGGTCTATTGGAAGTTTATAGTAAGTTTATTAACCATATAATATAAAAATACAAAGAGACATGGTAAATGTCAAACTAATTAACTAAGAGTTAGAACTAAAAGAAAATGTTGATAAAGTGACCCAAACCTGTATAAAACGTATTGGATGAGTGGATTCGACCCATCCCCACCTTATCCTCAAAATATATTAATTTGGAGCCATTATAACCGAATATGAATGTATTATAGAATAATATTTCATGTTTTTCCTAAGTTGCCCCGCACCCCTTTTATAAAAGGGCACTTGCACTTCTCTCAAATTCACACCTCAAAAGCCATTTGTCTCGATTATCCCCTCCCCAAATATCCTCAAAAATATCTTAACATCCTCCTAGAGGTATTCTTTTGGTCATAAAACTATCCTAAGGAGCCCTTTTGATCAAATCAAAAGGAATAACCCGAATAAGAAGTAATGATTTCACCACCCTCTTTCAAGATCTCTTACACTTCCACTTACCCTTTCATTGTTGTTTCCATTATAAAATAATAAATACAATATCTTATATATACTATCATGTTATTATAAATATGGAACAACAATATTCATTATTCTATCCATCTTATGAATGATAATGTCACCATGCATGCGTACGTACGGCTTACCATCTCCACGTTGTGGTGTAATTTGATATTCAACACTATGTTATTTTGATGGATATAATGATGAGTAATATATATATAAATATTAAAAATAATATGATAATTTCTATGTAAAATTAATATACTATCCAATTCCACACCTTTAATAAAATGATATTGTCGCTCCAGCGTACGTACGGATTACCATCTCCATAATGTGATGAGATTAATTTCCATGTTCACCATTCATCGACGATTATAAATATATATATTTCTAAAAAGTATTTAATATATTACATAATAATGATACTGGGGATATATATATATGTACTTTCATATGTATTATTCACTTAATTCTGTTGAAAACGATATGAAAATGAAAACAGCGTTTATGTGTACGCACGGACTACTGTCTCCATAAACGGTGTTTTTCATTCCATATATATGTCTATTGTACATATTTATATTCTAAATATATATGATATATAAATAATGTTTTATATTCTAGAAGTATTTAAATCTTTATCTAAGTGATATAATCAAGAGTAACAAGTTAAAACACGTACGATGTTGAAAGCGATTATTACCCAAAATGTTAATTAAAAATGGAAATTATTATTAAATAGGTAGTTTAAAGTCATTAATGAATCAGTTATGATATCATAAATATTAATATTGTTCTGGTATAATTTATTAGCATACTATGATCATCATGCATGAGGTTAAACGTACCCTCGACTAAAGGAATGTTCAAGGTAAGGGTTAATTCCTCAATCTCATTATTATCTGAGATAGTTTATGTGTAAGTATTTACTTGGAAATTTTTATCATCCATGTCAGTTTTCCATAAAAATGATTTCAAAATGAATATTTTAAGGATTTTTGAAAGATACTCTTTATCTTGATCATAATTTTAAATGTTTTAAAGATTTATCTTTCTAAATATTTTTAATTAATTCCCATGTTTTTAAAATGATTTTAAGGATTTATTTATCTGGACATGACTGTTTTGAAATGATAATTAATTTCAAAATTTTTAAAGTGTTATGGGATAGTTTTATTCAAAAATCACTTTTAAATTACTTCCATTATAAATGATTTACTTTTAAATGATTTTACAAAAATGATATTTCTATCAAAAAGTTTTACTCATCATTATCAACTATGTCAGCATCCTTTACTGGATATTATTTTTAATTGATGTTGATTCATTATAATACAATCATACATATTGTATTTAATGAGTTATGATATGTTTGACTTTGGATGTTCTATTTTTATACCATTCATGGTTTATGGTTAATGTTTTGACATTTTTTATGCTAGTTTTAAAATGAATATTTTGGTTATGTTTCAATAATTCATTTGAGGAATGCAGTGGACTTAGTAAGTGATGGGTGGAGCCCACTATAGATACTCGATGCATCGGTAGGTCTCATGAGACAAACTAGAGCCTTGGAACAAGTCCATGAAAAAAATTGTATTTGTATTCTTGGCACGAGGCCATGACTATGTGGTAATGATGTCCGGCATTAGGAATTCCCTCATTATGAAATTATTTATTAAATGTGATTATTCGACTAGTAGAATATCCATGTGAATGTTTATATGGTAATGTATGATTTATTTTTTCTATATTATGTTCATGTTAATGTTTAAAAAATCTGTTTTTTTATCAAAAATCTTCCCTTAAATGTTTATAGATTCTGGTAAATTATTTACCCTTACTAGGCATCTGAGATCACCCCATTCTTATGTTTTATTTTACTAGGATTCGTAGAAGTGTATTATGATTGATATAAAGGGTTAAGCTAATGGGAATAATGGTGTTATCAAAGAACTATCTTTTCTGTGTTCTATGTTTGAAATTTTAATTTAAATATAATGTATGTAATCTATTTTCCAAGACTACTAAACTAGTCAGTCCCTTGGGACATAATTCCTTGTAATCATGCGAATGTATTAAAATAATGCACCGACTCTGGGTAACTGGGCTCAGGGCATTACAGTTGGTATCATAGGAAGTTAACCAATAACCTAGGAAACTATATTTAGATAAACTCTGATTATATCACATTACCCTAAGATAGAATTTGAGGATTAGTATAGATGAACTTCCTAGAATTTTGGTATTGTAGAGAATTTGTGAGTTTTCCAAAAAATACATCCCTGTCTGGAAACGAGCAGGTAGAGGCTTCTCTAGAACAGATGTACCTAGGGGTAAAACCGAAAAACACCACTTTGAGCTAGACTCCAATGGTAACTGGTGCATGACAACGGGACTTGATGAACTCTTGGTTAATACACTCCCAGGGGATATGCTTAGGGTAATTATTATTTTATTTACAATCCACTATAAAGGGTTTATGAGTATATACCTCCACAAAAAAACATTTTTGTGATTATGGATTATATCCATAAACTGCTCAATTCATGTTTGGTATTTTTTATGTTTGGAATTATGAATTGTGATTCATAAAATGACCAAGTGTATGCCATTGTTTAGAAGTGGCACCCAGAAGAAGGAATGAGAACTCCAACAATACATATGATCCAAAGAGTAAGAAGGGTCAATCCTTTCAAGGTATTAATCCAACTTTTAGAAAATAAATAGTCTCCCATGTATTTTCATCATATGAATAAATAATATCATGTCTTAATAAGATCAATAATGAATTATCTGAATCCTATGACTTTTAAGGGAAGCCAAAGAAAAAAAAGGATGGTTGAAAGAATGATGAATAATGGGAATAATGAAAAGATGGATTCTCCAATATGTGATAAATGTGGAATGAATCACCTTTGTAAATTCATGAAGGAAATGAAATTTTGTTATAGGATTGGAGAAAAATGATACCAAGTACGTGATTGCATGGGTAAGAAAAAGTTTTCAAATGTAAAATGATTCATCAGCAAGGCGTTGAGACACTAAGTGAATCAATGTCCCATTCATAAGAGTATACCGCAAATGATGTTATTGGATAATAATCAAGTTCTTATAATACCTCTTATGAATAAGAATTACTAGTGTTATTAATTTGTTATTATAGAATTATTTCATTTGAGTGTTGTATCAATAGTATACTGGTTAAATGAATTATGCAGATAAATATGGATTTTACTGCAGTACTATTTTATTGAGGATTTGAGATTACAAGGTTCTAAGAAAAGTGACTTAATATTAAGCTACAGTTTTGGAAAATAAATGGTTGAAGGAAATGTAATCCTTAATATTATTTGACAATGAGGTAGTGATTTTGGAATAAGAGATGGTTGATTTTCGTAATTCAAGATGTTGTGGTGTTGTAAAAGAATACACGATGAAGGCGTTAACATGTTATTACATTGCAAAAATGGTATTCATTATGTTTAAATTTCCTATAAATTTTGGTCTGTGAGTTTGGATAGTAGTATTTTGGATAAGTCTAAAGGTTGTAAGGATTATGTTTGAAAGGTTATTTTTTATTTTTATAAAAGGACAACACGCAGACCATGTTACAACCCATCGCGTTGGACAAGGCTGCGGGAATCAAACCCTAAACCATATGTGTGATTGGGATTTATCGCCTACCACTGGACTACGTGAAGTTCCTGGATGGTATAATTTAGATTCTTTTTTAAAGGGTCTTATATGTGAATTATAAATTCATTGTCTTTGGAACCCTATACGATTTGGATAAATAGAGTATTTTTGAGTTTTATTATGTTTTGGAGTGAATGATGAGGTTGTGGTAGAAATATATTAATGGATAAGACTCTAACTATAAAGTAAGTATGTCTCCTTATGATCTTATCTAATCTCTTAAATAAATTCCTCAACATTACGAAAAGGAAATTAGAACAAAAATGTTCTCCTAGATGGTACCTTAAATCATCTCAAATTTATGGCTTTGTGATTGTTAGACTTTTCACATCCATGTTCTCTACCACTCTCCATCAGATATTGATGGTTATATTTCTCTTCCTAATCCATGTGTTCCTTCATGGAACCCTAGTATTTGTTATTTTCGGTATCCTTCATACTTACCACTCTTTATTTTAAATACATGCCCTATTAATCCATTATTCGATGTGGGATTTCAACTATGACATTTTGAAATGTCAACCCCAAGTTTCCAATAATGATCATAAATTATGAAGATGTAATTTATTGAAGGAGGGTAGAATGTAACACTGCATTCTTCCATGGTACGCTTCACTTTGAATAATATAGTAGAGTGTGTTGTACGCAACTTCAAGTTCTAACACACATCACAACCAATCAAACTAGCTGTTATGAATAGTAATACCCACTTTTTGAAATCTTATAAATTTTATCTTTCAAAATGGACTTCATTTTTTGATTCAGAATATCGAAATTATATTTGGGTGAATTTTTGGTATTTTTCTGAAAACATTCAATTTTTGATGAATAGTGAAAAACGCTAAGTTATAGTTTAAAACCGAATTTTTATTTAAATAATTATTTATTTTATTTAAAATTATTTTAGGTCAAAATATATACATAATAACTATATAAGTTCGATGTAATTCATTAGAATCAGTTTATAATAATTTTAGATATATAAAAATTTTATTGATCTTTTCACCGTCTATTACCCACCTCCTATGAGAATTTGGAAATTCACATAAAACATAATGTTACCACTTCTGTGAGTGGAATATGAAAAAACTGATCTAAATGGTTAATATCAAGGAGTAAATTGTGGTTCAATAAGATAAATATAAATTTGGTGAATAGTAGCTTTTTAATTTTTTTTTACAACGGTTAAAAGTAAATAGGGCAATTGAGGATTAAAATGATATTAATATTACCCTTACACATGTATTAATTCTATTGGAAAAGATTATATTGACCAAAAACAACCTTATGAATAAAATATTATCATTTAGGTCCACTTGGATTAGATTAGGACATTTATTATTATTTAATTCAAAGAAGAGTTAAAAGAGTTAAAATCAAAGTTTAATAACTAAAACATTTTTCATATATGGTTATTTATAAGATAAATTAGATTGTAAATAATAATTATAAAGATAAAGAGATTTCCTATATAAGGGTAATTTTTTTTAGACATTATATAATTTAATTTATTCATGACATAATGATGATACAGTAATTACTGTATTAATGAATGATTAAGATAATTTATATTATAAATACCCAAATAAATCTAATTTGAGACTTTTTATGAACTCCAACTATTTTGTAGGTTAATATGACATATGAGTATTGGCTATATGAATTTTATTTTAAGTAATACTGCAATTTTGAATTCATCAAAAGTAAAATACCCAATAGTGTCAAAATTTACATAAAAGTGTTTTTAAAACAAATATTATATTATTAAATAATATTATATTCCATAAAATATAGGGTCATTTTGAAGGACTTATATCATGATAGTTGTATCATTAATGGTCTACTTGGGGGAAAATTGGATGTTTTTAGGATGTTTATTCACCATATAATATAAAAATACAAAGAGACATGGTAAATGTCAAACTAATTAATTAAGAGTTAGAACTGAATGATGAGGTTAATAAAGTGACCCAAAACTATCTAAATCCTATTATTTTAGTTTCGTTCGACCAATAACCACATTATCCATGAAATAAAGAAATTTCTATCCATTATAAAGAAAATACGTATTTATTATAAAATAACATGTTCAGTTTTTCCAAAGGTGCCCCTCACCCCTCTTATAAAAGGGAACTTCCCCTTCTCCCAAATTCCCACCTCTAAAGCCATTTGGCTCGGCCAAACCAGACCCAATATCCTCCAAAATATCCTAAAGTCATTCTATAGGCATTCCATTGGTCATAAACCCACCCTATGGAGACCTTTTGATCAAATCAAAAGGAATAACCCGAATAAGAGGTAATGATTTTTCCACCCTCTTTCAAGTTCTCTTACTCTTCCACTTACTCTTTCATTCTTGTTTCAATTAGAAAATAATAACTCCCGTATCTTATATATAATGTGATGTCATTATAAATATGGAACAAATATATTCATTATTCAATCCATCTTATGAATGATAATGTCACCAGCTCTGCGTAAGTAGGGCTTACAGTCTCCACGCCGTGGTGTAATTTGTTAATCAACACTATGTTATTTGGATAGATATAATGATGAGTAAAATGTATATAAATAATAAATATAACATGATAATTTCTCTATAAAATTAATATACCATCCAATTCCACACCGTTAAGGACATGATATTGTCGGTCCTGCGTATGTACTGATTACCGTCTCCATGACGTGATGAGATTCATTTCCATGTTTACAATTCATCGACAATTATAAAAACATATATTACTAATAAGAATATAATATATGACATTATAATGCTACTATAGATATAGATATATATACTTACATAAATTTTATTTACTTAGTTCCGTTCAATACGATATGAAAACGTAAATAGCGTTTATGTGTTTGTACGGACTAACGTCTCCATAAACACTGTTTTTCATTTCATATATATGTCTATTATACATATTTATATTCTAAATATATATGATATATAAATCATGTTTTAAATTCTGGAATTATTTAAATCGTTATCTTTGTGATACAATCAAGAGAAACAAGTTAAAACACGTACAATGAAGAAAGCGATTATTACCCGAAAAGTGAATTTAACATGGAAATTATTATTAAATGGGTAGTATAAAGTCATAAAAGAATCATGTATGATATCATAAATATGGTTATGGTTATGGTATAATTTAATAAATTACTACGATCTTCATACAAGAGTTTAAACTTACCCTCGACTAAAGGAAAGCTCAAGGTAAGGGTTAATTACTCAATCTCATTATTATCCTAGATTGTTTATGTGTAAGTATTTACTGGGAAATTTTTATCATCCATGTCCATTTTTCATAAAAATTATTTCAAAATGAATATTTTAAGGATTTGGGAAATGTTCTCTTTATCAATATCATAATTTTAAATGTTTTAATGATTTATCATTATAAATCTTTTTAATTAATGTCCATGTTTTCAAAATGATTTTAAGGATTTTTATATATGGACATGAATGTTTTGAAATGATAATTTTTTTCAAATGATTCAATGTGGTACGGGACACTTTGATTCAAAAATATCTTTTAAATTACTTCCTTTATAAATTTGTGACCATTAAATGATTTTACAAAAAGGATGATTCTATCAAAGATTTTTACACATCATTTTCAACTATGTTAGCATCCATTACTGGATATTATTTTTGATTGAGGTTGATATATTATAATAAAATCTTCCATATTGTATTGAATGGGTGATGTATGTTTGACTGTGGATGTTTTATTTTTATACCATTCATGGTTTATGGTTAATGTAATGACATTTCATATGCTCTTTTTAATACGAATGCTTATGTTATGATTCAACTATTCATATGAGGAATGTAGTGAACTTAGTAATTGATGGCTAGAGCCCTATATAGCTCCTCAATGAAACGGTAGGTCTCATGAGACAAAATAGTGTTTTGGCATAAATACTTGAAAAAAATTTATTTATAGTCTTGTCATGAGGCGTAGACTATGTTGTAATGATTTCCAGCGTTAGGAACTCCCTCATTATGAAATTAGTTATTACATGTGACTATTCAACTAGTAGAATATCCATGTCCATGTTTTTATGGTAATGTTTGATTTATTTTTTCCATATTATGTTCATGTTTATGTTTAAAAAGGCTGTTGTCTTTATCACACATCTTGCTTTAAAATTTTATAGCTTCTGCTAAATTATTTACCCTTACTAGGGATATGAGCTCACCCATTTCTTATGTTTTATTTTCCCAGGTATCTAAGAAGTGTATTATGATTGATATGTAGGGTTAAGAAAAAGGGAATTATGGTCTTCTCAAAGAAATATCTATGATGTGTTTTATGTTTAAAATTGGAATGTAATGTTAATGTATGTAATCTATTTTCCAGGACTGCTAAACTGAACAGTCCTTCAGGACATAATTCCTTCTAATCATGCCAATGTATTAAAATAATGCATCGACTCTGGGTAACTGGGTTCAAGGCATTACATAAAGAATTAAACATCATCAAAACGTTAACATATGATTTATCAACTGTCTCTTTTGTAAATGTTAAAAGATGATCAAAAGGGTGATGTTGGAATTCATAAGAGAGTGGAAAATATCAGAAAAGGGAAATCATTAGATTTTAATGTTAATAAATAAAGAATTGTGTGATTTGGGTGAAGAATATGTGTTCCAAGAAATCTAGATTTAAACAATGAACTATGGGATGATGAACATAGTTTGAATTTCTCCATTCACCCAAGAAACAAAAAGATGTATTGAGATCTCTGAGAACATTATTGGTGGGATAACATGAAGAAGGAGATCGATGAGAATACATCGATGTGCCTAGTATGTCAAAAGTGAAGACTGAGAGAGGCAGAAGTCTAAGGGGATGATTCAACCATTACCCATACCAACGTGGAAATGGGAGAACATCCCCATGTACATTATCACCAGAGATTCGAAGACATACAAAGGAAACAATGATATCTGGATTTTTAGGGATAGTCTTACTATGACTAAACACTTCGTTTCAATTTAGGAGGATTTCTCATTTCATCAACTGGAATAGATATAAATCAGAGAAATGGTAGGGCTACATAGAGTACCACTGTCGATTGTATCTAATTGAGATCTAAGATTCACCTCTATGTTCTGGATAAGTCTCTAACATGATCTCAATTCTGATATGATCTTCAGTGTGGCTTATCGTCCTATATCTAATGGTAAATCAGAGCGGACTATCCAAACATTTGAGGACATGTTGAGAGAATGCTCAATGGGATTCAAAGGAGGATGGCATCAACATATTCCTCTGGCTGAGTTCTCCTACGATAATAATTTCCACTCCATAGTCTAAATGGATCCCTATGAAGCCCATTATGGGAAGAGGTGAAGAACATCAGCATTCTAGGATGTAGTTGGGGACAGAAAACTCTTATATCCACAAATAGTCAATGAAATGGTGGATAAGGATTAGACCATCCAGATGAACAATAAACTACTTAGAGTTGAAAAAATATCTACGATGATAATCAGTGATGACACATATAGTTTGATGTTGGAGACATGGTATTCCTCTTCATATCACCATGGAAAAGAATTATGTGATTTGGGGTGAATGGAAAGCTTAGTCCAAGGCACATCAGCTCTTTTGAGGTCCTTGATCACATTTGAGTAGGGGCCTATCGACTAGAACACCCAACAAACTTGTCTCTTGTACATTATATACTCCATTTATCACTCTTGGGGAAGCATATTCCTAAACCATCACACGTACTAAATCTAGAGGTGGTACCATTATAGAATGACCTATCCTATGAAGAGTATCCAGTGAAGATCTTTGATCATAGGGAAAAAGTTCTAAAAATTAAGACAGTGCCCCTCATCTTGTTGTAGTGGTGAAACCACAATATTGATGGAGAAACATGGGAATGAGAGGAAGTGATGAAACATAGTTACACTCATCTATTATAATGTTGGAAAAGGAAATTTAGAGGGAGAAATTTCTTAAGTGGACAAGATTGTAATGGACTAAACTTTTATTAATGAAAATTTTTCTTGATCTAATTAGATGTCTTATTATATAAAATGGATATATAAAACCTATTAATTTCCTTGGTTTTATATATTTTCATTTTAATACACCCTTAAATTTTTTTCCCATTTCCAATATAGCCGTAGAACAGTGATCACTTGATTAGTATAAATATAGGGCTTTAACAAATCAAATTTACTAAGACAAAGGAAGTGATGGCCTCATCCAGTATAATTTCTCCATAAGAAGCCCATTTGTTAGTGATTAGGAAGGAGGTAGTATCACTAGGATTCACAATGGAACAATACCAAGTTGGGCTTTGACATGTTATGCTTGAATAGAATCACCTTCGGGAGAACTGGAAGTTAATAGAGATTACCACCCGAGCAATGTTATCCGAGCCGCCCCAAGTGTCTGTCACCATCTCACACCTTACCATTATGTATTTTTCAGGTGTTATAATGGGTTATGTAACAAGTCCCTAAAACTTTGATTATGTGAATTATATTTTTATAGAATAAATAATATACAATCATTTTATTATTGTTACTTTGTAAACGGTTTGTAATGGAAAATTATTTTCTTTTGTTAATATTCAATGAAGAAATTTATATTTCTAAATTAATGTATTTTTTAAATAAATAATATTTCAATAATAAAATATTACTAAATTAATTTTTATTAAATATAAATGAGCGCATTTGATTTATACAATTGTAATTTTTATTAAAGTTTGAATTTTTTTTGTTAAAAAACATGAATTTTCAATAAATTTCATCTTTTATTTAAAAAGTGAAAATTAAAATATTTAGAAAATTATTTAGATATAAATAATATTATTTTTGGATTCAAGATGTAGAAATCATCTAACAGTGAATTTTTCATAATTTTCTAAGACAATCATATTTTTTGGTAAAAATTAAACACCATTTAAATATATAATGTATTTTAGGACATCATAATGACCAATAATGATGTAATAAAATACTATAAAATGTATATTCTGCCAATATATGTTTTACCCTGTAAATAATTTGTTTTTTAGATTTTTTTTATAAAATATATACAATTCCATAGTGGACCCTTCAAGACATATAAAATATTTTATCATTTTAATCTGATTTCCTTGAAAGTGTGACTCACCTCCACATAAGAAAGCCTAATATTTTAATATTTTAGGCTATTGGCCTTATAAAATAATTTTTCACAATCCCTATTAGTAATCAACATGTGAAAAACCATGGGATGGTTTGTGGTTTTGAATAGTTAATGTGTGGTGTCCAAAACCTAAATAATAAATAATTCATTCTCCTTTACTATATTAAACCACTTGATCTCCCATTACTCTTCACTAAAACCATTTGGAACATGACCAAAATCTGACCTCCTATCTATAGAATCCTCCCAAAGATCCTTTATCTCCCAATAAGCCTCTCCCAAGCCACTCCCAAGACTTTGGGGATCACACTTCCAAGTAAGGGATCCTCACCTTCAATCCTTCCTTATTTATGTCCATGTTTCGATATATTTTTATTCCCTTTTACTATCAATTAAAATTTTTGTGGGTATAATTTATAACCTCACCTATATGGCCCTACTTATTTTTGAGTAATTAGATGCCACATTATCTCTCATTAATTCCTCCCATGTACACCAGTTGCCATGCTGAAATTCTGTAAGGGATTTCCCTCTCCTCATTTACATTCATGAGATTCTTTTATTTTATGCTTCTAAATTACATTTCATATGTTGGTATATTATGTTACAATTCCCCCTTACTATTCATTTCGTGTATAAATTATGATAGATCCCTTTCTCTCTCATCAACCAATTTTTTTATTTCGATTTGATGATGTTATGCTGCAGAAGGTACACCAAAACATTCATTCCAAAATCATCGTGTAAGTAAATACCAAACTCATTTCTCTATCACGGGTATTCACTATTAAGAAAATGTACTTGTTGATTGTGGAATTACATTTATGTATTCCATATATCTTATTCTTTTAATAAATTATGATGTTTAATGAATCTATGTTGTATGGTCTATGTGGCACATTGACGTAGAAATGAAATGATTAAGAAGGGTTCACCCTGATAGAACTTCAATGCATTGGGTAAAGAATATTATTATGATATGTCATGTGAAATGACTGTTGACTCGTGATAATTCATGGGCAATGAGGGTTTACTCATTCTAATTCATTTAAAATTTGGTTTTACTCACAATCCATGTGCAATGAGCCTTGGCTCATGCCAGTATTGTGTTATATGTTTTTCCATATACCCATGTTATGATAATAATTCTATATCATGAATTTATGTTCATGTTTCTATTATGATCCATTAATATTACTACTTCCTAACAAGAATTTTATTCTTCATGTTATTCCTTGTTTACTCTGTTACATGGTTTTATATCTCACCCTTTTCATATGCACGTCCTTAGGTTATCTCATGCAATTATATGTACAAAAGAATGTTAGTGTCATGTAAAAGAACTTTTCATTAATGATGTTGAATTTTATGTCATAAGTCGCCATGTAATGTTCATAATTTTTCAATTCACTACACCTATCCATCCTCAAATTTGTCTTAAGTGCATGTTAATGTAGTAAATCATGTTAATGTGTGTAATAATGATCATGGTATTTATAATATATCTATGTTGATGTTTTTTATTATGTTAATAAATTTTAATATAGTTTATATTTATTTATGTAAACTTTAATTGAGTTGACTTAAATTACTAATAATTTAATTAGATATCTCAACAAGATTTTCCTTTAAAAAAATATATAATTACCATTTATGGTTTTATGGATCTATAATACATTAAAATCATTTGATATATCTGAATGATGATGCTAGAGTTACATATATAAGTTAATTAGTATAAAATTTCAATATTCGGTGTTAGTGTTATATATTCCAAAATTGGTAGGAAGACTAAAATAATTATAAAATAATATTCATTATAATTCCTTTATTTTTTTAAATATTAATATTGTCGTGGTCATGGGATGTTAGTCTTATTTTCACACATGAATTCACAATATAACTATTTTTCATATCATTATGAGGATTTCATATGACATTTGGAAAATTGATAAAGTAGTAATTTTTATTCTTGTTTATATATTCATTAATATTAAATTTTTTATATATATTTTTTCATAGTTGATATATGATTATACATTCCATGGGAAATGATACCGATGTTCACTTATTGATACAAAATTCAAATAAAATTAAATATGTCAAAATACAGTTATTTAAATTATATATTAGATACCATTTTGGGTATTATATGTATATTGGTTTTTATTTTCATGTTAATGTTTTATAATAAATGTGTCAACATCAAAAAGTAAATGTGGAAATTTTTAAATTTTTTAGGATTTATGTTTGAGATCATCACAGTTGTAAGAAAAACCTAAAATTAGGAAGGATGGTTATATTACAAATTTTAGGTTTTATGTCAAAATGTAATATTTTATAATCATATAAAATTATTTATTATTTTATTTTAATTTTTTTCCAATGTTTTATGTATTAATTATATACCTACCTTCTATATTTTTCTAAAAACTATTTTTTACTGATATTAATTCTGTAGATTGAGAATCATTTATATATATCCTTTTATTAATGTTTGAATAAAGAGAATTTAGAAAATTTATTACTAATTTTTTCTTTTTTTGTAATATGTTTACTTGAAAACTCTTCATTTTTTGGTAGGAAATTTGTTTTTTAATTTTTTAAAAATTTTAACATTTAACCTCATTTTATACAAAAACTAATGTGAAATGTAAAAAACATTAGTTTTTGACATCATTTTTTACCCAAAAACGATAACAAAGTAGTTTTCCATGTTGGTTTTTCTATATATCTGATGTGGAAACCAAACATATTTTTTCAAATCATTCCATGTAATTTTTTTGTAAATAAAATGATGAAATCCAAGTTGGACATTAGTTTTTAAAAACACCATAATTGAAATTTCATATAAATACACTTTTTGGACGTTTCGATGTCATCTAAAAAATGTTGAAAATCTTATTTTTAACATCACCTATATCATCATTGGATAAAACCCAACCTCAAATATTAAAAAATAAAAATGAAATATAAAAATATATATCCACTACTTTAATATCATCTCTACATTTAAAGGTAGATGATTTCTCTCTCCCCATTTGAGTATTAAATAAATGATCGAAATATGATTCAAAGTTTTTTAAATTAAATTAAGACATATATATTTTTAGATATATATGTTAAATATGGTCACAAAAATAATTTCTTTGGGATCATACAAAACTAATAAACGTTTATTGTAATATAATGTATTGATTATGGGAAATATATAAATCATTTGGTAGTGGCCCAATTTTTTTATTCATTAATATAAATATTTAAATTTGATTAAATATATGAGAGAACCATTAAATATCATCGAAAATACAGAACTCATTAAATATATAATTAATTTAAATATAGAATTATCTCATGCATGGTATTCATCATGAACCAATTTCTATTACTGCTCTTATTGACATGTCATTTTGGTGAAGAATCCAAAGGAGGAGAGTACTAGAATTATCCAAATGTTATCTAGGAATCACTAAATATTGTTATTTAAATTTTGGTCGTGAACATGAAATAATAAATTACCTCATGACATTCAACATAAATCATAATAGTGTTCTCTTTTTCTCTCTCTATGTACTTGAGTGTGAGAGATGGAGGATGGGAGAATATCTCAATATGTATTGGGGTAATTTTAAATAATTTATTCACTATGTTAACACATATATTAAATTGAAAAATGAAATATTTTAAAATACATATATGGGTCAAATAAATATAACTTTGTTATGGCCCTTATAAAAATGCATAGTCTGAAAATATATTATATCAACAAATAATATTAACAACAACAACAAAAACAATAATAATAATATCATATCCCATGAACTGTGTTTTTTCAAATATCAGTTTTCAAATAAATTAATTAACATTTATTAAAATGATAATTAATATATTATTTTATTCAGATCATTAATTGTCACGACCCGTCCTCGGGGCCCATGCCGTGACTACCCAAAGCCTGCCTTCCATAGGCCAGGGGCTGGCGACTAGCACCAAAGGCGTAAATCCTGATAACTGGGAAGACATTGCCTTTATAAAAGTAAACAAAACACCACAGAGTACAATCAGAAGTAAAACACTAAGTACAAAGAGAAAGTGCTGAAAGGTAAGTGGGCCAGAATACAAACCCAACTGAAAGTACAACTACTAGTGAACGAAAGTACAACAGAAGAAGACAAACAGCTGGAAGAAAGGAGGCAGATCCTGGGTCGTCCTCCTCGGATCCTACCTGAAGGGTAGGTACAGATGGCGCAACTCCTAGATCGTCCACCACGGATCCTACCTGAAGGTTAGTTACAGATAGCTTCCACAACGCTCTCGCCCGCCAACCTCTTCCGAGTGTCGTCTCTTCGTGAAGTCCATCTCGAGGTACTGACTCGTCATGTAGTCCACCTCCGGGTACCGTCCAGTCCTCGAACACTCGGCCTCCGTCAGCACTGCCCGTCTTCTTCAACCAACACAACGAGGTGCGGGCATAGCCCGTGCAGGGGTGAGTATAACGATACTCAGTAGGGACCCCGAGACCCTCAAGGTCTCACTAAAACCAACAAGGTTAACCAAAAAAAGATCTCAACAGATAACCTCTACTTATGTTTAAGCACATCCATATATCTACGTTATCAATTAACCCAACTAAATCATATTGAAACCCCCAAGATCATAAAATCAACGGATAACCACTACCAAGGTATATGCCCATACATATACCTATGTTATCAAGTGACCCATCTCAATCATGAGGTAAACAAAAAGTCTCAGCTCAAACCAGTATTTTCATTATCGAAACTGTAACTGCTGAAGAGCTCCATCTCTGGAGTGTACAGTGGTCCTGTCACGACTCCGAGGTACTGCTCACTCACCTAAGACTGATGAGGTACTCCTCCTGTCGAGTACCACGGGTCAGCCACCCAAACACGGTAGTGCTTCTCGCCAGGGTATGCCACCCAAACACAGTAGTGCACACTCCCTAATAGCCTGCAGAGGTACACTCCGAACGAGTACCGCGGGTCTGCACTGTCACACAGGTAGTGCTCCGTCCACCATGAGTCTGCACCCAACAAATTAGTGCTCCGTCCACTGGGCTAGTCGACTCACTCCAAGTCGATTCGGTCAAGCAGTCATCAGGTCTCAGCTGGCTACACGGTCTCTGTACTCCGAACGATCGTCTCCGGGAGGGTCCGCTCCACAAGCTACAGGTCGATACTCCATGTATCTCAAAGTCCCACAAAGAAGTATCTCAATGGACCGCCTCGTCATAGGGGTCTCAACGCAACAGACGGCGCGTCAATCGGACACCTGGTCTGTGAGTTATTAGCCATTTCGTCCCAGGGCCCCGATTGGTTTCGTGTGAAAACCAACCCGGCCGTATCTCAAATGTACCCCAAATACTCATAGGGAATGCTCATAGGGACCGCTCCTCAACGTGATCACCAATGCCGCTGACGGTTCGTCAAACGGACGTCAAGTCTGAAAGTATCATCTTTTCCATTCCAGGGGCTCGGTTGGATTTCGGGTGCAATCCAACCCGGCCACTATCCAACTATATCCAAATCTCGAGCGAAGTATGCCAAAAGTTCAGTCTCATCAATAGGAATTCAACGAAACAGACGGCGCGTCAATCGGATGCCAGGTCTGTGAGTTATTGGCTTTTTCGTTCTAGGGGCCCGGTTGGTTTCATGAGCAAACCAACCCGACCACATTCCGACGACATCCAAACATCGAGCGGAGTAAGCAAAAAGATCCATCTCACTGAGAGGAATCCATCAAAGTCCACGACACGTCAATCGGATGTCCGGTGCTAAAGATATAAGTGTTTCCGCTCCGAGGGCCCGGTTGATTTCGTGTACGAACCAACCCGGCCGAACCCAAAGTTCTCCGAAACCTTGAGTGTACTATACCTAAACGAACGTCTCGTTCCAAGGATCACTACGCAACTGACGGTGCGTCGATCAGAGGTCCGTAGCCCATGATATGGGCATTTGACCGAAAGTGGTCCGAAAACGGGGGGTCTGGGCCCGGGCCGACCCGGGCCGAGCCCCCCTGGGTCGGCCCGAACTGGGTCGACCAGACCCGGGTCCGACCCGGCTGGACCCGGTCCGGCCCGGCCCGGCCGGCTCCATCCGGCCCGACTGGCAAGCCGCGGCTCGTCGTAGCCGAGCCGAAGTCGCGGAGCGGGGGGTGGTGCACGGCCGACCTCGCCGCTAATTGGGGCCGGCGGCGAACCGCCGCCGCCCATCTTCCGGCGGCGCGCTCAGGCACTGCCTCCTCCTGGTGGCCGGACGGCTCCGGCCGCCGCCTCCGGTCGCCAGCGGCGCCGCGCCGGTGACCCGCGCCTCCGGGTGATTCCGCGGGCCACCGAAGTTGCTCCGGTGGTCCATTTTTATAACCGTCTGAGCCGGTGTTCATCTCGGGTCTCAAACTTTACTACGCAAGCTTCAAAATTACATTGCCGCCCCGTTTTGTCGTCACCCTTCAATCTGCACGTCTACTAACAAAACGCGCCATCTTCGTGGCTCTCTGGCGCGGCGCGTTGACGCCGCGCCCTTTCGTCGTGGCCCGACTCCGTCCGCAGATGTCTTCGTGTTTCTCTGACGCGGTTTGACGGCATCACGTCCTTGTTCTTCTTTTCACGGTGCGGCGCGACAGCGCCGCACATTTCCTTGTCGCATGATTCCGCATGGTGCGACGGCACCACGCCTTCTCGTACCAAACCACAAAGGAACCAACATGAAAAAAAGGAGGAGGGTCGGCCGTGTTTGTGTGGTCCGGCCCCCTCGCGTTATTCAATAACTATTGGTTTTAAACCACAAAGTTCGTCATGTTGGTAGTCACGAACAAAAGAAATAAATAAAATTAAAACCCCTACCTTGGATTCAAGATCGGAGCTTGTTCCGAGGTTCGTCGAAGAGAAAACATCGCGGTATAACCGTCGCAGAAAGATGCGACTTGGAAGGAGACGTCGCGTCGTGGATCGGTGTCGCGGAGTCGGTCTTCGATTACTGGGCATTCTTCGACGGAGTTCGATACGTTCTACATGTTCCTCATGTTCTTCGTCGAAGAGGATGATGAACTCTATCTTTCCTTAGCTTTTCTTCTCCAAAGGCACTCATGCAACTAAGAAACTAACCCATAAATAAATTAAGCCTCACTTAATTTATTAACACCACAAAACCTTTGAAATTCAAGAGTTTGAATTAACTAACCTCATTAAATTACCCAAGTTGTCAAATTAAATGAAGGGGAGTTAATGGGGAGTTGAAGAGTTGATGAATATGAAGGGGTGGGGTTCATGTGGGCCCCACCTCCTTCATAACCTACAAAGGGAAGTTGGGTAGTTACCCAACTTCCTCCCAATGGATAAAAACACTTAGAGTAAAATAAAAATTGTTGTTAAATTTTTATTTTTAACTTCCACAATTTTTTTCTACTTCTCTCGGGTAAACGCAACTCCGGAACAAGAGTTCCTAAGAAAATATTGGCGCTACGGTTCCATCGGTGCCCTCAGAATTTGATTCCGAGCACCGGTTCAAACGTTAGAAATTCCCGATCGTTCGTTTACTGAACGTACCCGAGCTAAACTTCAGAAATTGATTTCGGGTACACCGGACCTCGGATTCAGGTGCGGTCAGAAACTGCGTTCTTGTAAAATTCCAAAGAAAATTAAAAAAATTTCCTTGAAATTTCCGGGTCTTTACAATAATCCTACCTCTGGGATTTACGTCCCCGTAAAGCTTCAACACAAACTAGGGTCACAAAAGCGGTACAGAGCACGCATCTGAGCCTTCCGCTCCCATGTGCTTACCTGGAGGTTTCTTTGCTGCCTATGAAAACGCACAAGAGGAATCGACCGTCCTCGTAGAATCTACTCCTGTCGATCCTCGATCCCCACTGGAACCTCCTTGCATGACGCCCTATTATAAACGTCCAAATCCCTGAGGTCGGTGATGTGTGAAGGATCAAGCACGTATCTCGTCAGTTGAGATACTTGGAAAAACATCGTGCACCAGGTGCAACTGAGGTGGATGGGTCAAGCGGTAAACCTCCTCGCCTACCCTGCTGAGGACCTGAAAGGGTCTGCTGAACCTCAGAGATAACATGCCTCCTAGGCCACACCTCTATAAACCTCATCGAGGTGAGACCCGTAGGGAAACATGGTCACAATCCTCGAACTCCAGTGGGGTCTGCCTCCTGGATGACCTGTACCTTCTCTGTCGTGGCTTGGACCATCTCCGGTCCCACAAGAGCTGCAAATATTCCTTCTTTGCCAATAAGAGAAATCTGATCTCATCCCCTGGATGAACCACTTTCTTTGCCTAATACAGTCAATCCTGACATGGATGATACTAATCCATATCAAGGATGACGTCGTAAGGCCTCGACGCTAGTACCAAGAGATCCAACCGTCATTGTCGCCTCAAAGGGTTGAGTCACACTGTCGGCTTCAGTGTGTGGTAACTGGGTCTCTTCTAGTAGGTATCTCACACGTGAGGGTCAAGTCAACAGTTTAATCCTGAACCTCTTAGTAACAACACAAGAGAGGACATGATTGATAACATCACAAAGGTACGTGTCTTTATTTTACTGCATCTCATGGTACAAAGACACAAATATAACAACAAAATCATGGAACTAGATATACAACACTTGTTCCGCTCCTTTCCACTCGCTTCTGGAGCTCCGTAGTCAAATGATTCTGCTACCTGAAGCTGAGCTCTCCCATGTCCTCATGTCCCATGCGGTCGGGGTAGACCTCCTGGTGGTGGTGGTGGAAACATCCCGAAGTGTCGTCCATCTCTAGCTGCACGGCCAGCTCCTCTGCCATGGCCGCCTGCTCCTTGCAGTCTGCCCTGATCGAACCTTTGCCTCTGCTTCGGAGGTTCTTCGTTTACCTGTTGTTCATCTGCATGGCGGGTCGGACAGTCACGTGCCATGTGACCAACTCCGCCGCAGGAGTAACACTGCATGGTAGGTCTAGCTCTGTCACTTCCCTTGGTTCCTCACACTACCGACCCAATGTCACGCGGTCGACCACCTGTACGTCTGGTGGTCTTGGACCTCTGTGTCATCTGTCTACTTCCTGCTGTAGAAGATTATGTCACATGCCAGCTAGTGGTGGGTCCTGCTGCTGGAGACTGCTCAGCAAGGAAACTCTCCACCAAAAGGGCTCGCTCCAACACCCCTGTATGTGTCGGAATGCTGAGTGGAACCACAGAATCTCTAATCTCTCACTCGAGCCCCAGCTAGATGGTTTGGGCCCTGAAGAACAGGTCCCGTACCATATCTATGGAGTAGCGCGAGAGGTCTGTGAACCTCGTTGAATACTGTGCCAATGTCATGTTGCCCTGACGCAGCTGAAGTAGCTCCTGTATATGCACCGCATGAAGGGTGGCTGGTATAAACTCTGCCCTGAACAGGCTCTCGAAGTATGCCCAGAGATGAGTCACCTCGTCATGCATCTGGAGCATCAAGCTCCACAATCTGCCAGATGCTACCTAAAGAAGGCTGGCAGCAAGGATCACCATGAAATCTGCTGGTGTCCCCACTAGCCTGAAAACATTCACCACAGCCTCCAGTCAATCCTTAGCCGCCTGCGGGTCCGTCCCTCCCTGGAAACTGGGTGGTCTCTGGTGCTGGAACTCGTGCAGTGCACTCAAGAAACGTTCACCCTCTACTGCTGGGGCTGGTGGCATCGGTGGCCCAACAGGTAGTAGTATCGCTGGTGCTTCCGCTGGTACCTCAACTGTGATAGGGCCCTGTACTGAGGGCACGCCACTCAGCGGGCTGTCAGTACGTACCACTCTCGGGGCTCTAGCTGGTCATCCACGAGGAGGCATCATGAAAATAAACAACGTGACACGGTCAAACGATTTATACCTGGTGAGCTGACCTGGTTTGAGATGATATTTAAATAAAACTTCTAGAAACACACACGCAATTAGTGTTTTCGTGCACAAAGTCGGAAATCAGTTGTCAGGGTCCCGGTGTATGGATACGTCGGCCGCCCGCACCAACACTGGACTCCCTGAACTGAAAACCACACTTGTTACACATAACACTATTTCTTCACAGAACGAAAATATCAGAGTTATATGTTCTGCGGTAGAACCAACTCCTCTGATACCAATTTGTCACGACCCGTCCTCGGGGCACGTTCTGTGACTACCCGAAGCCCGCATTCCATAGGCCAGGGGCTGGCGACTAGCACCAAAGGTGTAAATCCAGATAACTGGGAAGGCATTGCCTTTATAAAAGTAAACAAAACACCATAGAGTACAAGAGAAGTAAAACACTAAGTACAAAGAGAAAGTGCTGAAATGTAAGTGGGCCAGAATACAAACCCAACTGAAAGAACAACAACTACTGAACGAAAGTACAACAGAAAAAGACAAACAACTGGAAGAATGGAAGCAACTCCTGGGTCGTCCTCTTTGCATCCTACATGAAGGGTAGGTACAGATGGCGCAGCTCCTAGATCGTCCACCACGGATCCTACCTGAAGGGTAGGTACAAATAGCTACCACAACGCTCTCGCCCGTCAACCTCCTCTGAGTGTCGTCTCGCTGTGAAGTCCACATCCGGGTAATGACTTGTCGTGTAGTCCACCTCCGGGTAACGTCCAGTCCTCGAACACTCGGCCTCCGCCAGCACTGCCCGTCGTCTGCAACCAACACAATGAGGTGCGGGCATAGCCCGTGCAGGGGTGAGTATAACGATACTCAGTAGGGACCCCGAGAACCTCAAGGTCTCACTAAAACCAACAAGGTTAACCAAAAAGAAGATCTCAACAGATAACCTCTAATTATGTTTATGCACATGCATATACCAATGTTATCAAGTAACCCAACTCAATCATGAGGAAAACACCAAGATTATGAAATCAACGGATAACCACGACCCAGGTATATGCCCATACATATACCTAAGTTATCAAGTGACCCATCTCAATCATGAGATAATCAAAAAGTCTCATCTCAAACCAGGATTTTCATTATCGAAACCGTAACTGCTGATGAGCCCAGTCTCTAGAGTGTACAGTGGTCCTGTCACGACTCTGAGGTACTGCTCAATAACCTAAGACTACTGAGGTACTCCTCCTTTCGAGTACCGTGGGTCAGCTACCCAAACACAGTAGTGCTTCCCGCCGGGGTATGCCACCCAAACACAATAGTGCACACCCCATAATAACCTACAGAGGTACTCTCCGGACGAGTACCATTTGTCTTCATTGTCACACAGGTAGTGCTCCATCCGCCATGGTTCTGCACCCAACAAAGTAGTTCTCCGTCCACTAGGCTAGTCGACTCACTCCAAGTCGAGTCGGTCAAGCAGTCGTCAGGTTTCAGCAGGCTACACAGTCTCTGTACTACGAATGCTCGTCTCTGGGAGAGTCCGCTCCATGAGCTACTGGTCGATACTCCAAGTATCTCAAAGTCCCACAAAGAATTATCTCAAAGGACCGCCTCGTCATAGGGGTCTCAACACAATAGACAGCGCGTCATTCAGACGCCTGGTCTGTGAGTTATTAGTCTTTTCTTCCTAGCGGCCCGGTTGGTTTCGTGTGCGAACCAACCCGGCCATATCTCGACTGTACTCCAAACTCTCATACGGTATGCTCATAGGGACCGTTTCTCAACGTGATCACCAACGCTGCTGACGGTTTGTCAAACGGATGTCCAGTCTGAAAGTATCAGCTTTTTCATTCCAGGGGCTCGGTTGGATTTCGGGTGCAATCCAACCCGGCCACTATCCAACTCTATCCAAATCTCGAGCGATGTATGCCAGAAGTTCCGTCTCATCAAGAGGAATTCAACAAAATAGACGGCGCGTCAATCGGACGCCTGGTCTGTGAGTTATTGGCTTTTTCGTTCCAGGGGCCCGGTTGGTTTCATGAGCGAACCAACCCGACCGCATTCCAACGGCATCCAAACCTCGAGAGGAGTAAGCCAAAAGATCCGTCTCACTGAGAGGAATCCATCAAAGTCTACGGCACGTCAATCGGACGTCCGGTGCTAAAGATATAAGACTTTTCGCTCCGAGGGCCCGGTTGGTTTCGTGTACGAACCAACCCGGCCGAACCCAAAGTTCTTTTAAACCTTGAGTGTAATATACCAAAACGACCCACTCGTTCCAAGGATCACTACGCAACTTACGATGTGTCGAGCGGAGGTCTGTAGCCCAAGATATGAGCATTTGACCGAAAGTGGTCCGAAATCGGGGGGTCTGGGCCTGGGCCGACCCGGCCCGACCCCCCTTGGGTCGGCCCGAACCGGGTCGACCCAAAACGGGTCGACCCGACCTGGGTCCGACTCGGCTGGACCCGTTCCGGCCCGACAGGCCAGCCGCGGCTCGGCGTGGCCGAACCGAAGTCGCAGAGCGGGGGGCGGTGCGCGGCAGCCCTCGCCGCTAATTGGCGTAGGCGTCGAACCTCTGCCGCCCTTCTTTCGGCGGCGCGCTCAGGCGCCACCGCCTCCAGGCGGCCGGACGGCTCCGGCCGCCGCCTTAGGTCGCCGGCGGTGTCGCGCCGGCGACCCGTGCCTCCGGGTGTTTCCGCGGGCCAACAGAGTTGCTCATGTGGCCCATTTTCAAAACCGACTGAGCCGGTGTTCATCTCGGGTCTCGAACTTTACTGCGCAAGCTTCAAAATTACATTGCAGCCCCATTTTGTTGCTGCCCGTCAATCCGCACGTCTATTAACAAAACGCTCCGTCTTCGTGGCTCTCCGGCGCGGGGTGTTGATGCCGCGCCCCTTCGCCGTGGCCCGACTCCGTCCGCGGTTGTCTTCGGGTTTCTCCGATGCGGCGCGACGGTGTCGCGTCCTTATTTTTCTTTTCACTGTGCGGCGCGACGGCGCCCCACATTTCCTTGTCGCATGATTCGATAACTATTGGTTTTAAACCACGAAGATCGTCAGGTTGGTAGTCACGAACAAAATAAATAAATAAAATTAAAACCCCTACCTTGGTTTCAAGAGCGGAGCTTGTTCGGAGGTTCGTCGAAGAGAAAACGTCGCGGTATAACCGTCGCGGAAAGAGGCGACATGGAAAGAGACGTCGCGTCGTGGATCGGTGTCACAGAGTCGGTCTTCGAGGACTCGGTGTTCTTCGACGGAGTTCGATACGTTCTTCGTGTTCCTCGTGTTCTTTGTCGAAGAGGATGAAGAACTCTAGCATTCCATAGCTTTTCTTCTCCAATGGATCTCAAGCATCTAAGAAACTAACCCATAAATAAATTAAGCCTCACTTAATTTATTAACACCACAAAACCTTTGAAATTCAAGAGTTTGAATTAACTCACCTCATTAAATTACACAAGTTGTCAAATTAAATGAAGGGGAGTTAATGGGGAGTTGAAGAGTTGAAGAATATGAATGGGTGGGGTTCGTGTGGGCCCTACCGCCTCCATAACCTATAAAGGGAAGTTGGGTAGTTACCCAACATCCTCCCAAAGGATAAAAACACTTAGAGTAAAATAAAAATTGTTGCTAATTTTTTTTAACTTCCACAATTTTTATCAACTTCTCTCATGTAAACACAACTCTGGAACAGGAGTTCCTAAGCAATTACCGGCGCTACGGTTCCATCAGTGCCCTCAAAATTTGATTCCGAGCACTGGTTCAAAAGTTAGAAATCCCCGCTTGTTCGTTCACTGAACGTACCCGAGCTAATCTTCGGAAATTGATTCCGGGTACACCGGACCTCGGATTCAGGAACCGTCAGAAACTGCGTTATTGTAAAATTCCAAATAAAAATAAGAAAAAATTTTCCTTGAAATTTCTAGGTCTTTACATTAATGGTTAACCATACACTCCTATAGAATTTATCAAACATTTAATAATAAAATGTATTTATTGAATTAACTAAAAAAGATTATATTTAAAATTCTTTTGAATAATATATATTTATAATATTAACATAACATGAATAAATTTTAATATTACTATATTTACAATAATCATGAATAAATTAATATTACATTTATTACCTTTTGAATAATAATAAAATAGATAAAATTCTACTCAGATGTTTGAAACTCAAATATATTATGACTGTATTTTTGAAATAAAATTTTACATTAATAAATAGTTTTCCATAATTTGGTAACAATTTATTATTAATCATAATGTCAATAAAATTTAATGATATTATATATACACATTTTGGTGAACCTCTAGTAAAATTTCATAATGGTAATATGGGAACCTACTTAATGTCAAATATTAGTGTCTAAAAACACATCAATGCACTGATAATGATGTTATGTTAGAAACTACCAAAACCTTCTTATGAAATGTAATATGAAATATATTCAATTTTTCAGTTCATATTACATCCAACATGATTAATACTTTTTTTATCACCCCATATGCCCAATTTATCATTCTATAAATTTCTAATATGAACTTTTCTATAAAATAAATCTACTTTTTATTTTTTTGACAGTTCTATATCAATAAAAGGTCCAAAGATATATTATTACAACAGACTAGGATGGATAAATCTTTTTTGGACTTATTTACTGTGACATCATTTATAACGCTACCAACGCATATTATCTCTTCATGAAGAATATATAAAGATGATTCCCATCCATATATCAATATATGTGATTTATGATGCATATTAATAACAATATCATGTATATGGACTAATAAATGTACTCATATATTGAGATATCTAAAAACACATAAAACATCTAGAATTCCCAACATTAGGTCTATCCTCAAGGACACCCTTCTCAAACATCACTAAACGTGAACATCATTGGAATTATTTTTAAAGTATTTTATTTCCCATAACTAGATGGTTAAAAATCATCTACATAATGTTAAAAAGAAATATCTTGACCATAAGTGATATGTGTTTAATAATATCATCTTAACAATTCCATGATCTCGTTATAACAAGGAGTCGATATAACCTTTTAATGGGATAAATATTCTAAGGACATCATCATATTATTGTTGTGTAAAATAATAATCATTATTTCATAAGAATAAATATATTCATATTTTGATAATAGAATATAAAAATATAGCTTGTTCTAAGGAACCAAATTCAATAGATTCCCACTACACAAGATCCATCTACTAACAATTCATAACCCACTATCTCTCGTATGATTTTTATGCTTCTATTAGGATAAGTATTTTGTTAATGGGGTTTTCAGATTTTCTTCTAGGAATAATCTACTAACTATTCCTTCACATATCTAATTTGAATCTCTCAAGTGTTGATACTTCTCATTTGTATTCTTTTTCAACTGTTATATCATAGGATCCTTAGCTAGAACCACTTACATGAATTTATCATAACACAATATAATATGATATATATTGATAGGTACTAAACCAATATCGTCGATAATGTTTCATATCCCTGTTTATTTTTTTTATCAAAATTAGGATTTTTTAATTTAGTCAGAATATACTATATAATTGTTTTCCACCAGCTTTTTTTAACACTTCTTGATCATATATATTTTATTTGGAAAAAAAATATATTCACCGTGAGTTTAATTCAATTTTTTCTATTTTTAAACCATCATTTTATACCCTCATTATTAGTTCCCCATCTCCTCCAAAAACTATGTAAATGTCATTTTTATTCCCAATATACATTGGGATAGTCCTTTTTGTAATCCAATTTGTCCCTTCATGGTCTAGTTAATATCATCATACAATGCTCAAGGCATTGAGAACATTAATCATGCTACATAAGATGGAATTCATGATCGGTCCAATCATAGATGTATAAGGGTTTATACTCATACATTCTATCTATTATTATGTTTGATGATTTATTTTATTTATGATATGCTTTCCATGAAACATAATAAATAATCCCCTATTGTATTATTCAAAATTTAATCATAAAAAAACATTTTCAATATATCTATCATGGATTAGTCAATGACACATCTTAATTCATTCTCAATGGATTATAATCTCTTTAATATAAGCAACATCATAAATTTATTTTATAGAGAACATTTTTTTAAATCATGTAATAACTAAATAGAAGACTATTATCTCATATCCCATTAGTAAAATATCAAACACATATATCAGAATGAAAAAATAGAACTCACATTAAACCACTTCAAGACCCAGGGGTCACATGCTTTTTTAAAATTACTAAATTCTCTTATAGATTCATCCAAATGAATATTTCATAATAATAATAATTAAATTAATCACTAAATTTTTCTATGAAACATCCATACCTTATTAACATTATTTATTGCCGCAAACTGCTCTTGTTGATTCATATAAGCATCTACCGTATGATTTCCATTATGGAAAGAAGTATTTTTAAAAAAATTCTAAATTTTATAATACTGGTAATATACTATGGAATATATTATTTTAGTATAATTTATCATAAATACTGGTGGATAGGTTTCACTCTCATCTTTTACCAAATATATCATGATTCCTATCAATGGATGATCCAATATATGTACTATAATTACATCTATGAATGTTTTCATCTTGAATTACAATTTACACCAATGAGTTTTACATCAATGGGAGGATATTCTAAAAACATAACATTGATTTTTAATATGGAATACATTTAATAATTCATATATTATTTATATTAGAAATTTCATATTTTTTTAATAGATCCTTCTAAATAAATATATTTTCACCATTTTAATTGATAATGAAATCTCTAGTTATTTAATCTATCTAATACTATAATCTAGTACAAGTGTCTTTGAAACAAAGACATACACTAAATATAATATAATTTATTAATATGTCAACTCTTGTGTATCTTAGTCCTCAACATTATCAAATTTCATGTTTCTCTCTGAATATTATTTGAATATGTTCTCCCGTTATAGAAATATTACATGCCTTTCCATGATATTTTTTATAATTTACGGATCATGTAGATAAAATAATATTTTATTTTTAGGTAACCCTATAAAGGAACATTTTTTCCTTGAGATGTTAGTCAATTTACATAATTATCCTTAAAAATGGTTTCACATCCTATCATGACTATATATGGAAATTTACATATTGTCATACTATAACTCACATAAGATAACATATACTACATTATCTAACACTTCGTTTAGTGTGTATACAACTTTTTGTAATGCTTTTTCCCAAAAGAATAATTGTTTGTTTTCCTAAATAATCATAAATATCCCAATCCCTAAAAAGGTATGGTTCCTCCATTTAATAAACAAATTACACTATGTTGTATAAGGAGGAGTTATATAGGATCATATCTCAATGGTTTTTTGACAACATATAAACTATTATTTATGATATTATTCACATATTCCTAAGTGAAGTTTCACTGTCTTACTAACAAGTTGATTCTGAACTTGATTCTTGAATTATTTATAATTTTAAAATAATTCTGACATATACCCCAACACCTATATATATATATATATGTATATATCTACTAAAATATTTTTTAAATGTAATAATTTATTAGAATTAAAATATAGAAAATAATGGAAAAGTTTCACATGCATATTTCTGAACAAATTATACATGATTTTGGAATATATAATCTTTTATGCTAAATGGATATTTTTTGATTTTTTCTTATAAAGAAACATTAAATATATATATTGGTTTCAACTCAGGAGAATCTAAATACCCTTCTTGATATAATTTTATGAAATTATTCTAATTTACAGGAGTATATCAATGTATCCACCATTCAAGAATGATGTTATGTTTTTATTTAATATCCCCTTTTTAATTGGGATAAGTGGAAACACATACGTGACCCTTATGCCCTGAGGCACAAATCCTTAGTATATGACCAAGAAGGCCCCAAGGACTAACAACCATAGAAAATTCCATCCCCTTGCGTATTGATACATTGATAAAGATTCTAACCCTTTCATGTCTATATAGAAAGAAATTAATCATACAAAGAAGCATGGTTTCTAGTCTCGATGGATAAATCAAAAACCTCCCATTCCTCCGACCTGGTATCCAGAAAAAGGTGGGACTTGCACACTAGAGAGACATGAAATATATTTTTTCCTCTATAATTCAATATCTATATTCGTGGTAGAGGCTTCCCCCTATATAACCATCACCACCCACCGTGGACTATATCACCACACTGGTTTCAACCACTGTAGATGTCACTACTAATCCTATCGCCAACTATTGGCCACCGTCCTACATAATGATTCCACTAAAGAGCCTCCAAGCGGACCCCCGTCAGTTGTCGATATCCATAAACATCCTCACTACCTAAAGTAGACCATTCTACCAATTGATCCCACATCCCCTACCCACACTGATGTCCTCCATGCCTCCAACTTCCCCCGCTAACATGATCTACAATAAAAAATTCCATCACGGTCTTCTTCCAAGATCCAATGTGGACTGCATTTACAAAACTTCATGTGAGCTTGATTTTTTTATAAATTTACAGGTCATTATTTTATTATCTTATTATAGAAAGAATATTACCCAGTTGTTTCATACTATAACAAATGATTAATTTCTAATAGTTAAAAAATAAATTTTTAAATACAAAATTAATTCATAAATGTCTAAACATTATAGAGTAATCATATTTTTGGTTATAAGCGGTAAATAATAGATGTCCATTAAAACACCATTCTAGTTGGAAAGGTGATATAATAGTCTCATTTAGACATCCCAAATAATGTCGTATCATTCTCAGATAAAATACCCACCACACATTTTGTAATATTATGGAATATATTTTGGTTCATATATTTGGATAAAAAGGAAAGAACTGAAATCTGCAACTAATACTGGATCTTTAGAAATTGAATGATTAAACACAATAATGAACATAACTAAACCATACACATACATCTTGACTTAGGTGAAGATATTCTTATATAATCCCTTATTTCCAAAAGTAATATGTAGAACATCTTAATCATTAAACTCCCTTAATATCATTCACTTATTTTAAGGGCTTTTTATGTTACCTTTGTATTTTATCACACCTTAATGATTTTTTTCATTTCCATAAATTTTAATCACTCTAAAAATATATAGTTTATATCATTTCATGAATTTATCTTATTATAAAATCAAATTCAAAAAAAAACTGGGAATGAAACCTCGATATTAGTCAGGTTGAAATTGACAATAAATTTATAGAATCATTGATTAGGAGAAGAGAGGATCAATTTTTTAAATATATATTTGTTTACCATGGAAACTAAAATATATAAATTCTCAATGTGTTTAATCATCTTGACAAGATGAGATAAATATGGAAACATTATCATACATTGCATCTAACTATTACCATAGAGAATTTATACCTCTATTTTCATTATTTCTACTCATAATGATCATGGAGATGTGACAACATTGTCTATGAATCCTTTTATTTAAAAATATTTTGAATCCCAATAAAAATGGATGCTAACATGAGTCATTAGACATTTAATTCATAATTAATGTGTTTTCATAATATATTCATATTGACCTCACTCACTTCACATGATGGATTAGTTGGAACAAGTGACTTTGGTATATATAACTTTCTGGGAGATGTATAATATGAATCCACATGTACCATTCATAAATTTTTTCATTATATATAAGTTTCTCTTTCAATAAGAATGATTGTAAAAAAGTTATGCGGTATAGTTATTTTCAATTATATACCCCAAATAAAATTTAATATTACTACATTATTTATATTTCCCATTATGAAAAAAATAATTATAATATTATGTATCTCAGTATATTATTATATTCAAACACCCCTCACCATTGGATTTAAGATATCATGTCACTTAGATATTATAGTTGTAATGTTTTATATTTACCTTATCGTAACCCAGAATGAGGCCATATAATTTTATTTAAATTATTTAGTTTTTCTTTTCTTATCTACTTCATAAAAAAAATCTCCACATTCTATTGAGAGAAATACATAATTATAAAATCATATACTTGTAATTTATCATGATGTGCCTCTAAGTTAAACATAGTATATCTATGGTAACTAATCCCAATGATAACTTATTTATGATGAGCCAATTATTTTATTAGAACTTCCTTATAAGTTTATGAACCCTAACGGTGGACTGACTAATAATTTATCTATACTTGTATTCAAAATCATGTCATGGATGTTGATTCTATTATTTAATTTTTGGAGTTGATAGATTTTATTATCATTTATGTAAATATACTTTATTGTATTCTTGACTTGATTGTTAAATTTATTTAAAACTTCTATAAATATATTTATGTTAAATAATTTTTTTCAAATTTATTTTACATGTATAATATATCTTATTTAATACTTTATATACATTTTAATTTATTTTTTTAGAATATTTTAATATAATTAACTACAACTAACAAAATATATATTTATATATTAGGTGTGTGGGGGTATAATTACATGTAATCACAGACACCACACATACACCGGAATGGTATAACATAGTCTACCAAGGGGGTATTCCACCCATAATGCCTTATTTATTTGACATATGTATCGTAAGCCTAGTGGGAATACATCACATTACATGGACCACAAGCCCAGTGGGCATGAAACCCCATTACATGTCCCAGAATTTCAAATCTTTTTGACAAAAAATCTTTCCATTCAATAGTTATTTTAAAATTCTCAAGATGCTACCGTACCTGATATAGAGATACCAAAGAAACTATTCCTAGTATTGTTCCCACCACTGCTATAGTGTTGCTTGTACGATAGTTCTGCCACTAAAACAATTCCTCTACTATGATGCTACAATACCTTATTACTCATGGGTTGTTAAACTCCAACCTCAATGTAGTATTATGGGGTTCTTTAACACTAATACAAACCCCAAATACACACAATATATATATATATATATATATATATATATTATCTTTATTTTATTTTAAACATGAATATTTATTAATATTTTGATATTATGTAATTCAATTGATTTAAAAAATAAATAAATCCCAGAACTCAAAAATAAAAAAATAACAATGTATAGAAAACTGAAATAATGATGATAAAAGATTGTGAGATTTATGTATTGGTTGATTTATCAAGCGATGATAAACAACAATGGTCCTAGGGGAAAAATCCATGAGCCTTAACTTGTATTGAGTTATAGAATCCATTGTTCTCATTTGTATATCTTTGTTTAGATACATATTAGCTCAAGTTATAAACCATATTCAATTACTAGGATCTATATCATTTACAAATGTTTACTCGATTTAAAATAAGGGGTATCAGGGGTATATGGTTACAATAAATAATCAATGGACACATATGCACCTTAAAAATAACGAAAATATGGATGATTCACATATCATTATATTTAATTGAATTCTAAATATCATAAAATAAAATATGTAACAAATAATAAAATTATATAAATAAATCTAATACAGGAAATGGTCAGTTGTAGATCATGATCTTTAACAAGAAATGACAATTGTATTTAGTATTCCAATTATAAATTTCAAATCATTCCTTTAATGATAAATTTAATTTAACTAATAAATTCAATTTTAAATTATAAATTATTTCCAATTTAGAGTCCATAAAACATTATTTGAATCCTGTAAATTATTATTAAAAAACTAAAAAAATTAAATTTTTAAATTTAGAAAATTTCATCACACATCATTTACATTAGTGATAAAATATTTTTCATTCATACATTTCATTAAAACACTTTTTTAAATTTAATGTATCACAGAATTTTCACAACATTTATCATGTATTTAATAGAATATATGTCAACATTATGTGTCCAAAAAAATCATGGTCTGTTATTTTATATAGTCATACATTCAGTGTTCATGGAATGTATAAAATTTCATTAATATATAATGATTGTACCAATGGAATATCATGTATCGTAACCTTTGTGTAACTAATAGTAACACATCATGTATTGGATATCAATTACATGGATTATAATTCCACTATGTATTGACCTACATGACATATTGAAAATAATTCAGTGTGTACCTTGTGTCAAGTGACATGTGTCACATGGCCTGTGTAATAGCTTCTCACTCTATAATCTATGATATTCCACATTCTGATATCATATACCATATATGGAATGTAATGACTTTGTGCACTGAATTACATGATGCATCGTTAAATACATGGGGTTTAATTTTTTTTGGGTGAAATTGTAACACCCCTCGATTTTGTGAAATATTTTTTTAATATAAATTTACACTTTTTGATATATTGAATAACAAAGAACACTGGGATTATCCTGTATTACACGAAACTCTGATTTTAAATGAAACATGACTTATTATTAAAATATTATTATTTAATATTGTAGTTATCACAAATCCATTAGATTAGAGGCTATGAATATCATTAATTAAATTAATAAAATATATTTGTTTAAAATGTATGTAAAATGAATTCTTTATTAAAACATAAATGAAAAATTAAAATAAAAACAATTTGAAATTAAAAGAAATAATTTTTTTCAAAAAACTATTCTTATGAAAATGAACATGTTATAACTCAATAATGTAAAATGACAACATTTGGTGAATTATTTTAATTATATGTACAAATAATATATTCAATCAAATCTTTAATATTCATGTAATGTTTTTTTATAAAATATATTATAATAAATTCTATTATATCCTTAACAAAGTACTTTTCTAACAATTTGTTTTGATGTTATTTTACGTACATATATTGAAACAATATTTTTGACCATATTATAATTTTTTTTAAAATAAATAATTTTCAATTTTTTATAATAATATAAAAATAATCATATATGGAATTTATCAAAAGGTTCTAATAAGACTAATTAGTTTATGAATAATAGAAAATACTAAATTTTATTCAAAAAATGACTTTCATTTAAAAAAATTTTAATGTTAAATTTTATTTTTTTTAATGGTAAAATAATTTAAAAATTATATATATTAATCCAATTTATATAATTTTAATAAATTTAATATTTTGATTGTATATAATAACATTGAAAACTTTTGAAACGTTTCTTTTTGAAACACTTCTTTCTCATCAGTCCTGTGAGATTAATTTGAAATCAAATTTTAAAAATTTTATGATTTTAATTTGGAAAAATCGATTCCATATTTGGAATTAAAATAAATTATATTATCTAAATGGGTCAACATAACTTCTTTCCAATTGGAATAGTGAAAACAATCAAAAATAAATATAGTAGTTATAGAAAAAATGGGTTTGTTGGGGGTTAATCTAAATACATGGGGGTTAAAATGACCTGAAATGTTGTAGAATATATATTTTGTGAAAATATTTCAACCATATAATGTGTGATTATAAATATTAATCCATTTTATACCCTATTGGTATTTGAAAAATATACTTATAAGTTTTTATTTTCACAAATTACAAGTTTCCCACTCACCTCACTTATAAAATTTCACCACTTATCTTCTCCTATTATCACATTAATAGAATATTTATAACTGTACCTAACCAAATACCTTCCTTAATTCCTTTATTTCCCCACAAAATACATATTTTTGGATGAAATACATCCATGTAAGGATTTGGGAGGAATCCTAAGGAGGATACCCGAAGAAGATGATACATTCTTGAATAGTAATTTCAGTTTTTTTATTCCTAATACTCCATAAAATACAATTAAAAAACAATCATATGATATCATAAGTATCTTAAATATAGTTATATTCTTTATTCTTAGTTAATGATCTAAAATTAACTAATTACATCAAATGGGTTATGAAATCATCGTTCGTCTGTGCAACAGACTACATCCTCACGAATCGATGTCATTTTTTACATTACCACATCTCATGATTGGTTATGATGATGGATATGAAGTATATATATATATATATTATATTTATATCCTAATTATAACAATATTTAAATTATATAATATATAAATTTTTTACTGTTAATTTTATTGGAAATATGATAACATCGCTCGTGTGTATGTCAGATTACTGAATTACGAAGTGATGTGATTCATTTTTAATAAAACATTACATGAATTTTGAAAAGATCTAGTATATGTTTTATAAATGGAATAATTATTATATTCATGAAACATTTATCATTATTAAAATAGAATTTATCATTTTATTTCATACTTTTTCAATCACTAAAAGATGATTATGTCATGTATATACTTTTGGAATACATCCTTTAGGATGCAATGCGACCTTATTTTAATCATGAAACTAAAAGGATGTAATGTATAAGTATATTTAAAGAAAAAATATTTTATTAATTAACTATTTTTAATTCTTGAATGATAATATATTACTTACCACCTTTCCAAATTTATATTTGAATAATGGGAATGTTAATCAAGCGTATTTATGGATTAACATTTTGATTATTGTAACATAATTCATTTCTCAAAAGAATATTTCATGATTGTTATTAAAATAAAAAGTAATTTTAAAATATGATAATTATTTCTTTATTATTATTGTAGATATTAATTAACCATTATCAAAGTAAGGGGACATTAAATAAATAATCAAATCATATAGGAAAAACAATGCAATTATTACCAAAAAATGACTTCAACATAGAACTCTTAAAAAATGGGTAATAAATAAACACAAGTAAATATTATATAGAATGATATATTTAATAATGGTTCTATAATATATTTATATTAATCTTAATTTTATTATATAAGAGGTTTAAATGAGTAATAAGGGCATCAAGACTTATCATAAGGGATTTCTAGTCCCTCTTTTATTTCTGTGAGACATTTTAAAATTCACCACTCATTTATTTTGTGTGGTAAATAGAATTAACATTTGATATTTTTTATAATGAATATAAATATTTTAATTATACTATAGGTTTCGTTTAATTTTATTATTTCACGGGTATTATGAATCAAATTTTCTAAAGTATTAAGATTTTTATGTTATAATCCCATTGTTTATCAGGAATTTTTATAATTATTCTTCTAATGATGAACTATTATAAAATATATCCCTATGATCTCATGAAATTTCTAATTTTTGAGTTATATTGTGATAATACGTATTTTCCCTTCATTTACCACTATTTATATACTGATGAGTTCAATTTTATTTTGTAACTAAAAATTGACATTATTTTCCACATCAGTTAAAACCCCATTTTTCATTTAATAAAATGTTTTCTGAAGGTTTTTTCCAAACTTTTTTAAAAAATATCAAAATTATTTATTAAAATAAAATTTTACTCGTGTTTTATTTTTGAACAAATTTTTTTTAAAGAGTCATCATTTCAATTTGAAAATTATTCCAGTTTGGATTTTTAAAAAAATGTTAAGGGATTTATTATTTTAACATGAAAAATATGAACAATATTACCTATATTCATGAATGGCTACTAATTTCAATCTTCCATTATATTTTTTTAATTTTATTTTATTGAATATTTTTTCAAATATTTTTTTAGTTTTTCAAGTATAATGAATATTTTTCACATGAATTGTTTCGAAAGGATATTTAAAGCTTATTTGATTGAAAAAGATTTTGACCTTTTTATTTATTTTTTTCAAGTGGAACTGATATTTTGTTTATGAAATATTACAAGTGTTCATAATAAATCATTTTACATGTAAGATGAAATTATCTTATGCTAATTCTACATTACTTGGAATATTATATATCTAAATAATTCTTGTACCTTAACTGAATTGTATATTTTTAGATAAAAATATGTTTATATAAACCATAATTTTCAACAGGTTATGATATGATGAAATAATGACTAGATTATGAAACCTATTTCTTTTAAATGGGTTAATATATGATGACATGACTATGAAAACATTTTATTTTTCATGGTTTATGATTAAATATTTATGATTACCATTTCATTTATTGTTTTTAGATATAATGAATGTTTTATTATATTTTTGTAGATATATGTATGATTCTAATTATGTGATAGGTGGGACCTATATCTTCCTCTAATTAATTTTTTAATAATAAATTTTTCATAACTTTATAGGGTACACAAAATGGTGTCCCACACACGAAATATAGCGTAGATGGGTGGTTAGACTAATCTAGAAAAATAATGTACACTAGCTGTCAGCACATTCCCATAAAGAAGGAATAATAGTTTTTTACCCATCCCAAAATATGTTATTCTAGTGGTTATCCCATGTCTAACATGTTATCAATATCATGGTCAGTAGCCTTGACATAAGTTTTTCAATGATTTTATGTCGTCTAGATATCTATGTTTTGTCACAATTTTATGCTCTCATGGATAATGTTCATTAATTTCCATAAGTTTTAATGTATTATGAATTGAAAATATTTAGTACATGGAAACTTATATTGATATTTTATATAATAGGTATGGTTTAAAAATATTTTTCTCTTATTAAAAATTCTATTGTTCATGATATGCTTATGTACCTCACTTTTCTACCCTTTCTGAGCATTTGAGCTCCTCCATTCTTATGCTTCCATTACCTAGTTAATGAAGAATGGTTTTATGTAATGTATGAATATGAATATGACATAATGGTAAGATATGAATAGGATACATTGATGATCCATTATTATTTGAGAATATTGTGTTCCTAGTTTTGAAAAAATGTAAAAAAATTTGGTTCCTAGGCATGTGTTTGAGTAATGTAATGAATATTTATATAAAAAGATATAATAACCATATATGTAAATCTAGGTTTTCTACATTTGGTATCCAAGGAATGTATTATTTATCCTATATAAACTAGTAAGATTTATATTTAGTGTGATCCATAGGGATATTTATACAGATATATCTTGGGATGTCACCTTGGATAAGTCCATGAATGATTCAATGAATAATAAAATTCTTGGGAATTTTGGAAAATGACATAGAATGTGGTTTCCAATCAATAAAATCTATATCTATACACAATAAGTCAATGTGACTCAGCTATAGAGGTTCTTAGGGGTTATAATGCTAAAATGGTTCATTAAGATGGACTCAATCATTACCTAGTGCATGAAAATGGTCTTTGCTGCACACATAGTTTAACACTCACAATGGATATACATTGGACACTCAAAAAATATTTATGAACCATGATAAATTATTTAAATAAATGATGACAATGAATAAAATTGTATAAACAGTTTTCATACAATAAAAATAATTTTTCATGATTTAGAAAATCTATAAGTTATTTTTCAAAATTATGTAGTATCCAACGATTTATATATTTACTCACACAATAATTTGTGGTTTTGGTAAATTTGTGGAACCATAATAATTAATGTTAACTCTAAATCTAATGGAATATTCAGTGACTATGAGAAACTTAATTGGATGATGATTATAAATATTTATATTATGATTATTACTAATCAATTATCATTATATATGATAAACTACTTGATCATTTTTGTGACTCATAAATATTAAAATAAGAGGAATATAATCATTTATGAGATTTCATGTTGTTTTGAAGATATCTGAAAGAATATTCAGCTACTTATATGTCAACAATGTGGGGAAAGGCTATCCAGGGAATATCTCAAAGGATCAAGAAGTCAATTAATATGCGGGGAAGATGTGAATAAAGTATGAAATTATAGAGGAAAAATAAAGTATATTAGATTACCAAATGGAATGGAATATTGGTATACCTATAGTATTAATAACGAATGGATGTTTTAATTTTGAAAGTATGGGAATTCAAAAAAAAATTCTATAAGGAAACTTCCTGAATAGATTCTAAATGGAAGCATGAGTAACAGGTATACAACTAATTCTGAAGAGTCTACCAATGAAATGGTAATTTAATGGGTTGTTATAATAGTGTTTTATATGTTAAATATGAGAGGCATGATTTAATTTATGTTGATGAGTGTTAATACATGATTCCTATTTCATAAAGAGGGAATGAGGTATTTAGGAAAAAGATAATGATGCCCAGTTAATAGTTTGATAATGAAGTTCAATAATTGAAGTTTCAATTGATTAGAATTCAATAATTATGATATATGAATCATAATATGTATAATTATTATTTTTAGATGTTTTTATCATGGATTTTCAAAAAATGTTTTAAATGGTACCAATGGACTATAAAAGTTATATTTTTTATTATGGGAATATAAATCATAATATGTTTTTAATTTTGGGAAAATGAAATTGGGATAGAGTGATATTATATTTTAATAAGTAAATTGGATAGTATTTATTACATTGGAACTGATAAATGATTTTTTGGAAATGCGATTTATAATATCATTGATGAATATTAATGAATTTTTTGATTAAAGGAATATATCCAGTAATATATGTTTTCTGTATGGATTGTGTAAGAATTTATGTATTTTAATAATGTCTTGTAGTAATTGTGGTTATTACCATGTTTTCATAGAATACATGATAATGGTATTCACATGTTTTGTATGTGACAATCTATATCTACTTTGTGATATATGGAGGACTAGTTTTATGTAGATTTTGAGAAATGTAATGAATATCTTTCTTAATTTTTTATTTTCAATGCGTTGTTAGGATAACCATTTTCATAATTTTTTATGATGTACTTTGGATGAGGTTTTATGGATTGATGTGTTACATCACCTTTAGAAAAGTTTTCCATATTTGTTGACAAGGGATATTCTTTTTCCAAAATAGATAATGAAGGAATGAATTATACTTCTATTTTGGATATTTGGATCTATTACTGATTTAGGAAAAAATATTCATCTCCATTTTTTAGAGTAAGAGTGAATGAGTAAATTTGTTGAAAACAACCATTTGATGAAACTATTCTTACAATATAAGGTAAATCTAAGACATAAGTACATTGGTCTATTTGAAATACATGATCATATTGGGAAAATATTTTTTGGTGCTTCCACTAATCCTATCTCATGTTCATAATGTGTTCTATGTATCTCTCCTATAGATTTACATTCTGCATCCATCACTTGAAATGAACTCAGAGGCCATACCATTAGAGAATAATATTTCTTATGAGGGAAAATATTTGGAGATTATATATCAAATGTATAATGTTCTATGAAATAATACCACTCACTTGGTCAATGTTTTATGGAGAAATCACCTTCTTGAAGAATCTATGTTGGATCCTTATGACGTATTGAGGTAGAAGTATCCTCATTTGTTGGATCCAAAATGATGAATTTTCAGGGATAATTTTATTTTCAGTTTGTAGAATATAAAACCATGATATTCTATGAAATATTATCATCAAATAAATTTATTATTTTCTATATATTGTGATGCACACACCATAAATATTAACAAGTGTTTCACAAAACATTGAGTTTAAATGAAACCTGACATATTATTAAAATATTATTATTTAAAACAATAATTATCACATATCCATTGGAATATAGGGTATGAATATAAATTAATAAATTATGAAATAATTTGGTTTAAACATAAATTTCAAATGAAATATTTGGTGTCATGAATAAAAATTTAAAATAAAAACCATTTGAAAAATTGGATTTTGTTTGGAAAAGTATTTTCATGCAAAGAAACATATTATAACTCAATAAATTAACAAATATTTTTATGTGAACAATGATTAATGAAATTTATATATTAAATATTAAATAAAAAATTTAACATTTATAATATTTGTTTTATAGGAAATAAATAATATTAAATCAATGTTTACTATTAAAATTGTATTTCCCTAAAAAAGTGTTGATTAATTTTTTCATACTTATTTTATAATTAATTTTTTGAATTTTTTGAATTTTTTTTTGAAAAAATATATCATTTTTGAAATTAGAATATAATAATTTTTTATGGTAACTTTTTTATAATTTTCTAAAAATGTAATGTTTTTTATTAAATGTGAAAAATTTAAAATTTTAATTGAAAAATGATTTCAATTTTAATTTATTTAAAATGTAAAAATATTTTATAAATTTTTTAATATAAATTTAGTTCAATAATATAGTTATTTATCCAATTTTGGTCATGGGAATAAATTTCTTATAGGAATTTTATATTAAAAAATTATATAATTTTGAACATTTTCTCATTAAAAACACAGTTTCTCATTGCTTGTAATGATTAATTTTAGCAAAACAATTTCCATATATATGAATTTAACTTCAAAAAATGGTTTCAATATTTTGAATCTTAATAATTAATCTAACTTAATATGGTTATCTTAGTTTTTTTACCAAAATAAATATCAACAAATCATAATTATTAAATATCTTGGTTAAGGTAAAAAAGAGCTTACAAAGTGATAAACTAAATAGATAAGGGATAAAATAACCTAAAAATATGACTAAAATTAATTTTATAGTACAATATTGACCATATAATGAATAATTATTTATAATTATCCATTTTTATCATTTTATAATTTGAGAAATATTTGTAGACCTATTTATTTTAAAAAATTACAATTCTTCCACCTACTTCAATTATAAATAGAATCCCCACATCCTCTCCTATAAACTCATTTAAAACATTTTGGTTCTATCAATTACTACACAAATACCATGAAAAATTCACTCTTACAATACTATATTCATTATTTTTTTTCATAAATACATCCATGGATGGATTTTGGTGCAAGCCTAAGGAGGATACTCGATAAATAGGTTATGTTCTTCAACGATCATTTTTATTTTATTTTTTCTCGGGCATTATTAAATTGTTATTAAAAAATAATGACATAATAACCTCACTATATTAAATATATTGATATTTTATATGTCAATCGGTCCACCTTTAACAATCCTTAATTCAATCAAATGGTTACGAAATCATTGTTAATGTGTGTGAAGGGATACCACCTTAAAAACCAATGTCATTCATTTTTTCATTTACACATATTATGGTTTGGAATCATGATAGATAAAAATTATATATAAGATATTTATAACACAATTATAATTATATAGGTATCATTTTATATAGAATATTTTTACATTTCTATCCTTAAAAGAAACGATAACATCACTTGTGTGTACGAAGGACTACCGCCTCATGAAGTGATGTGAATCATTTTCACTTACTCTTTACATGGAAGATAATAATGATAAATATATGTGATATAAATGAAATAATTACTATATAAATGGAATATTTATAATTACAAAAAGATATCATATCATTTTATTTTTTCCTTTTTACCCACTAAAAGATGATTATGTTATTTCTGTACATGTCGACTAAGGCCTCCACTAAGTGATGTGATCATATTTTCATCACAACACCATATAAATGATATGTAAAAGTATATTTTAAGAAATAATATGAAATTTATGGAATTATTATACCTCTATAATTATAAGATATTATATACATCCTTTCCATAAAGATCACCTAAAAATGAAAATGTCACTCATGTGTTTTCATGACATACTGTCTCCATGATAGTAACATAATTAATTTCAAAAAATGTTCCTCCATTATTGTTATTAAAAGTAAAATTGATATATAAATATGATAATTATTTCCAGATTTTTATTCATTTTATGATTTATAAATGATCAATGTATGTGTACTAAAAATAACAAATCAAAATATAAAAGAAAAAATGTGATTATTACCTGAAATGTAAACTTAACATGGAATTGTTAATAAATGGGAAATAAATGTATATAAGTAAATCATATGGGGTTTGATATATGTATGGATAATTATTTTGTAGATTTATAATAAAATTTTATTTATTATATATGATTTTGAATTGATTATGAATGAATTCATGACTTATAGAAAGGGATTTTAAAAATCAATATTATTTTAGGTTGACAAATTAAAAAGTCACCAATATTTATTTTGGTTTGTATATATACATCCCCTTTGACATTTTGAACCCCAAATATCGTTATTTTCAAGATATTATATGTTTTATTTTATTTTATTATTTCATGGGGATTACCAGTCAACGTGATCAAAGCAATAAGTGTTTTATATTACAATTCCATTGTTTATCATGATTGTTTATTTTTATGATTCCAATGATGTAATATTATTAATGATCTCTTAGGAAAATTTTTATCCCATTGACATTTTCTATCCCTATTATCCTTATTTTAAAGATATTATATGTTATATTATATTTTATTTTTTCATGGGGATTACCAATCAATGTCACCAAAGAAGTAAGGGTTTTATATTACAAATCCATTGTTAATCAAGATTGTTTATTTTTATGATTCCAATGATGGAATATTAGGATTTATATCTCAAGAAACATTTTAATTTTATTCTCCTATGGTTATGTCATAAGAATACATTTTCCCTTTATTTTAATATCTTTATATGCTTATTTGTTTAAAATAATTTTTTGTATGAAAATTCGTCTTTATTTCTCTAATAGACCGAAAATCCAATTTTCGTCCAAAAGCTTATTTTATAACCGTGATTCCAAAAATAATTTTAAAAATTATCCAAATGATTTGTTAAATTAATTTTTATTCATGTATACATTTTTTTTATACTATATTAATGGAAAATTCATATTTGTTTTTTGAATAATGATCAATTTTCTATTACTAAAAACGATAAAAGAATCTTTTTTTAAACATCCACAACATGAATTATACATTTTTTTGTGATTAATTTCAAAATAGATTGTTTTTAAAAAAAATCATTTGGAAATGATATTTTCCCTATGATTTGTTATAAAATTATATTTATATCAATTTTTAAAGGAATAGTGTTTTGAAAATGTTTTTTGTTTTAAAAATAATTTTTATAGTAAAAATGCTATTTGGATCCAGAAATATTCCATATGATCATTTAACATAATATTCCATGTAATATGACACCCTCTTGATTTTCCTTATATGTTTACATGGATATGATCCAATGAATAAATTTTTATCCTTTATTTATATTGTTCTAGTTTTGATGAAAATTTGTTTATGAAACATATTACTTTTCCATGGTTTATGATATGATGAAATGATGAATGGATTATGAGACTTGTTTTTCTTCTATGAGTAATGTTATGATGAAATTATTATGAAATATGTTTATTTTAAAAATGTGGTGATCAAATGTTTATGATAAAAATTTTTGTTCATGGGTCCTACTATGATGAATGTTTTATAATCTTATGGAACACATATAAATAATTTTCATTATGTGAATTGTGGGAAATATATCTCCCTCTAATGCATTGGTTAATTGTAAACGTTATAAGAGGTGAGTTTGTACACATGATTTTAACCAATGACTGAAGTGGAGGGTCCATTGGTGGTTATCCCATTCCCTAAAAATAACGCACACATGTGTTTTTCCCAAGCCCAATAAATAGGGTAAATGGATGGTTATCCCAAGCCCGAATAAAGTAAAAATATGGTTTTAAAAATAAAAACATGTTAGGATTTTTTTGGTATGTATCATTGACATACATTTTCAATGATTATGTGTATGTTTAATATCTATTTTTATTTTCAAATATAATTCTATCAATGCTCTTATTCTTAGATGTCCATCCCATTCATGTTATATTAATTTCCAATCCTTATTCCATGACTCAACATTATGTTCTTTGATATACAATGTATGGCTTTGAATGTTATAATACCCTAGTTTTAATTAAGGTAAATTTATAAAGAGTTCATAATGTGCTGATATTTTTGGGTGATATATATGGACTTTCATGAATTAAAATGAGTTTATTAGTAGTCTCCCAATACAATAAATTAATATGGTCTTAAATCATATGTCCATGTAATAGAGTTAATATTCATATAATGAAATGTATTATCTATGTTTGAAAATCCACACTATCTATTGTAATGGTCTGTGTAAAGTCGCTAAAAATGTAGATTTTTTCATGATTTGTACGATGCTATCAATCAATAATGGGTTTGTAATGAGATTTTTATAGACCCACAAAATGTTCCATGAATTATTCATCATGTACATTATGTAGTGAAAATGATTTTACATAGTGTGTACTAACTAGCTAGACCTTGTGAAATCAAGTCATGCAACCAATGACCTTGGCACCTCTAGAGAGATTCTTTGAGAATTCTAAGAATGTTTTTGGATCATCATGGTCTATATAATGAATATTTAATGACAACACTAAACCATTTGAATCCAAAATAAAATATAAACATGAATACTAGAAAAAAAAGGAATGAAATTAATTGAATGCATCAATAATGATAATAAATTCTAATATGATCGCTCTAATAAGATATGAATGTTCTAGGGTTCATAAAAATAATTATTGGGTTTCCTTGTTTTTTCCATAAACATCAATGGGTAAATATGAATAACTACACAAACATACCTTTCTATATCATATATAATATCATACACATTTAATTAATAAATAATTTAAAAATTGAATTATGTCATATTTGATACGGATCTTGGTTAAATTTTTTCACTACAATTATTGTTTTATCATTATGATGGGGAAACCAAATTTGGATTCATTCATATATATCCTCACCCAGTTCATGAATCATAGAGTGGATTTATTTTAATTTTATTCTTCCAATGTTGAAGAATCAAGTTCTTCAAGTGACTATTTGTCATTCATAATAATTCTCTATCATTCTCTCTCAATGATGTTAAGATATATTGAACGGGGTTATTTCTCTCTAATGCTTAATATAATTCTTGAGAATTTCATCATTATGTTAACACATATATTAATATATATATATATATTAGAATATATATATAAGGTTAGATAAATATATATTCAAAAAGGCCATTGTAAAAATATTTAATACATGTAAAATACTAAGTCAAATAATAATAAAAATAATATTACTATTAAATATTATGATATTTTTTTATTCTGATATCATTTTTAAAGTGAATAGATTAATATTTATTTCACTTATTTTAAATATATTATTATCATCAAATCATTAAACTTAGTCCATACCTACCTATTGAATTTATTAAACTGCTAATAGTAAAATATATTCGTTTGATAAAACAAATTAAATATTATATTCACCCACCTTATGAGAAATTTTTTTAATATTGATGTAATGTGAATAAATATTATTTATTACTGTATTAAAAAATCTCCTCAATAATTCATCATAATATTCATTACCTTGTGATTAATTAAAAAATAGAAAAAATTAAACTCAAAAATTTAAAAGTCATATATCTCATGATTTAATTTATTCGATGAACTATTACATGAGTAAACACTATTCCAAAAACCTCGAATAAATATTTTATTAAAATTAAATTAAATATATTTTATTATGAAAATTGATATTATAGTTAATAACCCTCTACTCCATTTTATCAATTCCAATTGGTGTACTTATATAAAATACATGGTCAGTATCTATTAATACATCAAACCATCCATTGAGAATGATTATAATGAAACAATAACTAAATTTCTCCTATGAATTCTATCTTATAATATAATACGTTTGTATACTAATATTTAATCGACAAAGAAGAATAAATGAGACTTTACTCAATCTGCTAAATTTATCTTTACTTGACTTTTTAAAATAAACTCATTTATAAATAACAACAGCAGGGAATTTTAATTTAAAAAGTTATTTCCTTTAAAATTCTATAGATACATTCTTGCATTAACTTGAATGGTAAAATTAATTTCATAACTTATTAAAGTAGTGGAATATGACATATGATTCACCCTATATATGATACCTCTCTATGATAACGTTTCATCACCATTTTATCTATATACTAATGTACTAATGTCATGCTACACAATAAAAATAATCTCAAGTCTAAGGAAAAAAACACATGGTCACTGATAGAAATATCCCATGAAAAATAAATCAACTCTAATTTTTATTGGTGCGTTTATCCATATGACATATCTTATTTGAGTTAATTTGGTGTGAACAAAATAAGGAGGACTGTTAATGCATATAATCCCCCAATACATGATAATAAAAAATTATATGTCCCCCAATATAAAAATGTACCCTAACCATAAAACATATTTATTTAAAAAAATATTCACAGTATTTTGTTGTTCTCATCATAATGGGGAAATTATGTATTATTATTATGAGGAAAATATTATAAAAATATTATCATAAAACTATTATATAGGAGAACAATCAATATGTTCTTAAAATAAAAATATCTATATTCAGGTAATTGAAAGTACAAATATATTTTTTTCTTGGGAACCAACTTAAAAATTATATGTTAGTTGTTAATATTTTCAAAACTAAATGGATAAATATATTAGGTTAAAAAAATTAATTTAATTAATGAGTTTGATTGATATTTAATTAATCATATTAATGATAATTTAGTGATTAATTTTTTAATGACTATTTAGATAAGATGTAAGTTGTAACATGTGTTTGTGACTTGGATTTACGATCTCAACCCAAAAGTTGATTACAATTTTTAATGATATATTTAAAAACAAATAAATGTTAAAATCATTAAGGAGCCTTGAGGAGTTGAAGAACAATATTTTAAAAACAAAAAAAAATAGTAAATTCTCGAGAAAATATAAAAATTAAAACATTAGGATTATATAATTTATAAAACATATATTTTTTTATGAGGTTTCTTTTAGTTATATTTTTACTCATATATATTATTTCGTGAACATTTATATCTAGTAATTTAGTGGTTATGTCTTTTTCCTCCCTATTTTATCTAATTTTGAGATTTTTTAATATTATTTTATAATGTTTATTGTTCTTATAGTTGTTTAACTATGGTCTATCTAGATTTTTGGAAACAATAATCTATTAATTTAATTAATTAATGAAGATTAAATGGTTTATTAATTATTAGACACTAATATAACATGTTTTCAGTTAAATATTATTTATGAAAATTCAAATCCTTTAGTGATGATTCATAATTATAGATATCTAAAAGAAATTATTTTTTCTTTAATATTCGAATCAAATATCACAGTCAATGGTGATGGATATAACCTTCTCATGTATTCATTCTTTGACTTAATACTCTTAAAATTACATTGGAAGAAAATGATTCTATTTTCATTAAATTATGTGCTGTAAAAAATATATGGAAATATTATAGATTCAAATGTTTCATGTAATTCATTTTGTTTATATTTTTTCCCTTGAAATTGGTTTAGAAATTTTTATTTGAAATTTAAAATATGTAATCAATAATAATGGAATTCGTTCATCTAATTATTAATACCAATGAATATTTGATTAATGGGAAAATGTTGATTTTTTATGATCATATGATATTGATGATAATTTTTCACAATATAATGATATATAACCTGGTAAAATTGTTTTAAACAAAAAATAAATGGTTTAATAACTATAATAGTGAATTATAGAAAAACCATGGAGATAAAATGGATTTACTTTTAAAATTAAAATCTTTAGACAAATATTTTCTAATGTGGTTTTCTTATTTAAGGTTAATTTAAATATAATTTTACCTCTATGTATTTGAGATTATAAAACAATTGTATATAAAAATAGTAATAAGAGTTAAAAATTAATAAATTTAAATTAATTGTGGAATAAACTGGTATTTTTTAGTAATGATCGTAAAGAGCTATAATAACAATGAGGTTGCATGAAAATATAAAATTTAAAACAAACAAAAACATATGGAAAAAATCCTATAATTAATTATATTAATATAGGATTTAGTATTTTCAATAATCCATAATATTTTCATGAAGAATATTTTCATGGTCAAACATTGTTTCATTGAGATTATGAAAATACACTGAGTTATTTTGTGTTAGAAGGGAGTGTTATCAGTTATATAAGGGAAGTGAGAGAATATATGATCCTAATTTATTTAATAAGGTTAATTTCTTTATTATTAATTTATTAATTTTTATTTTTTACTAAATAAATATTCCAAATGATTTATGGAAGGTTTTGGGAGCATTTTCAGCTTTTTTGGAGCTGGAGTACCATTTTTTGATGAAACTGGGTGAAATGTATTGTTGGCACATGGTTTGTATATTCATGTAGGTAACTAATAAATCCATGTAAGTTGAGGAGAATGGATTTTCAAACCGTTCACTGGAGGAACCATTATCATTATAAATTCTACATAAAATTATATAGGTATCTCACATAATGTGCACATGGTTTTTACAACCATTCGCACAAACCTTATGAGGGGGTGCCTTGGGACAATAAAAACTAGATTCATCTGCATGGGTTTTATAACTATGTAATTTGGTTTTGAGAGTTTTTTATTCTCATATAGAGGATAACCAATGATTTTTTTATGTTTGGATAACCGTGGGCCCCTTTAAAACCCTATTTTTTATAAATTATTTTTCTGATTAAATTAATATTCATTTATGGATAGAATTAAACACTAAAAAATATTAAAAATTATATAAAAATAAAATAAATATTATATTATTATACATTAAAAACTGTGTTTATAATTAAATATACACCACACTATGTTTGGCATGTGTTACACACAATACCATGTTTCTTCGACTACTTTTGTTACACAAAAGACTATGTTTTGCAATTTTAACATATACTATTTGTATTATTGTTAAAATATTTCTATAGTTATAACCATTCCATTGGAATGGCCATTGTGAATTAGATTTATTAAAATATTAAAATATTATATATATATATATAGAAGAATAATTTTTTGGTAACCAATTAACTAGAAATGAAATTAAAATACTTTTGAAAATATTGGAAATCATTTCTCAGAAATGAATTTATATAAATTAAATAACCCACTATTATTAATTGTTTTAATAAAATATAAATATATATTATATTAAATAAACTATTTACCAATAATCCTATTTTTTTCTTAACAATATATAACAATAAATCTAGTTTTAGTCATAATGAGAAGTATTTTTCAAAGATATAATTTTACTGTACTATAAATGAATAACAATTATAAATAATATTTTTGACAATATTATAAATTATATTTGTAAAAATAAACTTCAATTATGGAATTTTAAATTAAAAATTATCTTAGGGTGGTTTTTTGGTATTTTTCTAGGGATTTTATTTTTTCATGAATAGTTTAAAATAATAAATTTTATTTTAAAAATAGATTAGTATATAATTTATTTAAATAGTTAGGTTATATATTAAATTAGATTTAAAGTACAGTTACATTAATTATACACATATGAATCCAATTTATTTTATTTTAATGAATTTCCCATTGAATTTGGATATTGAAACATACTAATATGTTGAACTTTTTACATTAAATACTCGTTGTGTCGTCTCATCTAGGGGACTAATTGTAAATTAAATTAAAACACTTATATTATTGGAATTTGAAAAATGGATTCATTATTTTGAATCAAAATAATATACAATTTATAGTAATTTCATATTAGTTTTTAAGAAATGAAATTTAGTTATAGTAAATAAAATTAATTGCATTAATTCTGATAAAAACGTGTTTTCTTAGTGGCATAACTTTTATCTTAAAGGGGGAAATGACTTATACACGTTTCCAAACCCATTTATATTGAAATTATTCAACTATTTAACCTATGTTCCTAAAAATTTACCATTATCTGATTCAAATTATGTAATATATACCTATGAACAATGATTGAAATTTTTTATTTATAGTAATTCCAAACCTCTTCCACTATATATAGGCACTCACCACCATCACAAATACACACCCTAAATTACATTATTCACATAAAAAAAATTAAAATTTATTTTGCAATATCCCTAATCTCATCATATATGAGTAAATTGGGAATAATGAAAACAAAGGAATTCTATTAGTGAAAACAAAAAGGACTTACCCAAAGAATATGTAAAATTATTCAATGAGTACTTTTGTTTTAATTCTTTCCACACCCATTCAATTTAGATTATTCCAATGTTATATATTCTCTATATTAGCCTCAATTTAATAATATTTTATATTTTAAGGGTTCAACCTAAAACTACACACACATCTGTCAAATGGGAAACATAATCTTCATTCCTATGTATGAGAGACTATCCCCTAGAGAACATATGTTGTTCATTCTTCAATTATCGCCACACATGGATGGTACAAAAGATGGGTATTTTGTTTTCATATGATATATAAATGATATTTATAATATATTGTCTTTTATTTATCTATTTTATAACTCATAAATTCATGGTTTCAATTTTTTGGTAATATGATAACATTGATTGGGGATGTGTGGACTACCGCCTCTTCAAGATGATGTGATCTTTACATGGAATATATTAATTATCAGTTTATTAAAAATATGTGATATTTAAAAATAATAATCCAACAGTAATGAAAATATATATATACATCGTTTACATTTATTTCTTTAATGCCAATAAGAAAATGGAAAAGCGTTTATTCTTACGTATGACCTACCGTCTCTATGAATGATGTATTTCATTTCTTATTTATATATTTTATAATTTATAATATATAAATATATACTAATTATATTTTATATGTATATCATGGAATACATTTTTGAAAATATGAAATCATGATTTTAGTATGAGGACTACGAATCAAAAATCAAAACATGTATGAAAAAAAGCATTTATTACCCGAAATATAACAATAACATGGAATAGTTAATAAATGGTTAATATAAAGTCATAAGTAAGTCATACATGTAATTGTACATATGAATATGATTATATTTTATATTTATAATAAACCAATTTTTTTTATAAAGGATTATTGAATAATTATGAAGAGAGTCAAGGAATAAGGTAAGAAAATTTCTTCTTGCTTTTTATGTCCTTATGATACAAGCTATATTCACCAATTGATTATTTATGTGGGGTATATACTGAATAATGAAATGTTATATCATGAATATAATTATTTTCATTATATTAAATTAATTATTTGATGATACACTTTCATGGGGATCATGATTCAAAAGATACCCAAGTGGTAAGGGATTTCTGTCTCACTTATTACTTATTTGAGACGCATACAATATTCACCATCTATATATTATATGTGGTGTATATAAATACCATGATATTATTTCATGATTAATAAACTCAATTATATTTTTATTTAAATATCCATTTGTGTATATCATTTTCATGGGGTTTACAGTTAAAATGTTATCAAAGTAGTAAACGGGATTTGTTGTCATGTTTCCTTCTTTATGATGTGCATTGTGTTATGCAAGTGTATCATTTAAAGAAGATTATATAAAGACCATTTTAAATATGAAATCATAAATTTTTTCATACTAATGTTGCTTCATATTTCAATTTTTATTATTCCTCTATTGGGTATATGATTTAAAGTTACAAATGTGTTAAGAGTTTATTGCTACAATTTCATCATTGATCGCAACTGTTTATTATTATAATTAAATTGATGAAATCATATGATCCATCACATTAGAATACTCATGAATTTTATTCTCCTATATTTATTCATGTTATCTTCAGGTAATGATTACATTAATCCACTCTTCCATTCTAAATATAATGATGGAAAAGCTTATAATAAAATTTTACATTATTTATCTCTTTGGTCGGATATATGTTTTCTTTCAAAACTATGTTTGGTAGAAAAAATTATAATATTTTTTACTATTACCCAAGGATAATTAAAATAAATATTTACCATGTTTTACCTTTTTTACAAAATTGATTTTAATAATTTTTCTTCATGTCATTTATTGATCGAGACACTTTTATATAATTTTTAAGATGAAAAATGAATGTTGGACATGTACAGATTTATCCACCATTATGATTTTCATTTCCTTTGTTCTTCTTTTTATTTTTTCCAAAATTAAATATTTAATGAATTTTTTTTCTTAATATTCTCGATTAAAATTTTAATAACATTTTAAAAGAAAAATGTTTTCAAATTTTTTTTATGTATAAGAATAATTTTAATTGATATTCAAAGATTCATTGATATGTTTTTAATGTTATTTTAAATGAAAAATGTTTTCAATAAAATTTTATGTATAAAATGTGTTTTAAATGATTTTAAAATCTTCCTTTATAATTTTTTAAAGTTTATATTTCATGAAAAGGATTTGAAAAATGATTTATGTCATCAAATATGATTTTTAGAGAAATATTATTTTCATTAAGACACTATCAAAACGATCTTTCATAATCATTATCTATCTAATATGTTATACTTTGATATAGTTTATTCTTTTCTAGTCTTCTGATCTATCAAATCCATTTTATTCATTATTTTAATGGTTTATGTTTAAGATGAATTTTTTATGATAAATCATTTCACTTATATAGGTTATACCATGGTAAAATACTTGTTAAACCCACGTATTTTCATAGATTATTATATTATGAAGTTATAATAAAACTTGTATTTTTACCCAAGTTATGATATGAGGAAATATTTTCTATAATCATTTCATTTCATGGGATGTGATATAATTTTTATGAAATCCATATCCTTTAATGGGTCACAATATGATTAATGTTTAATTATATTATGGTACATGTATCTATGATATCATTATGTGACAGGTGGGACTTATATCTCCCTCCAAATTATTTTTTAATAATTTATATCTCATGAGATGGAAATTTTTGAAATGCTGTGTGGACCCAATTTAGTTAAGGACATTGTCCAAACCGATGTTCTTGGGGGTGAACCATGACATCTATGTTGGTCATGGAAATGGACCATGTATTATAATGTGGTCATGGGAGTGAACCTTGACAACTAAGATGGTCTTGGGAGTGAAAATGGACTATTAAAATAGTATTGGGAGTTAACCTTGGCTACTAAGATGGTTTGGGGAGTGATGCCATAACAATAATATGGACATGGCAGTTAGTCTTGAATAATATGGAAATAATATTATCTTTTTATGTGTCTTCCACCATTCCTTGTCTTTTACCTATCTTATTATTTCATGTATTATGATATTCATTCCCTTATTATTCATGTAATATGAACATCTAATGACTATTCTATGACTCATGTATCTGTTCTATGATATATAGGGTATGATCTAAAAAAATTATTCTCATTTTCTCATTCCCTTATTCTCATGTTATTCTTACATAAGTCTTTTATTTACCCTTAGTGAACATATAATAACTCTCTTTCTAATGTTTCCATTCACATTCATATAAAGGAAGTATTTAAGCAGTAGTACTAAATGGTAAAATCTTTATGGGAAACATTAAATAACATTCACTAAGATTGATGATTGTGTTATTTGGTTCCAAATACATTAAACTATTATGGTCTTCATGTTTCAATTTTGTAATGTGATTAATATTCATCTAAAATAATTTAATATCTATGTTTGTAAATACTAGGTTGTTGTAATTGTTATAAAGGGAAAGTTTATCCTATCATTAGATACTATTATGAGAAATATTCAGTGATATACCTAGGGATATTTATAAGGAGTTGTACAGGGATGTATCTAAGGATAAATCTATCAATGGTTTAAAATATTAGAAAATGTACTTGAGTATTGGTAAATGATAGTGCGAGTGCTTTCCTTAAAATAAATACTTTTTAGGATACTAAAAGTCGATCTGGTTTGGGTACATATCTATATATAGGGTTAATAACCTCAAAAATTCCATTTTGAGGTAGACTCGATATGGAACTGGTCAAGATAAGGGGCCTCAATGCACAACTGGCTTGACACTACCAGAGGATATGAATTCAGAATTTAAAAAATATTTATGAATCATCAAAAATATTCTAAATATATTATGTATATGAATGACCCAAAATAATCCTAATGATTAATACATTAATAATGTGTCATGATTTAGACATATAATCAGTGATTTCAAAAGAATATGTGGGTTTTCCACTATGATTAGTGTTTCTAACATTATTCATTTAGTTTTTCAATATATGGAACTAAAAGGAATGTTGATAACACTTTATCTGATAGAAATTTAAGTGTCTATGGGAATCTAATGTTCAATATGACCAAGGAAATATATATTGTGATTATTCCTAATAATTTATCACAATATGTGATTGAAAATATGATGTTCAGTGATATTCCTAACAAATAAAATAATAGGATTATTGGATTTTAGGAAATTTTATATGGGAATGAATATGTGTGAAAGAATATTTTTCTTCTTATTTTCCAAGATGATGAGAAGAACCAGAAGGAGTACCTTAAATAACGGGGACGATGTTATCAATTTGTAAAAAGGATCATTGAGTGACCAATTATTGAGGAGTAAAATGTATTATATATGGAAAACATGGGAATTACCCAAATAATTTTCCTGACCAAAGAATTTATTTCTAAACCATGTAGGAACTATTTTGTGAAAATAATTTAAGTGGATGTATTTAGGTATTTATGTATTTGGAATCAAGAGTTACAAAATTCATAAGTATTTTTCAAAATATGTTTTTTATTATGGATTTGAAAAAATATGTGGAATGTTACTGGTGACCAAGAAAAGTGATTTAATGGATCATTTATATTTTCTAGAAAACAAATTATTATAGGAAGGTACATATTAATATGTTTTAAATACTGAAAAAATTCATTTTTTATGTAAATAGACTATTAATAGGGAAAATGAAAATTGGAATGTGTTGAGGACCTCAAAACTGCTAAATGAATTTTTTAAAAAGTCATTTGTGCTACCAAGGATGGAGATTACAACATTTTTGGATTTAAGGAACATATAAAATGATATTTTGAATAAGAAATAATTACTGTTTTAAATAATGATTTGTTGTAATTCATGTTATTACCCTGTTTCAAGTGAATAAATGATGAAGTTATTCAAATTTTTGGAATGTGATAACCAAGATATACTTTATGATATATGGGGGATCAATTTTAAGCTGATTTTGTGAAATTTAGTGACCTTATTTATAAATTTTAGATTTTCATATTTCTTAATGGTTATAAGGCTGACCATTTTAGGAATGGTTTATGTTAAAAATATGATGTTGTTTTAGATATTAATGTATTACCTCTCCATATAATTATTTATTCATATTTTAAAACCTATGATAACTATTTTTATCTGAGGATAACTATATATTGATAGAATGGATTATAATTCTACTTATAGATCTTTTGATCTATTAGTGATTTGCTAATAAAAATTTAACCTTTATTTTTCATGTAAGATATGGAGTAGGGATTTTTTATTACACAACAAATGGGAGATATTGTGCATATGAAATTGAATGAAATCAAATAAATATATCCCCCTATAAAATTTCTATTAACATTATAAAAATGGTCTTCAAATAAAACTTTTTTCCCTATATCATCAATTTTATGATCTCAATAACCTTTTTCAAGAAACTGTGGTTAATGGATTTATGATCATTATCATTTTGTTCACCATGTTCTCTATTACTCTACATTAGAATAAGTTGGGACCACTTTTTGTATGAAGATTGTATTTGTTGTCAAGAGTTGTCAATGCTGGTCAAAATGAAGATGGAGATGGAGAAGAACCCCAAAGTAAATGGAGATCGACTGAAGTGAGGATGCCTGAAGAATTGTAATACAATCATAGCGTTGGATGTCATGTTTGGGAAACTCTCCATGAAGTCAATTTAGATGATTGAGGCACTGATCCTATGTTCAAAGAGCTTGTGTCAAAGGTGACACATTATTTACAACAATGAAGAATGGTGAAGTATCATCCATCTAAGGATGATTGAAGAAGAATTAGGATTTAAATAAGATCATGTAATGCTTCACTATTGCATGAGAACCATGCCAGAGATTAGTTTATGAAAAGAATCATATGATCTGCATGAAGTTGAGAATGATTGTTGAATAAAAAGAAAGAGTGCATAAGGGCTTGGCATTCTATGATGGTCATGCATTAAAAGTTCAAAATACATGTATCGAAGGTGATACATTGTCTACAACATTGAAGTTGTTTCAAGAAGCCTCAAGACTCCACTTTTGAATGAATAGAGATGATTGGAGTTCTTTGGAATTAACACCCCAAAATGAATTGAGGATTTAAAGTGAGGATGAAATAGTACATTGAAATTCATATTCCAAAAATAATGGACCACAAATGAGATGATGCATTGCTGGTATGTATTTCACACATATCATGAGTTTGGAGAACTTGTGATGCAAGCCTTATGAATGAAAGGGAGAGAAATGATGATGCTAGTCATATAAAGTTTTGATTGGAAAGAATGATGCTGCTGGAGGATAGGGATGTTTCAGTTCCCAATGCAACTCTGACGATGCTAAAGCTGATCTATCAAAGGATAAATATCACGATAGTGGGATTCGTGATAAGAGCAGAAGAATGGTTATGGGAAGCAGTGAAGAGAGAAAATGAAAAAAATAATGGACAATCTGGGGATGGTAGAAAAGCACAGTTTAAGGTGGCGTCGTTTTAGGCAGGTTGCGCGAAAAAATAAAGTGGTGCGAGAAATCATAGCGAGTTGCGCAAAAAATCTGTAGGATGTGCGAAATAGAGGAATGATTATTTTCGCGCAAAAGGTGTTTTGAGATCAGAAGCTCAAAAATTTGCAAATGCATGAGCTGTGCGAAAAATTGTATCATTTCACGAAATACGATGCCACGTGAAAGTATGGGTTTGCGCACAATATAAAATGTGGTGTGGAATTTTGCGCACAATTGGTGCTTCATGCTAAGAATGATGAAAATTGGCAAAGACATGAAAAGTGCGAAAGATTGGAGCAGTGCGTGAAATATGATGTCGTGGGAAAGATTGGGTTTGCGCACAATATCGAATACAGTGTGGAATTTTGCGCACAATTGGTGTATTTTGATTGGATAGTCGAAAAATGGAAAAGTCCTGAGGTGCGCAAAAAATCCAACAAGGTGCGCGTAATCTCAAGAATTGAGAGACAGTTTTATGCCCAGAAAGGGGTTTTCCTCGTAAGGTCCAAACTTCCTATAAATATGAGGTGACCCCCTCTCATTTGAAGAGACTAAACACATAGACAAATCCCGAGCCCAGACGAGCGGAAAAATTGATGTATAGAGTATTGCGTGAAAAGAAGATGTACTGTGCGAAAAAGGAATTGCCACGCGAAATAGAAAGTTCTGCACGAAAAAGAAGAGTTGTGCGAAAAGGGTTTTTCGTGCCAAAAGGTGTTTTTACACGCAAGGCTTGAATTTTATGAGCAATCCACCTAGAAGGTTGCACGAAAAAATTGAGGGTACCACAGGCCTTCGACAGGTGTATAGAAGTCTCGAAGCAGCATTGCGAAGAAGAAAGAACTGTGAACCATTCGGTTTCACAAAGAGAAGTTGAACCGCACTCGCACGACTAGTGTTTAACACTCTCATTGTGCTTTGTGAAGCGAAGAAGAAATAGTTGTGAAACTGAATTCATATCTGCAAAAAGGAAGAATGTAGTATACCGACACACATACGTGTTGGTATTGAGAACTGAAGAATGATATTAAGACATTGCAGTGCAATTCCATATTCTACTGTGTCAAAGAAAAAGGAGAGAAGAAGAAGAATACCAGATTATACCCAATTGAATGCTAACAAATGTTCAGGGTAGTTAAATTCAGATGATGATATGTGAGCTAATCTTTAGTGTTTGTATAATCACATTGGTGTATGTGATTCTAGTAGAAGAATGAAGTTTCAGTGCAGTTGGTTGTTGCACTAAGAAGAAGAAAGAAGAAGTGTAGTGCAGTTAGTATTGCACTAGGGAAGAAGAGAAAGAATGAAGGAATAATTGCTTGCCTACTACTTTGCAAGAAATCATGTAAAGAGAACTAAATAATATCAAGAGCAGAACCTACCTTTTGAAGAAGGAAGAAGACTATCTCTATAGGCAGTATAAAGAACCAGCTAGAGGCTGCATGTTGGACTAGGTCATCACCAGTCTAGGGAAGAGGATTGTTTCTCACCCCCCTCTAAAGTGTAGGGACTCACACTGGCTAGAGGATTGTTTTCCTAGAAACTCCATTGTAATTGCATATCACATCATAGTGGAGAATCCATGCAGTGGTCATAACCATGCATTTCAAGGATGTAGCTACTCTTATTCAGTGGTGAACATTGTAAAAATATCGTGTGCATATATTTACTGCTTTCTATTATTGATTGCGACAGGGAAAAGAGAATAAGAGAATCAAGATCCTAACAGGTCAAGAGGGACAGGGATAAAAGTTGGAATTGGTTCTAAAATTCCCCAACACTGATTTACCCCCCTCTCAGAGTTAGGTATATCCAAAACTGGTCCTCTCAGAATATAATCATTATATTTCTCCTTAATGCCCATGTTTTATAATTTATCTTTTGTTATCATTTAAAAAATCATAATTATGAGTTACATTAGGTTGCCATTATGTTTTTGACTATATTTTTTGAAGAATTTTTAGTATTAATATGTATTAAATGGGTTTATATAAACATATATTTCAAACCATTGATAACCCATTTTAAATATGTAATAGAAATTCATTTTTATTGGTTAGAATGTGACACCTAGAGTTTTTAAATATTATCATTTTTCGAATAAATTAAATTTATTTAATGGATTTCATTTTTTTATACAAAAAGTTATTCATAATTTATTCACAAAAAAAATAACTTATCAATTCAAAAATCACTAAATTTATGTTTAGATACACAAAACACTATGTTGGGCATGTGTTACACAAAATACCAAGTTCCTTCGATACTTTTCAATACACAAAAGTCTGTGTTTTACCAAACTAAATTATACTATTAATTATAATATTAAAATATTATTATAGTTCTCACCTAGACATTAAAATGGTATATATGAATAACACTAATTATTTTATTATAATTTTGTTTATATAAGTATATAAAATGAATTATTTGGTGACTAATTTATACGAAATGAAAATATAACCCTTGGAAAATATCGGAAATCATTAGCTAGAAAACAATTTTTATAAATTTGATAAACCAATTTTATGAATTATTTGAATTATAGATTTGTGTATAATAAATAATCTATTTTATGTTAATCTTATTTTTTTCTATATAATAGATAATTGTACATCCAATTTTACACCTAAAGATATATATTTTAAAAAAATTTATTTTACCACCTTTTATTGGAAGACCTATTTTAATAATTTTTTTACAATTTTATAAATAATCTTTGATAAAATAAATTTTATTTTTTTCGGTAGAATGTAAAAATTTTCTAAAGGTGATTTGTTTGTATATTTTTAGGATGTTTTATTTTTTTCTGTAGTGTAATATACTAATTTCTTTTTTGAAAACGAACTTTTCATATAATTTTATTTTAATAAAATTATATTTTTGATTGATTTTAAAAAATATTTATCTCAACAATAAATAAATAAATTTAATTTAGGTATTTGAAATTAATTTCACCATAAAATTGGATATAACAATAATCCAATCCTTTAATCTATTTACTTTAAAAGCCATTTTTCTTCCTCTATACGTTATTAATATTAAATAAAATCATTCCACTTCTATGATTGGAATTTTGAAAAATAGATTAATTATTATGAAAAATAATAATTTATTATTTATTTTATGTTATTCTTAGTTTATGAAAACAATATTAGTTAATGTAATTAAAATTATTTATAGTTATTAAAGAAAAAACGAGTATACTTAGTGGTTGAACATTATTCTTATGGGGCCAAATGACCTATAATATTATATGAAACCATTTTTTGGATGTATTTAAACAATTTAACATATTCCTTTGAATATTTAACTTTACTTTTGTCACATTATTTAATTGATACTCTCCATAGTGTTTACATGAATGTCAATCCTCCTACAATATATATAGGCCATCACGCCCTTACATATTAACAAATATAAATCAATTTTGTCTATTACCAATCCTACCAAAATAATCTCACAGAATCTCTACTATCATTCTAGATGAATCACCTTGGGATGAGAGAAAACCAAGTAATTCATTCAGTGAAAATCAAAAGGAGTTACCCAAATAAAGGGTAACATTCTTCAACAACCTTTTTGTTTTTTTATTTACCCTCCCCGTAAATTCATATTAAAATATTATAATACAATTACTATATTATAATATATATTATGAGACTTTTTTATGTTTAGGGTTATTCATATACCCTTACACACTTCTATAAAATCGAATACACAATCAGCATTCGTGTGTATGAAAACCTACCGCCTCACGAACTGATGTCATTCGTTCTTCCAGTATAACCTCCAAATGTTGGTACTAATGACGGAATTACAGTTTTATTGTTATATATATTATATTAATGATTTATTTATTCTCTTTTAATTAATATATAACACATAAATGCATTCTTTACATTTAATGGGAATACGATAACATTAGTTGAGACTTGGAGACTACATCCTCTTCAAATCGATTTGATTCATTCATTATTTACATGGAATGTATTAAAGATGGATTTTTTAAAAATATGATATATTTATGAGATAATAATTTTTTATAAATTATAATAATATATACACATAATCTATGTATCGTTCTATTAATATGACAAGAAAATGGAAACAATGATCATGTGTACGTAAGGCTGCTATCTCTATGAATGGGGTATTTGATTTTCTATTTGTATCTTTTATAAATTATTATAAATACATATATATTGAATATTTATGATATTTATATCTTGTTTTAAATTCTTTAGATATTGATATCATGATCTAAGTAACAATATTAGTATTTAAAAGTCAAAATATGTAAGAAAAACATGGTTATTAGCAAAAATATAACATTAACATGGAATAATTAATAAAATATTAATATAAAGTCACAAGTAAATCACATGTGTTATTATATATTTTATTAAATATCTATTAAAAATTTCCTATGTACATATATTTATCATACATGAGGTTTGGGCAAGTACAGTGAGAGTTATTACTTAAGGTAAGATAATTTCATCTCACTTTTTATATTTGTGAGACTTATGCCACGTTGAATGATGGATTATTCAATGTGACATAAGTAATATAGTATTAAATGTTATATTTTGTATTTTATTTGTTTAATAATATTTAACATTTCAATATATGTTATTCCTTCATGGGGATCAAGATTCAAATGTCAACTATGAAGTAAGATATTTACATCTCACTTTTTACTTTTGCAAGACCCATGATATATTCACCACATATATATTCTATGAGGTGTATATGAATCCCATGAACATATTTTATGATTTTATAACTCTAATATATTTTTATTTACATATAATTTTTTTGGATCTCTCTTTAACAGTGTTTAATGTTAAAACATTACTAAAGTGACAAATGGATTTTTGTCTCAATTTTATTTTTTAAGATATAAATTACGTTATGCATAAATATTCATTAAAGTGGTGTATATAAATCCCAATTTACAATTAATATCCTTAATTTTTTATATTCTCATGATATTTTATATTTCATTTTATGTTAATCCTCATTTGGGATAATTAATATAAGTTACCAATGTGGTAAGAGTTTATTACAATAATATCACCATTTATTTGGATTTTTTATGAATGCGCATCCATTGAAAAATATTATGATCCAAATTTGAATAACAATCATTAAATTTATGATTATATAGTTATTCAAGATATCATAAAGTAATTATACTATTTTCTACTCTTCATTAATTAGAATATTATAAAATATTTCTTTTATTCCGACTTTATTTATCTCTTTAGTCGGAAATATGTGTTCATTCAAAAACAAATTGGCTAAATTTGATTTCAAAACAATTTATATAGTATAATAAGTTATTTAAAAGAAAGTTTTACACATTTTATACCTTTTATGATAAAAAAATTTCTAAAATGGATTCGCCGTCTCTTTTTATAATCGATGCACGTTTCTAAAGTTTTGACGGTGAAATTTGAATGTTAGTCATGTAGTTATTTATCTGCCATAAAGACCTTCATTTCATTGAAGCATCCTTTGAAAGATTAAAATATAAATTTTTATGACTTTTTTCTCTTTAATATTATATAAATTTGTTTTTTGATGTGCATTTTAAAGAATAATATTTTCCAAAATTGAGTAATGTTTAAGAAGTGTTTTAAATTTTTTCAAGGCTTAATTTTTAAGCATCTATAATTATTTTCAATGAAAAGGTATTTAGTTTTTCTTTATTTTTTTAAATATTTTTTTAAATGATTTTTAAATCTTCATTTAAATGGTTTAAATGGTTATTTTCAATTAAAAGTATTTTGAAAATATTTATGCCTTAAAAAAATAATTTTCAATGTGTAGTTATTTTCATTAAGAAATGATGCAAGTGATATTTAAAAATAATTCTACATATAAGATAACATATATTTATGTATTTTATGATTTAATAGAGATATAATCCAAGGACCACAATCATTTTCATTATTTTAATGGGTTAGTTTTATAATGACAATTTTTATGAAACTCATTTCACTTCTATAGGTTATACCATGATAAAATGATTGTGAAAGTAACTTCATTTTGCAGTGTTTATATTATGAAATTATTATGAAACATGTATATGTTCCATAGGTTATTATATAAAGAAATATTTATTATACCCATTTCATTTCATTTGATATGATTTGGTATTTATGATTCCCATATCTTTTTATGGGTCATGATCAGATGAATGTTTTATTATCTTATGGCACATGTATGTATGATTTCATTATGTTTTGGATTGGAGATATATCTCCATATAACGAATTGGAAAGGAATATATATATATATATACTTTTATAAAATGTGCATTGGACCTGGTTTAGTAAAGGACATTGTGTTCTAATATGGTATTCGTGGTGATCCATAACTACTAAGATTATCTTAGAAGTTAACCTTGACTATTATTATTGTCTTGGAATTGAACCTTTCCTAATATGATGGTCTTCGTAGGCAAACCATAGTACTAATATGTTCTTGGGAGTAAAACATTACTATTAATATGGTTTGTGGAGTGAAACCATTTAACTAATATTGCCTTGGTAGTAAGCCTTGACTATTATAGAAATCATTTTTTATATTTATGTCTACTACAATTACATTTATTATTCCTCTGTTATTATTTCAGGTATTTTTATATTTATTCCCTTATTATTCATGTATTATGAACTACCATTATTTATTCTATGACTCATCTATATGATCATTTATATGAAGGATATGATCTTCAAATATTTTTCCCATCTTTTCATACCCTTTTAACCATCTTATACTTTAGTATCACCTTTATTTACCCTTATTGAGATTATGAGATCACCCTTTCTTATAGTTAATTTCCATAGATTATCAATAAATGCATCATGTTGGAGTAATAAATGGGATGAAACTTATGGGAATCATTGAAGATCTTCCACCAAGTTAGAATATTGTGTTACATTTTTACAAATATACTAAATAGTTATGGTCCTCATGAATTTACTTTTACAATGTGATACATATGCATCTCAAATGATGTAATATCCATGTAGGTAATGCCAATTTTTCTATATTTAAATCAATAAAACCAATTAAAAAGTTTTAATTTACCATTTTCCATTACAACCATTAAAACTTTGACCCCACTTGTCCTCCCCCAACACGCAATATCTTGGTCCTATTGAGATCTCTCCTCATCCGCCTTCTTAGCATTTGGGATAACTCATCTATAAAAATTACATTCAATAGTAATTCATCATGTTGGATCCCTCTCACAAATAATTTGACATTGTTACCTTCATTCCTCTATTTCTCCCTCAATTTTTATTATTATTTTAGAATTATCTAATATTCACTTTTTTAAGGTTGTCCATCAGGTTTTTTGATTCCTCCCATTCTAAAATAAATATGAACTGATATCATTAGAGGTGTAATCTGCCAAAAAATATTTTTAGGTATAGTATTTTCCACTTAAATTATATCTTTTTATATTATGAATTGTGGTTTATTATTCTAAGCATTCAACCCATTGATTCTAAAATATGAGTTTCCTTCAAATAAAATGGCTGGGACATGATGAGATACTCCAATAGATCCTTTCTGATTTTGGAGGATGAAAAAATCAACATTATCCACCCCATTGTATGTTCTTGTACATTTTCCATAACACTTTAACTATTCTTATCTAATAAAATCACCTACATAGGTGAGTTTTTTATTGTTTCAAAAAACAATAGTTAAAGTAAATTTAATAGGATGTGAATGGTAAGGTCGTGTATCATAGACAATGTAATATTTGAATTATACTGATAAATAAATGGGATTAAAGGAAATTAGAAATGTTAAAAAAATCATATGGACCTTCAGAACATATGGGTATGATTTAAATTATTCTAACAATTATATAGTATTATAAGACAACCTTCATTTGGAATTCTTTAGATTCCCCACCTTGGTTTTCCTTGATTTCCAGAAGGATTCCATGATATTAATTTATTTTTTCCATGATTGTACACCCCTTGTGGATTTGGTGATTTTCATTCCATGATGAATTCTTGGATATGGCATTATGAACTCATATGTCACTATCTCTAGAAAATAGAATTACATTTATAATATTATTTGATTCACCTTGATGTCTTATGATATAAAAAATATTGGGTTACATGCGACTTATTCCTAGGGTATGGAGGAATTATTATTGTAGGAGTGTGATGTATACGGTAATCCCTAGATTTTCCTATCCCCCTTGACATTGACGAAATACTAAATTATGAGTGTTGGTATTACCATCTGAGGTCATGGATTTTAACAATATGTTATTATACTTATATATTTAGGTTGTAACTTTGGTCATAGCCAGTACTGATTTGACATATATATTTGTTATCATATATATACATATGGTGACACATGTGTAGATAAATTTTATATTAGGCCGAAGTATCTATGGTAAATCAGGTGTCCCATGAGAAACCTAGGCTGGACAGGGGCTATATTTATATCATTACTTTATATTCATTATAACTACACATTGTTCATTATATAATCATTGATTGGATTATACTAGAAACCATTGATGGTGGACTACTTTTTTTACCCACACACTATTTTTTCCACTGATTGATACCCGGAAAAAATTTATGGATTCCAATATGGGAAATGGGAATAACCCATCCATGAATACATGATTTCTATTCTTGGATGGTGTATAAGAAATGTTTATTGAGCTAGTTATCATGGTAGTATAAGAGTTTAGTTTTTTTACATTTTTAGTTTTTACAAAAATGATCTAATTTGTTCCTAATTCACATTTTTAAAATCACCATTTCATCATTTTTTTTTTATGTTACACTATCTACTATCCTTTTGGTTATTATTATGTAATTATGGTTTACTTATACTGTTTCCATTATAATGCTTTTGTTGGTTTATTATATTATTCCACAACTTTATCCACTCTAATAATGAGGGTATATTCTATGCATTATACCAACTTAGACGCTCACCGCTATTCCACATGCTCTTGTGTATGGGGAGGTGTGCATTTGGTCATATGGAAAACTCTGTTTGTTTACTCCTGAGTGATTCTTGTCCGGGATGTCACAAAATATATCAAAGAATCTATTCATTTCAATATATTAATATATTGGGTTTGTATATAGAATACTATGATGTTTCATAAGATAAAATAGAATTTACATGATGTTTTGAGATTTGAGGAGGGGCCTCGGAGCGGCGGCTTTCTCCCTCTCCTCGCGCAGCTAGGGTTTCTCCGACCGGTCTTCTCCTCCCCTCCTCCAGCACGGGCTGGCTTCGTCGCTGGTTGACTCGCTTTGGCTCGGCATAGATCGGTGTTGGAGCTGGCTGGATCGGCTTCGGTTTTGGTCCGATGGCTTCTGCTTTGAACCCTTCAGATTCGGGATCTCGCCTTGGCTCTGGGCCTCGGTGTTCCTGGCTTCGGGGTTTCGATCCGGTGTCGAATTCGCTTCGCTTTGCTTTGGTTTTTCCCCGCGGCCTTGGGCGCTTCATGTCGACTGGACTGGTGTCGGCTACGGAGAGTCTTCGGCTTCGGGATCTCACTGCGACTTCGGAGTGCTCTTCGATCCCGGTGTGCTCACCGTTGGCCTCGATGGTTGCTGGTTCTGTTGTGGCTTCTGGCATCGGGTCCGGTGTGTGCAGCATCTGCCATGGTGACCACCGGCTCCGATTCTTCTTCTTGGATTTATCCCGTCTCGTCGGCATCTTGGCGTTCACTGGTGTGTTCGAGGTCAAATCCAGCGGCTTGGAGGGAGGGGGGGCCTTGTGCTCTGGTTTTCTTGCGGTGCTCTGGTTTGATGGGTTGTTTGGTTTGTTGAAATGGCTTGATTCGATCTGCTTAGGTCAGAATTTGATGGTAAACTTGGTGTTGGTGAAAAACAAATGCTGCTGGAGTGGAAGTGGGATGCTGGGGGATGTTTGGTGGTCGAAAGTGGTGCTGACTGTATGAAAATGAGGATGCTGGTTGCTGATTTGTTGATGTTGGTTGGCTGGTTTCTATGTTTGTTTGCTGCTGTAGTCTGAACGCTGGTTATTGGTTAGCTGTGAGTTGCTGGATGCTGGTTAACGCTGGATATAGTGCTGTTGAATCCTGGTACTGGATGTGATGTGATGATGCTGCGGTTTTGTCAGTTTTTGTGTCTTGCTTTTTCTTTGTTTTTCTTTCTTTGGCATGAGTTGTAAGGGTTTTTGGGTGTGGGTCGTTTGACCCCTCCCCGCCCTTGTCTGCAGTGTTTGTGTCTTTTTGTTTAATAAATTTTTGGGGTGCCAGGAATATCCTGGACCCGAGCCTTCTTTGCCTATGATGTTTCATAATTTTTCTTCAAGACTATGTTTGGGAGTAGCTAACCCATACATAATAAAAAATACTAGTTTCATAGGATGAGACTATTTGTTTTATATATCTCCTATTATTTTTGAATTATTTTTTATTATTGGGTCACACACATGTTTTATGGTATTTGTTATAATCTGGTATTTTTCCTCTTGGACTAGAACAATAAGTATGAATTGATCTTTTTTTGTCAATGGTACTTTAGAATTCACAATCTATGGAAATTACATACCATGTTTATTTCATCATGTCCATTTACTATAATGTATCAAATGTTCCTTAAAATTTATTTTCTAAATTTTACTAATTTTTCATTCAATGAAGAGGGATTGGTTACATAATGATTATACATCAACCTATATTGTGATTTCCAATTTATCGTAATGGAAGAACCATAATTCGAAAATCTCATATTGAATAATGTTGTGTAACCTTGACTACATAAGTTGATTTTTTATTACAATGATTCCAATGGTAATTTATAAAGAATGTGCCTCTATAAATTGTGAGTGGTTTACTTTCTATTCCAGCCTTCATATATGGATTAGTTACATTATTTTACTGAATTTAAAATTATGTTTGTATTTATATTCTGTTTCAATTGTTGCTTATAATTCTTAGTCCTTTATAACATGGTAGTGGTGACTCATATAACTAAATCGCTATATAAATATAAATTTTGATGAAATATAACTCATAAATAAAATGGATGTAATAAAATTATTATTCCAATTGAATCATAACTGGTGTTTTCCACTATAAGCTTTAATTTAAAATCCATATAAAAACCCTAAGGTTTAAAAAGATGATCCTTTACCGTGTATGAGGGATGACGAGAGTATCTCTAATGAACTTTTATGATATTTTATGCAAACTAGACCTTTATTAGAGAGAAAGAAGATTGTTATTTAATCCTATATAAGAATTATTTTAACATATCTATTCTTTTATCAGAGATATTTTATTTTATCAAAACACATTTTTAGGCATGCTATTAGCATTTGTAGATATATTCCACATTGAGGGAATCAGTTCGAAATCTCAAATGGTAGTGATGAATGTGATACAATAGTGGTTGGACTTGAACCACCCATGATACCCATAATATTTCCACATGATATACGACATATTTTTATTGGGATGGGAATGAAAAACCCATATTCAAGAGGGTTCCTATAGTTAGTATAGTCCATGCATGCACCTCTGTGAACTGTATCTACTATTTAAAATTTGATGCAGGTGTTCTAGCATCAACACCCTCCTTCCATTTCAAGGGAATAAGGCCCCTATGATGAGAATTTATGGATATAGTCATCACTTACCATATTTTATAAAATATATACACATTTGGGAAGGAGAATTAATCATGATTCATACATTCATAGAGGGTCTTCCAAGAGGTGGTGGAATGTCTATGCCTAGGAAGTCAGAATAAGATTATGGTATAGAGGGATTTAGAATTTATATTATAAGACTATATCATTCCCAAGATGTTAAAGGATGACATTTAATGAGAGATTATGCACCTGAAGTCAAAAATATTATTTTTTCTGCATTACAATTCTCATTTCATGGATCTTTAGATTTCTATCATGTTCACCTCGGTGACATGTTTTTCAGATCTAATCTATTTTATGATAGTCTTAGTAATTCAATTCAATAGTAGGCCAATGAATTATCCATTAAAACATTATTTTAAATAGTCAATGATTCATTCTTATCTTAGAGAAACCTATTTGAAATAGAAGGTGTGGGTGGGGAAATATTATTACCTAGACAAGGAAGTAGTTCTTCAAGAGACGAATTCCATCACATAGAGTATCATATTTGTGTAATAATATCCAAAGTATCTAAAAAATAGTTATGTGGTTTGATACTTCTGTCGGAGGACATGATAAATGAATCCTCAATGAACTAGGGACTTGGTTGAGTGTCAATAATGATGGAGAATGACCCATCTTCATCCGGTTTGTAGAACCATTTCATAATTGTAAAGTGTGAGATGATCGACATGGAATATAGATTCTAAAGTAGTACGAGTAGATCCATGTTTGTTAGGTAGTTGGAGTACTACCAAAAAATTTGGTCGATGATGTGGAAAAGGGCACAGAATTTAGGCATTTAACTTGTAGCACTAGTAGAGTGGTCTTGCTCAGGGTAGTTAGGTTATGTATCTCAGTACTATGGATAATGAGATATATATATATATATATATATATAACTATGTGTAGACTAGTGATCCATATTTTATTTGAGGTATTATTTTTATACACTATAATTTATTACCTTCTTGGGGAGTGTTGGAACATAACAGTCAACATGGAATATGATCAGAAATTGTAAGCCTATGCAACGAGTTCACCAATGACATAGGTGGATTTCATTACTTATAGAACCTTTTCATCCTCGAGATTATATAATTTTACATCATTAGAGTGTTAGACTATTTTATACCATTTCTAACTAGGTAAATTGTTTTTTCTAAATAGTTTCATACAAATCTACCAATGGAGGTAACTATATTAAAAAGGGAGAATTATATGTATGGGAGAGTCAAGTTGGACCTGAAAATCATAGGTAAAGTGGAGTAACAAATCATACTGGTAGTATTTTCCGAATGGTAAGGGAATACATTAGAAAAAATCCTTACAAAAGTGGACCATTTCAAGGATGTGTTCCCAAAAAAAATTATTGGTAACCACCAAAGAGATAGGAAAAATTCATTGTTGATCTAGCTCTAGAAGTAGTGCTGATGTCTATCCTTAAATATAGGATTTCTCTTAATGAACTTTTGAAACTCGAGAGGTAGTTAATGGACTTAGAAATTAAGATTTTTATATGATGTAGTACATCAATGTGGCATTAGACCATGATTTTCCTCAAGAAGACAGATTGTATTATAAGGTTATGTGTGGATTATAAAATTTTGAACTAGATTATCGATTATAACCAATACCCACTCCCACACATAGAAGATCTATACGAATAACACTGAGGAGTTCGGGTATTCTCATTTATTTATTTAATATCCGGATATCATCATGTACGAGTTAGACCTTTAGATATACCTCATATAGAATAATAATGAATGTATGGGTTGGTCAAGCCAAATGTTTTTGGAGGTGTGAATTTAAGAGAAGGGGAAGTACCTTTTTATAAGAGATGTGAAGGGAAATTTTGTAAAAGCATGAAATATAAATTTATTATTAAATTATTTTGGGTATCTAATAGCTCCCAATATATTTATTTCGATAATAAGGTTGTTATGGGTCCAAAAACATTCAACCAATACGTTTTAGAAAATTATAGGTGACCATATTAACCTTATCTTTTAGATTTAACTCTTAGTTAAATAGTTTAATATTTACCTTGTTTCTTGTATAATTTTATATTATATAGTCAATAAACATACTATAAAAAACCTAGAGAACTTCAAGTGGTTCCTTAATGACATATCTAACCTAATTTAATTCCTTTGGCCAAATATTATAATTTTAGAAATATTATATCATTTAATAATATAGTATTTGTTTTAAAAACTCATTTATGTCAATTTTGATACTATTTAGTATTTTGTTTTTTTGATAGTCATAAAATTTTTATTACATAAAAAAATACATTTAATACACCCAAACATGTCATATTAAGTGATAAAATATGTTGATGGCATCAAAAGTTTCAATTTACATTTATTAAAATATTTATAATAACAATTATTTTAATGTTTCATTAATAAGGTAATTATTACCTCATCATTGTGTCATATATAAATTTCATTATATAATTTTTTAAAATTATAAATAAAATACAATGATGTAGGAAATCTGTTTATATTTCTAATGAATATTTATTGTCTAATTTATATTTTGTAAAACCTTATATTAAAAATGGTTTAGTTAATAAGACTTGAATTCATTAGTTTTAACACTTATTTAAATAAAATATAACAAATGTTCAAATATAAAGCAAATTTATCAAATAGGGTCATATTATTATTTTAAGGTTTGTTTTGGACGAAATAAACTTATCCAATAGAATTTGGACATGTGTTGGTGTAATTTAATATTATTATAATGTTATTTTTACCTTTAGTAACCATATTTACTTTTATCAGTGGTGAAAAAAATTAAAATTTAAAATGAACCAAAAATTATTTTCATCCTATGGAACCACATTTAACATAATCATGATAAAAATGTCTATCAGATTTTTTAAATTTAATTCACAGAAGTGGTAAAATTACGTTTTATGCAAATTGGAAAATGTTCCTAGAATGTGGGTAAAAGATATTAAAAAGTTCAAAAAATTATATATATCTAATATTATTATAAAATTACTCCAATTAATTACATTGGAATTATATAGTTTTTATGTATCTATTTTTACATTAAAATAAATTTAAATTTAAAATATTTATTTAAATAAAAATTCATTAATAACGAAGTGTTTTTCACTATTCATCCAAAATTTAATGATTTCAGAAAAATACTATAAATTCACACAAATATAATTTTGATATTCCGAATCCCAAAATGATGTAAAATATGAAAAATAAAATTTATATAATTTTGAAAATTGGGTATTACAATTCATAACTGTTTTTTAAATGACTTGTTTGATTGATCGTGGTGTGATAGAACTCAAAGTTGCGTACATAAAAAACTATTGTATTATTCAAAGAGAAACATACCATGGAAGCTTGGGGTGTTACATTCTTCTATCATTTAAATATATTTTTCCTTAAAATTTCAATAGTATTACTGCATAAAATGATTTTGGTGGTTCTTTATCATAAGTTCCATAGGTTCCCTAATTGCCTCTTCCATTTTATGATTTCTTCAATGAACTTTTACAAGATGAGTATTCCGGTTTCACAAAACAGGTTCTCTGGTATCAAATATCATGATAGGCTCTTCACAATAAGATAGATAAGGTTCAAGTACTATTTCAACATAGGTGAGTACATGCGTTGGGTCAGGCATGTATTTTTTCAACAGTGATACGTGGAACACGTCATGAACATTGGATAAAATTGATTGCATTTCCAAATGGTAAGCTACTAATCCAATTAGTTCTAGACATTAGAAATGTGAAATGTCCTTAGGACTTAATTTACCCTTCTTACCGAATCATATAACACACATCCATTGAGATACCTCCAAGTAAACACAATCTCTCACTTGAAATTACAAATCCATCCTTCGGTTATTGGCATATATCCTTTTCCTACTTTGAGATGATTTGATGTGGGTTTTGATAATCTTCACATCCTCCATTCATTCCTCAACATGTTTTGGGATTTCATGTTTTATTTCACCAACATCATCAAAATAATTTGGTTTGTGAAATCTCTTTCCATCTAACACTTCATATAGGGGAATCTGAATACTTGAATGGAATCTATTATTATGGAAAAATTCTATAATAGGTAAATACTGATCTCACATACCTTTAAAGTAAAGTTAATAATACTTAAACAAGTCTTCTAAGGTTTGAATAGTCTGTTCTAATTGTCTATCAGTTTGAGGGTGGTAGGCAGTGCTCAAACGAATTTTATTATCTACGGATTTTTGAAGACTATTCTGGAATCTTAATGAAAAACGGGGATCATGATTAGAAACAATCTATAAGGGTACACCATGAAGTCTTACATATTTATTAATTTATATTCTTACTAGTCATTCTAGTTTTAAATCTTCTATTATAGTAAGAAAATGTGATGACATGGTTAGACGATAAAAAATGACCCATATTGCATAATTCCATCTTGGAGTCTTCGGTAGCCCCATGAAAAAGTCCTTCGTAATATCATCCAATTTCCATTCAGCTATAGTAATATGTTTCTTGACATCTATAGAATGTTTTATTCCAGCCTTCATATGTAGAAAAACCATACATCTTAACACATAATCAGCAATATCTCTCTTCATATTGTCCCACAAAAAAATTTCTTTCAAATATCTATACATCTTAGTGCCAGAAGGCTGTATAGAGAAATTGGAGCTATGAGCATCATCTGAAAATTCTCTTTTTTGATCAGGTATATTGGGAACACAAATCCTTTTCCCATATTTCAAAATTCCTCCTTCACATAGAAATTCAATTAATCTCCCATCATTGACAACATTATTTTTTTTGAAACGCCTCATCATCAGTTTGAGGACATTTTATGCTTTCTAGTAAAGATAGTATGGAAACCATCATAAAAATAATTGAGTTTTCACCTTCCATGATTATTCACATATCCATATTTTCTAGATCCATGACCACATGATCCCTTTTAACTCTCATATTGTTCATAACTCTATGATCCTTTCTTCTCAAATCATCTTCCATATTATATTCCTACCTTGGGTGGTTGTTTATTGTTTAGTAACAATCCTTGAGTAGTTCGAGCCATCTTATTTTCCACATGTTGAGTTCTTTCAGTTAGAAAATATACTTCATACTCTTTTGATCAATATACATCTTTCAATTTTCATCATAGAGATAGTTTATCCATATCATCAGATAAAATATTAGAGCTACTAACTCAAGATAATGGGTAGGATAGTTTTGTTCATGGATTTTTAGCTTCCATTATGCATAGTAAATAACGATATCATTCTTCTTAAGGACACAACCATGTATTTTTGTTGAAGCATCACTATAAATAAAAAACCAATAATTCCCCTATGGTAGAGTCAAAATAGGAGCATTGATTAATATTCACATAAATTATTCAAAACATTATTCACACCCTTTTTTCCAAACAAATTTAACCCCTTTTTGTGTGAGCTACGTTATTTGATTATCCAATCGGGAAAAATTCTGGATGAAATGTAGATAATGACCTGCTAAACCATTAAAACTACGTACCTCAGTTATACTTGTCAGTGTTGGCCATTATTTGGTTGCCCTTGTCTTTTATGGATCATAATAGATTCCATCATTAGAGAAAATATGGCCAAGAAATGAATCTCGTGAATCAAGAATTAACACTTGTTAAACATACCATATAATTCCTTACTTGTATGAGCCTTTAGAATAGTGCATAAGTGGTTTTCATGATCTTCATAGCTTTTGGAGTAAACCAATATATCATCTATAAATAGGAATAGAATTTTATCAAGATATTCCTTAGAAACTCTACTCATTATATGCACGAAAATTGAGGGTGCATTAGTGAGTACAAATTTCAGTACTATAAAATTTTAATGTATGTACCTCGTTTGAAATATTGTCTTTGGAATGTCTTCCTTTTTCACAAAAAAGTGATGGTATCCAGATCGACGGTCAATATTAGAAAAATATTGAGCTCTATGAAGTTGATCAAATAAATCATCAATGTGAGTTAGGGGTTACTTGTTCTATATTATTATAGCATTGATCTCTATGTAGTAAATACACAACCTCATAGATCAATCATTCTTCTTAACAAAAAGAACATAGTCTCCCATGGAAAAAAATTAAGGAAAATAAATCCTTCATTACTCAATTTATATAGCTATTTATTTAGTTCCTATAATTTTGCAGTGACCATTATATAAGGTTTATTTGATATGGGCCTTGAACTAGGAATTAAGTCAATGGAAAACTCAATTTCTCATTTTGGAGGATGTCCAGGTAAATATTATGGAAACACATCAAAATATTCTTGTATAATAGGTACATACGCTATTTGAGAGTTCCTTTCCTCACCCATAGTTATTTCACTCCCATACACACCAATAATTGAAATTAGTATAGCTATTGGGGGTAGATCTAGATGAGACTCAAATGGTGACGTTTCTTCTCTAAAGATAAGGTATTCCTTACGATCATCAAAAATTGAAACCTCATCCTTCATACAAAAAATTTTCTCATCATGGTCTGAAATCATATCCATATCAAGGATTATATAAAATTAAATCCTGGGTATGAAAATAAAATCATAAGATAAATAACATTTATAAGCCATAATGGTAAATGATTGAAAAAACATTGTTTCAATGATACATTCTTTAAGAGTTTTGACAGAAAACTATCTTGTCTAGTCAAATTGGAAATATCTAAATTTCATTGAAATCTGGGAAGATATTAATTAACGTGATGATCCATAATCAAATAAATCATTGCATAATTTTGAGAAAATGATAAAAGTACCTTGCACTGCCTCATTTGTAACTTCAACCTCGGTAGTATTGATCACATAAGCCGGGCCTAGGTTCCTTGGAATTTTATGAGGTAATTCTCCCTGATTCATTGGACATTTATTTTTACAATGCCCCATTTCTCTACAATAGTAGGATTCAACGTTGAAAGCCTTAATCTTTTCATTTTAATAATTATTTTGGGGGCAATTTCTCCAAACTTTTAAAAAAATCCCATCCCTTTCAGGCAAGTACCATGGTACTTCATCCCACATTTATTGTAGGGTAGAAATTCAAATTTTCCATTGTTCCCCTTATTTCATTTTTTAGAGTGTTTAGTAGATATATTATTATCTTGCTTCTCTTTAAAGTCATAATAATTAGAGAATTCATTTTTTATCTTGATAGAACATGAGACTACTTATTCATAAAATGAGATGGATTATGAGACAAATTTTCAATTATGAAATGGTATTAATCTATCAAATATTCAAAAAATCTTACTTCTTGGGTTACATATATATTTTATAGTAAGACATGCTGACTTTGTAATATTATCCTCATACATTGCAACATTCTCATACTCCATTTTCCTCAAACTCAAAAATAACCTTTCCATATCCGCTCGATGTTCATGAGGAATGTATTTTTGAAAAGAAATCTCTTTAAACTCTATATATTCCAAATTTTATAGTTCTTCATATTTATATTTGAGTTTTGAATTAATGAAAACCATTTACCTGCATCTCTTATGAGGTGATAAACTACCATGACTACTTTTCCTTTTCACTACTCCCTATAGAATGAAATATTTTCTCTATGGAACCTATACATTTCTCAGCATCAAATGGATTTATAGTCCAACTGAATGTCGTTTGTTGTTTCCTCATTATGCGGTCTAACATTGATCCTCCATATTGTGTATTTGGGTGCTTCATATGGTTATATTTATTATTCATAACCTGAGGGAGTTTTCCCAGTATGGTTTTAAGCTGATCAGCACAAGTTTCATCTGTAGCTCCACTATAATAATCTTGAGTATAAGGGAAATCCATACACATATTACATGCATTAATACAATTTCCATTCCTGTTATTGGGTGCTATTTCTAAATAGTGGCATATACTGGATTAGTTTATGAATTGAAATAAATATTTCCAAACTTGTAAAATACTTAACATAAATTGAGCATTTTACACATATAATCCATAATCATAAAAAAAATTCTTTAGGGAAGTATTCACTCCTATATCCTTCATAGTGGATTGTTATGAAAATGTGAATTTTTCAACGCATATCCCCTAGGAGTGTCAAACCAGGTGAGTAGTAAGGACCATTTTCTTGTACCAAGATACCCCATTACATGCCAAATACTCCTTGTAATATTGTTCATTCCTAGGTACATCTATTCTAGAACCACATCCACTTGTATTATCTAGAAAGGGATGTATTTCTTGGAAAACCCTCATAATATCTAAATTAACAATATTTTTGGATGTTCTTCTATACTAATCATCAATGTATATCATATGGTAATGGTCTATAATCATTGTATTTCTATATATCGTTCCCTAGGTTTGTACTAAACTTTATTTGATACCAATTTTAACGTCCTAAATATAGTTACCTAGAGTCAGTGCATTATTACATAACATTGGAATGATCATAAGATATAATGTCCCAAAAGGCTGATCAACTTAGTAGCCTTGGATGTACTAGACCCATACATAAGTTTTACAATACATTATGAAATGAAAAGGAAACATTGTGTCTCCATAGAACACACCCATATCCCTTAACCTATCTTTATAGGTCAATCACAATATACTTTTCATAACCTGAAAAAATAAGACAAAAGAACGGTGTTATATTAGATTCTCATTAAGGATAAAAATATAGGGGAAACATTCATAAATAGTTATAAATATTGAAATAAATGTATTTGTCTACAAAAAATACCTTTAAACATAAAATTCATAATAATTAATAAATGGTAAATCAAATAATTCCATTTACTTATTCACATGAATATTCTTGTATTCGAATAATTGCATGTAATATCAATAGAAAAAATGTTAATGATGGAATGCATAATGTCGGACATCATAACAACATAGTCAAGGACTCATGAAAATACTAAAAATAATTTTTTTTCAAGGCCTTAGGCCAAGACACTAATTTTCCCCCTGAGACCTACTGATGCATCGAAGGGCTATAACAGGCCCCACTCGTCACCTAATAAGCCCAATGCATTACTCATTTGAAAATGTTTAAACATAACAAAAAAATTTGTATTAAAACTTGTATAAGAAATGTGCATACATTAACCATAAACCATGCATGGTGTAAAAATATCACATCCACAGTAAAACATATCACAAAATCTTTAATACAATATGGGCGATTATATCATAATAAAGCAACTGCATACAAACATAAAATCCAACTAAGGATGATGATATAGATGAAATCAAAACTATTTGAGATAAATATATATTTATATTTTGAAATCATTTAAAATTCATGTAATTATAAATGAATACATTTATTTTTAAAATATTCTTATAATCATGTAATGGAGGCTTAAAAGGTGTTATAATGACGAGAAATAGCCACACCTGCCGTATATGTTAAAAAACATTCATTCATTAATTTGTCGAAAAGGAAATAAAGTACATTATTTGGAAGATGACGGAAAAATGCCTTTAAAAAAATTTATAAAATGAAAAACTATGGTATATATGACTTTAACAAATAATCGAGGAAATATTAAAAATGTTTTGAAATAAATTTTTTAAAACACATAAGTGAATGATAAAAAAGTCCTTATAGGTACTTACATATAAACAACCTCAGATAATAAAGAGGTTGGGAAATTGAACCCCTACCTTTTAATTTTCCTTAATTGATGGTATGATAACCTTAGGTATAAATTTTAAATGGTTTTTATTTAATTTTAAAATAACCACATACATTAATATATTATCATCTATAATCTTCTAATATTTCATTGTTAATAATATTTCAGTAGTTTATTGGTTTTGGGTGTTAACTGAATCATTTTCCCTTACATGTTTTTTACAGAAGCCATGTTAGTTTTGGATAGCATGTATTTGATTAATATATAGAATCATAATAAGTTCTTATACATTATTTTTAATGATAAAATGAAAATTATTTTGGAATAGTTACAATGGGGAACAAAATCTCATCGCGTCGTGGAGTCGGTAAGTCGTATGTACACACGAGCGAAAATATCATTCTATTGATGGAGAAGTATTTTGTAATTGAATAGTATATTATATATACAGAATAATTAACATGTTATATTTATTATTTATATCAATTATACTCATTATTATACCCATCCAAATAACCAGGCATTGTATAACAAACTACACCACGACATGGAGATGGTAAGACGTACGTACGAACGTTTATTCATAGTATGGATAGAATAATGAATATGGTTCTACCATATTTATTATAAAAATTCAGTATTCTGAATGTAATGGTGTTATTATTTTGGTATAGTAACAATAAATAAAGAGAAGTGGAAGAAGAATATAACATTGAAAGAGGTGATGAAATAATTACCTCTTCTTCGGGTTCTTCCTTTTGATTTGATCTATGATACCTTGGATAGTTTTATGAACAATGTGACTCCTCTAAGTTGATGTGACGGTATTTGGGAGGTTATTTTAGTAGGTTTTTTCCAAGCCAAATGGCATTGGAGGTGTAAATTTAAGAGATGGGGAAGTACCCTTTTTTAAGAGAGTTGAGGGGACTTTAGTAAAAGCTTTAAATATTAATTTATTATAAAATTATTTTCGGTTTATAATAGATCCAAATTGATATTTTTAGATGATAAGGTGGGGATGGGATAGAAACCACTAAACCAATAGGTTTTCAACAAATTTTGGTGACCATATTAACCTTGTTTTTTATATATAACTCTTAGTTAAATAGTTTATAATTTACCATATCTTCTTGTATTTTTATATTACATGGTTAATAAACATACTATAAAATGACATTAGAACCTCAAGTTGTTCATTAATGACATCTATAACCTTATATAAGTCATTTGGAAGAATATTAGAATTTGATAAATATTATATCATTTAATAACATATTATTATTTTAAGTAATAATTTATGTCAATTTTGAAATTATTTAGTATTTTGTTTTTTTTTGAAAGAAATAACATCAGGATTACATTTAAAAAAAAATTAATAAACCCTAACATGTCATATTCACCTTGAAAATTTGTTTATGGGATTAAAATTATCAATTTTCATTTATTTTAATATTTATAATATCAGTTATTTTATTCATTCATTGATAATGTAATTACTATATTATTGTTGTGTCAAATATAAATATAATTATATAATGTCTAAATTTTATAAATAAAATACCATGATATAGGAAATATTTTTAGATTTATAATAACAATTTATATTAGAATTTATCTTTTGTATAACCCAATATTAAAATTTGTTTAGATAATAAGATTTTAATTTATCACTTTTAACACTTCTTTAAACAAAATATAATAAAAGTCCTAATCTAACCCAAATAGATCAAAAATGATCTTATTTTTCTCCTAAGGTTGATTTTTGGTTTCATTACACATATCCAAAAGAATTAGGACATTTTTATGGGTAATTTGATATTATTATAATTTAATTTTTTTTCCTTTAATTACCCTATTTAATTTTAACTGTGCTAAATAAAATTCAGAAGTCACTATTCATTAAAAATTATTTAGATCCTATTAAACCAAATTTTACTTACTGATTACAACTGTGTCTGAAATTTTTTTGAAATTCAGATCATAGAAGCGATAAAATTATGTTTTATACAAATTTGCAAATGTGACTAGAAGGTGGGTAAACGAAGATAAAAAGTTCAGTAAAATTTTATATATCTAATCATATAATAAAATGACACAAATGAATTACATTGGACTAATATAAGTATCATGTATCTATTTTTACATTGAAATAAATTTATTTTAAAAATAATTAATTAAATAAAAAGTTAGTAAAAACGTTGTGTTTTCTCTATTCATCAAAAATTGAATGATTTCTGAAAAATACCAAAATTTCACCCTAAGCTAATTTTGATATTCTGAATCAAAAAATGAAGTCAAATTTGAATAATAAAATTTAAAAAATTTAAAAAATTGGTTATTACTATTCACATTTGATTTTTAAATGCCTCGTTTTATTGTTCATGGTGTGAAAGAATTAATTGTTACGTACAGTGAATGCTGTTGAATTATTTAAAGAGATACATATAGTGGAGGCTTGGGTTGATACATATTAAATTTTATATTCAACTTACATCTTTTATATGTTATTCGGTAAAAATTAATATTGTTGTATTAAAAATTATATTAATATCTATGGAAAATTCCTCTTTAAATTCAAATACCATTCAATTATTATTTTCTTCTCCAAAAAGGATATAATTTTTGATAATATTTCTCAACCTCTTAATGAAATTTCCCCTTATTCTCTATAATTTCATATATTTCCAATATTCTTCATTTCAATTGGAAAATAAATGAAAAAATTTCCATTGTAAAATTTATGTTTTCCTTCTCATAGTTTTAAAATAAAATTTTTATTTACTTTTATATGATGTAGAATTTCAATAATGGTGTTTTAAAACATAAAAAAGTGTTCATTCGAAAACACCATCAATACTTTTTGGTTATGAATTTTTGTTATTTTTCTCCCAATTTATCGATCTTATTATCATGTATTTATTCCTTATTCTATATACATTTTCCTTGAATATATACCTAATTTATTGTTTTTTTTGTGTGTGAGGATTATGTATGTTTTTTAGTTCCCTTTGAAATTTCACTTTTAAGTAAACTTGAAAAGCGACCTTTCCTATATCTTATTTCATGAAAGGAATCTCATGTATAATTTTGTTTCACAATGATTAATATTTAAATACCCTAATGATTTTTTTGGGAACCTACCTATTGAAATTTTTATTTAATGGAAAATAATAATCCCTTTCTTTAATTTAAATATTTATTTCATTTTTTGAAATGTGTCACCTATGAAGTTAGATTTTCATTCATACCTCCCCTTGATCCCTTTCATTAATTTACATAAATTGTGATATGATGATCAAATAAAAATATTTATTTTTTAATATATGAGTAACCAAAATTATTTAATCCCTTATTATCTTAGGAAACCCTAGGATATATGATTCAGTTTCTCTTTTAATCAAGATAGTGAATCCAACTTCTTTACCATGGGTTACAACATTATTATTCTTTATATATGGTTTAATTTAGTCACATGTAACATGTATAAAAGTAAATATTTTAACATTAATTATGTTATATATGGTCCTATAATTATATATCTCTCCAACACATTGGATAATGGTTTTATCTCATGCGATAACATGTATGGTGCATGAGTAGTTTGAGTAACAACCCCAACTCTAGTGACTCTGTGTCGGTGTCTAACATATTACATTTGATAAAATACAAGGTATTACATAAACAAGGATCAATTAGTTAGTCATATTTAATAACTAAATACAATAATGTTTCCCATTTTAAATTTCATATAAAATATTAAAAAAATAGTGAAATTGTATATTTTATATCATTGAAATCATTCATGGATTCCTTCTTCATATCATGTGAAATGGAATAAAATATGGTTGAGATAAAATTATCATTAATTATGCATATATTTGAAGCTATAAAGATTAAATAATTATTAATTTGGAATTATAAAAAACATAAAAACGCATTCTAGTTAATAATCATCTTTTGAAAAAAATGCATTCATAGATAATATCATCCTAATAATCTCATGGATAAATAAATAAATTCCCAATGAAGGAAATGAATATTCATTTAAATTATGATCTATGAAATCATTATATCATTACCATGATGTCCTTAGAGAAAGAGATATTAACTGACGTGTAGGTATACACTAAAAATCCATTTAATATGTTTTTCTAATGGGTTTGCCTCATGAGACATCCAGATGAATTGAGGGGATACAAATTTCAGGTCCCACACATAAATTCATTCCAAATTTATTCCTCATATATTGAAATATTAACTTAATCCATAATAATTTTCCTCATCGTAAAATATTGGTATTTTATAAAGAATATGAAATATCCATATTTCCCCTGTTAATCAAATGACTTTCATAGTAAAAAACTTCTGGTAAAAATGTTATACGGGTTATGAAAAATTCATATCTTGGATAAAATGAATTTATAAATATAAATAAATTTATTTTTTAATCAAATAATATCATAAAAAATTTAATGTTTCAATATAATGTTAATGAACACCAAATTAAAAAGTTATTAATTCTGTTTTTTAATAAATCCATGTGTTTTGGAGAATATAATAAAGTAGAATAGAAACATTAAATAATTTTTCATTAATGATATTTAATTTTAGAACTATTTAAAAACTTGTATGATCATCCCAATATCATAAAATTTGTATTGTAGTTGGAATTTCCATTAGCACCTATTATGTAAAAAAGAAAAAATTCCTTTATAATATGTATAATGAAAGTAAAAAAAAATTGCCCTTTCAGAAACAATTAGAGTGATTCCTTTAAAATAGTTAAAAAATAAAAGTATAAAATTTTCATAATAAATCATTTTAATAAATAATGAGTACTAGTTAAAAACAATTTTGAAAAATTCAGATATATAATACAAATATACATGATTAGAAAGAGAGATAATATCAGTTTTTCTTTAAATAAATTCATTACATGATTCAAATTCAAATGGGAAGAAAATATTGTTTCAAATATGGGAACTCCATAAATATCAAAAGTATATGAAAAATTATAATATTTATGAAGGATAGATTATAATATTCCTTTGAAAAAAATAATAAAAAATACAACTAAAATGATAATGTTAAATATATTCATATCTCTTTATTAAATTTCAAATTATAACCCCTCCCAAAAGTAAACTTGAACTTGACATTTAATAATCATTAATAAATATATATTCAGGTTAAATACATTATATGGGTAGTATACACACAACATAAAAATTAATAGTTACATAATACCAAATATTTTTAAATGGAGTGGAAATTGAGAGGAAATCATTATCCTCACACTTATAATTTATTGAAAATAATTTTAACTCATGGATAATTATTTTAACCAAGTTATCAATAATAATATAACCATATTTTCATTTATAGTATCATATTTGATACACTTATAATATTTTTCACTCCTTTATCAAAAATATTTCATCTTTTTTTATTTCATGTGTCAACTGTTTAGTTTTCTAGTGTATGTTTCATCATGGATGTTCCAATCATGTATATAGGTTATAGTTTCATAATATAAAAAATTATATTAATTTTATAAATATAATAATTTTTTATTAGATATATTTTAACATCAATCTTGGAATATTGATATGGAAAATGAATCACATCACTTTGTGGAGATGGTGTGTAGTACCTACGGCCATGCGATGTTATCATTTTTAAATGGGTTAATGGGTAATAAATTAGAATATATATTAAATTTATAGAACAAATATTATATCTTAATCATCATATATATGTATTATTATCATCATTCTGAAAATCCATGTGAGACGGTGATGGAAAATAATTTTGATCGATTTGTGAGGTGGTAGACCACCGTACACATTAACAATGGTTATATTTCCCATTTGATAGAAAACTATGAGGATAAATATTCTTCCATAAAAATAATAAAACATAAATATATGGTAGATAAATTTTTTTACTATATTTTAGTTTTTATCATATAGTAGTTTTTTACAAAATAATTAGTAAAAATAGAATGATCTATGTTAAGATGATTAGATTTTATTTGAGAAACCTTTATTAGATCTCTTATTAAGGACCTTGAGGATGGACTTTTGGAATGAAGAAAACCTCTATAATGAGTATAAGGATTTTTTGGAGATATTTTTGTAGGTTTTTTAAACTAAATATCCCAAGAGGTATGAATAAGTAAGGGAAGGAGGTGCCCTTTTATAGTTGAGGTGAGTGGACCATATTTAATATTTCAAAATTTTAAGATATTACTAATTCTTTTTAGTATAAAATCGACACCGAATGACTCATATTAAATAGGTATAAGTTTATGAAACAAATAAAACCAACCAGCGAGGTATAAAAGAGTTATTTTTTCATTTTAACCCTTATATGATTAGATTAAACCCCTCAAAAAACACGTTTTTACCTTTACCGTGGTAATCATTTTTTCGGTTTTTACAACTCATTATGGGAAAAAATTAAGTTGAAGGTGTTACCTAATATTAATTATGATGATTAAAAATATTTAAACCTTTTCATATAATTATAATCAAAAAAATTATAATTTAATTTAAAAATAAATTCATCAAACGTGATGAATAACAAATTTCGATGACCTAAATTTTTCCAGCATTAGATGATATTACATTAAATAGCTAAATATTAATCATCATTATATGGATAAAAATTAAAATAATCAGATATATAATGGAAAATTTTTATTTTACTCATTCTTATTAATTATTATTTTAATTAATTAAAATGGATATAAATTTTTCATTTAAAAAACATTTCAGAAAAATATCCATGTTTACCTCCAAAGGATCTTATTATTATTTCTATAAAATTGACAATGAATGAATGGTTAAGTATACATATTATAAAACATTATTATATATAAAAGTAGGAGTATATAGATACTATATTTTCAATTATTTTTAAGTTATTTTTTCTATACGAATATTTTGAAAACTAATTCTCAGATTATTTTGACCATGTAGGTTATAAATTCAAATTCATCCTATAAATTTATAATTTTTCTATATGATTTTTTTAATTGTTTTTATTAAATAATAAATTTCATTAATTTAAGATCAAGTCTTACATTATTCCCCCCTTCAAAAATTACTTCTTAGATATTACATTCTCAGAATATTAGGGTGGTTCTTTTTCACAACATCCTTAGGTTCCCACATTGCATCAACCATTTTATGATTTCACCGAGGTATCATTTATATTGGAATCAACCTATTCCTTAATACTTATTCTATTGTTTCAATAATATTGATAGGATATTTTCAATAAGATAGATTTGGTTCCAATTATATTTCTTTAGTGGTGAGATTGTGTGTTTGTTTTGGATGTATGTCATTATAAATGAGATATGGAACACATCACGCAGTATAGAGAGGTTCGGTGGGATTTCAAAATGGTAATACACAACACCAACTCAATATTTAATTTCAACATTTATTTTTTACTTGGGGATTAATTTTCCTTTCTTACCAAAACTAATAACATGTTTTAATGGATATATTTTTACGAAAATGAGACATCCCAATAGAAATTAAAAATATTTCATTCAATTATTGACAATAATCTATTTCAACCTTTGGGATTATTTAATATGAGTCTTAATTGTCTTTATATTTTTAATTTATCCTCCAAAACTTCTTTTCCTATAATATTCCTTTCACAAACTTCATCCTAACAAGTTAGATTTCAACATCTCTTTCTATATAATACTTCATATGATACAATTTGAATACATGAATGGAAAATATTTTAATTGGAAAACTATACAAAAGATTAATACTTATCTCTCATAACTTGAATTCCATGTTCAAATAAACTCATCAAGAATTTTAATGTTTGAATTTTCGCTTCGAACTTTCCACCATTTTGAGGATGATAGGAAATAAAAAAAATGATTCTTGATATGAAGATCCTTCTAAATATATTTCAAACATTTTGATGAAAATTTTGGATCATGATCAGAAAAAATTAAATGGGGTTTACTATAATGTCAATAAAACATTATTATTGATTTTTTCAAGGTGATCAAGAAGAAATTATTCACATATATCAAGGAAATATAAACATTTAGTATGAAAATCAACAATAAATTGTATTGGATCAATATTTATAGTGTTATCTGGTGATATAGTGACAGATTATATTGTATTATCATCCAAATTCTACTTAAAAAATGGTATAGTTTCATGACTACTATAAGATGTTTTCTCCCATCATTAACCTATTTAAAAACCAAGCATATTGAAACATAATAATGAATTATAGAGTTATATCATCCAACAGAAAATGTTCCATCTTATCATTGTACATACTGGTGATACATAGGTGTATATAGAAAATCATGTTAGGATAATCATATAATAATTCAATTTTTAGATCTGGTATTTATGGAATGTATATTCTCTTTCCAAATTAAAAAAATTCGTCTTCATATACTATGTTTAAAAATATCTCATTATCTGTAACATTATTTTTTTTGAAAATTTCCATGAGCAGGATGTAAACTTTTTAAATTATATAATAAATTTTGTTTAACAATAATCTTAAAAAAATAGCATAATTTCCCCTTAGTAATTACAAAGTATATTCTTTCAATATCCATGAACATAGGATCCCTTTAAATACCCATTTTGGTTAAAAAATAATGATCTTTTCTAGTCAATACATCTGCAGCCTTATATTCCTTCCTTGGGTGGTATTTTATTGAGAATTCATAATCCATGAGTAGATCAATCCATCATATTCACCTTATTTTATTCTAATTTTGAAAAAATAATTATTCCATAAATGTATAATTTTTATATCTTGTTTATATCTCTATAGGGATAATTTCACCATATGTTCAATGAACTGATTACAGCGTCCAACTCAATATCCTGAGTTGGATAATAATTTTTATCAGTCCTTAATTTCTATTATGCATAAGAAATAAAATAATAATTTTGTATAAGGGCACACCAAAGTCCATTCTTCAATACATCACTATATATAAAAAAATCATCATTTTTATGGTAGAGATAAAATTGGAGAATTGACCAATGTCATATTCAATTAAAAACAATTCGTCCCACTAATTTTACCATGGTAAATTAACCGATTTATGTGTGAGCTTAATTAATGGGTCATCAAATTTTGAAAAAATTTGAAGAACTGTATATTGAAGCCAACAAAATCTATGAATCTATATTCCTCAGTCATATTCCTTTGTGTAGGGAATTCTTTTAAATAACATTTTCTTCATGTGATCAATAGAGATTCCATCCATGTAGAAAATATGTCATAGAAAAGAAGCCTTATATAGACTAAGTTCAATATTTCAAAATGAACCATATAAATATTTTCTCTATGAGTCTCAAGAATGATATAAAAATGATTCTCATGGTCCTAAATGATTTTAGAATATACGAAAATATCCAATATAAACATCACCTAAAAATTATCATAACATTCATTGAATAATATATTCATTATATCCAATAAACAATGGTTATATTAGTTTATCCAAATGGATTTATTTTGAAACATAATTCCAATACCAAGTATGAATTGTTTTCTTCTAAATGTCTTCCTTCATTACATGAAAATAATGATACCCCAAATGGTGGTCAAATTTTGAAAATAGTGAACTCTATGAATTTGATTAAATTAGTAATCAAGGTGAGGTAGAGGAAACCTATTCCTTGTCATAATATAATTGTGTTCCCTATAATAATTGTAGAGCCTCATAGGTCCACCACTCTCTGTAGAAAAAATAATTGGGGCTCCCCATGGATAAATAAAAGGATGCATAAATACCTTATCACAAAACTACTCTAGTCATTTCTTAACTCCACTAATTAAATAGTTTAAACTCTATAGGGATTATTTGATATATGCCTTGCATCAGATATTATGTATATTGAAAAATCAACTTCACATTCTAGTGAATTCTCAAGTAATTCTTTAGGGAATAAATTATTTTATTACATTACAATATATACATCCTAAATTTTAAGACTACCTTTTCTATATATAGGTTTATTCTTCTATTCTTAAAAAACAATATCATTTATAAGAGATATGGGGGTTGTTCTATACATGGACCAGATGATGAAGTATCCCTTCTAAAGATAAGGAATTCTACATCTTTATTAGGAATTGCAATTTCTATATCTTTACACTGAAATTTTATTTATATTATGAAAAACAATAAATACTAGGATTATATAAAATTAAATGATAGATATAGTAATAAAGTATATAAAATTTCACGTTTAACATTCATAATTGGAACTTACAGACACATCCCTCAAATTGTTATATTTACATAGTGATATTCCAATGAAAATTCCATTCTTAATTCAGTAGGAAAATATCTATTTTTATTTGAAAATATGGAAGATAAAAATGAGTATAAAGACCAAGGATATAATAACGCATTATATAAATCTGAAGCTATGATCAAATAACCCACCACTACTTCTTTAAGAACTTCATCATCAATTGTTGTGATTCCATATGCTTGGTCTTCTCCCCTCAACCTCTTATATGGTAGGTTCCATTGAAACATTGTAAATTTGTGAGAATAATTCTCCATTTATATATAAATATTAATAAATAGATAGAAGTGGATTGTTTCTCTTAATAGAATTATTTAGCTTTAGGGCCCTCATCTCAACACATATAACAGAATACCAATCCCTTCATGCATTTTTAGTAATGTTTCTCTCCATAATTTTGGCATGATGGGAATTTATTCCTTAATTTATTATTCATTGATGAGATAACTTTTTATTTGTTCTCAGTCAACCTATATTTCTCATGATTTCCCATGAATATAGAGGATATATAAAAATATATATCTTTTTGAGGAACATTATAAAATTTCATAATATAATGAAAATGTTTTAGAAACTGGTTACTGCAGAGGCTATTCTTAAGACCTTCAATGAAATGGTAAATCATGCTATCCAAATTATCCATGTAATCTCTTGTATACATGGATAGTCTTGTAATTTAAGTCTCATACTCAAAAAAAATGTTTCATGCTTTTTCATTAAGATAATTTATATTCTCTTCATTTCATTTCATTTCTCAGGAAGAAAATATTTTTAAATGAATGTTACTATAAATTATCTTTAATCCATATAATCTATTTCTTATTCCCCATTTTTATTTTGTATCAATGAGAAAATTTATCAAAATAACATTAATAAAAATACAAAAAATGAATAAATTTTCTTTTTAATTGCATCCTAATTACAGAAATATAATTTCAGTGGATTTAATCAACTTCTCAACAACACATTGATTGGTCGTTACATGAAAATGTGGAGGCTTATATCATAATAAATGATCTAATATAGGTGTATAATTCCATATAACATCATGTTGCACCATATGTGCATGTTTATTAGTCATAACATGGGTCAACTGCACTAATATGGGCCTGATACACCTGAATCCAACACCATTTGTTTTGTCTTTCTCAATAAGGAAATTTCTACATTAACCACGAGTATTGATACCATTATTTATGCTATGAACCATTTCATAACAATGAAATATACTTGATTAGATCACAAGAATATTAATTTTAGGTAATAATACATTATTCTAAATCATCTGTAATGCTTAAAAAATTGAAAATTTATGAATTGATAATATCACATTCAAAAAGATGGTTTCTTTGGGAATATCATTAATCCATAAAAAAATATTTTCATATATTTTATAATGGATTATATGTAAAGGTGAATTCACCCACACATATCCTTCAAGAGTTTCAGAATATGTATATAGTTTTAGACCATTCACCATGCACCATATTTATGGTTGATATATACTCGCCTACCAATAATCAAAGTTACAACCCCTAGATGAATATGTGGTAATCCTTGTCCACTTGTACTATATATATTGGGTGATTTTCTAGGAAAACCACATGATCTCTATAATAGAAAAAGTTTATGATATTTTCACACAATTAGTCATTTCCTCAATGTCTATCATATGGTTATGTTCTCCAATTTTCCTTTTCCTAGACCTCTTTCCCATGATTTCTACTAATCATTCTATTATATCAGCTGTAACAACCCCAACTCTAGTAACCTAGAGTCTGTGTTTACTTTATTGAATTGGAATAAGATTCAAGGGATCACATCACTAATTAAAGATCAGATTAGTTGCCTTTTTGAACCAGATACAATCACGATTCCCATTTTAAATTAGAAATAATGTTGATAACATAGAAAATCTAAATAGTTTGAGTCCTTAAATCCATTCAAATATTACTTCTTCATATCCTAGGGAAAGGATAAAAAATAATGGTTATCTCAAATGATAAGTAAGGGTTATATATAGTAGAAGCAGTCAAGAGTAAATAAGGAATACTATGGAATGGTAAATAATGAAAAACACATGTCATTTAAACAATAACTAGAGCATAAAATGAATCAATGGATAATATCAATGAAATAATCTCATGGATAATAATAGTTGGATTTTCAATGAAGAGAATTTATAATGTTAGGCATCGTGATATCATACATAACTATATATTTACCACTAAGTAATTATTTGAATAAAATTTAATTTATGGGTAGTTATACACCAAAACACCCATTTAATAAGCTTAGTTAATTGTTTTGTCTTATAGGCCTTTTGATACATCAATGGGATATTTGATTCCAGGACCGTCACATCATTAAAATTATACTGCATTTCATATATATATATATACATAATAAATTTATTTCATAAACAATATTTATTATATAAAATATCAATATTGATTATAGGATTTATAATATCAACATTTCCCTAGAAAATAAAAACATTAATAGTAAAATTACACATAGAGAAAGGGTATACTTTTTAAAAATAAACATATCAATGATACAAGTAATATTGACATTTAAGAAAAATTTAATATACAATGAAATATTATCAAATGAATGTGAATATATCAATGGGACATTAATGACCACAAAATTAATAAGAAATTAATTCATTATAATTATAGGTGTTTTAATTAATTCATATATTTTGGAGAATAAATGTAAATGTATGTGAAGCATTAAACTAAGTTTTCATTAAATATTTTTATTTTTAAAATAATGAGAAATGTATTATAATATTCCAAATGTGAAAGAATGTTATGGTGGATAGAAAGTGTGTTAATGTCATGTACATTAAAAAGAAAAAATTCTGTTTCATTTTCTATAAAGAAATTCAAAAAAGGAAATTTTAGAAAAAAATATAACAATAATTTTTAAACTATTTGAAAATTAAAGGATTACATTAAATAACTTTAATAAATATTTTTAGTATATAAAATGTTCTTTTTAAAAATAATTTATAAAAAAATTAAACATGGAAAAAATATATACCTCATCAAAAATAGAAATAAGATTGGGTATTATTTTAAACATTTATTTGCATGTTTCAATACCTAAGATATGAGAATTTGGATGAAAATATGGAATGTTCTTAAATATATAAATAATAAGAAAATAGATGGATTTTATGAAAGATATATTATAATACACATTTATTGAAAACTATAAAAAATCCTTAAAAATGAAATTTGTAAAATAAATTCCAACTACATTGGAAACTTTAAAATTGTAACACCTAGAAAGAGAGAAATTGAATTAAAAAATGAATTTGTAGGAATAATTATTTATTTATGTAAAATAAATCAAATGATAAGTATACACTGTCCATAAAAATTAATAGGTTCATAATAAAAAAATATGTCTCAATAGCGTGGAAATTGAGACAAAATCCCTTACCTCAAACTTCTAATTTGTTGGACATGATTTTTCCACATGTATACTGGTTTTAAATTTTTTGATATTTTATAAGATAAATATTTTTTTAAATATCATATATTATCAAATAATGAAATCTTATCACCCATTAATTTAAATTCATTCATTATTATTATTCTTTTAAGTGTTAATTACATAGTTTTCTCATATATGTTTCTTCACAGATGTTACAATTATTGAAAAGAGGTTATAGTTTAATTATATAAAGACTTATGATAATATTTTAAATATAATATTTATTTTTCAGATACATTTTCAGAATCATTATGGAAATATTGTAATGTATAATTAAAAGTATCGCTTTGTGGATACGGTAAGTTGTATGTACACATGAGTTTCGTTATCATTTTCAAACGGATGAAAGGGTGAGGATATATATGATAAATTAAATTCCTAGAATAAATATTATTCCATAATTATATTATTTATTTATTATTTCAATCTTTATGACTCTACATGTGACGGGGTTATGAAAAAAAATACATCGATTCGTGAGGTAGTAGTCAGTTAATCACATGAGCAATAGTTGTTTTCTCATTTAATGGATAATGTGATGAATAAATACTATTACATCAACTTAATATCATATAAGTATATATTAAATAATTTTGATATTATATTTGAATTTATAGGAAATAATTTAAGGTTTTAAATGAAGTAATAAAAAATATAGAGCTTCATTAATACAATTACCTTCTCACAGAGAAACCTCATTTGGATCTCTTTTATGGAACCTAGGGTAAATATTTTGGGAAGAAAAAAACCTCTAGATGGTGGATATGGAATTTTAATAGATAATTTCAAATGGTTTAGTTGATATTAATGGTCCATGTTTTGTGAATAATTATGTGGAGGATGTTGTCTTTTATAATTGAGGTTAGTGGCACTCTTGTATATTTTTAATGTTTTAAAATAATTTTAAGTATCTTTCTAAGATAAATGAATCCAAGATGAATATTATTATATGGAGATAATTCTATATACATAATACTACCTTATAATGGGGTTTAATAATGTTTTTATTTTATTTTCACCATTATCTTTTTAAATTAATCCTCGTTAAACCCATTTTGACCTTAACCACAGAAATCAATTTATACTGTTTTTAAAATTTATTGTGAACAAATATTAAGTTAAAAATATTATATAATATTAATTATTATCATTCCAAATATTTAAACCATCTTATAAAATTCAGTTCATGGATGTAGCAGCATTTAATTTAAAAATAAACCTATAAAACATGATAAAATGATATTTTCAAGAAATACATTTTTTAACCATAAGATGATCTATAATTAACTATATTACATTTACTAATAATTATATACATTTCAATTCATTTAATCAAATTTTTAATCTATAAATTTAATCAAAATCATTCATTATTAATTTTTTTAATTTGTATAGAAAGACATTATACATTTAAAGTGTTTTATAAAAAATATCCCTTATACATCCTTCTAAACTTATCATAATTTTTATAAAATTGATAAAAAAAATACGTGTATATAAATATATATCCATATTATAAAAAAATATTTTTAATAATAGGTGGAATATTAAAATATTACATTTTCAATTATTCATTAAATCTTATTTCAAAGGGAAATTTTAAAAAACCCGTTATAGGTTTATTTTGACCTAGAATATTAAAAAATTTATATTAAGCCTATTAATTTAAATAATTTTTTAATGAAATATTACAATTTTCATTTTATTATAATTTTAATAAAATATAATTTTGACTAAATATAATTGAAGCTCAGGCGATACAGTTATCATAAGAGAAATAAGTATTTAAACAGGTGTGCCCAAAATTATATATCCCCCATTTAATTAGGTAAAGATTTATATCTAATGAAATGTTATGTATGGGATTAGGGTTTTAACCTAATCCACTATGATAATTTTTACATCATTTAATGATGGTCTGGGGAGTGGACATTGATTTATATACATTATTTCATGCTTCATATTGATTCCATGTATTTATATTTCCATGATCATATGATATCATTCCCTTATCCATGTTACCATGTTTTTTTTCACACATTTATGTCATGGTAAATATTTATTATTTTGATATTATAGGTCATTACATCATGACTTATGAAAAACAAATATTATCTAATTTAATTTTTAATATTACATTTCACCTTATCATGTTTTCACATATGTTTATGATTTTTCCATTGATGAAATTTTGATGCATTTAAATTATTGAGATTATAAAACCATCCATTTGTTAATATTCCATTCCATATGTCATGATGATAATTATAACTAAGGATAAATAAATAAGGGGCTATAGAAGAGTTTTATTATGGATAAATGTATAAAAATTTTTAAAATAATTTTGATATCTAACTTTTCCTCAAAGAAACTAATCATAAAGGTTCTTTAAGATGTGTGAGATTATTATGTGTTAATTTTTTAACATATAGTAATGATATAAAATAAAGATATTTTTATCCTTGGTCATTATAAATCCATGGTTGAGGACAAAAAATCTGATGTCACTTTTTGGAGAAAGATACCGACGAACACAATAGACCTTGTGCTTACATAATCCAACTATTCAGCTATACACCAATACTCATCAAGTCACCCAATATGCCAATATGTATTTTATATATTCTTAACTATTTATATTTCCCTACTCAATTGAATCAATTCCACATGATAACACCTACACAAGTTACCAAAAACCAAAATCTCATTGGAATAACTCATCATCAAATGCATAGAATTGGTTTCCATGTGGTGGGTAAGCTCCCAATTATTTAATGAAATATATATTATGAGTAGCATTATATAGTGGTGTAGTCTATAATATGATTTCCAATCACCACATACTATGTGGGAATTAGGATAATACACTAATAACTCATTACAGTGATTGGTGTGCTCCATACCTTTTGGGAACCCACACATATACAATGTAAGATGAATTATATTAACTTGGAATCACAAAATTAACATGATCGCTACATTTGGATATCTTACATAATGGAAGAGTGAAGATCCAACACCATTGATGGAAAATGATAAATTTACCCCTCTAAAAATTAGTTTCACTACCCTGAATCTAGCTAATAAAATTCCTCCATCATCACCTGAACACAAAGTACCTTAATGAGAATTGTGAAACACCACACCACTACTCTACCAATGTGATCACACTGGCTACCGGGAAATAAATATCATGACTTAAAACATTTATATATGTGAATAGATCCCACCATTGAGAGTTTTATGATCATTATAAACTCTCATGTTAATAAAAAATAAATATACAAATTCCAAGTATATTCCACCTCAAACCGTCTCTATAGAAATTACAGATCCCAAGATCTGAATGCTCTAAAATGTATTACACCTTCCTACTCACCAAAATATAAATATAATCCCCATATGTAATTTTAATTTATAAATCATCCTATATTTAGGGGTCAACCACATGAATGCCTTCAAAATAACCTTCACATTCCTCCACATTCAAATGAAGTGAATTCTAATCAAAAACATAATCACAAAATTAATGTGTATAAGTTGATTGTTAGCTTTCCAAACATCCATAGGGTTGAATTTACTTATTATCCTTAAGTATATATGGGGGAATTCTAAATACTATATATGAAACCCACTCCATATATTTATTCTACCAAACATCATAATTCTAATGGTGGGTATGAATTTTATACCTATGATGGTACCATAACAACTCTTATTGTAACATCCCAGGTAAATAAAGAATAAAACATTTTCATATTTATTAATATTTATGAATTAAATATTAATTTTACTTTAAAGGGGTTTCTATGTTCTATAGTATACCCGATACGCAACAAAGATTTTCTTTGAAATCTTACGTTGCACACTAGTAAAAAAATAATATTATTTTAAATGGTAGTTAACACGTAGTCGTTGTATTGGAAGGAATGAATAGAAATAACTAATATATGATTGTATATGTTTGATAAATTTTTTTACATTTATCCAATAAAGGATAAAAGATTAAAATACGAAAAGAATTCAATTTTAGGCATAGATACTCTAATTTTCTTTAAAGGTCCACTTATCTCCTTTTGATGGGGAACCGTCATTAAATATAGTTTTGGTCACTCTTATACATTATTTTGGACCAAATAAAATTCTTCTTTATAAATGGGACATCAAAATTTATTTTTTATAAATTTCTTGTATTTTTCCGATAAAGATCATTTTTTAATGAATAGTGAAAAATGTTGTATTTTAATTCAAAACCTATTTTTAATCTAATTTATTTATATGATGAAATTATCTTTTTAATTGGATTTAAAGTTAAATAAGAATATATTTTTACCATTTAATCAAATAGTGTTTGTTGAAATAAATTTTACTTTGAAATTGTACTTAAACTAGTGTCAATCTTTTGATATATATTGTTTCATAAAAACACGCTATTTGTTCTGACATCGGGATTAATTATTAAAATAATTAATGTAACTTATATGTATTGAATTTTGTAAAATAGAAATCATTTTTTATATTCGGAATATCAAATATAGCTTAGGGTGATGTTTTGGTTTTTTCTAAAAAACTTTAATTTTTGATGAATAGTGAAACCACTAAGTGTTACATAAAAAAACTAATTTATTGTTTAAATGAAATTTTACCACCTATGTGTTTTGAAATTCAAAAATCCAACATTCATGGTATTCATTATAAAGTAAAATGTGGTTTAATGGGATTAAAATAATTTTTTGGAGAATAGTAACTTTTATGTTTTTAATCGCGATTAGGGGTAATTAGTGTAATTTAAGGTAAAAATAATATTTTAATAATATTAAATGACCTTGAAACATGTCCTACCATTATTGGAAGTTTCATGTCCGACCAATAAAATCCATGGGTCAACTTGGGGATCCCATGGAGCCACTTTGGTAGGAAAATGACATTAATAACTTTTTATTTAATGTTAAAATAAAAATGTCACAAACATGTGTTGTTTTACTAAATAAAAATTTACATGGGGTCATACATGTCATATTATTTTATATAAATATTAATTATAAAGATAAAAATATTTCCTACATCATGATATATTTTTTATAATATTTATACATTAAATAAATTAAATTATTTATGACACCATGATTATTCAGCGATTACCTCATTATTTAACGATTTAAATAAACTGAAAAGATAATGTAAAATCTAAGACCTACAATTGTCAAGAACCTATTTGCGGGGTGTATTTCGAACTCTTATCACCTTATTCTTGAAATATATAATTTTGGGACGTTTAAAATTCGAAAACAATTTTATAATAATGTAACCTTTTATAACTTTCCAAGAGTGCCCCTCCAGTCCTATTATAAAAGGCCCCCACCTCTACCACCTTACCCACACCTCTCAAGCATTTGGGTCGGCCAAACCATGCCCATTTTGTCTCTCAAAATCCCTCTCATACTACTAGAAGCCTCACATTGGGCAAAAGTCTTCCTAGGGAAGCCTTTGAGCTCAAATCAAAAAGAGTTACCTGTTTTAAAGGTAGTGTCTTCTCTTGTGTTCTTATGTTTTATTTTTCATATCCAACCCCCTAAACACTTTTTATTACTTTATTTTGTAAAAAAACCAGTATCTTAAATATACTATGATGTTTTTATGAGAAGTATTAGAGATACACTTACACCCACCTTCTTCTAATGGTTAAAGAGCATACTGTTTCTGTGGATGGCAAATTTCTGCCTCACGAAACAATGATTGTTCAATATTCTTCTAACACCTTCAAAGGTGGCCATTAAGATGACACTATATTTATATATGATATATAATATGTTTATTTTTTTCTTAAGATTCTGAATTTTTCATTTATTACATACCTTTATGGCTTCCATTATGGGTATACGCAATATCTTGATTTTAGGAATTGCGGACTACCGCCCCCTCAAAGTGATTTGATTCTTTAATGCCATATGTGGGACGTATAAAGGATGGAGTTAATGATATTATATATGAAATTATACTGGAATTATAATATACCTTTAGGTCATTATGATCCATTCCATAAAATATGAAATATAAATGAAAGTAGCGTTCATGCGTACGTACGGCTTACCGTCTCCATGGACGGTGCATTTCATTTCTTAACTCTAAATGTTATGTAACATTATAAATGAATGTATATACTGGATATATATGATATATATGATATCTACATAATGAATATAACTCTAGATATAATGGATACATGACCAACATGTAACTATAAAGAGTTTATTTTTTACTCAAGTTCCATTGATCGTTAAAACGACCGTTATTAACTTAAATAATTACATAGTGTTCATGACAAGGTAATAAGTGATATAAAAGGAATAATGAACATTAAAAAGGTTCTTAAGAAAGTATAAATTAACTCAAGTTTATTATTCAGGAGATTAAAGAGAAATCGAGTCACGTCGGACAAGAGGTAAGGGACTTCATCTCAATCTCCATTCATTGAGACATATTTTGTTTTATACAAAACTTTCTTTTATACGATGTATAAACCCCTTTGACTTTTACGTTTATTCACAAGTAATATTTTTTTATACGAATAATTTTACTAAATTACAAAAGGAATGTTTTTTTGTTGTAAGTATGTGGAAAAAACAACTTCTCCGCCGCCGTGACCATTATTTGAGTTTCAGCTTCCTCTACAAGCCATAACCTAATTTTTTTTAAAATGAAAAATAAATACCATATATTACATTTCATTTCATATGGTATTGAAAATGGTTTTCATAATGTTTTTATTATATCAATGTGTTGTATTGATATATTGTGATTGAAATGTGGAAATGTTATGTAACCTTTATGCATGTTTTACGTGATACAATTTTGTTATGGTTCTTGGGAATTATTATGAAGAAGGGTGGTTCCGTGATAAAGTAATGGAGGGTGAGCCCAATATAGCTCTCCATTTCATTGGGTAACGCGAAGGAGTTAAACATTAAGGTTTATATGAAGAGATTTAGGGAATATACTGTGATAGGTATTTCAAACGTAACCATGAGGGGTACTCCCTATGTAAGAATGTTATGAATGCCTCAAGTTGCCTTTATGACTTATGATTTATATGATTTATTCATGATTTGATGAGGTATGTTAAAATGGTTATGTTTTATGAGTAATGTGTGATTTCATACATGGACTAATGTTTTCATTTCGTACTTTTATATCCCTTACTGAGATTTTTATGCTCATCCCAAGTTTTTGAAATGTTTTTCACAGGACATAATGTGGAATAGGGTCAAGGATGGGATCAAGGAAAAGTTATGCTATCTAAAACATGGAACTAGACGTTTTTTAATAGTTTTTATTTTATCAAAACATCGTAGAAGTGTCTACATTGTAATCTTTTGAGATGTAATAGTTATGTCATAATTCTCTAAAACTCTAAACATAAAAAGATCCTCAATGTGAATTATTCATTTCATTCAATATAAAGTAAGGTTTAAGGTCGGGGCTTTATACTTATCATCCATGATGGATCTTTAAAAGGAACTATTCCTCTAAAAAGGATAAACTCAATTCACTAAATGTGGTATGTGAATAAATTTAATAATATGTGGATGTTCCCAATATATTTATAGTTCCACTAGAGTCTCTATCTCCAAAACATAAAATTTTAGATGATTAACTAAAACTCACACTGACCAGTTTGAGTGTCTGTAAAGAAAAAACATGAATAATAATTTAATTTACTCCTACCGACACCATAACAAGGTCTCTTATATGATTCTCGTAACCCATAATTGACCATCACTAATATATACTAAATAAAAAATAACTAAAAGTGGTGATTTTTCGAGAGGATCAATGAGTTATCTAACTCCAACTACACTCTCCCAACCTGATCCCCACCAAAAAATTCATCTGCTACCAATAGGGTTTACAAAAGGGAGTTTCCAATTTGATAAACAACCTCAAAATGGAGTTATAATTATAGGACACCACTGGATAAATCTAGGAGAAAATATTACCTACTTAAATAGACAGGATTAATCTCTTTCAAGTACCCAAAATACACTAATACTTGATTATGTGACTCTGGAACTGGGGGTGATGGAATAGATCATAATCATAATTTATAAAATTTTCTTCTTGATTCAAAATATAAAATAATGATCTCAAAAATTTCTTAAAAATATTTCAAAAATAACTCCTCACAAGGTCTATGGGCATCGACCCATACCAGAAAATGATTGTCGAATGCTATGGAATTATAAAAATTCACCAATAAAAACACATCATAAAAAAATTGATGAAACAAATGACAATGTAGATAATCCCCATTTTGAGTTTTAGGAATGAAATTTCACTCCCTAATATCCAACAATGTAATGTAAAATTCTCAAGAAAATAAACAGTGATATAGTTGAAAAAATATAGGATCTTCATAGAATGATAGAGTTAGAAAATATTATTAATGTGAGATGTAAAATATAAAAACACAAGCTAAGATGGAATTCATGTGGTTAGTTGGTTTAATCCAATAATCTTTACTTAATATCTCTATTGGGTTTAGTACTTGAATGCATGTTATAATTAATTTAGATAATTGGAATTATGTTTTTCTCAAAATTAAGGTTTATATTTGGGATGAAATTATAGTAACACTATGATATAATTTCATTATTTTTCTGAAAATTTATATATTGAATTAATTTTTTAAAAATAATTATCCCTTAGAAAATATATTTATTTTAGAAGATTGTTGGATGAAATGTATACTACATGTCACTAGAATGGATAATATGTTTTTCAAGATCTTATCATGAATCATCATATTTGGGATACTAAGGGAAAATTAAAGCATCACCCACTATCTATATATGAACACATCATTAATGATGAAATATGGGATGATTTAATTGGACAAAAAAGGAATAATTTATGGTGTATTGTAACTGGTGTTATTTTTTTACATTATGTGTTTTAATCACATTGATTAAAAAATATTAATTTATGAAATAACAAAGAGGTGTGGAAAATAAAAATAAAATAATGCATTTAAATCATTATACTCCTACGTAACGATAGAAGGGGTTGTGCTTCACTCGAATAAATAATGGTATGTGATTTAAATATATAGCCATACTTTTATGTGATATAAAATAGAAAAATTATTATCATCCATTACTTATATATTGATTAATGAATAAAAATATAATGAAACTTCAATCCCTTATCATATAACTTAAAATTATTCATATGTAAACAAAAAAGGGAAAATAATAGATAAAAACATATTGAAAGTACATTATTCATTTTTATGTAATATATGACCTAAATTTTTAATACATTATAATAGTAATATAAAAAAATGAATCTTTAATTTTCAATTTTTTTATCTATTCTAGATATTTGAATTTTCATCTGTTATAGCTAATGAACGGATAATTTTAGTGGCTATATATTATCTAGAAATGTATGGTTATATTTGAGGGTTCTGTTTTTACATGTCACAATGAGAATACATTGAGAGTGAAAAGGAAGGGGTGATATATATGAAAAAATGAAAAGGATATATGCATAAATAGATTCTCTAAGGGGAAAAGTTAGTTGGATAGCTAGTGTAAAAACATGTTAATTAGAAAGAAACAATGAGATGAATCATCAAAAAGGAAACCACAATGTAATGACATTCATCCCCTCATTTTTGTGTCTATTAATTCCCATCAAGGGCCTACCATACCCACAGTAAATGATTTTTCATAATTCTTTTTCCAAAAATTCAATATAAAAATACCATAACAATTTTTGTACAAAATTACTTTAGGGTTTATTTGATTGTGATTTTAAACTATCATCACCAAATCAATGCCTTATTATGGTACGAATAACCAACAATTTCATAGAAGGAATTCTACGTAATAAAAATATTTTTTATGATCATGTGTGTGTTGGAATTACCATAGATAATGAATTCGGAACTGAGATACACATTTAACTTGATGATTTTTATGTTTACATGGTCAAGGATTATTTTATAAATCTCATTTCTTTGGCATTTAATATTATAAGGAGACAAAATTATAATGTTGTATTCTTTTTACAATTTATTTTCCATGAAAACCATTTTATAAATAATAAAAAATGATCTAAAATAAGGTATGATATTACAAAAGGGAAAAATATTAAGAAATAGAAGGTCACATCAACACAATATAAAAGATCAATTAATAGATTAAAAGGTTATTTTGATAGTACCATTACCCAATTAACTATAATACTGCATTTAATCAAAAAATTATTTTATTTTTCTAATAAGAGAGTAATACTATTAATATTTTCTACTCACACAAATGATAGTACAATAAAAAGGGAAGGCCTGGAAAAGAAAAGTGTGGATTTTCTTTTCCTCATGTCACTTCTATTCAAACAACATAAATATAACAAAATGATATTTTAGTAAGATAAAAACTTGTTTTCTCAAAATTAAAATAGAAAATAACTAAAATAATGTTCTTATTAATACATAAAATTTAGGGATTAAAACAATACACACTAATATTAAAAAATATTTTTTCATTTTTATATTAAATATTTTTTTTATATTTTAGGACTCATTGGATACTCAATGTGATCAATTTGGATATGGAAAGATATTTTTTTTAATCAAATACATGTAGATACATAAAATTAACCACACATAATATTTGTTATGAATTTTTTATACACTATTATTAATGTTTTATTAATAAACATCATATTAAATGTTTCATATTATGTTTTAAAAAAGAGTTTTGTTATGATATGGAGGTGTTTAAATATCATTAGAACCATCATATGGGGCTGACTAATTCTCAAAATATACAAATGGACTTCAATGAATGGATAATTTTTCCAGTTTACATAATATTCATTCATAGTAAAAACATATATAAATAAAATTTCTGATATTTTTCCATGTTTTTTCAATTTCTCAAACAATTTGATCCCATCGAATATGGTTATTACATTTGTAAACATATTAATGATATCATACTCAATCCCCAAATAATCATCCTATAAGAGATATTTTAGAATTTAATTTCCATTTTATTTACAATATTTTCTGAATATAATTACTCTATATTTTAAAATGCTATTAAGAGTGTTGAAAACCAATATATTTAAAAATGAAATTAAATTGTTTCCAAATGATTTAAAAACTTACATGGTGTAAAAATATTTATTGAACTCATATATATGAGATTTATTATCATGTTTTTATTCTTTTTATTAATATTGACCAGGAAGGGATAATTTATCTACTTCATATGATGTTAATTTTCTTATCATTAAATACATGGAATATAAATAGACTATTAATATAATGTTTTGTTATGGTGATAGGCTTTATAATTAAATATATTTCTTTATATTAAGGACAAGACATAATATATATAATATTTTTATTATATGATTGTATAGTAATGTAATATACATGATATTGGGAGCCTATATTATTTAAAATTTTGAGCATTTTTCATTACATTTTTTATACTTTGTGATGGTGATATAAGAACATATTTAGGTCATAGTATTCATATAAGATGTATAAAATGGATAAAGTATTCCTGTGTTCTTTATGACCTTAATGTTCCATTGAAATTGATGTGTTGATTTTATAAGGCTATTAATTGTCCAATTATTCTATTTAGTAGTGAGTATTTTCCTTAAATGGGACACCTTGAACAAAAAATAAAGGGAGTTGAAATGAAAATAATAATATGGATATATGTATATAATTATATATATATGATTATAAATGAATGTGTGTAAGATAAATGTATATTTACTCCAACTGGTGAGAATATGACTAAGACTATATTAATTATATATTGACATGTACGAAGAATACTTATGGATGCACTAGTTAATAGAGTTTTCTTCATAAAAAATCACCTAATAAATATGTATAGGTTTGGATAAAAGGTATTGTAATGAAATAATTAAGGATGATGATTTTTATAAATGTTTTTATTGAAATTATATTCTTCAATATATCTAAATGGAAATTTTTTATCTATATTGTCAACCACATTTAATTGTTTTTAATGATTTTTTGTTATTTTATTATTCAATATTATTATTAGTGACATTAATTTTAGTTTCATATTTTCCTATTCTCTTTAAATGATATGGAATCTAGAATACATTATATAATTAAATTAATATTTTTTAAAATAAAATGGTAACCCAATTTTATTATTTCAATTTTAATGATACACATTAGTGAAAAAACTAGTTTCATATACTAGAAACTAAGAAAACATTCATGTATTATCATGTTTCTTTTAGAAAATCTTTTATTAATATGTGACATATATTAATTTACCATAAACAAATATATATATATATATATGATAATCACCTTTATGACTAAAATTTTATTTTATCAAAGTAAAATTTTAGTAAATAATAACTCACCACATACTTAAAAATGGTTTCCTTATTCTTCCTCTCATATCCTCATACATTCTACCTACTCTTGTAGCTCAATGATATCTTCCCTCATGCATCTCTGATGACTGTTCCTTTTGGTGGTGACTCGCATATCTATTCGCTTTAATTTTTTTCCCTCCCCTTTTGTGTGTTAGGTCGGAATATACAAATTAACACAAGAGGGAGTGAATCAAGGATTTTCAAAAAACATCCACAATTCAATATTTTGACATCCACTATGATTTATTCAGATATAAATTGTCTACTTATATAAAAATAATTTTCAGTGGATATATAGACATAACGAACACTGTTTTTTATAGTGTTTTACTACACAAATATCCCCTAGTCCTCTATTCCAATCACTCTCCCACCAAGCTTGGTAAATTTCACTAGAACGATACTCTGATCAAAAGACCATGAATTCAAAACTAAGTGCATGTATTTGACACCTTTACAATAAAGAAAAATAATAAATCCTTATGGTTCTATAATAGAGAACCAGATATCCACATCATAGATCGAGAAGTTGATGCTCCACCATAAATGAGAATTTGAAGTTGAAACACTAATAAATCATAATACTAATTTCAATGGTTCATGTTGATCTTCATTATTTTAGCATTAAGAAACTAACAATTTATGGATCTTCTTCTTCAAAAATAATATCTCCAGGAATTAAAAGGATTAATGTTATCCTTGTTTTTAAAATGAACTATAAGAAGGTAAAAAATAAAAGGCAGTAGTAACTCAAGGCTTAAATATGTTGAACATTCAATGTGTAGCCACTTTTTTAAATAACAGAGACTTGATAATTCATTAAAGTAGAACTGTAAAAGTTAATTTCCATAATGGAGTCACAAATATGAATCACTTAACACACGTATATATTTTGCAGAGATATTCTAAAGGAATTGATTGAACAGATAGCTTGATTCATTATAATAGATCAAAAATAATCGATTGATTGATTACTGAATTTAAAATTCTAATTGACCAATGGAGTCCCATATTCGCATAGAAAGACGATTGATTTTCTCTAATGAATAAATTTACTGAAATAATCATAAATATCAATGAATCAGTCTCCAGTTCTAACTTGATCTTTGTAATAATCTCGTTATGAAAATCTGGCTTAAAAACATAACAATTAAAAACACAATGTAGGGTTGAACTACATAGCATTGGGTTCCTTCTCAAAATACTGGGATCCTCCATGTAGTGTAGGTTTGATACCAATGTATTATTCTTTAACTATAATTTTATCTCCAAATAATGTAGGGAACAAAAGTAGTATAGGGATGATAATCCACACCTTCTCTATTTTATCATAATATTCTGAACATCCCATTGAATAACCCTTCCTTCAAATTTCCGAATGTAGGGTTGACGTATAGTAACACAAACTTCCAATGTTGGGTTTCTGATCCACAAACTTATTTATTCTTTAAACGTAAGGAATTTAATCCAAACACAAGCTGTTTAGCGTAATGTATGGTTCATACAACATATAATCATTAAATTTCTAGCATAATGTAGGGATGATAAACAAAATGTTAATTTATCTAACGTTGGGTGTGAAACTGTGTATTCAGATAAATTCCCATATTTCTAAATTCTTTTAACCAGGGAATAAATTTTTCAAAAAGGCACACAGGAAAACATCATTATAATAAAATCTTTGGTATTTGTGAGCATGAAAATCATCATAAATTATAGAATATTGTTGTGACATTACATTCCCAAAAATCTCTCTCTCCGGGATGATCACAAAACCCATAGCATAATCCACAAAAAAAATTTAAAGAAAATATAGAATTTTAAAATATAGATAAAGAAAATATATCAATTTCATAGATTGATTTCAATGAAGAAAAAGAAAAATATTTCCCTAATGAAATATTGTTGTTTACAAATTTTCTCCTCCAAATATATTATCCCCTTTCATAAAAATATTCCCACCACCATTTGTGATATAAAAATATGGTTTCAAAGAAAAAATTATTTAAACGACAATTTTTGTTGCACTGATCTATAATTTACTAGTATATAAAAATTTATAAGGGAAATAAATTTAGGATTTGAAATTATGTATTGAACTTAAATAAAATAAAATAAATCTATATAAAAATATAAAATAATAATTCAAAATGAATTCAAATGTTTTTAAAATTGAGTATAATGCATAACCAAGAAAAGTTTTTCTTCATTATGTGGGGCTATGATTAAAATATCCAGAGGCATTGGGTACAATTGGACGAGGAATTACTTGGATATACCCATTAATAATAATGACCTCAAAAAATCCTTGAAAATTGTTGTTGAATACTTATAACCACATTAGAAGAAACTTCTTAAAGTCTTGAAAAATCGTCATATTATCAACCAAATTAACCTTAATAAACTCATTCACAGCCTCCTCTGACTAAATTAATGAAGTGTACCTATCCTTAAATAGAATAAGAACTAATCCTAAACAATATTAATTTGATGTTAGTTGTAACACCATATGCATCTGATTTTATAACAGAACACTTAGAGGCATACTGTGTAGAGACCCAAAGCTTGACATACATGGAAATTACAATACTTTTGCGGAATACTTATAACAAAAACAAACACTCAAGGACCGTAATAGTTTAGTTTCATTGGAAACATGGAATATAAACTTCTAATCATGTTGAATGATCTTCAACATCTCCCATAACAATCTTTCCTTTTTCGTTTCCTTACCTAAAACCTTTCTTTTAATCCGAGGGGAAAAGAAAACATAAAAATGGTGAGCTCAAATGATCATTAAGGGTAAGCTTGGATAAAATAAAACAAACCATATACATTTGAATATAAAAACATGAACATAATGTTTAAACATCAAAATCTTGAGCAGTGACATAAAACATGGCTGTACATAAGGCATAGATCATAATGGAACATCAATCATGATAAAATAGCAAGGGAATAAAACATGTAATTATATAAAACCATTAAGCATATGATATGATTTCCATAGTAGCCAAGACATTGCTTCCAATACCATCTTAGTGGACAATGTCTCTTTCTGAATCAAGTTCACTCCTCGTTCGAATCCTGTATCACTGAACTAGATTAACATGTCATTCCATCCATGTCTATCTCATGAGATATAAATCATTACCCAATTAATTGGAGGTGTATATAGGTCTCACCCATCTTATAATGAAATCATTCATACTTGTGCGACAAAATAAACATAAATCATTTATCATAACCCAAAGAATAAAATGGGTTTCATAAATATCATCCCATCATAACATAATCCATATATATATAAATGGATATAATTTCATTATATAAAAAGTGAAACCATGTAAATCATAGAGATATTATACTTGAAACATTCACATATGAAATAATTTCATCTTAGATGTGAAATGGTTTTGATAAAATAAATGAAATGAATTCTTGAGGAAAATATCCTTTCTTTTTCAAAATTATTTTCTTTTCACGAAATGCCATGAAATTTTAACAGAAATGTATTTTGTTGAAAATAGTCATGAAATATTGTAGTGTAAGATTCATGAATTAAGGTTTTATGAAATAGTAAAAATCTATTCATGCCGTATAAGTTAAAAAAACATTCTTCTCGTAATTTTTCCGGGAAAGTCAAAAAGTACATCATATGGTAAAAAAAATAATGATTACATAAATACCATGTAGTAAAAGTAAAAAATGGGTAAAAAGGACTTTAGACATACATGAAACCAGTTTTAGAAAATAGGGACATGGATGATAAATATAACCCCAGTAAATACTTACGAATAAACAATCTCGTATAAAAAAGAGATTAGGAAAGTTATCCTTTACCTTAGGTCTGATATGCTTCGTAAGTATCTGAAACTCCTGTATAATGATTTTAATAATATCATTGAATTATTTAAGAATCATATTCATTGTTAGGCTATCATATAGGTTCACTTATAACATTATATTACATGTTCTTTTGTAAATTCCATGTTAAAGCAACGTTTTGGGTAAAATAGTTTTATTTATCGTACGTGTTTGGACTTGTTGTTCTTGATATTATTAGTTTTTATATCACTATTTTATACTTCCCAAATGTAAATAATGATTTATATAACATATATATTCATTATATATATATATAATAGATAGATAAATGATATTAAATACATCGTTCAATGAGACGGTAGGCCGTACGTACGCACGAAACATGTTTTCCTTTCCTTGTTGACTTGAATGAAAGTAAGTTAATGTCATATATATATATCCAGTAGCTTTATCATGTCATATTTTTCATTATAATTCATTATATATACTTTATAATCATTCTTTAATTGTTAACATGAAGAATGAATCTCATCGCGTCGTGGAGACAATAATCCGTACATACGCACGAGCAATGATATCATTCCCATAATTATTCAATTGAATTGGAGTGGATGATATAATATCTCAAAATCAGTATTATTTTATAATAACAATATCTTGTTTTTCTTTCCACCATTATTCCCATCCATGTAAGGTGGTGGTGAAAAATAGATTACACCACAACGTGGAGATGGTATTCCGTACATACGCACGTGCAGTGATTTCGTTTTCCATAGGATGGATAGAAGGTGAAACGAGGTTGTTTCATATTTATAAAAACATATCAGTATTTTATTTATACTGATGTTATTACATTATAATGAAACAAATAATGAAGAAGATGTTTAATAATAAAGAAACTTGAAAGAATTCGTAGAAGAGATTGCCTCTTCTTCGACACATCACTTTTAAGATTCCTCTTAAAAAACTACAGTTGGTCTTTTGAGAAGACCAAAACCTCCAGAATGTTTCAAGGGAAGTGGAGAAGAAAAATGGGTAGGGGTTGGCCTATCTTGAATGCTCAATGTTGTGTGAGTAGGAGAGGGAGGAGGTGCCCTTTTATTAGGGAAGAGAGTGGCACTTTAGAAAAAACATAGAATATTATATTATAATAATGTCATATTCGATTTATAATGGATAAAAAGTGACTTATTTAGAAGATAAATTGGGTTTGGGTCGAAATCCTCTCAACCAATAGGTTCTATACAAGTTTAGGTTACTATTTTAACCTTATCATTTAGATTAAACTCTAGGTTAAATCATTTAACTTTTACCACGTCTTCTTGTTTTCTTACACTATATGGTTAATAAACATACTATGACAAGACAAACGAACCCCAAGTGGTTCATTGTTAATATATATATCCTTATCTAATTCATTTTTCTGAACCATAGTTATTTAGGAATATAGTAACAATTAATAATATAATATTTGTTTAAAAAACTATTTTATGTCAATTTTGACACTATTTGGTAATTGATATTTTTTTTGAAAATCATAATAGAATGATTAGTTCGAAAAAATAATTAAATTAATAATAACATGTAATATTAACCAAAATAATTATTGGAATTTATAAAAAGTCCCAAATTACATTTATTTGGGTATTTATAACATCAATTATGTTAATATTTTATTAATATGTTTATTACTGCATCATCATTGTGTCATAAATAAATTAAATTATTTAATGTCAAAAAAGTACTAATAAAATACCATTTTGTAGGAAATATTTTTATCTTTCTAATAAATATATATAGTCGAATTTATCTTATGTATAACCCTATATTAAAAATGTTTTAGTTATTAAACTTTGATTTTAACTATTTTTACTATTCTTTAAATAAAATAATAATAAATGTACTAATCTAATCAAAGAAGACCTAAAATATAATATTATATTCATAAGGTTTTTTGGATGAATTATACTTATCCAATAGAATTAGGGCATGTTCTAGGGTTACAATAATATCATTTTTACCCTTAATTACCCAATTTACTTTTAACCGTGGTAAATAAAAGTAAAAAGTTACTATTCACCAAAAAAATTATTTTTATCTTATTGAGCCACATTTTACTCCTTGATATTAACCGTGTCTCTCGAAATTTCTAAATTCCACTCACAGAAGCGGTAAAATTATGTTTTATGTAAATTTTCAAATTTTCCAAGGAGGTGGGTAAATGACGGTGAAAAGTTCAACAAAATTTTTATATATCTAAAATTATTATTAAATGACTCCAATGAATTAAATTGAACATATATTTGTATTATGTATCAAATTTTATCTAAAATGAATTTAAATAAAATAAATACTTATTTAAAAAAAATGGTTTTTAAATAGTATCCTAATGTTTTCACAATTCATCAAAAATTGAAAGTTTTTAGAAAAATACCAAAAATTCCCCCTAGTATAGTTTCGATATTTAGAATCAAAAAATGAAGTCCATTTTGAAAGATAAAATTTATAAAATTTCAAAAAGTGGGTATTACTATTCATAATGGCCAGTTCATAAAAATATTATTAAAATATCTCATTTAGTGAAACTCAGTATATCGTACTACACACGCTATTGAAGACAGTATTGATTGTGTGTAATGCAAGATAAGTCAGGGCTGCGTGTAGTGAAATCTCTGTTTGGTGTTACGTATAACATAATCAAAACTTATTTCATTTATATATTAAATAAAATATATACTTAATATTTCAAACTTGAATTTCTGTGTAACACGATCCAAGAATAGTGTGGTGTATACTGCAAGCTAATACAGTGTTGCATATTACACAAGATAATTTTGGTGTAGCGTACAACACAAGACATCAAAGAAATTAAAACTAATAATTCTCATAAAATCTCGGGTTGTTACATTCTACCCCCTTAAATGGAATTTTTCCCTCGAAATTTTTCGGGGTTATAAATGGTTTTCTACATGAAAGTTTCTTTCATAGAAACCCACATTGTAAAAACGAATACCAAAACTGAACTTTAAAAACTAAATTAAGAAACGTAAGAGTTACCCAAATTAACTAATCATTGGGTTTCCACATAGAAGATCATAGGTGAAAATATGGATATGGAAAATAAATCTAACCATAAAATTTTGATGGAGAGTGGTAGAGAACATGGCTATAAAAAATCCAAAAATCACAAAGCCATAATTTTGTGATGATCTAAGGTACCATCTGATTCATCAGATATGAAGGCACTAGGACAACATTTTTGTTTATCAAGATAATTTCCCTAAAGATGGTGAATTAAAATAAATACTTTCATTATTTTGGTACAATCTCACTATTGTTCGTGACTTGGAAAATTTCCACATCACCTCTTAAAGAAATTAAGTTGAATTTGTTATTCGTGAAGTATCAGTAGAGCATGTGATAGAATGATGGGTCATTCCATCTGTTTCAAACAGAAGGTTAAAGAAAGTTATCAAATATACATAAGTCCATCTATGGTGAGGTTAATCATATACCATTCCAAAAATTAACTTATAATTCATCTATCATACCTCTTAATAAAATAAAACTAGTTTCTACTAACCCGAGACTTCTTGTAGGCTAGTGGTAGGTGATAAAGGCCTGTCGCACTTCGGATGTGGGTTCAATTCCCGCAACCCTGTCTGACGCGATGGGTTGTCGCCCGTTCAGTAGGTTGTCCCTTTTCATAAACTATACTATTATAACATTCTATCAATAATATAGAAAAAATTTCTATCCTTAAAAAATACTAACTTATGTTCAACATAATCCATTCCAATATTTAGGATTATCCAAAATACTACTTTCCAAACTCGTAGTATAAAGGGAACGATTACTAAAAAGTTCATATAACAAGAACATGAATACAATCATTTATCCCTCATATATCTTGTTGGTCACATTCCAATCATGTGAATACCTTAATCATGTATTCTCTTGAAAAATGAATACCCATGGAACCTTAGTGAAAACATGAATGCTGTCAAAAGTTACCTCTTTCCACATACCAAAATCCAAAAATTGTATATACTCAAACCATGATATAACCTTTTCCTTATATTATTCATGAGCTCATGAATACTATCAAACATTTAATTTTCTCATTATCACTTCATTATGTGCATGTCATCAGCTTTCTAAAATATTTGAATCACTTTTCATGGTTACCGGTACCATATAATTATCAAGAACCACAAAAATCCATTACATAGATATTCCAAAGTTCCACAATACTATAAAAGATATTCCACAAAATTATTTTGGAATCCCTTTACATAAACACATAATCATTCCACCACATTGTTTTCATACTCGATATTGATAATAGTGATCACATGTGACTTCCCTTTGCCCTTTTCCTTAAGAGGTTGCTCACGTTGATCATCATTAATCCTAGGATTAGGGAATTGATTATCATAATGCCCCATTTCCTTTCACATGAATCATTGATGTGTTGGTGGAGAATTATCTATAGTCTTTTCTCTATTCACATCATTTTCATCCTTTTTCCCATTACTTCGACAATCAAAAGCTCGATGACCTTCTTTTCCACACATAAAAGATTTTATAGTACCTTTTAGGCAATCTAAACCATGCTTCTTTCCACACTTTGAACATAAAGAAACATTCATCATATTTTCACCATTGTTATGAGATTTCTCCTTGAACTCCATCATTCATTTCTTGTCAAAACCATGAGATGGATATGTAACACCAACTTCCAGTTATTTCTTAATAGCACAATGCACAATTTTTTCATAGCTACTAAAGTCTCTTATAGCTAATTCCCTTCGAAGACATGGCTTTAAGCCACTGAAGAATAAATAAACTTTACTTTCATGTTGGATGATAAAGCCAGATGAATACCGTGCCATCCTTGTAAAATTCGCTTCGTATATACCAAAAGATTCATCATTCTTTTGCTTAAGCTCAAGGAAAACCTTTTCCATATTTGTTCGAAGAATACAAAGTAAGTACTTATTGAAAAATAAGTTCATGAACTCATCCCATTCCATGGATTCAATTTCATCTTAGGGCCTTGTATTCTTAATTAGAGTCCACCATTGATCTACTTCACCTTCTAAACGGCAAATAGCCAGAATGACTTTTTCATGTTTCGAACAATGAAGTATTTAAAATATATTTTCAATGGAACTGATCCATTGTTCAGCAACAAGTGGATCAGAAGTCCCACTGAAAGAAGGTGGACGTTGCCTCATAAAGGACTCAATAGAATATTTTTCCCTTCTCTGCTCATTTGGATGTCCAGAATGATTTATAGCTTGTGTAAGTATAGAAATAATATTTTTCACTCCATCTGCCATAACATTAGTTTGTTCAGGAGAAAAATCATTGCATTTTCTATTTAATTGATCAACTCGGTTCCTTCGGGTTCCAGCCATCTTCTAAAACCCAAAAAGAATAGTGTGAGAGGAAAAAATCATGCTAGGGAAAACAACATAATAAAGGGGGATTACCTTCAATATATAACATCTTAGAGTTAATTCTATGATTGTTACCGTAATTATAGGACTATAACCTATACATATACTTAACCTTAGGGACATCCCTAGACATAACATAGAAATATATCTAGGGATATCACTAATGTTTTCGCATCCTAGTTTCAAAAGGTTAACAAAACCTTTTCGGTGATACCAACTGTAGAGACCCAAATCTTGTTGTATATGGACATTACAATAATTATTCGGAATACTTATAACAAAAACAAACACTCAAGGACCGTAATAGTTTAGTGTCTTTGGAAACATAGAATATAATCATCTAATCATGTTGAAAGATCTTCAATATCTCCCATAATGATCTTCCCCTTGTGGTTTCCTTACCTAAAACATTTATTTTAATCCTAGGGGAAAAGAAAACCTAAAAAGGTTGATCACAAATTCTCAGTAAGAGTAAGCATAGAGAAAATAAAAAAACCATATACATTTGAACTTAAAAACATGATCATAATGTTTAAACATTAAAATCAAGAGAAATAACAAAAAACATGGCAGTACATAAGGAATAGATCATAATGGAACATAAATCATGAAAAAGTATCATGGGAATAAAACATGTAATTGCGGAAAACCATTAATCACATGATATGATTTCCATATTAGCTGAGGCATTGCTGCCAAGACCATGTTAGTGGACAAAGTCCCTTTCTGAATCGAGTTCACTCCTCGTTCCAGTCGTGTATCACTGAACCAGATTAACGTGCCATTACAGACATGTCTATATTATGATATATAAATCTTTACCCAATGCATTGGATGTAGATATAGGTCACACCCATCTCATAATGAAATCATTCGTATTTGTGCCACAAAATAATCATAAATCATTCCTCATAACCCAAAGAATAAAACGGGTTTCATAACCACCATCCCATCACAACATAATCCATATATATATATAATGGATATCATTTCATCATATGAAATGTGAAATCATGTAAATCATAGAAAAATTATACTTGAAACATACACATATGAAATAATTTCATCTTATATGGAAAATGGGTTGGATAAAATAATTGAAATGAATTCTTAAGAAAAATATCCTTTCTTTTTCAAACTCATTTTATTTTCATGAAATGCCATGAAATTTGAAAAGAAAAGTATTTTGTTGAAAATATTCATGAAATATTGTAGAGTAAGATTCATGAATATAAGGCTTTATGAAACCATAAAAATCCGTTCAACCTGTATAAGTTAAAAAAACATTCTTCTCCTACTTTTGCCGGAAAAGTCAAAAAGTACATCATATGGTAAAAAAAAGAAGGATTACTTAAATACCATGTAGTAAAAGTCAAAAATGGTTAAAACGGACTTTATAAATAAATGAAACCATTTTTATAAAATAGGGAAATGGATGACAAATATAACCCCAGTAAATACATACTAATAAACAATCTCGGATAAAAACGATATTGGAAAAGTTATCCCTTACCTTAGGTCTGATATGATTCATACGTATCCAAAACTCCTGTATAATGATTTAAATAATCTAATTTACTTATTAATGAATCATATTAACTGTTATGATATCATATATGGTTCACTTTTGACTTATATTACCCGTTATTGTTTAAATTCCATGTTAAAGAAACGTTTAGGGTAAAATAATTTTATTTAACGTATGCGTTTGGACTTGTTGATCTTGATATTATTATTACTTATATCATGATTTACATACTTCAAGAATGTAAATCATGATTTATATAACATATATACTCAGTATATATATATTTAATAGATAGATAAATAAAATGAAATACACCGTTAATGGAGACGGTAGGTCGTACGTATGCATGAATGCTATTTTCCTTTCCTTGTTGACTTTAATGAAAGTAAGTAGATGTCATATATATTTATATATACATAAATCCAGTAGCTTTATCATGTCATATATTTCATTATTATTCATTATATATACTTTATAATCATTCTTGAATGGTTAACATGGAGAATGAATCTCATCGCGTCGTGGAGACGGTAATCCGTACGTACGCACGAGTGATGATATCATTCCCATAATTATTGAATTGAATTGGAGTGGATGATATAATATCTCAGAATCATTATGATGTTATAATAACTATATATAGTTATTCATTACACCATTATACCAATCCATGTAAGTTGGTGGTGGAAAAACAGATTACACCATATCGTGGAGACGGTATTCTGTACGTACGCACGGGCGGTGATTTCATTTTCTGTCGGATGGATAGAAGGTGAATGTAGGTTGTTTCATTATTTATAATAACAAATCAGTATTTTATTGATAATGATTTTATTACATTATAATGAAACAACTATAGAAGAAGAAGTTGAAGAAGAAATAAACTTGAAAGAATCGGTAGAAGAGATTACCTCTTTTTCGACACACCTCTTTTAAGCTTCCTCTTAAGGAACTAGAGATGGACTTTTGAGAAGAACAAAACCTCCAGAATGTTTCTAGGGAAGTGGAGAAGAGAAATGTTCTGGGTTTGGCCGAGCTTGAAACTCAATGTGGTATGAGGGGGAGAGGGAGGAGGTGCCCTTTTATAAGGGAGGAGAGGGGAACTTTAGGAAAAACATAGAATATTATTTTATAATAAATTCATATTTGGTCTATAATGGCCCCAAAGTGACTTATTTCGAAGATAATGTGGGGATGGGTCGAAATCCTTTCAACCAATAGGTTTTAGACAAGTTTAGGTTACTATTTTAACCTTATCATTTATATTTAACTCTCTGTTAAATAATTTAACTTTTACCGTGTCTTCTTGTTTTCTTAAAAAATATGGTTAATAAACAAACAATAACAAGACAAACGAATCCCAAGTTGTTCATTATTAATATATATAACCTTTTCTAAGTAATGTTTCTGAACCATATATTTTTAAGAATAGAATAACAATTTATAATATAATATTTGTTTTAAAAACTATTTTCTCTCAATTTTGACACTATTTGTTTATTGATTTTTGTGAAAATCATAACATAATTATTAGTTCAAAAAAGTTAATTAAATAAATAATAACATGTCATATTAAACTAAAAAATTAGTGGAATTTATAAAAAGTCCAAAATTACATTTATTTTGGTATTTATACCATCAATTATGTTCATATTTCATTAATAAGGTAATTACTGCAACATCATTGTGAAATTAATAAAGTAAATTATATAAAATGTAAAAATTATTAATAAACTACCATTATGTAGGAAATAGTTTTATCTTTATAATGAATATTTATTTCTTAATTTATCTTATGTATGACCCTATAATAAAAATGTTTTAGTTATTAAACATTGATTTTAACTATTTTAACTATTATTTAAATAAAATAATAATAAATTTCCTAATCTAATCCAAGTGGACCTAAATGATCATATTATATTACTAATGTTGTTTTTGGTCAAATTATATTTCTCCAACAGTATTGTTACATGTGTTAGGATAAAAATAATATCATTTTCCCCTTAATTACCCTATTTACTTTTAACCGTGGTAAATAAAAGTAAAAAAGTTAATATTCACCAAAAAAATATTTCTATCTTATTGAACAAAATTTTACTCCTTGATAATAACCGTGTATCTTATATTTTCTAAATTCCACTCACAGAAGCAGTAAAATTATGTTTTATGTAAATTTTCAAATTCTCCTAGAAGGTGGGTAAAAGACGGTGAAAAGATCAATAAATTTTCAAATTCTCCTATAGGTATTATGTATCAATTTTTACATAATGTAAATTTAAATAAAATAAATACTTATTTAAATAAAAATTCTGTTTTTAAATAGTGACCTAGTGTTTTCACTATTCATCAAAAATTTAAATTTTTCAGAAAAATACAAAAAATCCACCCCAGTCTAATTTCGATATTTTGAATCGAAAAATGAAGTTCATTTTGAAAGAAAAAATTTATAAAATTTCAAAAATTGGGTATTACTATTCATAACAGCTAGTTCATAATAATATTATAATAATATCTCATTTAGTGAAACTCGGTATAGCGTACTACACACGCAATCGAAGAATGTATTGAATGCGTGTAATGCAAGCCAAGTCAGGGATGCATATAGTGAAAGCTCCAATTGGTGTTGCGTATAACATAATCAAAACATATTTAATTTATAAATTAAACAAAATCTATACGTATTATTTCGAACTTGATATTTTGTGTAACACGAGCCAAGAATAGTGTTGCGTATACTGCAAGCTAATATGGTGTTGCGTATAGAACAAGCTAATTTTGGTGTAGCGTACAACACAAAGAATCAATGAAATTAAAAAATAATAATTCTCATAAAATCTCGGGTTGTTAAATATTGTCAGTCTAAAGATTGTTCATTCAATCATTGAAATAATTCTGCACTAAAGTAATTGCTTCAAAAATTCTAATCTGATATAATTGTTTTTTATAGGTGTTTAATGCTCCATTTAATTCCATGAGAGATTAAAATTATCTCCATATCATAATCATTAACACATCTTAATATGACTTCCTGAAAGATTCATCGTTTAGAAAATTGAAATCTCTAGAAACTATACACATAAAATCTTGAAGGGGTCCATCAAAAATAACATTTTCCTTGAATTTCCATAGATATAGCTTTTGAACCTCAAAAATTGATCTCATAATTGAAGATCTTTTGAACACTTCAAAAATCTTTTTCTCATATTACTATTATTGTCTAATTAAAATGTTATGCACCTCGAACATATTTAACTTTATAACTACGGCTTCGGCATGAGAATTAGAGGATTCATGAGATTTACTATTAGGATTTGGGATATCTTCCATATTATAAACTTATACCATGTCAAAACATGGATCTTCATTACTAACTGATCTATCTCCTAAAAATGATCCTCCAATAACATCAGATTCAAGAACAATATGATATTGACATGCATGATCAGTGACAACTTCCCTTTGATGTTCTTGACTGTGAGACTCTTGATCAACATTCAAAAACATTGGATTTTCCATATCTATTCCAAAAAAAGCATTATACATAGTATCTAGAATGACAACTGAGATTATTATTCTATGAATAATATTTTATTCTATCCATGATTTACCTATATCATCAGATATCTATCTCATAAAACAAACAAAAGTAATCATTCTTTGCTCCCCTAGTGCTGGTTTAATAATCCTTTTCTCTTTTTATGAACCAATAGGAAAGATATTGTGACAATAATTGTTCCATACAAATCTTAACTTCATAACCAGTCAAACATTTAAGACATTTCTTTGATGAAATTTTTTTTAGAAAAAATATATTGATAATTTTTCCTTTTCTTTATAGAAAAAATGAAATAATCATTCCATAAGAACAGTATCCCATCATGGAATCCATGGGGTGGAAATGGGTTCGATTCCTTATCATAAACCTATAAAAATTTAACTTTACATTATTCATATACAAAAACATGACATAATATATGTAAATGTTTTTATTTAGAAATGGTTTTGTAGTGTGGATTTAGTAAACTGCCACTAAAAAAACATTTCCATGATTTATGGTGATTTTTTTAAACAACCACTAAATATTCAGTTTTAATAAAAAACACACTTTCCCTAAAACCTACCCCCACCCCCTTCTCCCTCAACCCCCTCCAAACTCGCCTAACCCCAAACCCTAGTTTACCCCCTACTCATGTCACCTATGCCTGATTTGTACAAGCCGTCACAAGAAATTCCTGAACCCAAGACCTCAAATCCCTCACCATTATCTCTCGATTCTAAGCACTCACATCCCATGCCGACGAAGCCTGAGCTCACAAATACTGAGCCCACAAATCCCTCATTGGTGTCACCCGAGCCAAATCCCTCAAAGGCCTCTCTAGAAGATCCCTCACTGGTCAAGCCCTCACTATATGAGCCTCCTCCATCAGATCAACATCCTGAGAACTCATATCCCAAGACCCTGATCCCTTTTCTACACTACGCTTCACTATGGCCATAGCCTCAAAATTGAGGTATATTTACATATGGTTTTATCAATAATAATAAATGGTAGTAATAATCTTTAGTTATATAAATGCATCATTTTTTATTATGGAATCTTACGTTAAATTTTGGAATATGTTTGTTAGGATATATACTTTATAAGAAACCATGCATTGGTGATATTAATTTCAAACTCTCTATGAATTATAATTAAGGATCCTAGTTCATTTGTATAGACCATATGTGCTGACTATGGTCTTAATATTTTTCCACCATCAATATTGGTCTCTACCAAGGTATCATGGGTGTTCTCAATTATCATACTAGTTCCCCGTGAATAAATTATTAGTGGAGATCCTTCATGTAAAATTATAATTGTACTCTATTATAATTGATTTCAAGATCATTAGACATGTGTAACATTTTCTCATTGATATGATCAAATTCATCAATTCATATATGAAACAATAATTCCATTTCCATAACTAGTTATACTATAATGATGAGTAATTTCCTAATTCCATGATGGTTTCCTTCATATCTCTCACCATAGCATCTATAAATTTCTCTCTTCCTCTCTATATAATTCAGATCTATATAACGGGATTCTATATTAGGAACAATGGGTTTATTTATAACCATAAAAATGGAATCCATTTTTATACCAATATATCACCTCTAATCCAAAGACATAGAATCCATCATTAGGTTAGAACTCTACTAGGATGTCTGATCTACACTAACTCATGTTAGGTATTCCCTGGGTAGTTTTTAAGGGTGGAACTTCTAATTGAATATTAGAATTGAAACTCCATTAATGTTAGGTTTCTTCTATTCTGAAACTAGGATATTCATTCACTTCATTATTATTCACCAGTTTACCAAATTATACCATTATATATTATCCTTATTAGAAATAGTTATGTTTTTTAATGTTTTTAATAATGTGTTGTCACATTGTGATATATATGGATAAAATATGGACAACATTACGAAGGAACAAACATCAGTATGCTTAATGTTTTTGAGGATTTTTTAAATTTTTTATTTCCCAATCGATCCATTGATCAGAGAAAAAGATATTCATGTCCTAAATGAAATTTACAAAATAGTTGAATAGAGATGATTTTTATGAACAATTTATAGAGAAAAATCAAAGACTCAATATTTCTGTTGGATTTGGAATGGATAATCGAATGTTAGTCACTCACATCAATCGAAAAAATGATCTCCCAACTTTATTGAAAATGGAAAATGAAATGAAAAACCTTATTAATGATGCATTGGGTGTATTAAGAAAACAAAATGAACATAAAAAAAATATCTAAACAATTAGTTTAGGGTGTTAAAAATATCAATGTGATGTATAATGGTTTCGATACTATTGGACAACTAGATCAATATTGTAACATAACATTGGATCCTCCTCTTGATTATGGGGAGAGTAATGTAAGAGAAATTTTTTCTGAGAAGAAAACTTTTTTACATGGTATAGATGATGAGGGAAATCAATAGTTTTATAGTGGATGTTTGAAATATTGAAAACATTCTTTCTGAAAATGTTGTACCATTACAAATGCATATGTGGAATTACAAATCACGTGATGTCCATGATATTGGAATTTTTTCATGATGCAATTTCTGAAACAATGATTTTTGAATCATTTTATAAGGAGGAAAAAGTTTTTAACATGATTTTTTCTAAATTATACAAAAATACATGCATGTCCCAATGATTGTATGCTTTATTGGTGAGTGGATTCATGAAAAATGGATTGAAAAAAATATTCTTCTTCTATATGAAATCCATGGAGTGATGTTGGAAGTCTCAATCAACATGCTACATTAAATAAGAAAATATGGAATAAACCTGAAAAGGATTTTTGTTACATTCCATTAATGCCTCGATTGCAAAGATTGTTCATGTCATAGAAAACTACCAAAAACATGATATGACATTCTGTAGAAAATAATATCCAAGGGTTAATGCGATATCCAAGAGATTTACAATTGTGGATGAAATTTGGTTCATTACATCCAGATAGTTTATCAGAACCAATGAATGTTCGATTGGGATTTTCTACTAATGTATTCAACCCATTTGGGACATTGATCACTAGGTATATAATTTTGATAGTTAATTCTAACCCTTACAATCTTCCATTATGTATGTGTATGAAACAAAAATATTTTACAATTTCAATTATTATTAATAGAAAAAAAATGCCTTGAAATGATATTGATGTATACTATACGCCTTTAATTGAAGAATTGCAGGAGTTATGAAGCAACAGTATTGAGACATATGATGCATCTTCTAGAATAATATTCAGAAATAAATTTTCTATAATGTGGACCATTACTGAATTCCCTGGACATGGGAATTTGGATTATTTAAACACTAAAATGGGTTTTGATTGTCCTTTTTTAACTTTGATGTTGAACCTGAATGACTACCCCGCAATACAAAATGATTTTTCTTCAGTCATGGAAGATTTCATGATGCATCTCATAGATTTAAGCTAAACAAGTAAAAATTCAATGGTTCTATTTACCGTACACCAACTACAATGTTGTTGAAAGGTTCCAAAATATATACATAACTTGGAAATGTAGAAATAGACTTTAGGAAGGTGTATAACATGAATGATATTGGGAAACGAGTTTGAAGTGCATCGTTATGTGAAATCAGCAGACAACTATTGAAGAAAAAAGTATATTATCCAAACATCCATATTGGAAATTTTATTTATTGGGGCATAATATTGTTGTGATTCATATTGAGAATAATGATAATGAAAATTTGGCCTTCACATTTCTTAATGCGAATGGAAAATTGAAGGATCATCCCAATACTCAGAATGACATACAAGAAATGAACATAAAGTGTGATCTCTAGACAAATTAGAATTCAAATTATGTACAAAAAATTTTAGTAATGAATAATAGGGATAAAGATACATTCTATAGAATTATAAAACATATCAAGGTTTTTTATGGGTAATTAAATAACATATAAAGGTGTGTAGACTTTAATCATTGTATGTTACATTGATTGAAAAGTCACGATTCACATATTTTGTTAAAACAATTTATACCATTAGCATTCCATAATTTATTACTTAAAAAGGCTAATGTTGTTGTATTCTAATTTTTATTCACATTATTCAAAAATCTATGTGACAAGAATATACGACCATTTAATCTTGACAACCATCATGAGAGATTTTTATTGAGACTTTGTGCAATGGAGATGATCTTTTCTCCATAACATTTTATTATATTAATGAATTTAACTATAAATTTGGTTGAGGATGCTAAATTCGAAGGCCATGTACATTATTGAAAGATGAATCCAATTAATGAGACCTTTATTTATATGTTTTTCATTTGATTGAACAATTCTTATGACTTCATTAAATAATAAATTTTGTTTTTTTCTTTTATTCAACAGATATCTTGGGCATTTGAAATCATACATGAAGAATAAATCTCAAACTGAAGGCTCTATTTTTTAAATCTATTTGGAAGAGGAGTGTCTTACCTTTTTTTCTAGATTATTTTATTAAATTGAGACAAGATGAAATCGAGTTGGATGTGTTGATGATACGTCGACTCAATCTAGAAAACTTGGTAAATCAAAAATCCTTTAATATATTTTCCAATCAGTTGGGGGGAGCTCAAATGTTACACTAACAAAAATGGATTTATCATAGGCACATCGATATGTGCAGCTAAATCATGAAATTTCAGATCCATTTAATGAATATTTGATGATACAAATAAAGAGATTAATGAGAAGACTAACATGAAATTAGAAATACATAAAAAATATATTAATAATGATCTCGTAGAATTGTTTCCCAATGTGTATGTTTATTAATATAACAATCAATATAGATATTAGGACGACACATATATTTTTTAAATATAATAAGGTATATTAAATTTTTTATATCGTGAATAAATATACTTGAGATGAGTTGTCATAAGAATTTAAATTGATTTCTCTAGGTCCTCTAAAATAGAATATATTTTTCGACACTTACAACGTTAATTGCTAAAAATTTCATACAGTCGGTCGGTTAGAGGGTTTTAAAAAAAATAGTTCTATATTTATAATTCTGAAGTGTGATAGTCTATAAATATGACTCATATTATTAAATTAAACATCCATGTGAATTTTTTAGTTTTTTTATTCAAATGATTTTGGGTTTATTTGATTAGGGGTGTTAAAAAAGATTCCTTGCAATTTACTTCTGTGAAATTATTTTTCATGATGGATGTTGGTGACCATGAATTACATGATCCTTATATCTTATCATCACAAGAAGTAATGGTAGATAATTTGGAAGATATCATGGATGAGGGGTGGAGTGCCGTTGATCACATAAAACAAATAGACATGTATGATATTGGCGATGAAGTTGAATATTTGACCTCTTACATTAAATCTAATCAATAATAATAAGCGAATACATTTTTCCATCATGATATTTAAAATATTATCCTTGAATGGGTGGATAATGTAGACTATATAATGATGGAACTGGAAAATGACATGATTGAAGAAGAAAATGATTGTATGAAAAGTAATCCATTCATTTATAAAAAACTTATGTCATTTGTGAAGTCATTCATTATAATAGTTATGTATATTTGTTTTGCTAATATTATGAATCAATTATCATTTATAATTATTTTTCTACTTGAATTTTTTGAAAAATATTTTCTGAAGTTACTTTTATTTAATTCAATGTCAATAATTCCAATGAGGAAGCATCATATTGATTCTCGTATACCCTCAGCAGTGAGGTAATAGGTCACTACAAGTTCTTCATGAGGTTATTAGATGGTAAATTTTATCGGAAAAATAATTAATAATAATAAAGTTACTTTATGTTTTATAATACATACTAGTTTTTCAAAAAAATATGGAAACAATGCTATTACAGAGAAAAAAAATGAAACATTATAATTAATGGAATCTGAACAGACTGAAGATAGTTTTCACATTTAAATGCTATGTTGTTCATATGGATAATGTTGTGGGACTATTTGGCCATATTCGAGGTCAGCTGGCAGCATATTTGGTTACCATCTGATTACGTATGAATATTAGAGATATATTCCTTCATCTTGTAAAAGTGATGTTTTTGATTCACAGATAAAGATAATTTTAAAACAATATGGTGTAATTGAATTTCATTATGTTATCAAACTCTAATATTTTCAATATTATTCTCTTTGTACAGATGTTTTTACACATTCTCGTTTCTCATGTTATGTCACGAAAGTGGACATTGAAACCATTGGTTGATTTATATCAGAAGATGACTAGATCTATCTTGGTGATATTGCATCAATGGATGGTGTTCATAAGGTAAATCACACAACATCAACATCATTTACATAAAAACTATTGATTTTATGTTTAAATATAAATATAAAAAATGTTTAATTTTCAATATAATTATTTTACAATTGTTGTTTATAAGTAGTGATAAAGATTAATATGGAGATGGAGATGAAGAGGGTGATGAGATGAGTTCATCTGGTAGGGATTAGTATTCTTTTTGAGGTTTTTTACAAATAGGGAATGAGGGGTTTTGTTGATTTATTATTTGTAACACAGACCATAAACAATTTATGGTAGGATGTGAACTAATATAATTGTTTTTTGATGCCATATTTTTTATATATGTGTGATTTTGTATGCTTTTGATTGAATTTTTGTGTACTATTGATATGTGATACACTTGGTTGGCATTTTTTTCTTCAGGGTAGTTCTGGGGTAGTAGGATATCCAGTTGGATTTTTTTATTAATCATCATTTTGTAGTGGTGTAAACCATCACAAAATATGGAATTGCTTTATTTGTGGTGGTTAAAATTTTCACTATAATATTTATTTCTATTTCATCAGTGGTTAAAACCACTGCTATATATGACATACTAATATTTATTGGCGATGGTAATTGGGTTATCAGCATTTTCGTGGGGTGGGGGATTTTTGGATTTATCAATGGTTTTAACTACTTCTAAATCCTTATTTTTCACCCCTAGAAAACCAAAAAAACAATACAAATGAAAATCTCTAAATATTATTTCTATGATTCCCACTAGAAACCACCACTAAATTTAAGAAACTGACATGTATTGGATGCTGAAACAAAATTTAGAGGAGATTTTTTCAAACATTCATAGAATCATGTACTAAAGGATTAAACCGCCACCAAATAAAAAACTACTACTACTCAACCCTTATCTTATAGTGATACACGTTAGGATATAGGACATTCTCTAGCTTAGCAGCCCTTGGAAAATTTCAGGATTGAATAAATTTCATCATAACTCAGGGATGAGGATTAATCACTTTTCTATCTAATATAAAACCTCCAAAATCATCATTTAAATAAGAAATTAAATTAAAATCAATTTTTTTTTGTTAAAAAGATATTAAAAATTAGTTCCTTTTAAATATATAAAAATTATTTTAACTATAGTAAGATGGGAATCTATTGGATTTGATTGAAATATGGCACAAAAACATACAAAAAACATAATATATGGTCTCTTAGAAGTACGATATAAAAAACCTCCCATCATACCTCTATATAACTTGTTATCTACTTGTTTTACATTTTCATCCATGTCATGTTTTATATTGGTACACATAAGAGTTGAATATTTCATGTTGTTCACAAGCCCAATATTTTTTAATAAATCAATTATATATTTAATTTAGTTTAAAATATTTCCACTGTTTTTTTGATAAATTTGAAATCCTAAAAAGATATTTATTTCTCCCATCATACTCATTTCAATATATTTTTTTAATTAATTTTGAAAAATAATTACAACGTTTTTTTAGATGAACCAAAAATAACATCATCAATATAAATTTTAATTAATAAAATATTTGAACAAGGATATATCATAAAAAGTTTTGGATCATCCAATCCAATAATAAATTTTATTTTTCAAATGAAAAGAACCTAAAATTTCATGCCAATCTCAAGGTTATTTTTAAGTCCATAATGATATTTAGTATATTTAAAAATAGAATTTTGTTTTTGAAAATTTTCCAAACTAGTGGGATGTTCAACATAACCATCCACTATTAAATAACCATTTAAAAATGAAGATTTAAAATCCAATTGATATAATTTAAAATCCATATGAAATGTATAATCTAATAGGATTAAAATGTAATATTGTCTAGATATCGTGGAAAAGGATTCATCATAATAAATACCTTATTACTGATTATATCCATTAGTTGCTAATCTATATTTATTTTGGGTTATGATCCCTTGATGATTCTTTTTTTTTTCTAAATAATCACTGAGTTCCTCTAACTGGATAATTGGTTAGTCTCTTTACTAGTTCCCAAACAACATTCCTTTTTAATTGGTTTATCTCTTCCAGCATTTCTATCATCTACACTCATCTTCTAAGGCTTCTTCAATAGTCATAGGTTTTAACTAAGCGAGAAAGGAAAAGAATTCCACTAGGTTTTATACATTTCTTCAAGATATAAATACTATGTATAGGTCTCCTATATCAGTTTCTCGAGGATGTTTCTTTATAGTTCTAGAATTTCTAGGCATGATACATTTAGGATCATCAGTATGATTTTCTTATGAACTGGATTGAATTTTATTAATATTATTTTTAAAATAATTTTTAGGGGTTTCTAGACTTGAGTTTTCAAAATAGTCATTGACTTCATCTACATGATCATTCTCTTTAATAAAATCATCATTTACATCAAAATTCACATGAATAGATTATTCAACAATAATATAATTTTTGTTAAACACTCTATAATAGTTATAGGTAGTATAGTATCCAAAAAATATTCCTTTAGCAGCTTTTTGATTGAACGTACTGGGTTTGTTCTTAGTATTCAAGATATAAACCTTTCATCCAAAAATTTAATGTAATTTACATTATGTTTTTTGTTATTCAAAATTTCAAAGGATGTTTTTTGAAAATAGTCCTTATTAAAAATCTATTATTGATGTAGTTTTTTTTTCTTATAGCTTCCTCAAAAAAATAGGGAGGAAGAAATTATTCATTCATCATATTACTTGTCATTTCCTAAATATTTATATTTATTCATTCAAAAAGTTTATTTTATTGAGTTGTTCTTATTATCGAGGAGTTCTGTTTAATACCTAGGTTTTACAATAAATAATTTAATTCTTGATTCTCAAATACTTCACGATGATCACTTCTCAATGAAATTATTTTAAATACCTTTTCATTTTGAATAATTTTACAAAAACATTCAAAAATTGTGAATACATTCCTTTTATATTTTAGAAAATAAACCCAAATAAATCTAGAATTATAATATAAGAAAACCTAAACATATAATTTACCATCAAAACATTCTACTCGGGATTGCCCCAAAAAATCCATATGGATAAGTATTAAATATTTATATGTATAAATTTTGTTAATATATTTGATAGAGGATTGGTGCTACATGAAAATTTGGTTTGCAACATAGAATCTATCGTTGTCAAATTCAAGAAAAGGAAAATCAGAACCTAATTGTTTCATATATAATTTATGTAAATATTATATATTATAGTTTCTATGCCTTTTATTCCAAATCCATGATTCATTATTCTAAGACGTTAACCAATTCACTTATTTTACACATGGAATTTAAAGTAAATGTATAAAGATGATCAGTTCTATGTAATCTAAACTTAAGAAACATATCTTTAAACTCTGGGAAGAAATTTTCAAAAAAATAAATATAAAAACCTTCATAAAAATGTTGAGAAATACTTACCATATTGTACTTTATCCCTTGCACATACAATAATTTATTGGTTGAGGGAGTCTTTATATCTACAATAGTTCAAAATCCAAATATTTTTCCATGGGAATTGTTAGCAACAGTGACTAGTCCTCCTTCCAATTGAGTTTGTGTATGAATTCTTGTAGAGACTCTACTCATATTCCTAGAATATCCACTATATAATAACCATATAGGTTTTCTTTATCATTGAAATTTTTTCATTAAAAATTAATTAAACAAATGATTTATTTGATTCGTATATCTTCTTGGGTCTTTCAGTGTTAGTGAGTAATGATCTCAGAATCAAGATATACTTTGTTTCCAAATCATTACCATTTAATGGCATTATTTACAAGAATATCATTTAAAATATTTTACCCTTTTTTAAAAAAAATGGAAAAAGATTCATATGATTCTACTACATCTTACAGTTCATTAATTTTCTTTTTGTGATTGATACTTTCTGATGTAGGAGGAATTAAAATTTTCAAGTAACTCTTGATGTTGTTTTAGCATGATGTGTCTTTCACCAAAAATAGAATTATGAATTCTTTTAATAGATTTATGTTTCTTTAATAAGGAATAATATTTTTTCTAGAATAGAGAAGTAGGTAGACAGTTTATTATTTAAGAAACATCAAGTATCATAATCAGAAGGGTAATAAGTTTGAACCTTTCATTCTTCAGTCATAAATCACATATTTGATTTCTGATTTGATTTCTCCTTCTCTGAATCAAACATTGAAGTGATACTGGAGTCTTCAGATTAAATCCATGTATCATACATTTTTCTTTTTATTTTGTTCTCATAATAATCATTTTTCATCTATCTCTTTTCTGACCTTTTTCATTCACCATTTAAATGAGGACAATTAGGTCTGATATGGCCAAATTTATATCATTCATTGAATCTATCATCTCTTGCTTATTTATAATCCTTTTTAAAGGATTTTATGAATCCTATATTCATCACGTGAAATTTCATGAACATTCTAGCTAACTGAGCTTGTTCAATTTTAAAATATAAGGAATCTAAATTCTTCCCTTATTTGTCTTCAGGATTTGTTTTTTTACTATGCTTCTGAGATGTCACTTTCAAATAAGTATCTTCTTTTTTTCAATAATATTATGATCTTCAGCTTCAACCTGCATTTATGCCTCATACAACATTAGTGTCACAATTATTTATTTCACTGTGAGATCATTTATAGGTGATTACTAGTGAATAACATCAGATATGTCTTTGTATTATGAAGGTAGTACTCTGGGAACTTCCATGGCATGATCAGATTGTTTGATGGGTTCACTTAAGGGTGTAATATTTTTGGAAATTTCTATAAGCCTTCCATTAATCTATGTGATGCATTTACCGTAAATCATTCTAAATGTTTCAAAAATTATCTTAGAAGTATCTCATCACATTTTATAACATTGTATGTTCCTTTATAAGAAACTTCAATAGTTTTCCACATCTCATATGCATTTGGAAATTGTAATACACGAATAAACTCATATGCTCCAAGACCACAAATAATATCATTCATTGCTTTAGAATTAATATCATACTCGCCTTTTTTAATTGTATCCCATGATTCTACTTTCTCTTGAATTCCATATGGAGTAATGATCATTGAGTAGACTTCAAATCCATGATTATTCTGATAGATAATCTTTATTGACTTCCAGCATCTATAATATTAACCATTGAAGTATAAGGGACATTCCATTGAAATTCCTTCTCTATAATCATCCATTTCCATCTATATGTTGACTGTATAATTTTAGAATTCAATATATTTATCAAAATGCTCACATATGATAACAATTGTTATGTCGGAATATATAATGATACACATAAGGTGGTGAATTGTATCTTTTCAAAAATAATCCACATTTCGGGATTTTGACATCCACATTGATTCACACATATATACAGTGTTTACTTATGTTAAAATAATAGGTAGTTGATAAACTGAAATAATGAACACATCTTTTCATAGTGTTTTGGGGAACAAAGATACCCTAGTCAACTATATTAATCACACTCTATCCGATATTGGTAAATTTCACTAGTATGGTCCCCTTATCATAAGACCATGGATTCAACACTGAGTGCATGTAGTTGAAACCTTTACAACCAAACTAATAAAAAATTCTTATGGTTATATTACAGATAATCTAATATCCACATCTTAGATCGAGAAGCTGATACTCCACTAAAACTATGTATGTGAAATTGAAACTCTAATGAATCAAAATATTGATTTCAAAGGATCAGATTTATCTTCATAGTTGTAGAATCAAGCAATTGAAAATTGATGGAACTTGTTCTTCAAAAAATATTATCTTCAGGAATGAAATAGTACAAAATTATCCTGGTTGTAAAATGATCTTCAATAAAGTATAAACTAAACAGCAGAAGTAACTTGAGGATAAAATATGTATAACATTAAAATCATATCCACTTTATCATATAACATATATTTGATAATTTTTTGTAGTAGAACTATAAATTCAAATTTGAATAATGTTGTCACCTATGTGAACCTTATATCACACACATATTTTTGAAGAAATTCTTTAAAGGAATATATAGAAAAGATATCTTTCTTCGATATTCTAGATCCAAAAGAATAGCCTGATTGATCATGGAAATTCATATTAAAATTGACGAGGGGAGTTATAACATCCCTTTGGAACATGATTGTATTTCATCAATAAATATGGTTCATTGAAACATTCATAACGATCCTTGAACCGGTCTTCAATGTTTACTAGATCATTGCAACAATCTCAGATTTAAAACGCAGTTTAAAACATCACTTTTGTAAACACACTTTTGGGTTGAACTACGTAGCATAAGGTTCCTTTGTATAGTGTAGTGTTCCTTTGTGTAGTGTAGCATTCCTATTGATTTTTGTTTCCATAACCATAATTTCATCTTCACATAACATGGGAAAAAAGTAGCCTTGGGATGATAATCTATACGTTCACCTTTTTAGCATAATATCCCGAATGAAGCATTGAATAACCAAACATTCAAATTATCAAATGTATGGTTGATTAATAGTAAAACCAAGTTCCAAAGTAGGGTTTCTAAACAATATTATTTTTTATTCTGAAAAAAAATGATTCCAATCCAAATTCAAAGTGTTTACCATAATGTAGGGTTGATACAATACACAAGTGTTAACTTTTCAGTGTAATGTAAGGATGATGAACCATACATTCATTTACCAAACATAGGGTTTGAAACAGTGTTTCCAAACAAATTCCCATAATGCTAAATTCCTTCAACCTATATAAAAATTCCTGAAAACTTTCTCAATAAAATATCATAAGAAAAAGGGGTATTTTTAGCTTCAAAATTGTCATATATTATATAGTACTGTTGAGACAACACATACCCAACACTATGCTCTTTTTTCCTTTTTGTTCCTAGTAGTGATCACTCGTGGGATTGTGTATGCCTCTCAACACCAGTCTATCCACCATTCTGTGTGCATCAATCCTCCATGTTGGGTCTATGAGTGGATTTTTCTGGTAGTTTGGGCCGGTTTTGGTGCTGGTGTTTGATGCCCTTCCTGTCTTCTATGATTGTTGTCCAACCCATTATGCTCGACCCCATCTTGGTCGGGATCGATGTGCACTTTAGGACCTCTTGGAATGGTGTTTCAGGGGGGTAGGTGATGGTACCAGTGATTTTCTTCAATGGTGTTTGCATTTATAGTTTTTATCCTCTCCTTTCTTCAGCCTCTTGCTTTATATTTTTCTGGTGACGTCTCATAGTTCCTTTGGTTGATTTTTCGGTTGTTTTGATGTTATTCAGTTGTTTTATTATAGTTCTCAAGTTTGGTTTCACTATAGTTTGATGTACGATTTTGGATTCCTATCATGAAATCTTCTACACTACTCGTGGTGATATGATGAAGACGATGAGGTCTGGGATGGTTGAAACCACATCGATGGTTTGTTTGGTTTCATATTGTGCACGTTTTTCATCCGGTATGGATTTTGTTTCTGAAGGAGGATCTGTTTAAAACTATTGGATTGATTCAATGTTGATGATTTTTTGTTGTGGTTATATTGTTACTCTGATAACCTTCAGTTTTCGTTTGGTGCATAGTCGAAGATGTTGATGATGATGGTGATTAGATGGCGATAATGACAGTAGTGGGTTGCGACGCAACTCGATAGATGTAGTGAATCCTAGTTTTTTACTCCATTGCTTTGGTGTCACGTCATTTTTTTAATTTGAATTTTTAGTAGGTTTCCTATGTATTTTTATCCCACAAGGAATATTTGTTACTTCTCTAATAAGCGGCTATTGGAAAATCAAAAAAATTGATTTTTCAGTCACATGCTTAAAAATGGGAAAACATGCTCTGATTATCTTGATAGTTTATAACAATGATCCATTATTCATTATTGACATCTAATAATCATTAATATAGTAATATCACACATGGTGTGGCTGATATGACTCAATATGTGTCTTTGAATTGTCATTTTATATCAAAATATGCATTATATACTCAAAATCAAGAAAAACATCATGGATTTCTATGATTTTTTTGGAAAAAGATCAATAAATCAATTTTTATGGGTAGGAATTAGCCTTACATAAATATGACATACGGTGTGACCAGTATGGATAAAACAACATGTTTTCAATTTACAAGTTTCATTTAAGTTAAAAATAAACATCACACAATCAAAATTGATGAAAAATCACTAGGATTATATTGATAAATTTAGACAAATTTAGATAATTAATAAACTGTATATAGGAACTATCTTCACATCAGTTTGACCCAATTTTTGGTCAGTATAACTGAATGTGTGTGCTTTTATTTAAAAGTGACATTTTAGTTTAAAGCATGTGTCAGATTCACAAAACAAATACATCAAACATGAATTATCCTAAGGATTTAGAAAAAATATTGATATTTAATTTGTGACATTTATTAAGTAAAATCACTTGAATATGTCTAATTATATAGTCAATATGACTCTATGTGTATTTTTTTGATTATATTTTCCACTTTAAATCATATTGAATGAAAAAAAACTCAAAAAAAATCAGTTGGATTCTCTAAATAATTTCATAAAAATTTTAATAATTCATCGATTATGTGTTGAAATTAATCTCATATCAATATGAAACATGATGTAGATGGTGAATGTTCATGTTTTAATTTAATGGTGTGAATTTAAAAGTGCCATTTTAAATTTAAAAGGTTATATCTGGTCCGACTGTTGAAGAACCTCTTCGTGCATTCACCAGCGGCGTCGCCTCCTATCCTATCGTCGGAGTTCTCTTGCTCATTTTCTTTCCCTCTCTCTGTATCTCTGTATATATTGATGTATGGGGCACAATGCACCTCGAAGGTGATTTTCTGGGATGTGTCGCTCGACCTGATATGTGTCTCCATGGATTATCATCATTCGCTATCTATTTAAATTTTAATGTGTGTTCTTTTATCCATGATTATTCATCCTCCTCTATCTATTAGATTCATCCACCTCTCATCTGTGACCTTCAACACCATGAAAGTGCTCATATCTTGTACGACATGAATCCTTTTCTTTCCTAGGTTCCATTCACCCAATGACCTTCGGCCATTGGGTGAATATGGACTTCTTGTCCACATAAATTTACAGGAATAATTATACCCGTTATATAGCCCAAACTAAGATGGGTCTAACTAATTTCATGCATGGAATTCCCACAAATGATCACATCTAAATAGTTTGGATGAACTCAATTTCTATTCATCTTATGTCTCTTTCTAATAAATACATCATAGTGAATGTTGGTTATGAGAAATCTTTCTTCTTTATTATCTTTTGTCCATGCTATGTGTGATCCAATATTTAGGGACTCATTATGGAGAGATCTTGAATAATTTGATTCTGGAATGTGGTTGGGTTGATTGGAGGATATTTCAATTCCATAGGGGATCCTGAAGAGAAAAATTTTGGAGGGGCATATTTTGGAAGGACATTCATGAGTTTACGCAGTTCATGTCTTGGAAAGGTCATCTGGATCTCATTATCACTGGGGATTAATTTACCTTCTATTTAAAATAGAATGTTGGAAATCATATGTGGTGTAGTCTTGACTGTTTCCTATCCAACATCAATTCTGTCTCTAATTTTCCAAATAACCATGTTCTTCACCTGGTTCATTCTTTGTTCGATCATTCGCAACTTCTAGTTTGCATTACACCAGGAGAGGATATGGTTAATTCTCCTAACATCCCCCAAACAGTTGACTTTGTTTCCCGATTATCACTTAATAGTTCATGCTTACTTGAGTAAACCCATGAATGATACATCATCGCTACTATTTCATAAAAAACATAGATGGTTGAATGGGAAACTCCAACCATTGATCAAGAATCGACCCTCGATATTTCATGACTTAGATATGATGGTTCATGAAATTCAGCTTGTAGAGACCAGTCTTAAAGATAGAGAGAGATAATTCCAAATGAGAGTGAGATTTTGGAGGTGGTAACTTCTTTAAATCAAGACAGTTCTCTATTTTTATGTGTCTTACCTATTTATGTTTATGTGGAATAATTGGAGTTTATTAATTATGAGCTTGTAGAAATTATTTAGAAATTTTTCTGAGTAGGTAGTTTTTCTTGGGTGGCCTGGGAAACATCACTTGTTTTGATTCCAAAGGATCGGTACCCCTCTTATATAATACATTTTTGACCAATTAGTATGTGTAATTTTCCATACAATATTCATTCTAGTGTACTCAAAAATAGGATCTCAAGTCATATTCCTGAGGGCATTTGAGAGGAACAACAAGACATTGTTAAAGGAATGTCCTCCCAGGTGACTATTACTCTTTCCTAAAAGATTATTGGAGATATCTATATGAAGACTCTAAGCTCAAATATGGAAATAAAAATTGAACTGGATAAGGATTATGAAAATCATGAATGGAGATTTATTTTGAAACTATTTATTTTTCTGGGTTTCTCTCAGAGGGTGTTTGATTTATCATTCAAGTGTTTCTTCAAAACATGTTTTCTTATGAAGTTAATGGGAAAAATGAAGTTTATTCCAGGAGGTGAACTGCTTGAGATTTTCAGACCCTCTTTCTCCAAGCTTCATCATTTTTTTCTCAAGATTCTAATGACATCATTATCTTCATTAAAGGACGTATAAGATCTATTCGAGGCATTACCATGGTACAGGAGGAATATTACTAGTGAAGTGGTCAAGGTATTGACTACGAGAAGTGTAGCATATATATTTCAAAATATTATTCTGAGTGGTATGAAATAAGATTGAAGAAATAGTGACAATTAATAGGAGTTATTCTTTGATGGATTAATTGGGAGCACACAGTTTTCATTGAGGTATTTTCATTCATCACTATGAGAACCTAGTTGCTAAAATTTTTTTATATACACAACTGGAAGAATATATTCCTATATTTTGGGTGTAATATTCTGTTGGACAAATGTTTTCTTTCATCTAAATTGATGCATGAGTTTTAAATATTCAAATTTCCAAAATTGGTGGTTAAAAAGATGGAAAAAATCATGTTTTCTTTATCCTGGGATGCTCACATGGATGGTTGTTGTCATTGGTAATCTTGAGCCAGAATGGCCTAACCAATGGGGTTGAGAGGTATTGGCCTCATGGAAAATACTAATAACATGTACAGTCTACAATATAAATTTATGTGGAATGTCCTGTGTTGATGATCCTTGTGAGGAATATTCGTGATTGGGAAATATAGAAATGTCTCAGATGAGATGAGAGGGATGGTCTCCATCCCATGGAAAATGTTGCTTGGGAATTTACCTGAACATTAGTGATAGTAGAGGTGTATATATGGGTAAAATGAGATCAAATACAAGAAAAAAATATGGTGGGTGTATACCTTTTCTTGATGGGATGTCTGACCCCCAATATTTAATTTTTTCAAGTTTGTACTTTTCCGAATTTTATTCAAGCCACCCTTGGCTCGAATCAATGTGAGGTTTTCAACAGCATACAACTTTCCTCTGATGCTGATAATCTGTGCTCACTAGGGCTACATTAGGGACCTTCTCAGAAAATGATTATTGATTTTCCATCCATATTAATGCTAATTTCAGAATGGTTAAGCCTCGATGGTTCAAATAATTACTGATGAAGTATAATTTTTTTTATGTGTCATGTTTGGAATAGTTCTTTTCCAACGAAATACATGTTCAATTAAAATGGTATCATCACATTTTACAAGTGTTATTGTAGTTATAAATCCATGGAGTAAATATTTAATCACCATTTTTGAAGATGATTGGACATTGGTGGTTTGGAATGGATTCATGTACCTTATTGATATTCTTTTTAGGAAGGTGAAAGTGAGGTTTTTTGTGACTCCCTGTTCCATGGGATTGAGGGTAATGGAATGGAAATGAATAAAATGGGAAAACTTATTTTGATTTGTTGTTGGACCATTTAGAATTATAGAAAAAAAATCATTGTTGGAAGGGTATTCAAGATTAGGTTTAGTGTTGAAAACTCGATCCAGGTGTCTAGCGGAGGATTTGGGGGCTCTTCTAAAGTGCTGGTAAACTCCTCATACTCAAAGAATTGTCATGAATTTTAGAAATGTACGGCTAATTCATATAGGTTTTAATCGATCAGTATATGGGTATGATGGAATCCCCTTTTAATGGGTTCTAAATGAACCTTTATAGCTCCTATAATCATGTGATAATAGAACGTAGTGGTGTTGTCAATGATTCTAGTGGTTCGGTAGTTATTGTGTTTAGTAATTTCATTAGACAATGTAACTCTCTTGTTATGGAAGTGAAATATCTTCTCATTGGGATGTAGATTTTTCTCTCTATTAATATTTCTCTCACAGAGATTGATATGGATTCTTCAATTGTTTAGAATTCTTTTCAAGGAAGGTGTAATTCACCCTAGTCAATTATTTATATTGTTTAAAGATGAAGGTTTTCATTGGTTGAACAAAACTGAAGAAAACATGGCATGAAGGAATGTTTTTTGTGTATGGACCTTCCTCAAAGGGGACTCAGGAAAACCCACTCATTATTTATTCTAGTTTGGGTTCCTATCCCACAGTTTGTGCGGATTTTTTTGGGTGGGTTCCCTTTGTCTTCATTACAATAGACTACCTCTACATTATTTTTATCCATCCTTCTTTATAGGTCATCTTTGTAAAATATCATATTTTGTCCAATATTAATACATCAAGATTGAGGCTAATAATACATCTGCGAAATTTTTAAATTTACATCATTTCAATCTAAAATATTGTGCGGTAGATATGACAGGGAGTATATGTTTTAGATTTAAAATTGTCATTTTAGTTGAAAACATGAGTCACAAACCCAAAAATGAGAAACCATGCTCATATTTTCTTCATACATTTAGAAATGGATCCATAATAAATTTTTGACCTATCATAATTAATGTCATGTCCCTTTGACACATGCTATTTCTAGTAATATTGGAAATGTGTGTTTTTATTTAAAAGTGACATTTTAGTTCAAAACATGAGTCACATACTCTAATTTATGAAAAAAAATCAGTTTAAAGTGATATGTTTTGATAAATATAGATATTTTAATTGTGATATAGTTGAATTAATATATTATTAATCAATAATACAGTGTTACTGGTATCACTGGATGTATTTTCATTATTTAAAAGAGACATTTAGTTCAAAAAAACATCAATGATTGAAATTTTTTGAGATATATTTATATCATCCATAAAATTTAGGAAAAGGATTGATAATTTTTTAATGATTTTTAAGAATTGGCAAAATATCATTCCAATAGATAACTTTTCTAGTATAACTGAATGTGTGTGTTTTCATTTAAAAGTGATATTTTAGTTCAGAAAATTTGTGAGGAATTAAAAACTGAGAAAAACACATGGATTGATATAATGAATTTGAACAATGACTAATTATTCATTTATAAATTATAGGAAGTGACCACATATCATTCTAACATGACATTATAATGGAATTATATTACATTAAAATTATAATTTGTTTTCATTTTTCATGTAATATTACTAAAATAATCATTGTGCATATTATAGTAACACACTTCCGTTATTTGACAATGGGTTGATCATTGCAGAGTTATTACTATGAGATTTTTTTATATTTATTTTAATTATTTTTCATTCTAAATGAATTTACATTAATGTAATTATATTGTACAGAATTGTTTTATTGTATTATTTTAATTGAAATGGTGTAATCTAAATATATTATCTATTATATTGATGTTTTAAATTTCTAAAATTTAAATTGATATCAACTACTATAGAGTTTTATTTTTATATCTGCAAGAATTATTTATAAAGAAAAAATTTCATTTTTTAGGACCATGTGTAGCAGGGATTGAGACCACTTTTATCAACGTTAAATATGGACCTATTAAATGGATCATTTATCTGTGCTAATGATAGTATCAATAAATGGATTCTTTTATCAATGTAGAATTCAGCGTGGATAAAGAATGTATTTATCAGTGATTTTTTAGCACTAATCAGAACATCAAAATTATATATGTGTTGGAAAACAATAGTTCATTTTTCGCATTGATAAATCCAAAATAGTGTTTTCATATTGGGGAAATATGTATAATTGAGGAGATTCCCACAAATTGATAATTGAAAGGAATATCCTACGGATCCAAGTTCTAACATTAAGGCATGTGAATGGTCATTTCCAATGTAGATTTTACCAGATATGGGAACACATTGGAGGATTTGGACCAGCCTATAGGATAATATTACCCGTGACCAATATTAAGATTGTTACCATTTCCCATAGTATAATACATATTATGAATAAATATATAAAATAAAATAAACATTTCAATATTCATTGTTATTGTGCAATATTCTCTTAAAAAACAAGTAACAAAAAAATCAAACAAAACATTTTACACGTAAAATAAAAAAATTAATTAATTTAATTTTTATAAACAAAATCCATAATTTTAAAATCACATATTTTAAAAAAAAATTGTAAATTAATTAATAAATCATAATTCTAGGATTGTTTTTTAATTTGTTTCTTCTTTTGGATTGGAATATGTAATAAAATAAGTAATTTACTATTTTATTAAGAAAATAAAATATTAAATTAGATAATTTTATTATGGAGAAATATTTTTTCTATTTTATGTATATAAAAATGAAAAATATTTTGGAAATTAATTTATTTTATTTTATTCTAAATTTGAAAATAAATCATAAAATGTTTTCTATCATGTTTTCTCAAAATAGAAGAAAAAATATTTCTAAAAATAAACAAATTTTGTATTTTTTATATTTTTCAAGTGTAAAATGTGTATTCCCATTTCCTCATACTTTTAAAAAATATTTAAATGACCTAATATATTTTTCAATGGCATTAAAAAAAATTAAAAATTATTTTTTCTAATATTAATGAAAATTTATTAATTTGATAATAATTATTTATATTCATATAGTATTTAAATTTATCTATTTTTCTATATACATATTTTATAAAATCAGAAAAAAATAAATTATTTTTTATAAATTTATTTTTGTATTTTTATATTAAAAAAAACAAAAAATGTGTTTTAAATAAAAGATTAAATATTCCACGTAAGTTAAAATTTATTGAATGAATATTTGATGGATAAGTTAATCAATGAATACATATGATATGAAAATAAAATATATATTATTTTAAAATAAATATATTCATGATATACTGAAAACATTCTGACATATAAAAAATTTCACATTGGAGAGATCATTAAACAGTCATCCCATATTTCAAATAATTTCTAAAATATTATAGTAAACTTTTAATAAAAATTTTATCACAAATAAAAATTTATAAAATTGTATAGAAAACTAAAATCATATAGGGTAAGAATTTGGGGATACCAAAGTAGTAAAAAATTTATTTGAATAAATTTTTAAAATATAAACCTAACTAGAAGTGGAAATTAGGTGAATCTAAAATGATAATTATTTTGGATTTAAAATATTAAAATAAAAAACTACATGGATATAGGAAATGGGGGAAACTCCATTAAAAATAAATTTAGATATAAAAAATAAATATAAAAAACCCACTTATTTTAAGAACTAAATGGTGAAATAGTAGGAAAGTGAGGGGTTATCAAACATTTTAGGTGAATGTGAGGTGATTCCATGATTGTGTGATGGAGGATACATTGCAAAGACTGATGGTAATGAATATGTGGAGAAAGGATGAAGGTTGGGATGACATCGAATATTATCGTTCAATGACATCATGTTGTGGTAAGATGTGATAAGAGGTAGATTATTATAGGGAGAAACTTATGAGATAGATAGTTATGATGAGAGGTGAGGCTAGATGAGGAATATTTTATGGTCATCTATTTTACCTAGGATAATCAATTTCCCAATCAAAAATCCATATTTTGATTTCCCTTGGGCCAACCTTGTGCATGATGTCATCAAACCATGATAAAAATCACATGGTTATATTTAAAATAATCCTTCATGGCATGCGTTCTAATATGGAAAACAATATGTGTCTTGTTGACATACATTATGATTCATGGGTGAACACTAAAAAAATAACGGGCATTAGGCATATTATGATGTAAAAATCCATGGTCTTGGATTGGACAGATATCTACCATAACCAAATAAAGTAGTGTATATTTGGATGTTTTTTTGAAACTTATTGTGTGAAATAGGCCTTTGGGATGTACATTTTATATGGGTCATGAAAAAGAACCCATAGATGAGTGGAAATCTTTATGAGTAGTGAATCAATGACTTAAATTCTTTTTTTTCTTCACACTACCCCAGATCCGGGCACAAGATGCACCAACTTTTACCTTCCCTAAGCAGAAAGTGATTATAAATGCCAAACCGATAATAGTGCTAGCTAAAAGCGCTGATAAAGGTTACTTTTATAAAAGCTAAAACAAGCACTGATAGAGGATAGATTTATCAGTACTAATAAAATTTAATAAGAAAGAATATTATTAATTTCTTTAAAATGATTATATTTATACTAAAAACTTAAAAATTATTTATATATATTAATTAATAAATTCATTTCTATAATTAATATAAATATTATATATTACAAAAATTATTTTTAATAATTAAAAGATATATATAATGTTTGAAAAATGTATTTATAATTTTATAAAAAAATATATATAAATTCAAATTATTATAAAGTTATAATAATTTTTTAAAAATATGTATATATTTATTATATTTAGAAATATAAATAAATTATTTTTAAATATATTTATTTATAGTTATAGTTATAAATATATATATATCTGTGTGTGTGTTTGTATTTATTGAATATATATATATATATATATCATTAGATAATTAATATATTACTGTTCATTATTTATGATAATATATTGATGTGTGAGTATAATTGATCCTATACCAGGAAAGTCTGAACTAGGCGTAAGCCTAGTCCCGCAAATTTATTAAAGGAAAAGTGCATGTAAAGTCAGTAGAAAATAAAATGCTACATTACATCAAAACCATATGCATCCTTCTCCCCATCATCAGATAACTCATCACCAGGATCAGCTGACTCCCATTCAGAAGATTCGTATTTGCGCATCATCTCAAGGTACATATTTTTCTTCAGAAGCATTTCCTCAGACTGCTTCTCTTTGACTGGCTGTTTCCCACTGAATCCTTTGTCCCTCTTCAGGGACCCTCCTCTTCGTTTTCCACTGTACCCATTTGCAATGACATTTTCTTGTGACCCTACCATCTTGTGTGCAGACCTTGTCGCAATTGGTTTGGGTAGATCCGTATAGTCTCTCCTTGGCTCTCCTTCCTTCCTAGACGATGACCTAGTTGATACTGGCTTCGGCAGGTACGAGTAGTCCTTCCTTGGCCTCCTCTTTGGTGGTGCATTCATGACACCTTCACTTTCAGACATCTTCATTCGACCACCTTGAACAATATCACTATATGAAGGTTTGGCTACTCTGCCACCATTCTCTTTCTCACTATCAGATATATTCCCCCATTTATTAGTGATATTCACAGAAACAAAACTCTTGCTTCCAACATCTTTCTTTCCCAAGACATAATCTGAGGTTTTAAGAGACTCTCCTCCGGTCTGAGAGAGCTTGTTATGATCAAGCACAACAAGGCAATGAGGATTCATTTCACCAACAACACCACGTTCCAGATTATTAGGAACCTCAAAATAGTGCCGATCAGCCATCCCAGTCGGTGGCTCCTCCAGCTCCAGCCCTGCAAATCTATTACCAGAAGAGGCCCAACCAGCTAGGGTAAGAATTTCCTTATCAAGTGCACCTCCTTCATCCCTCATATTGTCAGAAATTGGCTACACTTGGCATGAATATATAGCAACCTCCATCAAAGGTGGACCTCCAGCACCAAGATCACTTTTAATATGGTCAAAAACCTACTTCACTGTTGGAAGTAAGGGCTCCCGAACCTCCTTCACGGCACAAGCATGCTTATTCACCTCGATTCCTGTATCTTTCCATTCCCCCTACTCCTTGTTTGCAACATTCAGTGCAGCATCAATGCAAGGACTCCCCATGTGATTACCGCGATCAACAATATTGCCAGCACCAACACATTCCACATCCCTGTCCTCACCCACACCCCCTCGCTCACTCAAATGGTCTACCAGAACACCCGTAGCAGGAGTGGGAGTCGATCCAGAAGGATCCCCACTAAGAACTCCTCGTGCCTTCATCTCCTGGGAGATCCCATCCTTTCCTCCGCTGCGGAAAACCAAAAAAGAATGACCAAGTCTACAGCATTGCACACAGTACTGCATCCAGGAGTCAAAGAGGACTTCTTGATGCCAATGGAATTCCTTGCTGTCTGTGATCCAGAAACGGTTCACCGGTGATCTTGCGACATCAACTTCCACGCAGATCCGCAGACAGTTGATCCTATATGATCATAATGATTATTTGGGGACATGATTGTGAATTACGTTTTTAATGATATGTTTATCTAAATTAGATGACATGCACATGTTATGTATTCATCATTATGAATGTTCATTTAGAAATTGACACCCATAAGATTCATTCATGTTATATCCATGAACATATGATGTTTACATAGATACATATCAAATTACCATAAATACATTTAAATAATAACATTGTTTATTATAATTTTAATAATATATAAATAATTTTTCAATTTGTTAAATTATAAATATTATTATAACAGTATATTTATTTGTTAAAATAATTTTAAAATTACAATATGTACATTTATTGTAATTTATAAATATATATATATATGTTCCTATATGAATATATATATATTTATTTATTATATTCCAATATTTATAAATATTCATATTTATAATTATAATTATAATTTTATATATATATTTATTTAAATAAATATAAAATTGTAAAAAATATGTATATAATTATTATAATTTTTCAAATATATATAATTATGTAAATCGTTTTATAAATATAAACGTATATATACACAGATATAGAAATATTTATAATTAATATTATAAATAAAATATAGAAAATGTAAATAATTATAAAATTATAATAAATATATTTATTATTATAAATATATATAAATAAATATTTATTTATAGTCATTAATATAAATAATTAAATAAATAATATATTTATTTTAATTTCATAATTATTTTAATATATATATATATATTAATTTGTATTTATGACTATAAATAAATAAATATTTATTTATAATTATAACTATAAATATAATTAATATATTTATTATAATTTTATAATTATAAATATTTTATTAATAGTGTGTCTTTATAAGTGCTAAAAAAGTGATGATAAAGGTCTGTTTTATATGTTTTTGATATTTTAGCGCTGATTAAAACATCCTTTATCAGTTCTTTTCGGAACAGTGATGATAAAAGCTTTTCACATTTTTATAAATGGAACCCTAGAAGATCCACTTGATGCTCGAGCCTCAAGATTTCACAAAAGTCGATCTCTGCCTTGGTTACCGCTGCCACCTCTGTCTCTGCCTCCACCTCTGTCGACTTCATCGCTACCTCCACCTTTGTCACCACATCTTCCCTTGTCCCTGTCTTTTCTATCCCCACCTCCACCTTTTCCTCCTCCTCTACATGCTCCTTCTCTACTTCTCATGTCTCAACTATCCCCACCTCTGCCTCCGCGACCATGTTTGTCTCTATCACAGCCCCTGCCCCAAACTCCACCTCCATGATCCCCCGCCTCCATGGCCCCCACCACCGTTTCCCCATCTCAGATGCCCCCACCTTCACCTCTGTTGTCCCCGCTGCCCCCACCCCCCTCGTCTTCACCATCCCTGCCCTAGACACCGTTGATGTCAAATTGTAAGTTCCAAATGGTCTAAATTATTTTTTCATATATATAAATATATATATAATTTACTCATATTGATTTATATAATTCATGGAATCACTTAGATTGGGAGAGAGATAACTCATGGTTAATAGGCAAATATATGTATTTGATTTTCATTTTAGGTTTAAATTGCAATATTGATTAATTCCCTTCATCTTATGCATAGAATTATCTCATATATAATTATTGGTTAATTAAATAATCCTCAATATGATTTATGGTAGCGTTGAATTTTTAACAAGAGAAATATTCTATGTGGTAATATGATTGGACCCTTTAAAATTTTAAATTAAAATGTGTAGGAAGGGGAAAAATCTAGAGATTTGGAGGATCCTAGATTAGGAATGAAATGGGGATTGATTATATATATCTATTATGGTTGTTTCTTTTTATGGATGTAATCATTGTGTAAAAATCTATTTGGAGAAAATGATTTATCTCTAAGGTTGTAAATGGCATTTATTGACAATCATTGATGATATTTGATCTTATTGAATGTTGTTGGAGAATAATTGACGATGAATAATTTTATTGGATTCCAAATGACTTATGAAAAGATATTCATTCATTTACAGAGGATTAATATAAATGAAAGTATTTCCCACAGGATTCTATTTATTATCATGATTTTTTTAAATATTTTGAGTAGTTTTTGAATGATTTGGATATTTTTGAGAAGCACACTAGACATCACCAAATCATGGTGGATTTAAACGCCCTATATAACTTCCAAATGATTTATATTACATTCATATTCAGATCATCCTTGAGAATATCATTGAAATAATTGGCCATCCTATGAACATGAACTATTATATTCCCCATCTGTATTATCCCTATCAATGTATGTGTTCCATTTCATAGAAATATATGTGGCTACATTCTTGTTCATATGTGATTTTTATTGATTCCTTGATTTAATATATTAAACCTAACCTTTAATATCACTTTGTCTCTATTTTGTCCAATAATTTAGACATCAATATTTCATTATACACCAATTCATTTAAATTTTTCTATAATATCATCTATCAGTACTTTAAATTTTTCTTTGTGTTTGGAAAAGAATATTTTTGAATGGAAAAAAAAGATCTTATTGAGTGGGTTGATTTTAAAACAAAATTTCTATGGGGAAAAAATTATTTTAGTGGCCGTTAAATGTTTTAAATGATCTCTTCTCATTTCATTTTTACAAGGAATTTTTTTTATTGAAATTAAAATGGGATTTTGAGAAATGCAATGATTTTTGAAATTCTATGTGATTATTTCCTTATAAGAAGGAATTTATTTAATTTTAAATTTCAGAGATGTGGAATATTTTATTATGAAAAATTATAGAATTTTTTTTGGAATTTTTCTAAACAATTTAACATGAAAAATATGTATTTAATATTTAATAATTTGGATTTTTTGCAAAGTGTGCTTGTATTTGTGAAAGATTGTTTGCAACTGATTGGTTTATTTTAAGAAGGAGTGTTATTTTAATGAAAAATTTGTGTAAATGGTTAGTTTTTTAGTGGGATTTGAAGTAAGATTTTATAAATAATTTTGAAAGGACATGTGAAATGTAGTTTTCTATAATAAATTTTGTTTATATTATTATAGACTTAGGAAAACTATTACATTATATAGGTATGATAAGTAGATTGATAATAACACCATGACAATGGAATGTCACTAACTTTATCCAACCCATATGATATCCATAATGACTTCACTCAAGAAAAATGTGAATTAATGTTTACCTTCATTGCAACACTTAAACCAACATTATATCCATCATTATATTCATTGTTTAAATTAGGGGAGTCCCCTATAATTACATCTTATTTCTAGTTTAGTGGTGGCATCTATGGGGATGAGTCTCGAGAAGCAAAATCCAATAATAACTATCATTCGAGGGATGATTTCTCATAATATGAATGGAACCTGTTCTGTTTTTATTTTGTTAAATATTAATATTAATGAATCAAATAGTATGGATATTAATCATGAATGGAAGGATTCCAATTGTCTGAAAAAGAGTATTAATATAGAGAGAAGGAGTTCATCACCTTTGCAAAAGATCATGCATATGACCCTTCTAAAATCTATTGTCCAAGTTTACACTGTCGTTATTCAAGACTAATTTGTCTAAAGGAGTTGTAAGAACACGTGATATGTCATGGAAAAAATTGAATAAATAGTGGAATAAACATGGGGGAAATTATAATGTAGCTAGTGGTTGGGATAAAAAATCCTTTTGTTTTCCATATGATATTATTACAAGTGTGTAAAACAAAGATGGCCATATTAATGATGTGATTACATATATGGATGATGATAATGATGATATTGAGGAAATAGAAATGATAGTTTAAGATGAACTTCATGATTTTGAAAAATTGTTTTAGAATATAAAAAGTTCTATATAGACGCCATTGTATAATTGTTTCACTAAATATAAAGAATTGAAATCCATACAAAAGCTGTATAATTTGAATGTAGGATATTGATGGAGTGATTCTAGTTTTATGGAACTACTTTCTCTCATGAATATGATGCTCCCAAAAAATAATGAGGTCCCAAGATGAACATATGACACCAAACGAATGCTATATTTGATGGGTAAGATCTCTGAACGAATAAATTCATGCTCAAATTATTTTACAATATTTATCAAGGACAAAATATCAAATACATAATGACCAAAGTGTGGTGATTCTTGATATAAGAATGACGAATCCAGTCATACAAAATTTGTATGGTACATTACAATAATTCCAAGGATTAGGTGTCCATATGGAAGTGAAGAGACAACGGGGAAATTGAGATGGAAAAGAGATACCATAAATAAATATAAACAACTACATCACCTAGATTACTCTCCTTAGTGGCATATAATTTATCATCAGTATCCTGAATTTGGAAACCAGTTGAGAAGCCTCTGTCTTGCATTATCTATAGATGGAGTGAATTCTTTTGGTTTTCAAAGTAGCAATCATAGTACATGACCATTTATGTCTGTAGTTTATAAAATTCCACTATGGATATGCAAGAAATGAAAAATACATCTTGTTATCTATGCTTATATTAGGACCCAAACAATTACGTAATGATATTTACTATTATTTTGATCCATTGATCATGTATTTGAAATTATTGTGGGATATATGTATTATGTAGTATGATTTTTATTGAAATGATGATTTCACATTTTGATGCATGTTTAAAGGGATGATAAATAAATTTCTTGTATATGTAAATTTTTATGATATAGAATTAAAAAAAATCAAGGGTGTACCATTTGGGAACAATGTACATAGTCAATTGGGTTGAAACAATCATTGAAAATAGTTTTTCTAGAGAATCAATGATTTTTTCCCAAATGGAATATGTACCGGTCTTGAATGATATCATTCAATGAAATTTCAGATGAACCTAAAACTCCATCTCCACTAGGAGGAGATCAACTATTTCAAAATTTAAAAGATGTGGAAACTACTTTTGGTAATTAATTTTTTAAAAAACCTACAAAAACTTGTTGTAAATAGTGATCATTTTTTAGAATTACCATATAAGAATTTTCAATAGGTCAAACATTATTTTAATGTTATGTGTGTTTAAAAAAATGTATGTGGTAGTTTCATCAGTACATTGCAAAATTATTGAAAAATAATAATTGATGGAATTAAAGTTAGGTTTGACTTGGTTGGCATAGGAATACGAGAATAGTTGGCACTAGTAAAGGGGAAAACAAACATTTCTTCCTCTAGCTGCTTACACTCTTTCCAAACATGAGGGTATTCATTTCTAAACAACTTTAATTATGTAATGGTTACATGGTGGTATTCATAGAATATTAAGAACATTATATCAATGAACGATTTATAGTTAAAGGGTATGAAACCTCATGAATTTCACTTTTTGATAAAATATCTAATTCCTATAGCTTTATGTTTCATATTTCCCAAGAATGTATGTCAATACATTAACCGAGCTCTATTTTTTATTCAAAACTACCTGCATCAAGGTTATATTCCAAGAGAAAATACATTCTATTGACTGAGAAATAACTATAATATTATGTGAATTGGAGATGTTCTTCCAGTCATCATTATTTGATATGATGGTTCATTTGACTATTTACTTGGTGAGAGATATTGTACTTTCTAGTTATATACACTCTAGACGGATAAACCCCATTAAATGTTATATGAAGTTTTTGAAAGGGTATGAATAAAATGAAGTCATCTATAGTGTTTTATTTTAGAGAGATATATTTTGCAGGAAGCCGTTGAATTATATACCGAATAATTATCTATTATGGAAAGCACTGGTCTTCAAAAATCTCATCACAAAGGGTGTCTAACGAGTGAATGAATTTTTGAAAGAGAATTTGTCACAATCAATATTACAGACTGGGAAGAGTCCTACCATTATGTTTTATATAATATTTTGGAGGTTTCCCCATATTTGTTTTACATGAAAAGAAATTATTTGGAATTTGAATTCATCAACGGATGGAATATGGATTTTAAATCGACACAATCTATAGTTTATAGGATGTTTTTATGATAATATTGTTCAAGTGTTAAATGGAAATCTATATTCAATTTCATAATTACTTTGATTGATAGTTTAAGGAAAAAGTGTGTATGTATTATCTTAAAATGGTTATGTAATTAATGGTTATACATTCTATACAATGTAACATGATGATGATTGTATCAAGAAATGTAGTGGACTTACACATGTGGTAGAATCATTTCATGATTCTGGTACTAAAGATAGAAATACAATTTATGTGAATATTCCATACTTTTGATTCATCAAAAAAATATGAGTGTTTCATTATACAATATTCAAAGTGAACTTTTTTTAATGCAAGTGGGTTGATAATATGAGTGATGTTAAAAAAGATGAAATGAGATTTGTGGAAGTTTATTTTAGTAATGATGGGTAAAAATAAAAACCTTTTATAATTGAATCACATTCAGTAGAAGTATTTTATGTTTCAGTTCCTACAAACTGAAAGTGGTCAATTGATCTATTATTGACCAAAACCACTGAAGGATTTGATGAAAATTCATCAAAGGATGACCCTTTCATTTGGAAGCCTCAATAAATTCTCAATTTTCCCAATGTAGATGAAAATTATTATGTCACAAGAGACCACAATAAAGGTATTTAGATACTGGATAGAGGGGTAGAATCCATTCAGCCTTAAAAAGAGAGAGTTTAATAATCAGGTTATATATTTTTTGTATTATAGTTCATGTTACATAATGTTATTATCCATTAAATGCTATATTTATGTAATATTAATTTAATATTATTCCAATTTTTCATGTAATGAATTCTTCACATGCTAGTCCTTCTAATCCTGAGGCACAACATGTCTCTCAACCTGCTCCTGCTTGCAGAGTAGAGAAACAACGATCTTCTTTACATACTGGTGTTCCCAATCCCGAGGCACAATATGTAACATCCCAGGTAAATAAAGAATATGAAATTTTCATATTTATTAATATTTGTGAATTAAATATTAATTTTACTTTAAATTGGATTCTATGTTCGATGGCGTACTCAACACACAACAACAGGTTTCTATGAAATCTCACGTTGCACACAATGCTGAGTCATACTGAAAAATTATAATATAATGTTATTTTAAATGGTCGTTTCCTCATAGTAATTGTATTGGAAGGAATAAACAAAACATACCAAATTATTATTATACATTTTGTAATTTTTTTACCTTTATCCACTAAATTTTAAAGGCATAAAATTAAAAAAAATCCAATTTTAAGAATACATACTCTAATATTCTTTAAGGGGTCAATTTATCCCCTTTTGATGGTGAACCATTTTAAATCTATTTTTTTCACTTTTATATATTATATTTGAAATAATAATATTTATATTTAGAATTACGACATTGATATTTACTTTGGATGAAATTTCGGTATTTTTTGATAATGTTAATTTTTTATTGAAATATTGAAAAATATTATATTTTAATTCAAAACTAACTTTTAATATAATTTGTTTATTTGGTTATATTGTCTATTTAATTATATTTAATGTTTAATTAGATTATATTATTACTAGTTAATCCAATTTTGGTCATTTTAAGAAATTTAAATTTGAAATTATACATAAACTAGTGTAAATATTTTTATAGTTATTATTTCATAAAACACAGTTTTTGTTTTGACAACGGGAATTAATTTTAAATTAATTTCCTCCATAAATTTGTTTCAAATTTTAAAAAATGGATTCCATATTTGGAATTACAATATAATTTTTTTTAAATAGTTATCTTTTATTTTTATACATTATGATTATTTATTTCAGTAAAAAATTTATTTATCGTGGTCAAAGGGTTAATCTGGAATGTTAGTGAAAAAATATTATTATAATATTAGTAATTACCATAACATGTGTTCTAATCATATTTTATGATAAATTTATGATCATGGTCATCCTTGGGTAGGTTTTGGGACCCCATAGAGCCACTATGGAGTGAAACTTACAGCTTATATTAATTAATTTAAAATAGGGACAAAATAACATAAACATGAATATTTATACTAAATAAATTTTTATATGGGGTTATATAAGTTATCTAATTAACTATAAATATTAATTTAAAAGTTAAAAATATTTACTACATCATGGAATTTTATTTATAATTTTTACTCATCAAATAAATAAAATTATATATGACACAATGATGATGAATTGATTTCCATATTAATGAATGATTTAAATAAATGGGACTATTGAATATAAAATATATCCAAAACCTATCAAAATATTATATAATGTTTTTATTTCTGCTTATATACACCTATATTCTAATTAAATATGTTTTGGACCTTTAGAAACTGAAAATCATTATAGAATAAAATAATATTTTCAAACATTCTTAAAGAGCCCCCCTCCATCTTATAAAAAGCCATCACCTATAATGCAATACTCACACATATCAAGCCCCTTGGCTCGTCCAATCTCTGACCAATTAATCCCCCTACATCTCTCTCTTTCCCCTAGATGTCTTCCCATAGGCAGAAGGAAATTATTGTAAACCTTTTGGTTCAAACCAAAGGGAGATACCCAATTTAAAGGGAACGTCTTATCTTAAGTTCTTTTCTTTTATATTCCTTATCTAACCCCCTAAAATCTCTTTATTCCTTTATTTTATAAAAACACCAGTATCATCAATATACAATGTTTTTCTTATTAAAATTATTCTATCTAGACTTCCACACACCTCTATCTAATTGATATGAACATACTGTTTCTGTGGATGACGAACTAACAACTCACGAAACGATGATTGTTCAAATATCTCCAACTACCTAACATTGTTGACATTATAATGGAAATTTATTTATATGTGATATTTATTATATTTATATTCTCTATATATTTCTGCATTTTTCTTTTATATATTACCTTTATGGTTTTTGTCATGGTTAAATGGCATAATTTCATTTGAGAAACTCCTGTCTATCGCCCCCTCAAAGTTATATGACTCCATCATGCCATAAGTGGAATGAATAAAGTATAGAGTTTATGATATTATAAATAAGATATTATACATTAATTATAATATAATGATGTATCATTATGATTTCATTCCATTAAATACGAAATAGATATGAAAGTAGTGTTCATGCGTACGTATGGCTTACCGTCTCATTGAACGGTGCATTTTCTTTATTACCTCCAAATATTATGTAATATTATAAATACATATAAACAATGGTTATATATGATATATATGAAATCTAAATCATGATTATAATTATTGAGATAATTTTCATTTTACCACATTAACAACTTGTAATTATAAGATGTTCGTTTTTGACTCAAGTACCAAAAATCAACAAAATGGCCGTTATTAACTTAAATGACTACATAATGTATATATCATGGAAATAAGTGATATAAAAATAATAATAAACATGATAAAGTTTATTAAGAAAGTATAAATTATCATTATTTTATTATTCCGGAGATTAATGAATCAATGAGTCAAGTCAGACATGAGGTAAATGAACTTCTTAACCCAATTTTCATTCTCTAGGTTGATCTTATACTTCTTGTTTATATCCTGTGATGATTTTATGAGAAATATATTTTAATATATTATCTAATATTTATACTTATTTATGTGTACTTATAATGAATACACATAATTGGTCTAATTTATTTACAAAATTATCTTTGTAAGGGATGTCATCTCAATCTCCTTTCATTGAAGCATATTTTCATATATACACAACATGATTTTATATAGTGTATAAACACCTTTGACTTTTAATTTCATTCAAAGGGAATATTTTTCTATGAATCATTATACTAAATGACCAAAATAGTGTTTTGTAACGTGTGTGGTGACAATAAATTTCCCGCTATCATGAGAATTATTTGATCTTTGGCATCCTTAACAAGTGGTAATGTTTTATAAAAGGAAAATAAATACCATATACTCATTTTACATATTTTGGTATTGAAAATGGTTTTGTTAATGAATTGATTATGTCAATATATTTAAATTATTTTATTTTGTTGAAATGTGGAAAATTTATCTTTCCTTTATGTTTGTTTTATGTGTTGTGAATATGTTATGGTTCTGGGGCATTGTTTACGTATTGGGTGGTTCCGTCATAAAACTAGTGTGGGTGGGCCTGAGATAGATCTCCAATGCATTGGGTATCGTGATATAGGTAAACGTTAATTTTTCTTCAAATTGATTTAGGGAATATACTATGATGGCTATTCTAAACGTAACTCCCTATGTAGTTGTGAAGGCTACTACATAAGTATGTTATAGATGAAACAAGTTACCTTTATGATTTTTGATTACTCTGTGTTGTTCATAAATATTATTATTTCATGAGGTATGTTAAAGAGCCTATGTTTTGTATGTAATGATATACTAATGTTTTCTATCATTATTTTATTACCAGTAATACGCTTTTTATGCTAATCCCTTGTTTTTTTGAAATTTTTTTCACAGGACATAAAGATGAATATGGTCAAGGTTGGGATCAAGGAAAATTCATGTTTTCTAAAACATGCAACTAGACATGACTCATTTTTTCAAGAGTTTTTAATTTATAAAAAAATGTATACTAAGTAGAAGTGTCTAAATGTAATATTTAAATTGTTATGTATATGTTATGGCCTAATTCTCTAAAGCTCTAATGATGAAAATATCCTCAATGTGAATTATTAACATAATTAATGATTTTGTAAGGTTTAATATAGGGTCATTATACGTGGTAACTTAGGTCGGTATAGACCACATTATGAGTTAATATATTTTTAAATTAAAATCCCAAAAATAATTTAGGGTAGGATTGAAATGATATTGAATTTTTATATTACAAATGATTCTTTTCCTAAGATGTTTCTAAGTTCAGAATGGTTTACCATAGAGGAAACCAGGTATCTATGATGGGATAACATTATGAGGAAGACAACTTTCCAAATCAGAAAACTAATATGGACAAAATTAGAATTGTACAGTTTTTTCCATTGGTGGATCTGTTGACTCATGTGATAAATGGTGGTTGTGTTTATTGATGATATTTTGTTTTATTAAAAAATTAAATAGGAACATGAAACTCATTTAAGGGTTGTCTTTCTAACCATAAAAGAAATAAAATTGTATGGGAAATTCAGAATGTGTGATTTTTTGTTACAAAAAAAAATATCATTCTTTGGTATCATTGTTTCAAAAAAATGGAATAACTGTTATCCTGCTAAAAAATGTTTTGGAAGAATGGCCAATACGTACCAATATCACAGATATCCGAGATTTTCTTGGTTTAGCAGGTTATTATCGGAGGATTGTTGAAAATTGTGCATGGTTATCTAGTCAAATGCCTATGTTAACTCGAAATGGTGTTAGGTTCATTTGGAAAAACGAATGTGATGATTTTTTTTAAGAATTGAAAAAAGATTGGTGAATTCGATATCTACAGTGATGCATTGTTGATAGGACATCGTTGTGTCCAAATACAGAATGATCATGTAACTTCTTAAGCTTCACATGAGTTGAAACCTAATGGGTTAAATTAACCTACACATGATTTGCAGTATGCTACCATTATGTTTGCTTTAGTATTTTAGAGGAATCATCTATATGATGTAAATTGTGAAATATATACTAACCAGAGACGTTTGAAGTATATATTTACTAAGAAATAATTGAACATGAGATAGAGTAGAAGGATAAAATTAATCTAGGATTATGATTGCAGGATCCATTACCTTCAAAAAAGGTAAATAAACTCTTCGATGCTTTATGTCAAAAAATTAATGCTACATTAACCTTCTTACATTTGGAACAAGATCCGTTGATTATAGATTTGATAAACATGGGAATATAAGCAGTTGGTGTAGGAAATTCCTTTGTTTTGTTTCATGTGTCAGTGATATCATCTCTATCAGACAGAATTAAGCAATCATATAAGGAAGACAATGTGATGCATAAAAATGTAGATTTGGTTTATAAGGATAATTTACTGGATTTTAACATTGGTAATGATTTTTTTTGAGGTTTGAGAAGATATTATGTGTTCCTAGTGAATCACAGATGAAGAAAGAGTTATTATGGGAAGCTCCTAGTTCTCTGTTATCATTTCATCCTGGATGTACTAAGATGTACAGAGATCTTTGAGATCATTACTAGTGGGATGGAATGAAAAGAGATATTTTTGACATCAACGTGATGTGTTTGACTTGTCAACATGTTAAAGTAGAGGGAAAATTACCGAAAAGGATACATCCATCTTTTACAATGCCAGAGTGGAAATGGGAAAATATATCCATTAAAATCATTGTGGGATTACCAAAGACATCTCAAGGTTATAATGCAATCTAGGATTTTGTTGATCGATTTACTAAATCTTATCATTTCCTTCTTATTAGAGATACTTTTTCTCATTATCAACTTTCTGGATTGTATGTTAAAGAGATATTCAGGTTGTATGGAGTTCCCCTCTACATTGTATCTAATCGTGATCCCAGGATTACTTCCAACATTTGTAAAGGCCATTAGAAGTAATTAGATACTAATTTAAAATTTAGTACAACATTTCATCATCAATTAGATGGGCAGTCAGAACGAACAATTTAGACCTTGGGGGATATGATATGTGATTGTTCACATGATTACTAGGGATGTTCAGACTAACATCTTTCATTGGTTAACTTTTCATATAATAACAGTTTTCATTCTAGTACATAGATGTATCCATTTGGGGAATTATATTGGAATAGATGTTGATCTCCAACGTTTTGGGATGTTGTAGGTGAACAGAAACTGATGGGAGCGGAATTGGTATAAGAGATGGCAGAAAAAGTACAGTATATTTGGAAGCACAAGAGAACAACTCAGATCAGGTAAAAATTTTATCTAGATAACCATAGGAAGGATATTTCTTTTGAGGTAGGTGATCATGTCTTTCTCAAATATTTCTACATGGAAAAGTGTGATGCATTTTGGTAAGAAGGGAATATAGGGTCTGAGATTCATTGGACCCTATGAAATCATGGATAAAGTTGGATCAGTTGTCTAAAGAGTATTTTAACTCCATGTTTATAACAGTTAAATATAGTTTTTCATGTTTCAATGTTGAGAATGTATACACCAGATTTATCTCATCATTTGAGTCTGAAGGTAGTTCAGTTGGGAGAAAATCTGTCTTATAAGGAACAACCAGTCCCAATTCTTGACCGATGAAAGAAAGTGTTTTGGAATAAGGTAATTCATCAGGTAAAGGTGTTGTGGAAAACCAATATGGTTGATGAGTCAACATGGAAATAAGTTAATTCTATGTGAGAAAAATACCCTCATTTATTTGTTAAGTGAACAGAATTGCGGGGACACAATTCCCAAAAGGGGGGAAGGATGTAACATCCCAGTTAAATAAAGAATATGAATGATTCAAACATATTAATATTTTTAAATTAAATATTAATTGTACTTTATAGGAGATGATTTGTGAGATGGAATAACAGACACGCAACAATGGGTTTCTTTGAAATCTCATGTTGAACATAATGCTGAGTCATACTAAAAACTAACAATATAAAATTATTTTAAATGGTAGTTAACTCATATTCGTTGTATATGTGGGAATGAACAGAACTAACTAAAATATTATTATATATTTTATTAAATGTTTTTACATTTCTCCAAGAAATTTTAGAGGCTTAAAATAAGAAAGAATCCAATTTTAAGCATAAATACTCTAATATTATTTAAGGGGTCGATTTACCACCTTTTAATGGAAATCCATTTTTGAATATAAGTTTTGTCACTTTTATAAGCTATATTTAAAAATATTATATTATTATTTAGAATCGGGATAAAAAAATTTAAATTGGATGATATTTAGATAGTTTTCAGATAATGTTAATTTTGTAATGAAATAGTGAAAAATACTGTATTTTAATTCAAAACAACATGTTAATTTAATTTATTTATATGGATATATTATCTTTTTAATTGTTTTTAAAGAGTAATTATATTATATTTTTACCATTTAATTCAATTTTGGTCATTGGAAATAATTTAACTTTTAAATTGTACAAAAAATGAGTGTCAATCTTTTGATAGTTATTATTTCTTAAAAACACCCATTTGGTTTTGACAACGAGATTTAATTTTTAATTAATTTCAACTAGTTAGGTGGGTTGAATTTGGAAAAATGGATTCAATATTTGGAGTAAGAAGGTCTATATTGTTTAATTATGTAACTATTATTTTTAGGCATCATGAATATTTACTTCTCTAAATATTTTATTTCCCATTGGTAAAGGGAAAATCTAGAAAATAAGGTCAAACAAATATTATAATAATAATATTAAATTATGATAACATGAGTCCTAATCCTATTGGATGATAATTTTCTGACCATGGTCGTCCTTGGGTCAATTTTGGGACCACATGGAGCCACAAAGGAGTGATAATGACACTTTATATTAATTAATTTAATTTGAGGACAAAAATAACATAAACATGAATCTTTTTACTGAATTAGTTTTATCAAGGGGTAATATAAGTTATCTCTTAGACTATAAACATTAATTTTAAAGATAAAATGATTTAATAAATCATGATATTTTATTTATAATATTTAGACCTGTAATAAATAATATTATTTCTAACACAATGATGATTCGGGGATTACCTTATTACGGAATGATTTAAATAAATGAGATTATAAAATTTAAAACAAATATCCAAAATCTTTCCAATTCTTATTCAATGATTTTATTTAGACTTATATACACCTTATATTAGAATTAAATTGGTTTTTTATATTTAAAAACAAAATATCATTATATAATAAAATAATATTTTCAAACATTCTTAATGAAACCCTCCTCCCCCTTATGAAAATACATCACTTCTAACCCATTACTCACACATCTCAAGCCCCTTGGCTCATCCATACTCTACCCAATTATTCCCCATACATCCCTCTATTCCTCCAAGAATCCTTACCCTAAGAATAAGGAAATTTAAGTAATCCATTTGCTTCAATCCAAAGGGATATACCCGATTTATAAGTAACATATTCTCTTAAGTTCTTTTCTTTTATTTTACTTCTCCAAACCCATAATATCTATTTATTCATTTCATTTATAGAATCACCAGTATCCTCAATATACATGGTTTTTGTTATGATAAGTATTTCAACTACACCTCCATTCACCTCCATCTAATGGATTTGAACATTCTGTTTTTGTGGACGGTGAACTAAGGCCTCACGAAATGATTATGGTTCAAATATCTCCAACTGCCTCTCATGGTGGCCATTATGCTGGAACTGTATTTATATGTGATATATATTATATTTATATTGTCTCTATACTTCTATATTTTTCATTTATAGCATAACCTTATGGTTTCAATAATGGGTTAACGCAATAATTTCATTTGTGGAAGTACGGACTACTGCCCCCTAAAAGTGATATGACTCGTTAATTCCATATGTGGGATGTATAAATTATTTAGTTACAGAAATCATATATTTTATATTATACTAGAATTATAATATACCTATATATCAATATTTTTTTATTCCAATAAATACGAAATATAAATGAAAGTATCATTCAAGCATACGTACGACATATTGTCTTAATGAACGGTGTGTTTCATTTATTACCCCCAAATTTAATGTACTATTATAAATACATATATATAATATATATATATGAAATATATGACATATAAATCATGAATATCATTATATAGATAATTTACTCTTTCCCAAAAGAACAACTTGTAATTATAAGAAGCTCATTTTTTAACTCGAGTACCAAATATCGTAAAAACGACTATTATTACCCTAAATGATTACATAATGAATCTAACATGGAAATAAGTGATGTAAAAAGAATAATAAACATTAAAAATGTTCTTAAACAAGTTAAAATTAACTTTATTTTATTATTTTAAGGATTTAGGAACGAACGAGTCTACTCGGACATGAGGTAAGGGATCTTCTTAACCCAATTTACATTCGTTGGGTTCATCGTATACTTCTTGTTTATGTTTTTCTATAATAATTTGAGAAATGGATTTTTATATATTATCTTATATTAATATTATCTATATGTTTTCATATAGTGAATACAATTAATCTATCTATTTTATTTATAAAATGATCTTTATATGGGACTTCGTCTTAATCTCCTTTCATTGAGGCATATTTAGATTTATATACGACATCCTTTTAAATGGTGTGTAAACACATTTGACTTTTCATTTCATTCAAAGGTAATAATTTTTAGGAATAATTTTACTAAATGAAAATAATAATTTTTTAACGTACGTGGTGACAATGACCTTTCCTCCACCATGAGAATTATCTAACCTTTGGATTCATTAACAAGCAGTAATGTCTTTAAAAAGGAAAATAAATACCATATACTATTTTTACGTATTTGGGTATTGAAAATGGTTTTGATAATTGATTTATTATGTCAATATATTTAAATGATATATTATTCTTTCAATGTGGAAATATTATCTTTCTTTATGTTTGTTTTATGTATTGTGAATATGTTATGGTTCATGGGAATTATTTATGTAAAAGGGTGGTTCTCTGATAAACCTAGGGTGGGTGAGCCCGAGATAGCTCCATAAAGCATTGGATAATGAGACATAGGTAAAACATAATGTTTCTCCTAATATATTTAGGTAATACAACATGATGGTTATTCCAAACATAACTCCCTATGTAGCTATGAAAGATACAGTGTATGTATGTTATGGATGCCACTAGTTACCTTTATGATTTGTGATTACTATATGTAATACATAAATCTTATGATTTCATGAAATATGTTAAAGAGATTATTTTTTTATGTAATGATATACTAATGTTTTCTTTCTTTATTTTATAACCCTTACTGTGCTTTTTAAGCTCATCCCAAGTTTTTTTGAAATTATTTTCACTGGAAAAAAAACAAATAGGGTCAAGATTGGGATCATGGAAAAGTCTTGATGTCTTAAACATCAAACTAGACCTGACCCTTTTTTCAGGTGTTTTTATTTTATGAAAAAAATAAATAATGAGTGTAAGTGTCTACATGTAATAATCAAATTGTTATGTATATTTTATGATATAATTCTCTAAATCTCTAAACATGAAATGATCTTCAATTGGAATTATTAACACCATTCAAGATTATGTAATGTTTAAGGTAGGGTCCTTATACAATATGTCTTTCAAACTGCTTCAGCTCATAGCGCTAATTAAAAAATACCTTCTCATGTACTGGTGATCCCAATCTTTGGGAAAACAAGTTTCTCTACATGTTTTTAATTCCAGTGTAGTGGTCCGATGAATATGTTCACTTGCTGATTCTACCATTCTTGAGGATCATATTGATGATATTGAATCTGATGAAATAGTAGACAATGAAGGACTGACGACATAGAAAAATAGTGCCATAGTTTTAAGGTGTTAGAAAAAATAATTAAGGTGAATATAAAATGTGATAAATATGAGGTCAAATTGAAGGTGGAGGACCTACATGTTTACCCCAATAAGGCCATTTTCAGTTGTTACATTAGAATCATCACTCCAAAAAAGGTGTCCATTGATGAATATTTGTGGCCCCATATTTTTCCAACTATTAATTAACATATGTGGGAAGAAATTAAGTTAACATTATGATATCATTTATTTATTTTTCAAAAAAATAAAATAATGAATCATTGAAATACTCTTCAACATCCCTTATATAGTGCATTTATAGTAGATGAATCCCATAATAAATATATATTAATTCTCATAAGAATGATTCTTAGATTCTTTTAAAAAATCATAATGATAATCACCTTAAATATTTTGAAGGGAAAATAACTCAACACCCACCGCTTATCTATACGCACTTAATAACCCAAGAAGCATTGGATGAATTTACAATCCATCGTGAGAATGTATCTTTTAAGGTACATTGTATCTTGTAATACATTGTTTGATGATACATGTATTCATCAATTTAATTGATAATTTTTTAATTATGAAATAGTAATTGAGTAATTAAAATAAGAAAAAAATATGAAAACCAACATACCCCTACTGTAATGTAAGGATGGAGTGCACTTCACATGAAAAAAATCGTACGCATTTTAAATATATTTGTAATAAATTTATGTGACATTAAAAAACATCATAATTATATTACACTATTTATTTGTATATTGATGAATCAAAATCCAAACCACACCATGTCCTATGGAAGAAGGCATGTCTAAATAAATATGGATTATTAATAGTTGAAAAAACAAAAAAAATGTGGGAAACATGTGTACGTATGACATAATTAAAATATTTTTTTTCATTAAATTTCTATTACATAATAATGATGAATTATTTTCCTAAATTTTGTATCTGAAGTTGTCAAAAGAATCAGAAACACCTATACTGGATGAACACATACTATTTGTGGCCTTAATTTATCTAGAACAATATAGACACATTAGTTTTCTGGTTTTTGGGGTGACACCCATGATATATTTGGAGAAAAAACAAGATATGAAAAAAGGTGAAGAAACTAAATGGATGAATGAATGATTAACTACCCTTGAAGAACAGTTAAAATGGATGTGAGAGATGCTAGAATCTTATATGAGGGGGAGAAAATATAAACAACGTGGCATGAAAAACCATTTCCTGATGATCTCCCTACCCCATACCATATTTTAAGTGATCCATTCCCCCTCAAAAAATGTTCTTAGCTGGGGTAACCAATGTTTTTATAATTGTTTCTATGAAATTTGAATCATACAGAAACCTATTCATTTCTAATAATGATATTATATAGGGTGATAATGATTGTTATTTATATCTATCAACACTCATGCATTTCCTTCTAGTGAGGGTTTCAGTGTTCAATATCCAAAATGACATTCTACACATCAGACCACTTCAAATAGGTCATGTTAGAGTGTCGATTAGTGTATCCAATGAGCTGAAAATTGAGCTACCTATTTCAATTGATGAGGAAGATATTCATAATGTCAAAAAGAATTGTTGGATCATTCATCACCTGACTATTATATCTTGTAAAAAACATTATGAAAAGAATGTATTAATTTCCAATTTATTTTTGAATCTAAAACATTAACAATTAATGAAAAAAGTAAAGAACATATGATTTATACTATAAACAGGAAAAGGGAAGAGGGTGAAATGGAAGACCGACTCAAAACCATGTAAAGGATCAACCAAACAATAAAAAATATCAAACAAAATCACATTTACCCCTCCCATTCTATATCGTCATTTATTAGCATTGAAGGTTAATGTGGATACAAAGATAAAAAATGGTAGTAGTCACATAGTTTATTTTGAATAAGATATTTATGAAGTGGAACCTGAAGAAAACAATTGTGTTTATAATGTAAATGAAATCCCCAACTAATATTGGATAGGAACATTATTAGTAAATTTATACCTGATTTTTTTATGATATGATTTTCTTAAAGCTAATATACTATGTTATTTATGAATAATTGCATTTCATATTTCTAGTGTTCATATCTAACAAAAAAATTGAAGTGTTCTTCGCATGAAAAGAATTACACATTTTTCCTCACACCGCCACTATAGAACAACCATATATAGAATCCAAAAAAATTCTACAGTGGTAGGTCTTGTAAAACCATTTGAATGAAATCTTACAGATGATAGACTATTCTTGATAGCAATGATTTAGCGGTAATACTATACAATTTAATCATACAAAATATATTTTTATTTCACTAATTACTTATTCCTTTTGATCTTTTTGGAAACACTGGATTCTTGTTGAGGTAAATTTGGATATGCCAAAGATTTATTTCCATGATTCAACACATGGATACACAACACACCAACTAGACATGATGTTGTTTTTAAAATTTTAATACACTACATCTTACATTTTATAAATAATTATCATGTTATAAATACTATATTGTCTTTTATTTTTGATTATGTTATGATAGGGTAGTGCATAAATATCAGGAAAAATAAGAAATGAGGCTAGAGGATAAGCATGAGGACCAATGAATGTTATATGACTGGAAAAGTATACATATATATATAATAATTTTTCACTATCAAAACACATATAAAAAATAATTATTATCCTTTTTGTCATTGACCGAAACAAAAAAATAAAAATATTGAGGTTGTTATAGATGTAAATTTTTTAGAGAGATCATATTTCATGAAGAAACTAGAATCCCTAAAGAGATATATTCGAATATAATTAATATTTAATTAAAAATAATTTTTATACCTTTTTTTATTTATATTATTCTAGTACTACTATGACCATATAAAACACTCATACTCACAATAAGATATAAACGTGCTGAGAAATGAATAGACAGTATACCAGATAGGGGAATGTACACAAATTTCATGAATATGAGACTTCAATAAAAGTAGAGGATTATTTAATATCTCAATTTAATTTACTTCTTTTTAATATTACTCACATAAGAATTGTTTTCTTATATAAGGGTATTCCTCTGCTCGATTTCGGGCAGGTTGTTCGAAGATGCTCATGATTGTGAGAGATAATAAATCTAGGTTTAAACACCGAGTTCAAGGAGAAGGTAATGTTTTTTAATGTACTATGTTTTTCCTCAAACTATTATATTTTCTGTACTGAATTTACATAATATAAATTAAATGTTTCACTTCATAATTTAAAATGTTTCACTCACTAGTAACCCCGAAATCATGCTTGGATTGTCCGGATAATTCTAGAAAGTTATTCAGAAGTCATTTTTGACATGTTGAATGAGTCTCATTTCAAACCTATATACATTTTGACCAGTAAGAATCAAAATTAATGCTTCTAGATTGGAATGACATTTTAGTAAAAAACAATACTAGCATACTAAAAACAAATAAAACATATTCAGATTGTTTTTATATATTATTAAAATAATATGTAAGCCATTTCTAATGTGTAGGAATAAACTAAACATAAATATGATGGATGTTGTGGTCAGTATAACTTAAAGTGTCTCTTTATATTAAAAATTGACATTAATTGTAGTAAAAAGAACATGTGACAGAATGAAAACCAATCAAATGAATTCATATTGTTTTGATAATTTATGATAATGATAAATGAGTCATTTGGGATGTGTAAGAGTCAACTGAACCCCAATCTGATAGATGGTGTGATCTCTATGAGTTAATGTGTGGCTTTTTATTTAAAATAGACATTACGTTTTGTAAAAAGAAAAAGTGAAAAATTGAAAACTGAGAAAAATCATTTGGATTTTTTTGATACACTAGTACAACGATCCATGATTAATTTTTAACTTGGAAGAATCAAACAAAACTCAATATTATGCACAATGTGACCGATATGACTCAAAGTAATCATTATTAGTTTAAAATTGGAATTTTAGTTGAAAACATTTTCCTCACTGAAAACCCAGAAAACCCACTCTTATTATCTTGATAATTTAAGGCAATGATTTGTAGCTCATTTGTGATGTGTATGAAGTAGTCTCACATCATGTCGATGAAAAATGTGACCGGTATAAATCCAAATGGGAATCTATGGTTTGAAATGAAATTTTAACTAACAAACACAATTGGCATTCTGAAAATCAAGAAAAATATTTTGAATTGTTTAGATACTTTAGGAAAAGGATCTTTATGATACTTCTAAATTGTAGGAATCAATTACATTTCAATATGATTCACGGTGTGGCTGGTATAAGTCAATGTTCCTATTTTTATTTAAAATTGACATCAATTTTTTTAAATAGAACAATAGAAATACTAAAATCCAATAAAAAAATTTAATGGATTTGAAATTTTTGGAAAATGATTTATGGGTCATTTATAACATTTTTGAATCAACCACACATCAATCCAATGGACGGTATGGTGAGTATGAGTCAAAGTGTCCATCATGAGTTTAAAATTGAACTTTTTGTTCAAAATGTGTCCTTTACTAAAAACCATAAAAATTAACTTTGATGGTCTTGATAATTTATTCATAAGTCATTTTTGACATGAATGAAGCTGTCACATGTCAAATAGATGCACGATGTGACTAGGATGACTCAAAATGTGTGTTTCTAGTTTGAAATGACATTTTAATAAAAAAACGAATGACATATTGAAGACGAAGAAAACACATTCACATTATTTTGATTATTTTGGACAACGATCTATAAGTCCTTTTTTGAATAAATGAATCAATTTCACCTCAATATGATTCACGATAAGGACAATATAACTCAAAGTGTATCATTCTTTAATTGAAATTAATTTTAGTAAAAAGAACAAATTACTTATTGAATACAAAGATAACACATTTGGATTTTTTTGAAATATTACGAAAATGATCCATGAGTCATTTGTGACATGTTAGAGTCAACCTCACCTTAATATGATGCACGATGGGACTGGTATGACTGTATGTGTGTCTTTTTATTTAAAATTGATATTAATTCCAGTAAAATGAAAAAGTGACAGACTAAAAACCAAGGAAACACATTTGGATTGTTTTTATACTATATGAAAATGATACATAAGTCATTTATGATATTTAGAAATCAACCACACCTCAATTAACACATGTTGTAACTGGTATGACTAAAAGTGTATTTTTTCAATTTAAAATTGACATTATAGTTCATAACGTGTCACTCACTAAATCCTAAAAAAACAAACTCTTGTTGTCTTGATAATTTAGTAAAATGATTCATAATTCATTTGTGACATTTATGAAGTACTCTAACATCAAACATATTCTTTATGTGACATGTATGACTCAAAATGTGTGTTTCTATTATGAAATGTCATTTTAATAAAATAACACAATAGGAATACTAAAAAATGAGAAAAAAAATTCAAATTGTTTTTCGTCATTCAAAAAACAATCCATCAGAAATTTTTGATATGTATGAATTATCCGCACCTTAATCTGACGCATAGTGTGACAGGTATAACTCAAAATGAGTCATTATTTGAAATTGACATTAATTTTAATAAAAGAATTAGTGACATTCTGAAACCCAAGAAATGTTTTTCTATTGTTTTGATATTTTAAGAAAACCAACCATAACTCATTTGGGAGATGTAAAAATTAACCCCACCTCAATACGATGCACAATATGATCAGTTTAACTCCAAAAATGTCTTTTTTAATAAATATTGACATTTTATTAATTTATTCATTAATATTAATGTTTAATTTATAACTTTATAATATTACTAACAAAATATTTTTTTTCTTTGATAGGAAGAATTATTTTCTCAGGTTGAGATGATTTGTTTAGAAAATGATACCATGGGCAGAAATTTTTAAGAGAGGATCACATGCATCAATAGATGAAATATTAATGTTTGCTGGATAATGGTAAATGTTATTATATAAAACATTGATTAAAATTTATATAGTTGTGTTTTTTGTTTATAACAAGGTCAGAAATATTTGTATTCATGATGTTAACTAAATGAATATAGAATTTTTTGAAATTATAGGTTTTTATAGTGTGTGTTGTTATATTAACAACACATTTTATCCAACTAGGAATTTATCATCACTAAAAAATACACGAAAAAAGGTGGACATTATTAGCACTTCAAATAACAATGCTTTTTTATCACTATTAAAATCCTTTTTACACGGTGTTAAAAGTAATATATGTTGTATTATCATGAAACCACCATCACCAGGTATTATTGTAAAATTAAATCCATACTAAACACACACGTGTAAAGGCCATAAAATATTTATATGTTGTACCTTTCCTACTGAAAGGATAATCCTTGGATTAATCCATATATGACTAATACCATACAAACCACTAGCATCAACATGTGAGTTATGACCAGCATATAATATCCAATACTCATAATAAAATAAGTATCCTAACTCTGTTTATGTGCTTCTCAAAAAGGCTCAAAAATTAAAAATGAATTTAATAATAGTAGTGTCTTTTGATAGATGATATTATGTTATTGTTATCATTGTGTGGTATTTAATTATTCTTCGTCTTAGACTATCTTCTGATACTTATTCTTGAATTCAATATATTTTACATTGCTCTCCCTTTCTCATTCATTTTCAAAGAATAATATATATAAAATTTTCTGTATATCACCATCCTTTTCTTATTCCTATCTATTTTTCACGATTAATTTTATTTTTTATAGAACATTAAAATTTATCTTACATCGAGAAATATTGATTATTATTTAAAATAAAAATAGAAATTAAAGATAAAATATAAAAACATACTTCATATGATTATTAAATTCTTTTCCTCCTTCATGATTTTTCATCTAATCCTCAAATTTTTATTCAATTCATCCACAAAGTCAAAAACTGGTTGTATCATCGTGAATAAGTTATTATAATAATCACTTCTTCTACTTCGACACAACTACAATATCCATCATGAAAAACATATTCATCCTTTACTTGTATCACAAATCTAATCTTGTTATGTTTCATTTAGGATCAAATATATTGTGAATCATGGAAATTCTTTATTTTAATCTAAAAAGTTTATTCTAAAAATCCCATATTTTTATTCTATAGAGATTCCCAAATTTTCACAAAAGGAAGTCCCATGAGGATGTAATGATGATGCATACAGAACATCTAAGTACTCATACAAAGACTTGAATCACATGTTTACTAGATCAAATGACACATATGAAATGTTTAATGACATATAAACAAAATAATATCTATCATATTTTAGATAAATATTACTCATATTCATTATTGAAGGCATTTTATAAAATATTGAAGGACCCATACAGAGTCTCAGAACACTCATATTAACTTTTAAATGAATTCTAAATAGACACCATCCATTTTCGAAAATTTTATCTCTCTAAAGAAATGAACCATATGGAACTAGATGATGTCCCTTACATAGTCTAGAACATTGGAAGATTTTAATCCACTAAAAATTACAAATATCAGTCAATTTTAATGGGATATCCTCTAACTCTCCACCACAAATTCTCAATCAAATCCAAAGAACATAAAATATTATTAGTATTTCTACAAAAAACCATAATCCTTAATCTCACATATGATTATTTATTTTTATATGGACTTTAAATTTATTAATTCATTGGAAAAAACCAACATATTCACCAAATACCCTTCAACTCTTCTTCACCTTATACCTTCTTCCTCATAAAAACAAAAATTTACCCTAAATAACACTTTGCATCTACAATCTCCCCGTTTGGATTTTTTCTTGAAACCAAAGAAGCTAAATCACTTTCAAACCCAAAACTATAAATCAAAATCCATTAATTCATTCCATAATTGAAAAAAATATTTTTATTAACACAAAATATTGAATAATAATGAAATATTATTTATAAAAAGTGACTTACATTCATAGCTTCATCTTATTTGTACCATATAATACAATTTTGAAAAACAATCAAATCAATCATAAATTGAAATATCAGAGGATATATTATTTTTGAATAATCAATTTCGAGAATTGTTGTAATATTACATTGAAAATATAAATTATATATTCTTATAACCATAGTCAAAAAACTATTATAAGAATTTATATGTTACAAAAACAGTCATAAAGTTAAAATTTTAATTTTCCTATAAAGAGTTTCTATATGTTTCATAGACAAACATATGTTTTATCTCACACATTTTCCCTATTAATAACTATATATGAATATATTATCCACATTATATATCACTCATCAAATAGGTTAAATAAACATCAATGTATTTCCCCCAATTTATAATGCTTCTACCCCTTTTCTCCAATTTTTGGGATAGATGTAGAGGGTAATGAAAAAAATGATTTATGCCGTTAATTTTTATCGCCATTTGAAAATAAGAATAAAAATAATATGATTAGAGATATTATTTAATCACTTAGTTATTTCCTATACTGAGAAGAGTATGAACACCCATTATCATCCATATATTTTGAAATACATTATTTGGAAATGTTTTTGATAAAATATCAACCACATTATCCTTGGTAGGAATTAATACAAACATCAACACATTCTATACCATAATCAATTTGACTATGTGATAGTTTATATAATGGTAATTTTACCATGACTATTGAATCATATTTCATGAAATATTAATATAACATTGATTATCCGATCCCTTTAGAAGTGGTAATTACACATCTACTTTAAGATCAACCAACTATATTCTCATCCTCATAAGATGAGTTGTATATTGAGTGGAAACCACATAAAATGCCTTTTTAGATTTCAATGTCATAGAACGTTCCTTCTGAGTGTGACAACATACACCATAATCTCCTAGAAATAAAACACAACCTAATGTATGCCTCATATTATCATCATTTCATTCTCAATAAACATATGAAAATAAAAATAGGTTATATTATTCTTAACTACCATATTTCAACCAAAATACATTTTTTAAATTTTATGTACCAATGAATTATATAAATATCAGTGATTTGGAAATATTTTGGTGTGATATTATACATGAAAAAAAGTGTAATAATATAGAAAACATTCACCCTTGAAAGATTCATGTATAATAATCATCCAGTGTGATTATATAATTATTTTAGATCCACTTCCTTTGTATAGATAGCTTCAGATAATTTAGTTTCCACTATAATGGGTGGGTCAAATTTAAATGAATCCAATATTCAAAGCTTATTCAAATTATATTATATATAAATCTATTGAGGGATAATGTGATCTTTCTCTTATGAATTTTGTAAACCCATAAATTATCCCATCTCACCATGAATGTACATTTCAAATAATTTCTTATTTATTAAAGGAAATTTTTCAAAAATTAATTATCTATTTCCAAAAAATATAATATCATCTAGGAAAACAATAATAATTAAATATAACTATATTTAATATTTGATTTATAGGGTGATTCCCAATATTCCAGTTTTAAATTTCATCTTCTTTAAGAGTGAATCTAGATAAGAATACTATGATGAAAGGATTATTTAAAACAAAATAAATCCTTATTTAACCTAAATATATAATTATCATCTTCCCTAAAAATCTATCAATAGGTTATTTTATCATAAACTTCTTTATCTAAGTCATAATTGACGGTGGTAATCTTGACATCAATTTGAATTATCTATTTTTTCCTCTAGACTACAATAACATGACAGTTACATATTATTTATATGCTTTCATCTCAAAGAAATGTATCCTAAAATCATTACCTTTTACTTGAGAATACACTTTACACAGAATTCTTAATTTTTTTCTCACAACATCACCCTTTTCATTCAACTTTTTATTTAATGCACATTTAGTTCCAATTGTTTTTTTTTTACAGATTTATTTTAAACACTCCTATATTATTTTTCTCTATTTGATCAAAATTTTAATATATATATATAATCAATAAACTCTTTATTCCTTTAATTATCTTCATCACCCATTAGTTCAACATTTGAGTACACTCTGGTAGGTTATGTTTTCATCAATGTTCTCATAGTTTAAACTTGATGTCCTCGATCTCACATATTTTTTCCGACCTCATCCTATCTTATCATACATGGTTGTTATGAATTATATTCTTCCTCATAACATAAAATGAAATATTATACTTATCCATCTTATATGTCTTCCATAATTTCATTATTTTTTTAAACATATTCTGGATATTTGGAAAACAATAACAACTTCTCTAACAGTATTTGAACTTACTTATTAATGGGATTTTTTTTCTTTTTATTTTATTGAATATTTACATAAATATTATAAATATTCATCCATCATTCTTTATTGTGAAAATGATATCCTATTATTTTATGACTCTAACCTTGGAAGATAGTGTTAACACTACTTTTTTCAAGCATTCTATGGCCTTCACCTATAACATTATTAATACATGGGATATAAAAAAATCTATGGAACATTAGATTTTTATATATTCTGAAATATATATCATATGGGTACATATTCGAATTTGGCCTATATATTCAATGATTTTTAATATGAACCACTTCTTAAATGAGTTTTCTCAAAAAATATAGATATATGTCGTGCCCTAAAATCATCATCCAGACCACCACCACTAAATATCAAATTTTCCATTTAATCACACAACCTTGTTGAATAATAAGAAATTAAATAATATTTTATACCTTAATTATCATGGTAGGAATAAATTATTCCACTTGTATACCCATTCCCATTATATATCTAGATTTTTTTAAAGATAATCGAAACTCCTTTTAATAATTATCCTAAAACATTTGAATATTTTAAGAGACTCGAACTTATTTTTCATAATCATGATAAATGAAATTCCAATAATGTATTGAATAAATAAAATAATTTTATTATAATAATTTACTAATTTCTTCCTCATGTTTTCACAAATATCATAGTACATAAGCACTAATAGATTACTAGATTGAACCTATACCTTTTTGTTAAATAACTCACAAACATTCATTTTTATAATGTGGATAATATACAATTCATTTATATTTTAAAATTAAGAACATCAAAAAAAATTCTCACATAACACAATTACTCATATTATTTTTTCTAAATGACAACACCATTAATTCGATAATTTTTTCTTCTTTAATATTTATATAATAATATTTTTCAATATTACCAACCTGAAAAATGTTACCCCTTTTCTTTAATCCTATTTTAAGGATAAATATATAGTTAATACTATTAACCAAAAATCATTCATTTTGAATAATAACATCATTTACATCATCACATAACTGACATACACTAATAAAATTGTGATTCAATAATTTAAAAAATAAGCATTCTTGGATTTCAATTTATATTTCCCAATCGAAGTTGATCAAACACTATTTATATTGAGTGAACAATCATTTATAATGGTCATAATTCCTTCAATAACTTTTAAAAATATTTAAAAATATTTAAATCCTATTTCATATCAGATAATCAACCACTATATATAATCCATATATTATCACATTTTGATGATTTTTGTGATGCTTCAATAACCACATATTTCTCCATAAATTCACCATTCATCTTGAAAATATTTTCATCACTATAACTTATAATCTACTGGGCTAGTAGAATAACGAAGAATTAATTTTCATGGTCACCCAACTAGTGAAATATTAAATAGACATACTTAAGCAGTTGAAATATGTTTTCTATTTTTTTCCAAAATTTTCAATCTATCATTGAAATTTTCTTATTTGGGAGTGATATATTCCCCCATTAATTTCCTTCATAGCTGATTAGAATCATAATAGTGTTGATAATTTAACCAAATAATTTCATCCATGTTACTACATCCCACACTGTTCTAATAATAGCCATATAAAGAATACTATCTTTTTATATAGACTATTTTCTAAATACTAAAATTTTTCTTCCTTCATTATTTGAGTAAATAATTTTTAATCATTTTTTGAATAAAAAATTATTTTAGATATTAATTTTTTTAAAGTCTATATAGAATTAGTTTTTCTATTTTGGATTCACCATTTATTGTATTTTTATCCTAAATAAAGAGTTCCCGGCATCTCTAGATTCATAAGAATCACTTTATTTTCCCATCAACATAGCCTTCTTCACTAGATAACACTTGTAATACCTTTCACCAATATTTTAAAAATTATTTTCTTCTTTCGAGTGGGTTTTAAGGATCTTTACATGTTTTATTATTCTTTGAACATTCCCAAACATATTGAATAGAAACTATAAAATAAAAATATTTATTCATTACCTTTCATTTAACTATTTAAAAATTTTTATTGAATATAATCAATATCATTCTCTTTATACATTAGTATTTATTTTATTTTAATTACTTTGGTCTTATCAGAATTATGAAATTGCATTAAATGAACAATTTCATTTAATAGTTTTGTTTTTTTGTATATATACATATCCATTACCAGAAGAAACTTTATTTTCATTATTTATCTTTTATATTTACTTCTCTAACATTGAAATTATTCGATGAAACTATACCACTTCTCTATTAAACATAAATTCAATGAGATTCTATCTATTTTGAATTAAATAAGCACTTATTTAATTAATATTGATATTTTCCACATTCATAGTAGAAATAATAAATTTTCCATTATCATAATCATAGGAAGTCTCTAAATCCTCTTCCTATTCCATACCATCATATTCCTCATACTAATAAATGATGTTTTTTATTTTTTTTATTTAGAGAAAATATTGTCATTGAATTTTTACTATGTTTGTATTCTCATTAATGGATCTTCTATATCATCCTTAGTTATCATCACAGTCTTTTTCTTCATTCATCATGGAATGTTATTAAAAAAATTTATAATGGATCCACACATGAATAATTTTAGTATAATATTTCCCTTGAACATTCCTTTTTTTATTCTAACATATCTTGATAAATTATAGACCATTTAATGAAACATTATATACACATCTAAATTTTAATCGGAATATCGATATGCATCTTTATCAATCTTCTTCTTATAATTTTCGTTATTAAGAACTATAAAAAACAATTTCTAAGCATTAAAATTATTCTTGAGGAAATTATATTTTTTCATCTTATAGGTTATAAAAATGATTTTTTAAATCATTAAGAGTAGTTATTTTTAGATATATGTATTTCAAATTTAAAACATTTCCATGAAATATTTTAGGTATGATGTAAATAATCTTTTATACATTGTAGAGTCTTCAATATTCTCACCAAGACCTCTTTCCATGATCATAATATCAATTATCTGTTATAAGAATCTATCCATTGTTTCATTATCATGGATCATATTATATTAATAATTTAACCTCTATATTTATAACTCATCCCACATCACATTGGTATTAAATTCATATAAATCATCAAGCCTATCCCATAATCATTTTTTGATGTTTTCATTTGAATTTATGTAATTAACTCTCTAAAATATAAGAGAGTATATAATTACAAAAACTTACGTAATTGTCCAGATTTTTCATATCCAATGTTTGAATAAATTAATTCTCAATGTTAGGTGGAATACCATTAGTTGTGGATTCTGTGAAATTATAACCAATAGATAATAATAATGGAAAACTAATGTATAATAAGATATAAATATTATTCCCATCAAGTGTTGGAATCACATTTTTATTCACTAAATTATGGTTGTCTATTATCTACACTAGAAATTAATTGTGAATCTAATTAACATAGTAGATGAAAAAATTATATAAACAATGAATTAAAGATCCCAACAGAGGGGATGTGGATTGATACTACATTAAAAGGATCCACAAAATCAATGGAAATCAATGAGATGGCGTGGTGAATATGTTATTTAAAATATTTTTATGTTTCTTTCATAAAGTGAACTAGACAACTATTAACATGAATTTAAATCATTTCCAAATTCACAAAAACATAATGGGAACAATAGATTTAAAAAATTCACCTTTATAAAGAAAAGACAAATCCATTGAATGATCTGGATTTCACTGAGAAAATATGACCCACTAGTATCATTGTTTTAGTTACAATGAATGGGTATATGCATGTACTCATGATAAAACAAGTATTTTGATTATGTTCATGTATTTTATCAAAAATAAAATTTATTCCCAATAACTATTGGAGTAGAGACCATGTTGGATTTTTACATTAATACGTTCATCAATAACTCACAAGGTTATTTCTTCTATGAGATAATGATAGGACCAACGAAGTTTTTATCATTCAAACCAAAGATGATATTCATCTCACCATTCATTTAAATCTCTATTTGTTTCCTCATTTGGGAAATAATATCACCACATGTTTTCTATTTTTTATTGAAAAAAAAACTTCATTGATGTACACAATCATAATATGTTGTTTTTTTGACACCTGCCTTGACATGGAGATTAACATAATCATTTCCTTTAATTCATGGTCAAAAATTTGTTATAGTGGTTTCACTATAAATCATAGGATGTTTTATACATCCTGTGTAATGGATTCATTAGATTTAAAACACAAGAACTATAACCATCATTTAGAAATATTTTTATTGATTAAATTTTATCCTTTTACTCAGTTTTCGATATAGGATTTCAGAATTCACAATCATCAGACAACATAAATCTGAATGTCTCAACATAAGAGGTTTTATAATTTTGATATATATCTTTATGTTAATGTTATTATGTATTTTATATAAGTTCCACAAGTTAAATGTTTTTATAATTTTATAATTTATCATCAGTAGTTTCCTCACATTGTTAGGCTTGATTATTTTTTCCTTTATAACAAAATGGGAAGGTCTCTTATAACAATGATAATTTTCCCCCTTAACACTAATTAACTAGAAATAGAGTGTTATTATATTTAATTTTATCAACATTAGTGAATATAACTCATTTCACATTAAGTGTTCCATCATTTATTAATGTAGGATATCTTTTATTATACCTCCGAATTTCATTCATGATATTTTTATTTCTAGTTATATATAATGAGAAACCACTCTCTTGTATTCAATTGTTTTCCCATCATTAAACATTAAAAGCATCTTAAACCCACATCAGTTGATATTGATTATTCCACATCCTAATAGATTTGAAATTATTCATTTTCTTAAACTATTATAGTATAATTATGAGACACGTACTGATAGTGTCTCGAAATATATGACACCACCATAAAATCTTAAAGACAATGATATGATTTATTTAATTTTATCCCATATTTTTTATTATATCTCAACAATTATTTTCAAACATAAAAATTACTCTGCTTAGATTAATGGACTCTAATTTATTAAGAGAGTGACATTTTGTAATACATATTATATACTTTATACACATTCAATCCAAAACAACATTATCTTCCTTCAATGAAAAATATACTTAGTTCTAAACTATATTCCTAAACACATTCATATTTTTATTCTTTTTTTAAATATTCTAATTCTATTCATATTTATCCTTTATAGAAGAATCCTATTTTAAAATTTACCCAATGGATTTTCTTTATTACTATTATTCTCCTTCAGCGTTTTGTATTATGACATTCAAAACTACCACTTTAAATAATAATTGATGTTCTCTCATTATTTAGTATAATGATTTCCATTTTCCATTTTTATCTCTAATTACACCATTTAGATTTCATGATTGAGTTTCTAAAAAGAATTACTTTTCACCATAAGAAAATATCTAATTTTAGTTATTGAATGAATAGCCTACTCTATTATTTGGAAGATTTCACCAACTTTTTTTTATCATGTGGTTAAAAGTTAGCACACTTTAAAAAAAATCATAACATCATCAAACATTTCCACATGATCCTACACATATTTAATATTATAACCCAAATTTTTATTTTTAATCTTACTAATCTTATCGCTATATTTATGGAAATTATTTTAATCTCCAATATTTTATGAAAATTGAGTTTCCAAGTTGGAAATATCCTTGATTTTGACACATTAGTAAAAATATTTTAAAAAACATTCCCTATTTTGTATACAATATTTTCTATTTCGGTAACGCCCCGACCCCAGTTACCCAGAGTCGGTTCATTATTACATAACACTGCCATGATCATAAAAGTTCAAGTCTCAGAAGACCGATTAGTTTAGTATCCTTGGAAACACTAGATATATTAATAAGTATTACATTACATCATAAAGTTAAAAGAAAAACAACAAGATCTTGTATTCATATCCCCTTATACTATCCCTGCAGGTCATTCATTAAATACCTCTTCACATCCTAGGAATAATAGAACATTGAAAGGGGTGAGCTCAAATTCTCGGTAATGATAACAATATAGCGGAAACTATCATAAATAAACATAAACATTTAAGGCAACATATAAATAAAACAAAATCCTTTTAAACTAGAACTTCAGAATAATATGGAAAATATAAAATGAAATAATTCCATTTACTGATTCACATGGGTATTCTACTAGTCGAATAATCACATGAAATATCAATAACCACTTTAATAGTGATGGAATGCATAATTCCAGACTGTCATAACCATATAGTCAAGGCCTTATGCCCTGAATACAAATAAGATTTTTTCAAGGCCTTATGTCAAGACCCTAGTTTTTCTCATTAGATCTATCAATGCATCGAGGATCTATAGCGGGCTCCACCGGTAACTTATTAAGTGCAATGCATTCCTCATATGAACAGGTTTAATCAAAACATAAACATTCGTATTAAAACTGGCATTTGAAATGTATATACTTTATCCATAAACCATGAATGGTAAAAAAAATAACACATCCACAGTCAAACATATCAAAAAACCTTCAGTAATATATGGATGTTTTGTATCAGAATAAATCAACTTCAAATTAGCTTAAAATCCATCAAAGGTTGTTGACTTAGATGGAATCAATAATATTTGAGATAAATATATCTTTTTTAATCATTTAAAAGTCACATTATTATAAAATAAAACATTTACATTAAAAATATTCTTATAATATTTTCAGGGAAGCTTCGATGATTTTATAACAGTGGAAAATAGCTACACCAACCGTATAAAATAAAAAAAAGACATTCTTACCATAATTCTGTGGAAAAGGTTAAAAGGACATTGTTTGGAAAACGACCAAAATATTCCTTTATAACCCGCTTATAAAAATTAAAACAAGGGTATAAATGACTTTAACCCATATTTAGTGAAATATTAATAATGTTTTGAAATACAATTTTACAAAACATGGATTTGGAAGATAAAGAGGTCGTAGTTGATAATTACGTATAAACAACCTTGGATAATGAAGAGATTGTGAAATAACCCTTACCTTGTACTTTTCCATGGTTGAGGTTAGGTTAACCTCCTGTATAATAGGTTAATCGCTGTTATTAAATTATAAAATAATCATATACATAAATATGATATCATATATTATCTTTTAACATTTTTTTCTTACTAATATCTTAGTATTATCATCATTTTGGGTGTTAACTTACTCGTTTTCTTTTATATGTTTGTAATATTAGTCGCATTTGTTATGGATATTTTGAATCATATTCATATCCAGAATGATATTAAGTCCTTAAAAATTATTTTTAATCATCAAATGAGAATTATACTAGAATGGATATGATGGGGAATGAATCCCATCACGTTCGTGGAGAGGATAGTCTTTACGTACGCACGAGGAACAATATCATTATTTTGATATTAAAATTGTATATAATTGGATGGTATATCATATATAAAGAATCATTATAATCTTATATTTATTATTTACTTCAATTACACATCATTATCTTACCCATCCAAATAATAATGTTTTGAATAACAATTACACCACGACGTGGAGACGGTAAGTCGTATGTACGCACGTATGGTGACATGTCATTCAAAGGATGGATAGAATACTGAATATGGTTGTTCCATATTTATAATAACATCATAGTATATAGAATATACTAGAGTTATTATTTTAGAATAGAAATAACAGAGAAATATGAAGTGGTAGGAGAACGGAACTTGAAAGAGTGTGGTGAAAATATTACCTCTTCTTCGGGTTCTTCCTTTTGATTTGATCAAAAGAGATCCATAGGTTGTCTTTATGATCATAATAATGCTTCTAGGTTGAATCAAGGGATGTTGAGATAATATTTGGTCATGTTTTGGTAGATCCAAAAGTATTTTATGGTGTGAATATGAGAGAAGGGTGAGTGCACTTTTATAAGAGATGTGAGGGGCACCTTTGGAAAAGCTAGAAATATTATTTTATAATATATTCATATTCAGTTCATAATGGAACCAAAGTGTATTATATAATATTTATGGTGGGGAATGGTCGAAAACCACTCAAACAATAGGTTTTAAATAGGATTGGGTCACTATATTAACTTTATGTTTTTTATTTAAATCTTAGTTAAATAGTTTGACATTTACCATGTCTCTTTTTTTTATATTTTATAGTTAATAAACATACTATATACTTACATGAGACCTAAATGTGGTACATTAATAATAAAACAATCATTATATATGTCCTTTGGGTGATCCTTATATTTTTAGGAATAGAATATCAATTAATAGTATACTATTTGTTGTAAAAACTCATTTATGTCAATTTTGACACTATTTAATAATTGATTTTCGTTAGAGTCTTAAAACATTATTAATTAGAATAAAATTCATTTAAGAAATACAAAAAAGTAATATTAACATATAAAATTCTTGGATGTTATCAAAACATTCAAATTATTTTTATTTTAACATTTATAATACCAGTTATTTGATTCTTTCATTAATAAGGAAAATAATGCATCATTATTGTGTCATAAATAAATTTAATTATTCAATGTCTAAAATTTATAAAATTAAATAAAATTAAGTAGTAATTATTTTTATTTTTCTATTTAATATTTATAGATCACCCTATGCAAATTTTTTTTCTAAAATATATATGTTTATGTCATTTTTGTATTTACTTTAACCTATTTAATATAAAGTGTCATTATCACCTACAAGTTGCTCCATGGGGTCCCAATATTGACGCAAAGAAACCCATGGATAGACATGTATCAACCATTAGTGTTAGTATACATTTTTGGGTAATTTAATATTATTATAATATTATTCTTTTACCCTTATTTACAGGATTTACCCTTCAACCATGGGTAAAAAATATTTACCAAAGTAATTATTCAAAATTTCTAAAAATAAAAGTTACATATTTACAAACAATGGACTTATTGATTCCAAATATGGAATAAATTTCTTTTAATTCAAAACATATAAGTGGTAGAAATTAATTTAAAATTATTTCCTATTTTCAAATCAAAAAACATGTTTTTATGAAATAATACATATCAAAAGATTGACACTTGTTTATGTTAAATTTAAATGTGAAATTACTTATAATGACTTAAATTGTATTAAATGATAAAAATATAATCTAATTATACTTCCAAAGAATTCAAATTAATAATTTATCACTATTAATTATGATTATTAAAAAAAATTTAGTTAATATTTAGTAATTATCACTATTCATCAAAAAATTAATGTTTTCGGAAAAATACAAAAAAATCACCCTATGAAAATTTCAATACTCTGAATCCAAAAATGAAGTCCATTTTGAATGATAAAATTCAAAAAAATTAAAAAAGTGGGTATTACTAATCATAACGGCTACATTGATTGGTCGTGGTGTGTTAGAATCTCGAAGTTGTGTACAATGCAAGCTATTGCATTATTCAAAGGGAAATGTACCGTGGATGCTTTGGGTGTGACATTATACCCTCATTCAAATAATTTTGTCCACAAAATTTCTAGAATAATACTACAATTAAAAGACTCGGGTGGTTCTTCATCATAAGTTCTTTGGGTTCCCACATTGCCTCTTCCATCGTAAGGTTTCTCTATAGAACTTTTACCAGACAATTCGTCCGGTTTTCGGCACTTGTTCTCTCATATAGAGAATCCTAATAGGCTCATCGCAATAAGACATATTTGGTTCCAGTTCTAATTCCTCATAGGTGAGTACATGCATTGGGTCAGACACTTATTTTCTCAACAACAATAAGTGGAACACATCATGAACTTTGGAGATGTTTGGCGGCATTTCAAAACGAAAAGATACAGCCCCAATTCTTTCTAGAATTTCAAAATTTATGATGTATCTGGGACTCAATTTACCTTTCTTACCAAAACTTATAACTCCCTTCCATGGAGATACCTTCAAGAAAACATGATCTCCGACCTGAAATTTCAAATCCTTATTTCGGTTATTGGCATAGCTCTTCTACCAACATTGAGTTTCTTTGATGTGGTTTTGGATTACCTTCACCTTTTCCATAGTTTCCTCCGCCAGTTTTGGGCCTACAAGTTTTCTTTCACCAACATCATCCCAACATGTTTGTGTGCAACATCACATTCCATATAATGCCTCATATGCTGATATCTTAATACTTGAATGGAAGATATTGTTATAGAAAAATTATACCATAGGTAAATATTGATCCCACATACCCTGAATGTCATGTGAGCATGATATCAACATGTCTTCTAAGGTTTTAATAGTCCATTATGATTTTCCATCATTTTTGGGGTGGTAAGAAGTTCCCAAACGATGTTCAGTATGCAGGGATTTGTGAATACCTTTCCAGAATCTTGATGTAAAAAGGGGATCATGATCTGAAACAATTGATAGAGTCTCATAACTTCATTAATATATAATCTTGTTAGACGTCCAAGTGGTAAATCATCATTTATAATAAGTAAATGTGTTGACTTGGTAAGACGATCAACAATGTCCCATATTGAATCGTTCCTTATAGGAGTCTTTAGTAGTCCCATTAAAAAGTCCATGGTGATATTATCTCATTTCCACTCAGGTATGGGAAGAGGTTCCAATACTCCACCAGGATGTTGCCTTCCATATTTCACTTGTTGAAAAACCATACATCTTGACACAAAATCAGCAATCTCCGTCTTCATGTTGTCCCACAAGAAATGTTCCTTCAAATCTCTATACATTTTGGTGCTCCCAAGGTGTATAGAGAAATTGGAACTGTGAGCATCGTCCAAAAATTCACTTTTTAGATCAGCTATATCGGGAACACAAAGTCTCATTTCAAATTTCAAAATTCCATCTTCATACAAAATGTCACTCAATATTGCATCATTCATATCTTTAATTTTCTTTGTAAACTCTTCATCATCAGTATGATAACTCTTTATCCTTTCTAGTAAAGATGGTTTGGCAACCATTTAAAAATGTTTCAATGTTTCACCTTCCATGGTTATTCTCATATCCAACTATACTAGGTCCTTGAAAATTGGATCCCATTCAACTCTCATTTTGTTCAAAACTCCATGATCCTTTTTCTTCAAAGCATCTTCCACGTTATTTTCCATCCCTGGGTGGTAGTGTATCATGAAATCATAATCCTTGAGTAGTTCATCCCATCGTCATTGCCTCATGTGGAGTTATTTCTGTGATAAAATATATTTCAAACTCTTTTGATTGGTATATATCTCCCATTTTTCAGCATAGAGATAATTTATCCATATCTTCAAAGAGAAGATTACAGTAGCTAACTCAAGATCATGAGTAGGATAGTTTTTCTCATTAATTTTCAGCTGTCTTGATGCATAGGAAATAAATCTATAATTATGCATAAGGACACAACCATGTCCTTTATTTTATACGTCACTATAAATTACAAACCCGTCATTTCCCGATGGTAGAGTAAAAATATGAGCATTAAAAAATCTTCTATTCAGTTCATCAAAACATTCTTCGCACTCTTTTCTCCAGACAAATTTTACTCCTTTACATGTGAGCTTTGTTAATGGGTTTGCCAATCGGGCGAAATTATGGATGAAACGTCGAAAATAACCTACTAAACCAATAAAACTGCATACCTCGGTTATACCCGTTGGTGCTGGCCATTCTTGGATTGCTCTTGTCTTAGAAGTATCAACAATGATTCCATTTTTTTAGACAATATGGACAAGAAAAGAAATATCCGGATGCCAGAATTCACACATGCTAAAATTCCCATATAATGCATGTCTTCTTAGAGCCTTTAGGACAATGAGCAAGTGATTTTCATGATCTTTGTATCTTTTGGAATATACTAAGATATCATCAATAAATACCACTAAAAAATCATCGAGATATTCCTTGAAAACCATGTTCATTTGATCCATGAAAACAGGGGGTGCATTAGTCAGCAAAAAAGGCATTACTGTAAACAGGTAATGCCCGTACCTGGTTCGAAATGTTGTCTTTGGAATGTATTCCTTCCTCACACACAACTTATGGTATCCAGATAGAAGGTCAATCATTGAAAAGTATTGATCTCCATGTATTTTGTCAAATAAATCATCAATGAGAGGTAGGGGATACTTGTTCTTTATTGTTATAGCATTGATTTCCCTGTAGTCGATATGTAACCACATAGATCCATCTTTCCTCTTAACAAAAAGGACAGGGGATCCCCATGGAGAAACACAAGGGAAAATAAATCCCTTATTACTCAATTCCTCTAGTTATTTCTTTATTTCAACTCATTCCACAGTGGCCATTCTATAAGGGGTCTTCGATATAGGCCTTGAACAAGGAATTTAATCACTGGAAAACTCAATTTCTCATTCTGGAGGATGTCGAGGTAAATCATCTAGAAACACATAAAAATGTTCTCTCAAAATAGTTACATACTCTATTTGAACATTCCTTTACTCACCCATCATTATTTCATTCTCTTCCTCCCCGATAATTGAATTTAGTTGAGCTATTAGCGGTGGATCTAGATAAGAATCAGGTGGTGACGATTCTGCTCTAAAGATAAGGTGTTTCTTATCATTATCATCAGAAATCATAACCTCCTTCTTCTTACAATAAATATTTTCATCATAGTCTGAAATCCAATCCATACCCAGGATTATATCAAACTCAGTCATAGGTATGATGAAGAGATCAGCAGATAAATAACATTTATATGCTCTAATGGAAACGGTTTCACAAAACATTGTTGCGGTGATACATCCATTATGAGTTTTAACTAAAAACTCCCATGTTAATTCAAATTGGAAATATCTAATTTTCATAGAAAACTGGGATGATTTGAAACAATGAGATGATCCAGAATCAAATAAATCATTGGCTAAACTTGAGGAAACCATTAAATTACCTGCCACCATGTCTTTTAGAGCTTCTACCTCAGTAGTAGTGATAACATAAGCATGGACTAGATCCCTTGGACATTCTTAGGTAAGTTACCATTAAGCTTAGGACATTCATTTTCATAATGTACCATCTCCCTGCAGTTTTTGCATTGAACATCGGTAGCATCTTTATTCCCCTTTCAATCACGAGCTTGGTGGCCTTTTTCAACACACTTGTAACAAACTCCCATTCATTTCAAGAAAGTACCAGGGTGTTTCTTCCCACATTGACTATGGGATGGATAATAAACCTTTCCCTTCTTCCCCTTATTTCCATTTCCAGAGTGATCAGCAGATCTCTTCTTCTCTTTCTTTGCATTAATGTCGTAAGACTTAGAGAATTATTTTTCAATCATGATATCGCATGAGACAATATCTTCGTAAAAAGAGAAGGTCTATGAGACGAATTCTCGACAGAGAAATTGTTTTAACCCATCAATGAAAGAATCAATCTTACTTCTTGGGTTACGTATATAATCTTCAGCATACCTCACTAACCTTGTAAATTTAGCCTCATACTTTGCAACATTCTCATCCTTTTTTTTCCTCATAATCAGAAATTGCATTTCCATATCTGCTCAATGGTGATGAGGAAATTATTTTTATAATAAATTCTCTTTAAACTCCCTTCAATCCATATTTCATACATCATCATCTTTATTTCTATTTTGAATCAATGACCACCATTGGTCATCATCTCCAATGAGGCGGTAAATTTCCATGATAACTTTTTCCCTTTCACTACTCCCCAAGGCATGGAATATTTTCTTTATGGAATTTATCCATTTCTCAGATACTAAGGTATTTGTACTCATATTGAATGTCGGTGGTTGTTTCCTCATGAAGCATTCTATCATTGATCCTCCATGCTGCAGATAAGGGTGCTCCATATGGGTAAGGTTGTTATTCATAACCAGAGTGAGTTGTCCCAGTATGGTGATTAGCTGATCAGCACCAGTTGCATCACCAGCTCCACTATAATTATCATGAGCAGGAGGGAAATCCCTACATGGAGTGCGTGCATTGATATGGTTTCCATTTCTTCCACTAGCTGCCATTTTTAAATAATTTCATACACTATAGTAATTTATAAATCGCAATACATAAATCCAAACTTGTAAAACACATAACATGAATTGAACAGTTTATGGATATAATCATAAAAATGTTTTCTTTGAAGAAGTATATACTCATAAAACCTTTATAATGGTTTTTGAAGAAAATTAGTATTATCCTAAGCATATCCCCTGGGAGTGTCGTAACCAAGAGTGAAGCAAGGCTCGTTGTCATGCACTAGTTCGCGTTTGAGTCTAGCTCAAAGAGGTGGTTTTGAGTTTTACCCCTACGTACATCTGTGCCAGAGCCACCTCTACCTTCTCGTATCCAGATAGGGATGTATTGATCGGAAAACTCACAAAATCTCTACAATAGAAATATTCTTAGAAGTTCTTCTATACAAATCCTCAAAGTCTCTCTTATGGCTATGTGCTCCAATCAGAGTTTATCTAAATCTTGTTTCACTACTGGAAAATGGGTCTATACCCACGGTTTTGTGCAGAACCGTGGGTATAGGCCCCCTATATACCCACGGTTTTGGAAACCATGGGTATAGGGATAGTATCGGGACCTATACCCACGGTTTTGGAGAACCATGGGTATAGGTCCCCTATACCGACGGTTCTCCACAAAACCGTGGGTAAATGTTTTTTTGAAGACCTATACCCACGGTTTTGCCAAAACTGTGGGTAAAGGTGTTGTTCTGCAGGCCTATACCCACGGTTTTTGAAAACCGTGGGTATAGGTGGTATTTTTTTCAAAGACCTATACCCACGGTTTTTCAAAACCGTGGGTATATCGTTTTCGAGTTATTGCGGGAACAAAAAAGTACGCGGGAGAGGAAATTATTTTTTCTGAATAAACCATCTTGAATAATATAAATATACGGATGCGAAACATTAAATTGTAAAAAGAGTGTAGGTTGGTTGGTTTGATACGCTGGTTTGGATGAGGCAAACTCGGATCAAATCTCGCGGCAACACTTTTTTCAAATATATTTGTAATATGATTATATGTAAAGCGACGAATATATATAAATCAGTAATGGCTGTAGGTTAGGTGGTCACTCCGTGTTATCCCTCATACAGGTCGCTGGTTCTAAAATTGGCGGGTCCATTTTTTTAGATTATATCAGTTATATTAATATATTAAAACAAAAGTATATTAATATACAAATTTCCAATTTAGCTCGGTTGGTCGCTGGGACTTTGCATGAAATGGGAGGCGCGGTTTCGAAACCCGGCGCCATTTTATTTTTTGATTATTGTAGCTATATTAATATAAGAAAATAAAAATATATATATAAGGGAAAAGAATTATTAGCCCAGTTGGTCACTTGGTCGGGTGTGGAATTGAGGCGGTCTGTGAGGTTGTGGGTTCAAATCCCCGCTACTCCATTTTTGGAATTTAAATACCCCACTGTTTTCAAACCGTGGGGTCTGCTGTGTGCCACGTTGGAACAGAAATTTGGCACGCTTTGACCCCGCTATACCCACGGTTCTCCAAAACCGTGGTTATAGGCTGTGACCCCTATACTGACGCCGTTCCAGCCCACGGTTCCCAAAACCGTGGGTATAGGCTATACCCACGGTTTTGGGGGCTATACCCACGGTTTTGAACCGTGGGTATAGGTTGTTTTTCCAGTAGTGTTTCCAAGGATTGTACTAAACTTCCCCTAATACCAATTGTAATGCCCTGACCCCAGTTATCCGGAGTCAGTGCATTATTACATTTCATTGGCATGATCATAAAAGATCATGTATAGAAAGACCGATTAATTTAGTAGCCTTTGAAACACTAGATATTTTCATAAGTCATAAATTACATCATAAAGTGAAAAAAACTACAAAAACATCTTGTCTTCATATCACCTCATGCTATCCATTTAGGTCATTCATAAAATACCTATTCACATCCTGGGAAAAATAAAACATTGAAAGGGGTGAGCTCAGATGCTCAGTAAGGAAAACAATATAGAGGATACTTAACAAATAAACATAAACATTTAAGGCATTGTATAACTAAAAAAAGCCTTTTAAACAGTAACTTCAGCATAATATGGAAATGATAAAATGAAATAATTCCATTTACTTATTCATATGGATATTCAACTAGTTGAATAAACATATCCAATATCAATAACCACTTTAATAATGATGGAATGCATAATGCCTGACTATTATAATCCCATAGTCAAGGCCTTGTTCCAAGACTACAAATAAGATTTTGTCAAGCCTTTGTGCCGAGATACTAGTTTTTCTCATGAGACCTACAGTTTCATCGAGGAGCTATAGCGGGCTCCACCCATCACTTATTAAGTCCAATGCATTGCTCATATGAACAGGCTTAAACCTAACATAAACATTCGTATTAAAACTAGCATACGAAATGTCAATATCTTCTCCATAACCCATGAGTGGTATAAAAATAACACATCCACATTGAAACATTTCAAAAAACCTTCAATACCATATGGATGTTTTTCATCATAATAAATCAACTTCAAATAAGCATAAAATCCATCAAAGGATGTTGACATAGATGAAATCAAAACTATTTGAGATAAATATATCTTTGTTTAAATCATTTAAATGTCACATAATTAAAAAATAAAACATTTAAATTAAAAATATTATTATATTCTTCTAAATAAAGCTTCGATGATTTTATAATGGTGGAAAATAGCCGCACCCTCTGTATAAGTTAAAAAAAAGACATTCATACCTTAATTCTTCGAAAAAGGTTAAAAAAGACCTTGTTTGGAAAACGATGGAAATATTCCTTTATAATCCACTTATAAAAAGTCAAAAAGGTTATAAATGACTTTAACCCATATTATGTGAAATAGAAAAAATGTTTTGAAATACATTTTTAAGAAACACGGATGTGGGTGATAAAGTGGTCCCAGAAGATAATTACATATAAACAACCTCGGATAATGAAATGATTGTGAAATAAACCTTACCTTAACTTTTCCATGGTAGAGGGTATGTTAACCTCCTATATAATAGGTAAATCACTGTTATAAAATTATACAATAATCATATACATAAATATGATATCATATATGATATTTTAACATTGTTTTGCGAATAATATCTTAGTATTATCGTCGTTTCAGGTGTTAACATACTCGTTTTCTTTTATATGTTTTGTTACATAAGCCATGTTTTTTATGGATTGGTGGTATCTTATTCATATCAAGATTATATAAAGTTCTTAAAAATTATTTTTAATCATAAAATGAGAATTAGACTTGAATAGATATGATGGGGAATGAATCTCATCGCGTTCGTGGAGACGGTAGTCCATATGTATGCATGAGTGACAATATCATTCTTTTGATATTAAAATCATATATAATTGGATGGTATATCATATATAAAGAATCATTATAATATTATATTTACTATTTATTTCAATTACACATCATTATCATACACATGTAAATAATAATGTTTTGAATAACAATTACACCACGACGTGGAGACGGTAAGTCGTACGTACGCACGTATAGTGACATGTCATTCAATGGATGTATAGTATACTGAATATGGTTGTAACATATATATATATAAACATAAAATTATATAAGCAATATTGGAGTTATTATTTTAAAATGTAAATAACAAAGAAAAAAGAAGTGGATGAAGAAGGGAACATCAAAGAGGGTGGTGAAAACATTACCTCTTCTTTGTGTTCTTCCTTTTGATTTGATCAAAAGTGCTCCGTAGGATGTATTTCTGATCATAGTAAGGCCTCTAAGATGAATTTAGGGATGTTAAGAGATTATTTAAGCAGCGTTTGGCCGATCCAAAAGGATTTGAAGGTGTGAATTTGAGATAATGGGGAGTGCCCATTTATAAGAGGGGTGAGAGGCACCTTAGGAAAAGCTAGAAATAATATTTTATAATAAATTCATATTCAGTTTCCAATTGTTCAAATGTGGTTTATTAAAGGATTAAGGTGTTGATAGGTCGAAAATAAATCACCCAATACGTTTTAGATAGGTTTGGATCACTATATTAACTTTATCTTTTTTATTTAACTCTTAGTTAAATAGTTTGACATTTACCATGTCTCCTTGAATTTCTATATTATATAGTAAATAAACATACTATATACGTACAAGAGACCACCAAGTGGTACATTAATAATTCAAATATCATTATATAAGTTCTTTTAGGTGATCCTTATATTTTTAGGAATAGAATATCAATTAATAATATAATATTTGTTTTAAAAACTCATTTATGTCAATTTTGACACTATTTAATAATTGATTTTTCATAAAGTCATAAAAACATTATTAATTTTAAAATAATTAATTTAAGAAATCTAAACAAGTCATATTAGCAAATAAAAATCTTGGATGTTATAAAAACATTCAAATTTTGTTTATTTTAACATTTATAATACCAATTTTTGGATTCTTACATTAATAAGGAAAATTCTGAATCATTATTGTGTCATAAATAAATTTAATTATTCAATGTATAAAAATTATAAATAAAATACCATTATTTAGGAAATATTTTTATCTTTCTAATTAAAATTTATAGTAGAAAATATAACATAATTAACCCTATATATTTTTTTCTAAACGATATATGCTTATGTCATTTTTGTTTTTACTTTAACTTAATTAATATAAATTTTCATTATCAATTACAAGTGGCTCCATGGGGTCCCAAAATCGACCCAGTGATGCCCATGGTCAGAAATTTATCAACCAATAGGGTTAGGACACGTTTTATTGTAATTTAATATTATTATATTATTATTTGTTTAACCATATTTACCGGATTTACCCCTTATCCATGGTAAAAAAAATATTTACCGAAGTAATTATTCAAAATGTATAAGCATAAAAGTTACCTATTTACACAATTTGGAACTCCTGATTCCAAATATGGAATTAATTTTTCTAAATTCAAAACACATAAGTGGTATAAATTAATTTTAATTAATTTCCGTTGTCAAAACGAAAAGGGTGTTTTTATGAAATAATAACTATCAAATTATTGACACTTATTTATGAAAAATTTAAATGTAAAATTAGTTATAATGACATAAATTGTATTAAATGATAAAATTATAATCTAATTATACCTTTAAAATATTAAAATTCATAATTTATCACTATTAATGTTTTCAATTAAAAAAGTTGATTTATTTAAAATTTAGTAATTTTAAGTATTCATCAAAAACTGAATGTTTTAAGAAAAATATGAAAAACTCACCCTAAGCTAATTTCAATACTCCTAATCCAAAAATGAATTCCATTTTGAATAACAAAATTCATAAAATTTTAAAAAGTGGGTATTACTATTCATAATGACTATATTTATTGGTCGAGGTGTGTTAGAATCTCGAAGTTGCATACAATGAAATCTATTGCATTATTCCAAGGTAAATGTATCGTGGAAGCTTGGGGTGTTACAATTTCAGTAGTAATATATTATTTTTAACACACCAAGAGATATATCCTTAATTGGGATTCAATTTATATCTCCACATCACAAATCTCATATTCATTGATACCTTCTTCATGTTCTTCACTCTGAGGATAATTGGACCAATTTTATTTATCACTAAAATCTATTGTAATATATCCATTTGAGTCTTATTTATAATTTTCGGATTTCTCACTAAAATATATCACTTCATTTTTTTATGAAAATAAAATTTCTTTTATTTTTTGACATTTCATTTTTTTTATCAAGAATTTTCTTTCATTTTATACATTTGACACCTTATTTTTATTTATAATCAATGGGGTTGACAATATAATCTAATTTATTTATGATTATTAATAAAATAAACTTTTTTTACCTTGAGATTTTGTGATTTTTTTCAAATTAAATCAAAATTTTCATATTTTTCATTTCACACAACTCTAGAAATAGTTTTTTTATATTAATGAACTATGTTTGGATTACATTATATGAAACACCAATTTAATCATAAACTAAAACCCACATAAAGATTATTTTATCTACATGGAACACTGAGGTTACATTAAATTACACTAAAGACTAAATTTCATCGATAGCTTATATAACACACAACATGAACAAAAATATATTATTAAAAATATTATTATTTAATATAATAATATATATCCTTGTAGTTATTTTTGTGGTTATAAATAGTATTAAATAAATAATGAAAATAATTTTTTAAATTTATTGGCTATAAATAATTTACAAATGCATATATAAACTAATTAAATATAAAGGAAATATTTTTATAAAAACTACTTTTATCATCACTAAAGAATTTCATCTTAATAAATTAAATTAATAAATATTTGTGAATAAAATTAATGAAATGTATATTATATATTTTAAATAAAGTATTTATTTTATATTAATATAATATATATTATTAGAAAAAGATTAGAAAAACCATATATTACACATAAAAACCTATTATTTTATAAAAGAAATTTTACAGCCTTTTAATAATGAACCAAATTTAAAATACACTTTTGCACCTTTATAAAATTTATATGTCCAATATAAACATAATTGTTGAAATTAAAACATAAAAATTAGTTTATGTTGGTTTTTTTGGTATTTTTCTCTAATGTTTCAGTTTTTTGATGAACACTGAAAAATACTGAATTTTATTTCAAAATAGCATTTTCGTTTAATTTATTTATACGAATAAATTATATTTTTAAAAGTTTTTAAATTATAATTATATAAATTATAATAAAATTAATCCAATTATTTCATTAGGATCAATTTCACTATGAAATTAGAAATAAAACCTAGAAACTTTTTTAACATTTTTACTTTAAAACTCCGCATTACCCTCCCGCATGTGGGATTAATTTTAGATTAATTTATGGAACATCAGTGACTGGTATTTGAAAAAATGGATTCCATTTCTTAAATAATAATAAATTATAATTTATAATAACTTAATATTAGTTTTGGACCAAAATAATTAGTAAATATGATTAAAATTAATTACAATGATTAGTAGAATAATTAAATAAACAATGGACTAAACCGTAAAATTAAGAATCAAAATTATCCTAATAAATTTTCCAAAATCTATTATATGGAAAAATTTTGACCATATCATCTATTTTATTAAATTATTAACATTATTGGATCCACTTGTAATAGAAAAAACATGGGTGGAATTCCTTTTCTGAAAATTTACAATAATTCCACTCCTCCACCACAGTAATATGTCACTCACCCCTCCCACATCCTCAAATATCTCAAGCTACATTGGTTGAAAAAGATACAAAAAAATAACTACTCAAAATACCTCAACTCAAGCTTTACACCAAACCTTATGAATAAATTAATCTATAGAAGCCCTTTGGTGTAAAACAAAAAGACTTACATAAATAACAGGTAACATCTTTTCTCAAGATCTTTAGTGTTTTTTTCATTATCCTCCCCCTCTATTTTTTTATTTCATGTTCATATAATAAAACAAGTATAATAAATATTCTGATAATTTTTTTATTCTTATGGTTTTACATAAAATATCACACGCTTCCATTTAATGGGTAAAAAAATTATTATTCTTATATAAAACAGACTACCACCTCACAAAAAGACGTTGCTCGTTTTTTCCTTTACCACCATTCATGGTTGAAAATTATGATGGATACTATATTTTTTTATGTTATATCATATTTATTGATTAATATGAAATTATTTCGTAATAGACAACATTATTCTTTCAATTTTTGGAAAATATGATTATTTCGCTTGGGTATGTGTGGAATACATCCTCCTCAAAGCGATGTGATTCGTTTACAATCAACATGGAATGTATAAATGATAGGTTTAGTGAAATTTAAAGATATATATGATATAATAATTATGAAATTATGATATTATATAAATATATATATATCTTTGTCCATTTCTATCATTTACATTCATTATTTCAAAACGAAAATAAAAACAGAAACAACCTTCATGTATATATACGACCTACCATCCCTAAGAATATGGTATTTTGTTTAATATTTATATTTTATATCGATTATTATAAATACATATATAAATTGAATATATTTTATATTTATACAATGTTATACATTCTTTAATTAATTAATTCTTAATCTATGTAAGAGGATCCAGATTAACATTTGAAAACATATACAAAACTTAAATCGAATAATACCTGAACATAACATTAAATTGGGGTTGTTAATAAACGGGTAATATAATGACATAAAATTCATAAATTTTAAGAGATATAATAATATGGTTCTATAATAGATGTATAATAAAATTATATATATTATACATGAGGATTTGAACGTTTACAAAGAAATTCAATACATAAGGTAATGAAGTTTCATCTCATTTTTTGTTTCCCTGAGATACATTCCATATATGGAAATAGTTTAATCTTTATGTAATTTAAATCATTCTATTTTGTTACGATTAAAAGAAACCAATGAGGTAACCATTTATAGCTTCAATATTATCATTTATTGAGATTGCTCATGATTATTCTACCAATGATGAAATATAATGATCTGTATCTCAAGAATACTTATTAATTTTCATTCGATTATTTTATTTATGATATTTTCTTGTATTATTACCATTTCCCACTCTTTGGTACTTATGATAATTAAGAATATGGTTTTATGAAAATCAGACTTCATTTCTCCTTTTAGTCTGAAATTTGTGTTCAGTAAAAAAATTTATCTAAAAAGCAATTAAATAATATTTTAATATTATCTTAGTACGTTTAAATTAATTTTTTATCCATGTTTTACCTTTAAAAATTGTTTTAAAAATAAACATATTTTTGTTTTCTAGTAAAGGAACTTTTCGAGAAATTTAAGATGAAAAATAAATGTAGAATTGGTACACACATACCCGCCTTCAGGACCTTAATCTATATGAATCATCCTTTGTAACATTACAAGTTTATTTTATGATTTTATTTCCAAATAATTTATAATCTTTTTTATTTTAATGTGGTTTTCCAAGAAAATGATTTTAGAAATAATTTATTTTTAAATGGTGTTTAAAATGATTTTCAACGATTCCTTTAGAGGTTTTCAGGAGATTATTTTAAATAAAAATGGTTTCCAAAAATGTTTTATATACATATTTTTAAGTTTAAAAATTATTTTAAATGATAAATTTTTAAAATTTACTTTATGTTTTAGATATATTTTTTATAGATTAAAAGATAATTTCCTCACACTACACCAAAATTTGACATTAGCGTCGGGTTTTTAGTGTTGGATTATGAAACCGCCTATAATTTTTTTAAAATAATTTATTGGTGGTTTATTAAAAACCACTGATAAATATTTTAATGTTTTAAAAAACATTACACTTCTCCCCTGACCCCTCCGACTCGTTACCCTCGACCCCCTATAGCCTTACGAAGCCTCACTGGTGATCTTGTCACATGTCCCCCATCTCCGCCCACCACCACTGGTCCAACCCTCGCTGACCCCTATGACACATCACCCCAACCCCCCCCCCCCCCCTCCAACACTTCACACCCACTATCCAATGACCTACTCTACCCACTAAAGCCTTATGGATGATCCCAACCATTAGTGTAGTCATTTTTGAAGGAAATGATTTTCACGGTGTTTCTGATTAGTTTCTACTTCCTTGATGAAGATATTAATATGAAGTTGTTTAATTTTAGAATTATGAGCATGTGTTTACTTTCTAAATTCACTTTTTATGGAATTGTGAATATTTTTAATATACAAATGGTTTTTGGACAATATTTCGTAGTGATTTGACAATGGTATAAATGGGTTTTCACATAAATACCTTGTTTTAATTTTTTAAATGGAATGTTTTATTATGATAATATTCTTGTGAAATCCCTTATTTCATTTTGAAATGTTTTCATGTTTTGAAATTGGATTTGACTTGATTACAGGTTTTAATATGTGAAATCAAGGTTTTGAATATAATTTCAAATTGAATTGAGGTTTTTACATCTAAAAGTTATTTAAAAGGTTGATTTAATATATTTAAATTTTTTATTTAAAATATTTACATGTTTTAAACCTTCTAAAATTTATTGTTTTATTTTTTTAAATGGTTTTATGTAAGTGGTTGTCCCATATTCCTTATTTTTCCTTTCAAACAAAAAGAACCTTATTGAAGTGTATCTTTGAAACATTTTAAAAGAAATGGTTGATTTGTGTGGACCTATTAAAACGTTACAAGTTGCCTTCATATGATTTTAAGGGAAATGAAGGCCATTGGCCAGTATTTATTTAAAGAAGAGAACCCTTGTGTGAGGGTGACATTGAAATGTTTTAATGTATTTGGTTTTTTCCCTCATTTTCTATATTGTTTTTGGAAAATTGATTTATTAAAAATGAAATTATATTATTAATTTGAAGACATGTTTGGGTGTCAATGCATATTTTGATCATTGGTGGTAAATGGTGCATGTGGAAAGAGACCCTTGATTCTACCTTTCTTTTTTACCACTTGTGTGGTTTTGTGATAAATATGTGATGCATGTCTGTCCCCATACATGAGAATGTGATACTTTTGACTTGAGTGTATGTAATGTATGAATGGGATACTACATCATTGGGTGTTATGTTTGAGTGTACTTATGGTTAGTCCTCATGTGTTAAACATGTATCATTTTCACTATGCCAAATCTCCACAATTGGTCATGGTATATCCGGTACTAATTGTATGACCTAACTTATTTCTTTTGTTGGTTCACATGCCACTAGTTTCAAACATGATTAAAGTAACATGGTCTAGGTGGGGGGATTTCATCACGGGGCTCGTGTGGGGAACTTGGTTTTCAGTAATATATATAGCATAAGATAATAGATAGATAGTTCATTTGGTTATTCCCAAATATGATTAACTTCTTATCACATAAGTATTCCTAGGGTAGATCTCAGGGGACATTAAATTATATGGTTACTTAGTGATTTAGAGGAGTTTTATCCAGTGCTATATTATATCATTTCCCCTGATTTCATCATTATAGAATCTCTCTTTTTTATATTGTGTTATATTATTACATAGTGATTTAGGGAAGTTTTATTTACTTATATAATATATAATTTACCCTAATTTATTCATTTTGGAATCATTATTTGTTATATTGTATTTTTATATTCATTGTGTAATTATTTTTCTTATATATACATGGAATTTAATGTTTCTGTGTAACCATTACATATGTACCTCTTTTCCATTACACATTCTTTGTATTGATTGTTTGACCCATACATGAGCTCTAAATACATCTACATAACTATATCTTAACTTTATGTAAGGGGTTCTTACCCTTACACAAGTGTTTCTTACCTTTACACAAGTTTTTCATACCTTTATACAACTGCAAAAGCTACCTTTAAGGGATATGAATGAAATATAAGTTACCCTTGTTTAGTGCACAAGATAAAATAAAATATTGCATAGAACTTATGTTTTTTCCGTTATGATTTCTTTAGAAAGTTTTTATTATGTATCATCTGAGTTCCTTTTTACATCAGTTATAGTTAAATTTTCAAGACTAGTTTATGTAAAAGCTTATCATTACACAACATTAACAACCACCTTTTTGAAATGCTTATCATTTGTTCTTCCCCTTAAATTCATTATTATTAACCTATATATATCATTTGTAAAATGTGACTAATTATTATAGGATTAGTATATTTTAGTGGTTACCTTTACGCAGATTATAAAAATTATGAGGTATACTTTTTCAGCAGGTGTAACAATTATTTTACCCTTACATGGGATATATAGGTATAAAATTTAAATATTATATTTATGTAGTATCATCTCCCATTTGTTTGAATGGTAGAAAGCCTATTTCACTGGACATCAATTCCATGATTGAAATACAATTAGTAATTTTTAATTTGAGTGTGACACTTTAAATATTAATATGATTCTATTTTAGTACTAACTTTTGGGTTTTAAATATATGTTGAATAATTAGGAAATGTCATTGTTTAGAAAATTCAATGGATTTCTAAATAATGTTATCCATCAGTTTTTTGTCTATGAATAGAAGCTAGTGAAAGATGTGGATAAATAATAAGAATGAAATTTAGATGGTCATGGATTCATTATACTAATTTGTTGTGTAATTTCTAGATTACCTATTTTTCTTTGTTCGGTATCATTAAAGAAGGGTAGAATTTCACTACTCTACAATAGTTTCTTGATTGACATATTCTAATAATTTGAATAGTTTAATTATTTTTCAGAAGTTTCTTTAGTTCTTATATCACATATTATTATACATACATTTAAAATTTATTGTATGGTTATTTAACATATTCATATTTTTTTATCAACTAGTATATATGAATATATTTCTCTATTAAGTAATAGTAATCTGTTTTTCTAATAATGTGTAGGAACATTATGATATATTTGGATAAAACATGGATCACATTACCCGGGAACACACCTCAGTATGCTAAGGGTTTGGAGATGTTTTTAGACATTGTAATTACACATTGATCGGTTGATGGGAGAATAATAATACCATAACCTAAATGTAAATATAATAGATGTTTAAGGAGAGTTGAATTTTATGAACACTTGATATTGAAGACATTAACTTCTCAATGTTTGTGTCTGATTTGGAATACAGAATCGAACATTATCAAAATGTTGAGAACTGAATTAAGTTCATTGAATAAGGTCCCAACATCATCCAAAATGGAAAATGAATTATTAAACCTTACAAATAATTCATTCGGAATTGCAAGACACCAACATCTACATAAAAAAAACCATAACAACCAGTTAAGAGTGATTTAAATATAAATGTGACAAGTGAACTTAATGAGACTGTAGGAGGACCATATCAAGATTATAACATATCATTAGATACTCCTCTTGATTTTATGAATACTAATGTAGTATGAAACATAATTGAGTAGAACAATGAGTTTCATAGTTTAGATGATGATGGATATCAAGAGTTTTATAGGAAATATTGGAAATAATCAAAACGTTCGTCTCTTCTGAAGTAGTACCATATCAATTCCATATGTGTATTTACAAATAAGGTGAGGTATAAAATATTGTAATTGTTGCATGATAAATTACTAGAAGAAAATATCCCTATGTATTTTTTAGATATGAAATTTTTCTAACAAGCGTGGTCTTAATTATACAAAAATATATGCATGTCCCAATGATTGTACGATTTATTGGGGAGAGGATTCAAGGATTCATAATGGAAAAATATTTTCCTCTAATAGATACTAGTATATGGGTGATTCTGGAAGTTTGAGTTAATATAATACCATAAAGAAGGAGAAAAGTAACACACCGGAAAATGTTTTGTATTACTTTCCTTTAAATCCTCAATTTCAAAGATTATTCCAGTCATCAAAAAAGGATAAACACATGAATTTACATTTTTTAGATAATAACAATGATTGGTTAATGTAACATACATGATAGTAAAAATCATTGATGAAATTTGATTTTTTATATATAAATTTCTCATTTGATCCTAGGAATGTTTGATTGTAATTTGTTGTTGATGGATTCTACCCATTTGGGACTTTGAGTACCATATATAGCCTTTGTTCAATTTATTTTGATCCCTTACAATCGTCATCTGTGAATGTGTATGAAATAAATTTATTTTATCATTTAAATGATTATTCCAAGAAAACATATTCTATAAATGAAATCGTTATATTCATACAGCCTTTAATTGAAGAATTACAGGTGTTATGGAGTGACATTGTTGAGAAATATGTTAAATCTTCTAGAATAATATTCGAAATTCAAGCTACTATAATTTAGATCATTAGTTAATTCCCTAGATTTGGGGATTTATCTGGATAGAACACTTTCATGGGTTTGCCTAATTCTACTTGTAACATTTATTTTGAGCCTAAAATGCTACCTCATATTAGAAAATGTTTCTTCTTATGTCCTTGAATATTTATTGATGCATCTCATAGATTTCAGTGGAAGAAGTCAAAATTCAATGGTTTCATTGATCATAGGCCCCCTCCAAAGATGTTAATAGGTTCCGAAATATTGGGAAAAATTTGAAATGTTGAAACAATATTTGGAAAGTTTCATAATTTAAATGATATTGGGAAATGATTTATAAGTGAATCATCAAGTGAAATTGGAATGCAACAATGGAATAAAAATGTATATTCTTCAAACCATCATATTGGGAATTTAATTTGTGCGACCATAATCTTGATGTGATGCATATTGAGAAGAATTTTTTTGAAAATTTGATCAACACATTTCTTAATGAGCTTGAAAAGTTGACGGATAATCTCAATGCTCAGAATTACTTTTAGGACATGAAAATAAAGAATGATCTCTATCCAGATGATAATGGAAGGTATGATCCAACAATTTTTTCAACGAAAAGTATGAATAAGGATTCATCACTTCGAATTTTAAAACATGTGAAGGTATCTGATGGGCATTTAAGTAACATCTCCCGGTGTATTAACTTATATAATCCTTGGGTACATGGATGTAAATGTCACTATTCACATATGGTTTTATAGTAGTTACATCCATTGGAATTTCATACATTATTACCTAAAATGGTTACTACTATTGTACTCCAATTATGCATATTTTTCAAAAAAATATTTGTGAAAACTCAACATCCATTTAATCCTATCATATTTTAAGAGAGATTTGTATTGACCCTTTGTGCAATGGAGATGATCTTTCCTATGTTGTGTTTTACTGTCATGATGCATTTTATTGCGCATTTTGTTGAGGAAGCTAAATTAGGACGCCCCATACATTATCGATGGATGTATCTAATTGAGTGGTACTTTATTTATATTTTTTTAATTTTAGATAACAAATATTGGCACTTCATTAAATAACAAATTATGTTTTTATTATATTTCATAGATATCATGGGCATTTGAATCCTTACATGAAAAATAGGACTCAGCCTGAAGGTTCTATTTCTAAAGGCTATTTGGAAGTGGTGTGTCTTACCATTTGTTTTACATACTTGGATGATATTGAGACAATATGAAATTGATTTGGACGTATTTTTGACACATCGAATCAATATGAAATACATGGGAAATCAAAAATCCTACCCACTATTGGCTGATTAGTTTGGAGGAGCTCAAAATATTCACTGAAAAAATGAACTTATTATAGGAAAATCAATATGTGATACTGAATATTAAAATTTCAGATCTATTTATTTATGATTTTGGGATACAAACGAAGACATGACTCAAAGGAAGAACACGAAATGGGAGAGATATAAAAAATATATTAATAAAGATCATGTAGAATGGTTTGCACGATGTGTAAGTTCACAAATATTATAGTATATATGAACATTATGTTGACATATATATTTTTTAAATATAATAATTTATATTACTTTTTTTAATCATGAATACTAATAGTTGATAAGAATTTTCATAATATTTCAAGAATCTTTCTTGAGGTCCTCTAAAAAAGACAAAAACTTTGACGCTTACAACATGAATGAATTTAGATTCCGTACAATCAATCAGGAAGATGGGTTGAAAACATAGAATAGTGGCATATTTACATTTTCTGAAGTATAATACTATGGAATGTTGATTGATATTATTGAATTAAACTACCATAGGAATTTAGTAGTTTTTTTATTCAAATACAATTAGGTGGGTATGATCTTGGGTGTTAAAAGGGATTCCTTGTAATTTAATTTTGTGAAATTATATTGCTTGATGAATGTTGGTGACTATGAACTACATGATTCGTATACCTTCTCATCGCAAGTGAAAATGGTATATTATGTGAAAAATGTCATGGATGAAGTGTGGAGTGGATATTCTCATGTGAAACGAAGATATATGTATAATATGGGTGGTGGAGGGGATTATTTGACCTCTAACATTGATTCCAATCAACAAAAATAAGTAGACTTATTTGTCCATCATGATATTGAAAATAATAGTGTTTCAACGTTGGATGAAGTGGATGAAGTAATGGATTAGGAATCCGACCTGATTGAAGGAGAAAATGATTATATGTTCATTTTTTATATAAATTTATCAACCACTAATGTCATTTGTACAATTATTTGTTATCATTATTATGTATATTTTGTTTTTTATTACTGTGCATAAAGTATCATTTCTAATTTTTTTTCTACATACTTTTTATGAAATATATGTTCTGAACATTATTTTATTTTATTAAATGATATGAATGCCAAGGAGGAAGTGTTATACTATTCCATAGACCACACCATTAGATGATGATCCATATTTCTCCCTCCCTAAATCATCTGAGACACTATTTATTTACCCCCTATCACTATCTCTCACACCCTCTTTCATCATCCAATCGGCTAATTTGATGACTTTCCATTCAATTTCCTCAGTAGTGAGGGAGTAGGGCTCCACTCATATTCCTTCATAGTGATATTTGAGGGTGACTATTATAGGTTCGAATTTAAATATGAATAAATTTATTGAACTGTTTTTATACTACTAACTATTTATTTATAAATAATGAAAAATATTAAACTATAGGGAAAAATATGAAAAGTTGAGATGTATGGAATTTGATTGGATAAAAGATATTTTTCCCATTTGATTCCTATAGTTTCCCAATAGATGATGTCGCAGGATTACTTGGTCAGATTCTATGCTATCCAGTGGCAATGCTGGTTACCCTCCCCATTAATTATGCTGATAGGAGGTATGTTACTTTATCCTGAAAAAATAATGTCTTTTATTCCCAAATAAAGTTAAATTTAATACATTATTGTGTAATTTAATATAAATATGCTATCAAATGATAATATTTTCAAAATGAAACTCTGTGAACATATGTTCTTGCACGGATATGTCCCGAGAGATTTTGTTTCTATGAAAAAAAATTCAGGTTTATAGGGCTCAAATATTCTCTTCTAAGAAAGAATTAGATTACTTATATCAGAAGATGACCAGATCTATCCCCAGTGGTATTGCATCCATGAAATATTGTGAGTTGGTAAATAACACAACTTCAAAATCATTTAGTTTGAGAAAATTTATTGTTTTTATTTTTAATTATAATTATACAAAATTATTTAACTTTTAATATACTTTTATTACAAGTTATGGTAGTTAGAGGTAGAGATGGGGATGGATATGGAGATGTACATGGAGAGGGTTAGGAGAAATTTTCATCATCGTATAGTGATTAGTTTTATTTTTCATATTTTTGACAAATATAGAAATAGAGAGTTTGTTCAAGTATAATGTGTGGCATAGAGTACACACCTAACAATTTAGTGACCTAAAATTTTCATGATGTTACTAGTTCCTTATTAATTATGAGTTTTTGATATTTTCCGATTATTAAGATGTGATTTATTGTATTTGACTCTTGGATGATAGTGGAAAGAGGAATGTAATGCATCATATCTAGCATAAATGGTTTATATTACAGAATGGATTTTTAGTGAGATATTTTACTAATAACTGAGGTTTATTGGTTTATTGTTTCTACAACTACTCATACTATAATTTCTAATATAATTTCTTAGTGGGATTCTAATCAATTGAGATAAAATTTATAGGTATTTTCTTATAATGGAACTCATGTCTATATATTATGATATTATCCATGATGAGAATGATGAAACTGTGTTCATTCATATGATGTGGAATTATTATGGTGTGTTAACATGGAATTGTATGCTTAATGAGGAAACCATGCTGTCTTTTTTTATTAGGTTTGGTTATCAAATGCTCCAATAATATCTTATATGGACTCTCCCATATTGCATGGAATAATAGTCTACTAAGATAAACCATTTTTTTGTTTTTTCCTTTCATATGGATAATATAGGGTGGATTTCCTAGTTATTGTTGGACTTAATTGGTGTGAGATGATGCTCAAGAGAGGGTTATATTGGAGGATGATCATGTGGATGGGTTCCCTTGTTCGGAGTAGTGGTCAATAGGCAATTTCATTATATGTGAGACCCTATTTGGGGGTTTTTGGAACATCGATGTTGTGGGTTAATATGATATTATGTATGATATCCCATGGGTTGTGACCAAAAAAATATACCTAATTGGTAGATAAAGTTGATAGAATTATAGGACCTTAGTTATGACCAAGACACTAATGGGGTACCTATTGTTATGACCGATTGTAACCCATGAGGGGATTTGTCACATGATGGTTATTTCTTTAGATATTAAATCAAGGTTATGATCATTGAGGTATAATACTGATGCAGAAGAGATGCTCGAGTTTTATTGATAGGTTTGTTATATGTTTTAGATGCTATGGTTTAGATTATTCGGTTATATGTTCCCTTCACATGGTTTTTCTATGAAACTTTTTTAGATGGGTGACTACAGAACATTGTTATATGGTTGACAACTAAGCCTTGTTAGATTATTCTGTTATATGTATCCTACAAATAATTTTTTTAGGGTACCGGTATTGGGGATATCGAATCTATACCCTTATTTAATTTGAAAATCCACATTTTGAGGTAGTTTAAAGTGAAACTATCAAGTGATATTTCTGTACTGGTGGCAGTTTCAACCACCACTAAAAAAATTTCCATTAAAATTTATTGGCAGTTTTGGTGCTTTTAGTGGCAGTTTTCTTTCAAAAAATTGTATCTTTTTAGTTGTGGTTATGACCTCCATTAAATAAATTTAATTTTTTTATTCAAAAAATTCCCCTAAAACTATGTGAACCACTGTTAAATATGTTTACTACAAATGGGATTTGTAACCGCCTTTAAATAGATTTTGTTATTTTATTGTAAAACCACTACTAAAACTATGAGAACCACCAATAAATGTATTTACTAGGACACTTACAAGGAACCGTCTCTAAATTGAAGAAACCACCACGTATTAAATTACAATACCAAATTTAGCAGTGGTTTTATAAAACCGTCACAGATATATATGGTCGCAGTTTAAACCATCAGTATATAAAACAAACACCACTATAAGTTTATATTCTTGTTGTGTCAATGAATATTTTAAACATAAATGTAATGATTTATTCATAATAGAATTATTTTGAAATGATTTTAAAAAATTATTTTCTAGGAAATTCTATTTTCCTTAAAAAATGTTTCATGTGATCTTTTAAAAACCTTCCACTTCTATGTTGTAATCATATTATATAGTTTAATCTTATTGGGGACATTATCCAAGAATACCATTCATGGTATTCCATTAATTTTTTATGTTGGAATGATTTTTAGGACCCTTTTTTCACTTCCACGAGTTATACTCTTCTGTAAAATGCCCATATTGGCGAGTTATTCTTTGATGAAATGATTTGGAAACCTATAAATTTCCAGTAGGTTATGATGTGATGAAATTTTAATGATACCTAATTCATTTCATGGGTTATGATATGATATTTATAAAAACACATCTCTTTTCATGGGACATGATATGATGAATGTTTTGTCATCTTGTTCCACATACATGTGTGATTTCCTTATATGATGTGTGTGACCTATATATCTTTCCAATAAAATGGGTAATGATGGAAGAATCATGGGTATAAATTTCATGAGGAAACCTAATTACATGTCTATAATGTTATGAATGGAACTTCATCCATGTCTATAGGTTTGTACATGAACAAGATTACAGGTTCATAATGTAATGAGTGAACCATATTACATGTTGAAAATGTTATTTGTGAACCATATTACATGTTCATAGTTTTATGCATGGACCTAGTTAAATGTTTAAAATATTATGTTTGAACATGATTACTTGATCATAATGTTACGAGTGAACCATATTACATTTTCAAAATGTTACTCGTGAACATGATTACATGTTCACAATGTTAGGCATTGACCTAGTTTCTTGTCCCTGTGTTTATGTGTGAACTTGATTAAATATTTACAATGTTATTCATAAACCTGTTTAAATGTCCAAAATGTTATGTGTGGACCTGATTTCATGTCCCCAAGTTAATGTGAGGTCCTAATTTCACATTCTTAACATAATGAGTGATCCTTTTATTATTTATACATGTTCAAAATGTTATATAATGATGATTAATCCACAATTCCGTGTCTTATACATGTGTTATGATTTTAGGTATTATGATATTTATTCCCTTATGATATATTCTTATGAAAATTAAATCTTTATTCCATGATTAATGTTAATGATCATTGTTGTGTAGGGTATGATGTTATATTTTCATGGACAATTTATTACGCCCTAATGCTCATGATTATGCATACATATCTCTCTTGTTTACCCTTATTGAGCATCTCAGCTCTCCTATTTTTATATTTTCATCCCATGTGATATGAAGATTGGTTTTTTGTATTATGTGTCTAAGAAGTGTGCTAGTCTGAAATAATCTGGTGGGATATAATGTAGCTCACTTATATAACAAAATTTATGTTTCCATTTTTTCAAAGGAAATAAATTAATACCATCTTTCATCATCTATTTGTGTAATGTTTTATGTATTCTAAGAAAATGTTGAAAAGTATATGTAACAGAAGACTGGATCATCATAGTTGGTATCAGAGTGAATTTTTAGTCATAATTTTGAAACCGGGTGAAAAACTATAATGATATCCCTCGGTATATTTCTAAATATATGTCTAGGGATGTCTCTACGGATAACTATAAGGGTAAGTTAATGTTTATGAAATGTCCTGTAATTTTGGTAAAGGATGGATTGAGTGGATTCCTATGAATACATCATTGTTTGGATACTACAAGTAGAAATTTTTATGGAATAAATGTACTTAGGAGTAAAAACTTTAACAAGGTGTATTGGGCCTGACTCGAGTGTAACCTGGTACATGAAAATACACCTTACTACACACCTAATTTTTCACTCCTAGGGGATAAGATTTTTATATTCACTAAATCTTCACAATCGACCAGAAGGATTTTAAAATATGTATTCATTGAATAACCTAGTACAACCCTAATGTGTTATAGAACAATGAACTAGGTTTTTGGATTTAAGACATCCTATAATAGATTTTTTATGATTATGTTATTTTCCTCTATGATAAGTGTTTCTGGTGCTATTATTTATAATTTTAGTCAATGGATGGAACCTAAAGGAATCATGTTAATGAGGAATTATATGGGAGATGAACTAATGGTCCTACTAAGATACCAAATGTTATGGAAGAGAGGGGGAAACATAATTTCCTGTGAACCCTCACCAAGGACCCTACCTGAAGGGTAGGTACAGCTCTCAAATGGTTATCCCTATAGATTGTATTGTGTAATGTTCACCTTATATCAACCTCCAGTCTGGTGCCCTCATCCTCGATCGACACTATTCATCGTCTGCACAAGACACAACAAGGTGCGGGCATAGCCCATGCAGGGGTGAGTATAACAATACACAGTAGGGACCCCGAGACCCTCACAGGTCTCCTAGAGTTCCACAAAGGTAAAACCCTAAAGAAATAACCAATATTCATCAACACTACTTAGGTATATTCCCATACATATACCAAATTTATCATTATATACAAAGGTAACACCATGAAGGTAGGAGACTCACCTCACACTATGTATAAGTGATGTTTAGAAGTACAGATGATTAGTCATGACGATAGATAATCTAATTATATCAATATATATTACTTCTAATTATACGGAGTCTGACCCACACAATATCAATAGGTACTAACCCCCACAATGACCCACACGGAATCTGACCCACATAGGATTAGTATGTGCTGACCTACATAGGATTGATGAGCACTAACTGACATTGGATCTTACCCACACATGATTGATATGTGCAGACACACATAGGATCGCTGGGAACTGACCCGTTCAGGATCTGACCCACACAAGATCAATGCTGACCCATAATGGATCGATCGATACTAACCTCTCTATGATCTATCTCCAACTTATTCCTCAATGTCAGCCACTTGATTTCTACTAATAGCATGTTTGGGAGAACTTCTCTTCATGCCATCGGTCGAACCTAAACATCCACGAAGATCCACGAAAAAAGTAACCCATTGATCTGTGACGTCATATGGGACCCAACGCAATAGACAACGTGTCAATCAGACATCTGGTCTGTAAGATACTTGCATTTCCGCTACGAGGGCCAGGTTGGATTTGGGATTCGATCCAACCGTTTTGTACTCCAACATTATCAAAAACTCTTGTGGAGTATACCAAATGGACCGTCTCATTATAAAGATTCTGGTGCTGCAAACGGTTTGTCAAATGGACGACCTGTTTTCACGATATGGAAACCAAGGTGTATTTGGATCGAGATGGGCCTAGGTCTGGTCTAACCTAGTCAGAATGACCCGAATCGACCCCGTCTGGGTCCATCCATGTTGGCCTGGGCCATGGCGGGCCTAGCCCCGTAAGGCCATGGAATAGACCGGCCAGTGAAGGGGGTTTCCCGACCGAGCCCTTTGGGCGTGGCCCGACGGCATGGCCCGCAGTTGGGTGGCCCACCGTGGCGGGGTCTTCCCTTGTAGCATCCAAGGGGGAAGGTTCCCCCCCGGTATTCTGAACGTCTCGATGGCCGTTTGGTCATCCTACTAGCACTAAGGACCACTGAAGTGGTCCTGCTCGGCGTGAAGAGGTCGACCGGTTTCCCAGTCGGTTCTCCTCCCAGCGGCACAGTCGAACACCGCTACTCCACCCATGGTTGGTTGGGTGTCATCTGCCCGCTGGTCCCTACCACGGCCAAGCAGCCACGGACACATCTCGCCTCTCCACCATGTGGTTGGACGGATGCTAGCCACCCACTACTCCACCGCGGCTAACAGGCCACGACCTCCTGTTCAACAGGCGGTGCGGACGCGCACCACCCCACCTCCGAAAGGCCATCGGGTGTTTTGGCCACTGTATTTTCACTAACATGACCGACGGGTCATGGTATCATTTGGAGGTGCAGTTGCGATGCCACAGTCCTCACAGACCATGAAGAACACGCAGATAAAAAAGTTTCGGAGGAATTGGGTTGTGTCCATTCAGCCAGCACCCTCCGCGTTAAGTCGGAATCAGGTGGTTCAAAGATTGAAACAATGATTCATCATGAAGAATAAATTTAAAGACCAATTTCCCTACCCTATTTTATAGATGGATATGGCACGAGGAAGGAGATGAAGATGATGATGTCACAGTCGTCCGTCGCTCCTGCAACAGGCTCAAAATTTGGTTTCTTGTTCTTGATCTGAAGAACATTCTTCGCTGGATTGGTTCATTATTTGGAGGATGTTTCTCCAAAGGCTTTATGTTGCCAATCCTTTACCCCACGAGAGATGTGGTGACAAATTAATATTTTAATAATTAATGTTCGAACATTAGTGGGGAGACTCCAAGATTTAATAATAAAACAACTCTTAATTAAAACATAGATTCATTAATTCCGAATTAATGAATCCTATTAATTAAATAGAGTTGTGGTTACACAATTTGTATAACTGGGCATTTAATGCCCATCCTTAAGTTCCCGACCACCATCGTGTTGTCCCCAACCTCATAATTCAAAATGGATGTTTCAAAAAATTGTAAATTATTTTATTCTTCTTCTCCCATGAAAAATAGAAAAACTAACATTAACCCTCCACCTACTATGGTCGAGGTGAAGGTATCGTTAAGAAAATATCATCACTACGACTTCAACGGGGTCCTCTGATTTCAATTCTTAGCACCGGTTCAAAAGTTACGAAAACCCGCTATCACGTTTACTAAACACACCTAATAAAAGATCAGAAATTCATTCTGGGTACATCATGCCCCAAAATCATGCACTATAAATATTCATGGACTCATAATATTCTCATATTAAAAAATTTACATGGGAAAAATTTGTCATTACATTCTCCCCACCTCAGGGATTTATGTCCCCGAAAGCAACAACTCAAACTAGTGAAACAAGTGGGGGTACTATGCATGAATCTTAGACTCCCACTCCCATGTGCTCTTCTGGAAGTTACCACGCTGCCATCATACACACACAAGAGGTATCGATTTCCCACATAGGACATTCTACTTTTTATCCTCAATCTCCACTAGATCCTCTGAAAACATCATTGAATCGTGGATGTCCTTATCACCCTTGTCAATGACGAGTGAAGGATCGTGTACGTATCTCCTCATCTAGGATACATGGAAAACATCGTGAGCCTGTTGCATCTGAGGGGAAGAGATAAATAGAAAGCCACCTCACCAACTATTTTGTGGACATAAAAGGGTCTGATGAACCTCATAGATAACTTGCCACTCTAGCCAAATCTCTACATACCTCATTGAGTTGACACCTGTATAAATATATGGTTACTATCCACAAACTAAAGAGGTCTATGTCTCCTATCTGCATAGGACTTAATCTTGCTCTATGAATTCTTGATCCACTCCTGGAGGATCTTAACTATCTCTGTGGTATCCCATACCATCTCTGGTCCCACAAGCACTGACTCCCTCAGGTCAATCCAACACATAGGTGATCTGCAAGGTCCACCATACAATGCCTCAAATGGTTCCATTATTATAGTGGAATGATAACTGTTGTTTTACACTGACTCCAACAATGGAATGTGATCCTCCTAGATGCAGCCGTAATCTAGGACGCAGTCACCCAGCATGTCCTCAAGGGTCCAAATGGTCCGCTCTGTCTAGCCATCTGTATGAGGATGGAAGGCGGTGCTCAACCAAAGCTGTGTCTCGAACATCTACAATAACCCCTTCCATAGCCATGAAGTGAAACATGCATCATGATCATAGGTAATAATAGATGCAACTCCATGAATCCATACAATCTCCTACACGTAGAGTCGTCCCATGCTATCTACTGATCTCTACTCTCTAAAAGGTAGGAAGTTTGCTGACTTGGTGAGTCTGTCAACGATCACCCAGATGGAATCATTCCCCTTGGACATTCCTGGATTTCATGTCACAATGTCCATGTAGATTCAATCCCACTTCCACTCTGGAACCTCTAGTGGATGAACATAGCCTGCAGGAACCTGATGCTCTCCATTCTATTGCTGACAAGTGAGGCACCGTGAGATAACACTACCATGGATTTCTTCATTACCGACCACCAATGATGATGCCGAATGTCCTGTTACATCTTTGCCACTCCTGGATATACCACTGGAGGGGATGTATGGTACTTCCTTAACACATCCTCCCTAGTCACCACTGGTACCATTGTTCTCCCTCTGAAGAGGATGACGTGCTCCCCACCATCATAAAATCATTCAGGTGCATGTCTTATGGATATTTGAGCACGTCGAGCCACGCAGTCAATGTCCCCAAGATGTATCTCCATGACTGGATGAAGGAGTGGGGGAGTGACTGTCAGATATCTAAGATAAGCTTCTCCATGTCGATCCACATAGGATATCTTCAAAGCTGATAGATGCTCTATTTCCTAACTCAGAAACTATATACCAGATCTCTTTTAGAGTTCATCAGCTACTACATTCATCTTCCCATGAGTATAGACTATCTCTAAGTCATAGTCCAGGAGAAAGTCAAGCCAATGTCGTTGTCGTAGGATCATGTCCTTCTGGGAGAAGATATTCCTGATAATCTTGTGATCAGAGTAGACTGTAAAACATTCTCCATCATGTAATGTCACCAAATCATCAAGGTCAAGACCAATACTGCTAAATCCACGTCATGGGTAGCATAGTTCTACTCATGTTGTCTCAGTTTTTGAGAACCATACACAATAACTACCTGCTCCTGCATCCAGACACATCCAATTTAGGTCCCTAATGCATCACAGTAGACGACGTCTCCAACACCCACCTCCAGTATCCTCATGATGGGGCACTTTTTAGTCTCTATCTCAGCTCCTGGAAACTTTTTTTGCATATCTCTAACAACACAAAGGGTTGACCTTTCTTTTTCAATGCAGATAAGGGTGAAAATCTCTGGAAAATTCATGCACAAACCTCCAGTATTAATAGTCCATACCCAATAATCTCTGCACTTCCATCACACACTTTGGTAGTTCCCATGAAAGTAAATACTCAATCTTCACTGGATGCACCACAACTCCAGCCTCCGAGATGACGTGCCCCGCGAAGTGAACATCTTAGATCCAAAACAGGCACTTCGATATATTACTATAAAGCTGGTGCTCTCGGAGTGTGTCTTGAACCATCTGTAGATGATAGGAATGCTCCTCCTCCATCGCTGAGTATATCAGGGTGTTTTCAATAAAGACTACTACAAAGAGATTGAGGTATGGCTGGAAGATCATATTCCTAAGTCCCATAAACACTTATAGGGAGTTTGTCATGCTGAATGGAATAACCATGAACTCATAGTGGCCATAATGACATCCGAAGGCCGTCTTCTACACATCCTATTCTCAAACCCTGAGTCGGTGATAGCCCGATCTGAGGTCTATCTTCGAAAACCATCGTGATCTCTTTAGCTGGTCAAATAGATATTTAATCCTCTAGAGTGGGTAATTGTTCTCCATGGTCACCTGGTTTAGGTGCTGATAGTCTACCTAGAGTCTCAAACTCCCACCCGCCTTCTGGATGAAAAAAATCAAGGTTTCCCAAGGAGAAACATTGGGCCTCATAAACCCCTTGTTCTATAAGTCCTCCAACTTTAGTTGTAGATCTTGTAGCTCTGTAGGAGCCCTCCGATATGCTGGTGTAGATATCAGTGAAATTATAGGGTAAATATGTTGTAGAAGTCATCCTCTTTACGAGGAGGATGACTGATAACATCATCAGGGAAAACATCAGCGTACTGGTCCACCACAAAAGGATAGCTCAGACTCTCAACATCAACTGCTATGAGGTTAAGTCTAGACAACTTATTTGTGATCAGCTTCACCCTCTTCCAGTTAAGTCCATCATGTTCCGCAAAGGTTCCCCTCTCACCGGTGAAGTAAAACCTAGTCCCATCTGTGCAGACACACTGCACATTGTGCCTAATATAGTCTATCTGATCATGGACTGTGGATAACCAGTCCATTCCCAAGATGATCATGTAAGGCCTCAGGGCCGCCACTAGAAGATCCTACCCCAATATATCACCTCATAGAGTAAGCTCACACTGCTGGAACAAGCGCATAATTGTCAAATCAGCTCATGTAGGAGTCTCTATTAGTAAGAATCAAGCCAAGGCCACACCAGAATCTGCTAGCTCCGAACGAGGGATGTGGAAATAAAGGAATGACTAGAACCTATGTCTATAAGTACTATATCATAGGTGGAGTAGACACATATCATACCTTATATCATCTCTGATGTGTCGTGGTTGTAGGTCTCAGGTTCTTGGACCTGAGCTCGTCCTTGTCCACAAGCTCCTTGTGGTTGGGGTGGACCACCTCGTGGTGGTGGCGGTAGAACCATGAATCATCTCCCACCACCTGCTCTATGGCATGCTGGTTTACCAATTCTACCAACTGCCTGCAGACCTCCTCGATCAAATCTTATCCTCTGCCCAGACGGTCCTTCAACCGTATGATGGTTGTCTGTATGAAGGGTTGGGCAGTAGCAATCCATGTGACCTTGCCCGCCGAACAAATGTCATTTTCTGATCCTCGCATGTCCTGCTCTATCTCGAGAGCCCTGCACCCCCATCCCTATATCATGCGGTCATCCACATTATGGTCTGGTCCTCTGTGACCTTTTTGTCATCTGTCTAATGCCACCTACTGATTAATTTTCCACGTTTCATCTGGTGGTGGGTCTCGCTCTCAGTGACAACTCAGTAAGGAAGCTCTCCACTAAGATTTATCACTATATCAACCCTGCCTGCATTTGGATGCTGAGAGAAACAATCGAATATCTAATCTTTCATTTAATCCCCTTATTGATTTTCCAGGCTCTGAAGAAATGGTCTAAAACCATGTCAGTGGAGTAGCACAAGAGGTCGTGATCCTCACTTATTAATGAGCCACAGTCATGCTACCCGACTACAAGTGGAGAATCTCTTATATACACTCTGAGAGTAGTGTCACTGGGACAAACTCTACCCTAAAAAGGATCTCAAAGTCCACCCAGACAAGGGTCACCTTGTCGTGAACCTAGAGAATCAGGCTCCACCATCTGCTAGCTACTGCCTGAAGAAGACTGGCAGCAAGGATCACCATGATATCAACATGTGTCTCTACTAGTCGAAATACTATATCCACGACCTCCAGCTAGTCCTTAGCCACATGTGGATCCATCTCACCCCTGAACCTTGGTGGCCTCTAGAACCGGAACTCCTACGACATGCCCATGTAGCGTCCACCTTCACCTACTTGGGATAGTGGCATCAGCTGCCCAATGGGTAGTGGTGATGCGGGTACACCACCCATTGGTCCAACTACCATTAGGGGTCCCTACACTGAAGCCTCATCACTCAGTGGATTGTTATCATGTAATCTACCTGGAACCCTGGATGGTTATCTATGTGGAGGCATCCTAAAATAAAACAGGTGTCCCATGATCATTATGGTATACCTAGTGAGCTAACTCAAAGAGATCACAAAGAAAACATTTCAAAATACACTCAACCAGTGTTTTCGTGCACTGATTTGAAAATCAGAAGTCAGGGTCCTATAGTATGGATACATTATCCTCTGCACCAACACTGGATTCCCTAAACCGATAACCACACTCTTAACACATAACACAATTGCTGATTAAAATATCAGAGTCTAGGTTAATAGGTAGAACTGAACTACTCTAATACCAATTTATCAAGACCCATCCCTTAGGGCCCATGTCGTGACTACCCCAAGCCCGCCTTCCATAGGCTAGGGGATGGCGACTAGCACCGGAAATGCATATCACTAAAACCAGGATGGCATTATCTCTAAACCTGTAAACTCGCCAAAAAAAGCACACAACAAGATACATGATCAAGGTAAACTATAATGTAAATATTGTGTGTATAGAAAGTAAAGGGTCCGGAATACAAGACCAACTAGAAAGTACAAGTAACACTGAAAATGAACAGCTCCTCTAAACACCCACCAAGGACTATACTAGAAGGGTACGTATAGATCTAGAATAGTCATCCCTTCATATCTTCTCATCCAATATTCCCCTCCGATCATCCCCTAGTCTAGTACCCTCGACCTCAATCAGCGTTGTCAGTCATCTACACCAGAAATAGCAAGATGTGGGCGTATCCCCTGCATGGGTGAGTATAAGAATACTCAGTAAGGACCCTGAGGTCCTCATAGGTCTCCTGGAGTTCCACAAAGGTAAAAACATGAATTCAGAATCAATAGTAATCAAAAATACTTAGGTATAGTCCCATAAATATACCTATTTTATCAAGATATAAAAATGGAAACACCATGAAACTAGAAGACCCAACTCACGCCAAGTATAAGTGAAGTATAGACGTACTGATGATCAGTCATGAAGCAAGATCATATTACACTATCAAGAGGTACTGCTGCTGATTATTAGGAGTCCGACCCACATAGGATCGATAGGTACTAACCCTCGTAATGACCCACATTGGATATGACCCACACGGGATCGGTATGCGCTCACACACATGGGATCGCTAAGTGTTGACCCACACAGGATCGACACACACATGATCAATATGCACTAACCCGCACAGGATCTCTGAGCACTGAACCACACAGTATCTGACCCACACATGATCGGTTCTGACCCACATAGGATCACTCCGTACTAACCTTCGTATGATGTATCTCCAACCTCCGCCACACTTCCTTCCGCTGGATTTCCACTAATATAACATTTGGGAGAACATCTCCTCAAGCCATCAGTCAAACCTCAATTGACACGAAGTTCCACGAAGAGGTAACCCAATGGATTTTCACATCAAAAGGGACCCAATGCAATTGACAGCGCATCAATCAGGCATATGGTCTGTAAGTTATTAGCATTTCAACTATGAGGGCCCAGATGGATTTGGGATTCGGTTGAACCCGACCATACATCCAATTTATCCAAAATTCATGTGGAGTATACAGAAATGACCATCTTGATCCAAGGATTCTGGTTCTGTAGACGGTTCATCAAATGGATTCCTGGTTCTCATGATATAGCCACAAAGGTGTATCTGCATCTAGATGGGCCCTGGTCTTGTCTGACCTGGCCCACGAAGGGGGCATCCCATTGGGCAATGCCCAATGGTGCGGCCCGTGGTCAGGTGGAACGTCGTGGCAGGTTCCACTCTAGCCACAACCCAGTGGGAAGGTGCCCCCTGGTATTCTGAATGGCCTGATGGTCATTCAGTCGCCCTGTTGGCTTGTGGGACTGCCAGAGCATTCCTGCTTGGCATGACGAGGTCGGCTGGTTTCTCGACCTGTTCTCCTCCCAGCGGCGTGGTCGCGCACTGCTGGTCTACCTGCGGCCTGTTTGGTGTCGACCACCATTCAGTTTTATCCACGGCCAAGCGTACATAGACTCCATATCTAGAAGCATAGATGCACACCGCTTCTCCACAACATGGTCAGCCAAATGCCGACCACCCCCTACTCAACCGCATCTGAAAGACTAGGACTTCCTACTCAACCTGCGACACAGAGGTGCACTACCCCACCTCCTCGTGTCTAGCCAGCGTCTCTACCATTGTCTTCTCACTGCTATGGCCAACTGGACATGGTCTACTTCAGCGGCGCAGTTGCGACACCACCGTCATTGTAGCCCATGATGAACATGTTGATAATAAAGACGCAGAGTAACTGGGCTATGTACATTCGTCCCACACCCTCTGTGTTAAGTGGGTAACATGTTGTTCAAATTTTAGAATAATGATTCATCAAGAATTATAAATTTAAAGTAATCTTTCATTACCTTGTTTGGTTGTTTGAGAGGGCGGGAGGAATGATAAAAAGATGATGAGGTCGTCATCGTCCTTCGCTCCCACAACAGGCGCCAAATTTCATTCCTCATTCTTGATCCGGAGAATGTTCTTCATTGGAGAAGTTCTTCGTCTAGAGGATGTTTCTCCAAAGGCTCTCCTTTTCCATAAAATTTCATTGCAAGAGGTTAGGTGCCAAATTAATATGTTAAGAATTATTTTTGGCACATCAATGGGGAGATTCCAAGATTAAATAAAAAAACTCTTAATTAACAAGTTGTTTCATTATTTCAGAATTAATGAATCCTTTTAATTAAAGAGATTTGGGGTTCACAATTTGTGTAACCGGGCATTTAAAGCCCGACCTTAATTGTCTGACTGCCCTCATGTGGTCCCCACCTTCATAATTCAAAGAGGAGGTTTCAAAAATAAAAATAAAATTTTAATTATTTTATTTTTCTTCTCCTTATAAAAACTAAAAACATATCACTCACCCTCGATCTACTACAGTCGAGGTAATGGTCTCCTTTAGAAAATATCGGCGCTATGAGATCAACAGTGTCCTCGGATTTGAAATCTGAGTAAAGGATCAAAAGTTACAAAACCATCTCGCTTGTTTACTGAATGTACCTAAAAAAAGATCAAAAAATCATTCGGGGTACATCAGTCCTCAGAAACACGTGTCATAAATTTTTTTAGACTCATAATATTCTAATATAATAAAAAAATTACATGGAATAAACCTTATATTTATATGAATTTTTTTATTAAATTCTTCTTTAAGGGAACATCTAAATTATTTTAGTAGAATTACTAAATCCACTAGTTTCTTAGAAATCGATAGGTACCATTAAAAATATATTATTCAACCTAAATTATTTAGTACACAAAAAATTTATGTTAGGAAATAATCTCTTCAAAGGTAATGTAGCTCATTGGTGGAACATTATCACGAATATGAGGCCACAAGATAAACTTGTCTACATTGATCAAGAAGAATTCATAATCTTATTTATCAATAAGTAACTTCCTTGTATTATTATAATAAAATGTAGATTCATGTTACCCATAAATCTTGTGGTTAGGATAGGAAAATAAGGATAATATTCAATTAAACTCTAAAAACTATATAGATAAGGAGATTAGATTTACTTTATGCTCAATGTGATGAAGGAAATATATAGTAAATTGTATTTGTGGAGATTATAAATGTTTTATGTGTTTAAATAAAGATCATTGAGTTGCGGAATATCGATTTAATGGGAATAAATAATATACTACAATGAAATAACCTATTATAATTTAGTGTTTGAAATGTAAGGAGTAAAATAATTATTATAGAAAGTTCTTAAAACCAAAGGATAATGATGATGACCGACATAATTAATCTCATAAGTTGATAGTTAAAGGTAATGCTTATTCCATCACAATGGATAAAAGGGAATCATGATAATTAGGGAACACTTACCCTCCACCAATTTATTGGGAATTTCATGTGGGATTTTTTTATGAACAATCCCTTTGAAAATATTATGTTTCATGATTTAGTGAATTTTAATGTGATTATCAACATCTACATAGATTATAGATTAATAAAATAAAATTTGATATTTTATAGATACAAGTATGGACCCATGTTTCCTATGAATTTTTTTGGTATATGATAAGAGCTTATTTTAGAAGAAGAAACTGAATTATACTTTGGAAGGGCTACAAGGATTAAAATTTATTGAATGGTTTAAGATAAACATTGGTTAATGAATTAGATATTAAAGAATTATGTCATCATATTGGGATTTATGAATATTGAATAATATTTTCTATATTTTTTTTGATAAAGACAGATCGAATGACCATTCATTGGATTTATGGATCTCGTGATCCACTAATGGTTCAGGAATAAAAATTTCACCTTTATTTCCTAAAGTAAGAGATGAAGTGGAAATAGGGGAAGGCACAGACAAAGATTATGATTATGTTTATGAAAGTTAATAAGATCATATAATTATATTTCCTTATGAACATAGATAATAGAAATATTCTTCTATAAAAATAATATTATAAAACATTCATCCTAATTCCTTCATTTTTATTGAACCAATAGTCTTATAAATCATAAAAATCTATATTTTTGAGAATCTTAACATTCCATTGATCAGTAACATGTTTATGATCAATGATCATTATCACACTATATATTTATTTCTACTTTTCTTCCATTTCAAACATTCACTCCCAAAATATGTTATCCTATATGGAGACCAAGATATGTATTACTATGGGTAACCATTATGTTTTCATCTACACCTTTTTAAAAGAAGTTTTAGTAATCCTTTTAACAATGTGGGTATTTTTTATGGGAACATTAAAGTATTAATCCTTTGATAACCCAAACGAATGATTAGGGGAAAAATTATTTTGAGGTGGTAAAATGTACCACTATGATATTTTTTGAGTTTTTTTTTATCAAAAAAAATTAATCTTTCGATATTTTTCATTTCACACAATATTGGAAATAGTTTTCTTATATAAAAGAGAAAAGTTTGTATTGTTTTATATGATGAACCATTTTAAACATTCCCCACATGAAACATAATGATAACATTTCTATATTCAGACCACAGAGCTTATATTACGTTATATGCAAGACTAACTTTCCAGGATGGGTTGCATAACACAAACGATCGAGTTTTACCGAACAATAATATATTATTTAATATAATAAGATATAAACGAGAAGTTATGTTCGGGTTTATGAATATTATTAACTAACTTAGGAAAATACAATGTTTAATTCCTTGGTTAAAATTAATTACCAATGAATATAAGAACAAATTGAATATATAGGGAATGTTTTTATAAAAACGATTATTCTACTAATAAAGGAATTAAATCCTAAATAATTAAATTAATTACTATTAGTGAATGAATTTAATGAAATATATATTTTATATGTTCAATCAAAAATATTTTTTTACATTAGTAAAATATATTTGATATGTATAATATAGAACAAACCCAATATCAATTTTAAAAACCTATATTTTAATAAAATAAGTTTTAAAACATTTTAATGGGAAACATATTTTAAATATAATTATTTGATCTTTTAGGAATATTATATTCCATAATAAAATTTTTTTAATAGAAACATAAAAATTTCGTTACGGTGAATTTTTTGGATTTTTTTGTGAAGTTTCATTTTTTGATGAATAGTGAGAAATACTGAATTTTATTTCAAAACTGATTTTTCATCAAATTTATTATTAATAATAAATTATAATTATATTTAGTTTCAAATATTAATTCTATTAATAATAAATAAATTAATTCATTTAATTTTATTGGTATCAATTTAAGATTGAAAGTAAATATACAAAACTTGCAAACATTCAAACATTTTTACATTAAAAAGTCACATTGTAATCTCACTAATGGGATTAATTTTAATTTAATAAATTCTACTTATATTATTGAAAATTAATAAAATAGATTTTATATTTGGAAAAATCACAATTTATAATTTATTATACTGTAAATTTAGCTTATTTTATAAAATATTAGTGAATGTGAGTGAAATTAATTTCAATGATTAATAGAAAAATTAACTAAATAAGGGACTAAACCTTCAAATTAATAGCCAAAATGACCTATAAACTTGTAAAATATCAATTTTATGTCCATATATAGACCCTATACATTGTGTTAGCAACTTTGAATCATTATTGGAGCCAATTTTCATAGAAACAAATGTTGGTGGAATTTTCTTTAAAAAACATTACAAGTATTCCACTACACCTCCACTATAAAAGAGAACGTAACCCTTCCACTTACTAAAAAATATCAAGACACATATTCTAGACCATTATGTTTCATAATATCTCCTAAAAATCCCTACACTAATATTATAAGTATCTCCTTTTATAGAAATCCATCCAATGAATCCCTTGGGTGAAAACCAAAAGTAGTTACTTGATTAAGAGGAAACATCCTTCCTCAAGCACTAAGGATTTATTTTCATTATAAACCCAATTAATTAATATTATTTAATTTATATATAATAATAATATTATGCTCAATATACTGATATTTTGTTATTCTATGGGTTTTACCTACACTTATAGACACTTCCATGTAATGGGTAATGAACTTACCATTCTTGTGTATGACGAACTACAGCCTCATGAAAAAATGTTGTTCGTTTATCTTGTACCACCTCTCATGGTTGGGAATTATGATGGGGACTGTATATTTATTTTTTATATATGATATAAAATATATATTTATGTTTTTTATATTTTTATATTACCCATAGCGTAACTATTTCAATTTTTTGTAAATACAGTAATTTTGTTTGGGGAGGTGTGGATTACCACAACCTCAAAGTAATGTCATTCATTCACACTATACATGGAATGTATTAAATAAGGTTATAGTGAAAATATATGATATATATATGATGTAATAATTCCCCTATAATTATATTATATATATATACACATATATCATTTTCATTATTTCTTTCTATACAAAAATAAAACAGAAATAATATCCATGCATACGTATGACCTACCATCTCCATGAAAGGTGTATTTTGTTTAATATTTATATCCAATATAGACTACTATAAATAAACATATAATGAATATATATAATATTTATACCATTTTTTACTTTATGAAAGTATTTAAATTATGATCTATGTAAGATGCTCAAGAATAATATGTAAAAACATATACAGAAATAAAGATGATATTACCCGAAATGTTACATTGAACTAGAGATGTCAACAAATGGGTTATATAATGACATTTGAGAATAATATATGGTATTATATATAATAATATTGTTCTCTTTTAGATTTATAAAAAAATTATATTTATTATACCTAAGGATTTGAACGTGTATGATGACAGTTATGACTTAAGCTAAAGGAGTTTTATCTCACTTTTTTTCAATGGGATAAATTATTTATTCACCACTCATTTAATTTGTGTAGATTCTATACTGGCCATGGATAAATAATTAAATTTTTAAACTTATATTTATGTGTATTTACAAATCAATTGTATGATATTTATTTAATGGGTGTTATGTTTCAAAAGATACAAAATGAGTTATGTAATTTTGTCTCAATTTTCTTTCTTTGAGACACATGCCATGTTATGAACCTATATTTTTATGTGTTTTTTATATACATCCTTTTGAAATTTTATATCATGATTCAGATTATTTTAATGATATGTAATGCTTCATTTAATTTTATTATTTCCATTTTATTATGATTTATTCCTACCAAATAGGTAATGGTTTATAGCTCAAATATCAGTAGTTATCAAGAGTGTTTAATATTATGCTTCCATGAATGAATTATTATGATACATAACTGAAGAACAAACTTGAATTATATTCTAATATTTTAATACATGACATATTCATGTACTTTTATTATATATCATTAATTTATACTTAAGGTAATTAATAATATTTTTTTTATTCAAATCTGACTTTAATTCTACTTTCGGTCGAAAATATCTATTCTTTCAAAACAATGTTTTAAAAAAAATTCCAAATTCTTTTAATATTATCCTATTATTCTTAAATTAAATTTATAAACAATTTTTTAAAAAATTTACAAAATATTTCTAAATGTAATTTTTATTTCATTTTCCAGTCAATGAACTTATCTAAAATTTTATGGTTAAAAAGGAATGTCTGGAATATATGGACTAACATGACATCATGACCATCATTTCAATAAAGTATAATTTGTATGTTTTGAAATTTATTTTTAAATTAAATGTTTGTCTAATATTATGGAAATTTTATGATTTTAAATTGGGTTTCAGTGAAAAATGTTTCCAAATATCTTTATGTTTAAAATGTGTTTTAATTGATTTTCAAATATTCCTTTATATTATTTAAAAGGATAATTTTAAGAGAAATGGGTTTCCGAAATGATTTATTTCATTATTTTTTTGTTTTAAATGAATCTTTAGTGAAGTAGGTTTTCAAAGTTATTTATGTTTTAAAATGTTTTTTTCCTTGCAGAAAATATATATCCCACTATAAATGTTTTACATGAAATTGAAAAAATTATTTATAAGATATGGATATTGAAATTTCATTATAAAAACGATCTTCAAATAAATGATATTTTCCATAATAAATGTGATATATGATCTTTAAAATATCTTATCCATATAAGATGGAATCCTTTGATGTAGTTTAGGATTATCGGGGACATGATTCAAGAATAACATTCATATTATTTATTTATTGGTAAATGTTGGAATGATTTTTTTCAAAATCATTTTATCTTCCCCAGGTTGTATGCTTTCAGAACCCAGTTCTTCTCATGGGTTATTATTGGATGAAATTATTATGATTCCAATCTCTTTTCCATAGGTTAAAATGTGATGAAATGTTAATGATACTCGTTTCATTTCATGGGTTATAAAATGAGGTTTGTAAACCCATCTGTTTTCATGGATCATGATATGATTCATTTTTTGTTATCTTGAATAACATGATTGTATTATTTCATTAATTGATATTTGGGACCAATATATCCCTCTAATTAATTGGGTAATGATGGATGACACGTGAGTATAAATGTCAAGCGTGATCCTGATTACATGATCACAATGTCATTCATGAACCTGGTTATATGTTCATAAGATTATGTGTGAACTTGATTACATATTAAAAATGTTATGAGTGAAATATATTACATGTTCACGATGTTATGTGTAAACATCATTACATTTTCAATGTCTTATTCATGGACATGGTTTCATGTCCATAATTCTATGCGTGAAACAAATTACATGTTCACAATGTTATTCACATACCTAGTTTTATGTCCATAAGATTATGCATGACCATAATTACATGTTCCAATTTTATGCATGAACCTGATTGCATGTTCACAATATTATTAATGGACCTTGTTGAATTTATCTAAATTTATTTCAGGGACTAATTTCATGTCCATTACTTAATGGGTGAACCTATTTTTACTTATACATGTTCAAAAATTTAATACGCTAATGTATATTCCTCAATTCCATATCTTATTCCAAAATTATGATTTCAAGGATTATGCTCTTTATTACGATATAATTCATGACTTATGAATATCCATTATGTATGAAATGATATAGGTTGATGATAATTAATGTGATGTGAACAATCATCTATTTTCATGATCATGTTCTTACACCCTTATTCTCGTATTATGCATATATATCTCTATTGTTTACACTTATTGGGAATTTGAGTTCCCCTATTTTCACCCATTGGTTTTGATGATATATTTTATGTATTATGTGTCTAAGAAGAGTTATAGTCAAGAAAAATCTAGTGGTAGATAATTTATCTTACTTACGTACAAATGTTTATGATTCCATGTATCCAAAGGCACTAAAATGATATCGTCTTTGGGAATTTATTTTTGTAATGTTTTATGTATTGCAGTAAAAGGATTAAATGACTTCGTACTTTAATATTTTCCCGTTATACCACAAAAGTGACCAATATTTGAACAATTGAAAAAGCTAAATGGATGTTTTACATTTTATATTCCTATTTCACATTGTATTCCCTAGGAAAATAATGATATGTGTTAATAAAAATTGAAGGAATCACCTTTAAATTCTGAGTCCTTCTCATTGGACTATTAAGGTCCAATATGGTTTAAATGCATTAATAATTATAATTTAGCTTCCACATCTTATTTTAAGTATTTCCTCAAGGTTTATCCCATCATAATTTTTTATTATCTAAATTTAGTTTAGACATTATAAAAAATCCCCATTTCAATGTCATGATCCTCAATAATTAATATTTAAGTATCGAACTTGTATTAAAAAATTATCATCAAATTATTCAGTGCTCTTAGATCATTTATAATTTCTCTATAATCTTGAATAAATTTATTGTTTTTCTAATCTAACAAGTGAACTTATCAATGGAATAATATTAAACTATGAAAATTTCTTCAAATTTATCCCAATTTTTTTTTAATAATTACTTAATAACATTATTTATTTCCCTCATGTATATCATGGAGTTTCCTCTAAAATAAATATTTTTTTAAACTCGTTATACATGTTAACTTATTCTATAACATGGAAGAGATTAAAAAATTTATCGTTATACCATAAACGTCAATATTCTTCTTGCTAATAAATGTATATACTCTCATTGAATTGGGAATATGAACACTATTCATGATGAAATAAAAAACATCCATGGTAAGGGGCAGAAGAAACAAAACCATCCTCTCCTTCTATATATGGAATCCAATTCCCTTTAACATGTGAACTATTTTATGGTTTTAATATTTATAATTTACAAATATTTTATTAATTCAAATAATGTTTGAAAAAAGGAAAAAAAATATATCATTGTAAAATACATGGAACTTATTTTACATACTATGATACATACTGATATACCCAAAAGAGACTATTCCACCACTAAGAGGGGTGGTGAATTTTGGGTTACCATGATATTATATCGAAGAAATGTTTCCTATTTATAATTATGGTCTATGATCCATCAATGAAAAATTGAATATATTATATTAAAAATAATAATATCACTCTTTTCCCAAGGGATTTCACAAGGATAAATCACTCTTGATATTGAGTGGAAAATACATGGATTGTAATGGTTACAATGATTCTATTCTTGTATTATATTATTATTAACATGGATAATGTGTATGGAGATGTAATGTGGTTATGAACTCATAAATATATAAAATATCTAGATTGGTGTCAATATGTTGATAGATGATTCATATCTCCTTCAAGCACCTTTGAACATTGGAACATGAGTAATGACTATTTTTACACTAAACCATAATAAATACATTCATTGGAATGATCCCTACAATGAAAATATAGATTCCAGGAATTTTCATACCACACTGTTTCCAATTTTTTTATAAAGACTCCACATACATATAGATTATGTTTCCCTACATCATGGTAATGCCAATTATTGACCAATGTTCATATTTAGAATATATAGTGATTATTTATTATAAAAAAATCTAGATGAACATAACATTAATTTATTTATTTAACTTAATTTTGACATTACATGTCACAAAAATCCCACATAGCATGAATAACATTTTTAGTTTAATTACATTTAATTTTAGTTACAAGGGAAACAAATTTTAAAAATCTACACACATTACACCATAATATAACTCTTTTAGAAGCCCTTATATAATTATAATATGTTATAATTATCTAAAAAAAATCTACAACAGAAACATAATAAACGGTTTAACTAAATTTCTCAGCATGGGAAAACATATCAAAATTCCATAAAGGTTCAGAAGATAATCATATAGTAAAACTTGTTTAGGGGGAATTTTCTTATTGAAAAAACATCTAATAATAAAAATTATCCATTAATAATTAATGAAGGACTTGTAATAAAAAAAGAAATGTACCATGATAGAAGAATGAGATATAAGCAAGGAAACATGGAATAACGAAATCATATCATAATATCATATATTCATAAATATGAGGAATCAACATAAATACTAATAACATAAGAATATATCAAGGTTAAATCCCATGACCATAATCATATAGTATAAAACATCACATATAGGATTAGGATTACTCCCAAATTTCATATATGACATTTCATGAGTAATAAATATTTACCAAATAAATTTTAGGGCTATATAATTCTATTATTATATTTCTTATAACATAGTGTTATTAGGTAAACCAATCATCCACACAACATGAATCTCATTTGATAAAAACATTACCCAATGTTTTAGAGTGATATGAAATTTTTTTCCCACTTATCACATAAATAAAATCATAATCATTATATGAATATATGTTCCACATGTAGTAGAGAATCATTATATGAATCAAAAACATGATAAAACCCATGATAAATAAGTGGGTCTAATCTTATATCAAAGAAAAAATTAAGGCTTTACACAAGTATTACCTAGAGAAAAATGGATTAAATAATTATTTATGTTCATATTTTAATAATTAAACATATTTATTAGAAAATGTGATTCCAATGTAGGGAAATTTCTATAATTGTTAACAGTGATGTAAGAATAAAAACTTATATCATAGATGATGATTTTAAAAATGAGAAAAACAAAATTTACGAAATTAAAGGTATTATTACGTACCATTAAATGAGACGTGAAACTAGATTTAGATCTATAAATTAATTTTTGGTTTTAATAAAGTCATTATTAAACCTATTTTATGAATATAAAATTAGTGAAATTGAAAAAAAAATCATTAAATATGTTTTTATATAAGTTGAAAATTATGGTGGATATGTAAACAAGTAATATCACCAAAAAAGAATGTTATTTTAAAATAGGTATATATGTATTGAATGTATATATACTTTAGGGATGGAACTATTAAAAATAAAATGTTGACAATGGGAGAATAAGGAAGAGAATGGGTAATATGAAACAAATTGCAGTGGTTAAGAAGATCTATTACCACGTGTATTGATTAAAAATACACTTTTTTATAAATACAAGATTAATTAAAATATATTTATTAAATAAATTAAATATAAAATTATTCATATTTATTTAATTTTCTATGGATGATTTATTATCATTTATTAATAATTTTTAATATAATTTCCACTTATATTAGTTACATGGGGTTGTTTAGTAAATTCCACTTTATCCATTTCAGTTTGTTGGTCGTGGTAAATAGTGTTGTAAAATAAATTCCTGATTTCAATTTTTTAAGGTTTTTCTCTATATTTTTTCATTATAAAAATAATTATATAGATTAATATGTTAACCCAAAATAGACCCAAATTATGAGTGGTTCCTTGATTAATTCATTTAATGTAGTTAAAGTTTCTAAACCTCTTATTTTTATTATCATTATTGATTGTAAAATATTATCATTAAATAATATTAAATGAGTAATAAATACTATTTTAATATAGTAGATACATTTTTAAAATCATCCATTTTAGGTGGTTATGGAAAAATGAAATGCAACATTCTGTGGTGGTGGTATTCTGCACAGTCATGTACATTGTTCAATTTTTTCATTGAACATGAGGGGCTATAAAATTATAAGAAATATAATTTATTAATATTATTCATGTTATATTTTTTATATTTTTTCATTAAATATCTCTTTTGTGATGTCCCTATTTATATTTTATGTAAAATATAACATTTCATTCATGGAGGCGGTAGTCACCACAAACACATGATGGTGTTTTCATTTTTATCAATGATTTTTTAGGAAGACATAAAATGGATATTAAATTCTTATAATAAAATTTAATAATATTAAATATGATTATTTTTTCATACCAATCATCGATATAGGGTTCTGGAGGAGGGGTAGATGATGAAAAGAACTAAGAATGATGGGTTGGGAGATTTACATCTTCCTTTGGAATTTATCCTTTGGGCGACTACTTAAGGCTCCAAAGCAAGGTCTTTTGGAGATAACAAGGGTTATAGTAAGTGAATAGGGAGTTAAGGGTATTCTAAGGTAAATTTATTTTTCATCAACTTCATTTTAATGTTTATATAAATTGAGAGGAAGTGAGATCACTTTATTTGTAAATTGAGTGTCTTTTTTGGAAACTCTCTTGACTTTTCAATAATTTCAATACTATTGGTCGGAGTGGATACTCTAGAGGGGGGTTAAATGAGTTCCAATTAAAAATTTCTATTTCAATGTTTTGTATTGAAATCCCTCAATTTAAATAACAAGCTAAACTCTAGTGAATTTTTAATACAGTAAAAGTTCAGTTAGGTTCCCAAGAGATTGATTAGTTCACAGTTAATCTAATCTGAAGATTAGATTAGCTTTTGAAACTAACCTACTGGTTTACAATATATAAAAACACTTGCATGTTTAACTATTAGAGTACCATTAAAATAGATTTATTTTTAAAGTAAATATCAGCGGAATATTGAAAATCTGTTTCTACTAAAATAAGATGCACAGTAATGTTAACCAATAGGTTCAGTCTCATGCTGAGACTTAGTCCTCTCAAATAGTTTATATAAACTATGATCCACACCCTAGATCGGGGTTTCACAATATTGTGCATACTTTCCAAGTGCTCAGACCTCTACCACAGTTCTACATGGGAAAGAAGCAACAACAACACAGGCTGTCCAGATCCTCAGACCTCTACCAGTATCCACAATGGGATACAAGAGTGTAAGAAAAAGATTGAGTGAGGATTTAGAAATCCTTCACTTCAGCACCAGAGACAATGTGTTCTTAAAATACATAGTACATGCACTGATCAAAATGTAATTAAAATGATCATAGGAGAGAAAGAGTATAGAGATGAGTTTAGAATGCTCTTGTGTGATGTCAATGCATATCTGAACACCTTTGATTGAAGCAGATGAAGTTGTGAGTCCTTCTCTGGTAGTTGTGTGAAAAATAGAGTGTCATGGTTCAGCTTGTGTTCTTCGTGAGGTTCAATCGAATGAGGATGTTCCTTAATCTTCTGATATGATTCGTCTGTTTACCAACATCAGGTTGCATGTAGTGTTCCTTTCTTTTTGCATTCTATACTTCCTCTATGTATCTTCTTAGTTATGGTGATTGTGTCCCTTGATTTTCGTTTCTGTATTCCACACATCCCTTTGTTCTTGGACACACTTCACTTTTAAGGTTGAATGCACGTGTTGGAGATGACTGGTTTCAAGTGTTCTACACCTCATACCACGTACTGTCTAACAATATGTCTATAATGAAACATTAATTATGAGAGTTCATTAAATTCATCAAATATGACCGTTATAAATTAAATTAAAAGACGACAAAGTAGTTTAAGAAACTGTGTCACATTAAGTCATGTAAATAGTGTCTCCTTCACACGTTTTCGAGGTTGATCATGGTGTTTGAGTGTCACGGTGTCTCATTGTCACGGTGTCTTGTTCACTGTGTCTTGTTAATGTTTCCTTGTTCACGGTGTCTCATTCACGGTGTCTTGTTGACAGTGTATGATTCACGGTGTCTATCTACATGATGTCTTTCTTCATGGTTTCTTGCTTCACTGTGTCTTTCTTAACTGTGTCTTGCTTCATAGTGTCTGGTGTCACCGTGCCAGAAAAACATAGCCAGTGGGACACTAATGGAGACTTAGACTTTCCAATGTAACTATGTACACACTAAAATAAAGATGATAATATAAAGGATTATAATTAAGCATTTGTTAAATTGGGTATTATGAGAGTAGATAAAAGATAATATAAAGTCTGTAAATAGAGGAATTAAAATCTTGCAAGGCTCTTCTTAAAGCATGAGAAATCATTAAACATAATTACACTAAATTGGATATAATGTATAGAAGTTAACTAGGATAATGAAGATTTGGAAACATTAACACATGATTAAATAAGATTTTTGATCATTAAATCATGATTAATACATGAGGAGTCCAACAATCTCCCCCTTTTGATGATCACAAATCATATACAATGGAGGAGTATATTCGATTCAACTATAAAGATAAATCTCTAACAAAGTATATTGAAACTCCGAAACTTATCCCCCATTTGGGATTATCAAAAAGAATAATTAAGAGAGATCAAAAAGGTTCATAGTCCATTAATAGAAAATAAGTTGATAGCGCAACAAAAATTAAAAAAAAAAACAATACCATCTCTATAAAAAAGAGTAATCATTGTTCTTCCTCAAGGGTTGGCCTTCTCTTTACCTTTTGTAGTAGAAGAAGATGAAGCCATAGGGGCAGAGGCCAAGGTATAATAGGGAAGATATGTGGTTGATAATGAGGTCAAAGGGAGACCTTCAAAGACTGAGGTAGCCATGGTAGGAGTAGTTTATCTAGGCATTTGTTGATCCAGAATCACATGCCTAATCTGACTGAGTGCTTGACCGACTGACATGGTAGTTGAGGCAAGAGTAGAGGTGAAGGTAGGAAACCTAGGTGCAAGAGGTGCGGCTGTTGGAGAAAAAATGGTTGTACTCTGGACATGAATATAGGGCCTCATGAGTTTTATGAAATCTGTAATAATCACTCCGCCATATTGCATGGATTTCTCAAAATCGTTCTTGTACTCCATAAATTTGTCCTACAATCATATAAATCCTTTGATTTTATGGACTTGGTTCTTGAAATCTTGAGTCACAGGAGGAATCCTAAAATTTTCTACATGGTATATGTAATGGTTTGTCGTATCTGTATTGGAGAAAATTCTATTGAAGTTGAAATCCACTTTTGTGGAAATATCTTGCTGAGCATCATTCAGAATTTTGGGGTGGATTTGTAATAGGTAAATAACTATGTCACTATGTTTGACCACTTTAGTTAAAATAGCCTCATTGAAACCACAGATGACATTCTAAATCTATTCTTTGATTACAGTTCTGAGATGTCAATGGAGGATTTTGAGGATTTTACTAGATGCTTTGACAGCTGTGGTCAGATATTTCAGTTGATTCAACCCCTTTTGAAGACACCATGTATACTCTCCAGTGAGTTTATTCATAGTGGCAACAATATCTTTCATTTACTTCACAGTTTTCCTGTTCCATTCATCAATCTTTTCATCTAAGGATGTTTGATAGGATTGAAGTTGAGACACACCATCTTGTGGGATTTGAGGAGCATTAGGTACTACAGGAGGAGCAACAGATCCAGACTCGAATGCATCTCTCTCTTCATGTCTTCAACCATACTTCTAAGAGTCATTACATTATTACTGAGTAGATTATTTTCAACTCTCACTTCTTCAATTTTATGCAGCATCGTAGTTTGTATATTATAGATAATCTTATTCAATAAAAGTGAGTCATCTCTCTCACTTTAAATTTTCATAGGAAGAGGTTGGGTATTCATGAGTTTCTCAAATTTGGATAAGATAGTAGAACTAAATTCCATCAAATATTCCTTACATACAAAGGATGGTTTTTCAAAAAAGGGTTCAGGTGTAGGGACTGGTACTGGTTCAGGTTCCTTCTCAGGATCAAAATTGGAGATTGATTTCAGCAGAAATAGGGAGTAAACATCATGTCTGGTTGCTGTAACCTAATGAGAATCACTCACATCATAGAAACTAGGAAATTTTACTGAGTGTCTACAGTACTCAACTTAGATGGATGTGAGAATTCAATAGACTCAATATTTGGGGATTGATCCCCCTCAATAGGTGCCTCCTTCTCAGGATAGAGAGTCTTAGGAGCTTAGTCAAAATCCACAGACATAGCTCTGAGTTCCTCTCACATTTCTTGTCTCGCCAGCTAAAAATCTATCACTATCCTTTCTTCAGTAGAAGGTATAATTTTTTGAACAGATTTTTCCACAGGTAGTTCCTCAAGATTGAACTATGGGAAAAAATTAGCTCTTCCACTATAGCCTCTTCTACTATAGTCTCATCCACTATCGGCTCTTCCATGACACGCTTTTCAGATTCTTTGGTGACTGAATCTGTTAAAGATTCCAGTTGAGTATCCAAATTAAGAGCTTCCCTAGGAGTAGGTAATTCATCTTCAAGAACTACATGAGGAGGAGTAGTTCTGTATTCCTCAACAATAACCACCCCTGTTTCCAAATTAACATCTCCACCCCCTCTTGGATCAAAATATTTTCCATCTTCATCATGATCAAACATACAAGTGGAACTCATGGGATTGTCATAACATTTAGTGCTATCCAATCTAAAGTGTTTTAGGAGATCTTATTATATTTACTTTGATTTAAAATGATTCCATTTTCATTTTGATAAACATGAAATCCAAGAAAATATTTGAGTTCTCCCATTATACTAATTTCATATTCGTTTAGCATCATTTAAGAAAAATAAACACATTAAGAACTCTTTGAAGATCCAAAAATAATGTCATCTACATAAATTTGAACAACTAAAAACTAATTGGAAATTCATTTTATTAAAAGACTAGGATCCGCTATTCCTTTTGTAAATCCTCCATAAATAAGAAAAGTACTCAATCATTCATATATAGCACATAGAGCTTGCTTTAAACCATATAAATATTTTGATAATTTTAAAATATGTCTTGGAAAATGAGGGTTTGTAAATCATGTGGTTTGTTCAAAAAAATCATCCTCATCTCTATACCAATTTATGAATGCACTCTTAACATCCATTTGATATAGTTTGAAATTCAAATGTGATATATAGGAAAGCAGGATTCTGATAGATTTAAGTCTAGATACTGGGAAAATGTCTCCTCATAGTCAATTCATTTTTCTTGACTATAGCCTTGTGCAACTATTCTAGCCTTATTTCTAACTATGTTACCAGTTTCATCAACATTATTTCTAAAAACCCATTGGGTGACTATGGTCAATGTGTACATATGTCATTAAACTATTTCCAAACATTGTTTCTTTCAAATTGATTCAATTCTTCTTGCATATACATCACCCAAAATTAATCATTGATTGCATCATTGATATTTTTAGGTTCACACTCTTAAAGAAAAGCCTGATGTTCAACCTAGTTTCTCATAGAAGCTCTAGTTTTTTCCCTCTCTCCAAATATCCAACAACAACTTCTAAAGGATGATTTTTAAGAGTCCTAGTTGGAATAGAAAAGATAGGTCTATAAATTTCAAGTTAATTTACATATTCGTTTTCTACAGAAGCAAGTTCTGGATGATTTCCAGAACTGGTTGTCTTAACAACAGGTTCAATGTTTTTTTCATTATGGTTTAATATTGACATATATTCTTCATTATTTTCAAGAGGGGTCTTGGGTTCATGTGGATCAGTTTCATAAAATTTTATATGTACATATTCTTCCACACAGCTGGTTCTATTATTGAATACTCTATAGGCTTTACTGGTTGTAGAGTAACCTAGGAAAATTCCTTCATCTCTATTGGAAGATAATTTGTAAAGATTATCTTTAGTGTTAAGGATAACAACATTGCAACCAAAAACTCTATAGTAATTAACCCGAGGCTTCCAATTGTTCCAAAGAACATAAGGGGTCTTTTTATGAATGGGCATATTCAAGACTCTATTGATAATATAATAGGCTCTATTAACTTATTCGGCCAAAATATAAATAGGTAAATCATAATCATTGATCATTGTCTTAGAAGTATTCTGAAGAGTCCTATTACTTCTTTCTACTACACCATTCATTTAAAGTGTTCTAGGGGAAGAGAATTTGTGACTATAGCCATTATGTGATAAATAAGTAACAAACAGCTGATTTTCAAACTCACAAACATGATCAATTCTCATGGTTTTAATCTTATATCCACAATGGTTTTCTAGAGACTTGGAGTATTTACAAAAATATGAACAAGCTTCACTTTTATGAGCTAGAATGTATACCCAAGTGTATCTAGAAAAGTCATCTACAAGGACATAAACATAGTGCTTCCCATTTAAGCTATAAACTCTAGATGGTCCAAATAAATTGATGTGAACCAACTCAAGAGGTAATGAAGTAGAAACTTCTTTATTTTATTTGAAAGAATCTATATGTTATTTTACCTTTTGACAAGGATTACAAACATTATGAGGTGGTAATTCTAGTTTGGGAAGGTCTCTAACTAAACCATTCCTAGTCTATTACCTAAGAGATTGTACATTGTAGTGTCCTAATATTCTGTTCCAATGCCATGATTCTTTATGAAAATCATTTAAACAAGTAAGATTTTTTAGCTAAAGAATTAAAATCTACAGCATAAGCATTTTCATTTCGTAATGCTTTAAATACCAAATCATTTTTAAGAATACTAACATTTGATTTCCTAATAAGGAAACAACTTTAATATTTCAATTCAACCACTAATCCAGTAGTATTAGAGTAAAAGATAATGTTACTAGAGATGATACACATTACATTGGGAAATAGTGAATTTTTGATGATTGTCTTGATGGTATATAATATAAGTCACCGGCCTTAATCCTTACTTAATATTGAATTAAATAAATAATTCACATTGAGGATCTTTTCAGGTTTAGAGTTTTAGAGAATTAGGACATGACTATTACATCTCAAAAGATTACAAAGTATACACTTCTACTAAGTTTCAATAAAATTAAAACTCTTAAAAAGAAACATGTCTAGTTCCATGTTTTAGATAGCAGGACTTTTCCTTGATCACATCCTTTACCCTATTCCTCATTAAGTCCTGTGAAAAAAATTTCAAAAACATGGGATGAGCATAAAAAGATCAGTAAGGGATATAAAAGTTCGAAATGAAAACATTAGTCCATGTATGAAATCATACTTTACTCATAAAACATAATAATTTTAACATAACTCATCAAATCATGAATAAATCATAGAAATCATAAGACATAAAGGAAACTTGAGGCATTCATAACATTCTTACGTAGGGAGTAACCCTCATGGTTACGTTTGGAATACCCATCACAGTATATTCCCTAAATCTCTTCATATAAACCTTAATATTTAACTCCTTCGCATTACCTAATTCATTGGAGAGCTATATCAGGCTCACCTGCCCTTAGTTTATCACGGAACCAACCATATTCAAAACAATGCCCAAGAACCTTAACATAATCGTATCATGTAAAACATGCATAAAGGAAACATAAAATTTCCACATTTCAATCACAAGATATCAATACAACACATCGATATAATAAAAACATTATGAAACCCATTTTCAATACCAAAATAAATGAAAATTAATACATGGTATTTATTTTTCATTAAAAAATATGTTAGGTTAGTGCTTGTAGAGGAAGATGAAACTCAAATAATGGTCACGGTGGTGGAGAAGTCGTTGTCACCGCATACATACGACAAAAAAACATTCCTTCTGTCATTTAGTAAAACTCTTCATATAAAAAATGATTCCTTTTGAATAAGAGAAAATGTAAAAGGGGTTTATACACCGTATAAAAGAAAGTTGTGTATAAAACAAAATAT